>OZ030392.1:8984453-10321953 GCA_964023965.1 Melinopterus prodromus | reverse complement strand
AACAAACCAACCTACCAACCAACCATCCATCCAACCAACCAACCTACCAACCATCTTTCAAAACTAAGCACGAAATTATTAAAAACAAATATATATTCAAAATAAAAACTCATCATTATTAAAAAAAAAAACATTTAAAAATTGCACAAATTTGCAAAACACGGATGACGAAACTGACAGTTCTAATGCGCTCGGTGGTTAGAACGCTAGGCGCTTCGTTCAAATCCCCCAACCGGGGCATAGGTAACCCTACGCCACATAGTTCGCGCGTCAAGTAGTTCCGCCACAAAATATTTAATAATTTCTTCATTTATGAACGGTCCACGCTTTTTCTTTGTGATTATTCGTCTTTAATGCATACTGAACAACTATCTATAATTTATTACATAAAATTCTAATTTACCTAATATTGACCGGCGGATACAGCAATTAACTCTTCTTGACTTTCATCAGGTGCTTCAGTAATGTTAACAATGAAAGCATTGCGAATCAGTTTCTAAATACGTTTGTCTTTGCAGTCAGGTCACTCAAATAACATGTAGGTACATTTATGTTTAAAAAAATTTAATTTTTGTAATGGTCTGTTTAATGTTCGTCTTTTATCTTAGTACGCAGTCCGTCAAAAATTGAATTTAGCGTATCAAAGGCTGAAAAATTATCTTCTATTTGTTGATACCATAGCTCAATTTTAGCGATAAAAGCGCAGACTTTAACATGAAATAAAAATACGTTGTCCATGCCTTCCAACTTCATATTTCGGGACCCTTGCAACTGAAGATTCAAACGATACAGATAATGTCTTTTCAGATATTGCATATTGTGAGTAGTTCATTATACTTAACTATTCGCAGATCCTACCTAAGTACACTGTTCCACGCGTAAATATATACAAACGGTCACTTTTTGACATTTCAAATCACAACTTTATACCCAACTGGATGAGCTTTTTTGTGACTATTTTATCTAAATTAAAAAAATTCCAAACAAATATTCTGTGCTTTTTTATGCAGTGAATAGTATGGAAAGCGTTGGGAATGAATTCATTAAAATTTGTTGATTCAAAAGATCTTGACTAAATAGTCAATAATCTAAGTACGTACAGTTTTATTCAAATTCAAAATGCGACTCAATCTTAGCGGAGTAATGTTTACAAAAAGTAGTTATAGAGTTCCTTATCTATAATTTTCTAATTTTTTCCTTTTCTCAGATTTTTTACGTAAATTAGAATCATCATAAATCATAATAACAAAAATAGAGGATTGCTATTAAAAGGCAAAATGTCGATGACGTAAGGAAAAGACAATTTAACACTCTAAACAGTTGTTAGAATCAAACATAGCGTCCATAGCGTCCATAGGGAAGCCAAAAGTTGGTCATAGTTTCTTCGCCATCAAAAAATGCAACACCAGGAGATATTACATACTCATCATTCCATAATATTATGATTGAAAATCATCGAAACTCGAGATCACTACCTACATATCTTACCAATGCTTGTGACTATACCAGAATAATAATGTAAGAAAATGCAAATTCTTTGTCGGTTATCGGGATAATTCCTCATAATTCCCAATCCCAGTTTGAATCCAATCATCGTCTATTTATACACCATACCGTTGATTATGTGTCGATTTATTTACGAAAACTTAAGCTCTGCAGAATTGGGTTGAAGTTTCGGCGTTCCTGTAAACGTCACGTGGATGATTTATTATCGAGTACGTTAAACAGAATCATTTCGTGTCAGATTTCGGAACTTACCCCGTACGGGGGTGAGAGACTAGCCTTTGATTATGGACGTCTATCAGAAACTTACCACCACCGTCGTTACACTCTGCACACAATTGACTCCAATAATCACCAGGCAAGCCACATGAATTGAACTCAATTGAAGTTGTAGGATTACCTAGACGTAAACTAGAGGTGTTCGCGCCGCGATGAAGACTTGATGTAACGAGTTGAATGCAGTGTTCCCATTCGATCAAGTAATTGCTTTGCATAGATTGCATGTTGTTGCTAGTAAGGTAACTCCCCAAATTCCTTAAACGGTCTCGATCATTAATCGTTTTTTTTTAATATACTTGTTCGTTAAATAACTATAAATAAGATTTATTATTAAGTAATGTTCAACATTTATGTGTTACCATTTTTGGTGAAACACAGTATAAAATAAGTCCTCATCTGTAAATTAATGTTTTTTGCATCTGGATTTTTTTAATGACTATATTTCATATTCTAGCTCTTCTAATAACGGAATTGCGGAATTGTTGCAACATAATACTTGTTTGACCTATATCGTAAAACCTCCAAAATTACAAAAATACCAGAAATCGTATAATATTTTTTGCCAAGAAATACGTACTAACTTTGTATATTATAATAAAATTATAAACCTCTAACCACAACAAGTATTTAAAAACCTAAATACGTATTTACGTATTTAGGTTTTTAAATACTTGTTGTGGTTAGGGGTTTATAATTTTATTATTAAGTTCGCCACAGTCTCCAAAATATTGTCATTGTATATTATAGTTTAAACAAATTTATTTGTTCAAACAATTGCACATTAAGTAACAAATTACAAAAAACATGCCAACAATGTAACACTAATAATTGCTTCAAAAGGAAAAACAAAAAAAATATTTGTTTAAAAAATTTAACTTGTTTAAAGATTTGCAAATTCGTTAATAAATGCCCGCCAATAATTTAATAATAAAATTATAAACCCCTAACCACAACAAGTATTTTAGAACCTAAATACGTATTTCAGCAACTATGTTGCCATCTTCAGTAGAACCTAAAAAGAGGAAAAGAGAGATTAGCACTTCATAGTATCTTTACTGTATATTGACCAAGCAAATCACTATTGGAAGTGACGTCCATGTTAAAAATTACCCTATATATACCCATTTGTTGTTCACACCTCAGTGAATTTTGATCATTGAAGCGTAAAAAACAAGTTTTAATTAAAGCAGGTCAAACAATGGCGAACTAGGTATAGGACCCCTGTCTGAATTTATTAATTTATCTCTATTCAAGTGAATAAAGATACTTTCCAAGCTGTTTAGTTCCCTATTATTTGACACAGCTTTTACAAGTTTTAAGTCATCTACAACTACTTTATGACCTGTGTCTAAAATATGTTGAGCCACACTAGATTTTTCAAAACGATTATATTTAAAATAAGCTACATGTTCTTTGAACCTAGTTAAAATTGTTCTTCTAGTCTGGCCTACGTATTCTTTTTCACAGTCATGACATTTGATACAATATATACCAGATTTATCAAGTAGATCTACCTTATCCTTTGGGTTTCCAAGAAGGTTTTTTTTATGCTATTATGAGTCGAATATGATATACAGAGATTTTGTGATGTAAAAATACTTCTCAAACCCCTTGTATATGCACAATCGAACGGTATTTTAACATATTTCTTCTTTTCTACAGACAAAGTATTTAAAGTAGATATTTGATTTACATACATTTTTTGATCCTGCTACTTAATCATTCTATCAACTATTTTCTCAGGGTACCCATTATGTATGACAACATTCTTAATAAACAATAATTCTTGCTGATATCTATCTGCGGACAATGGAAATTTCAATAATCTATTTACTAAACAACTAATAAAAGACAATTTTTGTTGAAAAGGATGCTGCGAATCATTAGGGATAAACCTGATTGTGTTAGTATCTTTCCGATACACGTCAATTTCTATTATATTTTTGCTATTCCTGGCTACCAGAGTATCTAAAAATGGAAGTTGGCCGTTAACTTCTTGTTCTACAGTAAAGTTAATGGTGTTGAATTTAGAATTCAAAACGAGAAGAAAATCTTGAATACTGCACGTCTTGGTGTCAAAAATGGCAAAAATATCGTCGACATACCTAACCCAAGTCTTAGGGAAATATGGTGCTATAGACTTTACATTGGTTTCAAATCTGCTCATAAACAAGTTGGCAATAAAAGGTGAGAGACAGTTACCTATTGCAGTTCCCTCAAGTTGTTCAAAAAACTTTCCGTTTAATTAATTAATTTAATAATAGTTTGTACAATAAATATAAAAAAATCCGTAACTATTTGTTTAAACAGTCAGGGGGTGATTCTGCATGACAAAATAATGACAGTTTGCTATATAAACGTATGTCCGCAAATGCTTCGTTTTCTGAGATAGGGGGGTTAAAGTTTTTCTTAAAAACTGACGATTGAAGTGTTGTGTCACGTCTGAGGGAGGTCATTTTCAGCAGTTTTTGTAGCTTTGAGCCTGTTTAAAGTTTTATTAGTGTTATTGTTTTAGTTTAATGTTATTGTATTAAAAAGTTGGGGGCAGTGAAACAAAAAATAGTGGTTGTGGATTTGATCTTTTCAAGTTCTAGTAGATTTCTTATTTTATCCCACTAAAAATAAGTCGCAATTTAGGACTGTGTCTGAGTTTATTTAGCCTCATATTTATTTTAACCTTCCTAGTGAATTCTATCGTTACGTTTTTCAATGGGTTCAAACAAACATTCATGTTTTCAGTTAAAATTTGCATATAAATTAATCTCTACAACCAAATAAGCAGTAAAGTATTCAAAGAAGTAAATATTTTTTGTGCCAAAGGAATACGTTTTGATCCAAAAGGATAAATTCATGTTTTGAGTAAAGAAATTTCACGGGGACTGTTTTTGAATTATCGGTCATGCTAAATCAACTGGTTCGCCCTGTATATTTTAATAGACCGGGTATCATAGGAGCTAAGTTGCGTTTTTAAAGTTTTGCATATCTAAACTAGCACAATCAATATAATGTCGTTAAATATTTACAGTATTAGTTTTTCCTTTGCTATAACATATTAGAAACAAAAACTATACCAGAACTAGTCCTAGTCAATATATGTTACAATTTTTAAAATTCAGTCATTTTTAAATAATTTAATAATTTATACAAGTCTATTTTTAAGTTGTAGCGAGTTTATTTAGTATTTTAAATTTCTAACAATTAAACACAGTCGTTAAAATCAGTATTCTAGATCTAATCTTTAGTCTAATTTGACACTACCACTAAAATGTTTGGAATTTGTAAGCGTCAATGAAGAAACTATGTCTAATACTTAAGAATCTTTAATGCACTTGGAATAACTGAATGTTCTGTAGCTCGTAAAGGGAGCCAACTGAGACCATCAGAATACAACTAATGCTACTATTGCCCGACGGAGAGATGCAATAAAATACGGCATTTAACGCTCTTGCCATAAATAATCTGTTTTATCTGCGGCAACCGTCGCTACCTAAATTTAGGTTAGCGAACTTTTACTGCATACTGTAAACAACGATGAAAAAGTGGTTAGTGACAATTAAAGCATTCTTTATAATTTCATGACCCTTCTCGCAGGAGTTATTATTGGATCGTAAGTTTTATGCAAATTTAGATTCTTATGCAGTGGTTTAAATTATGTTACGTGCAAGATAAAGTGCGCCTATTATTAGCTGACAAAACTCGCTTTGGACAGAATTGTAAGGATAAATAACTGTACATAATGATTTAAAATTGTATTAAAAGCTTTAATAGGTGCACAAAGAAAGATTTAATATTAATGAACGTAGGAATCTTTATAAACTGACTGGGAAATTAATCTGTCAACTAATGCCGTTACAATTTTATGATGCTGATCGTAATGGAGAGAATGAAAATGCTGATGCACGTTTGCGTCAAAAGTCCATTAGTGGTAATTAAAAAGCTAGTAGTTAGGTTACGAGCTAGAGTTAACTACTTTATTTAATTGATAAAATTTAAGTGATATTTATCATGCTTTGGTTGTGAATTTAGTATTACCGATAATGCCAAAACAGTAATATAGGGTGATGAACATTGGCGGGATATGTAACTTTATGTTTATTTGATGCGACATTTTACAACAATGCACTTATGCATACACAACAGAGCATTAATTTAAAAATATTTTTTATAGTTGCATGATGGGAAAACGATACCTTTCACAATGATCTTGAAAAAAATACGAGGAAAAAATATTGTGCAAATGATTCTCTGTACTATGTTTTAACTGGTATTAGTTCAAGATTATAGTGCTTTTTCGTTGATGCTTTTAATTTATCTCATATTTGCAATAAATTTTATTAGTTTGGCTCTCGTATAAGGGATACTGCCTCATGTCTAAAAGACATGATAGAAATCACAAGACCAACGCTAAGTTTACAGTACCTAATTTTTGTACTATTGCCTAAAATAACAAGTTATTTACTGAATTTGCTGATGTTAACATTCATATTTTTCATGAAAACACAGGTTGTGCAGTTTGATGTTAATAATTAATAAGATCAATCAATGAAATAAGAACAAACGATAAGAACATAAGATAATAGTGATACAAAATATTCAAGTTTGACATTTGAGCAGTAAATTAATTATAAAATAATTTTTCTCTATGACATTTTGTTTTTTCACGAGAACTTTTTTGAGAAAATTTTGATTGGACACACGTATACTGTGTGTATACGTCAAATTAATAACCTCCTTATTTTTTAATACAATAAATGATAAATACTATAAGTAAATACACAGTAATTAACAATAAAACAAGATCACACTATAAAATCTAAAATATTATTAACAAACATTTTCTTATCGTATTTGTTGAAAAGCGACAGGATATAAAGCTGGGGGCAATTCAACAAGTTATCTCGTGCTCCTTTGCGATTTTCAATCACAAAATTTCCACCAAACCACGTCGCTTGGTCCCTAGTTATTCGACGTCGTCGGATCTTAACAATTTTGAAATTTTTATTTGGTTGGATCGCCTGAATCGACTAATTGCGTTTGACTTGGGACCCGGCTTTAAACTTTCAAATCCTCGTTAGGACATTTATTTTAAAATTTCCTTTTATCTCGCGCGACGATTCGAAATTACCTCGCGGAAACACAAATCTTTTTTGCTCGAATCTTTCGAACTGTATTAAATTTAATTCAGACCTGCTTCAGATAAAATAAATAGGTATTAGGAAAGTTTATTTCCAAATTATCCAAGTTTAACTTTTGTAATATTTAACCGTGTTATTCGAAAATATCTCTGCCCTTTTATTACAAATCCCTCGAGCGATTTGAGATGCATGTTTTATCTTCTTTGGGTGCACGTGGAACAATACGGTTAATTATAATTTGATATTGCTGTTAATAATTAATGACTACACAATAGTTATACGGTCTAGGTGGGGTTATAATTACAGACCTATATATTCACAGGCGGTATAGACTATATACCGTGGACATACCGTATAAAAGGTGTGCATTTTTAATAAAATCCAGAAATACATGTAAACTACACTACGGCTCATAGTCGAGTTATTACTGTCCGAAATTATATTAACTAATGATCTGAAAAATTACTGAGCTTTGAAGGTGTTTGTGCGAATGTTCACTATTTCAGAAAAGCATCCAAGTCATCCAATTGTAACAAACTGTACACCAAATGGAAGAGAAAGCTTAGAAGAGTAACATGAAAGAATATTAACTTTGAATACTTTTACGATAAAATATGACGACGAACAAATTGCTAATAATATTAGAATAGGAACCTTAGTAAATAAACAAAAAATCGTTCGCAAAAATATGAAGAAGATTCAGATTCAAGTATCAAAGAGAAATTTCAACTTATTTTTTTTCCTTACTTGTCCTTAATCCTTTTTTACTATAAACGCATAAAAATCGAAACCAAATTAGGACCAAATTGAATTTCTACTTTTCAATTTTGATCGGCATTTGACGTCGTCAGAATATTTGCTATTCTATTTTTCTTATGAGTTTGATATACTTTTGGCGTTTGAACTTAAATTTTTTATTCAAAGGTATTTGATAATCAGAGAAATTATGGTAACGCATCGATTTTGTGAATGAGAGGTAAAAAGGTGCTGTTGATACATTATTTTGCGCTGCTTGCGAGTACGAACTCAGTTGTCCATATAGGGTATCAAAAAAGTTAAAAACACAAAAAATCTGATGTGGCCAGACACATGACTTTATCCTTCTACACAGCAGTGTCACACTGTGTCAAACTCTAATGTTTTTGACAATACTGTCAACAGAATCAAAATATCTGTGAAAACCTGGCTAACTAGTTTTAATGCAGTACGAGCGATATCGATGAAATAGAATTTGCTCATGCAGCTAATCTATTAATTTGACCAAAAATGTCATAGAAATAAATTATTCAGCATTTTATCTACTTTAATTTATTATCAACTATATTGACTAAATTACAGATATGGCGACTCATTTGCAAAATCGTTGAAAATGGGGGTAATGAAAAAGGGTTAATCATCCAGTGCGTTTTGACCCTTTTGAACAAAAAGCTTTTCAACCCTAAGTTTGGTCATGAAATTTCTAAATATGGAGTTTCGTGATAAAGTAAAAATCTGATAACCACAAATCAACAAGTTTATATCACCTTTTTCAAATAAATACTAGGTTACTGTGATCAGACTGTATGGCGATGTGTGGCATTTCTGGTTAAAATGGCGCAAACCTCTCCTCAGGGTTTGACAATGTTGCCTCATCTTCATCGATATGCGCATCTCATACTGACCATATGATTAACTGGTCAAAAATGAGAAATTCGTATAGCTAATTTTGATTTTAATTATTTCATTACTCCAAACTTCTCAGATGCAAAATCTATTGAATGGTTAGTGGGTTATTGTCAAATCATGGAATTACCAGTGGAATACTACTGTTTTTTTACTTTATCATACGCAGTATGTAAAGTATTGTAATCGTGCCGAAAAAAAATTTTGAGATTTTAGCGGAAATAGGTCTTTATGGGTCCCCTGAACATTTTTGACCAAGGTCCAAAAAAATGTCTGTGTGTGTGTGTGTATGTATGTCTGTGTGTGTGTAAACGATTTTTGTGGCGACGATTCCGGAGAAACTACTAAAGGTATCGGGACAAAAGTTCATATTTAGAAGTTTTATGACCAAACTTAGAGCTGAAAAGCTTTTGGTTCAAAAGGGTCCAAAGGAACCGGCTATTTACTCTTAGCATTTTTCAACGATTTTGCAAATGACCCGTCATTTCTGTAATTTCATCAAAATAGATAAATAATAAATTAAAGTAGAGAAAATTTTGTATAATTTATGTTTATAACATTTAATGGTAAAATTAATAGTTTAGCTGCAGGAGCAAATTCTATTTGATCGAAATCGTGTCTGCATTAATACTAGGTACCCAGGATATTTTGATGTTTTTGACAGTATTTGGAACGTCAGCGTTTACGAAACGTCAATTCAACACGCAAATGCATGGAGAATTGCCATGAGGTGAGGAGCTATGTGAAACAATATTTCGAGTGTGGATAGCAATGTTATGTTTTCGCGAATAAATACAAGAAAGATTGTAATACGGTATGTTAACCTTAAAATTTTTTTTGGAATATTGAGCAATTTTTTTTGGAATATTGTGAACTTTTGTAGTTAGCACTGAAGACGGCGTCGAAAATATCTCGAAAATATAGTATGCTAGAAGCCAATATAATATATTAATCATCAGAACCAGAACCTTTTTACTTTATCATCCGTAGTATGACAACACTCCATATTTAGAAGCTTTCTATTGAACCAAGGGTCCAAAGGAACTGGAGTTTTAGTCTTAGCATTTTTGAAAGATATTGCAAATAAGCCGCTATATCTGGAATTTCGTCGAAATAGTTAAATAATAAATTAAAGTAGAGGAAATCTGAATAATTTATGACTATGACATTTTTTGGCAAAATTAATAGTTTAGCTACATGAGCAAATTCTATTTCATCGAGATCGCTCGTACTGCATATAAACTAGTTAGCCAGGATTTGTCAGATATTGTGATTCTAATGACAGTAGGTAGTGTCAAATGCTGATGTTTTGATATTACCTACTGTAAATATAATCAAAATGTCTCTAGTCTAGTTCTAGTAGTTTTATTTTAATGCAGACATGGCCGATCTCGATCAAATAGAATCTCATGCAGCTACACTATTAACTTTATATATGGTATGATAAAGTCATGTGCCTGGCCACATCAGATTTATTTTGTATTAAGATAAGTCCTCAATGTAACTGCATAATCCGCATAAGATACAGGTGTTCCAAGTTACCGACCGCATTTTTTACTTTATCATACGCAGTAAGATAAAGTATTGTAATCATGCCGAAAAAAAAAATGAGATTTTAGCGGAAATAGGTCTTTTTGGGTCCCCTGAACATTTTTGACCAAGGTACAAAAAAATGTCTGTGTGTGTGTGTGTGTGTGTGTGTGTGTGTGTGTGTGTGTGTGTGTGCGTGTGTAAACGATTTTTGTGACGACGATTCCGGAAAAACTACTAAAGGTATCGGGACGAAAGTTTATATTTAGAAGTTTTATGACCAAACTTAGAGCTGAAAAGCTTTTGGTTCAAAAGGGTCCAAAGGAACTGGTAGTTTATTCTAAGCCTTTTTCAAGGATTTTGCAGATGAGCCGCCATTTCTGTAATTTCGTCAAAATAGTTAAATAATAAATTAAAGCAGAGGAAATTTTGAATAATTTATGCCTATGACATTTTTTGGTAAAATTAATAGTTTAGCTGCAAGAGCAAATTCTATTTGATCGAGATCGGTCGCATCTGCATGGATATTAAACTACATAGTAGCCAGGATTTTGACAAATATTTTTTTGTGTTGTCACCACAGAAATGTCTATGGCTGTCACCACGCTGTCACACTCTAGACCCGCTATGGAACGTCATCTACAGTGTCATGAACGAATATAAATCTGTCAGAATTTGAATTAGCTTTTTAAACTTGACATTTCGTAGAAGTGGTATCAACCTAACATTTTCTATACCGAAATATAACCATTTTTAAATTTTTTTAAAAATACCTATTTCTCAAAAAGCAACACAAATAACGTTGATGTCACTGCTGTCGAAAACTACCTAGCGCGACTCGCTCACATGCGACGACGACGCTTCGTCATCGGTGACGCGCCGCATCACCTCCATATCACCTCTCGTTGTGCTATTCCGTACTTTCGGCACTTGTGAGTTAAGCAACTATTATTCTGATGGCAGTAGGTAGCGTGCTTTGACAATACCTTCGATTGATACTATTGACTATCAAAATGCAGACACAATTTATCTCAGTCAAATAGATTCTCATACAGCTAAACTATTAATTTTATATATTGTATGATAAAGTCATGTGCCTGGCCACATCAGATTTTTTTTTCACACGGCACCGATATGTACTTTATTTTTCAGCATGTGTTCAATTTATCTGTATTATTTTTGTTATTCATTTATTGGTTTTGATAATATTTTGCTATATTTATTTTTAAAGAATTATAAAAGCACATACTTCTAAATTAAAGTTTTTACCTCCAAAATAAGCAAAGTGCAGCAAAAATCTGAAGGTTTACTCTGAGGCGATTTTGAAGTTTCAAGAAGATTTGTTTGAGCCGCTATAACAAAATCACATTTACACATTAACATAATAATATTTCTCCCCAAAACCTTGTAAAAATTTGCGAGCCCTGATTCATATTCAACGCGTCGAAATCTATTGACAATGCTCATTTGGTTCCATGCACAAAATCGGTATTTTTTTATGAAACCCCATAATTATTGTATTATGTATGCTATATTAAAGAATTTTTTTAAAGAACAAGTAAAATACGGGACTGATTATTTTAAAATGCCAATGACGTCGTAAGTAAAAAAACAATTGATAGTCGGAAATTGAATTTGACATGAAAATGTATATTTTGATAATTAAAAATTTACATCATCATCCATTGTTGCACGGTGTTATTAATCAAGACAAGGGCTGAGATATTAGAGGTTCTAAGAATATGAATACAAGCCCAAATTATGATTGCAAATCATTAAATAATAGAAAGCCAACATTACAAGTTCGATAAACCAAAACCATAAATGGGCTGTTAATTTACTCCATTTACTGTTCATAATTTAAAACAATTTTACGATGATAATAGAATCATATCATTCTTTTAGGATCGTACATTCGCATGACATTAATGTAGCCAGTAAATATAATTTACTGTTATGTAACGAATACAGCCGTAGTAAACACGCAACCGTCATTACGAACTTCCCACATTCGCACTAACATAACAGCCTGAAAATTATTATTAATGTACATAATAGACCCCATATTTTATTAGATCGGGAATTGCGGTTACATACATCACAAGATAACGGGTATCTTTTGTCCATAGGACGGACCCGGCATTATTGTTTTATTCATTCGTACGGTGCGAACGACGCGCCCAATACAGTCCCAAAAACAATTTATTTGTCGGTCCTATGACGGCTCAACGACGGCGGGTGAGGCTTTTTACAATGGCGTAAAACCTCAAACTTGATACGGCCGCTTTTGAATTTCAGATAAACCGGATGGTTGTCCGTAGTTTTGGATGTATCAGGGACATCAACGGCGGCGACAATAGGGGCAGGATATCTCGGCGTCGTCGGCGCCTATACGCCCAGTCACGTCCGTTAACAAAATAGGTGGCTCTACGCCATGTTTGCCATAAAAATTGCGGTTGATTTTTTATTTTTCGTGTTTCGAGTTAGTGGGGAATTGAATGATGTAGTATTCCTGAGCATAACACTTCAATCCATCTGGCAAGTGTGTTTATTCGCTTTTTTATAGTTTAGGGTTTTGAGTGAGGTAGATTTTTTTACGATTAGGGACCGTTCTCGTTTTGGGTTCGTGCGATATATTGAAGTGAACATAAAATACCACGAAGACTGTCAAGACCAATGCACAGTTCTTAATATAAATAAATAATAAATAAAAATGCTATTATCCAGTAAGAAAGAATGCATAAAATGTTGTTTAATGTTATGTATATCGGGATGGTCCTTTTCCTATACTTAATTTGTTCCTTCAAATCCATACTTAATTCCTGTGAAATTTGAGAGTAATCAAAACACCCGCTCAAAATCGAGATTAACTATTGAGACTGGATATAAGAATAGTTCACACATTTCCATGTTCGTAATTTGTTAATACCGCAAAAACAATAATCTGACCAGTCTGGCCAACAGAACAAAATCGGACCAGTGAAAACTGTTCCTGGTATGCCTTTTTTTCTGTACAATCTGAACCTGAGAGAAGAAATTCTAAATTGTGTCTCGTTTTTGAGAAAAGCATTGAATTCTTGATTTTTTTTTTTCAGTTTTTGGCATTAAATTTGTCAAAAACTCGACACAAAATCAAAATTTCTGCCTTTGGAATCAGATTCGACGGAAAAAGTATACCAACAATACCTATCAATTATTAGATTTTGTTTATTGTTGGTCAGGATGGTCATGTAGGTTAGATTATTTTATTGTTGTCAAATTCAGTACCTGAAAATATAGTAAACGCGCTGATATCAGAAAATATACAATATACAGTGTATCCAGGACAATTCTAAAGTCATATGGAAAACTTTTCATAAAGTTGGTGGACCAAAAACCAAAAAATTAACAATTAGATTTTATAATTTATGTACCATATATCTAGCAGTTCAGAAAGTTGGAATTGTAGAAAGTAGGAAAGATTGCATAAAAATAAACATTATATTCAAATTTACCATAGGTACGCAAAATTAAAATTTTCATACTCAATTTAAAAATTCCCGCCGTACGGTGTTTGTTTTTAATCATCACTATTGTAAAACTATTAGTAACTACGGATTCATTCAATGGATTATTTGCAAAAATTTTTGTTTGAACATTTTTAGCCACTTCATCCAAGTAACTAATACTTTCGAAAACCTCTAAACTTTTATCGTTTAATACAATTTAAATGGAGAATTGTATTTGAATATTTCTTTTAGTGAGTGAATCTTTTCTTCTAAACTGGACACCTAAGACCCCTAATGTATAATTAGTGTCAAATGTCTAAAATGGTTTTCAATTCCCTGTTCAGGAATTCAAGAATAATAACAAATTTACTCCCATGAGTAGACAATAGTAAAGAAATAGGTATGTTATGAATTTCAAGATGCTGTTCAGGTATTGTTAAAAATTACATACTACCATTCAAATGTTCACAAAAGCTTAAATATTTTATGATTTAAACACCAGAAAACACACTATAGTCCTGAAAATGAAGTGAAGGCAATGGTGAACAGTGTCCGACACTGGCAATTTTTAAAAGAAATACACTATAGGAACTAAATATTGCATCATCAGCACATATTATTTTTGTTTGAAATTTCCATTTTCTTCCACCAATATCACCAATAATAAACGAATAAAACGTTGCATTTGTTATTCCATGTGATGCAAACTTTCCTGGTCAGACTGTATGTATAAACACCCTCAATACCACTGTCTTGCGAGCGCTCGTACTAATTAAGTTAATAATTGCGTGATCAAGCTATAAAATATCAAATATAAGACGAAAGTGCTTGTAATAAACCCATAGTCTACATTTGGATTGAATGAATATTCATTAGCGTCGAGAAAATAACTGCAAATTACATTAAAACTGGAGTGTTTATTTTATGGTCTAAGAAAAGCTATATACCTAAAATTTTTTTACGACATCCGTTTGGTAACTATCGGAATATTAAAATGAAAACTATAACGTGTACGTCCGTTCACGAAGTGGAAGGGGTAGGGTTAACAGGTCATTCGTTACCCCCACTCCAAACACCATTTGGTGACAGCACTCCACTCATATATAAAGACCCGTTCCAACAGACGACAGTATCTTCTTAGCACTTGGTTTGATAACTTAGTTCTGAAGATGCCACTTGCAACACAATGCGAAACGTCAACTGCTTCAAAGTCCTCAACGCGGTTTCCACCCGGAAATCGATATATCATTGACTCAGACCGCGGAAGTCTACAATCTAGAGATGTAAAATATGTTATTTTCTTGTGTAAAGACAGCAATGGAACCTTATGTATTACTTCTAACATGTCACACATGTCTGAAGAATTAGAGGGTGAATAGATTTTAAATACACATTTTTTATTATTTATTTGTTTGGTTGTTTATTTGTATTTAAGATCTGTTAATATATACCTAAAAGTATATTATTATAGGTAAAACTTACTTAACGAACAGGTAGCTTTCTTGCAAATTTTACGTTCAAGGTAGTAATAAAAGCAAAATATCCCATACAGGCAACGTTTCCGGCAAACAAAATAGTTTTTTCAAAAAAAAAATTGCAGTCGGTACTGACTGACTTTCTTAAAGTAATCATCTGCCATATGGATCCGCTATTTTGATTTTTTGTTCTTTTGCAATTTACTGTTCAGGTTCATAATCAGCTACCATAAAAACCCTTTAAAGGCCAAGTTTCAAATAAATTAAAGCATATTTTAAAGTGGTTATCCGCCATATTGAAACAGCCATTTTGTTTCCATCAATTTTGCGTTCAGATTCGTTGTCAGCGACCTCAAAAACTAGCAAAATACACGTTTGAAGTAAATCAAAACATATTTTAATGTAGTCGTTCACCATATTGGATCCGCCATTTTGTTTTCCCAAATTTTGAGATGAGATTCATAATCGGCGACCTCAAAAACCCAATTGATCATTATTATAGAAAATTTTGATTAATTTCAACTCATGAGATATTTGTTAGTATACTCGTATTAATGGCAATTAGTAGTTTTTTATTTGCGCTGTTCTTTTTCAACTCGAATGTAAAATTAGAAAATCATTTATAATTTGATCCTATCCATTCTTCACATACATTTGGAAGGTAATTTTTATAATATAAAAATATAAAATAAATACGTAATAAGTTTTAAAATCTTAGAATTAAAACTTCAGTGGCGCCTCCGCCATAATAGCACCTCAATTAAATTTGTCCGTCCGAAGTTAAGAAACTTTAAAATAGTTTTGCAGTGATTATATTTGTTAAACACAGACTGTAACCAAATACACCACTCACATTCGCTCAGCAAACTGTGCGTTAAACCTCCCAATTTCAGCGTACGTACCTTCGTATATATAACGAAATAGTTTGGGCACATTAGAGATCCTCGATGAAGTTTGCTCTTAGAGAGGAAGCGGTCTCTGGTGGCGCGAAACCGAACCGACTTCACGCGTTTACGCTCCATAGACGTTCATCATCGTGTTAACACGGCACCGCACTTCGGTTAAGAATACATTTATCAAGGGATAGGTCTAGGCCTACGAGATATCTAACCGGGATGGGGAGCTCAGAAACACCGGATACCGCCGCGAGACCAAAGTATCTGTCACTTTTAATACAGAACTTAATCTCCGAGCACTGACGTCCCAATTAAGGGTGTGTCATCTTCGAAGTTAACAGGGGGATGTGTGTGCTGGCTCTCACTCCTGGTAAAATTTAATGTGGAATTTGGTAAGATGAACTATTATAATCAGTAGTGGAAGGTATATCAATATTCACATCGGATGTGTGCTAAATGGGGTAATTGGTCATGTTATGATCTAATATAAGTATATAACTAAACGATCTAGGTAATAATACTTGGACCTGCATTTTGACATAATCCAAGAAAACGTTCTGTGTTTTAATTAATGAATTTGAATGAAACCTTTTAAAATCTCTTTCTTATATCTTACATATTAAAGTCTTCCCAATGAGGAGGTGGGCTTTCTCTTCAACTTTGTAAAGAATAATTATTTGTGCCGAAATATATGACATATTAAATAATTTGAAACGTTGCAGAGATTTAGAGACAAATAGTATTGGATCCTCTATTTCTTCTTTTTTATTTTTGACCAAACCTTCCCATTACTAAATTTCAGCCAAAAGAATAGCCATATTTACTTCCGACTTGAAATGAGCGACTCCAAAATCCTCAGAGTTATACGTTTTACTTGCATTGGAAATGCTTTCTACTTTTGGTCACCTGCTTTGGATTACTCTCTGGCGACCTTGAGAGTGATAAAAAGATTGGTATAACTTTTTTAATTTAATATGCATGTTTATTTGTATGTTATGTTCGTGATATACTTCAAAATAACTACACATTCACACATATATGCAGCAATCAAAGATAATTGTTTTTACACAAAGTTTTTAAAATTCATAGCTACACATCGGTTATGTGAACTAATAAATTTTAAAAAGACTGTTTTCTTCATCAATGAATTTTTGTTGCCTAGTTCACGTTCTTTACGCACTGTTTTAGCAAAATAATCGTCCCTGCTTTGAAGAAATATTCAGAAAGTTAAATAAGCGGTGGATTTCGAATTATATCAGCATTATACAGACTGTCTCAATGAACGAAATTAGAGATATTAGTAGAGATATTAGATATTAAGTGGCGACTATTTTTTTTCGCGTCACATTCGAAGCAGATTTCTGAAAGTTTCCCCAAACGCTAAAAGATCCACCAGCACACCAAACAACACCCCGTGCGACTTTTTCCCTTGTGGCTGCCTGAAAGCGAATATTTTTCAACACCATCCCCGAACTATTGACGAATTGAAAGCAGCAATACGTCAAGAAATTACAGGAATATTGCCTCAAATTACTGCTCCAGTGACGAGAGAAACTTTCAACAATCAGCTTCGAATGTGAATCGAAAAAACTGGTCGCTACTTGGACACTTGGACTTAAATTTCGTAAATTTCGTAACTTAATAAAAACAAATGACAGCATACATTTTCAATTAATAAATAAAAACTTTAAATAGCATTTACAATGACAATTTTAATAAAGATAAAAATGTGGGAGATATTATTGCCGGACACTGTATAATGTCAAAGAATGCAGTTTACAGGTTTGACGGTAATCAATGCAGCAATTTTCATATAGGTAAATCCTTTAGAAACTAAGTTTTAGATTGAAAGAAAATCTCAAAGTAAAAACAAAGTTTATATTTAGAAGTTTTATGACCAAACTTAGAGCTGAAAAGCTTTTGGTACAAAAGGGTCCAATGGAACTGGATGCTTTCTCTAAGCATATTTCAAGGATTTTGCGAATGAGCTCCCATTTCTGTAATTTCGTCAAATTAGTTAAATAATTAGTTAAAGTAGAGGAAATTTTGTATAATTTGTGTCCATGACATTTTTTGGTAAAATTAATAGTTTAGCTGTATGAGCAAATTCTATTTGATCGAAATCGTGTCTGCATTAAAACTACATAGTTAGCCAGGATTTGTGAAACGCTGATTTTTTGGTACCAACTGTCAATTATGTTAAAATATCTGTCAAATCCTTACTAACTTGTGTTATTTTAATGCAGACACGATCGATATCGATCAAATAGAATCTCATGCAGCTAAACTTAATTTTATATATTGTATGATAAAGTAATCTGTCTGGCCACATTAGATTTTTTACAATTATATTAAATATTAGTTTGATTTTTTCGACAGTAAATTTGCTGAATAATAAGTGTTTTTCTTATGCACCAAATTTGTTTCATTCCTATTCGGGTTTAACATGTTTTTCTGAATAGTGCCTTGTATAGTCCGGTCATGTTAAATTGTGCATAGACAGATAAAATGAAGTCAATATAACTGATATTAATCGATAGTTTTTGGTTCTTGTAGTAATATATTAATATGTTTATAATCATAATAAATAGGAAAATTTTTGATTAACGAAAAACTGTCGAAAAATTGTTGCTGTCAGGCTTTAATCCTTCATACTTCGCTCACTTAGTCGTAAAAATAAAAAGAACTAAATTGTAGGGATCAAAAGGATTCGAGAATCTATACTAGAAAATTAATTTTGTATAACTGCTCTATAAGTGATAGAAATACCCGTTCTAATGTCAAACAATCGGTTGACGTGGAAGCGCAAAAAATACTTGAATCAATTATACTAAATTAATCAATTTCTCCGGTAGGTTCCAGAATCATTTTGATAGTAAACTTTGACCGCTGCAATGTGATATTTATAATTTTGCGATTAAGTGAGGGAAATCTCAGAGATAAAGAATTAAATGCTGAAAGGCACAATTTTTCGATAGGTTTTCACTAATTATATATTTTGATATCAGATTGGATATCGATTGATTTCAGATTTATCGACTGTATTTGATCTACTTAATAAATAAAATCTAGGAGCATAGTGAAGCTTTGTTTTATTAAACATTTATTTAGCTTGCAAGATAAAATTTTCTCAATATCTCGGATAGTGTTGGCAACTTCTCAAATATAGAGCGGAGGTGGCCGAGTGGATAAGGCGAATGCCTTCCACTCAGTAGTCCAGGGTTCAAGCCCAGGTTAGGCAGGGGATTTTTCAAATACTCCGTCTCCCCGATTGCCGCACAGACAAGCCACTGGCTTTGTGCACATGGCAACATCCCCAAAAAGAAAAAAAAAAAATTGGTCCTAATTTCGGTCGATAAGATGATTTACAAAATCAATTCAACTATTTTAAAAAGATAAATAAAATATAGCAAATTATTGAATATAATCAAAAATCGACCCGAACAACACGAAGAAAGAATTATTATAGTAAATTAATCATTTACCGAAATTCGAGTCAATGGACACGAGAGAAAATTCTTATATCAAATTTATCAATTAAAAATACTAGACGTCGAATAGGCGGTACAAATAACACATCATGCTCGATTTTAAATATTTGTTTTCTACAAGAAAACTATGAGAAGGCATTTCTAATACAATCGACCCTGCAAAATTTCCCCACTTCCAACATCAATGTTATCGGTTACCCTAATAACCCCTGTTCTCCATGTCGCCAAAGATTATACAAAAATGGCATCGCGGTCCTTTTACGGTAGTCTGCATAAAACATAAACGCTATATCTACTTAGGCACCCCTTTTCTGGTTGTTAAGGTGAATGTGTATTCAGGTCTGAAGCGCCCTCTAGCAGGCCCTCGCCGCCGTCCTCGACCCTCGTGCTGCCCTCTTTCTACTCGAACACGAACTACTAGAAAAATCCACCGCTTCCCCTACGTCGTTTGCCTACTTTTAATCCATTGCCAAGCAGCAGTTATTTCTCAACTAGCTTCATTCCGTCCAATTTTTGTTTACTTCAAAATCGTACTACTTAAATAGGATAATTGCTATAATATCAAAAAACACAAATAATTCACAACCGTTATGGTATTTCGGTGTTTGACGATCATAAAACACCGAACTG
This sequence comes from Melinopterus prodromus, assembly GCA_964023965.1. Classification (NCBI taxonomy): domain Eukaryota; kingdom Metazoa; phylum Arthropoda; class Insecta; order Coleoptera; family Scarabaeidae; genus Melinopterus; species Melinopterus prodromus. The sequence continues at coordinate 10,301,864 of OZ030392.1, read as the reverse complement.
TCATCATAAAACATCTAACAAAACTATCGTAATTAGATATGTATCATGCTAGGTTTATATCTGCATACATAATGAGGCGTAGCTAAAAGGTTTTCTAAACAAATTATTTAATGACCGAATTACATTGTACAAGATTCATCTACAAAACTTTTGCAAGTGTCAAAACTAGATGTTGTATTATTGTGTGTCTCATAAGACATTCATGTTGGCAATGCAATTACTTACAATTTGACATTAGTGAATCCCAAGTCATATTAAAGAAATGGAGAAAATTAACGTTGCACTATTATTTTACTTTATCATTTTGCTGTTTCCTATTCTCTAGGATCTAGATTGTAAGGAATATTTTGAAAAATAATGAGTTGCAGTTTGATTTGATACAAGTTGAGGCTTATATGAAGGATTAAAATGTATGTCACAAAATCACAGTTATGTTAAAATGTAGGTGAAAAAAAAACAATTGCTTGTAAGTACATTGTACGATTATTACCATTTTATTTTATTACTAAAGTTAGTTTTGACGATAGTAAAAAATGTAACAATATTTCAACTCGAAATAGGCTTCTGCATGGAAAACTTGAACTTCTGATTTAAGTACGAAGAGACAATGTTAGCCTTTTACTGCTTGATCCAAAACTGTTTTTAGTCTGTCTGGTATAGATTTTGCTACTAGAAAATCCCGATGGATATTGCAGTGAGTGAATTGAGCTTCTGGAGCTACTGTTTTAATTTTTTTATGAGGGCCGTGTTTTTTTTCTGATAAAGCCCGAGCTCCATCAGTGCAGACACCAATAAATTTCTTGCGTGCAATGGATTTGTTAAACATTTACACAATTATGTATTAAAATTTATCACCAGGTCTTCTTTCGGGAAGAGGTTCCTAAAATAAATATTCCTCTGCAATTTCCTCTTCAACGTCAAATCAGTTACAGACTAATAATCGATCAAAATAACTAATGTCGGTACTTTCATCTAACTCTAGCGTAAAATGTTTACTTTGTTTTGCATTTTTAACTACACTTTCTTTTACACAATCTGCCATTTTAAAAATACGACCACCTGTTGGGAACCCCTGCCTATGCCGTTGAGAACATAGTATTAAATAGTATTGAATACAAGAATATTCTAAATTCAGTATTTATTTGTTGTAGTTTTGGTTTACAATCACCGTATTTACATAGAGGCAATATTTAGGTATCGCGTCAGTGCATCGTAATTACAAATTATTTCAAATAGGTATTCCTGGAAATACGACGTTAGCTTTATAATACAACCTTTAAATTTTACAAATTCTATACGTTGTTACTTATTTGTAAAACACGCTTACAATGCAAAACTAATTAAAATACATTCGCTGTCTGTATAGCTTCATTCCAACATTCCAACCATCGGAAACAGATTTGAACAAATAGCAGCGATAATGCAAATTTGCTGTAGAACAAAGTTAAATATAGAACATAGAAGCAAATGACTTATAAGTGTGTACGTAACTGTACGTCAAATAAGATTAATTAATCAGCACGGGTTTTGTTTCGAGTTATTCCGCGTGCGCAAAATAACTTGAATACCGGCTTGTGTTTTTCTAATGGAATTAATTTGTTCAAGTCGTTACACGACAAAATTGCTCGCGGATTTCTATAGCCACAAGTAAGTGGTATGCAATTTACCGCAATTACTCGATCCGTGTTTAGTTCGAAATGAAGTCGACTTGGAATCGCGCATAAAGTGTTTCCTCGACGCAAAATACTTGCGGTTAAATTGCAGTTGCGGAAATAATTTATTGCAGATTCGTGATAAATAAGTAAATTGATAGTTTAGTGAATTAATGTGAGTGTATTTTAATTAATGTAGTTCCATAAAGGATTAATTATGCACTTTGCTGATAAATAAAGTTTCTACCGAACGGTGTAAATATTTGAGTTTTGTCTGGCAATTTCAAATAATGAGAGTGTATGCGTGGTTAGTTTATTTGACGTAGGTACGTCTACTTCTACTGAAAGTGATGTTTTGGATGAAATGTCAATACTAAGGGAAACTTGTTAAGGACTGAAATCAAAGTAAGTAATTTCTATATGTAATAATTTTTAAAACAGTCAACTTCAGAAGAATAGGATGTGCAGATGTTCACCTATATTAACTATTAACTAACTATAATATAATATAATATTATATTTAAAACAAAATAAGTGCATTTGATTTTTAGTTTACTTCATTTTCATTAAAAGTTTTAATTAAGAAAACAATCTGTGTGCGATATGCTATCAAAACATGAAAACATTTTTTTTTATTAAAAAGTGTAAAACTAAGATGTCATGTAATGAGATTGTTTAGTATTGTACAGTATTGAAGAGATATTGTTCTATTAAGTTCAAATTGTGATGAAATTTGAGAATTTGTATCTCCCCCTTGTCAACACTTGTCTTTGTATTAATTGTAAAAAATACCAAAAAACTTGTGTAAAGGAAAGATTTATTTCCTGTTCACCCCTATATATTTATTTTAATTCAATGGTATTGCTATACCGGGTGACCCACGTCATAGGTACTCCCGTTTATTTAAGTTTGGGAACGTGTTAATAGACAAAAAATGACACTTTTTCGGATACTCTTGAGGTTAATATGACTTCCGCTTTTCCGGAAATAACGTCATTATTGAAATTGTAAATGGCACCCTATATTCTTTGTGTGATATTTTCAATCAGGATGACATTCTTAACACCAAAAACATATCGATCGTCAATTTTTATCACCAAGGCAACGCCAAAATAACTTTTTTGGCCAGTGAGTCATTTTTTTTCACGGGTACCCCATGGTCACACTCTGATTATTCGATAGAAATCTTTCCGATTACAATGATACCAAATGCTTGATATTTTATTACTACACGAAGGAAGTACCCTTAAGCGTCATTTTCACGCTACGATTATCAGAAATTTATCAAGAATTTGTTATCATTGTGTCGGAAAATCGTTTTTCCTCGCATAATCATATGTTTAAAGGCAAAGTTGGCAAAAATGTCGTTTTGACATGGTTTCTAAAAGATCTTTCAATGGGCATATTTTGAAAAAACAGTTGAATATCTCTGGAACTATTAACGTTGTGACTTAGCAACATACACAGTTGGATAAACAAATTTAGTGGTATCCATAATATAATAAAATAAACAGAAGGAGCAAAACAATTTACATACTTATTTCTAACGTCATTTTTAAGTACAAGTAGAACATAAAATTACGTAAAACATAATTTTTTTGAAAGTACGATTGAAATGCATAAAAAATTATTTTTTTTCTGTCCATATGCGCAATTTTAATTCTAATGGACATTGGGAAGTATGTAAAATATCGATTACAAGATTTAAACGTAACAAACAAGTGAAATTAAGTAAATTAATGCGTAGTAATAACACCTAATTGAAATAATTGATTATCCTTGCTGTTTGTTAACTGTTGTTAAACCTTCAAATGATTCCCGACAATTTGAAATGTATTATAGCATAAATATTCCACGTTTCAAAAATATATCTAGTGACTATCTAAGACTGAAAGAAATATTATAGGGTGAAAAATGCAACAAAATTCAGTATAACTATCACTGAAAATGTCGGGTTTTCGACAAAAGAGGGTATTATAAAAGGTAAAACCACATTTTTCCATACCTAATCGTTCATAAATAAAACGGGGGCCACACCAAGCTATAAGGCTAGGACAATAAGCAAACTCTTTAAACAGTTGAGGAATCTTCAATACCTTAGAAAGATACTGAAGCCAAATTAAAACTTGACTGCTCAGTGCAGTATACAATCTGACGTCTATAATCCTAGAAATGATTAGTCATTCATAGCACAACATATAAAAAAACAAAGAGGTTATCTTGCGTTTCTTGAACCTTGTAATAAAATATGTCTCACAACTACATAAATTCGGCCACCAGAAAGTATAGATAAAAAAAGCCTCCATCTTAGCGGATCTTCTATAAAAGACGATATCATTTGTGACCTAATTATATCAAGACAACTTGGGCTATCACGTATACTCGAAATCACAATTTGTTGACCCTGACTATGATACCAGAATCATTGAAGTATTACTTGAAATCATATGTGATAACATAAATGTCTTTTTTCAATTCTTGTGATGTTTATTCTGCTTATTTTTCGTAACAACCTGCACATGCCTATGTCACCTATGCACATGCCCTATGAAACGGGTAGTTATATAAAGAAACATGTGCCGTCTTTTTGCAAATTTTACGATCAACAATTTTGATAACCGTCATCTTAAAATTCAGTTTTTACCTAATTTTTCCATGAAATTTAATCCAGAAATTTACACATAACTCGGTTTGGTCAAAACTATTTGTTGTAGATGTTGCATATTTTTCAAACAAGACTCAACAATATCGGAAATCATAAAGTTTATGCACGTGCCACCCACAGAATCGATAGCTTTACCCTCCGATTTACCCTATATCGCAGATGCGGAAGGACGACTGTCCATTGTCCAATACCTGGGCTCCCGATGCCGACCAAATATGCAGTAGTAATTTCGGATATGCGACGAAATTTATTACGTATTCAAAGAGATCCATGCATCTCATTTGCGTTGGCGCACTCTCATTGTCGTAGATGGCCAGCACGACCACCGCACACTGTATTGGTGACTACAGGGGCGATGCTAAATTAGGGAAGATCAGTTGGGCGCGCGATGTGCGCATCTGGGCGAGCACTCCCTCTGGCGGCGCGTTCCGAAAGCCATCCTTTCTGTTCATGCGAAAGGGTCACCGAGCCAGACGTGATTAAATTGCGGTTTACTTGGATAATCGATCCTACAACATCTTATTAGCATGGCCTTTCATTAGCCAACGGGCAAACTGAATTATTTATCGTGACAAAGAGGGCGGCGCGGATAGGCGGCACAAGCGCCACCGACTAATCGTTTTATAATTGGCCGCACCATAAACAAAACTTTTTTGATTACGGATCTTACCGTTTAATATTTAGATTAAAGCGCTACTTCCTCTGTATACTTGGGGGCGAAGAGGTTTGCAATTTATTTGTGTGGTAATGCTCTTATAACCGTGTCGCTGGATGAAGTGGCCAATTTTAAAACTATTTGGAGATGTTATTAGTTTGTACCTAAGGTAGATGACCATTTTGCTATTTTTAATGAAACACAGTATAAAATAAGTCGTTAGTTTTTCATTCTGCCCTCTCTACCTCATCTGCATCTTCATGTTTCTTGCATCTACAATTTTTAGTGTTTTTCTTGGTGCAGCTTTTTATTCTGTTCCTTTTTCGCTTCCTTTCTTATTTTTCTAAAATGATTTACTTTTGTTCTTTCTTCTTTTTAACTAACAAATATTCTCTCCAAGCATTAGATAATAATGTTACAGAATAACAGTTTCTATTTACTTTATTTGGGTGTTTCAGGCCTGAATAACGATTTTTTCAATGGAGATGGCATGAGTTCAAGTGTTATCTCCAAAGGTGTAAAGACAACAATAGAGCCATATGTATTACTTCTAACCATGTACCTAATTCCGCCACCCCTAAATTTGTAATAGTGGTTAAAAGAGTAGTACACCGTATTATTATAAAAAATAAAGCATTCTTAACAAGTCTATAGAGATGTTATTACAAATAAGTCGAATTACAGTTACCTTATAAAGAAAAAAATAAACTTTTAGAATAACACCCAATTATCAAGTTCAGTCAAACTTTTAAGCTGTATGTCCGTTAGAACATTTGTAGAATAAGAAACGATTGTGGGTTTACAAGTGTTATGTCAAATCAGCAAACTGGATGTCCTAAAATAAGTTCAATGTTGTAGATTTCTTATTTTGTTCAACTAAACAGAAATATGTCGGAATTTAGGACAGTGTCTGAATTTGGGACGTTTACCTTACTTAACAACTGAGAATACTATCTCAGAAGAAAATTAAACAACCGTTTGAATTGATTTTTGTTTTGTCCAATAGGTTGTTTTTAATTTGCAAACGTGGATGATCTGTAGTCCAGTCTACACGGTAGAACCATCTTTTGCTTAGTCTCTTGTTACTTGGCTTTTATTTTCGTCTAATTTCGACATTCTGCTAGCCACCTAGCTTCTCGCATATTTGTATTCTGAATTTTGTTCAGTATCTTTTATTTATATAAAATTGTAAAGATTTTGAGAATTATTATATCTAAGTTGTAGCATATGTTGTATGTCCTCGCTTTGTGAGGATTGTTCTCGTGATCATTCATATGTCCCCGAAAATTTTTATTTTATTCAAAAATTAAATTAAATCAATGGTTTTTAGTTTTGAAAATATGACCAAGAAACTGATGTTTTACTGTTACAGTTTGACTCAAGTCCGTTAACTCAATATCTCGTGGCCATAAGGTCAATGTAACTATTTTTTATGAGGAATTTAAGGTAAAGCACCCATTTCTTGGCAACTACTGTTGTTTCAGTGTTTGACTATAGTTTTGACAATAATTAATAATTTATTTTGTTACGTTAGAGGATATAACAATAATTCCTTTTGTTTAAAGCAAACATCTGACAGCTCGATTATAATTGGTTGAATCACATCATAGTTTGTAGATAGTTAGCAACTCAGTTAGAGACATTTCCTATTTTACATTTATGTTTCATTACACTGGGTCCACGTGTTTATTATTTTACTTCGAGCGGTACCTTTTCAAAAATACCTTCCAACTAGTTCAGTAGTTGTGTAGTATAAGCAGAGAACCTAGTTTTAGGAATTTAGATATTAATGGATGATTAATCTCGTAGATTAGGTTCAATATGCAAAGCATCGTCTATTAATAATAACAAAAATAAACTTTTTAAAAAGTTATATGGTCTGAAGACAATTGCAACATTTTTTACATAATCTTAAACTAGTCGAAATAATATTTTAAATTATATTTAAAATAATCATTAGAGGTTGCTACCATCTGTAATAGTTAATATTATTAATATCAATAAAATTTAATTAATTTATAAAAATGTTTGTTATTTTTCATAAAGAATATATGATATATGTTTTCCGTATCTGAATCAGTAGACAGAGAATATTTATTGACTCGACTTTTTGAGGTAAACAACTATACCAAAACGCGTCCTGTACAGTTTTGGTACTGAGTTTCAAACAAACAATTCATAACTTCTGACCTCAGACACAAATTATACAAAAAATAATCGTACCAGAATCAGTTGACATTTGTTCAAAATATTTCTTGTTTGCCAGTATAGTCATTAGTCCTCGATACTTATCGTTTTGACAACTTTAGAACATGATATTTATTTATATGAAAAAAAAAAGCCAAACATGTGCCCGACTCTATTCAAAATGTCTTCTTAATGTGATAGAGAACAATAGAGGGGTCAGTAATGTCATCATTTACTATCGTCATTTACTTTCATAATCATTTAATTTTAAATTATCATAATGTTGTGTAAATTTGTTAATTTCTTTTTACTTTGTCGAACATATGTATGGTAAAATATTGCGCTGAAAAAACTTTGAGATTTTACCGGAAATCTTTTGGGTTTCCTGAACATTTTTGGCCAAGCCATAAAAACATTTTTGGGTGTGTGTGTGTGTGTGTACTAAAGGTTTCAGGACGAAACTTCATATTTAGAAGTTTCAAGATTAAACTTGTTCAAAAGGGTCCAAAGGAACTGGAGGTATACAAAAGTATACTGGTATAATTTATGTCCGTGACATCTTTTGATAAAATTAATAGTTTAGCTGGATGAGCAAATTTAATTTGATCGAGATTGGTCGTGTATGCATTAAAACTAGTCAGGATTTGATAGACAATTTTATTCTATTGACAGAATTGTCAAAACATCAGAGTTTTACACAGCTTGACACCGCTATATAGTATGATAAAGTAATGTGCTTAATATATCTTATATATCTTTTACAATATGATGAGTGCGACATTTTTGGTGCACATAGTATTGTATTACCTCCAAAAAATACATTGAAATCATACATTGATACCGATACACACATTTTGACTATTCTTTTGTATTCATGAAGAAAATTTAAAGAATGTTAATAGATAAAAAAATCCGTTATTTTGAAAGATCTTGTGGATAGTATAACTTGGAAATAACTTCATCTTTAAAATTGCAAATCGCACCCTATATTTTCAATCAGGACATACTGAATACCCTTTTATCAGATTGCAGATATAATTACCATTCAGAAACTCGCAAAAATCTACGACATATAAATTTTCCTTTATTTCACAACGATTTTGTATAATTTATTTATTAATTTAATTTATTTGTATTGTTAATTTATTTATTTGATTTCAACAGCATATAAATTTCGAAAAGCGTGTTCTCGTTTTAATTCAATTAAGTAAATTTGAATAGGTACCACAAATTATCCAAAAACAAATCCGCAATTTATTTATTTCCTAAATAAAAACACCGTTATTTGTCACATGCACTAATTCTAATTAACACCAGGTTTACTCCTACTCCTATTAACTCTAAATATCACAGGAGACCGACCGCGGGAATTTACTAGCGACCTTAAACTTTTTCCGGAATATATTTCGGGGTCGTTTGGCAAGGTTTTAAAAGCCGTAAATACTTACCCAGCTAAAAACTATGGAGACAGGTGCGGTTACGGCAAAGGTTTGACCGCTCTTACACGGTGCAATATTCTCTCGACGAGGAATGTTCCGGTAAAAGCACCCGAACCGTTTATTCTGGCCAAATAAAATAAATTTACAAGGGACGACGGTAGGTAACCGGCAAACCTTCAACTTGGATACTGCCCAAACAAAGGTACGAACGAACGGGGATTAATCTTAACACGCTTTGTTTTGTATCTACACGACCACAAAATCGAGGGATATTACGCAAAATGGCGTGTCCTAATTTGAATTAACATGAACCTGTTATTAATTATGTTTATTATTATTAAATAACCCTTGTTTTCGATGGTGAACTTAAATCTTTATCAACAAATTATTTAATATATTTGGTTTGTGCTTCACAGCAGCTATATATGAGAAAACGATTTTGTGCAAATGTGAAATTGCATATACTTTGGCTGGAATAATTAGCTGTATAATTATGTCAATAGAGGAATGGAATATTACCTTTCCACTAACTATAAACGTATAAATTGTCCCCATGTTTGTGTCGAATTACCGACCTATTACATAATTAAAGCCACAACATATTATATATCATTGAAAGAACTTTAATGAGACTTTAATAGCAGCCAAAGTGTATCAAATGGATGGCGGTATTTTTAGAAATCCATAAAACGACTAATTATGAGGTCGTATGGTTTGACACATTATCGAGTTTTTTAATTACGACAAATTGGGCAATTTTTTAGTAATTGAAAGATTCATGATTAATGTACATGTATTCTGACAACCCAAGAATATAATGGAACAGCTACGTTCTGCAGCATACTTATCGTTTGTGTAGATCTTGTAATTGTCCTAATAATGAAATATTTTATGACCTCACAAGAGACATTTTTCGAGAAAAGCAGAATTGAAGATTGTAAAATATTGATAATTCTAGGGAATATGGATTTGACAGGTGGAAATTGAATTTTAAATAAATATTGGAGATTATTTTTTAATAACAAATCTTTTCAAATATTTTTTATATTGTATATTTATACTTTGTGCACTCACTGTGTGGTAAATATAGTTCTACAGTTTTACCTATACAGTTTTATTAAGATATAGGCGATATAGATAAATGTTTTTTTTTTCTTTCCATATATTTCTGGGAAGATATGGCTTATATTTTGGAAGAAATTCGGTAATTTGAATTACCACTAAATTGTAACTCGATAGACTTGAGGAATGTTTATTACATTTATAATTTTACTGAAAAGCTTGAACGGTGATATTTTGCTGAAAATTATTATGCGTAAATGCAAACGTAGCAAAAGAATAACATTTATTTACGACTGAATTTTATTAATGTGATTTTTCTGCAAAAAGCTCCGTATCCGAATATTCGTCAATTTGCAATTATTTCGATGACGATGACGTATTGATTTGACAAGTAACACATATAAACATATTTAGTTGAAAGGGTTCCAATAAAAATGTGTGAATTTTCAGTCTAACACACTGATCGAATTTATGTTTTATTCATAGAAATAAATATTATTTGAATTATTTTTGTAACAATCCACATTGGGGAGCTTCCTATTTTGTCGTTTTTTTTAAAGCGAACATGGGCTAAGAATTTCAGTAAAATATCAAGTATTTGGTATCATTGTAATCGGAAAAAATCTGATGTGGCCAGGCACATGACTTTATCATACAAAATATAAAATTAATAGTTTAGCTGCATGAGAATCTATTTGATTGAGATAAATTGTGCATGCATTAAAATTAAACTAGTTAGCCAGGATTTGACATATAAAGACGGGTTGATATTTCTTATCAACAAACAATCAAATTGGTGATCTTATTTTATTTGAAATTGGTATTTTTTAATTTGCCGCACTAGAGCGGCAACGTTCCATAGCGGTTCTCCAACCTTTGATGAAATCAGCTGTTTTCGAGTGTGACAGCACAAAAAAATATTTGTCAAAATCCTGGCTACTATGTAGTTTCATATCAATGCAGATGCGACCGATCTCGATCAAATAGAATTTGCTCTTGCAGCTAAACTATTAATTTTACCAAAAAATGTCATAGGCATAAATTATTCAAAATTTCCTCTACTTTAATTTATTATTTAACTATTTTGACGAAATTACAGAAATGGCGGCTCATTTGCAAAATCCTTGAGAAAAGCTTAGAATAAACTACCAGTTCCTTTGGACCCTTTTGAACCAAAACCTTTTCAGCTCTAAGTTAGGTCATGAAACTTCTAAATATGAACTTTCGTCCGGATACCTTTAGTAGTTTCTCCGGAATCGTCGCCACAAAAATCGTTTACACACACACAGCCACACACACATACACACACACAGACATTTTTTTGTAACTTGGTCAAAAATGTTCAGGGGACCCAAAAAGACCCTATTTCCGCTAAAATCTCAAATTTTTTTTTCGGCACGATTACAATACTTTACATACTGCGTATGATAAAGTAAAAAATCTGATGTGGCCAGGCACATGACTTTATCATACAAAATATAAAATTAACAGTTTAGCTGCACGAGAATCTATTTGACTGAGATAAATCGTGTCTGCATTAAAATTAAACTAGTTACCCAGGATTTGACAGATATTTTGATAGTCAATAGTATCAATAGAAGGTATTGTCAAAGCATCAGCATTTGACACTACCTACTGTCATCAGAATAATAGTTGTTTATCTCACAAGTGCCGAAAGTACGGAATAGCGCGACGAGCGGTGATGCGGCGCGTCACCGATGGCGGAGCGTCGCCGTCGCATGTGAGCGGGTCATGTAGTTTTCGGCAGGAGTGACATCAACGTTTTTTGTGTTGCTTATTGAGAAATAGGTATTTAAAAAAATCAAAAATGGTTATTTTTCTGAATAGAAAATGTTAGGTTTATACCACTTCTACGAAACGTCAAGTTTAAAAAGTTAATTCAAATTCTGACAGATTTATATTTATTCATGACACTGTAGATGTCACATCCGTACCAACATACTAAAATATAACTACACTCAATCGCTATACATTATTTACTTTCGCAATTTATCGCTTTTACAATTAGATATAACAACGGGTTGATATATCTTATCAACAAACAATCAAATTGGTGATCTTATTTTATTTGAATTTTGTATTTTGTGCTTTGCCGCACTAGAGCGGCAACGTTCCATAGCGGTTCTCCAACCTCTGATGAAATCAGCTGTTTTCGAGTGTGACAGCCATAGACATTTCTGTGGTGACAGCACAAAAAAATATTTGTTAAAATTCTGGCTACTACGTATTTTCATATCAGTGCAGATGCGACCTATCTCGATCGAATAGAATTTGCTCTTGCAGCTAAATATTAATTTTACCAAAAAATGTCATAGGCATAAATTATTCAAAATTTCCTCTACTTTAATTTATTATTTAACTATTTTGACGAAATTACAGAAATGGCGGCTCATTTGCAAAATCCTTGAAAAAGGCTTAGAATAAACTACCAGTTCCTTTGGACCCTTTTGAACCAAAAGCTTTTCAGCTCTAAGTTAGGTCATGAAACTTCTAAATATGAACTTTCGTCCCGATACCTTTAGTAGTTTCTCCGGAATCGTCGTCACAAAAATCGTTTACACACACACACACACGCACACACACACAGACACACACACACACACACACACAGACATTTTTTTGTACCTTGGTCAAAAATGTTCAGGGGACCCAAAAAGACCTATTTCCGCTAAAAACTCAATTTTTACTTTATCATACGCAGTATGTAAAGTATTGCAATCGTGCCGAAAAAAAAATTTGAGATTTTGGCGGAAATAGGTCTTTTTGGGTCCCCTGAACATTTTTGACCAAGGTACAAAAAAATGTCTGTGTGTGTGTGTGTGTGTGTGTGTGTATGTGTGTAAACGATTTTTGTGGCGACGATTCCGGCGAAACTACTGAAGGTATCGGGACGAAAGTTCATATTTAGAAGTTTTATGACCTAACTTAGAGCTGAAAAGGTTTTGGTTCACAAGGGTCCAAAGGAACTGGTAGTTTATTCTAAGCCTTTTTGAAGGATTTTGGAAATGAGCCGCCATTTCTGTAATTTCGACAAAATAGTTAATTAATAAATTAAAGTAGAGGAAATTTTGAATAATTTATGCCTATGACATTTTTTGGTAAAATTAATAGTTTAGCTTTTTAGTTTATTCTAAGCCTTGTTGAAGGATTTTGGAAATGAGCCGCCATTTCTGTAATATCGACAAATTAGTTAATTAATAAATTAAAGTAGAGGAAATTTTGAATAACTTATGCCTATGAAATTTTTTGGTAAAATTAATAGTTTAGCTTCAAGAGCAAATTCTATTTGATCGAGATCGGTCGCATCTGCATTGATATGAAATTACATAGTAGCCAGGATTTTGACAAATATTTTTTTGTGTTGTCACATTCGAAAACAGCTGATCTCATCAGAGGTTGGAAAACCACTATGGAACGTTGCCGCTGTAGTGCGGCAAATTATAAAATACAAATTTCAAATAAAGTAAGATCACCAATTTGATTGTTTGTTGATAAGAAATATCAACCCGTCTTTATATCTAATTCTAATAACGATACATTGAGAAAATTATAAATAAAGTATAGCGATGAGTGTAGTTTTATTTTAGTATAGTATGTTGGTATGGATGTGTCATGAACAAATATAAATCTGTCAGAATTTGAATTACCTTTTTAAGGTGCGTTTTCATTAGTGACAATGGCAGTGGTAGCAGACGCCGTTATAGTATTTCCAATAGAAAATTGATAGTGACTCATGTTTATGTACATGCAAACTAATATGTGTCATTATCACGATATGTAAGAAATACTATAATTTCGTATTCTACCACCGCCATTAGCTACCATTACCTACCAATCGGAACGCACCTTTAAACTTGACGTTTCGTCAAAGTGGTACCAACCTAGCATTTACTATACAGAGATCATTTATTTTTTTTTAAATACGTATTTCTTAAAAGGCAACACAATAAACGTTGATGTCGCTCCTGCCAAAAACTAGATAGCGCGACTCGCTCACATGCGACGGCGACACTCCGTCTTCGGTGACGCGCCGCATCACCGCTCGTCGCGTTATTCCGTACTTTCGGCATTTGTGACATAAATAACTATTATTCTAATGACGTAGTGTAGGTAGTGTCAAATGCTGATGCTTTGACAATACCTACGATTTATCTCAATAGAATAGATTCTCATGCAGCTAAACTATTAATTTTATATATTGTATGATAAAGTCATGTGGCTGGCCACATCAGATTTTTTTTTTTTGGCATGATTACAATACTTTATTATACTGCGTATGATAAAGTAAAAATGATTCACGAGTCAAAAACGAATTAAATCACGGTAGAGGGCGCCAGTAATGTATGTATATTTGACAATCTTTGACTATTTTCACCAATTCCTAGTCACCTAGATTAATAATAAAAAAAAAATATTTTTGCGTTACCTTGGTGATAAAAATTGACGATCGATATGTGTTTGTGTTCAGAATGTCATCCTGATTGAAAATATAACACAAAGAATATAGGGTGCCATTTAAAATTTCAATGATGACGTCATTTCCGGACAAACCGGAAGTCACATTAACCTCAAGAGTATCCAAAAGAATTAAAACTTAGTTAGCCAGGATTTGAGAGATATTTTGATAATATTGATCATAACGTTTGACACTGTTTTAATGCACCACGATCTCGATCAACAACAAAATTGCTCATACAGCTAAACTATTAATTTTACTAAAATATGTCATCGACAAAATTATACAAAATTTCCTCTACATTAATTTATTATTTAACTATTTTAAGGAAATTACAGAAATGGCAGGTCATTTGCAAAGTCGTTGAAAAATACTTAGAAGAAACATCCAGTTCCTTTGGACCCTATTGAACCAAACGCTTTTCAAAGTTTGGTCATAAAACTCCACAAAAATCGAAAATTTTTTGTACCTTGGTCAAAAATGTTCATGGGACCCAAAAAGACCTATTTCCGCACGATTACAATACTAAATAACAATAAAAATAAAAAACAATACTAGAAATGTATGGTAGTTAAAGTTAAATTCAATATTGCTTTTTTAGAATTTTTGAAAACAAGAATCCCGTAATCCTCCTATTAGTATATTATCATTATGTAGCGTTACTTCTTGATACATTTTTTTACAAATTCAAAATCATTACATTGTAATATTTGTTATAATAGCGTAATTATTTATAAACAAAATCTTCCTTTGACTATTTTATTATATTTGCATTTTTCATATAATTTTCACTTTTAGTTGTCGCTTTTTATATATTTTCTTATTATTGCTCAGTAGATCATCAGGGGCTGATCATATTCAAGTAAATAAAATACTCTAAAGTAGTATTATTAAAAAAAAAACACATATAGTATAAGAAGAAACTAAAATTCCTAGAAAATCACAAATCATAATTCATGCAAATCAAAATTCACAATCGAGTGAATTTACAACAAAATCACAATCGTCCCCTCACCAACTTTATCCCGTAACATTCACTCACCATAACGAAAAAAATCGCATTTTTTTCTCGTAATCCGCAGGATCACTTCAGTTACTTTTAATGAGCACGTCAAACAGGATTGCTTTATAAGCCCGAATAAAATTTCCTCTTTATATGTATAAGGATAATTTCCATAACTCACAAAAGATCCGAATCCTTTATGTTTACCTACGTTCCAAGAGAGTGTATAGTGAGAGCGCGAACGGTAACGGGGTGGGAGGCGTCCGTCGAGCTTTCCAAGCTTGTTGCACGGACCGCGCTCGCTAGAGGCTGGGGCTGGGCACACTAGAGGGCGCCTGCGTTGCTTCTCTCGCTCTTAACGTTGTATCGCGGGTTGCCTGACGCCAGTACCGCTCACAGCATCGCGCTCGCAACTCTCAAACCGCCAACTACTATCAGTCCGTACTCTCCGCTCGATCTCGCACTCGTCATTCGTGAACCTTCAAAAGTTTTAACAATTTTTTTGTTCTTATCGAAAAATTTCTTTGTGAATATGGATTTTTTATGGACCTATCTTTAATGTGAACGAACGAAATAATTAATTTAATAGAACAATTAACAAAACGAAAAACTAATAAACTAATAAAAACTTGGTGTTGTTGTGGGTTTGTTACGAAAATAGTTTTGTTGGTTATGAACTAAAGACTGCTGTCAGTGGTCGATTCATTGGCTTGGAGCGTCGTAGCAAAGTAAGTCAGAATAATTAGTTTGTTAATGAGAACTGAGAACCGTGAGGAAAAAATATGTTCTTTACTTTGCTTATTTGCTTTGTTGTACTTTTTATACAAAAACATGGATTGTTTAACGATGGTTTTAACCTTCAAGTTGCAACTTACTGTTTAGACCAGGGGTTCTCAACATTTTAGGTTCCGTGTACCACATAAAAAATATTCAAGTTTCTCCGTACCACCAACCTTTATACGAAAATGCATATTAATACGTACATAAATCAAAAAAGTTTATACCAGTTTTTTTTTAATTTTCATGCTCAGTGAAAGTTAGTTTCAAGCTCAAATTTGCCTTAATAATTAATTTTGTCCTATGTTTGTCGTTTAAATTGATATTGATGACAACTATATTTGACATAAATTGGTGGTGCAAAAAGGCATTAAAAATCTAATATCTTAATACGCAATTTCTTCAAAATAATTCTTCCTATTCATTGTCATAGTTTTCTGGAAAATAACTGTTAAACTTGGTTATTATGATAATGATTTTTTCAAGAAAGCCTTCTAATACTGACAATAAGCTACTTTTATTTTTATTAACTTCTCTTTATTGTTACATTAATTGTACACTAATAAAATAATAATAATAAACAATAAACGACCATTTCTCCCTGCAAAACTAAATTTATATTATTCAACTTTCGAAAAATAGCTAAATATGCTAACCGGACTATCCACAATTTATGAAAGAAGCAATATTTGAAGTCGAAATTAGCTTTTCTGCATGGAAAACTTGAACTTCTGGTTTAAGTACGAAGAGACAATGTTATCTTTTTACTGCTTGATCCAAAACTGTCTGGTATAGATTTTGCTACTAGAAAATCTCGATGGATTTTGCAGTGAGTAAATTGATCTTCTGGAGCTACTGTTTTAATTTTTATGAGGGCCGCGATTCTTGTCTGTTAAAGCCCGAGCTCCATCAGTGCAGACACCAATAAATTTCTTCCATGGAATGGAATTGTTAAACATACAATTATTAAAATTTATCACCCTATCTTCTTTCGGGCAGAGGTTCCTAAAATAAATATTCCTCAGCAAGTTCCTCTTCAACCTCAAATCAGTTAAAGACTATTAATTGATCTAAATAACTTATGTCGGCACTTTCATCTAACTGTAGCATAAAATATTTATTTTATTTTGCCTTTTTAGCTACAATTTCTTTTACACAATCTGCCATTTTAGAAATACGTCTGTGTACGGCACCATTTAATAATGGAATATTATTTAATTTTGCCGTTATAATTTTGGGTCATACATTATCATCAAAATAAATATGATTTTACCCTTAAAGTTTGGTACCTTTCGTGTACCACCTGGAAGTCCTTTCGCGTACCACCAGTGGTACGCGTACCACCGGTTGAGAACCCCTGGTCTACACTCTAGAACTCATTATTAAGTTACATATCTTACCTGTCTACTAACTCCACCTAGACGAGTGGTGCGACAAGTTTCTGTTTAGAAACTTGAGAATCAGTGGATTAGACAAATAATATTATGCTAGAATTTTCCAGTAATTTAAATTTCATATTAATTTATGTACATTGAATATTTAATTTAATTTAATATTTTATTTGCGTACCATTCATTTTGCTAAATTGAAATTCCATTTCAGCATTTTGAACAAACCAGAACGCTTTCGATAATAATTCAGTAATTAATTGTCAATACCGCAATTTGAAATTGGAAACTAAATTGAATGTCGTTTTGTTTGGTAATATTGAAGGTAAGTCTGAAACTTTTGGTTTCAATGACAAGATATTCAGTACCACAACAATAACGCCAAAATCAACACGAAAGAAAAATCAAAATAACTTGGAAATTGTGGTACATATTTACGTGTTGCGTATAACAAAATAATAAAGTGAATAATAAAAGAATAATAGTAATAATGTTATAGTATCATGATATGTTTCAGATTATCAAAGATAGATCCCAAGAAAAAGATATTTACAATTCAATAGACATTTCAATAAATATGACATATGATATAAATCCATAGAGTAGTTTTTTTTTCTGGAAATTACCATAGGCCAGGGTATTTCAGGTAAACCTGATCTTGTATGGGTGTAGTTTCATCTCTTCATCTCTTCAATGGTTTCATGTAGATCGAAAGATTTTCTGTTATTTTATCTTTTCAAGTAAATAATAATGCACACCTTATTTTACAATATGTGCAGCCGTGTTCAATTCAATTTATAATGTCCCATATATTATAACGACAAAATTAAATAATATGCCATTATTAAATGGTGCCGTATACAGACGTATTTCTAAAATGGCAGATTGTGTAAAAGAGAGTGTAGTTAAAAAGTCAAAACAAAGTAAATATTTTAAGCTACTGTTAGATGAAAGTACCGACCTAAGTTATTTTGATCAATTATAGTCTTTAACTGATTTGAGATTGAAGAGGAAATTTCAGAGGAATATTTATTTTAGGAACCTCCGCCCGAAAGAAGATCTGGTGATAAATTTTAATAATTGTATGTTTAACAATTCCATTCCATGGAAGAAATTTATTCGTGTCTGCTCTGATGGAGCTCGGGCTTTAACAGAAAAATATAGCGGCCCTCATAAAAAAATTACAACAGTAGCTCCAGAAGCTCAATTCACTCACTGCAAAATCCATCGGGATTTTCTAGTAGCAAAATCTATACCAGACAGACTAAAAACAGTTTTGGATCAGGCAGTAAAAAGATAACATTGTCCCTTCGTACTTAAATCAGAAGGTCAAGTTTTCCATGCAGAAGCTAATTTCGACTTCAAATATTGTTTCTTTGATGAATTGTGGATAGTCTGGTTAGCATATTTAGCTGACATTTTTGGAAAGTTGAATAATAAATTAATTAAGTTTTGCAGGGAGAAATGGTCGTTTATTGTTATTGTTTATATTATTATTTTATTATTGTAAAATTAACGCAATAGTAAAAAGTTAATAAAAATAAATGTAGTTTATTGTCGGCATTCTTGCAACTTCCTCAAACGGATAGAAAATTTTAAGATTAATGCACACCAATGTTTAGATCCAGAGGAAGAATTATTTTAAAGAAATTACAGATTAAGATTTTAGATTTTTAATGCCTTTTTGCACCACCAATTTATGTCAAATATAGTTGTCATCAATATTAATTTAAAGGACAAAATTAATTATTGAGGCAAATTTGAGGTTGAAACTAACTTCGAATGAAATTGAAATTTAAAAAAAAAGGTTTAGTAGTTAAAAAGTTATTATTTTGGTACAAAATAATATGTAGGTATGTATATTTAAAATCTGATATCATTTATGTACGTATTAATATGCTTTTTTGTATTTTTGTACGGAACCTAAAAGGTTGAGAAACCCTGCAATAGATGATGCAATAATGATTGTGATATAATAAATGCTGTAAATGTAATCTGGCACGGATTACTGCATAGTTTCTGGTATTTGGAACACCGTTTGTAAAGCTCAAATTACATATTATACTCGTCTTGAAATGTTGACAAATTTCAACACTAAGGTAATAAAGAACCTGATCAAATAGAGTAATTGTAATGGGTTGGCATCCCTGTGCCATTGAATGCCATTGGACAACTTCAAATTTCTTCGCTAGATTTATTTATACGTTAGGTGTCTTAAAACTTCAATGTTGTCAACCAAAAAAAAATATACAATATAATATTGTTGTTAATAATAGTACTGCAATACTCACAAATATTCATAAATGGTGAACAAAAATCCTGTAAAGGATTTGCTAATATTCGGCAAAATAATGATATATTTTCCAGGCCATTTTCAAATCAGTTTGGGAAAGTGACATCTCACTTTAAGAGGGTTCATTTGTTTCTATTAATTATTCATCACCATCCTGCCCTACACATCATACGAATAATTAAGGAAGGTCGATATCGAATCAAAATAGATGATTCAATCTATCTATATTTCAGAAAGCATAGCTTTCTCCTAAAATAATTATGTTTGTTGGAATACCAGTACTATGGAAATGATCTTCAAGAAGGTTGGAATTGTTTAATATTTGATATCTATAGAACCACCTCCATAAATCGATGTTAAATGATTGATTAAATTGTTTTGTTTTTAATTCTATGGCAGCAAATAAGTACGAATCTTTTTCCTGTTGCCTTTAATTTCACTGCTAATGCCTCCCTTTTATCGGGTAAATATTTGGGGTTAATATTAGAGTAAGCCTTTGACACCCTTTTTCTCTTCGATAACTTATAAATATATTACAATTAAGTTACTAATTAGTTCTTTCAGTATTCATAGATCGTAACCTTCACAATTCACCAAAGGCATAAAAATGTTTATATACATATAATTAGAACCTATAGGGATAGTGTTACATTTCATTATTGTATATATGCGTGTCGCCATTCTAGATGAGATTGATTACGTCATAAAACGCTACAGTCTTGGATATACCATATGCCTGGCGATATATAGGTAAATGAATGAAGTACGGCGCATGTCGTGAACTTGGTTAGAATTCTGGTTGTTTCTCTAAGTTGATTAATCAAAATATTCTCGACGTCATTACGAATTTGCATTTGCGTATATGACTGTAACTTGTATAAGTGTCAACTTGCGATACGATTGTCCTTGTAAGCATTATACGCGAGTTTGTCGCTTTACCGCCAGAAGTGCTGCAAAGTTGTTTAGCCGAGCGCGAATGAGGGAATTAGAAGCGGATGGGTCCGTTGAGTTGGCAGACACAATGTGCTGGAATCATTTCTTAATGTAATATAACGTAAGAGATAGCTCTGGGCCTCTGGTTCTTAAATAATAGAGTGATGGTAGTATACATAAAACTTAATGAAAATTTAAATTGTTAACCGACTCTCTGAATTGTGCGAACTTTTCGTACAATTAATAAATTTGGAGTAAGATGGATATGGTTGACAATATATTCGCTTTATTTTGGAAAACGACTGAAGATCGTACATAGGGGATGTCAACGAAGGCAGGGTAAACGGAATGATCAATAAGGATAAAGTAAAAATGCCAACCAAAGAAAGCTACACTTAAATGAGAGGTGAGAAATAAGGATAATTGAATTATAAGTAGACAATTTCAGTAAAATTGAATCCTTATAATGCGAAGTAATGACTTACATGTGGACTGCGATAGGTATTTAAATTGAAATAATAGGTTTTATTCTTATACATCCATATACACAATACAATATACATATACATACATACATATGCACAACATAATATACACGACTGCAGTTAAAAGTATTCTACCATCCCTCTGTCTTCGCCTCGCGGATGGGATGGTATATCATGTCTCGAGCTGATGTTTGTTCTCAAGGAGTAAACAACACGGTTTGTAAAACGATAGGTATTGTCAACAATAACGCACGGCATATCGATGTTAAAAATATTTGTTTCGATTATGTTCATGATTTTATCTGTCAGTATAAATTCTGCAGTGAAATTATATTGTTTTATTTTATTTTTATTTATTTGAATCAGATTTGCTCAGTTGCAATTAATTTTCAAATGTTTTTTTCATTCAATTTTTTGAATTTCAACGTACCTATTTGCTGCTGCTTATTTGAGATAATAAGAAAAGAAAAACAAAATTCATCTCCATTCTGTTTTAGATGCGAAATCCTTGACACCTAACCTCTGTTCAGGGTTTAAACAGGCATTGAGAAAGTCACCCTTAGTTCTGTAGAATAGAAAAAAAACACTCAGTTATTATTACACCGTGTCGTATCTGTGTATCCAGGAAGCATTTGGAATTCATGGAAAAAGTCATCACGATAAATTTGATCTAACTTCGCGTTATGTTAAATCCATCGTTTTTTGATGGAAGCCTATTTTTCTAGATCTCTTAATTGGTAGCCATACACATGAGCCTTACTATCAAGATAAAGAAAATGTAGATAACTTGGTTTTATTGACGAATTTTGTGAAGTGAATAGGCGTTTTCGATACATTTGTTTGTGCTGAATAGGAATAGCATCCAGCATAATGTGGCGCGATCAATCAATTCTAAGACCCTTACTGATATTGTTTTTATTCTATTTTTTTATCTCACAGTAATAGCAGTGGCCAACTAACTGCAAAAAAAAAATTCAAATAAAAATCCCATTGTCATTTCAAAATAGATAAAAAGTATCAAGATATCATATTGGGGATCTTTTTTTGGTCACTTTTTTAACCAATAGTTCTTCAGAATTTTCCAAAAACCTGCAATAAATAGCTCCATAAATGCGGGAAAAAATTAAAACGGTTAAAAATAAAACGGTTAAAGCGGTTAAGCTTACAACTTAAACTTACAATCAAGCACCTTTGCAGTTCACGTTGTATGCCAAAAAAATTACCACAGTACGTTTTTATGCTATAAAGAACATTAAAGTTGTAGGTATATATGGGTTTAGACTTTTTTGGAACATTCAATATTTTTAGATTTTTATACAACTTTGAATTTAAATGTTTTGGGAAATTCTGTCACTGGTGACTTATAACTTCAATTATGTGTTCGTCAAATAATATACTGTTGTGCTAACAAACATTTTTAATTTGAATGAATTTAGTCTGATGTTTTGTCTCTCATTGTATGTTTATAACACGGACTTGCTGTTGAACCCCTTTTTTTTCGAGAGATCGTGGTTAAATATTTCACAGTTCTTTGCTATCGATAAACTAGCATTCATAAATAACATAAATAACATAAAAACATTGTTTTTTACAGTAATTCTACTCGATGTTCTAAAGAAGAGTAGCATTTCTCCTTACCAGATGTTAAAATACTAATTGGTTTGAATAGTACACCAATTGTCATACAAATGCACAGATACACATTGTTTTTTATCCTACACTATGCAAAAATTTCGTTTTCTCGACTTGGTACACAATATACTACTATTTAAATATTTATTTTTTTCTGTGATGGGAAAAAAGTTTGACATTTTATCTCTGTTGACAGGTAATAAAAAGTCACTTTTTATGAAATTACTTTTTTTCCCGGGAAAGAAGGTGAGTACTTTTCTCCCGGATATATATATATATAGGTATATCCACATAAGTAAAGGTAGACATTTCCTTACCAACGCAGGTCTAATTGTGTACAACATCCTACCAGTTTAAAAATTTAAGAGTCACGTTGATTGACTTTAATATATTGTAGTAATATGATTTTCAATATAAAACCGTCATTTTTCCCGGTCACAGGAAAAAATAGTGTATTATACTCCGGAAAAATATTAGATTTTAGCTCTCGGTTTTTTGTGTCGGGCTAAAATGTAATACGTTTTTCCCTTGTATAATAAATAGCTATTTTCATCTCATATAAGAAAAGTGATAACTACTACTATCTAGTATATATCTTTTGCAAGACAGTTAAAATTCCTTCAATTGCCAAGAAATAACATACGTCGACATACTACAAAATCAATAATGAAATAATTTAGGAATAATTTACACAATTCTTAAAAATCCTGAATATTATTCATTACGATCAATAGACAACCGGAACATTCGTCTAAATATTTGTACACAAATAAATCCTCGTTGAATAGTTTCGTGTGCACGGCCGTTATGAACCGCGCGAAAGTTCCAAACTCCTACATAGTCCTCGCTGAAAAGCAAATACCGGTAAACTTTCAGGAGCAGTCGTTGCTGTAGCGACTAGCGACCAACCTTTCAGTCTGTCACAGTAGCGTGCTCCAGTGATGCTGCAGCTGTTGCTGTTCGCCCTGTTTACGTAGGTACACATTTCAATTACCGCCCAGCGCTACCGGTGTAATGTTATTCAATATTAAATTAACTGTAATGATCGTAGAATGGCCGAAATTAGATAACAAGGAGCGGTTCGCGAGAGCACAATGAGCCAGAGCACTTGCATGCCGAGGAGTTCTTTGTTAAACCTTTCAAGATATTAGATTAGTTAAGTTTCATGTACGCTGGCTAGGTTTGTCTCGCTTGAACTCGGGTTAACATGGGATTAAGGTCGAGAATAAAGTGAATTGGTTAAAGTTATGCTTTGAGTTTATGCGGTAAATTGCTAGAGAAGTGCGACAATGAAAATAAAGATATCCTGAAGATGTTGCATTTCTCTAAATTAATTGATCCCTCTTACGGTGAGAAATTAAAGCTCGATCTATTGGCATCCTTATCATTAATTTCAATACATGCTTAAATCAAAAGCCAAAATTGCGGGAACATCTAAATAATTCACCAACCGTAAATAATTTCAGTAAGTTTTTTTAACAAAAGTTTTTTGGCTTTAAGCAAGCTATCGTTTAAATATATTTTGAATATACAGGGTGTTTAGTTTATTCAGGAAATTTTGGTAACCTTTTCTTTTTTAGTAGAATACCCCGTTAATTTTAGAATTTTTTAATTCTTAGATTAATTTAAATATTTTGCAAGAATCATTTTTTATAAAATGGATCATTGTTGAGTTATCAGCAATAAATCAAAATGACTAAAAATTTACGGAGCATCTAAATAATTCTCAAGCGTAAAGAATTTCAATAGTTTTTATTCAATAGTTTTTAAACATTAGTTTTGGTTTAAAGAAAGTTATCATTTCATTATATTTTTAATAGACAGTGTGTTTATTATGGATTTTTTAATGACACTTAGATGTTAGCTTGTTTAAAACCAAAAAGGTTTTTTGATAAATTTGGACTGTTTTATTATTAGCTGGTAACTCAACAATAATCCATTTTTATAAAAAAACTCCTGCAAAAAACTCGTGGAATTAGTCTTAGTATAAAGAAATTAAAAAATATGCAGTCTGTACAGGCTGTAAACTGAACCCTGTATACTAAAAATAAATTTAAATATGTACCTTGTTTAAAGTCAAAAACCTTTTGTTAGAAAAACTTTTTGATATTGCTGGCGGTTGGAGAATTATTTAAGTGTTCTGGTAATTTTGGCTAACCCTGTATATTTAGGTCATATAAATGAAAGAAATATTCTTACTACAAGACTGTGTGGTCTTAAAACAAAGAAATTATGTTAAGAATGCCATTTTCTTAACATTAGACAATCATTTTTCTGTGTGTATGCTTTTTTTGTGGCTTCTTAATCTGAAGTAAGATATTTTGAACTGTGTCCAATTTGCTGCGTCGATTTAAAAAAAAATTCTTGCATTGTTCTCGTACAGATTTTTTCGTAAATTCACAATTTCTGTTAAATGTTCTGAAATCTACACGCAAAAACTTATGGATTTTGTTTTATTACGCTTTTATTAAAAAATATAATTTGTTTTTGTGGTTTTTTTGTAGTTTTTTTACAAAGGCGATAAACGGAAGTAGTTTATTCATTTTAGTTCGTAATAATAGGTGTTAATAATAATAACTTGATCTATAAAAAGCAGAAAGATTTCGTTGTGCTTAAGGAGCCTTTATATAATATTGAATGAATATTGTGTCTTGTTTTTAACAATACTAGTTCTATAAAGAAAACATGCCTAAAAGCGGTAATTTTTTACTGCTCGAGGACTGTTCTTATTAAATCTTCTATTAAATATAAAATATAAAAAATAATAGTCTTTTTTAGACAGTCCGAATCTAAAGCTTAAGTCTGCTTTCGGGACAGCAAGTATCTGCTGGGGTCCTTTGTCCTCCTCGGAATGCTGTTGCATCCTAAAATAGGTGAGTTTATTGTATTTTAATAACTAGGCATCACGCATTTAGCGTTACACCACATCTACCACACCATAATACGATCATAAAATACATATATTTTACCAAGTTACATTGTATACATGAACGCTGACAGCTATTGTAATGTATTGAACATAATTATGGTGTATTATGTTACTTGTTTTAAAACGTAATAGCTCCTCTAATATTATTAAAAAAAATCTGATGTGGCCATGCACATGACTTCATCATACAATATATAAAATTAATAGTTTAGCTGCATGAGAATCTATTCTATTGAGATAAATCGTAGGTATTGGCAAAGCATCAGCATTTGACACTACCTACACTACGTCATCAGAATAATAGTCATTTATGTCACAAATGCCGAAAGTACGGAATAGCGCGACGAGCGGTGATGCGGCGCGTCACCGAAGGCGGAGTGTCGCCGTCGCATATGAGCGAGTCGGCTATCTAGTTTTTGGCAGGAGCGACATCAACGTCTATAGTGTTGCTTTTTAAGAAATACGTATTTAAAAAAAAATAAATGATGTCTGTATAGTAAATGCTAGGTTGGTACCACTTAGACGAAACGTCAAGTTTAAAGGTGCGTTCCGATTGGTAGGTAATGGTAGCTAATGGCGGTGGTAGAATACGAAATTATAGTATTTCTTGCATACGTGATAATGACACATATTAGTTTGCATGTACATAAACATGAGTCACTATCAATTTTCTATTGGAAATACTATAACGGCGTCTGCTACCACTGCCATTGTCACTAATGAAAACGCACCTTAAAAAGGTAATTCAAATTGTGACAGATTTATGTTTGTTCATGACACATCCCTACCAACATACTAAAATAAAACTACACTCATCGCTATACTTTATTTATAATTTTCTCAATGTATCGTTTTTAGAATTAGATATAAAGACGGGTTGATATTTCTTATCAACAAACAGTCAAATTGGTGATCTTACTTTATTTGAAATTTGTATTTTATAATTTGCCGCACTACAGCGGCAACGTTCCATAGTGGTTTTCCAACCTCTGATGAGATCAGCTGTTTTCGAATGTGACAACACAAAAAAATATTTGTCAAAATCCTGGCTACTATGTAATTTCATATCAATGCAGATGCGACCGATCTCGATCAAATAGAATTTGCTCTTGAAGCTAAACAATTAATTTTACCAAAAAATTTCATAGGCATAAATTATTCAAAATTTCCTGTGCTTTAATTTATTAATTAACTAATTTGTCGAAATTACAGAAATGGCGGCTCATTTCCAAAATCCTTCAAAAAGGCTTAGAATAAACTAAAAGGCTAAACTATTAATTTTACCAAAAAATGTGATAGGCATAAATTATTCAAAATTTCCTCTATTTTAATTTATTTATTAACTATTTTGTCGAAATTACAGAAATGGCGGCTCATTTGCACAATCCTTCAAAAAGGCTTAGAATAAACTACCAGTTCCTTTGGACCCTTTTCAACCAAAAGCTTTTCAGCTCTAAGTTAGGTCATGAAACTTCTAAATATGAACTTTCGTCCCGATACCTTTAGTAGTTTCTCCGGAATCGTCGCCATCAAAAATCGTTTACACACAGACATACACACACACACACACAGACATTTTTTTGTACCTTGGTCAAAAATGTTCAGGGGACCCATAAAGACGTATTTCCACTAAAATCTCAATTTTTTTTTTCGGCATGATTACAATACTTTAGCATACTGCGTATGATAAAGTAATAATATGGATCTATATACAGCGTTTATTGAACTGCGTACACCGGATATCGTATAAAACCGGGAATAATTTATCGGTGATATTTTACAAAGCCGTGAACACCCGGATGTGGCGTTTTTATCAGTTTAAACTGGACCATTCATTTGCGTTTATTAGCCATATTTTTGCCGGGCTCCTACCTGCGCTTTATCTCAGTCGTAAACACTTTACTCCGAGTTTTATTGTTAAATTTTATTGGGTGTTGCTAATGTTACGAATCCCTCTACTACAGTACCGTCAAAACAATTCCGCGAAACGTTCGTAAACACAAAAGAAAAAAACCGACACCGAAAATACACAATGGAAGCATGTCGATGTATAGTAGGGCTATTACAAACGAATTTTCTGTTCGATTTTTGGATAAAAGCGCCGTTAAACAAACAATAAAATTGCACGAGAAAAAGCAGAGAGCGGTTTAGATGTAAACAGTGTCGGCGTTTAAACAGAACGGCCGGTTGGATGATTTGAACGTCGCGTCGTTTCTCCATTGGTTTTTATTGAGTAACGTAATTTCGGAGGCGTGTTTTCATAAAATTTTAAAACCGCATAAAATTTAACGGGACCGAGAGAGACCTTATACGGGGAACAATGTTAGGCGGTTCGTTCGTTCGCTATGTGAAGTATTTTCTTTGCTGACGGGAATTTTGGATTATAACACTGACATATATTGACTTCGTCTCCTAGGTTGCTCGTTTTTCGTAGATTGCTTTTTAAAATTCCTTCCGGAAGCCTGACTCCTACCGGAATAGAATATCGAATATCCGTTCATGTATAAATAAGTTAACCATATTAAATATCGAAGAGGAATGCCATTAGCTTTACGTCCATCATTTTTAATTAGAATATTTATATTACGCTATGTCTTTGTTGAGGCAAGTTATTTTATAACTCTGTATATAATTGTATATTATTGAAATCGGAGAAAATAAAATAGGGATAACGAAGCTTGTTTAAAAAATCAAAAAACTAATGTTTACTAACGATGTATAATCCGCCGTTTTGAATTTATTTTGAAATTCTTACATGACATTCAAATATTACGGGAAATGTTTCATGCAATTCAAGATTTTCTCTACATTTTGATTCCGCCATTTTGAATTTTGAAAATAGGACATTGGATTTGTAGTCTACGATCTTCAAATATGACAGCAAATAAGTTACATAAGCATCCGTCATCATTCTAAATTCTCTAGTTAATCGAGTGGTTTTTATTTCATTTCTCTATGGCAATTTCAAAGAAAGTTATTTCGTTTAACGCAGACACATACCAATGTCAAAAATGTCGGATTCGCTGACACAAAACTGGGCGCCATTTCTGAACGGAAAAAACAATTTAAAAAAAAATGGTATTGTACTCCCAGATGCTAGGCAAATTCAATACCAAAAAATGAATTTTTTCTAAAATCGTCAAGCGACCAACTTATCTTTTTCTAGACCATTTCAGATGGATTGACCCTTATTTGCTTTTTTAGCGCAACGCCAAAGATTGCTACGCAATTTGTTCTGTACCGACCGGGAGTTTCTTCCTAAAAACCAGTACAGTTCTTTGTATTTGAGACCAAGCTCTACTCTTCTTTTCTTCTTAACTGTTTCTGTTTCTGTCCATCTTAGCTTTGTATCCAGAGTCATACGCAAATACTTTGCAGTGTACCCTAGGGTAGGACACACCTCTACCCTGGCCTACTCGTGGTTTTAAATTTTTTACGTCCTTCCTTCATTTCTAAAAACGGTTTCCAATGAAAATATACCTAATAGCAATAAACTCAGGCTCGATATGAAACTGAAATACCAACCGAATTAAATCGAATATAGCCTAACAATCCAACGCCTCCCAACGTGAGCTATCTCGAGCTCCAGTTCGCACAATAGATTTGCGAATAACAGGATAATCGCCGAGGGATTTGGAAACGGGGACACTTATCCTCGTTAGTTAATTGAAAGTACATACGCCAATGATCGGTTTATTGTGTACAGCAACTGAAATTAAACTAATTCCTCAGTTACGAAACGATTAGTCGCTTTAGTATGCTCCACGCTAATTGCCATTGATCATCGAGCATATGTGATCTATACAGACACACCCATAACAATATGCTACGTGATTACGTCTCTACAGGCTGGTTCATTGAAATAATAAAATCGCGAAATGTCTTGGATGTAAAGGATTGAGAGTGATGAAAGGGGTTGAAATTGTAAGTAAACTCGTTAATCTTAATTGAAACTTGGTCCACCGTTCGATAATTTCATCGGTAGGTACTCTGAGTGCGAGATATTGAATTCGATAAGCTTGGATCGTTAATGCTCAAATTGTCATTCGAAGTAATAAAATTCCAAGCTGAAACTGTTCATTACATGGCATCGCTTCAATCTAAGCTATTAGATGTTTATTGATCGTTTTTGGGAAGGAGACGGTTAAACTTCAAATTAATGTCTCATGTTTCCTTTAGGAGATGTTGGAAATTGGTGTTACTGGTACCAACTTGGGAAATAAATAGCATTGAGAAAGTAGGTTATGTGAAGTATCACAGGAGAGCTTTGAGAGAAGAGAGGTGAACCTGAAATATATATATATATATATATATATATATATATAAACGACATACAAAGTTAACAACACTTAAAAAAATGCATTTTGTGAATTGAAAGTGGATAGTCGCTTTTGATAGTTGCTCTTGCAGTGAATACAAATCCGGTCTATCAAGTTTCTTTAGTTCAGGTTTTTGAATTAAAGTGAAAGTTAAATATGACATTTTGAAATGAAACTATGGTAGGTTCCCACTATGTTATAAAATACCTGGAAGATTGTAGTTATATTATATTATATTGTAGTTATTATTATAAAATATCAATTTATCATCTCAATATCTAACTAATGAAGTATATTTCCTGAAAATTTCAGCTAAAAATAATGGCGAAGATACAAGCAATCTACTGAAACCTGTTTTTTTTTTTGTTAAACATTTAACAACTCTGAATCTCACGCTTATGTTTCCAGCAGTTTTAACTTAAAAATGAAATTTTTAGGGATAATTTTTCAATGTCTAATTTAAATAAGCTGTACATTGCCCCCTAACTTTTTTTGGTGACATTAAATAAAAGTAAAATTGGGGCGCCTGTTATTCTAAAAGCCAATGATACTACATACGACCTACTTTCACGGTACTGTTTTTAAAATTTGGTGCGAGGCGGCAGACAGAATTGAAGCGTTACTTGTTGTTTTGAGTGTGACCACCTAAACACCGTTCTAGCAACTCTCTCGACTCATTGTAAATCGGCTTGATGGTATTTTAGACATTTTTATCAAGTGTTATGGAATTCTTCCTGTGTTTTCTCGGCTTCGGTTTTTCACTATTTGCACTAACTCTGTGATCCCACAGGGTGTACTGCCCTGTATGCTGGGGATTTTCATTCATCTAGATCTTATGATAGAATTTGTTCCACACAGCATTGTACATGTTATCAAGAGTCTGGATGTCTTCTGATTGGTGTTATAGAAAATTCTCTATTCTTTTCAATGTAGAGGGCGCATCGGACCCAGCACTCTATGCCACAGCCCCCGCCGAGTATATATCCGCACACGATTGGACGTCATACATAATAGTAGTCCCGGGGCTGTGGTCAACCCTCTTTGCTCATATAATAAGGCTTTGAAGGTTTTTGTGTCGCCATCGCCAGTGTGTTTAGACCCATCATGAATTGCAGTACAGTTGTCTGTATGTACATTATTGTACATCGATACAACTGTCATGTTGCCAGATTTTGATTCCCAAGACTTACAAATTACAGGCATGAGAAGAGGAAAATTTCACGGCAAATGCTTTTCTTTCACGAGTGTGAATTCCTAGAAATTTTCCTTTTTTTGTTGTCTATCAGCACGTGTAGGAGTTTTTCTTAAGTGTTTCCTATCCATGACTGTTTACGAAAGAACTTCACAGAATACTAAACCACACACTGCAAGATTCTATGGCTAATTTTATAAATTTTGTCTTGAAACTTCGTACACAAATTCTTAAGACCTTATAATAGATTAAGACGTCGATTTTTTTTTATCAGGAAACCGGAATCCCCGTTTAAACAGTAACAGTAAGAACATTCAAGACGCTGAGATTTTAAACTCTTTATGGTTTCCCAAAACAAAACAAAAATAAAACAAACGCGGTAGGAAATACCACCGTCACGTCCACTAAGTAGTGTCCAAAACTTCCACTAACATTCCAGACGCTGACAGATATTATAAATTAAAATAGTTTCGAGCTATTAAACCGTTTTCAAGCGATAAATTAACTTAATTTCGACCACTAAAATATTCAATTCTGTCCACATGCAATACTACGGCTGGAACGTACGGACGTCCGTCACCTCAGCCCACCACTTATCGCGAATCGCCTTGAAACTTTGCTAATATTTAGTACCCAATTAGTACTAATTGGTACCACCAACCCCGCAATTAGTACCTCAAAGGAACTCCCCCTAATTAGGAGTAGCTCTTTTGACCGTCAGCTCAGCCCGTCACTTGTCGCGAATCGAGTTAAAACTTTGCTAATATTTAGTACCCAATTAGTACTAATTAGTACCGCCAACTGCGCAATTGGTACCTCAAAGGAACTACTTGAAATCGGCAATTGAAAGTGGATCAAGGTCACGTCCGTCACCTCAGCCCACCACTTATCCCGAATCGCCTTGAAACTTTGCAAATATTTAGTACCAAATTAGTACTAATTGGTACCACCAACCCCGCAATTGGTACCTTAAAGGAACACCTTGAAATCGGGGATTGAAAGTGGGTCAAGGTCATGTCCGTCACCTCAGCCCACCACTTGTCGCGAAACGCCTTGAAACTTTCCAAATATTTAGTACCCAATTAGTACTTATTGGTACCACCACTCTCACAATTGGTACCTCAAAGAAACCCAGCCTAATTGCGGGTAGTTCTTTTGGCCATCACGTTTCGGGACAAAATATTGGAAAATGCATGGCTGCAATTTTGGTTGCCTAAACGATATTATATGTAGGTACTTCGGAGTGCTGTGCGGCTTCTCGTTGTCTTAGAACAGAGACATTTTGGGTTAGAAGTTGCACAACATATTTTACGTGAATTTTAGTATCAAAAATTTTTGTTCACTGTATGATATAAAAAAGAACCCAATCACATTCACTTTCATAAAATGGTCAGTCTGTATAAATAGTTTGTGAATTAATGATTTGTTTAACTTTCATAAGGATTAAGTGCTTTTTATTATCATTAGAACGGCCACCTCCAAAACGGGGTGGAATTGCTCACCGTGCACAGTTGACAAAATCTAGTTATCTTTTTCATTAGTAAGATTTAATATTGTTCTGGTGGTCACAGAAAAATCTCAACCCCAGACAGATCTATTTTCTCTTTCAGGCGGGTTTCAAGTATTATTTCAGCTATTTAGGTACATTTTAAAAAAAGTAATAAAAATGCAATGGTAATTTATATTATAAACTTCAGTATATTTTATTGTAAAATATAAAACAAAACATGGGGCATTATATTTGCTGGTGTTGCAGTAATGTGTCTTCTTAAATCGTTGTACGTTTCAAAGTTACCACTTGGACGGCATACATGTGCAACATAATGTCCTGAACCTTCGTTAAAATAGTCTATTATAGAATGAATTTGATAAGTCATACTATCAATATATAGAAGCTTTGGAATATCATCCATTCGCTGCATCTTTGCACACTGTAAATCGATGATAATTACTGATTGGTAATCCCGCTTTATATCGAAGGTGGCGCCACATTCACAATTCTTTTTACAGCGTTGTTCGGGTACAATGTTAATTATCGCCTTTTGTAAATCTAAAATATCACAATCTGTGTGCAGGTCTAAATATGTATATGGAGTGTCTGTGGAAGTGCCACAACTTTTACAAGACTTATTTACATTGAAACTGTGCAAATGTGGTGTTAGACACTTATCAATTATGTACGAAATATTCGTTTGACAATCGATTAGTTTAGTCTGGTTTTTTGAAACTTGTGTTGGGAAAATGGACTCTAGTATTTTGGTGCGTGCTCTATAGAATTTGTTAGATATACTACCAGTTAGTAGCATATCAACTAACTGGAAAAATGTAGATTCTCCTGTTTTTAGCTGTTTTTAGCTGTTTTCAGCACATGCAGACTTTTCATCAGTGTATTCATTCATTATTAAAGTAAATAGATGCTTTATTACCTCTTTCGCAGTAGTGAAGTTATCGCATGATATTAAATATCCAATTACCGATGTTAATAACTTTTGCTTCCTATGATCTTCTGCTTTAAATATTTTGTTAGTGATTATACACTTTACAAAATGCGATCTGTCTATTCTTATATAGCACCCCGGCAAATTGTGTTTTTGTCCGTGAAGAACTGCCATAGATTGTCTGATGTAGATGGTAAGTGACGAGCATGTAGTAAAAGATTTTACAATTGCTCCCAGTAGCGCTGCTGAATCGTCGCAAGTAACTTCATTTGGTATTTTGGTATTATTTGCCCAGTTCGATAACCAGTAGGCTATAAACGTTGAAGTATGGCGTTGTGTAATCATCTGGCCAACAGGAACACTAGTTGATTTATCTATTTTTGCTAAAATTGCATAAAGAAAAATGTGCTTTTGCTTTCCTGTGGCGTTTGATATTGCCGACATTTTTGGAGGAATAACAATACTCCCTGTTGCGTCAATAGAAACCGCTGTTTTACCAAATTTGGTCTGTTGTCGATACCACTCCTGTTGAATGGGCAATAGATAAAACATATAGAATGGGTCTAGTCCTAAATCTTGGAATACATTTCTATATGTATTATTGTTTTTGAGTGTATATAAAGATACAATAATGTCTTTATCAGGCAGTGAATCAAGTTTAGCCCGATATTTAACTTGCCTGAGCGTTGATGGTTTTGGAAGATGTGCAGGCTCTAATTCACCTTCATTCATACAGCGGTTTGCAAGGTTTGCTACAAGAGATACTGCAGAACCTCTTTCCAATAACGCAACAACATCATTTTTATCTTCTTTTGCCAGTTTCCTCTTATATTGTCTAGAGTGGATAAATGTTGAATTCCACTTAGAAATGATAATTGACGCTCTGGTCATATTGGACGTAATTTTTACTGTAACATTTGCATTACACTGTATGCACTTGCCCTTGCAAACTGCAATATTATCTGTTAAGTGTCCCCTTTTAAAGGCCCATGTGCAGTCCAACTTTGATGTCGACCAAATTACTTTTATTAATTTGTCTGCCCACCCTGGTTTCAATGAATACCGTAGTCTTCCACCAGACCATCTGCATTCCGTGGGGTAATCTTCTGCAGAAACATCAACTACATACTTCAAACAGCTGGTATCACTGTCGTCATCTGTAGAAAAATTTGATACGGAATCATCGGAAACTGCATCGATAACATTAACCTCATCGGTTTCTATTGCACTAATTTGAAAGTTTTTCCGTGCGCTTAAATACACCGCTTTCTTACTCATTCCTAATGTTTGTCCTAACTCTTGGTAAATAGGACAACTAAGAGGCATCAAATTGTTCGAATCGTCTAACAACTGCACTGCATGCTCTTCGAAGAGTTTTACTTGCTCACAAATTGGCACTTTGGTTTTTCTTCCTGGGCCGTTCATAGTTATTTACTATAAGTTTAATTAAAAAATAAAGTTATTCATATATACCTACTAATAAAAATATGTAAGAGAAAAAAAATCTAGTGGAAAAAGAAGTTGTTCGAATGAAATATAGTATAATGTCACAATAAATAGTTAACTATAATTTGACGCTCAACGTGAAGGAGTGGGAGTGAGTAGACGCTTTTGTAAAGGTTCTTTTGCTATTATTAAAAGATGTTAATATATATATATATATATATATATATATATATATATATATATATATATATATATATATATATATAAACATTGGAAATAGTTAATACAAGATTCCTTTATATATATATATATATTAATATTATTCAAAATATGTTAATATACAGGGTCTCCCACGACGAGCTACCATTAGAAGTATATGGAGACCCAAATGAAATGACAGATTGAAAATTTGTGGACTTATATTGTTGGACACGATCATCTCAACTAAAATATTTTGAGTTTTCGGTTACTTCCGGTTACACCGGAAATGATATCAACTTTCATATTTCAAATGGAACATCCTGTAATTTATCGCATTTTTGAAATCTTCATTATATTTTAGATGAATTTTATGTTACGTTCCCTATACCTAACATGTGTCATTTTTCAGATATTCATATTTTTGATTAAAAAATGACAGCTGCACGGTTAGTTTCAATTACTTATAAATTATCCCCTTTGACCGTTGGAAAAAAATCGTCCGGCGAAATTGTTGTGAAGGTAACGTATTAACGACACATCGGTAGAACTCATTAAAAGTTATACAGGCTGTTCAAATTATAAGATCAAAGTTGAATTCGAGAAAAGTACTAAAAGTCGATTTTTTCAAATGGCAACCCTAACATATTAATCCATTTCTCAATTCTATGGAATATTTTAGATCAACTTTGTGTACAATGTCCTATACCTAAAATGCACTTGTACCTACTGAAATCGATTTTTAAACATCACAGTGGAAATTGCAAACATCGCCAAATCTAGATTGCTTTTGAAAACAATTGAACAATTTGGAATAAACACAACTTTATTAAACACGTTTCTAGTTAATTTTTCATTATAATTAATTTAGTAATTATAAAATTATAAGCCTACAATTAAGCACAATATTAAAAATAAAACAAAATCGTAAGGTAATAAAAAATGCTTAATTCAATTTCAGTAACTGTTCAAAAACGCTACCGTTTTCCGCTAAACATGCTTTAATTCTTTTTAACGCATTATTGTTGGTGGCGTCCCTGATTAAGTTATAAAAATAACTTAATAAATTAAGTCATAAAATTGATCTAAAATTTAATGAAGATTTCAAAAATGCGATAAAATACACGGTGTTCCATTTGAAATATAATAGATGACATCATTTCCGGTGTAACCGGAAGTAACGAAAATATTTTAGTTAAGACGATCGTGTCCAACAATATAAGTCCATAAATTTTCAATCTGTCATTTCATTTGGTTCTCCATATAATGTGAGCTGATTAATTTAACTACCCAACCTTTTCATTTAAAAGAACAATTTCTTATGTCAAACAAGTACAGTATCCATTTAGAATTGTACAATCTTAAAGTAAGACAACCGGTTAAAACAACGGTTTTCTTCAATGAACGATATATATATATATTCTTGCGTAAATATAAAACAACCATTGTTTTGGATTAACAAAGGTTGCTTTGAATTAAGACAACGTTTCGTTGTGTGTATGCTATGTTTCAAACAACAGAATTCGCACAGCGTAGCATAACTTCGCAAGCAGTGGACGCCGAGCTTTACACGCAAAGAATGCAGATATAAAAAATTAAAAGTTTTCCAATTGATATCAATTTCTCTTCTAACACTACTAGGTCTGGCGGAGCCAATAAGAATAAAGCTATTGAAATAAAATTGGTATGAGTAATACGTGACTCTAAAGGAAACTTTAGTTCAAACACTGGCCAACGTATCTGTAAAGCACTGGGCTCTGCCTCATACTCATATGTGACGTAACGCGCGCTTATGAGCACACAGTCTAAAAAATACAAATAAATCTAAAAATGAAAGGTTTAGTTTACAGATAGTTGTTCATTTTGTGGTGGTATGGTAATAAACAATGGTTTGTGAATCTGATATAGCTGTGTTTTGGATCATACCAATCATACTAGCTTTTATTCTTTCAACAAAATGTAAATTCTTACCTGTTCAAAATATTCAAACAAACACCACACTTATAATTAGCGAATTTCAAAGAGTAATTCGTTAAATCTTCACCTCCAAAACGGGTCAAAATACAATTTTTTATTTATATATTTACTGATACTTGCTTAATGGGGTAATACGAGTAGTACCAGACTCAAAGAAAGTACAAGCATAAAATATTTTGTAAACACAGACGAAGATAGGCACAGCACACAAAGATCCCCATTTGTGACGTTATTCAGAACAGTGATTCACCTATAGTATATTGATGTAAGTAACGACAATACGATTTGTAGAGATCTCCTACACACACATGTCAATTCTATAACAAATTAGATTTTTTTAGCAAATTTTAGCAAATTACTAAAATTGCTTCGGGTTTTGAACGCAGTGATGTCACGTAGCGAAGACATATCGTTCGTGTCTTGCTAAAGGAAAAAAATAGGTAAAAAATTAAAAATATAATTAAAATCAACGTAAAATATGTTGCAACTTCTACAGCCAAAATGCTTTTTAGGTCTCTATTCAATGAAAAAGACAAACTGTATCTACAATATATAATATCGTATAGGCAACCAATATTGCAGCCATGCATTTTCCCATGTTTCGTCCCGAAACGTGATGGTTAAAAGAACTACCCGCAATTAGGGTGGGTTTCTTTGAGGTACCAATTGTGAGAGTGGTGGTACCAATAAGTACTAATTGGGTACTAAATATTTGGAAAGTTTCAAGGCGTTTCGCGACAAGTGGTGGGCTGAGGTGAC
Source organism: Melinopterus prodromus (assembly GCA_964023965.1). Taxonomy (NCBI): domain Eukaryota; kingdom Metazoa; phylum Arthropoda; class Insecta; order Coleoptera; family Scarabaeidae; genus Melinopterus; species Melinopterus prodromus. The sequence goes on along the minus strand of OZ030392.1, from coordinate 10,263,958 downwards.
GGACATGACCTTGACCCACTTTCAATCCCCGATTTCAAGGTGTTCCTTTAAGGTACCAATTGCGGGGTTGGTGGTACCAATTAGTACTAATTTGGTACTAAATATTTGCAAAGTTTCAAGGCGATTCGCGATAAGTGGTGGGCTGAGGTGACGGACGTGACCTTGATCCACTTTCAATTGCCGATTTCAAGTAGTTCGTTTGAGGTACCAATTGCGCAGTTGGCGGTACTAATTAGTACTAATTGGGTACTAAATATTAGCAAAGTTTTAACTCGATTCGCGACAAGTGACGGGCTGAGCTGACGGTCAAAAGAGCTACTCCTAATTAGGGGGAGTTCCTTTGAGGTACTAATTGCGGGGTTGGTGGTACCAATTAGTACTAATTGGGTACTAAATATTAGCAAAGTTTCAAGGCGATTCGCGATAAGTGGTGGGCTGAGGTGACGGACGTAACGTACGGCTGTATATTTGTGTTTACGCTAAAACTTAAAACACATTAAACCGCTCCATCTAAATCTGTCAGTGGAAGCGTAAAGCGAGGATAAGCGAAATATTTTGAGCGCTTAAATCTTTGCGATGTGTTGTGACCGTAAAGATATGGGTGTATCGCGGTGCGGAATTTTCTATCGGCCTTAAACGTACGGAAGACTGTCGTCAAATTTCACCGACATTAAGCCTGTTACAAAGTTTGTAATCGCAGACCATGCGCGGAGGGAACTTTATGGTCTGATGGACCACTTGAGTATGTCTTAAAGTTACGAGTAAGGATAGACGGAGGTCAATTTGCGGTCGTATAACTCAGAATATGTGCACCTCCAGAAATTTTGCCAATCTATGCTAAAGAATAATGGGTAATAAATACAGTATATTGTGTTGATGGGGTAGTAACTATTTGTATGCAAATATTTATATTATGTATTCTACATCCTTCTGAGAGTGAATTCATATTTGACGTCAAATGCCAAGTACACAACAAAGAAAACAAACAAAATGGACGCAGGATGGTATTACATATTTTGCATATTGTATTCTTCAATAAGGAGATTTTCATATGGTTTCAATTATCTTGTTCGTTAAGGTCCACAATTTGATTTCTGCAGGTTAGACTATTTTATTCTTAACATTTGTATGAAAGAAGAAGTATTACTGGTTTTATTATAGATGGCGTTTGAGGTAGGAAAACGATGTTTAATTGTTTTAATGTGATGGCCTATATTTATGTATATTTTTTTTTCGAATAGCGTTGTTGCTGGTATTTCCTGTATATGTAAAATTCCAACAATGTAAGCAAAACAGTTGTCCTGTGGTTTGGAAATCATAGAACCTTTTATTCTAAATACAATTGCATCATGAATCAGTGCAAAAAGATTTCTAGTACTTCCGATATAATTTGAATCTTAAAACATTTTTCTAGACAAATAAGGCAATTACTCAAAAAGGTTGCATTTAGAGTATATTCTATAATCTATAGTTTTGCTTTTTTTTCTTTAATTTTGTGATAAATTCAATTTTTATTAAGTGAAGGTTGTACACAATATTTTGATGGAAGCAGATAATATTGCGCATAATATTGTTCATGTTCGTTAATGTATCGCAGTAAATAAGGATTATATGCATGCTAACTGCGTTGTCTTGCTAACATTCGTTACTGAAATATCCGCTTCCATCCAAATGTTGTTCACTACCTTTATTACATAAAAACTGAAGAAATCAAAAACGCAACCTGAATAAAAATCGAAATTTTGTTAGTAAGCGGTTTAGGAGAAAAAAAAGTCGAAAAAGCGACCGGTAATTTTGAAGAGAAGAAGAAATTGTAAGAGATATCAATATTTTTTCTTTTGCCATATATTTATCACACTTTATTGTATAAAAGGACATAGCGCCATAAAAAAACTATATGCAAGAAGTGGATACTGTTGTAGGAAGTATCAGGTCCTGTGCGACATGCTTGTCTCAACGACGTGCATGATAGCTCCTATAAAAATAAACAGAAATAGAATTTTCAAAAGCGCTTTGAAACTACATGAAATTAGTTAGAGGCTAAACCAACATTTAGTTAAAAAAAGTTGAAAATTGACAAAATGGCTGCTGTTTGGAATTTTAAGATCGATTTTTTACAGCTTTTTTTCCGTTTCAAATCTTTATAAATAATATAATTTTTTTAAAGTTTCACTTGTTATGAGATTCAGCCTCAAATAAAAACTATTTTCTCTGAAGGAAAAAAAGAATAACTCGATCCGTTAAACGATTCTAACGTAAACGCGCATTCCCGTTTGAAAGATCGTGTTCCTAGAAAAACGCGTTGTTTGCATCGGTGTAAAAACTCCTATTCTATATGAATTCATTGAAATATAATAATTTAATCAACATAAGCACCTAGATCTACACGTTCTCTCTACTGTATCCAAATTTCACATTCCTAATTTAGCGTTACCGAAAATTATCATTTGTATAGGGACATCTCTTTGCGCCGCGTTAATGCAGGAAATTTTTACCGGAGAGTACCATTGGCTATAAAACCGTAAAACGAGAATCAAAAAACTGTTCAGGGGCTGATTTTATACACTCCAAGGTTTAAAAATAGGGAAGGAAAAAATGATTTCCCCTTAATACCTTTAAAATTAAATAATTACTCTGGCGAACAATTGACAACTCCAACAAAAACTAGTCGTAACCGATTCTGGTATGCGTTTTTCCGTAGAATCTTAATCTGAAGTCAGAAATCATGAATTCTCGAGGTTTTGACACGGTTTTTCTCAAAAACAGGATCAAATTTACAATTCTGTTTTCACATCCAGATTCTAAGAAAAGAAGCACACCAGAATCAATTATTACTTCTTAGTTTCTTTTTATCATTTACTGTCATTTATTGAATGTTCGCCAAATTAGATAGGCAATTGGAAATCTTGTGTAAGGCTAAAAAGTGTAAGGCTAATAAGCGTGGTACCTACCTATGCAAATTTACGGTTGTTAAAGTAAAAACTAAAAATGATATGCTTGTTAACAAAATATGTTTTAGAACCTTTAGTTCTGCATTCCCTAATTACACTGTCATCTTCCTTGGGGTCAGAGATTAGTAAATAAAGATAGGAAGCGATGCGACCGTGTCGATGTTAGCACCATCTATCGTCTCAGATGTTAACTAACCGCTCTATGACGGGCTGAAATGTCATGTCTTGTCATGTCAAGTGTTCAAAACGCAATTTGAAATGTCATTTGACTTAAGTTGCATTTAGTGGTAACGCCGGAGTTTCATTATTTACCAAGAGTTACAACATGAGTCGTGGCACTTATTGCATTTGTAATTCAAGTTACAAAAATAAATTCAATAATAGGGATGTGGCATTCTTTGCAATAATACGAAAGGATCGTTCGCTGTAAAAATCAATCTTTGAAATTAGTCATCTGCATAGATTTTGGTTTTGCAGAGCCAAGCAATGTATGTTAAATATTGGCCGAAGTTACCTTTTGCAAGATGACACAAAAAACTATCACATATGAAGTGATCATTTTTCTGTCGAGCAATTCAAGAAAACATATCCGCGATTCCTTTTGAAATCAGGAGCTGGACCCTGTACCTTTACTTTCTGCAGATAATATGGATGTTGCTACGAACAGCAGAGAAGAGCAGCAGGTCAGCAGCAGTTATGAAGCTAAGCTTTTGTTGAATTACTTTAGTAACACTGTTCTTATTTGTTATTGATATTTATTATATAATAAATAATGTACAACCAAGTTTTGTATGTTGTGTAGGAAAACGAAATAATAAAGCATATAAGAAATGCACACAAATTAAAATTTACCGGCAAATCCCGCCGAATCGCCCAGAGCGCCACCGTCCTGCCACCTAACGTCTCAGATGTTAACCAGTTAATAAAATGTGGTCGAATTTCACCATAGGTGACTTATGGACGTTTCCTATCTTTTTTTACTAATCTCTGCTTGGGGTATTATTGTTCATACTGTTTTCTTTATACTCACGTTCAGTTACACTCTCTTCGTACTGTTTCCAAAAAGATATATTAGTAGGAACTAAAACACCACAAAATCAAGTCATGGGTTTACAAAAGTTATTATTTTGTTGACCAGTGTAATTTATGACAAAGCTAGGGATTCTAAAAGAAGCCATTGTCCACTTTAATTACAATCATACCCGTTTATTCAAATGTTATGCAGTACTCCCATCATTTTCGATGTAGTCATCAAGCTGGAATGACATGCCACAGCGCCAGATTACAAGATTACTCGTGTAGTAAATGGAATTTGGTTAGCACCAAAGCAAACAACTATTGGCCGAAAATAATTTGGTAGTTCGCATTTTGTCTCCCACTAAAATTGTATTCATCGAGCCGCAGTACTGGCAAATGTAGGCACTGTAAAATGCAGCGATGTATGTACATATATTCTGGACACTGGTAGCATTAATCGGTAAATACTATATTCTGATTCATTGAACGCAGGTCGATGGAAACTGGCAATTTCTGTTAAATGTTAAGGGTCAAAAGCTTTTAGAGAGGTAAATTCCTATGATACAGCGGCGTAGCGTAGGCATACCGTTACCCCGCAAATGAATTCGGGCGCAAAATGAAAAAAAAAAAGAAAATAGAATTTATAATAAAAAATAACCCTTACTCTTTTCGCTATCCGATAACAACCTATTGAACACTGAAATTATTTTATTTCCACGGTATTTAAGACCTGCTATCCCAGGTGTGGGAAGCCTTAAAAACCTGTGTAAGTTTCATAATTAATTCATTATTTTATAAGGTTTACGAATGTGAAAAAAACATTCTTGTGTATTGCAATATTTTGGTATGACAACTCCGATATATAAAAAAAAACGTATTTCGCTTTATGTTATTCTATGTCCTTGATATACAGATATGTGAGTCAAAAATACACTAAACAGAAACACAATTGGTAATTCTAAACGTGTTACTTTCTTAAAACATTCTTGACAGGAAGCCATACAATGTGGTCATTAGACTTCTTGAGACAGATGGTTGGGAAAAGTAAACATCATCAAAAGTATTAATAAGTATTTATTTTCATCATTATTAATTTTAAAATTTAATACCTCTCAAATCTACCACTGATGGCTATAAACACTGTCAATTGTTTCTTATTTACTTTTCCATTTCTTAACGAGATTATTTGTGAAAACTTCCAGCTATCTAGCTATCTTTCCGCAGCTCTGAAATCGATTATTAAGGGTGGTTTTGTGTTGTAAAACCTCCTTTTTTGACCAAAATGTATTTTATCCCTGGACGATTAAGTCGGGTTGGTAGATAAATTGTTTATGTACCATTTCATGTGGATTGTCCTAAATACAGCACGATTCGTTCACTTACTGAATCAATCTTTAATCTTATCTACAAAACAATGAATTCCAAGGTCATAAAGCAGACCGGACTGCGGTCAGAATGTAGTAGAACATCACATAAATAGGGGAGTCCAAGCAATGCTACAGGCAAGCGTGAATTTCCAGGTTATGTATTCAGGATCGTGTGACCGCATCTGTACTACACATTACACAGACAACAGAATATTCCATCAACTAACTTCAGTAATCAAATTCCAGGACAGGGAGAGCTCATACAATCAGCAAGCGGTTACCAGTAGGCTGCGGAATTTACTATATTATCTAATAGAACAATATAATCAGGTTGATCTTGCTGTTCCATTTTGCGTATGAATTTGCGATAAACTGCAACACTTGACCTCTGAATTGTGAGTACAATATACAGACTGTATCAGTTAAAAAGCTGTGTCCTGCTGTCACTAAACTGTTGCGTTGTGGATTGTTTTATTTAGTGGGTATGTTGTCGACCGTCGGAGAATATTCGGAATTCGGAATTCAAAATTCAGAGATTATCCAGTATTTTGTCATGTGCTGTAAACTGTTTGCCAATAAACTACATAACTGTAGGTACTACATATAATGCACAAAAGAATTACCGTGTCAGAAACTGTGGGTTTATGATAGTAGAATTTACACAATTGTACTACGAGGAGTGAATCTTGATGCAGGTTGAATCACAGAATACAAATATAGTTCTCAGATTCTGTTTCTCCTCAAACTAATAATCAAGCTGGCTGTTTATTTGTACAAGGTTCATTAGCAGGATAGTTGCATTGCGTTTAAAAGAAGTTAGCTGTTTCTTGGAAGTTACGCGATCTTTCAAGGCACAGAGATAAAATAAACCAATAAAACTGTGTTGAGTTGTCTGGTGTGCACTTCTATTTATTTTAAATGTGTGTAGTTATTATTACCGAAACTGAAAATGAACATGTTGAAAAACATTATTTAGAAGTAGAGAGATGCAATGTTTATCTGCTTGGTATGTAGCCGTGTATTAGAAGATACTTAGTAATTTGTAAAGCATGAAAAAAGTAATTTTTCAAGTATGTCGGTTAGTTGAAAATAATGTGCTGCATCCGTTAGTTATTTATGTAGCAGTTCATTGCAGTGAATATGGAGTACAATACAAAATGCTTCGACGAGTGATTTGGCGTTTTGCAGAGTGAAGCAATTTATCTTTTTAAAATTTGGGATAATATTGTACCATAGATATTATATTCATACATAGTATGGACAATGGACATTTAACATAGACTGTGAGTTGTAAGGTTTAATATTTTTTAACTTGAAAGTTTCAGGTTTTTATGTTTTTCTCATTACTAAAAACATAAAGACTAATAAGTTGCCGAAAATTAGTAAATATTGGGATATCACCTATTTATTATTAATGAAAGAATCTTAAGGCACTTTGCTACCAGCACACAATATCATTGTGTACAAAGCAGTACCAAGTAAAAACGAGTATTTAATTTTAACGTTCACAATTATTATATTAACAATAGTCAACACATACATCAAACACTTAAAAAGGTTGTGTAAAAGTGTCATGATTTTATTTATTTTTGTTTTGTATTGATGTTCAATCAAATGTTTTTAATCGTAGGTGATTCTCTGGTTTTATGTTTTATAAATCTTATTTTTAAATTATGATCTCTCTGTCTTATGTTTCAGCATTACAGTGTGATCAGTTAATTTTATAAATGCCACTTTTCTCCAGATTGTCAATTTGATCTTCGTAATGTAAATAGTCGACAAACATTATATTGTAAAAGTCCAAAAAATCATCAATCAAGATTGGGTCAGCAACCCTAGAATTTGATGTTTGCCATCGTTTGTTGATAAACATTTTTTAATTGCAACAAATTTTGATTTTAAGCTTAATTGAATTGTTAAATTATCCAAGTTATAAGGTTGTACAAAATTTGGGTTGTGAGGTAAAGTTTCGTAAAACCATTATAGCTTCCTTAGTAGGGATGTTTGTGTGCTTTTTTAACATTTTTTTTACTTTATCATACGCAGTATGCTAAAGTATTGCAATCATGCCGAAAAAAAAATTGAGGTTTTAGCGGAAATAGGTCTTTTTGGGTCCCCTGAACATTTTTGACCAAGGTACAAAAAAATGTCTGTGTGTGTGTGTGTGTGTGTGTGTGTGTGTCTGTGCGTATGTATGTCTGTGTGTAAACGATTTTTGTGGCGACGATTCCGGAGAAACTACTAAAGGTATCGGAACGAAAGTTCATATTTAGAAGTTTTGTTACCAAACTTAGAGCTGAAAAGCTTTTGGTTGAAAGGGGTCCAAAGGAACTGGTAGTTTATTCTAAGCCTTTTTGAAAGATTTTGCAAATGAGCCGCCATTTCTGTAATTTCGACAAAATAGTTAAATAATAAATTAAAGTAGAGGAAATTTTGAATAATTTATGCCTATGATATTTTTTGGTAAAATTAATAGTTTAGCTTTAAGAGCAAATTCTATTTGATCGAGATCGGTCGCATCTGCATTGATATGAAACTTCAAAGTAGCCTGGATTTGACAAATATTTTTTTGTGCTGTCACCACAGAAATGTCTATGGCTGTCACACTCGAAAACAGCTGATTTCATCAGAGGTTGGAGAACCGCTATGGAACGTTGCCGCTCTACTGCGGCAAAGTAGAAAACACAAAATTCAAATAAAATAAGATCGCCAATTTGATTGTTTGTTGTTATCTAATTGTAAAAACGATAATTGAGAAAATTGTAAATAAAGTATAGCGATGAGTATAGTTACGTTTTAGTATGTTGGTACGGATGTGACATCTACAGTGTCATGAACAAATATAAATCTGTCAGAATTTGATTTAGCTTTTTAAACTTGACGTTTCGTAGAAGTGGTATCAACCTAACATTTCCTATCCAGAAATTTAACCATTTTTAATTTTTTGTAAGTACGTATTTCTCAAAAAGCAACACAAAAAACGTTGATGTCACTCCTGCCGAAAACTACATAACGCGACTCGCTCACATGCGACGGCGACGCTTCGCCTTCGGTGACGCGCCGCATCACCGATCGTCGCGCTATTCCGTACTTTCGGCACTTGTGACATAAATAACTATTATTCTAATGACGTAGTGTAGGTAGTGTCAAGTGCTGATGCTTTGACAATACCTACGATTTATCTCAATAAAATAGATTCTCATGCAGCTAAACTATTAATTTTATATATTGTATGATAAAGTCATGTGCCTGGCCACATCAGATTTTTTAATATTTATTATGTACTCGTTTTTAGGTGCTATGTTTTCTTTCATTATGTGTAGTGTACTATCTTACAACTTCAAAAATGCAGTTTTTGTCTAGTTTTCCAAAAAAATCTTTTCAATATTTTTATATGTTAGAAGGTAGGTATTAACTTTGTATGGGTTCAAAAGTTTTTTTAGCATTAGCTTTTTTATACCCCCCACATTTACTGTGGTAGGTTATATTGAATTTATCACAACATTTGTAACATCCTTCAGGATGCGGCTGATGATAATTTTCTTACTAGTTTAGTATTCACAGTATGGTATAATAATCAGGGCGTTTAAAATCAAGTATATTTTTGCGCCACGGCAAAATTCGACATACTGTATTAAACTAAAATATTTTGGGTTATAGAACACCACCTCAGAATGTTTGATTTTGAGAATTAGTTCTCTGTGTTTACTGTTTTAAATATTCTGCTACGACAACGTCTACTGTTTATGTAATAATTTTTTTATTAGAAAAATTATATAATACATTGAATGTTTCAGATCTGAAAATAACTGATTTGAACAGTTTGATATTTTGATATTTGTTATTAACAATTCATTTACAGCACCACTCTAACCGTAAAACATAATAATTAACTAGCATTGGATTCAAACTTCTGAATTGAATATAATATAAGAAAATGCTGATGTGGCCCGGCACATGACTTTATCAGACAATACTGTCTGACAATACTACGTATTATAAAGTAAAAAAATCCTGTTTGTTGCATAGTAACTATTCAATAAAACAGATAAATTGAATAATAATTGATAAACATAACACCAGCGAGCACTTGTTTCATATTCTTGTTGATTAAGGTGGCCGTAAGCACCTGTTTTATTTCAGAATCGAGTTCATTTTTTATTTTGTCGACCATCCTTTGATACAACTGTATATTCTAGTCATTATGGTGCTTCTAATTTGATAAAAAATTACCATTTTCAAGATCCACCGTAGACTAATTTGCGTGCCACGATTATTATCTTGACTATCAGAGCATATCACTGATTTTCAATTACTTAATTTGTTCAAAATACAATCATCTAAACTAAATGAATACTTGGCCAACAGCAAAAAAATTAACAGGTTACTTCCTATGTTGGGTAGGCTTTTTCCCGTAGTACTAGAATCAGAAAATTGAATTTTGTCTTTTTTTTTTTGTTGAGAAAGTCGCATTTTTTGCTGTTTTTGTGTTATTTTGCGCACTGATTTTCTAATAAACTAGTCCCCCTACACAATTTTTGTTTTCAGATCCAGTTTCTACGAAAAATAGCGCGCTAGAATCAGTTGATTTTTTTAATTGTTAGCAAGACTGATTAATAATTTAGTTTTAGTTATTATATCTTTGACAAATTAAGTAACTGAAAAACTGCGAAATGTTGTGATATCTGCACACAAAAGTTTATGGCTTATCTTTTTATTAAGTTTATACTAGTGATAAGTAAATTTGTGGTAGTCGTCTACTATATTCTACAATATTAAGCGGATTCCCAGGAGTTCAAAGTGCAATTTCTTGCCATTAACTTCGTGAAGTAAAAAATCTCGTATCCGAAGTTAGTTATTCCCATGATCCTGAAAACAGTGTCTTCGCGGTAGTTAAAATTTAGGGGATTTCGTTCCGCTTCAACGCCGTTCCTCTGAGACCCGTTCCTTTATCGCAAGGATCCCCGCACAGGAACTTATTTCGCGAAGTTTAACTCGAAATATTTCCTCCGCTTCGAATTTCAGGCCTAATCTATTTCCCAAAGTTAATTTCATAATTAGTTTTACTTTCCCCATTTCATACCAAAGTAATAAAAGCTCAAACTCCGGTTTGTAAACCCGGCTATGGCATAGGAAACGCCTAAAATCATCCGACCGTTATTTTCAGTGTACAGGATATTTGTCTGGTCATCGCTGGATTTTGCTGTAAAAGTAAGAGCGATGATGTCGGTTGAGACACCGAAGGGAAGACAGATATGTCGAAGGATAAAAAGTGCGCAAAACGTGAGCGTTTTGCTACAGTAGTAGCGAACAAATGGCATCGTATATTTCAATTTGGGGTAATTAACTAGACTGCGTATAGTAAACTCGGGCCAGCTTAAGCGAAAATCGATGGAACCTGTACAAGGATTGATAACTGGTTTCCCTCTATTTATCTTCTGAATGGAGTATCAAACTTCGTGATGTATGTCCTATCTATCGAAACAGCTGACTACCGCGAAAACAGTTCAAAGGATTACAAATTCTTGCTGTATTTTTCAGTGTTATGACATGAAGATATGAATTTCGTAATGTTTGAATCAATGTAGGTCGTGGCTGTAATTTTTAATTCTCCTTAATTTAAAATATACATCCCACCTGATTATTCGATTTTGGTTGATTTGGTTGATTTTGCTAAAATTATTCTGGCAGGAATTATAATACGAAAACGGAAATGAATGTGGACACTTTTCAAAATTTAGAGTTACGATATTGTTTGTGATGCAATACGTTTATTCATTGTATATTGTATCCAATTGTGAATTTCGCCCATTGATTTCCAATAGTGGATTATTTTCCTTACATTTTCGCTGTGTGTCCTTTTCGCTTCTTTACTCGAATTTTTTACTATATGGATGCGATTTACAATAAGATTTGTCAAACCCAAGAAGTGTCTGCAAACATATGTAATGATAATTCCAAGTTGAATTAAATTTTAAATCGAGAACATTCATTTGAACAGAATTTCAAGAAATAATAACTTTCGGCTTGTTTTGTGTGGAGTAGTGTCAGTCATTTTCAGTATCTTTTTATTTTATTAGAAGTAAATAAATATTGATTAAATTCTAAAATCAATAAAAGTGAATTTGGTTAAATAGAAAATACACTGTACATTTAAAAATCGTAGAAAATCAATAGAATGATAATGTTTTTCTGGCCCAATCATGAGATTTAAGGCTGGGTATGCGTCCTTTGTCAACAAGATATGTATTATTATAGAATCATTGACTAAATTGCTATACTACTAACAAAATAAATCTGAATCTGATGGCAGAAATTCTGAATTAATTCTAGTTCGATGATGAAAAAACGAATCTTTTTCTCATATAATCACTTAAGTTAGATTATTGTATTTTTCACAAAGTAAGTAAGTATTTGGAAATATGTGAAATGGTCTGATATCTAGACTAAAATGAAATGATTACGTCAAAAATGATATGAATAATAATATTTAATATTTGCAGATGTTATAATTTCTTTTTTCTACTTTGCATTCACAATGCACATATTGTAACACTGTTTTCGGTGTTACAATAAACAAACTGTAACACCGTTTTTAGTAACTTTTTTTTTATAATATGGTCACATTGACATCAAATGCCATATGTCAAACGTACACAAAATTTTGTCTTAGTAACTTTTGCTTAAATTGCATATGAACATCTAGAATAGCAACTTTATTATAATTCTTAGACCATGTTGCTAATGCGGTGTTAGATCAATTTCATTAAACTCTTAATTTTTGATATGATTGATGACTCACATCCATATTTTGCATGTATCTATGCTTGCGCAGAGATAACAAACTAAAGAAATAATTGTATTAAAGATTTTTTATCGAACACTTTTCATTTGAAATAGTGCAGAATTACCTAAAGGCTCTAAATAATTTTCATGAACATTAAAAAATAATGCTATTTTTTTACCTTTTTTTGTAATAGCTACAAGCTTGAGAACACATTAAAAAAATTGCTACAGTAAGCTTGTAATCACAAACCTCCATGCAAATGACAGTTTGATTGTTTTTCTTGATTTTGAATTTTTTTTTGATTTTCCAAAATTTCGGACAACTACTAATAATAAATTCTTCTGATAAAAGAGAAGAATACGGTGTTATACTCTTCATGGGTGCAGTTGCATAGCAAGTCATGTTTCACATGAACTCATGCGCCAATTCGACGTCTTATAAAAGTTGTATACTGATATACTATTTCGAATTGCCGGTTTTAAACACTCGCCACTAGTTTTAGCAAAATATTAATTGTATTGATATCATTGTATTCGAGAAAATGTTTTAAATTGAATAATTGTGGTGCACCTATAAAAAAAGAAACAATTTTATGGCCAACGCCCAAATTTTTATAACAAAGATCTCTGTGAAGTAAAATTTGAATATAACTCTTACATCTAAATATCATTTCCAAAAAACATCTTTCGCAAATATTAAAAGTACTAATGATTAACACTAATTCATAGTTTCTGAACTAAAATTTGATATAGTTCTACAGAAATTAAGTAAATTGGCGTTTCTCTCAAATTATCGAAGAAGTCGATATCAAACTCAGCAGTGATATAAACTTCATCTCGACCGTCGAAAATAAAGTTGAGATATCCGTGACGGCTGCCAATAGATACACATCAGGAACTAAATCTTCGCGAGGTACCGTCCTCGTCTTAATAAGAAAATCCGGTATCACTCAATAAGGAAACGAAGTGTAGCTTCCCAGATCGAAGGAGGCCCGAGGCATAATCAACCATAAAGTGAAGGAATTGGACGACGCGCCGCTCGCCAAGAGAAAAAATCCAGAAGTTAAATGAAGTTTTACTCCCGCTACCTAAACAAGATTTCCCCATCTTGCGCCGTTTCTGAGGCCCGTAATACGGAGCTACATTTCGGGAAATCAGATTCGCGCAGTTCTTCCCCTTGCTTCCTCGCTCCTCCACCCCATCCTCAATCCCCTCGCTTGTCTTTTGCCCAGCACTCTATGATATTTCAAGTGAGACGACGCGCCTGCTGTTTTCAGCGGAACAAATACAGCCAATTTGCGCCAACAGTAGTGTGGTAAAATTTTTATTACTTCGTGATTTTTTTTCTTGCTTTTTCTGTGCTTTACGGGGGTAGATTATGTTGTTTCGTTTCCCCTTTTCTGTGCTTTTAGGAAGTATTATCTTGTTAACAAAACAGTCCTCTTGTATTGGTGTTTGTGCCGTTAACATTTTATAATGGTAACCCCGTATTTTTCTTATTGATTTTAATAGATCTTTACTTTCTTATTTAACATAGTTTGCGAGGAAGGGACAAAATTAGGAAAATAGTGACAATTTTGGTTCGTGAATTTGGTTCAATAGCTAACTAAATATAGTTTATTTGCCTTTAGAATGCTGTGACAGGAATTTGAAATGTTTTCATAAGTCTAAAATGTATTTAAAATTGCTGTTAAGCAGAAGATAAACGTTGCGAAAATTTGACGTTTCGATGCTACAAGGAATGCTTAAAGCATAATATACCGGGAGAACCAATATGATGTTTTAAGGTTAAACGTTTAAGGTACATGTAAATATAGCACATCCTTAAATCAGACATGTGTGTCGGAATTGTGTACATGCTTAGAAGTAATAATAATAAAGTCATCATTGTGGCCTGAAACACATTATAGCCAAAATGTCAAACTTTAATAATCAACTTAAGTTTTATTTCTATATGAAGTAAATAATTTTAAAAAAATCAAAGTAATGTAAATATTTTTTCGACTACGCGTATTCCGGCTAATTTTTTCGTAACTTTCAATGACTCCTACCATAAAGTTTTGGTATATAACCTGTGAAATATAATACCTTTCCGAAAAGGTAGTTTAATGGAGAACTCAAAACAGATACTAATAATTAATTTCATGGTTGTGTCTTGTTAATAAACGTCAGATTATCTGACGCGGTCAATTCCAGGGTTTTCTTAGTTTCGGCTAGAGTTTTAGCAGTTAGCAACGTTTACCAATGCTCTAAAATGTATGTCATGTAGCCTATGTATTCACAACCACAACAACAAAAAAAACAAACAAAAAAACGCTGCAGTCACGCGCGGTTCTCGAAGTTATGAGGAAAAAAAGAATACGATCGAAAATTGTATCTTTGTTTTCTATGCGTTTTTATAGGCCAGTTTCAATTGAATTTTCTAAAGGGACTCCAGAAAAAAATTTAAGCTGTTGACAATATACAAACCCAGGTTAATACTTTGAACCCATCAATAATTACTAAAGAAGGAAAAGAAGTGCAAGTTAAACATGATCTGTTCATCACAGTTGCCCAAGTAATAACAAATACACCTTTATGTTCCACGTGTACTATTTGTGGTGCCAATCCACGACAAATGCATGATTTGGATAATGTAGTAGCAAGACCCGAAAATTGAAGGTGTATTTCGCTATGGTTTATCAACACTGCGTGCCTGGATACGTTGCATGGAGATGATTTTACACATTTCCAATAATCTTTCCTTCCGGAAGTGGTCAGCTACTACTGAAATAGATAAGCGATTGAACAAAAAAAAATGTTGGTTGAAAGGCAGTTTCGGGTACAGATTGGTTTGATAATTGATAAGTCAAAGCAAGTGACTGGCAAATCAAATTCGAAATCAGCGACCTCAAAAACCCCATACATACTGACTTTCGGCCAAATAAACAATTTTTTTAGTAAAACGTCGGCCATATTGATTTTGCCATTTTGTTATTCTTTTAAATAATATCAAATTCGAAATCAGCTACCTCAAAAATCCCTACATACTGATTTTCAGAAAAAAAATTTTTTTGTAAGAAGTCGGCCATTTTGTGTCTGCCATTTTGTTTTTCTTTTAAATAATATCTAATTCGAAATCAACAACCTCTAAAAACCCCTACATACTGACTTTCAGACAAATAAACAATTTTTGTAATAAAAAGTCGGCCATATCGTTTCCACGATTTTGTTTTTCTTTTAAATATTATCAAATCGGAATCAACGACCTCAAAAACACCTGTGTACTGACTTTCAACTAAATAAACTAAGTTTTTAGTAGAAAGACGGCCATATTGCATCCGCCATTTTGTTTTCCTCCTTAATAATATCAAATTCGAAATCACCGACCTCGAAAACCCCTATACACGAATTTTCATAAAAATTGAAATACAGCTAAGGGTTTCGACCACGTTTTCGATCTCTTTTCCCACTATGCATCGCTGCAAATTGAGTTATACAGAATGATTCATAACTGAAGAAAATATAAATTGTTAGCGTTATCATCAGATTGACTACAATTCGTGGACAAGTAACTTTTTAAGAATAATATATATTTTGCCTTTATATTATTAGGTCAGAATTGGAACTATGTATGTTTGTTAAAGAAGATAATTTTAGATAATTATTTTTGTGCATCTTTTTGTATTAAATAGACTTTAAAAAACTCAGAAGTTTATCTTGTATGTTGTTTATACGAAATATTTACAGTATCATAAACTCGGAACTAGCTCCATTTTTAGTAGAAAACTCTCTTTTGTTGATGCTTGTAATTTTTATGCTAGCTTATGTGCCTGAAGATGGCCGGTTCCAGCCGAAACCGTGTTTAAAACTCAAATCACATCCTAATTAATATAAAAGACATAAATATTTTTGGAATGAGTGTACGAGAAATAAGATGTTCGTATTCGCGTAACTCTTTGTATATGCCCGAATTCAATTAGCAGAAACTTAACCGGTTTATTTGTAGATGGAATAATGGCTGTCTTTAATTACCCAGAGTTGAAGGAGGAAATCGCGTTAAAATTTTCTTTTCCGGTTAATTAGGGTTGGAATGGCCTGATTTAAAAGGCTTTAATTAGCAGTTTAAAATATTTTAATTAACTTTACTCTCACCACGTTCTATTCCGAGCAGATCGTAATGTAAAGTGAACAATATTGCGTTAATTTTGTGGAGATATTTTAGATACCTAATACATATATTCATTTAGCAAAAGGCTTAACGTAAACACACTGAGGGGAAAATGTAATTCATAACTTTTCAACCAGTAATACTGCTTGACGGAAAATCCATAAATCTTTATCAATTACGCATCGAACATGTGAATAATGATATCAATATGATTGACTAACTAAATATGCGTTGTTCATTATGGTCAGAACAAGCGACACTCGAGAATTTATCTCGATAGGGTCGCGATAATCCGCGCGATGTACTTGTAAATCATCCTACGTACAGTGCATTATTAAAAGCCGAACATGTGTCCGATCGCAAAGTGGTGGAAACGGGCACGGCATACCAACCGAGACACTTAAAATATCGGAGCGATGATGACGATGAGATAGCGGATTCGCGCCGGCATATTATATCGACCATCCGAGCCAGGACTGCCACCATAATAGCGAATATATGATAATGTAAACATTAATATTTATGTCTAGTTTTTCGTCCGGTTTATTTCTGCGCGGGAGTTATAAATTATTATTAGGACGCGGTTGCCACATCGTTTGACTGTCGTTTGAACATGCGAAGTTCATAATGGTATATTTATTGTTATACGAGTCTAATTTACAAATTCTAATTTCGGCGAAGTAGTTTATTAGATTAAATTATACTTAGTACAATTGCATACGATGGAGAAAACACAAATAGGTTGCACACCACCAAAACTAAGACAGGGTTGGAAGCGACGTACAAAAAGATGGGAATTTTTATTGGCGCGACCAGAATTGTGTCCAAAAGTTTGCTGAAAACGTTAACATTAAACGCTTTAAATGTTAAAAACACTGTACTATCGTGAGCATAACAAAAAACGGGGATAGCAAAGTCAAATTCTGAACAATTTTAGTTCTATAATATTTACTTAGACCGTATTTGTCATGGTATTTGTTAACTTATGAACTGTAAGCTTTGATAGTTTACTTACGTCAAAATTCAATATGCCATTAATGTGACATGACAAACGTACTGACTGGTACTGACATGACATTACGAAGCCCAGTTGAGTTAGTGCAACTTTGAGTGTCACCGTTTTTAAACCCCCGCATTTATTGTAGTAGGGTATATTGAGTTTGCCCCAAAATCTGTAACATCCTTAAGGAACCGTGACAGGTATAGACTATATGTATTTCTTAAAAAGAAAGAACATGTTCGTGAATGGGCAAAAGCGGTTCACTAAATTTATTTATTTTTTTATATTTTACGATACGGAGTATTTTGACTTTTTTTGTTAAAGTTTTCAAAACTGATTACCCCTAGAATTTTAAATATAATTTTGTAAAAAACGAAAATTTTCATTCGGTGTTTTCCAAAACCAAAATAATAGAAAACTAATGCAATCTTTGCTTTTCCGTTTTATTGACAATTAAGAAGCTGTTTAGAGAATTATTCATCTGCTTTTATTATCTTTACCAGTGTCTGCTTTTTATCTGCTTTTAAATCTTGACCAAACTCAAATTCAACGAAACAACAACATTTACAGTTTATTTCAAACAATTTTCATAGTGTGTTTTTCTAATCTCATGAATCTATTCAAATTATATTTTTATGAAATGATAATTTTCACGGTAATCATGATAATTTCTATGATAATTTTAATAAAAGGATTTAATAGTTTCTAATTTTTTCTCTTAAAACATTAATAAGAAATCTCTTTTTTTATATTTCATTTGAAGGATCAAATTGGTTATTGTTAAGAAGTAATTAGCCCAATATGTATTTCATTAAAAAATATATTGAGGGCGGCTCATTTGCAAAATCCTTGAAAAACGCTTAGAGTAAACATCTAGTGCCTTTGGACCCTTTTGAACCAAAAGGTTTTCAGCTCTACTTGGTCATGAAACTTCCAAATATGAAGGTTAATAATGTGGTGACATACAGGCGGTATGTAAATTTTAAATATATCAAAAATTACAGCCACAACCTGGATTTGAACCAGGGACCTTTGCGTTTCTAGCACAACGCTCTCCCATCTGCGCTACTGAGGCCTATGACATTTGTTACATATAATTCTTATAAATCATGGAAAGGAAGTAGAGGTTACTACCAAACACTAACCTTTCTAACTTGTGTTATTTTAACGCAGACACGATCGACCTCGATCAAATAGAATCCCATGCAGCTAAACTATTAATTGTATAAATTGTATGATAAAGTAATGTGCCTAGTCACATCAGATTTTTTTTCAATAGGGTCTTTTAAGCCGATCGATTTTATTTTAACACTCATGGTCAATTCAAATTTCCACAGTAAACTCAAAACTTTTTCCAAATGGCAACGATTCCATTTACATATTTTAACAATAATTGTCAATTCAATCTTCCAGAGAAAACTTTTTTTCTGCCATAACTCGTTATCTATAAATGAAATGGCAAGAATTGCACTTTTGTAAGTAAATACGATCACAGCTTCAACTAAAAACTGTAAAACTGTGTACCTAAAGGCAGACGACGATCAACTTCTAAAAAAGAATCTTATATGTGTTCCACAGTTAGTTTACAAGTTACCAATTAGAAACTCTGGTACAGATATTGACAGTAATATATATTTTTGATACGTTTCGTTTTTTGTTATCTGGTACTATTTTGAAATGTAATACTATCTGCCGTTTAAACAAAACGCCTAAAGAAGAATATTTGTTGTTCAAAATAGCCAAAATAGGTTTAGAAAAAATCACAGTTAATAAATAATATAGCAAAATTATGCTGAGAGTGCAGTTCAATTTTCTTCGTCGAATAAATCTTTATAATAAATAATTCTTGCTTTCCGTTAGTTTCATCTCAAATCGTACTAGATATGAAAAATTCCAAGGATACTAATGGTACAATGACATGACTTAATATCATCGCAAATGATGACTTCGTAATTTATTGTTCCAAATAGGAACAAAATCGGTTCGGAAGCATTCGAACTGAAAAGGAACATTTTATATAGTTACAAATCAAAATTAATCAAATATAATGTAGACTTCGACCAGACCAACAGTCGGTAATACATTAATATCAGAAAGAAGTTTGCTTATATTTGGGATGCCTAAAATTCAACCTTTTTAGGGCTATTTCTATAAACCGAGGCTTTTATGAAGAAATACGAGACATCGATATTGGGGGAAAGAAATATCCTTAAAATTTATTCTACGACCTCGCCGTCATAAAATACTCGTAAAAAATATTGTGTGTGGGGCCACACCACTTCTTTATTATACTGGAATATGTCATTATTAAGTGATTACCGATTATACAGGGTTTCCCATAAACCAACGTCGATATAACTGGGAAACTTTCTCTTATTTTAAATAGCTATCTTGTTCTTCTTGCAGGTTTCTTGCAAATGTGAAGCCTTAATACTACTGGTGACCTTTATTGTGATCGGAAGTTCAAACCGCTAGCAATTAGTGTGTGTTTCGCAGTAGGCCATTTAATTTTCCTCGTTAGGATTTCTAGCCAGACGACACTAACCTTACTTAATTGAAACTAACTGCTGCGAATCCCAAGCACTGCCGTCCCACTTCTGAAGTACGTATTAGTAAACAATGCAATAATAATTTGGGAAGTTTGGGTATACGGCAACGCTGAACTCGCAACAAAATTAATTAATACTGCCAAATTAATTTAGCCAAAACGTAGACATCCATTTCGGGGCCTTAGTTTGGAATATTAGAATGGCGGACTTTAATTACCATATTAATATGTTTGGGGTTTTGTGTTAAATTTTAGCTAAATTGGATATGCAAATATGGATACTAGTAACGATAATTGAACTTTTATCAAGAGGGTAACATAATAATCATGGTTATACATAGTATATTAACTTAAAAAGATCTGATGTGGCCAGGCACATGACTTTATCATACAATATATAAAATTAATAGTTTAGCTGCATGAGAATCTATTCTATAGAGATAAATCGTAGGTATTGTCAAAGCATCAGCATTTGACACTTCCTACAGTACGTCATTAGAATAATAGTTATTTATGTCACAAATGCCGAAAGTACGGAATAGCGCGACGAGCGGTGATACGGCGCGTCACCGAAGGCGGAGTGTCGCCGTCGCATATGAGCGAGTCGCGCTATCTAGTTTTTGGCAGGAGTGACATCAACGTTCATTGTGCTGCTTTTTAAGAAATACGTATTTAAAAAAAAATAAATGGTTTCTGTATAGTAAATGCTAGGTTGGTACCACTTTGACGAAAGGTGCGTTCCGATTGGTAGGTAATCATGGCGGTGGTAGAATACGAAATTATAGTATTTCTTACATATCGTGATAATGACACATATTAGTTTGCATGTACATAAACATGAGTCACTAGCAATTTTCTATTGGAAATACTATAACGGCGTCTGCTACCACTGCCATTATTACTAATGAAAACGCACCTTAAAAAGGTAATTCAAATTCTGACAGATTTATATTTGTTCATGACACATCCCTACCAACATACTAAAATAAAACTACACTCATCGCTATACTTTATTTATATTTGATATTTCTTATCAACAAACAATCAAATTGGTGATCTTATTTTATTTGAAATTTGTATTTTATAATTTTGCGCACTACAGCGGCACGTTCCATAGTGGTTCTCCAACCTCTGATGAGATCAGCTGTTTTCGAATGTGACAACACAAAAAAATATTTGTCAAAATCCTGGCTACTATGTAATTTCATATCAATGCAGATGCGACCGATCTCGATCAAATAGAAGTTGCTCTTGAAGGTAAACTATTAATTTTACCAAAAAATGTTATAGGCATAAATTATTCAAAATTTCCTCTACTTTAATTTATTAATTAACTATTTTGTCGAAATTACAGAAATGGCGGCTCATTTCCAAAATCCTTGAAAAATGATTAGAATAAACTAAAAAGCTAAACTATTAATTTTACCAAAAAATGTCATAGGCATAAATTATTCAAAATTTCCTCTAGTTTAATTTATTATTTAACTATTTTGACGAAATTACAGAAATTGCGGCTCATTTGCAAAATCCTTGAAAAAGGCTTAGAATAAACTACCAGTTCCTTTGGACCCTTGTGAACCAAAAGCTTTTCAGCTCTAAGTTAGGTCATGAAACTTCGAAATATGAACTTTCGTTACGATACCTTCAGTAGTTTCTCCGGAATCGTCTCCACAAAAATCGTTTACACACACACACACACACACAGACACACACACAGACATTTTTTTGAACCTTGGTCAAAAATGTTCAGGGGACCCAAAAAGACCTATTTCCGCTAAAATCTCAATTTTTTTTTCGGCACGATTACAATACTTTACATACTGCGTATGATAAAGTAAAAAACTCACTTTCCTAATTATTTGCATCAGGAAGTTTAATTGTGTTTATTAGCAAGGTGAAGGAATTTATTTCGAGCAACTTTACTAAATTGAGTGATTTTTCTTGTATTTATTGCGATAAATATCCGTTTTATATTAGTTTTTTATGTTAAAAATATTATTCTACTGAATCACAACAGTTTGTCGTTTAACATATTTTTTTAACTGGCAACTTATTTATTTGTTTTTGTTTTGGTATTGCGGTAGGATTGTCGCTTCGACGGTTTAAAATTTGTAATTCCTAGAAACATTCGAGAAAATAGCTTTAATAGTATATTATAACACATGTTTTATAAGACAAAAATTGGCGCACGAGTTGTTTTGGAACGAGTGCGCCAATACGTCTTATTATACTATTTTTCTACTTTGCGACATTAATTTTACATAAATGTCGAAAATTGTGGTTATCATCTTACAAACTTGAGTAAATTTATCTTCAACAGTTGGTAGTTGTGGTAAAATTCACAAATACGATTGAGACAAGCCAATAGCGGTTGAGCTATCAGCCTTATTTGACACTGACGTCAATATCATCAATCATGGAAAACTAGAAGTTACTAAAAGTTTGTGATCTAGTGTTTTCATAACGACACCGAAAGCGGTATCGTTATGAGTTTATAACGAACGCAAAGTAGAAGGCTTGACATTATGATATTATGTAGAAGTTTCTTGGCTCGATACACACTACACACGCAATATACTATGTACTTTATTACAAAACATTTTGCAACTCCATGCGGCGTGAGTGCAAATATGCATTTGTAAGGTTGAGACAATATGTTGACCATACATGAGGTGCCCAATATTCAAACAAAATCCGTTAAATATCGTTATTAAAGATAGAAAATAAACATACTATTGTCTAAACATTTTGTGCGTATATTGCTTCTATAGATCACTGATAGTTCGATACAATCTAAGTAAAAATTAAATTATTACCATAACGGTAGATTTTACTAGAGATTCTAAAAATTTAACTTTATACAGGTTGTTCCAATAGGTAACTCGATATTCTTAGAACGGAATTTGGTGGATGTGGTTCAATATTGTGAACACGCTGTGTGTCAACTAGTTGTTTTATATCTTAAAATGATTGAACCTTCCATGCTAAATAGAATTTGGTACTAAATCACTTAAACACATTTCTTATAGTGGAGATAAATTATATCTTCAAAGACATCTTAAAATGATTGTTTTTTATAGATAAGGCCATAACTCATAAACTGTAATGACTAAGGTACGACTGGATAGGTACTTTATCCACTAAACATTTGCAAAGAGTAAAAAAGTCATAAGCCACCTTTATACAAGAAAAGCTGTCTTTTTTGCAGGAGGCTAACTTTTCAACACAATCAAATTTTAGATAAATAATGATAGAATAAAATGACTCACCCTACATTTATTGCTGCTTTTCTAAACTCTGTCACCTTATCATCAAAAAGCCCAATACTATTTAGATTCCAAGCAACAACCATACAAAAAAATGTTTACAACAAGACACCACAAAACTCAGCTACTTTAAAATTTAGGAACTCTCATCTACGACCTATCAAACAACTCCTCCAATAAAATTCTGAGAAAGTTTCTGGGAATTTGATTCTGATTTCCACAGAACTTTTTGGGGATGTGTGACGAATTGCGAATAGCTTGCAGTGCCATGTACTGACACTGGGGCTAGTTTCACAAACGCAAGAAATTTGTCGAACTAAGAGAATTTCATCTTAATAAGGGGGCACCACCGCGAATAACGGAATGACTGACATGTGTGTGTGTGTGTGTATGTCTGTGTGTTCAGGGGACCTCCAAAACAACGTATTTGTCAATATTGACAATTGACCATTATTGTTATTAATGATATGATTATTAAGTTTGATACAGTCATAATAAAAAATATAATAATCATCACCCAAAAAGGTGAAATAATTATATAATACACCATGGCGAAAAAAAAAACGGTTAAAATTTTCAATTGCTCATATTTCCAAAGATATTAAGTAAGTTCAAGCATTTCTTTGATAAACTAATTAGTTATATTGTGAAGATTGAAAACATACCATATTTGCGATAATTGAACATTTTAATCCAACGTAATGTTGCTTTATGTATGGCTATGCAACATTTCTGATAATATCGTGTCAATTTAATGTGAAATGAAAGGTGTAATGAAATAAGTAGGTAATGACATTTGTTTTCTGTTTGTCAAGAGAAACAGTAGAGATTTTATAGCATCGTATACAGGCTGATTTTTTTTATACAGTGTGAAGTTTTGAAACGTGGTTTATTTGCTGTTTTTACTCAAAGCAGCAGTTGAATTGGACGTTTACCTATGTAAATCGTTTTAATATCTATATATTAAAACGATTCGATTGCATAGGCACGAAAAGTCCAATTGATAACTTAAGTTATCTTTAAGTTATTGCGAATATGGTATGGTTTCAATCTTCACACTACAAGCATATGTTTTTTAGGGAAATATTTGAATTGACTGTATATTATTGAAAATATGAGAGAAAATTTTTACCTTTTTTTTTTTTGCCCACAGTGTACAATGGCTCACATTAAAACAGGTCTAACGGCCAGTATTTCGGTTCCCGTGTGCCCCGCGATTAACAATAAACTGGAATTATTCAACCAGATAAGGGAATAGACGTCGCTAAGGCTAATTACCAACTAATTACTGGTTGCGGACTACTGTCGCGGTTTACAACCACTGGTTGTAATTACCCACATAAATCATACGCGTTGTGGTCTCCGGTCTGGGGTTGTTCGTTTCGAACCTGAATGTGACTGCGTATGAGCAACCGTTTCATTTCCGAAGCCCGGCATTTGTCTTGCTAAGGCGGCGGCTTGTCACGTGCAGAAATATGGCAAACGCAATTCGAGAAACGTAGTACGCGTACTCCGGCCTGGCATCTTTTAATTGTCACATTTACATATGTGCCAGTGGGACCTTAAAAGCGTAATATTAATATCAAACATTTTAGAGATACTAAAACACTTTACTATTTTGCAAATATATTAGGGTTGGTATATTTCGAGTAATATACATTACCTTTTATTTTCTTAGATTATTAAATATGTTTAGCTAAGCCTAAAACCAGTTCTAGAAGCTTAAGTATTAGTTTTTCTTCGTTCTGGAAATAAAGAATGCTGGAGGAAATATATCAATGTCCAAAAGCAAATTACTGTAATCTATTAAAGTAATCAGACCAGACAAAAAGTAGAAATTTCAAACAATTACAAACCTGGTTGACGTAATTCGAAACTGGTAACATTCTCCTTGTTCATCGGACGCGCTTGTTAACTATCGACCAAAGGAACCATTTGATGATTGAAATAGTGAACTTTCAGCGACATGATCACAACAATTTAGTAGAAGACATGGTATGCACTTTATGATGCGCCAAATACTCAATTTGTAGTTAATTAAAACGCTGTCGAATGTCCCAATGTTCACTAGTTTCCGAGCCTCTGGGCCATTCACAACGCCTGGAAGCAGACATTTTTAATATGACCTTTTAATGAGCTGAATTTCATATCTCCTTTTGTTGTTGGTAAAATAATATTTAATGTTTCGTACCCTCTTTCAACTTCCTCTCGCTGATTCGAGGAAAGATTTGAACCACGAGCACATAAACTTCTTGCCACTTAGCCACAGTTTTCAGGAAACTTTTCACTACACCAAGTTTTACATGAAATGGAAGCACTAAAACTTTGTCTTGTCGCGCCAAAGGACCTTGAGTGATGTTGGCATTTACGTGTTTGCCCGATTATCTGCTCATCCAAGTTTTATGCCCATTATAAGTTATAGTAAGTAGATTATTCGCTTAGGTTTAAAATTACATTTAGAAGTTATATTCCAGTCCAGTCCACTTTCTGTAAATAAGTTGTTTGTTCATTCTGATTGTTTGAGTGACACAATTAATATAGTTTTATTGCTTGTTTGTTAGTTATGGTTGATTATACAAACAGTGTTATGCCCCGGGTCGGGGCACATAGAGACAAACTGCAAATTAGAAAGAAGTTATTATAATTCCAAAAATACTTTATTCAACTTAAAAATTGCAGTGTATATACCTGGATAAATGTATATATTAAGTAGTATTGCCATTACCAACCAGTTATTGTGAAAATAAGACAACTATATGCGGATGTCAAAATCCGGGCCAATGTGTCCCTGTCTCCCCTACTTGAAAGAGGTGTTTTGGTACAAATGGAACAATGACACACAAAAAAACATTATTGAAAAGGAAAAATTTCTGACAAACTTCAGTCAGCATGCATTTCTGCATGCACTGAGCACTAACAACATTAATTAGAAAGACTTGTGAAGACATTTCTGTCCTTTTTTCATAACTTCCTTGGCCGATATTTTTTGTTATTATCACGTGTTTTTATTAGCACATAAAAGCAGGTCTGGTTATCCCCATTCCCTTATCGATCTTTGCAAAAAAAGAAAAGGATTTATTTGTTCTGCAATAACTGCTTATTTCTATTCGTCAAATTAAAGGTGCTAGACGCTTCTGAGCCGACGAGGTTTACAAATCGATTGAGCTAACAGGGCAATGATGCGAGATGATGGATTAGCGATAGTTTTAGTGTAAAATATAGCGCCGCTCCGGTCGGTGGAATTTCTCGTACTGGAAGCGGGCCCGTCCTAGTGCGAAGTTTATTTGTTCACGCATTGACCGGAAAAGTAATACAGAGCGGTTTATTATTGTTTCGAAAGAAAGCTGCCGGTTTATTTTTAAACGTAATACCGCTCATTTCCCTCAAAATTCGCCGGCGTATAAATAAAACACTAAAGGCATGCACAGTGTTTGAAAACGAAAATAGGTACCGCTGGAAAAATATCGTAAACTTCGGAATTATTGTTTCATCTACAATGCTCTAGCAAACAAATCGATGGTTTTGTTACTTCAATAACTTCAAAATTGCTTTAAATAATATTATTTTAGTACTGGTATTGGAGACAAAAATAAACAGCTCAGCTTTTGGCAAAGATACAATATATTGTTGCTTGTTAGTATTACAGTATTTATTATTCACTGCATTAGCAATTCTCGATGCGAACTGTGTTTGATCAAGTAATCCGATGTGGTCCATTCAAAGGATCAAACGGTGGTTCATATTTACTGCCCTTCGGAAACATCAGATTGCAGACGATTTTTAGCAAAGCCACATGTCACCGATATCATGAGGAGGACACAACTAAAGAGAAAGGGAGAAAAAAGTTGGAGAGAACTATCAGGGAATATAAAATAGAATTGCTTCAGTCAGTTACTGAAAAATCTAAGAGAAAGATTGGGATCCATCCCAATAGAAGAGAAACTTGCGATTGATAATTCTCACTAAATTCAGATTAACAACCCAACAATAAAATAAAAACAAAACTGCACAAATGGTGTTCCTAAATTTCTAATTTGGTTTTTAGTGTAAGCTGCCTGTCAACGTTACAGATGCTACTCCTAGCCAGTAATGCTGTGATGAATCTTTATCTCAAATTACATTGAACTTTATTTTAGGACATCCGGTGTTTGATTTGAAATTATATTTATCAACCCACAATCGCTTCCTACTCTACCAATGTTCTAACGGGCAGAATATAACCTAAAAGTTTGACTGATCTTGACAATTAATTGTTATACTAAATGATGATTTTTTCCTTATAAGATAACTGCAATTCGACTTATTTTTACATCCGTACAGGATAACAGTAATTAAGCAAATTCCAATAATATCTATTTAGGCTGACTAAAAATGCTTTATATTGTCATAATAATACACTAATAATATACTACTCTTTTAACAACTATTATTTACAAATTTAGGGGTCCGAATTAGGTATATGTAAATATAGCACGTCCTTAAATCAGACATGTGTCGGAATTGTGTACATGGTTAGTAATACATATGGCTCTATTGCTGTCTTTACACACAAAATAACATAGTTTACATCGTTTGCTATATTACAAATAATTGTACGCATTTTGGCCTAACTCCGAAACGAGTGTCGAATTACGGACACCAATAATCCCTAATTATTACACTAGCAGTAGAGAATAGTTATTTTGGCATTAATACACCAGCTTTGGGGATAACCGTTAAACTCATGCCATGTCCATTAAAAACCATTATTCTGGCCTGAAACACCCAAATAAAGTAAAAAGAAACTGTTCTTCTGTAACATTATTATAAGCAACGAAACGAAAAAGGAACAGAATAAAAAGCTGCGCCAAGAAAAACACTAAAAATTCCAGATGCAAGAAACATTTACATACAGATGAGGGAGAGAGGGCAGACTGAAGAAGACAAAGGACTTATTTTATACTGTGTCTCATTAAAATTGGAAAATATAAACTAAATTTCAATATAAAAAATTTCTTAATAATCAATCTTATTTAACAATAGGTAAAACACTTAATGTTTACTTGAATGTTTATATTTGTCAGAATAATGTACCACAAGTGTATGATTTACGAGCACTGTGTAAATTATGTCATTGAGGTGTCAGATTTCAGATTAAAATATATGCTTAGTGTCGGAGTTAGGGGCAATTGTTAAAATCTAATATAAATTACGTAACTATTATCAATTTTCTTTTAAAATAAATAGCCAGATATGTTTAGAAGGAAATAATTGTTTAAAAAACGTTGACATAGTCATAATCACCACATAAATATAAATTCTACAGTTACAAATGTAACAAAAATTCTTTAACCCTGAATTTTGGGCGTTTACCTTAGTACCACAGCCTGCACTACCAATCAAATAAATCAATAATAGAAAAATGGAAAAACCGATAATGCTAATATTCCTCAAATAGATATTGGGAGGAACCATGGAACGGACTGGGCCACTCACCAAAATGGACAAAACAATGACAAATCGTTGCAAATATCTGACTATTTATTCCCTATTATATAAACTAATAACTGAATTACACTATCAAAGGTTTGACTGGTTTCTTCATGAAGTGTATTTGAAAAGTTTTACATGAACTTCTCCGTACAACTAGATATGAATATACGGACATCCCGTATCTTTCCGGACATACCGTTTCTCCATACAAGTTTTTCCAATATGAAAAAAGTGATGGAATAGTGCCAGTGACAATGCACAAATGTCACGAATGTATTTTTGCATACAAATTACATTATTCATTATCTTTATGTTCGTTATTTGCAAATCTGCAGTAAGCTTTGATGGAAACTTCATGAAATCTGCATCAGACATGTGACAAGGATATGTCAAACAACATTTTCAAAACATTCATAGTGTAATTCTGATATAATATTGGATTATTTAAAACAAAGGAAAATTCTTTAAATTACCATGCATTGAACTGTTAACTGTAAAAGACGGCAACATTCTGCTCTTCATGGGATACAGGAAATGTCAAACTTTTGACAGAGTGTCTACAAGTTACAATCAATACCACGCAGTACATTGTTTGTTGTTTTTGTGCTAATGTAAATTTTAATGCTCCAAGGTGCAACTTTTAGATCCGTAGGGGCAGGGGTTAGAGTAATTTTTATTAAAATAGATTAAATTTCGTTGGAAAAAAAGTAGAACTACATTTGATTTATTTATATATCAAAAAATAATTGATAAATTGACATTTCGCAGTTTTACAATTAATACTTAATTTATAAAAAATAAAAATGACTACCCTTTGGAACTTATGGGTCTATGTGGCATTGATTTTCTCAAAAACTACTTTTTGGGTCTAGATTCGTGTGATCGTTTAGTTTCCAATATTGTATTTTTGTCAAATTAAGTGATTGGAAATCTGTGAAATGTTTGATAGCTACACTCAACAAGGGTTATTTTTATTTATTTTGGTTGGTATTTATCCAATAATTGTGATGCGCAATTTTATTGTTGATAAATTTGATTTTTTACCATCTCTTAAGAAGTTTGATATCTTGCAATTTTATCTAAAACTGATTCTAAAAGTTAGCATAGACGATAATAAGCAAATGACACTGGAAATGTTTTCTTATTCTTTCATTTGTTTCACCCATTAAGAATTCTTTTCTAATTCATCATATCACATAATTTTGTAACAATAAAAAATGTTTTGTCTTATTTTAAACCAGACAATCATAAAGCCGACGATTGTGGATAATCTCAACATCCAATAAAATTTGTCTATATTTTATTTTGTTAGTGCCATTTGTTATGTATAAGTTTCTCAAAACTGATTTCAATCTTACTCTGACGAAGATTATTGAAACTAAATTATTATATTCAAGAAGCGAATAATAATATATCCAGGTGTGGATAATGTGTAGAAAAAATACATCCGCCTGGAATTTTTTCGTATTTTTCAAGTAATTAGTGGTCAATTTTGGGCCTCCGCAACTTTGTTCTTCTTATAATAAAAAATCAGCCATTTTACAGTTTCTGGGAAAATCGTACTATTTTACACTGCCAAGAACTCTGCAATACGTATTACATCAGAAAGTTACGATATAGTTTTAACAAGTCATAGTATTTTACGAATATAACTCTTGTGATATCTATATCCATATTTAAACAGGAGTGTAACGGGTAGACTACGCTTGGAAGAACACTTGAAGAGCAGTGGAAAGGGTTCGAAACCGTCTGCAAAGGATTGTGGTGACGTTTCATAATCTTACACGTGCAGACTCCAAGGGTTAATTTATCATCTGGCTGCGTGGAACGACGTTAGATCGGAACATAGACGGCAGTCCCAAGTCACCGGTCGCTGGCAACTGCCCATTGTCGACACCGAGAAGATACGGCTGTTTCAATTTGATTTGTTAGCGCAGATATACTGCTACCCACCAGATTTATAGACTCTTGCAATGCGAAGACTCTGTCTCCATCCACAGTTCCAACCGGAAAAAAGAACATCTGCCACGTAGATAATAAATTCACAACCTCGCAAAAATTATGTAAAACGGAGTAGTTTATTTATTATTGATGCGTTCTTCTGGAGAGTGCTGTTTGAATATGTGTGCCAAGAGTGTCGTCGCCTGCGCGCGTATTGTAGACTCCAGCGTGACTCCAATGTAAAGAATGTAAAGAGATACGTCAAAGCCGTGAATATCGAGATATATCGTCGGATTTGCCGCAAAATATTGGGTTTTAAAACGTGTTCGTGCCTTGCAAGACTTTACAATGACGGTTTGTAACCGCCGTTGACAAGATGGAATTTTATTTCGATATTTCGCTCTCCATATTCGCGTAACAAGAAATACACATTTTGGTATTTTATTGTGGGGAACTCTATATAGGAACTCTATATGAATAACTGCATATTGGATTCCAACCAACTTTAAAAATAGATGTTCTGAATAATTATTACTATCAAGATTTCTGCTGTAGTGAAACAGATGAATCCAGTAACTATGGAACATATGTAAAACTGTTGCTGGCTGGGTTGTCGTGATAAGCTAATATTTAACCGTAAACTCCAACTACAAAGTAAGTAAAGCTAAACAACGTTCATTAGCGAGAATAATCTTAGTTTTTCTAAAAGTATGCTATACGTAAATCAGATTTATTGCAATATACATCCATTGAAGGTTACGTAAATAAAGTAGGAAATAAATCCGCGATTTTGTTTTGTACTTTCACTTGCAAAGAAAATGGTACTAGATCCTGTAGTGTCTTAGGTTTCATAAGTAAGCTAAAGAAGTCTATTTTTAATGCAGTTGATATTTCAATCGTCAGTCCCCCGCCCTGCGAAGACAGTGGATATTTTTCTAAGTACACAATATAGAATTGTGAATTCTGAATTGCAATGCTATGCCTAGAATTCAGAAATATGCACCGGAACAAGAAAACGTAAATCATATGCTTGCAATGCAAAAATTTCTTAGCGAATATACACGTATGAAACTTTGTACAGACAAGAAAGTTATTTTTTTAATTAAATATGTAAGTACTGGGCAGGGTTGTCAGAAGTCCTGCTTGACTTATAACATCTCTTCATATCTTCTTATCAATCTAACCATCATATCTAACATATCTTCTTAATGATTTGGGTAATTATTTAAGTTATTTTAGTTGAATATGACATGCGTTTTGGATAGAAATTTTTCCCCTGAATATGGTTCCAGACTAAAAATGCCCTGTCTCGTACGGTTTTCGAAACAGGGGCAATGTGCCAATAAGTGCAATTTTGGTATTTTTTACAAATTTAGCAGTACCCAATGTTCTAGAAACCTCAAAGAGGTCTGTCTCAGAGCTAGCATTGAACTTGGTACTGAAATCCTGAAAGTTTGCTCACAAATGTTTTTGAAGCATTTACTGCCAGTGGTGTGCGGATTCTTGTATAAAAGTAAAAACAAAAACGCAATAGCTTAATCTGATATGCAAGTTTTAATTTATGTTCAGCGCAACAAAATTTAAAAGGTCATATAATTTATGTGCTATGAAATAAATAACTAAAAGATTTATCATAATAAGTAAGAAAAAACTGATACATTCCTTTATCATACTATAAAGCAGTGCCAAACTGTGTCAAACTCTGATGCTTGGACAATACTGGCAATAGAATCCAAAATATCAAATCCTGGCTAAATTGTTTTAATGTAGTACGAGCGACCTCTATGAAATAGAAATTGCTCATGCAGCTAAACCATTAATTTTACCAAAAGTTGTCAATAGACATAAATTATTCAGAATTTCGTCTACTTTAATTTGTTATTGAACTATTTTGACAAAATTACAGAAATGGCGGGATATTTGCAAAATCGTTGAAAAATGCTAAGAGTAAACGTTTGGGCCCTTTTAAACAAAACTTCTTTCAGCTCTAAAAAAAAAATATTAAGTTTCGTCCCGATATTTTTTGTATGCCGCCAGACACATGCCTTTATCATACTATACAGCAGTGTCAATACTGACAATACCGTCAATATAATCAAAACATCTGTCAAATTCTGGCATTCTAGTTATAATGCAGATGCGAGCAATCTCGACCAACTAGAAAATGCGTGTAGACAGGTTAGCATTGGTTCGAATAAAAATTCCTTCACTAAACTATTTATTGTATATACATAATGCACAGAGCGCTGAGCGACCAACAGAGACAACTGCTATGCATACTTTCAAAGTTAAAGTTTGCTCTTGCAGCTAAACTATTAACTTTACCAAAAATTGTCATAGACATAAATTACACAAATTTTCCTCTACTTTAATTTATTATTTACAGAAATGGAATTGACAGAAATGGCGGCTTATTTTTTAAAGTCTTTGAATCATGCTAAGAGTAAACGTCCAGTTCCTTTGGGCCCTTTTGTACAAAAAGGTTTTCAGCTCTAAGTTTCTTTAACCTTCTTCAAAGACGTTAAATAAAAGATAAGTTTCAGACGAAAGTTATTTGAGTCATAAGAGATTATGATAAAACTGATGATGTAAAAGTATTCTCAGAGCGTGCTGAAGTTTAACTCGTCGTTATATTAATAAAGCTATAAAGCGAAAAATGCTTTTGAATGTCATTTTTTCCGTTCAAGATGACAATCCTCTTTAGCATACCTAAAGGAATCTATCATATCGCATTATTTTTCTGATGAGTATTAACGAGTAAAGAAAAGATTCTACATATAGGTTATTGCGTGGCCTTCGTATTTAAATCAAATTTTAGACAAAACAGTTTCGTGAAATTCAGTTGTACCCAGCAACTGAAATCCATCATGTTTTGTAGTTTCCAATATTTGTTTCCGACATAATGAAGAGAAATAAATACGGTTGTAATTGGAGTGCAACAATTGCGGTAAAAAACCTCGTCCATTTCACTTTTTTTTCTCACAAAAATGCACACCATTGTGTAGTATCTATCTTTCGGTTCAATATTCGGCCGTTTCGGCGGTAAATATTTTTGCGTTTGACGGTAGGGGTGGCCTTTTGGTTCACCGCGAGACACACTGTCAATATGAGCCAGTGAAATCAATAGCTGCCAGAGAGCCGAATATCAGATTTCGGCAAATGGTCGATGTAACTCTGCCCCGATCTGCCGATAGCGCGGTTACTCGCCGCTCAATGAAATTAATAACAAACACGATAACGTTGGTCGTACAACATGCTGTTGTCAAACATAGACACAATAAGCCCTGGATGCAGCGATCTATGCCTCGAGTTAATCGACGCCAGTTAATGGACGACCACTTATTTGCGACAGTCTGCCTACACATACATCCGATGATAACATTCCGGTTTACATTCGAGCTGTTTTCTCGGTACCGTGATTTTGACGTATAACTAGTTTGCTGTTATTCATGGTCGTTGTATATTGCTAATCTAAAGGTAAATCTGTATAATCTACATATTTAAAACACTTCTTTTTTATGAATAAGCATAGAGTGCATATCATATTGAAACTAATCTAAAACATTAACCATCAATGTAAATCTGAATTCTTAAAACTAAGTACTTGTCTCTAATAAGCTTTCCACTGATGTCCTATATTTTCTTCTCCTAAACAAGAAGCACTAACACTTCACTCACTGTGCTCTGCTTTTTACACATTTCACTGGATCACTAGTTCGAAGGTTTAGTTCTTTTTAGTTTTCTCATTAGATTCTGGTTGTCCAGTAGCTGCATGGCCTCTACGTTGACGTGGTGGCTTAAGCGAGATTCATGCTTACTGGCGATTTTTTTTATCACTTGGAGGACTTGTGGGACACCCCAGATCACGATGCAGGTCACTATTCCGTATGTACCAAGGAGCGTTCACCATATTCCTTAGTGCTTTATTTTGAAAAGTCTGGATTCCTTGTATATTGGAGTTTTTCGCGCAACCCCAAACCTGGATACCGTATAACCAAATCCGTTTTAGTATTTGGTTATAAACTTGTAGTTTGTTCTGTACTGACAACTGAGACTTTCTTCCCAGAAGCCAGTACAGTTCTCTGTATTTGAGGCCAAGCTGTACTCTCTTCTTCTTAACATGTTCTTTCCACCTTCGTTTTGTATCCAGAGTCATACCCAAATACTTTGCAGTGTTCGACATGAGGTATGTCCTCGATTCTTTTGTTTGTGAACCTATTGTGGACAAATTTTAGTTCGTTGAGCATGGTCTTCCATTTTTTGGTCCATTTATATATTTTATTACTAGCTTGTTGAAGATTCCTAGTAGATTCTCCAACGGTTCATCCCACTGCCATTAGAGCCGTGTCATCTGCGAATGTGGCGACTATTACATTTCCCAGCCGTGGTAGGTCTCTTGTATATAGTAGATAGAGAATTGGTCCCAATACACTACCCTGGGGTACCCTAGCTTTTACTTCTTTTAGTTCAGAGTATTCATCGATCTGTTTTATTCTGACTAGTCTATCAGATACATAGGATGTTAGCAGCTCGACGTATTGTAAAGGTAGCATACTCTTTAGTTTGTGTATCAATCCTTCGTGCCAAACCTTATCGAAAGCTTGTGTCACATCAAGAAAGATTGTTGAGCAAATAAGCTTTTCTTCTAATGCTTTTTCTTTGATATCTGATATTCTATGGACTTAATCAATAGTTGAATTCTTTGTTATAAAACCAAATTGGTGATTAGGAATTAGTTCCTTTCTCTCAATGATAGGTTTCATTCTCTTTAAAAGCAACTTTTCAAAGTGGTTCGATATCATTGGTAACAGTGATATTGGGCGATATGATTTGGCAGAGTACATACTTGTGTTTTTTTGCAAGTTTGTTGACGTCGTTACTTGTTTCATTAAATTTATTTAGGAACTTTTTCTCACCAATTGAACTGCTGCTTCTTCGTATAGTTGCAAATTGAATATGTTTGTGATTATAGTATATAGCAGTTATATATAGTACTTTTGATTGAGAAGATACCATAAATATAATCAAACTAAATAAGGTATAGTATGGTCGAATCTGTCTTAGTAGAGCCGGGGTCCGCGGAACCCTGGGGTTCCGCGATGTCGTCAGAGGTTCCGCGGAAAATAGTAACAAATAACAGTGGCGGTCGCCGGTTCATGGGCACATTATTCAGTGTTATTTTTATGTATTATTTTAGCATTGGATTATTATTTTAAATATTGGATTAATAAACATGGTTAATCCATGATCAAATTTGATTTGGAGCCTTTCTAACCCAATGACTCACTGTTATTTCGATATTGCATCCAACGGGCACATTATAGATCATTCATTAACTTCAATTGACAATAGTACTTACAATTATCTGTTACAAATAAACAAAATAACATCTACAGAACAACAATCTGGCATGGAGTTATTGGTCAAACTCTAACATTATATATTTTGAATATTTTTGACTTTCCAAATGTGTGACAAATTAAACTTATAATTTGAATATGCTGCTCATAATGGTACTTTGGGAGAAGAAAAAGAGTTGTAGGTGGTGGATTTCAATATAATCTTACATTCCAGATAAGATAACTAACCTATTACCAGACAAGTTCTGAGCTTCTATGACGAAAATTATGTATGGTCCCAGAAAATCAATAAATATACCGAGTGATTTGCAATTCTAGACAAAAATTTATGCAGACAGGATACTAAAGTGTACTTTCAAATTTCGTGACTGCATTTAATTAAACAAAAATACTTAAATTAAATTGAAGTATGTACTAATTTTGACAATGAAACAAATTTGACGGTTCTTTACATATTTTTATTCATAATTTGGTAAGTTTTTGGATTTAAGTTTCACCTCTAGTCATAAATTACCTTGTATCAGTTCAGTTTTCAAGATTGTGTATGTATGAGCAAGCTTTTCCTTATTTAAGAAACTTTAAGAGAAACTATAAGGATCATCTGTTATAGATGAAATTAGTGTGTGCAAATATATTCTAATTGGATGTTTATCCCTATTTTTTTTCTCTGACCGTAATTATTGTTCTGACTAAAAATGTTTCATAAAGACTTATTTATTTTTTGAATACCTTGTTATCAATAGCATATGAAACTTTTTACTCAGAATAAATGTTTCTTAATTTGCGCATTTTGAGCAATGATCTTTTTTTTTAATCTTTTAATGAATTTATTTATTTAATTATTTGTAAAAGGTACTTTTTTGTATTCTTCGTTTTCGCATTGTTTGAATTATATTTTCTTTTTCCTTCCTTTGGTAATACTTGAAGGAACTAAAAAGACAAATAAGATTATACCTAGAGAGAAATATCTGCAATGTTACAGAAAATGAATGTACTGAACTACCAAAAAAGCTGTAAAAGAAGAATTAACTGTAACATCGTTGGTTAATTAATAACAGCGATATTTCTGTACTGTTTTTACAGAATTCCACATACACTTTCCTGTGAAATTGCAACAGTTCCAGTTTTACAGGGCATTGTTAAAATTTTACAGGAAAAGTACTTTAATTCACAGTAGTAGGTAATATTCAATCATTGAACTGCGTTTCTTTACAGAATCGTAATTGGTTGCTTGAAAAACTGCGTTTCACGGTTTTCTCTTTGACTTTATATATTTTTTGTTGGAGTTCCGCCAGATTCCAACCCAATTTAAAGGGTTCTGTAAGAGTCAAAAGGTAGGGAAACGCTGCTCTATCGTGTATTTTCTAATACCTTAGAGAGACATACGATACCGGATTCGCATTCAGCACAGAAAATCTGTCGAAAACTCCTTTCAATTCCCATAATATCATCATTTTCAAGTTTCAAAGGTTTATATCTGTTCACATGTCTTGTAAACATTCTTGTTTTATCAATTAGATAACGCACCACCTCTTCTTTCCCCAAACTCTTCACACACACAAAAACTAGTTTGCAAGCCACTATACATTCTTCTTAGAAATGTCATATGAAACTTTAGTTTCGGACAATAGTGGTCGTTCTTTGCTAATAATATTTTACGGAACGCAAATTTATTGACTACAAAATATTGAGCATAAATAAAAGTACATATCGATGAAATAAATAAGTATGTTATGTTATCGGGGAGAGCAGCCAGGTAAAGGATAAATAAAACACACTTCCTTTCATCGATCCCTAGGCATCCGACAAATTTTATTGTCTTCCTCAGAGGGTACGCTGCAAAACAGTATAAAATACTACAAACGGAAACAATTAATTTAACAACCGACTTACATCCACCAGCGAGTAAGAGACTACCGGTAGAAACATCAAACAGTAAACAAAGGAGACAGATACTGGCACATACCGAAGCAATCAAACTTCCTAAAAATAACACGTTAAAAACATACTAGTCAGAACAATAGAACCATACAATCCTTTGCAAAACGTAACGACGAATAGTAATCTGTAATTATTAACTATCAGAACCCACAAAAATAGTCCAGTCATTCTAGAATTTGATTCGAAAATTCAAATCATTTTGATAGTAAATTTTGTCCGCTACAATGTGGTATTTTTAGTTTTGCGATTAAGTGACTTCTTTTAATGGTATGTTATGCTTTCTATTATCTATGACTTTAACAACATCATTTTAAATTCACACCTACTCAAAAATCTCATGCCATGTTACATATTGTACCATATTCGTCCATATTTTTCTATACTTTTCCAAATTTTTCCATATTCTTCCATATTTTGCTATATTCTTCCATATTCTTTCAAATTCTTCCATATTTTTCCATATTGTTCCACACTCTTCCATACTCTTGTTCTTCCATATTCTACCACATTCTCGTTTCCCTATTTGAAATAATTCTTCATAAAAAAGTGTATTTCTGTAACCCACGCTATAAAACACTTACTGCAGAAACACAACAATACGTAAGCGAATTCCAGTGAAACTTTACGCCATTTTGACATTAATCCAGCGGATGCAAATTGCAAAGTTAAAGCGGTAATAACTTAAAACCTTGTAGCGTTTGCGGTTTACTTCCGGCTCCACAAAATTCTCCATAAAATTTTAACATCTACCTCAGTTCTTTCAGCCGATTACCGCGGCCCGACCGAGGAATCCTTTTATCACCGCTGCAAACGTGCTCCCCCCTCCTCCCCCGTTCGCCGATCCTTTACTTTAGAACTAATGCATTCACATTTTCCACTGTCGCGATCTTTTCTTTGTAGATGGCGCCTCGCGTACTTCTTCTTCTTCGTACGAGATTAAACGCTTGTTTGTCAGGATCGTGCCTGGCGTTTGTACCTTTGATCATGTCTAAGGCGGTAAAATCTTGTCCTGTACCTGTGTTTGAACTGTTCCTGCTAGGATAATGAGATAACTATGTACTTATGAGGAGATGTTAATGGTACAAAGATGTTTTAAGCCTAAAATTTCTAAAAAGTAAGTAAATATCATTAAGGAAAATGCCCCAAATTCCGTCAGGTTAAGGAATTTTTCATCATTTAATTTTTCATCTGTATTTTAATGTTTCTTGAACCTGGAATTTTTACTGTTTTTCTTGGCGCAAGTTTTTATTCTGTTCCTTTTTCGCTTCTTTTCTTATTTCTCTAGAATGATTTTCTTTTGTGGTTTTTCTTTTTTATTAGCAAATATTCTCTCCAAGCCTTAGATAATAATGTTACAGAAGAACAGTTTCTTTTTACTTTATTTGGGTGTTTCAGGCCAGAAAAATGATTTTTTTAATGGAGATAGCATGAGTTCAACTGTTATCTCCAAAGGTGATGTATTAATGCCAAAATCGCGAATCTCTGCTGTAAAAATAAGGTTCAATCTTGTAGATTTCGTCTTATTTTATCCAACTAAACAGAAATATGTCGGAATTTAAGACAGTATCTGAATTTGGGACCTTTATATTACCCTATGCATACACAAGCAATTCATCAGGAGAAATAAAAGAGGAAATTCAACAGGAGATTAAAAGTTCCGCCACAGACGTGACTAAAAATCCCCATACGTGGATACACGGTGTGTGAAGGGATTCTAGTTAGATTTTGCTTTGGTCTATCATCACGCACGAAATAAAACACGTAAATCGCCAACAGCTATCTGCAAATCCGACCTTGGATCACCTTGTTTCCAGGAGAGAACAAACCGGGAGAACTCTCACTCGAAAATTCATTGAAATTTCGTATTGATCGCCAGAGCGAATTAAATTAGCAAGATTAGAGATAAATTTCTTTACCTAACTTATTGTCCCTTTAATAAATGCCCGAACACTTAATCCTGAGTTCAAATGTTATCTCCAAAGGTGGTATATTCAAAATCGGTACTAGTGCTTAAAAGAGTACTACACCGTATTATTGTGAAAATATATAGCATTTTTAGTAAGCCTAAATAGATACTACTACTACTCTTAACTATTGTTTTCCTGTAGCGATGTAAAAAAATAAGTCGAATTGCAGTTACTTTATAAGGACAAAAACCAACTTTTAGCATATCACTCAATTATCAAGATTAGTAACTTTTAGGTTATATACTGACCGATAGAACATTGGTAGAATAAGAAACGATTGTGGGATGATAACTGTAATGTCAAATCAACAAACCGGATGACCTAAAATAAAGTTCAATGTTGTAGATTTCCTATTTTATCCAATTAAACAGAAATATGTCGGAGTTTAGGACACTGTCTGAATTTGATACGTTTACCTTAGGTAATTCATGTGGGTATTGAATTCATTCTATCTATCAACTAAATGTGGGTAAGCGCCTCTGCCTTTTGGGTAAATCAGTAATTTAGACCATATGGGATGTTGCTAATTTTTCTTTGGTGATCAAATTAGTTAAGACTAAGTTGCGAGGTGTGTTATTAGGCGAAAAGGTTTAAAATTTTAAATATATTTTTGCAAAACCAGACAAATCCTTGTAATAGTCCATTTTCCAGTTTTTGTTTATGCATAAAACTGGACAATAACACTAGTGCCACTATTTTTTTGTTAGATACCTTAGTCCAGTAAAACCAAAAATCGCATTAAAAAAATTTGAATGGATACTTTCTCGAGATATGATTTATGAAAAAATATATATTTTTTTTCTGTGGTAGTTTGACTAATTGGAGCATATCTCGAGTTTGGAACATCCAATCTGGTCGCTCGCACATCAAATTAAAGCCAATTGAATCACCAATAAAAGTTATTAATATTGTTTTCCAATCGCTTCAGTAGTTTCAGTGCAATGGGCCACAGTTTGGAAAATGATTGGCACAAATGAAAATCGAACAGTTTACTTAATCGCCGGGGAAATGTAGAAATCGTGAAAATATGCTCAGTTTTTTATTGTTTACGTAGAGTTTGTACTTTTACGAAGTGAACAAGGTATTTACGATGAAAATCTATGGAAAAATAACGAAGGTATGGTCAATTATGATTGATCTATTTTGTATTTTTCTTCATTTAGTTTCTACAGAACCACTTTTTGTATTGCAAATCGTTATATTTCCCTGTACTGTTTACTTCAGTGTTTAACAGTTGTGTAAATTGGGTTGTGTCGCAACCCAAGTCGTACGTCATGCATTATACGACAGAAGATAACATATACTTTTGCAAGGACATCCCTCGTTTGTTCGAAGAGCTTGGACAGCCTTACAATGCAACCGAGTGGCGGCTTTTTATTGACGACAGTAAAAAAAGTTTGAAAGTAGTAATTTTGTATAAGAGGGAAACGAGAAACCATCGATTCCCATCGCACATGCAGTAAAGACTAAGGAATCATACGAGACTATGGTCAAATTGTTGAAATTGATCAAGTTTGAAGTACACGACTGGAAAATGGTGGGAATGTTATGTCGAATGGCAAGAGGTGGCTACACAAAATATTGTCGTTTCCTATGGCTCTGGGACAGCCGTGATCGAGAACATCATTATAAGAGAAAACAATGACCGGAACAAAAGAAACAAACGCAGTGGGCGAAGACAACATTAAATATGTCCAACTCATCAAATAAGAAAACATCATTCTTCCACCACTACAAATTAAACTTGGGTCTTCAAAATATTAGTGAAAGCATTGAATAAAGAATGCTAAGCGTTTGCTTATTTGAGAACCTTATTTAAAACTCTTTCTTTTGCGGTAATCAAGGAAGGGGTTTTTGACAGTCCACATATGAGGAAGATGTTGAAAGATGAAAACTCCAGACATATTTGTCATCGGATGTGGCAGCAGCCTGGAATTCTTTTAAGCTAATAGATACAGAATACTGTTAGTCTATTCATTTTCTGTTATATGCTTTTCATTTTCTTTATTTTACAACAAGCGTCAACATGTTTCTGAA
The DNA here is from genome assembly GCA_964023965.1 of Melinopterus prodromus. Lineage (NCBI taxonomy): Eukaryota > Metazoa > Arthropoda > Insecta > Coleoptera > Scarabaeidae > Melinopterus > Melinopterus prodromus. Next base: position 10,222,155 of record OZ030392.1, on the reverse strand, counting down.
AATTCATTTCTTACATTCGCACCTGTTTTTTTTTTCTTCCTGAGAATCTTGGCGATATTAGTGACGAGGATGGTGAGAGGTTCCACCAGGAGATGAAGACCATCGAGAGGCGCTACCAGGGATTTTGGAACGAAAGAATAATGGGGGATTATATCTGGTTCCTCATAAGAGAAACAGATACAGACAAGGACAGAAGGCGAAGCAGGAGCCAGAATCACTTCTAATGTCATTATGATGATGGTGACACAGTAAATGTTCAATTTTAATTTTGCCACAATTTTTTCATGTTGTGACCCATTGCGTTGAAACTACTGAAACGATTGAAAAACTATGTAGGTAACATTTGTTGCTGATGCGATTAGCTTTAATTTGATGTGCCGAATGACCACATCGGTCGTTCCTCTACTCGAGATATGCACCAAAGAGTGAAACTACCTCAAAACAAAAAATTCATATTTCGAAAACGCACAAAAGCAAATAGAAAACAGTTTGTTGTTGCGATTAAATTTAAAATTATTGATTTGACATCAATTTCAGTATATAGCAGTAAGACGTACTTCTTCCTATAAAACATTCCAGTGAACGTACTTACTGCGAGTTCACTTAACGCTATGGATATATTCTATACAGGAACCCATTCGAATTTTATTGATAACCATCCTTTATGTTCATCTATGAAGCATATACGTCGCAGTAGACATTTCCTCTGCCATTTGGACGAGTTTAATTCGTCATAAACCGGAGTTATAAAATGTTGATTTAATTTTAAGATAGACGCGCGCCGGGCTCTTTGTCATTTCATTTACTATTCGCATTCTCAGTTATGATATTAAATAAATGAAATTGCTGGTACGTAGCAGACGTATGAACATTTTGCTAAGGAATCTCGCTCGCTAAACGGTGACGACTATTTTTATTATTTTAGTTTCTAAATCACGGCTATAAACGTTGATATTAGTAGCCATGTTAAGTATTTATACGTTGCTATAAACAGTACGCGAGAATAATTACGCTATATTATCCCTATAATGTTTAATATCTAATTTGGTTATACGGGGCTTTAAAACAGAATGATTTTTGGTAGAGCCCACTGGCTTATCTGAAAAACCGCAATTTCCACACCACTCGGTAACCATTATAGATAGACACTTTTCCTGTGTTAATTCGCAATCTGCGCACTGATTTTAGTTAAGTTAGCGAAGATTTCATGTCAATCCGGGTCCTAATTATCGAGTTGGTAGACCTATCTGAAAATTATTGTTATAAAAATACGATTTTTATGTATAAATTGGTAGATACGTAGGCATAAGTTAGTAGACTATTTTTATAACAGCTATGTGGTGGTATATTATTGTTGCACGAAATGCTTTCATGTACATTTACAGTTTTATTGCGTACAACCTTCTTAATCAAGAAAAAGAACCATGAAGGCAAATTTGGCACAAATCAAATTATTGTCTTCGAGAAAGCTGTCATTTCATAAAATTGCAGTTATTATTATTGTCTTTTTGTGTGTATACCAGTACATCCACACTTGGATATAATTGTTACACCATAATATCCCACATATGGATACATTCCAGATACTAGTTTATCAACATATACAATATACATACATCAAGATCAAAACGCTGAGCTCTTGACAAACGAAATCTGCACTGATAGAAAAGATTTCTTGTTTTAAAAAATATATTAATTTGAATTTACTTTTTTGAATCAAATCATATTTTGTTGATACCAACAATATTTAAATATTTACTTCATTGAATACTCTAGTCTATTTGCATGTAGAGATTAATTTATTTGGAATATTTATTTAACACATTAACTGCCAGCTACGAGATATCTCAATGTAAAACCTACGAGTTATCTCGTGTTTGGTAGTCAACGTGCTAAGTCAAATAAATATCTTTGGATACAGACCAATATTGCTTCCTATTAAAGTAATATTTTTGTTTTGATTTAAAAAACGTTTCTTTACGCCAAAGAAATCTAGTTTTGATTCAAACACATGTATTTGTGTTCAGTAGGATTTATTTCCTCTATAGTAAAATTTTTGCATAGTCTTAAAAATAGGTTTACTTTCGCCAAATAAAGCATATTTTGATTGATACAGTTATTTATTATACACGGGAAAAAAGTATTAGATTTTAGTTCGAGATTGTTCGAGAGCTAAAATTTAACATTTTTTTCCAGTGTATAATACACTATTTTTTCTGTGACCTGGAGAAATGACGATTTTATATCGAAAAACATATTACCACAATATATTAAAGTCAATCGATGTGACATTTGAATTTTTAAACTGGTAGGCTGTTGTACACAATTAGACCTGCGTTGCTAAGGAAATGTCCACCTTTACTTATGTGTATTTATATATCTATATATATATACTGGGAAAAAAGTACTGACTTTTTTACCGGGGAAAAAAGTAAGACATTTTATTACCTGTCAACAGAGATAAAATGTCAAACTTTTTTCCCGTCACAGACAAATTACTTATTTATTATACAAGGGAAAAAGTACTAGATTTTAAGTCTTTCACTCAACGCTATAGTCATATTTATTAGAATTAAACAATATTTTCTGTCAGTATAGTCAAAGCAACGAAAACATACCTACAAATAATAAATATACCTAATTTCTATTACGATTGAGTGATGTAATATTTTTGATTTATTTAAAATTTACATCCCGCCTGTATGTTACCATATTATTAATCTGTAATATTTTTATTCTTGATGACAAAAAATTCGTAACTTAACATTTATATAACAAAAATTTCCGCAGAACATAATGTGAGTTCTTTCGAATTCAGACTTTTTGCATAAGTGTCCATATTTCATTCCTGTTAAAAACAAAGACGCCATTTCCTGCCTCCTTTTGGAAAGTCGGCTATTGCATACGGGTTTTGCCTTTTGGGTACTTTTGTGCTTGATGTATGAAAAATGCTTAAGTATGGAAAATCTTGGGACCTGAACAGAGTATGTGGTTGCTCCAGTAATAGCTGTTTCTATGATACTAGTACACAGTTAGAAGAGATGCAGAATGAGGAAATTGTACATATGTTCCTTAGCATCTGGATTCCAAAGCAATCTGCAAATTGTTTTTCTTTTAGAATTTCGTCGCTAGTTCTGACATTGGCTTGGTACATGAATATTTGAGGCTTAGAGGGGAATTTTGGTGTAAAGACATGGCAAGACATGGCACACTGACATTGGCAAGTGTATCCAAAATCTATATCCAACCATCAAACGACACCTGTCTTCCACCAAGTTCTGCGCGGCGTCCGTTATAGAACATACTTCAACGATCTAGTTTATATTGCATTCTGCATTCATCAAAAACTTTACAGCTTTTGTTGTAATACTGGCTCATGTAGTAAGGTAAATGCCCCAAATTCAGACAGGTTAAAAAAATTTTGTTGGCCAGTTTTTATTCAGTTCCTTTATCGCTTCCTTTCTTATTTCTCTAGAATGATTTTCCATTGTGCTTACAGAAGAACAGTTCCTTTTTATTTTATTTAGGTGTTTCAGGCCAGAATAATGATGTTTTTAATGGAGGTGGCATGAGTTCAACTGTTATCTCCAAAATTGATGTATTAATGCCAAAATCGCTAATCTCTGCTGTAAAAATAAAGTTCAATCTTGTAGATGTCATTTTCTCTTATCCAACTAAGCAGATATATATATCGAAATCTACGACAGTATCTGAATTTGGGGCCCTTTACCTTACCCTATGCATACACAAGCAATTCATCAGGAGAAATAAAAGAGGAAATTCAACAGGAGATTAAAAGTTCCGGCGCAGATTATCCATACGTGGATATCCTGGTGTATACAGACGTGACTAAAAATCCCCATACGTGGATACACGGTGTGTGAAGGGATTCTAGTTAGATTTTGCTTTGGTCTATCATCACGCACGAAATGAAACTCGTAAATCGCCAACAGCTATCTGCAAATACGACCTTGGATCACCTTGTTTCCAGGCGAGAACAAACCGGGAGAACTCTCACTCGGAAATTCATTGAAATTTCGTTTTGATCGCCGGAGCGAATTAAATTAGCAAGATTAGAGATAAATTTCTTCACCTACCTTATTGTCCCTTTAATAAATGCCCGAACACTTAATCCTCGAGTTTCCCATTAATCTAATTCAAAATGCTTCCCCCTAATTTGCGCTTCTGTTTCCCGTACATCTTCTCGCACCCCCTCACCCGTTGGGACGACCTAACCCCTTCTCCCTCAATCTGCCTGCCTTCGAAGTCGCTGCGTTCGACGGTAGTTTCCAGTTTCAGGTTGCACCGTGGTATCTGTCAGTGCGGTATTACCGTAATTATGCTCGGTACAATTTGGCCCATATTTTTCCGGGATTCTGAGGATAATGACACGTTGGGGGGCACGCGAATGTATAGAATCAATGCTATTTGCCACCCGTAAATCAGTTCTGTCCGCGTACGTTGCAGAAATACTACGAAATTACGACCGGAAGGTAATTTAAAGTAGGTAGCGAATATTTGTCATCATTACAATATAGCATTGTTCTGGGAATCTCGCGATTTATTACTACTTGAACAAATCGCAATTAAAAGTTTTGATTTGGTAGTAGTCCATCGACACTGCTGTCAGCCACTCTCCAAATCTAAACAAAGGGAACCTAAACAATGAGAAGTTTACAATGAGATAATGAGGATAAAAAGTGTATATGAACTTGTTTTGAACATACAGTGAGCGCGTAAAGTATGGAAGTATGGAAACAACAGACAATTTTTGGGAAGGTTTGGTATTATCGACCAGACAACTGACCAGATACACCGAATAACTAACATAATCGAAAAAAACATTGTAGGAAAAGAAAAGTTTGTTCCACAGACTTCCTAGATGTGGCACAGGTTTTTGATAAAGTCTGGCATGAAGGACTGAACAATAAATTAGGAAGCCTACTCCCGAAATAGTTTGCACAACTATTAAAATCTTACCTGACTGAGAGATACTTTAGAGTCAAACAAGGCGATGCATGCTCTGTCCTTAAGGAAATAAAAGCAGGAGTGCCGCAAGTTAGCGTTTTAGGGCCGGTACTTTACCTACTCTACACCAGTGAGCTCCCAGCATTAGAAAATAATACTGTTGCAACTTTTGCAGACGACACGGCTATCCTAGCTGTTGGGAACAGCAATGAAGAAACGACGAGAAAACTCCAAACTGCTCTTGGTCATTTTCAGGTCTGGACAAAGGAAAAAGAATCAAACTGAACGAACTCAAGTCAGTACATGTTGACTTCGCCAACGACAAGATACAACACATCACGGTTACCATTAATAACCAAATTGTACCGTACGCAAACACTGCAAAATATATCGGCATGACATTAGACACCAGGCTCCGCTGGAAAGCCCATGTCAAAAAAAGAGAGGAACTAGGAATCCGTTATAGAGAGATGTACTGGCTGCTAGGAAGAAACTCTATGCTGTCTGTACATAATACGCTTCTCTTGTACCAGCAAATTTTAAATCCTGTGTGGACGTATGGTGCTCAATTGTCCAGACCTTTCAAAATAAAGTATTGAGATGCATTGTCATTGCGCATTGGTCCATTAGGAATGATGATCTCCACAAGGATCTCAAAATGGAGTTTGTGTGCAAAGAAATTCAAAAATTAGCAAGAAGTCACGAGGAAGGCTTCACCACCACGCAAACGTTGAATCTTAAGAAATTTTGACTAGAGCCTAGTTTTTGAGAAAAGTGGTGCTAAACATGAAGAGAAATAAAAACTTTTTTTTTCTCAAAAAAGCTATACAAGTTCATGAGTCTGCTTTCAGATTCAGATTGTACTGGACAAAAAGTATACCAAACAAAGGTTTCAGTAGTCTGAATTTGTTCTTTGTTGGACAGAAGAGTCACAAGTAATTAATTATTTTGAAATGTGTGAAATGCGCTGATATATAGACCAAAAAGTTGATTGAGTATTTGATTAGATTAAGCAAATAACTGGTATGTACATTTTTTGAGGTAAAAACAAACCATTTTTGTAATATTATTAAATTTATTTTTATTTAGAGCCCGTTGAGCACGTTAACATGTTTTAATCCATCTCAAATTTCACAGTAATGACGTGTGGATATAAAATAATAAGTTGAGATGGCCTTGTAGAAAAAGCAATAAAAGTTATATATTTTTCTATATAAACATAAAACAACTAATTGTAATATTATTAAATTTATTTTTATTTAGAGCCCGTTGAGCACGTTAACATGTTTTAATCCATCTCAAATTTCACAGTAATGACGTGTGGATATAAAATAATAAGTTGAGATGGCCTTGTAGAAAAAGCAATAAAAGTTATATATTTTTCTATATAAATATAAAAGGACTAATTGTAATAATATTAAATTTATTTTTATTTAGAGCCCGTTGAGCACGTTAACATGTTTTAATCCATCTCAAATTTCACAGTAATGACGTGTGGATATAAAATAATAAGTTGAGATGGCCTTGTAGAAAAAGCAATAAAAGTTATATATTTTTCTATCTAAATATAAAAGGACCACCCTGACAAATTTTCAAAATCATTATTTTGTATCTTAGCCACTTTTAACTGTATTGCCTGGACTACCAGGATTATCATTTAGTTAAGAAGATATTTTCTAATTAACTTGATTAAAAGTAACCTATTCGTGAAAGCTTCCTCACAGTATACACGAGAAAGAACTTACTTCAATTTAGCCTCCAACGTAAAAGATACGATATAATATAGGAGTTTATTAAATGTAAGAGAGTGCTGCAGCCATATTTACTTAGCGTTAAACTTAATATACAGCTGCCAGCCGCCAGACTACGCTACTACTTCACACTGTTCGCGTTTGGATTCATTTATTATAAGTAAAGCCCAAGTTACCATCTATCATATTTGGTGGCAGCGCTGAATTCATTATTAATAACTCCTTATTTCGTCGTATATTATACAAGACAAGGTTAGGGGATGGAGTAGAAAAAGCACATTTCAAAATGGTGCAGACCAAATTCATAGATGTGGAAGTTTGAAATAGAGTGATTATAATACATGTTTGTTGTTGACAATAAGAGTTGAGGAAGCTGCTGTCTACCATTGAGGCAAGTGGGCTTCAAAACTGACGGTTTTGTTAACTTTACGAATCATTATCCGATATTTTTCTAAACTATCTATAATTAGGTCGTTCTTTTACAAATCGTACGGATTTCGCAAAAAATCGGTTTTTACTTTATCATACGCAGTATTATAAAGTATTGTAATCGTGCCGAAAAAAAAAATTGAGATTTTAGCGGAAATAGGTCTTTTTGGGTCCCCTGAACATTTTTGACCAAGGTACAAAAAAATGTCTGTGTGTGTGTATGTGTGTGTGTATGTGTGTGTGTATGTGTGTGTGTACCCGATTTTTGTTGAGACGATTCCGGAGAAACTACTAAAGGTATCGGGACGAAAGTTCATATTTAGAAGTTGCATGACTAAACTTAGAGCTGAAAAGCTTTTGGTTCAAAAAGGCCCAAAGGAACTGATAGTTTATTCTAAGCCTTTTTCAAAGATTTTGCAAATGAGCCGCCATTTCTGTAAGTTCGTCAAAATAGTTAAATAATAAATTAAAGTAGAGGAAATTTTGAATAATTTATGCCTATGTCATTTTTTTGTAAAATTAATAGTTTAGCTGCAAGAGCAAATTCCATATGATCGAGATGGGTCGCATCTGCATTGATAAGAAAGTACATAGTAGCCTGGATTTGACAAATATTTTTTTGTACTGTCACTACAGAAATGTCTATGGTTGTCACTTTTTTGTGCTGTCACACTCGAAAACAGCTGATTTCATTAGAGTATGCATCAGAGGTTGAAGAACCGCTATGGAACGTTGCCGCTCTAGTGGGGCAAACTCCGGCAAAGTACAAAATATAAATTTCAAATACAATAAGATCACCAATTTGATTGTTTGTTGATAAGAAATATCAACCCGTCTTTATATCTAATTCTATAAACGATAAATTGAGAAAATTGTAAATAAAGTATAGCGATGAGTGTAGTTTTATTTTAGTATGAATTCACATTCTTATTTTACAAGGGGCGGAGAGATGGGATTGCCTTATGGTCGATTGTCCATAGATCATTTCTGAGTATTGCACCAAAGATATGTAATGTATTTCTGGTTTATCTGAGGAAAGCGGGGGTTAACGTGTTGGTTGTACTTTTGTTGGACAGAGATATGTTTTGCAGCCATTCTAGGGAATTTATTTGTTCGATGAGTCAATACTCATCAATAGTCGTCAATACTGGGTTGGTGTAGTTTGTGCTCTGGTTTCGCAATCTGTATTATATTATTTGTTAATTTTATATTTCTTGGGCTTCGAGCGTATGTGTACTCATTAAATTAAAGCCACACACATGTGTTAATTCAATGCTGTGGCATGTCTAACCGATCGTTATTCGCTCATTTTGTATTGTGTTTTTCACTTTGTATAGTGTTTTTCTTTTTGTGAATAAAGATTTATTATTGTTATTATTATCGGTCAAATCCTGGCTAACTAGCTTTTATTTTAATGCAGATACAACCGATCTCGATCAAATAGAATCTCATGTACTATTCATTTTATAAATAGTATGATAAAGTCATGTGCCTGGCCACATCAGATTTTGAGGAAGTATGATCATGTATCGAATGGGCTGGGCGACTTGGGGTGGTTAAACATGGATAACACTAGGGTGTTTCATGCAGCAATATTATCTCATAAGTTGCTATCCAAGAGAATCCCACAATACCTCATGCGGAAGATACGCTGTAGAACGGATGTCCATAACCTAATTTAAGATTCAGTGGTTTGTTTGCTCCACCTGCCCATCGCGCTGAGCTGTATAAACGGCCATTCTCTTAGCAGGTCAGTCACATATATACTGGGTCTCAGGGAAGATATGAAAAACTTATCGTTAACCAGTTTTGGGGGAAAGGTGAAGTGTTATCTGTTTGCTCAACATTGGGAACTTTAGGCATTGAGCGCACATCGCAGGCTGTTTTAATTTTTATTTTTTATGGGCGTGTGCGATGTTTTGTTGAGTTGGATTTGCTGCAATTACGCGTAATTAGACTCTAGAGTAATTTTTGTTTTGATAAGTTCTCGAAATAATTGTTATATTATTGATACAACTATTTAGTTCTAGTTTGCGTAAGGGGTTGAGTGGAAGAGCAACGCAATTTGGAAACAAGTGTGCTGATCGCCCTAAGTATAAATACTATGTTGTTGCATTTAATATTGGTTTGTTAATAAAGGAATTATTTATTTATTTAATTATTTATCAGTCAAATCCTGGCTAACTCGTTTTATTTTAATGTAGACACGACTGATATCAATCAAATAGATTCTCATGCAGCAAAACTATTAATTTTATATATTGTATGATAGTCATGTGCCTGGCCACATCAGATTTTTTACTTTATCATACGCAGTAAGATAAAGTATTGTAATCATGCCGAAAAAAAAATTGAGATTTTAGCGGAAATAGGTCTTTTTGGGTCCCCTGAACATTTTTGACCAAGGTACAAAAAAATGTCTGTATGTGTGTGTGTGTGTGTGTGTGTGTGTGTGTGTGTGTGTGTGTGTGTGTGTGTGTGTGTGTGTGTGTGTGTGTGTGTGTGTGTGTGTGTAAACGATTTTTGTGACGACGATTCCGGAGAAACTACTAAAGGTATCGGGACGAAAGTTCATATTTAGAAGTTTCATGACCTAACTTAGAGCTGAAAAGCTTTTGGTTGAAAAGGGTCCAAAGGAACTGGTAGTTTATTCTAAGCCTTTTTGAAGGATTTTGCAAATGAGCCGCCATTTCTGTAATTTCGACAAAATAGTTAATAAATAAATTAAAGTAGAGTAATTTTTGAATAATCACATTTTTTGGTAAAATTAATAGTTTAGCCTTTCAGTTTATTCTAAGCCTATTTGAAGGATTTTGGAAATGAGCCGCCATTTCTGTAATTTCGACAAATTAGTTAATTAATACATTAAAGCACAGGAAATTTTGAATAATTTATGCCTATGAAATTTTTTGGTAAAATTAATAGTTTAGCTTCAAGAGCAAATTCTATTTGATCGAGATCGGTCGCATCTGCATTGATATGAAATTACATAGTAGCCAGGATTTTGACAAATATTTTTTTGTGTTGTCACATTCGAAAACAGCTGATCTCATCAGAGGTTGGAAAACCACTATGGAACGTTGCCGCTGTAGTACGGCAAATTATAAAATACAAATTTCAAATAAAGTAAGATCACCAATTTGACTGTTTGTTGATAAGAAATATCAACCCGTCTTTATATCTAATTCTAAAAACGATACATTGAGAAAATTATAAGTAAAGTATAGCGATGAGTGTAGTTTTATTTTAGTATGTTGGTAGGGATGTGTCATGAACAAATATAAATCTGTCACAATTTGAATTACCTTTTTAAGGTGCGTTTTCATAAATGACGATGGCAGTGGTAGCCGACGCCGTTATAGTATTTCCAATAGAAAATTGATAGTGACTCATGTTTATGTACATGCAAACTAATATGTGTCATTATCACGATATGTAAGAAATACTATAATTTCGTATTCTACCACCGCCATTAGCTACCATTACCTACCAATCGGAACGCACCTTTAAACTTGACGTTTCGTCTAAGTGGTACCAACCTAGCATTTACTATACAGACATCATTTATTTTTTTTAAATACGTATTTCTTAAAAAGCAACACTATAGACGTTGATGTCGCTCCTGCCAAAAACTAGATAGCCGACTCGCTCATATGCGACGGCGACACTCCGCCTTCGGTGACGCCCCGCATCACCGCTCGTCGCGCTATTCCGTACTTTCGGCATTTGTGACGTAAATAACTATTATTCTGATGACGTAGTGTAGGTAGTGTCAAATGCTGATGCTTTGACAATACCTACGATTTATCTCAATAGAATAGATTCTCATGCAGCTAAACTATTAATTTTATATATTGTATGATAAAGTCATGTGCCTGGCCACATCAGATTTTTTTACATTATGTACACAAAACTTCTTTTATGGGATTTTCTCGGAAATTTAGTCTATTCCCGTATCGGGAATTTATTTAAAAACATTATTTTCAGAGATATGAAGGCTTCAAGTCACGATTATTTGTCTAACCTTGCCTTGTATAATTTTGTCTATCGTTACATGTTTCGTGTCCCACTGGGCACTTCTTCAGGCGATTTTGTCCACACTTGACGAAATCGTCTGAAGAAGTGCCCAGTGGGGCACTTCTTATATTATTTGTAATATTCTTATATTGTTATTATACAAGAATAAGGAATTCAACCGCTTTTTATTATAGATATTATATGTAATGTCCATAACACGCTGGCACAATCCAACCAGATCACTGTACAAACGACCACAAACTGCACAAACAACCATTACAAGATAACCGCTGGGTCACATGGGTCTCTCACGGTGGGGGTAGATGTTCATATTTTCTTTAGATTCATTTGAATAATACCGGATTCTTACCTCAACATTGAATATACATATTCCTTCAATTTTCCCCTATAGATTTCTAGAATTGACGCTGTTGACTCAAAGATACTATAGTTTCCCTGCGACATTATGATCTGTTCGTTATGATTAAATCAATTTTTAGTTAAAATAATCGATATAATCCATATACTTAATTCAGTTGAATATATGTACTACTTAAAACAAGAAACACAAAACTTAAATCTATTAAATAAATTGATTTTTAGTGTGTTTAGTACGATGCTATTAGGTGATTTCCGGCCATTGCGTATCCTACCTAAACCAGCTAGATAAAATCTCTCATAACATATCACACATTTATTAAATGCTGCCTCTGTGTTCCTAAACTCCAACGGCGAGGTCCATTGCTTTCAGGATACCAGCGCAAATACAATTTAGGGTTGATGCGAGCCATATATCGGGTAGATAGGCCGCGTTCTCACCCTACCAAACAAAGTAAACTGTACACACTTCCAAGGGCAATGAATCGCGTTGGATTGAACGTGTTAGTCAAACTGGCAGAGAAGTTCAATTCCCGTACCGCATTAGGTGTGGGTTTCGCACCATGGGACGTAAGGGAGGCTTGCGATGTTTGTTCGTCTTTAGCATCCGACCTCTCTACTGTTCTTGTTGTCGGCGTTCGGAGTCGCCCCGGGCATCCGGTAATTACAGACAGCTGTGCCGTTGCTGTGTCCTCACTGGAGCGCCCTCTGACGGTATTCAGTCGATCCCTCCGAGCAGCTCTATCAATGTCACCGATACGCATCAATTTGCGAAGGGGGAAAATTCTGGCTGAAAGTTCGACCAGTTTTGTGGATTGTTTGATTTTCGTGTTTAATTTGGTATTGGTATTGTAGGTATTATTTAGCTTTAGAATGGTTAGGTTTTCTTTGCTAATATGGAGCCAATAGCAGGTGTAACAACAGAAAAGATAAAAGCGCAACCAGTAGTAATATTAAACTGAACTATCCTCAACAGAATATTTTCAACTCATTGTTGGAATTTACCCTAAAACATAACAATTTGTTCAGTGTTTTATACTACATTTCGCTCATCTTTACCGGTTTTCAGTGATTTGGGAATTATCCACAGTGAAAGCGATATCTATGGCAGTGAGATTTCAGGTTAAAATTCTAACAACGAATTAATATGTCGTCACTCGAGTAATCAGAGATGAGTAACACGTATTTAATTTAACGTTACTTGGCAATCTTAAAACTAATATATCACTCAGTACGCAATAATTTGAGAAATTAGAATTAATTTCAGAAATTAATGTTGTACATAACTCATTCGTTATCAATCATTTCTAAGTCTATTTTCAGCTTTCATGACCAAACTTTTTTACTTTTATTTTATATCATAGCATATTTTATGAATTTAACAGCTAAGTAAGACTTAAGTACACTGTTTTTTTACACTGTTTAAAAGTCCTTTGTTCTTCACCTTCCTAAGTTTATAAACGTGTGGAAATCGTTGTGGAAATGGTTAATATGCCACTTAAAACTATTTATATAGTGTCAAAAATGGGTTTTGAGTACGCTATTTACCGGACGCTGTATGTTTCGTGAAAATATTTTAAGTTTCTGTTGTGTTTTGAGTTTTGTAACATACTGCATTTCATTAAACAAAACATTTTTGGAAAGCCCACAACATGTTGAGTTTATAGTAGTCATAATTACTACTTCAAACTTTTAAAAGAAAGTCTTTATTTTCGAAATTTCTAATCTCTTCCATACGGGATGTCTTTTTTGTACCACTATTTCTATATGTTTGAAAGGATGGAATTAGGGTCTACTCGATCCGAACTTTTGAATTAAAATCCTCTCGAAATGAGTTCTCTCAGTTCCGGTCTACAGGAAGTTGATATCAACTACGTTATTTTAAATGGAATCCTATAATTTTTATATAAATAAGAGGCCTCTTTTCTTTGCGAATAGTTTAATTTACTATACCAGTTTCAACAGTGCACATAAAGGATATAAGAAAAATGTAGGAACAATAACCAAGATTAGCCTTACAGTCAGATCATAAACATTCTACATCCAGAATAAGTTACTACTTTTCAATATGGACACTTTCTTATTCTATAATTTTTATTTAATTTTTTCTATATACTCTTTTTTGTCAAATAAAACACTCTTCATCATTGCAGACTGCGATTCCCTATTATATCTTCAATAGTTTGTTTAAGTATTGATAAGTTTGTGTTAAATAATTAAAATGCACCTGATATTGTATTAGCGGACTTTGATATTTCGATATTTCGGTATTGTGTTTTATTATCTATGACGTTTTACAACATAATTTTTGACCAATTGTTAAATATCGTAATTCCACAATAAAAATAATGTGAATAGAAGTAATTGTGAATATGGACATTCATTATGCATGTAAGTAACTTTTAGAAAACCTCGTTTTTAATGATATTTTATCCGTTATTTTGTACCCCGAAACAAGATTGTGAAATTAAATGAAAAAGAAAATTAAAAGCAAGTGACAATCTTGATGAGTTTCATTCTCACTCAAAAAATAATCAAATCAAAGTAGATCAACAGTTATTCGACGTCAAACTTGATAAAAATATTAGGTATCCATACTTTGTTTCAATCATTTATTTTATATGATTTATTTGGTTCATGGCATAAGTAAAGATAGCGTAATTCTTAAAAAAACGTATTATCAAATGTATCTACCACGCTGATCGCTAAGACTAATCTATCTGTATACCTTATGTATTTATTTTCGGCGACACAAGTGCACGCCCAGTATCCTGTTTTATTTCCCAGCAGCTGACGTGTACTACTAGAGTATCTGCATGCCCTGTTTAGTTTGAATAGCTCTATCTCATTCTGAACTTTCGTCGGCTCATCGATGGCTTGCGGGGCAAAAATTGTATAAACCACCTTAACACTCTAGACTTAAGACCTGGTTAACCTCGACAATGGACAAACATCGTTTTGCTGGGTCTTTCTTTTGTGGCATTTACCCTTAGCAAAACCAACAAATCTTGCGTGTAACACATGTTCTTATAATAAACCTTATCTGATAAAACGTACACAAAACATTGCTGAGAAAAGAATATTTTTGCTTTAAAGGAAACAAGTTTTCCAAGCCATTCCTTGCACTTATTGCAAACTTAGAATACAAGGTCATAAAGCAGACAACAATATATAAGCGCGGACCATCTAATAACAAGCAGTTTACGACCACTTTGCCGCGAAAGAATTCCGCAGAAAACCAAATTAGTTTACGTGTGGGTGTTCGCGATTTTCGCAGCTCCTATATGCACGTTATCGTCTGGATACTCGGCGGTTCCCTTCCGAGTTCCTGCTTTGAAATTGGATCACACGTCATTGCACCGCGCTGCATATGCATATATTTCAGATGGCGTGCTCGCACGAAACAGTTTTCGCTTAGAAAGATGCTGGCAACATCTGCTCATGTCGGTTCATCTTCTCACGTAAGATTTAATAAACGATCTTCTGAACCTGCAAATGCAATAAGGCGTTGGAATTCGTACAACGCGAGCGTTTCAATGTTTCAATTTGGCTTCTTTACGAAATACGCTTTGCAAATAGGTTATGAGATACGAGGGGTGCATTATATGTATAATATATACAGGGTGTTTAGAAGAGTAATGCAAATATGATTAAATCCTTTCGCGCACTGAATGTAATTAGCTTCAATAATGTTTTTGAAGGACTTAAAATCTTATCCGTTTAATTTTTAGGATTTAAAGCCAACTTTTTATTGATGGATTTTTTTATTAATGGAATTTTGTACTGAATATTGCATAAACACGATGTTTGGTGTTACACAAAAATAATGATGATAGTACAACTTGCTATTAACAAATTAACAGGTAGATAAATGAATAAAGTAAATAAGAATGATAATCTCGAAAACTGATTCTTAAGTTGAAAACTTGATGTCAAGATTTTAAAGTATGTATGATAAGACAATATCTGCAAATACAGGAAAAATTGTGTAAAATTTTTTAGTTCTAAAACCTGACAAATATAATAATATTGCACCTGGGAATATACGAAAAGGAATAATAATAATACTGAAACAATATAATAAAAACAAACTTTTTATTTGGCTACAATAAATATACATTTCATAATCATCAACGTAACAGGAAAACAAAATTATCAATTAACTCAAGAACTTGATATCAGAGCAAATCTCATACTTTCAAGTAATTAATTTGCAAAAAATATAATCTATATGACTATCCTAGCCAACAACGACCAAAATCTGTTTCTGGCATGATTATCTCTGTAGAATCTGAATTTGAAGGTAGACATTTTCAATTGAGCCTGCTGTTTTTGTGAAAACCAGTGCTAAAAAACTCAAAATATCAAAAATGCAACATTTTCTCAAAAATAAGATACAATTTGGAACCTCTGCTTTCCGGTTTATATTGTATGAAAAAAAATACACCAGAAACAATTTTCACTTGTCCGATGTTATTTTTTGTTGGACATGATACGCACTTACCATAGATTATTAGGTTATTAACAAATTAAAGATTTTGTTAATTTAAATATTAGTAAATTGAACTTATTTTCGACTTCAGCCCTTCAGCAATTAAGTATGGATATAGTTATATTTTTTCTTTATAAATAACGACCAACCTGTTCATATTGTTCTATAGAACTTCACAGTAAAACAGTGACCTGTAGCCAAAATTGTGAAAAGTTACCAATAAATAAGGACACGAACTGAAAATGTAATTACGCTGAATATATACATTTTACATTTGAATCGGTCGGTTCAAAAACAGTACAAGTCCAAAAAGTGAGTTCTGAGAAAATTAACAAAGTTATTTTGTTGGTGGAATATCTTGAAAAGTATAGCAGTTAGCTATTTTGTGCGAACACACAAAATATAAAGTAGTTCACACAGAATTAAATGTATTGCATAATTTATTAAGTAGTTATTTGCATTAAAAGCAGAGAAACATTCATCATGGATTCATCAGAAATTTTAAGATTTTTTTTTTCAGTTTTTTCAGTCATAACTCAAAAACAATGCATTCTAAAAAATCATACACAAGATTTTTATAATAATTAATCTTAGAATTAAAAAAAAACGCGTTGCATGACGCAGCAAAAAACACTGTTGTGGACTTGTTTATTTTGTCCAAGCATCCGCTTTAGGTCTATTCGGTAGAATAAAGCATAGTGAACATTTTGGCTATTTCAGTTCAAAATGGCCAATTTTGGACTGTTTTCGAACTCGTGTTAATAACTCATTGGAGTTTATCAATAAGGTTAACAATGTAAAATTAGAGGATGGCGAATTGTTGATTTCATTTGATGTTGCTTCACTGTTTCCTAGTGTGCCTATTCCGGAAACTTGGAGTTTCTTAGGGAATTATTGAGCAATAACAACTTTGACCCGTCAGAAATAGATGAATATGTAAGATTGACTGCCCTTTGTATGTCTCAAAATTGTTTTCAAATAAACGGAAAGTTTTTTGAACAACTTGAGGGAACTGCAATGGGTAACTGTCTCTCACCTTTTATTGCCAACTTGTTTATGAGCAGATTTGAAACCAATGTAAAGTCTATAGCACCATATTTCCCTAAGACTTGGTTAGGTATGTCGACGATATTTTTGCCATTTTTGACACCAAGAAGTGCAGTATTCAAGATTTTCTTCTCGTTTTGAATTCTAAATTCAACACCATTAACTTTACTGTAGAACAAGAAGTTAACGGCCAACTTCCATTTTTAGATACTCTGGTAGTCAGGAATAGCAAAAATATAATAGAAATTGACGTGTATCGGAAAGATACTAACACAATCAGGTTTATCCCTAATGATTCGCAGCATCCTTTTCAGCAAAAATTGTCTTTTATTAGTTGTTTAGTAAATAGGTTATTGAAATTTCCATTGTCCGCAGATAGATATCAGCAAGAATTATTGTTTATTAAGAATGTTGTCATACATCATAATGGGTACCCTGAGAAAATAGTTGATAGAATGATTAAGAAGCAGAATCAAAAAAAAAAAAAAAAAAAATGTATGTAAATCAAATATCTACTTTAAATACTTTATCTGTAGAAAAGAAGAAATATGTTAAAATACCGTTCGATTGTGCATATACAAGGGGTTTGAGAAGTATTTTTACATCACAAAATCTCTGTATAGCATATTCGACTCATAATAGCATAAAAAACCGTCTTGGAAACCCAAA
This sequence comes from Melinopterus prodromus, assembly GCA_964023965.1. NCBI lineage: Eukaryota > Metazoa > Arthropoda > Insecta > Coleoptera > Scarabaeidae > Melinopterus > Melinopterus prodromus. Next base: position 10,204,404 of record OZ030392.1, on the reverse strand, counting down.
GGATAAGGTAGATGTACTTGATAAATCTGGTATATATTGTATCAAATGTCATGACTGTGAAAAAGAATACGTAGGCTAGACTAGAAGAACAATTTTAACTAGGTTCAAAGAACATGTAGCTCATTTTAAATGTAATCGTTTTGAAAAATCTAGTGTGGCTCAACATATTTTAGACACAGGTCATACAGTAGTTGTAGATGACTTAAAACTTGTAAAAGCTGTGTCAAATAATAGGGAACTAAACAGCTTGGAAAGTATCTTTATTCACTTGAATAGAGATAAATTAATAAATTCAGACAGGGGTCCTATACCCTGCTTTAATTAAAACTTGTTTTTTACGCTTCAATGATCAAAATTCACTGAGGTGTGAACAACAAATGGGTATATATAGGGTAATTTTTAACATGGACGTCACTTCCACTAGTGATTTGCTTGGACAATATCCAGTAAAGATACTATGAAGTGACAATCTCTCTTTTCCTCTTTTTAGGTTCTACTGAAGATGGCAACATAGTTGCTGAAATACGTATTTAGGTTCTAAAATACTTGTTGTGGTTAGGGGTTTATAATTTTATTATTAAGTTCGCCACAGTCTCCAAAATATTGTCATTAGTTACACAGAAAATTTATTTCTTCTAAAAGTTGCTCTACATTGACCCCTATACACCAAAGGAGTTTGTAATATTTGTTCACTTACACCTATTATAGGATACATTAATAACAATAATATTTCAATCATATCACTAATATCATTAATCTGATCATTATTTTCTCGGATAAAACGAGCAATTAAAAAAAAAGAAACAAAAATCGAGATCGGTCTAGAATACTCTTATAATGGTTTTCCGTTAACTTCCATCCAATAACGCGCAGCGGAAACCCCGCACATAGAAGGCGAGCATGAGATTCTTTTCAATTCGACGAAGTTCATTATCTCGAAACGGAGAAAATGAAACAACGGTGCGGATCGGACGAAATCATATTTAATCAATAGACACACTCGCGCGTTCCTCTAATTGGTTTTCGGCGGCTACCGAACGAAAACAAAAAAGAAATAACAAAAACCCCATCCCCACCGTCCGATACCCTCTCATAAAACCCGCCGTAAGGCTGGATGAGTGATCCAGTTCACCTCACGTCCACCATAAGGTTGCGTCGCCGGTCGATGTTGTAGTGATGGAAATAATCGACAGACTAGAAAAGAATTTGTCGATTTTTATAATATACTTTGTAATTTATGTTATTTAACATTAGTTACTGATATCGCTGTTTTAGCGGTTAAAAGTAAATTATTTTGAGGTTAAATCCCAATAAACGGTTAAAATTATAAAAAAAATATTCTCTTCTTAAGGGTGTAAAGCATTATTACTAGGTGCCTAGATATGTCAAAATGTAGGTTGTAGAATTCCATAAAACAAAAAGTTTCTCCTGGTTTTTTTATAGACTATAGCAGGGGCGGCCAACGTTTGTGTACTAAGATCCATCTTTTGTCTTAAAAATGTGTCGCGATCGACTTGCTGTCATAGGCGTAGCACACCCGCAAGCTATGGGTATCGATCATTAAGTTTTTAAAATTTACGCTAATAAAGAAATATTATATTATTCTATGAGCAAGTAATGTAAGCAATTTCTCACGAGAACGAAGTTTGCAGCACGAGCCGTAGGCGAGTGCTGCAAAGCGTTCGAGTGAGAAATTGCCATTACTTGCGAATGGAATACTATACTTTTTCTACGACGATGCAACGAAATTTTATAAATTAATTTTTGTGCATATAGGCACAGCTGTATGTCACTATGACGGTTTACAGAATTTTGACAGATTAAAATTGTTTGGTGCGCCTTGTCACTTAGCGACGTTGTCAATGCCTTGACAATGTCGCTAAGCATTGTATCAACAATTTGGAAATGAAAAATCCAGAGCTGTGATTGGTTCTAAATCCGTGAGGAATGAAATATTTCTCACTACTGGCGGGGTATGAGGAGCCAGGCATGAAATATTTGTCATGTGTGTGGGTAATGGTTAGTATTACTTATCATAAATTGCCATGATAATGAATGCATTCCTCAATAGGAGTAGAAAATAGTATATTATTCTATGAGCAAGTAATGTAAGCAATTTCTCATAGGCGAGTGCTGCAAAGCGTTCGAGTGAGAAATTGCCATTACTTGCGAATGGAATACTATACTTTTTCTACGACCATGCAACGAAATTTTATAAATTAATTTTTGTGCATATAGGGACAGCTGTATGTCACTATGACGGTTTACAGGATTTTGACAGATTAAAATTGTTTGGTGCGCCTTGTCACTTAGCGATGTTGTCAATGCCTTGACAATGTCGCTAAGCAGTGTATCAACAATTTGGAAATGAAAAATCCAGAGCTGTGATTGGTTCTAAAGCCGTGAGGAATGAAATATTTCTCACTACTGGCGGGGTATGAGGAGCCAGGAATGAAATATTTGTCATGTGTGTGGGGAATGGTTAGTATTACTTATCATAAATTGCCATAATAATGAATGCATTCCTCAATAGGAGTAGAAAAAATACATTTCTAGACCTAACGTTTTATATTTCCAGATACAGGCAGTATCATTCCGCACAGGCAGTACCTCAAAAACTTGATTTTTCGACAATTTTTCAAGGTATATTTGTAGTTACTTAGAATACAACAAAAAAAATTTCAATTGCATTGTATAATCGCAAATATGAAACAGTTGTTATAAAAATGCACAATATGACTGATAATTTGGTTTTAAGGTTTCACTTTTGTGATTCTTTTTTGGCCAGGCAAATTTATGATTTTTTTACTTATGTTTTGCTAATCTGTCTATACATTGCGGGAGTGCATCTTGTACTGAAACACCCTCTATATCTACCTATGTAAAAAGGATGACTAACATTAACATATTTGATTGTATTTGAATTGAAGGGATAACCATTTGCTAATATTTTTTATCTTTTTGAGTTGACATGTTAGTTCTTTGCGAATATTTGTTTATCTTGTTAGAAGGTCAGCTCATGGTAATATTTTGTTTAGCTGAAAGGTTAGCCGTTACCAACATTTATTAATATGTTCAGCTAAATGTTAGCATTTTACTATTTATTTATTTTGTTGAGCTGAAAGGTTAATCCTTTGCGAATATTTGTTTAAATTGCTGAGCTTGCTGTTCTTGCTGCATAAAATTAATAAGTACTTGAATCGAAACTACCTTTCATCTTCCATATTCGATAACAATAGGGCTATATACTGGCTATTTTACTACTACGAAAAGCTTACTAAAGTCACCCTGTCATAAAAAGTAAATACATCGCGAGCGATCGACCAAAATTGGCTCCGCCATCGACTTATTGGCCACCCCTCGACTATACACAGAGAGAAAAGATTTCTTGTTTCAAAGAAATGTATTTGTTTGAATTTATTCTTTTGGGTCAAAACATATTTCTTTGGCGCCAACAATATTTACTTCATTGAATACTAGATTAATTTATTTGAAATATTTATTTAAGTGGAATAAATATATATGGATACAAACAAAAATTACTTTCCTTTAAAGTAATATTTTAGTTTTGATTTTAAAAAAACGGTTCTTTACACCAATGAAATATAATTTTGATTTTAACATATAAACTTGTATATAAGAAGAGATTTATTTCGCTTAAAGTAATATTTTGTCTTTGGCTTAAAAATAGGTTTACTTCCGCCAAAGAAATCATATTTTGATTAAAATAAATATATTTTTACACAAGAAGATATTTATTTTCTTCAAAGTAATATTTTTGTTTTGGCTTTAAAATAGGTTTCCTTCCACCAAAGAAATCATATTTTGATTCAAATAAATATATTTTTAATGCAATCCAACTGTATTGTTAGATGGCGCTGTAAACTCTCTCCTCGCACTTCGTACATATCGAGAGTATAAAGCCGCGTGATCGACAGTATAGAACTTATAGAGTACAGTGCCTGCAGGTTCAAGTTGCGATTACAAATCAGAGTACACTTTACTAACTTAAGCTTGACTATATGTTGGGTTAGGAAGACCAAGCACTGGTCGAGGATGTGCGACATCCTAAAAAGGAGGTGACACATGGCGAGTCTTCCGAAAAATTCTTGTCTTGTAGCAGGCATGAACTGGGAGTTACTACGACAACATAGGGAAGTTATCCACCAGGCTCTCCAGTATAATATATAACGTCAGTGTCAATAGTCAACTCTGTACTGTTTGAGACGTTCAATACAACTTCAAACCGTTTACTCGTTTCATTCCACGTTTACTCACAAAACCCCAGCTAAAATTGGCGCCCAACTTCGAGGCCGTGGAGTGAGAGTGGTTCTTTGGTTTCGAGAACTGTGTTTGGTTGATAATTGGTTCTGGTAATTTGGTCGGGAAGTTTTACTCGTTTTCGTTCGACGTTGCCGTTATAGAGTTTTTTTTAACACCGTTGTTGGTGTTTTCTTTATCAACGACGTCGTATAACTTAAGGAGTCGAGGAGTTTTGGAAACTCCTACAAACAACCCCGATCGAAGCTATTTTCCTGTTTCAACGATGACAACGGAATCAGATACTCCTTCCATGTCAGTCGTGTCTCCATCGTCTTCAACGTCTGTTACGATGACAGGTGATCAGTTTAAACAGTTTTTGGATCGGTTTTCTGGCTTTCAAGTCCAGAAAAGTGGAAATTTTATGAAATGTACTGCTCGATTTGATGGCGCAGCGGATTCTAGCGTGGAAGCTTTTATCGACGCCATTGAGATCTTCAAGGAAAGTAGTAACATTTCAGACCAAAACGCTCTTCGAGGTTTGCCTCTTCTTTTAACTGGGCATGCGGCAAAATACTGGCAGGGAATCAAAACTAGTACAGCAAATTGGACGGATGCAATTAATGCGTTGCGTGGCTATTATTCTAAGATACTTCCACCATACCGTATTTTTAGAGAATTATTTGCACGTGAGCAAGGTGAAGAAGAGTCCACAGAAAATTTTATTTGCAATTCGAGAGCGTTGCTAGCGCAAGTTCCATATGCCTTGTCAGAAACACTTCAACTTGACATGGTATATGGACTTCTAACACGGAAAATTAGAAAACATGTTAGCCGCGAAGCTATTAAAAACTTTTCGCAGTTAGTAGAGTTAGCAAGAAATGCTGAACAAACTCTTCTATGTAAAGATAGTCCAATGACCAGTTTTAATGCTAAAAATAGCAAGAAATGTTCATATTGTAAAATATATGGTCATTTAGTGGAAAATTGCAGAAGACTACAAAAAGTGGACCGCAAGGAGCCATTGAAAGTTGCTCCTATGGAATCCAAGAGAACCGAGGTCACTTGCTGTATTGAACGTCTCAAACAGGACAGAGTTGACTATTGACACTGACGTAATTATATTATACTGGAGAGCTTGGTGGATAACTTCCCTATGTTGTCGTAGTAACTCCCAGTTCATGCCTGCTACATTCTCCCCATGGTGTCAACTCAGATGTATGAAATTTTCCAATAAATTTGCCGAGTTCATCCTGTAGCTGATATGTTGTCGGGGAGTCCTGTTTATGAATTCGATAAGGTCCATCCCTCTTTGGAGCAAATTTGCTGGTAAAACTTTTTGAAGCATTACTTAAGTCATGGCTTCTTAATAAAACATATTGTCCTAGTTGATATGCTGGGGCTGTCCTTCTATGAACATCAGCATATTTCTTCCGACGAGATTGCTCTTTTTCCACTCTTTCTTTAATGTCTGCTAAACCAGTTACAAATTTCTTCAGATACGGCGTAACCTGCGGCACAAAATTATCACTGGATAAGATCTCCCTAGCGTCGTGTGCTAAATCGTCTAACGTTCTAAGTTCTCTGCCAAATGTAAGGTACGAAGCTGAATGTCCAGTCGACGCGCATGTCACTGTATTCATGGAGAAACGGATGAGGTGAAGCTTCTCATCCCACTTCGTGTGATCATTATTTACCAAAATAGCTATCTGTGGTTTTAAATCACGGTTCTTTCTTTCAACTTGGCGTTGACAGAGTGTCTGCAACCTTGTTTATCTTTCCAGGAACATAAGATATCTTCAAATTGTAGGATTGTAGTTGAAGCGCCCATCTGGCTAAACGACCACTAGGCGATTTCAATCCCATCAGCCATCGTAAAGGTTGATGATCCGTCTTCACATGAATTTCCGAACACTCTATATAGCCTCGGAAACGATTCACTGCCCATACCACGGCAAGAGCTTCACGTTCTGTAGTGGAGTAGTTACGTTCCGCAGATGTTAAAAGACGACTAGCATATTCAACAGGCCTCTCATCATTTTCTTCACCTTGAAGTAATACAGCACCAATCGCGTAGTCGCTAGCATCCGTGTTAAGTATAAATGCTTTAGATTCATCCGCTTGTCGTAAGATGGGTGCTGAGCTCCCAGTTCATTAGCAGGCATGAACTGGGAGTTACTACGACAACATAGGGAAGTTATCCACCAGGCTCTCCACTATAATATATAACGTCAGTGTCAATAGTCAACTCTGTACTGTTTGAGACGTTCAATACAACTTCAAACCGTTTACTCGTTTCATTCCACGTTTACTCACAAAACCCCAGCTAAAATTTTATCCACCAGGCTCTCCAGTATAATATATAACGTCAGTGTCAATAGTCAACTCTGTACTGTTTGAGACGTTCAATACAACTTCAAACCGTTTACTCGTTTCATTCCACGTTTACTCACAAAACCCCAGCTAAAGTCTATTAATTCCTTCAACAAATTAATAATTTTAAGCATTTTAACTCGACCAACAATTTTGTTAATTTAAAAAAATGTAATTCTTTCACTCAACACAATCATAATTATTTGAAGTAAATAAATCACATTTCTTATAATACACAAATTGCAAACTTTTTAACTGGAAACATAAGTTGTTTGACGCAAATCAATGTTCTTTCTACCAAACAAATATTTCAAATAAATTCGTTTTTACCCGCAAATAAATATTTCGTTGCCTCTATTGAAACAACAAATTTCTTTGAGTCAATGCATATTTATTTGAATCAAGCAAAAATTTCTCTCTGTGTAGTATGGATGGGCGATATCAGTAGAGGGTTTTCAAAGGTAAGTGTTGTGTGTACATTCTGGCATGCTTTAGAATGTTGGATGTCAAATCAGAATCAGCAAATAGAATTAGTAATAGAAAGTTATTAAAATAAGTCGATTCGTCCATCACTAGTATGCGGATGGGGGAGAGAAAAATGAAGGATGCGAAACGGCAAAATGGCTCAACCACCGGTTGGTCACGATATTGGAACCTCGTTACTGGGTATCGAAAGCCAGACGATAGTTTATACTGGAGCGCAAGGTTTTCAGCTCGATCGTAAATCGGATCGAAAACAAGAGAGACACGCCGATTACGGGTCCCAGTTCGCTTCGCTCAGCAATAGTATCCTAGTTTATAAACACGGTTTACCCAAATGAACGTCTATTGCCGCATGCCGAGTACGAAACTTTAATAGGAATTTAGTGATTTTCAGTTACCTGCAAAGCGAAACTAACTTTGTATAGGCGCAAAGACTATTATTTGAAAATTCGAGCAGTTCAGTATTTTCTAGCAAACAATATAACCCATATAATATTTAGTCCAGTGTTCACATTACACTAACCATGTACACAATTCCGACACACATGTCAGATTTAAGGACGTGCTATATTTACATGTACCTAATTCCGACACCCCTAAATTTGTAAATAATAGTGGTTAAAAGAGTAGTTAGTCAGCCTAAGTATATATTATTAGAATTTTCTGAATAACTGTTATCCTGTAGCGATGTAAAAAGAAGTCGAATTGCAGTTACTTTATAAGTAAAAAAAACTTTTTTTTGTTATGGACATTGTAAAAACTAATTGAACATTAAACAACTGTAATGTAAAATTTGTGCGTGCAGATCTAGTTATACTGTGTGGCGTTTAATGTTTGCATACAATATCGGGTAGATAATTCTGAAAACTTATCTACAAATTTATCTATGACTCACAAATAATGAGTGACCAGTGATTGTGGTGATAGATGGGTGTTTTTGATGACATAATAAGAACTGGCATGACTACATTAAATCAACATTTTTATTTATAGAATGAATTTGTTCTTTATAAAAAGTAATGTCCCGAATATTGATATATCATGCAGGTTGGTTGTTTAAAATTTAATGTAATGGTCAGATATCAAATTTTAGTATTTGAAATGAACTCTAACATTTTAGCTACTGATTTTATCTTTCTTCCCATTTTATGGTTTGATCTGAAGAAGTTTGTGAAAAGTTTATTTTGTCTGGTATTTATTAAATATTTAATAGTAGAAAAAAATATAAAAAATCTACTATTAGATGGAAAATTATATATGAATCTATCACCTTTAATTTGGTATACGCCTTTAAAATGCTGTAAAAGTCCCGAGCTACATGAACGTTTTTGAAACTAAAAGCGCCGATTATTTACAAAAACTTTTTGTTCCACTTCAAGTGGAGTCCAGTCCATTCTGTTGTTATGATTTATGTATTTTCACATGAATTTTAGATGAATTGCCTATTGGGTTTTTGGTTACACAAAAATTAAAATTTTTGATGATTTGCTTGGGAATTAAAATGCTATAAAAAGTTACTAAGATAAGAATTTTAAGAATACCACAAAATACATGCTTCATTGAAATATTAGATTTTTCAGATCGTTTCCGGTTTTATGATAAAAATTTTCGGTAATTTGTTTTGTTTTGGAGATGGTAAACAGTTACTATACAAAGCTGTTTAAAAATTACCCATGCATACCAAGTTTAATACAAATATTCGATGCTTTTTGTTTTCATAAATAATAAATGTAGAATTGAAAATTGTTAATATGTTAACCAAACATTTTACTGTATCTCCGTGACAGAATAAACTACCGACAATTTTTAAGTTTTTGTTAATAAAATAAAAAATGTATTGGTATTTTTTAATTTTGAACTATTTCTCTTCGTAACTTATTTACCATATCTTCATTCAGAAGCAAATTTTCCAAACGCCGTTTTTTGACGATATAAGTTAGTTGTTTTTTTGTATGTTTAATAAACTATGACTGTAATTATGAACTTTGTAGACCATACAAACCTCTTTATACGAATAACTTAATCTTGATCAATTGAAATTTAGGCTTACACAGTGCACTCTCTATAGATTCGGCAATAAAACTTATCTTGTATCATTTATGGCCATTCTCGCACTTTTACTTAAGATTCTAACTAAAAACAATCGTTTGAATAGCAAGACTCCATCGGCGGCTATATTTTGTCTTCACATTCACAAAAAACATGGCGTAGTTGTAGTTTAAGACCCAGAAACAACAACAAAAAACACTTTGAGCCAAAATGGCGGCGGAGCCGGTTAACTAATTTTTACATGGCTTTTCAAAAAATGTTTTAAGTTGTCGTAGGGTTTCTCACTTTTTCTAATAAAAGAACACCCGACATTGTCGTTCAGGAAATTTAGTTGGTACAGGATGTTTTATTAACGCATTGGCAAGCGATTTATAGATTACCGGTTATGAGATTAAACAAAATGTTGTATATAAACATAAGATATGACAGTTTGTCTATCCTCGGATAGCAATTTCTTCTTGATACATTAAATTCTTAAAGTATCCCCAGAAATAAGAGTCGCGTGACTACACTGAAAAAAATTTCTGCAAAATTATCCATAAATCATTGTGAAAATTACAATATTTGTTACCGTATTTGTTCGATAGTTTATACTAATGTAACGTTAACTGTTTGCATGACGATTTTGTTTTTTTTTTGTATTAAATGATAATGTTAATATCTACTCAAGATCACAATAAAATTATACAAAACAAAAATACTGCATATTTCCTTGAATATTACAAATTGAAATAGATGTAAATTTATTACGCATTACCTCATATTTCATTTAAAATGACGTTTAAATTGATGTTCAATTATTACGCATTTCCCCATATATCACTTAAAATCGGTGCAATATTCCGGCCAAATTCTTGTAAAAACACAGTGTAAATATATAATGACAATGTAAAAATACAATTGAGATGTAAAATTACACTGATTGTCACAGGGCATAAAAAACTACTATTCGTACAGTAAATACACATCAAATTTTTTTTTCAGTGTACGATGCAGTAAAAATGGTTATTTTTAATATATCTATTGGTTAATTATTGCTGATATTATTTAAAAACAATTCCCAAAACAATTAAGTAATAAATCAAGTAATAAATTTGGAATATTTCTGGTGCAGATACTCTTTGGTACACCAAAATTAATTATAAATAGTGCACCAGTGTGTTTTATTTCCTCAAACCCATATACTACGAAAACTAACTACAATTTCTTTTGTTGCAGGGTAGGAGCTGTCATTCCTTATCTTCGCCTTCCGGCGCGCTGGTTTCTTAAGACCCAACGACAACCCTTAGAGGTACACATAGTTCATTTTATCTTTCGCAATTGATTCTTATAGTTGCGGCTGCGGGCATGCTGTATCTGGTTGACGGCTGGCATCTCGGTGTCCCCTTGTAAGATATCGCTACTTCTGTCGTATTGTCAACACGACGTTTACGTCTGATTGAAACCGCTGAAATGAGGCAATATAACTCGGTTGACGCGACGGTGGCGCCACCAACGTTCCCACACCGGCTTCCCCTTTTTACTTCGCGCACAGAAATTGAAATAGTTCGCGAATACTGCGCCAAACAGCCTTGTCAAGCGGCAGCTTTTAAAGCAAAAGCTTCGGTTTCCGGCACTGAATGCCGATGTTAACTTTGTAGTTCGCCAACTTATGCGCAACTTATGTTGGTATGAAAGTTCTTTTGTTACTTTCTTTCGGTGCTGATTTGAAAATGATGTTCGAAATCTGCTTCGAAATCTTTTATGTTGCGATGTTATGATGATTTTTAACTATGTTATTGATTTGCATTTATAATAGTGAAGAGTAACTAACTATCGGTAAATTTTAATGACATTACCATTACCACGTACACAATTTTGAACTTAATTGTCTAGTCAGTTTAGATATTGTTAGACAGAAGTTGTGAGGGTGACAGAAGACGACAGAATAGACAATCTTGGTTGTGAAAACCCGTTTTTTACCGTATTCCAAACCTGCATCAATATTTTTACATAGTTCTTTGTTTATCATGTGCGTTTGTCGTATGGTTAATGCAAACACGTGGACAACAATTCATGAAAAATTTCATTCATCATTGATAGTTTTTAATTAACTTCATTAATAACATCATCAAACGTTCGTATACATTTCGATGTGATGTTCAGGAAATGTTTCTGTATTTATTATTTTTTTTCATTGGCACCCGTTTTAATGGGCGCTTTCTGGTCGCCGATTATTTTTGAAGTATCGCTCTCTAAAGCTTTTATGATTTAAGGCGACACGGATATACAGTAAAAGTTTTTTGTTTAATTGTAGTCATATGCTTCGGTCCAGTCCTTTAATGAAGTTGTTTGTTATGAATAAAATTGTTTATAGTTAGGTGACAATGCATCTTGATATCAAAGCACTCCCCATACTTGCACGTATTTATTTTTTTAAATACAATGGCGGAAGCAGTGACTGTCCTGGCCAACAATGAACAAGATCAAGCAATTGAAAACTATTTTTGGTAGGGTTTTCTCCATAGACAACTATCTACTTGTAAATATGTGAAGTGCTCTGACTCAATAGTTCATTGATTATTTTTCTTATGTAAGGTAATAACTGTGGTATGTAAATTTATTGTAGTAAACAAACCAAAAATACTTCATTTTTAATATGATTAAATTAAATGTATTCTCGATTTTGTGTCCCTTAAGGTATGGGTTAATATACTGTATCGATCGATCTCAAATTTCACTGCAAAAGTATTGATACTTTTGCAGTATCAAGAGTCCTGCATAAAAAATAACAGTACAAAAATAAGCATAGGGGGGTTGCTTATTTTTGTTGACATAATTAGAAATGTTACTGGGTAAGGCCTTGTTATTATTATACGGCCAAACTTGAACCGTAAAAAAGTATTAAAAGTTGAACTTTTTCAACTGTAATATTAAATATTATAAAACATTATATTTTAAAAGATCATATCAATCAAACAAGCAATTGCATACAACTGGTCGATTTCTAGTTGTATTTTGTTGTCCATATTATCTCTAACTCAAATCATATCTAGTTACGAATTTGCATTTTGGACTGTAGAATGATGACCAGTCTCGACAATCATTTTTATAGACATAGATTGCAGTTATATTCATAATTACGGAAGTTTTATTTGTCTTTATTTCTCAACCAGTTTGATAAATTAATTAATCGTTATCTTTTCTGGTGATTGTTACAAATATTTGAGAATTCTAAACCACTACCCACAAAACAATTATTATTATACTCTTATTACTAAAATCAAAAGACTCGTCTCGCCATCTACGTAACGGAAACGCCATTAGAGCGGGACAGGGAAGGTAAAAAGCGTAATTCAATTACTTCCGGTTGACGTGAGACAAGTCGTCGCCATTTTCCGTAATTACGGCTTAATATGAAATTATGTCGCTCGAGAAGTCCCCGAAAATATTTCATTCCGTCGTAGGCGGCCGAGAGCCCTGAACTGGAAGCCAACTTCCCTGATAAGACGAAGGAAAAAATCGCCCCCCCCCCCTAAATCCTGGACACGCGAAAAAAAAGAGGAAAACGACGAAGGAGGCAAAAAAAGCTCGTATTGCGTGTTGCCCCCTGGTGGCTTCTAGGTGACATTAATTTAATTCGATAACGAGTTAGAGCTTCATTGCGAACAACTTTTCACAGGATTTAATCGACATGGGATCAGTTGGCCGAGCGTTAAGTTGGCAGCCGTGTGACTGGCCACGCACGATATCGCCGGCTCCGAGCAGCTCTTCGACCGTGCTTCCGGCATCCGGTTCCGGTTCGGATTCATTTGTTCACTCTATTAGAGAAAAGTTTTCACCTTCTAACGGCTCCCGGGGGTTCAATCCGCCTCCCCCCCTCTACCCCCTATTCCAGAAGGGACGATTTTAACGATCTCCACGACTGACACACTTTATAGTTCTAATTGGGATACCTACGACTTTTCAGTTTCCTTTCGTTATATCTTGAGATACTTTGTGGAGGTATTTAATATCAACTGTAAGAAAATGGAAACTTCGTAGTTTGTAAATAAGTGAACAGAAGAAGGCTCTGAACCAGTTTTTGCCAGAATAACGAGACCGTATTACAATCGCAAAAAGAAAATATGAGTAGAGTGCAACAAATTCCGACCTGCAGCAGCCTCGATGTTTAACGTTTGTGAAATGTCAACTGGTGGTTTGAGGTTAGGTTTCTTTTAATACGGCTAAAGATTTTTAACTTAAATTACACGCAAATACCCAAAATGCAACATTTTTTCTTATTTACGATTAGTTTATTGAAATTGCTAACCGAACCAAGCCTTCAGTTCCTAGAACGTCTGGGTTAGAATATATAAAATAAGTGTTTTTTTACGGACATATTCCTTATAATTGAAACTGTTGTGTCAGTCCTCGTCCATTTTATATTTAACGCTGATAAAAATTTTGTGTAATTCAAATAAATATGCATTGACTCAAATCTTTTTGTTGAATGGAGGCAAAGAAATATTTGTTTCTAGATAAATAATATACTGAGAATCGGGCTGATCTGTGACTAGAGAGCTTTTAGCTCCATCTAACAATACAGTTGGTTGAGGTTTTCACACTAACAATAAATTTATTTAAATCAAACTGATTTATTTGACATAGGTAATCGTATTTTTATACGAAAGCAAAAATATTACTTTAAGGGGAGGTTCTCATGTAGAAGACCTAAAAAGTAGCACAACTTTGGGACAGTTGTTCAAATAAACTTAAAGCGATATCAATAGTTTTGCTTGTGCTACATGTTTATTATACTTTATTGTACAAAAACAAATTGTGCCATAAAAAACTATATGAAAGAAGTGCACACTGTTGTAGGAAGTATCAGGTTCTGTTCTTGTTCAGCCTCCAATGAAAAGTGTTATTTCTAAGGTTAAAAAATAATAGCTCGATCAGTTTAACGATTCATAAGTAATCGCGCATGCCAGTTTGAAAAATCGTGTTTCTAGAAAAACGCGTCGGTTATATCGGTGTAATTAACTCTTCCAGAGAAGCTAGCAACATTATGCTTATACAACTGCTTTTCTATATGAATTCATTGAAATATGATAATTTACTCAACATAAGCAGCTGGATCTATACGTTCTCTACACTGTATCAAAATTTCACATGCCTAGTAAAGGAGTTAGCAAAAATTATCATTTGGATAAACGCATCTCTTTTCGCCGTCTTAATGCATTACATTTTGACCGGAGAATACCATAGGCTATAAAACCGTAAAACTTGGGAGAATATAAAAACTGTTTCAGGAACTTATTATATACAGTTTAAGGTTTCAAAATATGAATGAAAAAGATAATTTTTTCCACCCGATTACATGAGAACCTCCCCTTAAAGGAAAGAAATCTCTAGATTTATTTGGCGAAAGGAAACGTAAATCTAAACCAAAACATAACTTTTAAGAAAAGCAATTTTTCCTTTCTTTTTAAGAGATTAGCTTGTATACCAAATTTCAAATCAATTGCTCCAAAACTACGGCAGTAATCGTAAGAATTAAAAAAAAAAATGGAGTTAACCGACTTTGCTTATTCATGAAATCTTCCAAATTTCATATCAAATACTTCAAAATTAACGCAGTTATATATATATAGCTAAATCGATTCAGTTTTGAATGTTGATCAAGAATATACACAGTGGGCAAAAAAACGGTATAAATTTTAATCACTCGTATTTTCAATAATATTTAGTCAATTCAAATATTCTTTTTAAAAACGTCTTGCTTGTAGTGTGAAAATTGAAACCATACCATATTCGCAGTAACAGAACGTTTCAATCCAAAGTTATGTTGCTTTATGTTTGGCTATGCAACATTTTTGATAACATTGGGTCAATTAAATGTCGAATGAAAAGTGTAATAAAATTAGTAGGTAATGACATTTGTTTTCTTAGTTCAAAAGGCACAATAGTGATTTTATATCATCGTATACAGGATGTTTTTTTATACAGGATGAAATTTTGAAACATCGTTTTTTTTGCTGTTTTTACTCAAAAAACAAGTGGAGTTGCGAATATGGTATGTTTTCAATCCTCACAACATAAGCAATTAATTTTTCAAAGTAGTGCTTGCTTGAATTTACTTAAAATCCTTGGAAATATGAGTAATTGAACATTTGTACCGTTTTTTTCGCCCACAGTGTATATACAAGTCCGATACCTACCACGCTTCCTTAAGGGTGTTACAAATGTTGTGACAAAGTGAATATACCCTGCCACAGTAAACGTGGAGGGTATAGAAATGTATAGTGTTTCATACACAATTCAAGAAAATGCAAATAAAAACTAAAAACTTTTGTTCTAACTTATTAGCACTACAAGTCAAATATATCCATATTATCCATCCTCTGATTCAATCTTCGCATGGTCAACTAACTGTAGCACGACAATCAATATTTTCCAAATTTTCACAGCTTGTTTCTCTAAAATTGTCTTATTTACGAGCATAACATTTTAAGCAAGAAAAAGTATTTTATTTTCTAACAGTATTGTCAATATTATAATTAATCTTTTACACTTGTGTCAAAGATTAATTATAATATTGATTATTTTATCTTGTCAATAATGGAACAATTCATCGCACTTATAAAATTATTAATTAAAACAAGCAATGGGTATGTAATAGAACGTCGAAAAAAGTTCGGAATTAGAAAGCCAGAGATTTTTTCTTTTATATTATATTTCGACAAAATCATGCGCAACTATTGCAACGAGAATTCCCTTTTTTTAAGTTTTTTTTTTTAAGTTAGAGTATCTTTTCAAGATTCGACCTTTCATGCGTTTAGTCATCGTATATAATACAATAAAGATATACATCTTCCTTAATTAACGATTAACGAATTACAGCTTTTCTGCCCATCTTTGCCTATTACCTATTATATTACCTATTATAGTATTTTCTAAGCACTCTATTTTGAAACAGCTGCTATATGTTAGAG
Organism: Melinopterus prodromus; assembly: GCA_964023965.1. Classification (NCBI taxonomy): domain Eukaryota; kingdom Metazoa; phylum Arthropoda; class Insecta; order Coleoptera; family Scarabaeidae; genus Melinopterus; species Melinopterus prodromus. The sequence goes on along the minus strand of OZ030392.1, from coordinate 10,188,283 downwards.
GTGCGAACAACTCTAAAAGCAGACTAAAAGCTTCGTAAAACTCGTTTCATATTTGCGGTACCGAAAACTTTATGAAATAATTCGTGAGTACGTACCGCAACAACGTGTTGGCCGAAAACTTGCACCGTATAAAGTTGAAGTTAGTTTTTAACCGTTATTTGTAATTTAGCGGCCGTCGACTACGATCAGATGCAGTTACATTGTATTATGTTCCAGCTCAGTAGTTCAAAGCACTAAGAATGTAATGAAAACCTAACACAACGATATCATATTTATTTTCCTTTCAACACGTCATGCGATACCATCAAAGACACTTTAGTAGGAACTTGAGATAACTTTTAGACGTTGAGTTTGGAATCTCATTAAAATATACCATAGAACAGGGGTTCTCAACCGGTGGTACGCGTACCACTGGTGGTACACGAAAGGTGCCAAACTTTTCATTCCATTATTAAATGAAAGTGTAGTTAAAAAGGCAAAACAAAGTAAATGTTTTACGCTACAGTTAGATGAAAGTACCGACATAAGTTATTTTGATCAATTATTAGTGTTTAACTGTTTTGAGGTTGAAGAGGAAATTGCAAAGGAATATTTATTTTAGGAACCTCTGCTCGAAAGAAGATCTGCTGATAAATTTTAATAATTCTATGTTTAACAATTCCATTCCATGGAAGAAATTTATTGGTGTCTGTACTGATGGAGCTCGGGCTATAACAGAAAAGAATCGCGGCCCTCATACAAAATTTAAAACAGTAGCTCCAGAAGCTCAATTCACTCACTGCAAAATCCATCGGAATTTTCTAGTAGCAAAATCTATAGCAGATTTTACAGACTACAAACAGTTTTGGATCAAGCAGTAAAAAGTTAACATTGTCTCTTCGTACTTAAATCTGACGTTCAAGTTGTCTATGCAGAAGCTAATTTCGACTTCAAATATTGTTTCTTTGATGAATTGTGGATAGTCCGGTTATCACACTTAGCTGATATTTTTGGAAAGTTGAATAATATAAATTTAGTTTTGCAGGAAGAAATGGTCGTTTATTGTTATTGTTTATAGTATTATTTTATTATTGTAAAATTAACGCAACAATAAAAAGAAGTTAATAAGAATAAATGTAGTCTATTGTCAGCATTAGAAGGCTTTCTTGAAAAATCATTATCATAATAAGTTATTATTTTGGTACAAAATAATATATAGCTATATAGTTAAAATCTGATGTAAACTTTTTTCATTTATGTACGTATTAATATGCATTTTTGTATAAAGGTTGGTGGTACGGAGAAATTTGAATATTTTTTTGTGGTACGCGGAACCGAAAAGGTTGGGAACCGCTACCATAGAATATAGAAATGAGTGCCTCTTGATTGTAAAGGAAAGTTACCTTTCAAGTTTTTATGAAGTCCCACCTTGATAAAATTAATCAAGCCTAGATATTTTTCTGCCTGCCTAGATAACACAATTCATAATAATCGAGTATATTTCTGACGTCGTAGGTCTTATAAGTGTTTGAAAAGACTTCCCACCGGCGCAATAAACTTCTCCAAACAACAATGCAAAGTGGGATTACAAATTTAATAAGTTGAACTTGGGGAGCTAGAATTCACGGAGTCAGAAGTTGGACAAAAAGCGGGGAGATTCAAGTTTTAATACCTCCAATTTGCATACGGCCCGTGGCTCGTCGCTCCAAAAATACCGTAGGACTTTGCGGCCCACATGTTCCCGACAATTTAAGAAAAATTACGAAACCATTCGCGTCCGAACTTTCCGTGTAAAAACCGAGTCTCCGTTCGGGCGCAACTCGAATTTGTTAGCTTTCATAAATTAGGTTTTCCGGCCGCCTTTGCTGCACTGCGTTTTCAACTTTAATGCGTCGGAACTATAGTTTCGCGAACAGTGATTTATTCTTGTTAATATGTGCATTATCACCAGCTCGCAGCAGTGTACAGTGTGTACACATTACTCACAATTAGATGTATTATATTCGGACGAGCACAGGTGACCTGTAAAGTCACAGTCTGTGTATATGATAAATAATCCACCGCTAAACTTTTGGAAATGTTATACGTAGGTACTGTCTACATGACAATAATATCTCATAATTTACTAATTTAGGAATTTTGATTATATTTTCGGTATATTCTCAAAAAATCATCAAGATTTGGTGATTGAGTTTATCGTAGAGACTTGTTATATAGCTTATTATGGAGAACAAATGACAGATATTTGTCTTTCGATTTATTTTGTGAAAACAGTAGGCATTATGTGCAATAACTAGGCATTCGGTGGAATATCTCGGTGTTCTGTAGAATATCTAGGTATTCTGTAGTATATCTAGGTATTCTGTGTAATAACTTGGAATTCTGTGGAATACCTAGGAGTTCTGTGGATAACCTAGGTATTCTGTCTTTTATCACAATTTTAAGTTATGGTGCGATTTAAGCGTTCATTATTTAAATAGATATGTGAATTAAAAAAATACTTATAGCATTAAAATATTAACTATTGTGCATTAAATAAATGTACATATGTTACATAAACAATTTATATATTGTGCCCCAGAATGTATAACTTGTGCATTAAAATATTACATATTGAGCATTCAATAAATATGATTGTATTTGCGCTGAATACGAATCAGAGCTTGAAAGTTGCATATCACGTCAGATTATTGCGGTTTTATTATATTTCTTCCGGAGGCGTCCGCACATCACTTAAAGAATCGATCTAAATGCTTAAAAATTTATGGCCAAACTTATAGGATTCAGGATTCAGATTAAGACTTCCTATGAAGCCTTTTTAAGGTTTCTAGAACAACTGGTTTAGGTGGTATAAATTTGTAAAAACTACGAAAAACGCGTTTTTTGAATTTTTACCTCCTTTTTTTCGATAACTTTACGCGCTAACTACTATGTACGCTACAGGTTGCAGAACAAAATGCACATTATATTCTTTGTAGGGCGCATTATAATTCTCCCATGGTACAATTTAGATTATTGAATGCGCTTATAATATTTTCAAATGCTGAGTTATCTAAACCATTGGACATATATTTTTTCCTGTTAACAGGTATTTTTTAAGCTGCTCATTATATTTTTACAGATGTAACGATTGTATTCCACATGTATTTATTTAACTGTACAAATATATTATGAAAGGATATATATTTATCAAATATATTTATTCTGATGTGCATTGTACATTTATATAAATTTATTGGACAAGTAATTTTTTGCATTGCTCCAATATTTTTTGTATTACACAAATATTTTTGGTATTGGTCAAATATTTCATTAAATACTTACAATAAATGTACGTTTTATTTTTTTTATTGGGCATATAATTTGTACTGTTTAATTTAGCACAAGAGCTTAGATACTTCATAGCATAGCAAAGGGCTCATACGGCAGTCAGGAAAACGGATGTATGTATTAAAATAACTACAACGAAGTGTTTATACACTGGCTCAAAAGGTATGGTCGTAAAATTAGCGGGTTGTTCTGAGTAAACAAAAACTCAGAATTTGGTTGAGGCTAAACAAAGCGGTGGGGGGTAGTGATTAAAGCCAAATATCACATTTATAAACAATAGGATTTTAGGTAGGGTGCAGATTTTTTCTTTAACTAAACTTTTAAACTTTTTGATGGTGATAAAAAAAATTAAATATATTGAAATTGGTGATATACAGGTGGGATATATATTAATTTTTGTAAAAAATACTTGTTTCAACAAAATTCATTATTAGTGCTTAATAATGAACCAGTGAGGGGCAGAACAGAGTGAAGTGAAGTCCAAATCAGGCGCTTTTGGGAAACTGAAGAAAACTGTGTAATTTACAACTGATTTGGTCAGAACAGAAAAGTTGTAGAAAATGTCATATCTAGTGGCAATGAAATTTTCGGTCAAAAAGCAACAATAAATTAGCTATTAGCTAAAACATCTACTGGACTTGTTCTGTTCTTCCACTGAATGACAGTTGATCAGTAATTACCATTTATTTGATGTCATGCATTAGAATGAACTGAAAATAAAAATACATAAAAAGGAGAAAAAAACTTTAATATTTGAACAAAACTTAACATAAACAAAAATAAACAGCCATTACTACCGTGTGGATTTCGAAGAAAAGAAAAACTTAAAAGTGAGGAACTAATGAATTAAATTGACAAAAAAGAACAGCCGAGCGATACTACCAACATTATAAACAGCGCAGGGGCATGTCAGTTGTGCGATTTTATCAATTTTATGTAATCTTTGATGATAGTTAATCATAACCCATTTTTAATTTATCCATTTTATCTTCAATCAGCGCGTTATTCTTTTGTTGCCGATAAAAGTTATTTGGTTCTAAAACAGTTATCCTATGATACCATAGAATAGACAACCTCCTTCGTAATGATGTCTTAGCTTCCAAATAAACATGAGCTTCTCATCAAAAATTGGGTTGATATGGAAATAGAATCCTTTTAAGCTTAACCTTCAACACAGTAGAGTGCAGTGCAGTGCAGCCAACTACTGCACTTTTGCGGTAATTTGCATTGTGTGCTAAAATCCAGCAAAAATACTAAAAGCCACTTTCATGTTGCGCATAAACAGGAAAAATTAGGGTACTAATCATAACTTTTTTTTGTTTATGGGCGTTTTTGATCGATTTATTTACGTTGAACACAATTCCGAGTTTGATGATTGCATATCACGTCAGGTTATTGCGCTTTTTGTTGTTTCTTTTATGGAGGCGTCCGCAGACCACTTACAGAATCACCGTAACTGTTTAGAAACTATCTGTACACAAATATTCACATTTACATTCACGAAAAAATTAAATAAGAAGATTCAGCATGAAATTTGATCCTTTAATCAAATGAAACTATTTCTAAACAATTTTGTTTGCAATAAATGCAATACCATTTGCCTTTAAAACAAAAAACAGCCAAAATAGGTTTTGAAAAGAACCTTTAAACCCAAAATAGGTTTAAAAAGAAATAATTTCAATTTTACAATAAAATTTCATGATCAATCATTCTTATTTTATTTTTTCCTCCTCTATTTTATGTTGCGCATAAACTGTTAAAATAAGGGTACTATTGATAACTTTTTTGTTTATGGGCGTTTTTGATCGATTTATTTACGTTGAACACAAATCCGAGTTTGATGGTTGCATATCACGTCAGGTTATTGCGCTTTTTGTTGTTTCTTTTATGGAGGCATCCGCGCACCACTTACAGAATCGCCGTAAATGTTTAGAAACTATCTGTAAATAAACATTTAAGGTTTCAGGTAAAACTGCAAAGTAGCGTTTTGTTTACATTTTGGCCCAACTTTTTTTTTTGAAAACCGCGATACAATTTATGCGATTATATATCAACTGTTCTTTTCTCGAAAATTTTCTTGCTAATGCCATAAAATGTTTTCGCTGTCATTTAGACAATTAAAAGATCTACCAGAATCAGTAAGAAGCTATTTGAAAAGTTGTCAATGATGTTATGGCTGAAAGATTTTGTCGTTTGCGTTATGTTCTATTTTTTGTCGGCATGAATTTGTTGTACCTTCTACTGTTTAGGACGAAAAAATAAAATAAGAATGATTGAGCATCAAATTTGATCCTTTAACAGTTTTGTTTGCAATAAATGTAATACCAATGTTTTTTTTTTAAACAGCCAAAGTAAGATTTGAAATTAATCACAGTTTATTAACTATAATAACAATAACAATATATAAACAATAGCGCAAACTATTTCAGATAGCGCAATCCAATTCGCTTCGTCGAATAAATCTTCTAAAAAAATCGACAGTTAATGTTAAAAACAAGAAACAATTTAAATTTTACAATCAAATTTTATGATCAATCATTCTTATTTTCTTTTTTCCTCCTAAACAGCAGAAGATATACTAAATGGCAATGGTATAAAAAATATCAAACTTAAATCAATCTTTTATAAAAAGGGATCAAAATGTTCCCATCCTGCCATTAGATGGTTTAAATCTAAAACTTCACAAGGCAGACATGGCTTGCGCACTAATCGTACAATATGTTCTAAGTAAATATTGGGACGATCAAATTAATAGATAGATAAAAATGATACAATTGGCTATTCCATCAAAACAAATTTGTTTTATTACATTTTGGGGTAACGGTATACGTGGGTTATTCTCGCTTTTGTACGTATCATACTCTTTTCTGACGTAAAAAAAGTATTTGCGGATTAATACACTCCAGACTATAATAAAACGTCTATCATCGCGTGGGATTATATGTTCGTATTTATGCCGTAAACCACTACATCCGATCGCTGATTTACCGCAGTATTTGATGTAATCCGAGAGTGGTATGGGAGAGAGTTGAACGATATCAATACTTTTTTCTGCATCGGTCGCCCGCTGTTCGGGTTAGATGGAAGCAATTCCAGTGAAATATGAAGAGCAACGATCAGCGGAAAAACGGCTAGAATAACCCGGCATAAAGCAAATGAATGGAGCCGTCCTTTGGAGCCCATCACCATCTCTTTAACGATATTCGTTAACCCGCAAGCAAACTCTTTTCTACCGCCGAAAGCACTATGCCTCTCACGAGAGCAAACAGAAAAAAAATATATAGGGATATATACGAGCAGACGGATGAAGACGTAGGAGCGATGGGGATGAAAAATAAATGAAAATCGATGGCCTTTGGATACACAATTGACGATATTGGCGTTGTTATATTTTGTGTTTGTGTTTATATATAGAACAGGGTTGATGTCATTCAAATTCGTATTGGTTAGCCCTTAAATGAATAGCATTTTCAAATGTTGTTTTCAAGGAATTTAATGTACAAATCAATGAATGTTGCCGATATACAGCATTGCGTGTTGTGAATATAATAAATATAGATGCTGTTCTATATGAAACAAATGATTATTTTAATTATCTCAGTACATGTTTACCACATTTTTGTCCTAATTGACAAAGCCGTACGTCTTTCAGAGTTGCATGTTGGGATGGTTCATTTGTCTCCTTTATCATCATTTCTACTAGGCTAATTAAAGAGGGGTATCTTCTTTTTTACACTGCTCGATTGTCTAACTCGACACAGCCATATTGCACTTCTCTAAGAATGTCAAAGAATGTCATTTAGTATCAACAGAGGGCTTTGAGGTGGCAATTCTTCGGTGTATATCCATGCGTTTGATAATGTGGTATCTAGCAAATGATAAAATATTGATTACACTGATTACACTAACCAAAGAAAACCAAAGACAACCAATGTCACAAGTATCAAATATTTAAGAAAACTCACAGTCAAAAGTCCAGTAGAAACCTGCAAACTTTCAAGAAGCTTTACATTTAATCTAAAAAGCTATTGGTGCCAGAGCAGTCTTCATGGTCACTAAGATTTTCACTCAAATCATGGCCAAATATTCTAGTTGTTTTACACGTAAGGATTTCATGGATACCAAATTTTACCCTTAAAGGTTAGATAAAATTAGTTACCTTAAAAAATTTAAGAAAAGCAAATTCTGCCCTGAACCATATGTCACCTATTGCACCTATTGCAAATGTCAAATAAAACAAAATCTGTACTGAACGCATAGTATTGTAGAACGCTAACAAACAAATTTTGTACCACAACATCTTTGTATCACTACTTTACCTATTACAAATGACAACTAAACCAAATTCTGTACTAAACGCATAATGTTGTAGAACTAGAACAAACAAATATCGTACCACATCTTTATATAACAACTTTACCTTTTATCATATGTCACATACATAAAAGAAATTCTGTACTGAACGCATAATGTTGTAGAACTACACCAAACAAATTGTGTAACGCTATATCTTTATATTACAACTTTATCTATTATCAAAGGTCATAAACTATTCTACTAACTTTAAATCAACCCCGACAATTTTATTTCATTATTATATTTTACAAATAATAACAATTATAACAATCCTCTTTTTCAGTTTGTAAAAGAGGTTATGATGACGCGTACCTCTAACTTTGACAACTGAAGGCAAATAACCCTAGATATAAAATTATATAGATTCATCAATAATTTGACAAAAGTGTGTTGTAGGAATGCACCATAGTTGGTGGCAAACACTTCTCTAGTTTGTAGAGCCATGTTTATGAGGGAAAAATAAACAGGTTGGAGTTCTGCAACAATATGCATTTAAGGGTTAAATTCTACTAAATATAATTTAAATATAACTAAATTCATAAAACTAACGAAAGAGATGACAAAAATTAAAGGTTTTACTTCGAAAATGTAAAAAACACAGAAATAGCAAATACAGGTTGCCACAAAACGAACGGCTGACGTCATACTACTTAATTAATTAAATTATATAGATATAGATATTGAAACATAACAAATTGTATTGCTAACATAAAAAACACTTAGAGGTAAAGTTACGAAAACAAAAACGAAAAATAATGGAGGTACACAGGAGAATATGTAAATAAACCGCCGATAGCTATGCAAACTTAATATTATATAAGTTCGTTATGGTTTCCCGAAAAGGCACAAGAAATAGGGGAAAAATGTGTTTATGTATGCAAATGGTGTTTTCTCTACGCAACAGCTATTGTTACGCTCGCCACGCGCTGCCGGGAAATATAAATTTGATGGCCCATGCGATATTTTCCTTCTGCGCTAACTCTGCTTTGGTTCCACTTGTTGCGGGAAAAATCCTCTTTCAGAGGTTTTAGAATTGCCGCATTTTTGGCCGACTATAAAATTGAATTTATAATTTAATATCTTCTACCTACTAGAATATATGCCATAACTTAAACTGGAGGCTGTTGTTTGTTTTTAGACCACAACCCCTTCCGTATATAACTTTGGACAAGAGAATTAAATTAAAACACATTAAATAAACAAATTTCTATTCAAAAATATGTATTTCCAAATATGGGAATTTAATGGTTCTATTGGAAATTTTCTGAAAGACATTTTCATGTATACTATAAACATGTATAGTATACCGGGTGATTCAATTTTGAGGCTCACCATGGGGACCTCGCTTATTGGTATATAAGAGATATGCCTATGTTTCAATTTGGCAAAGTTACGTATTTTTGTGTTGATCAATTATCTGAAGAGAAATTTAAGCTATCATTTTTCATTTTGATGATATCCGAAAAAAACTGAAATGTTAAGATATCGTTTTTAATTTTTATTCGAAACCAAGAGTAGCTAGGCATTTGAGCCAAAAACATTCTACAGCTACTTTTTAACAAGGAATGCTGTGTTATTTTTAATTTGCAATAACATCAAAGATGGCGGCGTAACCATGGCCAACTTTTGTGTTTCTTATAGCGCCCTGTTGAATTTTGACATTTTCCGATAGTCGTGTTTTTTCTCATTGCCGCAATGTATAAAATGTTGGCATTATTTTTTTAAACAATAGTGAAATATTTTTTTTTCTCGTTGGTTGTCGTGCTTATCCCTTACCCAACTGGAGCGTATATCATCAAAATGAAAAATGATAGCTTAAATTTCTTTTCAGATAATTGGTCAACACAAAAATACGAAACTTTGCCAAATTTGAACATAAGCACTATCTCCACTAATAAGCGAGAACCCCATTGTGAGCCTCGAAACTGAATCACCCGGTATAGTATATATTTTTACCTGACAAATAAAGAAGTATCAAATAATTACATGCCAATTTCATAACAAACCAAGTGGAAATTATCTAACTAGTTATCACCAAACAATAAATTTATTATAGATAATATATTTTGAAGGACGCGTTAGTAATGTAGCGAAAACAAACATGTGCACACCACATACCAAAATATATTTTGCTAGCCGATATTGAAACATAAAAAGAAACATTGTGTCGACCCGAACACCATTTCGGACAGCGAAAATTTATTTTTTTGTAGAGCATTAACGGTATCGGTATGTTGTCCTCAAATATTCAAACATTTGGCGTAGAGTTATTTCACGTTTTTTGTCCAGCCGGCCGCAGCGCAGCGTTGTGATACCTTGAAACGTGTTTGCAAATTGCCATGTCCGTAGTTTTGAATTGGTACAAAATGTTATACGTTCGGTATTCTGAAGCGTTGATTTATTTACAAACTATCAATCACAAAAAATCCTTCGTACTGGACCGGCTTATGATAAGCTTGACATAATCAAATTAATCGAATTGAAATTGGCTGGGAGACGTCTGACTCACCGTTTTTCATGATTTTAAAATTACACCTGAGATGAAATGCCGGTGTGCTCATTTTGATGTTATTTTAGTCTATAAGTACGTGATTATACAGTTAAATACTTGTGTAAAACATAGGCATAATTCATTTGTCAAATTAAATTGATTTTTGTGCTTGTAACACAGCTTAAACTGCGGAATCATGTTTCTTCTAGGGGTGGAAAAATATGATCCTATTATTTAAGTTTATTTGTGAAGTTTCGTCTGTCCTTTGATTTTTATCACTTTTACGTTCTTTTCTACTTTTCGTCTCGTTAGCCCTTTTTGTTTCCTATTTTTAATTACCTCCCTTTTTACTTTATCATACGCAGTATGAATAATACAGCGGAATTATATCCTTTTGGGTCCCCTGAACATATTTGACCAAGGTACAAAAAATGTCTGTGTGTGTATGTGTGTGTGTGCGTGCGTGTGTATATGTGCGTGTGTGTGTACTCGTTTTTTTTTGTGGCCACGCTTCCGGAGAAAGTACGAAAGGTATCGGAACGAAACTTCATATTTAGAAATTGCATGACCACACTTAGAGCTGAAAAGCTTTTGGTTGAAAAGGGGCCAAAGGAACAGGATGTTTACTCTTAGCATTTTTTAACGATTTCGTATATGAGCCGCAATTTCTGTAATTTCGTCAAAATAGTTAAATAATAAATTAAAGTAGAGGAAATTCTGAATTATTTATGTCTACGACATTTCTTAGTAGAATTATTAGTTTAGTTGCATGAGCAAATTGTATTTGATTGAGATCGGTCGTGTCTGCATTTTAGTTAGCCAAGATTTGACAAATAGTTTCATTCTAATGACAGTAAGTAGTATCAAACGTTGAAAAGTCTTAAAAAAAATCTTTCCTGCAGTCTCATATATGTTTGTTTGTGACCTTTGTATGTTGTTTTATGTTCTCCACGGGTCACGCCTGACAAAATGTAAGTTTTTACAATTAAGTTTTTTGGAGTTTGATTTGATTTTTTATTATTATTATTATTAATTGTGTACTTTATATCTAATTTCCTATAGCGCCTGTTGAAGTGCCTAGTAGGACACGAACCATGTAACGATTGCTAAAAAAAAATAAGGAATCTGACCACTTTTTATTGTATTCAAATATCTGTCAAACCCTGGCTAACTAGTTTTATTTTAAAGCAGTTACGACCGATCTCGATCAAATATAATTTCATTTACTATTAATTTTATATATATAGTATGAGAAAGTCATGTGCCTGGCCACATCAGATTTTTATACGTTATATCCTTATAACGTATTTTTCGTACTTTATGGCTTATTCGTCTATTACGTCATTTTTATTCTTTCTTTAGTTTTCTCCATATTGCTTTTTAACCCTTTTCATCAGTTACGTTCTTTCGGCCATCTTAGTCCTTTTTCTCTTTATTTTTTTTTTAATTTTAGTACTATTTGCGTCTTTTTATGAATTACGTCTACATTGTTTGTCTTTTCAACCGTTCTTCACGGTCTCCTTGTTATCCTTTTATCGATCACGTCATTATTGTCATGTTCGTCCTTTTTACCAAGTTTGTCTCTTTCGGTTGTTTTCCAATTCATCCTTTTGTCAATTTTATCCTTTTACCTTTGCACTACTCACATCGAGGTATGTCAAAACGTAAACTCTTACAATCAAATTTATGTTTCACTTGGTAGGTTGTAATATTTCTTCTTACACATCATAACATCTGGTAGTTTTCAATTGTGTGTGATAAATTTTAGATGAGCTTCACTGGCTCCAACATTCCCAGAAAATAAACCCTTGTGTCATAAAGATACTTCATATTTCTATAACCCGTATGTATACAATCGGGGAACAAAAACCACAGAATTACCAGTTGACTCACGCGTGGAGGTCTATAAATTTGGTCCTTCGCGAAGAGAAAAAAATCAAGTGGGCACGAACCGGGCGAGCCGGAGGCGGTTCGTGCGGCGTATGAAAGGGCGGCGAATCGAAGCGTGCCAAGACGCGGGACGGAAGGCCGCCGAGGCCTCCCTTGATCCGGGGCCAATCTCTTAACAAATGTTCCCGCTTTCACGGTTCACCTGATCACGGAACACGGTCCGTGTATCTCATATTTCATAGTTGCCAAAATAAGCTGTAAATTTCCTTCGGATTGACGATAAATTTCGGTTGTAAATGAAGGTTATTCACGGCCTGCCTACAGTTTTCCATTATTCCACGCCAAAGCCTCCCGTACCAATTCTAATTTCTATTCGGATGGGACGACCATGAGAAGGACCAAGGAGGAAAAAAAACTCGTTATGGATGGCGCTTCAAATATGACAAGGGCAGATTTAATCGATATTTAAGTTACAAGGAATCTAAGGATACCGTGATATTCAAGGAAGATCTGGATTGGTTTAAATTGGGAAGTGGTTGCACTGACGCTGCAACCTTGGGCTAGTCAATCCCACTTCTGATGTTGGAACTATCCTCTAATGATATACCCCAGGTAGAGTTGCCAGGTTTCCAAAATTACATATCAGAAGTGTTCATTTCAAGTAAATATTGTTTTCAATTCGTTTATTTAGTGTTAGAGACAAAAGAAGAGGAAGCAGAGCAACAAATTATGACATTTGCTCGAACTAAACTATTAATTTTTATCAGTTTCAGTGGATATTAATTCCAGTTGTGACATTGCTATGACAATGATTTATATTATGTTTTACATAGGATGTTAACATTGATTTTTTAATTGTGTTTTTTTGTGACAAAATTTATTTATTTATACAGAAGTGTTGTGGGTAAAACTCTCAAATATGACAAGGGCAGATTTAATCGATATTTAAGTTACATGGATTCTAAGGATACCGTGATATTCAAGGAAGATCTGTATTGGTTTAAATTGGGAAGTGGTTGCAAGGACGGTGCAACCTTGGGGTAGTCAATCCCATTTCTGATGTTGGAACTACTCTAATGATATGCCCCAGGTAGAGTTACCAGGTTTCCAAAATTACATATCAGAATAGTGTCCATGTCGAGTAAATATTGTTTTCAATTCGTTTATTTAGCAGTTTATAAGCAGAGCAACAAATTATGACATTTGCTCGAAACTAAACTATTAATTCTTTTCAGTTGTCAGTAGAAATTCATTCCAATTGTGATATTGCTATGACAACGATTTATATTCTCTTTTATATAGGACGTTAACAAAGTAAGGAGTAATAACGATCGTTTTTTAATTGTGTTTTGTGACAATAGTTATTTATTTATACAGCAGTGTGGTGGGTAAAATTCAGCTTCAAGTTTTGGTTTTGTTTGTAATAAGTCTTATTAAACAATATTTAAAGCAATTAATATTTCCTTGAATGTTTAAATTTGTCGGAATAATGTACCACAAGTGTCTAATTTAGGACCAGTGTCTTGATTAGGTTCACTGAGGTGTCGGATTTCGGATTAAAATATATGTTTAATGTCGGAATTAGGGGCAATTGTTAAACTTAAACATAGCCAGATATCTTTAGGAGGAATTTATTTTTTTTCAAGTTGACTTAGTCATTATCACCACAGAAATATAAATTCTACATTTACAAATGTAACAAAAAGTCATTAACCTGTCTAAATTTGAGGCGTGTACATTAAATTGTTCGAATTGAAAGTGACCTGTTTCCGCTGTTTCCTATCAAAAGTTTTCAATGGACGCTTGACGACTGAAATAAACGTAACTGCTATCCGCAAACTTTCGGGGTTTCAGGTAATACTGGTAAAATGGCTGAAGTTTACTTTGATACTCTTTTGAAGATTCTAGGGCTACGCATTCGGCCGCTGCAATTTAACTAAAATTGCGACAGCACATTTTGTTACCTTAGTAAACTTTGAGGCCGAATTCCCATTTAGCACCCAAAAAAAGTATTAAAACCGATTTCTGTGTGACTTCCAAGGAATCCTGATTCTGATATTCTTAATAATAAAAAGATAACGATTATTTGTCAAGGATTGATAGTTATAAATGCGCAACACTTTATCAGCATATTTTGAGACAAAACAAAAGTGACGGAGTCCATGTATGTCTAGCGATTCTTTTAGAAAGAATCTACAAGTTTTACTATTAATCACACTACTTTTATGGCATCCTGAAATCGAGATTCTTGGAGGAAACAATCCCGCGGAAATCTCAATTATAACACTCAATTAATCCATTAATTCACCAATCTTAAAGCTGCTTTGGCAACTCATCTAACATAATTAACAAAGCGGTCTCATATATCAAGCCTGACTTTCACAACTATCGCTATTTGCAATCATAGCAATCTGTCGACACATGACGTAACATTTAAGAGCAAACTTCGTCCATGTACGTCCATTGTGCCATGTATTCAATATAGACACGTCACCAAAGTTGTAGACCCATTGTGCCCTACATTGTATAAGGATGTTAGGCAATATCGCCAAACTGCGGAGCCGCGTTGGAGCAAGTTTTAACTTACTTATCAGCGCAAACTTAGAGAACAGTTACATATCTTATGTTCCCTCTTCCACAAGTAGCAGCTGTTCGAAACTAGTTTAGTGACAGCATTGTTTAGCGTACCTCAATCAATTTCAAGTTACTTGCAAACTATACTGTGGACATCAGAAATTAAATATACCACACGTCAGAGTGACGATGTTAAATTAACGTGGAGCCCTGTTAAAATTAAGTAGGTAACTGTTAATTCGATACACAATTGTTCTCATAGCAGAAATAGTGTTATTTTTACAAGATTTAATATCTTATCCAAAGCACATCAACTCGCACAATTTTGATGTCCCTACCATTAAGAATATCATAGACTGTTTCAATATTGTATTAAGATATAACACCATTTTTTATTTAATAATACCATTTATAAACAAAATGCTGGCCCAGCTAAGTGTAGAAAAGTAGTTTCCTATAAGTGGTTCACATGTCACATTATGTGCTGTAGCTTCTGAGATATCGGCTTCCATCAAAATCATGTTCGCGACCTTTATTACATAAAAACTGAAGAAAACAAAAACGTCTCAACTACAGATTGAGACTCTAAATGCTACCTAAACAAAAGCAGTTTTTTTTTTGGTAAATTCCAATTCCTTCATAACCTTAATATTTATATTCTGTCTAGTTTCAACGAAAATGTAAAATAAATTTCAGTCTTTCAGTAACTGAGAGAAAGTATTTTGCTCGAGTCTGTCATCAGCTAAAAGCTACATTTTGTAATAAACTCATAACGTCGCCGCTTGTAAGATTTATGTGGGGTGAGAAGACAACAGCGCCATCTATGAGTAGATATTTCTTCGAAATTACCCTAGCCATTTAAATAGATTTGTGTAAGCCATTTTCCCTCCTCTTCAGGCAGTTTTTCATCGTATTACCATCGGGAAATAATGGCGCTTTATGTTCCATTTTTTACTCTGAAATATGGCGTCCATAAGCACTGCTAATATATCTTCACGTAAATAAAAAAAAAAAATAAATAAAATGATCGAAACCGCCACAAAAGTCAACCAAGAAAATGCGGCTAATTTATTTATTGTCCAGTAAATATTGTTTCTGTGTATCTGGTGTAATAAATTTGTCATAAAGGCTATGATATTGCAAATAAATAAAGCGGAGGTTAGAAATAAAAACCGATTAGGCAAAAACGATGTCGTAAATACCGTAAACCGCTCAGAGAGAGAGATGCGTCCAACTTATCAATGATTTGTGTCCCCATAATTCATGTTGTGACGAGCGTGATTGCAGCAAAAACTACGGTCAATATTGGCCCGCGTCCAGATGGCGCTATGCACTCGATGTCGTATCATTAGAGCTAGATTATTACTGTTGACAAGAAACTATAATACGGTGGGATTTGTAGTTTTTACTCAATGCCTTATGAATTTTTAATGTACTATCGTGGCTATATATTATGTCCCCTCTTCTGACGTCCATTTTCTCGCAAATCTAGGGGAGATAAAATTCTGATGCTGTCCTTGATTAATATGCTACAACTCATAAAAATTAGAAAGCTGTATATGTTGGCGTTTTCCCGATTTTTCCAAATTAAGAAGAATTGCCGCTGTTTCTGCCCCGTAAATTTCATTCGTTTAACTTTAGCAATAGTTACTCCGGAAATAATCCATAGATTTCAACGAATTAAAAAGTAAAATCACCTGCGGAACGCTAGCTTTCAACGTGCATTTTTGTAAAATCATTGGATCAGTGCTTGACCCATGAAAAGCTATATTATGCAATGCCAGCAATTCCTTTATTAGAAGAGCTAGAATAATGGAATATAGACTATAGGCTACCCACTAATTCATAGGTTTAAAGTTTATTACATAATCATTGTTTATCTTTCATTTTCTCTACAAAAGATCGAGTTGAAGCATCTCATGATTGCTGCAATTGACGCGGCGCTCTTCGGTCTTTGGGGCTAGCCGGGGAAGGGATCGACAGCGACGCTGCCAGCAGTAGTGGCGGATCGCACGTGTATTACTTACTAAAACAGTGTTTACGGACACAATACATATAACGACACAGCGATTATGCCTCGCCAAAAAAAATGGATATTCGGCGACAGATTACCGAATTAAAAAATAATGGCAAAATGAGTCAATAAGATAACAGAACCACGAACAGGCATTTGGAAGTCCATGGGAATTCTTGGCAATTTCAATCGGGTTTCGGGATTAGCATTTAAAATTAATGAGTGATCTGCAAAATATTATATGTGTCTACAAATTTACGATGCTAAATTTGTAAAAGTTTTTTGATATTTTTAAGTTTTATACGCTCAGAGCTGAGGTTTGTAATATATGTAATATATCAAGCGTTGTGTTTATTTTATATTGTTTGTGCATGTATTTAAATATTATTAATAAATAAACTGTTGAAACTGTTATAATAGTTTGAATATTTATATAACAAAATCGGGGTTACTTTTTAAATAGTTTTTGGGTTTATCAAGCAAACTTAATTTAGTATTCACCACTAATCGGAAAATCTGCTAACTCCATATTATTAGATCTATCCGCTTCCATCAAAATCTTGTGTACAACCTTATTGTATAAAAACTGAAGAAAACATACACGCCAATCGATAGAAAAGACTTTTCTCGTACCGGGTCACATATTATAATCATAAGTATGCAAAAATTAAGAATTTAATTGTTAAAATTACTACCTTGACCAGTTATCGTTCATTTTGTGTATTGATAATAAGCTGCCCCGGTTCTCTCAGCTGTGCCAGTTCTCTGCGACATGACAGCACCCCTAACGCCTCCCTTCCCCGCAGTACACCAAAGACCGTAGAGCGTCGGAATTCACGCGGAGTTTTAGCACGATTTTTTGTATGAAAAATGAAGGATAAGCAATGATTATGTAATAAACTTTAAACCTATGAATTATTGGGTAGCCTATAGTCTATATTTTATTATTCTAGCTCTTCTAATAACGGAATTGCTGGCATTGCATAATATAGTTTTTTGTGGCTAATTTGCCTGCCGGTTTAGGAATGTTTATTTTTCTTGTAACTCTATAACTATTCTATTTTGTTGCAACATTTGAAACAATTTGACACAAGATACTAAAATCTTCGAAACTTCTGAAAATAAAGGTTAAATCTAACTTTTATGGGAAAATTGTTCATATCAAAGTTATAGCTCGTAATATTTTCTATAAAATGTCCTACGATTTTGTGTGTATAAGTAACCGTTACAAAAATATTCTATAAATTTGCTGAATAGTTGCTTGTCTTCAATTTTTAGACCTAAAACAGATTTGTTCGTTCGTGCCATATTTTTTGCCATATTTGACCGCCGTTTTAAAATTTTGAATATCTGGTTTAAGATTTGTATGGGGGAGCATCAAATATCACACAAGACTCAAGATTCAAGTGAATCCGATCGTTTAACAGTTCTGGTCGCTATATTGGTTTCGCAATTTTAAATTTTGAATATTTGACTTCAAATTTGACGTTCAAATCATTAAAGTGCAAGATAAGATTTATTCAAAGATGAATTTTATAGACGTATTTATAGTCTCTCAGCTAATTAAGCTAAGAGTTTGACATTTTGCAGGCTTACTGTAGTTCAAGGTACATTTCAAGAAATTATTTTTGATTATACAGGGTGTCCCAAAAATGTGCAACGCAATGGTAATATATTTTGTTTAATTTCATGCTGTATATTTTTTACACATTTGGAAGCCTTTTATGGTTGCCTACATATCACCAAAATTTTATTGAAATCGGTTGAGTGACTGCAGCTAAAAAACACAAAAGAATTGATTTTGCATCGTTGGCTTTAAAAATCAATAAAAACCACAAATTGCACGTCGTTAATAAAATTTTGCGACGTGCATATTTAGATCTACTAGTCTCGTTAACCAAGTGTCATTGATCCAAATTATACAGGATGACCAAAATCTAGTGTCAAATTTGTCACACTTCAAAGCGTGTTTGCACTTTTTGAACTAGTATTTTCGATTTCGCCCATTCAAATGTTTTATTAAGATTGTAAAATTATTGTTAATTTAATAAAAAGCATTACTTTGAAAACCTTTCGAATAATCGTTCAACTTTGTCCGCCCTAGCAGGCCTCCTTTATCACAAATATTTAATTTACATTGAAGTATTTAGTTGTTGGCGCACGTTGAGTTGACTGGCGGCAACGCAGGACACTGTATACGTGCGTCGGACATTTTAATTAAGGCACGTTGCCTTGTCAAAACAAAATAGCTGCCACCACATAGTTTTCAGTAATTTCTAGTTCGCCGCTGCATTTGAGCATTTTAAATTTCGTTTCTGACGTTCTTGGTCGGTGTAGTTGTACGAACGAAAGAGCAAAAAAAGCAATTACTCGCTGGCCGTGGCACGAGCTCCAGCTGAATAACTTTTATAACCCCTGTGCGGAAAGGTCGCAAAACTCGGCATTATAAATGTTCACTTAGTAATTGTATACACTCCTCAGCGGGTTATTTAATCTTTTCAGCGTACATGAAAACAAATTAACTCCTGACCATCACTTCTAATTTCAGACAGTTACAAAATTAGAATGGACTACCCTCGATATGAAACGAAATTCTTTGCGTCAACTGAAAGAATGCAACATTAAATTAATTAAATTAAATTAATTGTTATTTATTAATAATGGATACGTTATATGCATGTTATTTCAAAAGCTGCTATTACGATGTAAGTAAGGAAAGAATTGGTTATTGTTACTTTTTTAATTGTTGTTACAATAAACATGTTTAAATAAAAGTATTTTCGCGAATTCGGCTGCAAGTTTTGGATTACTGGATTTATTTTGCTTATAGCTTATTATATTTTAGTAACTTCTTTTTTCAATAATATCAATTTGTTTGGCTTTACATCAAAAGATTTTTTGTGAAAAACAATTGAAAATCATGATTTTGTTAGTTTTTGCGAGCCTTTGCCTTAGAAACTGCAAACTTTGTGTCAAAATAATGGTAGATATATATTTCACTTTTACCTGAAATCCTGAAGGTTGTTTTTTTTTCACAAGAATTTTAGTTGCTCTGACAACGTTTCTTCCGAATGAAATCTTTATATCTGGGTACCCAAGGCATTTTGGATCAAAACTTTACTTTTAGACCAGGGTCGATAATTTATGAAACAAAAAAAAAATAAAAGTAGAATGAAACCCATTGGAGAAGGAAGAGAATATAACAAAAATGAAAGGAAAAATAATTTACGGGCGATCTGAGGTCGGGAAGTGGGAGAGGGTGAGGTTTTAAGGGTAAGAAACGGTTTATCTCGATTTCCGGTAAAACTACAAGTCCTATGGAAAAAACTTAAATGGCAAAGTTGTAGGTAATAAAAAGATCTGCAACTTTTAAATTTACACTTTTTTCACATAACCTCAAAATTTATGTGAAAAATTCAAATAACCAAGTTTTTGGTTTTTTATTTTTATCTCTTACAACAAAACATTTTCTTTCATGAAATTTGGTGAAAACTTGCCTTGTTAAGTCCCAAACACACTGTAATTTTTTTTGATTTAAAATATTTATTTTTTCATCTTATTTTGACTTAATATCGAAAAAGCAGCCTAATATTCATTCGTAAATTCTCACGTCAAAATATCTCCTTTTTTAATAAAGTCGGTGGGCTTTTTGTTCGCTGAAATCTCTACTTTCTGATGGCCACAAAAAAAGTATAGATTACTATGGTAAATTTTCTCAAAAACTGCAAAGAAATGGAAAAAATTAGAATCTGATTTTTTTTAATCATTGTGTATAATTTTGAGATATTTATTAAAATTTATACTTTAATTACTCTAAAAACGTAAGATTCCATGTTACATTGATAAACAGAAAAATTACAAATCCATAAAACACGAAGATTGCAAAAAATATCCGAAAATAGTTGTTCTAAATATAATTAAAGCTAGGATTTAAAGGGTACTTCATCTAAAAAATGTGACTGCTGCTCTTTTTTTTTCAGTAAAAAAGTTAGTTTATTAAATTCTATTTACATTTGTTAGTATCCATTACTTTTTGTCTCTTCTTTGATGGCATGTCTTCATCGTTAGATTCGAGTAGATCTTCGAAGTCTTCAAGACCATCACCGTCTTCGTCTCCAATATTAGTTCCAGTCTGCGTTGGTGCTTCATCCAGAATTTCATCTGAATCACTAAGTTCTTCGTAGCTTTTTTCTTCTACATTGGAGCATTTTTCAAAACAATGACAATTTAAGCATAAATTTGTGCATTTGAAACCATTTCTTCGGCAGCCACATTTTAAACTTCTACATCCAGTTGTACAGCTGCAGCAAATCGTTTTAAGCAATAGTTCCAGAATTAGTTCCTTTTTGGTAAATTTGGGCATAATGCCACGTTGATGTTGCTTCCAGCCCCAATCCGTTGCTGTCAGTTCGTTACCCAGCCAAGTTTGAAGCTGATAATATGCTCTGTAACAATGTGTTCTGCTGCACCTTCTGTGGGTGGGAGATTTGCCAATATGAAAGATGATTTAATTTTTGCCAATTGATATTTTCGAAATCTGAATTGATTCAGTGTTATATTATCATTTTTACATTTATAAATAGATTTGATTACAAAAACACAACGATTAAAAAAAATCGGATTCGAATTCTTTCCATTTCTTTGCATTTTTTGAGAACATTTACCATAGTACTGTATACATTTTTTACACCATCAGAAAGTAGAGATTTCAACGAACAAAAAGCCCACCGACTTTATTAAAAAAGGAGATATTTTGACGTGAGAATTTTCGATTGAAAACTAGGCTGCTTTTTCGATAATAAGTCAAAATAAGATGAAAAAATAAATATTTTAAATCAAAAATATTACAGTATGTTTGGGACATAAAAAGGCAGGTTTTCACCAAATTTCGTGCAAGATTTTTTTTTTTTTGTAAAAGATAAAAATAAAAAACCAAAAGCTTGGTTATTTGAATTTTTCACATAAATTTTGAGGTTATGTGACAACTTTGCCATTTAAGTTTTTTCCATAGGACTTGTAGTTTTGCCGGAAATCGAGATAAACCGTTTTTTACCCTTAAAACTCACCCTCTCCCACTTCCCGACCCCAGATCGCCTGTAAATTATTTTTCCTTTCATTTTTGTTATATTCTCTTCCTTTTCCAATGGGTTTTATTCTACTTTTATTTTATTTCATTTTTTAAAATTTTCAAGGGCGTCAGCACTGGTCTATTTTGTGTGCGTTTAACTATGTATTTGAAAAACATCTACAGTTTGAGTCTGTACACCGGCCCCAGTTGTTGCAGAAATTGATAGAATAAAATTACTTCAAAACTATGTCATGAGCTACTTTTTTAATAACATTTGTTTTTCAACAAAAAGTCAGTTGAAAGTAAGAGAATCCTTTAACAAATTATTTATATTTAGTTTTTCTACATATTATTTCTACATACATAGCAATTTGTATGTAGAACATCGACACATAGCGTCGATATTAAGACAAGCTCGATGTGGTCGAGTGTCAATAAATGCACTTAAATGGAAGAAGAGTGGGGTCCTGTACTTGATTAACTAATTAAACTTAAATTTAATTAAAATCATCTCGGCATATATGACATGCACGACAAACATGGGCAACCGGGAGAAGGAATCCACTCGAGCCTGTCAATTTGAGATGGTAATTCAATTGGGAAAATCGTAGAGTGCTCATCCGCCGTGCCTGCATCGGGAACTTCGATCTTGAAGTCATTAATAAGCGCACAGCTCGCTGTTCAGAAAACTTTGCAACGTATTTGCTTTGGACTTTGCGAGCGACTTGGGGGTAATAAATAGTGGCTTTAAGTAAACGGTTACGGTATTAAGATTAATTAACTAACTGACGTGTCTGGTCTGACTAACTGAAATTTTGATTGAAAATCTCTCAGGCGCCTGAGTGAAAACTCCCAACCCCTATCCGGTTAGTTTGGCGGTTGACGATGGGCTTTTCTTTTAGGGTGGTTTGCCGGAACGTTGTCTGGGATCTGTTTTTAATTAGATCTAGTTTACTGTTGATTTATTGATCGCTTTGATCATTTGCACAAATAGTCCTTTAGTAAGCACCAATTTCAGAGTTACTAGCAAAGCTTTTCAGGACTTAGTTAATTAAAAACCGTTTCCTTAAAATGAGATTCACATAAATTAAAAGTAGGTTGATTTATTGTGTTTTAAGTTGTAGCCCGTGATGCAGAATATAATTATGGTTTTTGTTTTTTTTTTTTCTGTTTTTTCGTTTTCGAGTTATCTGAACTAAAAGGCTGATAACTAGAAAAGCATTTTAGATACCATTTATTAACTTTATCTAAAAAATAATACTCCATTAACTTGTGGGTCTAGATATGACAGAATTTCACATAGTTCATTCAGAAATGCCAAATTGTGTCTAGTTTTAAAGAAAGAAATGCATTTTATTATTCATTTGCAGTTTTTAGCAAAGCTTTTCTCAAAAACTAGGCTCAGGTAGAAATATCTGGCTTCAAATTCTAAGGAAAACAGCATACTAAAAACAATTAATATATTATTGTATTTTTGACAAATTAAGTACTTACTTTAAGGTTATAACTATGGAATGTAAATTTATTTTTAGCAAAACAAAAAAATCACTCATTCTCAATTTTGCGCCCCTTGAGATAGGTGTTAATAATATCTATTAGTCAATCTCAAACTTCACAGCAATTCAATTTATACATATGAAGGAACAAATTGAGAAAGTATACAAAATATTTAAATTTGAAAAATAAAGACCGTCCTATAGGACCGTTATGTTCATACACACTGTATCTTCATGATAGTATTTTTAGTTTTTACTTATGAAGACTGTTCGTCAATGAAATAGGATTTCGATATTTTTCAAAATATGTTAATTTATTGGCCATTTGATTATTTGCATTGGTGAGGTCACTGGTTTAGTAAATTTTTCTTAATAAATAGAAAACAAGGTTTGTGTGGTTATGTATGGTTTTCAAAATAGTTGAGGGAAAAGCTCATAACGTTTATAACCTCAACTTTATTCAACAATCCGACCTATTACAAAAAAAAAACGAAAAATCTTTTTTTACAATTGTAACATTATTAGCTTTATTAGCAATTATTAACAGAATATTTGACAGATTTCCAATTACTTAATTTATCAAAAATAGAATAATTGGTACTAAATGATTACCCTGGCTAACAACAAGGAACACCTGATTTTCGTGTGGATCAGAAAATAAAAATTGTGAATTGAGTCATAGTTTTTGGGAAAGTCAGTGACAAAAAAAAACGAAAAAAATGTAAAAATGGAATACGCGTTTATTATTGTAACTAATAGCATTCCAGTTGCCAAACACTCAAGTACGATTATGACATGGTTTGTTTGTGATAATTTTAGAGCCAGCTTGTTTATCATTTTTATTTACTACAATTATATTTGGCTTGTAGCTTCAGACAGAAAAGTTGTACATATTACCACTAATACATAATAATAGCTAAAAATACTTTGTACGTACCATTATTTTTGTCAAAGCTTATATTTGTTTGTTTTCAGTTTACAAAATGTATGCCTTATGATGTATATTATAAGAAATAACAATGCTAATTAGTTCTAAAAATTAGATCGTTGCCACTAATTAACGTACATATAGAACGTTTCCGCATATTATTTACCAACTGAACCTTAGCAGGTTCATTTCAGCTATCCGCATTTCAATCTTACTGTTAACGATATCCGAGCAAACAGCGCTCAACAGCTGAGACGAGGCGAGCGCGGAGTGACTTCGAATTAACGCCGCCGACCGTACACAAGCTAGCAATCAAGTTAGCGCAAACTAAATTACTCCCAATTATTGGAGAGTTAAAAGTTGATAACTTAATGTAGGTGCTCACACCAAACCAGACCGTACAACCGGGGCTCGCCTTGCGATGCCGCGCCACGACTTCGAGATACAGGCACCGCTGGTGACGCTCAAATTCAACTAAGTAAATTGGATTCGTCGTTTATCCGGAGATCAACCGAGCGAGAAAGAGTCGCACGGTTCACTACCGACGGAATAAACGGCGCGTCTAAGGCGTGATTTGCATATTGCTGTGTACTTTTATGGGAATGGTGGTCTGACTTTACTTAGCAATTTGCTTGGGAGTAATTAAAACCAAGATTTGGATTAGGTACCTACTTATGTTCGTTGAAATACAGGAAATTCAATAAGATGATAACATGGAACGGTTAATAGAATTTTTGATGAGACATGAGATTTTTCACGTACCGGCCATCCAAGGATTTATTCCGAGAAGATGAACATTTTTCATAATTTAAATCCATCTGAAACTTTTTTGCCACTGATTGTACACTAATAAATTTGTATTTTTTGGGATGATAGGGCTCCAGAAAGGGGAGTTCTTTGTTAGACCTTTTCTTATTGTCCAATGTTTCGCCAAATCTTCTTCTTCTTCTTCTTCTTGTTGGCTTCCTCAGGAACTAAAAATTTTACACACAATTGACAAACACAGAACAATCTAAACACTCTCCTGTGAGTGACACCAAAAATCAGCTTCCTAAGTAAATATTTAGAGTACCCATTATTAAGAAAATTTTTAAATATGTTTAAACATGTTATTAACGTCAATGATTGTTGCTGTGTTTTAAGACCATGTATTAGGTATGTACAATCCGCTTTTAGATTGTTCTGTTGTTTGCCAATAGTGTGTAAAATTTTAAGTTCCTGAGGAAGCCAACAAGATTTTGCGAAATATTGGACAATAAAAAAAGGTCTAGCAAAGGACACCCTTTTTTGACCCCTATCATTGCAAAAAATACAAATCTATTAGTATTTTTCATAATGTTATGTACAAATTATGGCTAATTTTAATGCTTTTGTTTGGTATTTTCGATTCAAACCACATATGTGCCTTTCTAGTGATTTATATCCGGTCATTATTTAGTTTTATCATTTAGTTCAGTTTCCTAGATATCAAAGCATTATTTTGTTTTAAATAAGTACTTTTTCGACGTTTAACTTGTTGACACTACTTATAAATCATCCTTTAGTTGAATTCACAGGGATACAAAATATTTTAAAAGACAAAATTGATAGGCGAATTGATGGGATTGTTCCAGAGATTTTATCGTATTTTCATAATTGATGCGAACACATTAGTTTGTTTTATTATTTTTTTAATAATCGGGTTACATTCATTTTTGCATGTTTTATAACGACAATTTCAATTGACCGAAAAACGCGAATAATTTTAAATAAATTGCTTATGATGAATACAATTCAATGAAGAAAAGAACTAATTAAAAAAAAAATTCTAGTTTGCATTCACAACACACACAGTGTAACACTGTTTTTGGTGTTACAATTAACAAATTCTAACACCGGACTTTAGTAACTTATTTCTAAGATTGCCATGTCAAACGTAACCACACTTAACCACAAATTGCCTTTTTCTACTTTGCGTTCGTTATAAACTCATAACGACACCGCTTTTGGTGTCGTTATGAAAACAGTACATCACAAACTTTTAGTAACTTTTCAAGTGTCAAATGAGGCTGACATCTTTATCGCTATTGGCTCGCGTCAATCGTATTTTGCAGTTTTACGCCAACAAAGTTGGTCTTTAGAAAGCATGACCTGGAACTTTGGTCACTTTCTATGTACAAAATCAATATTATCTCCACAGCAATAACTCAATATTTTTGTTTTAGTTAAAACTATCTACTTCAATGCCTTCTTAAAAATAATTGGCTAAACAAAAATCCAAACAAGGCCAATGTTTAACAGCTTAAAGAAAACAAAAACAAATTTTAGTACGCACCAATGAATTGCATGCTTCACAAAGGCGGTTTGCAATTTTAATAACAAACCTGCAAAACACTGCGGATCGTGAAGTATAAACTGTTTACGCACGTGCGTCAATACCTATGCAATACCCTTGTGCACATAAGTTAGCTGATGATCAAGTATCCCATTGGATAGAACAAAATTACCGGTCAAGGTACAAAATTATTATTTTGCAATAATACGCAATTAGACGCTAATTATCGAATCAGTAAATTAAGATTGTAGTAAGCTTAATAAAAGTTAATTGAATGTAATTATTTACTTACTTACGCTGAACTGCTTTTTGTCAAATTAACTGTCGTAAAACAACTTATTTTCACTTTTTATTGTACACATTTATCTATTAATAGTCATTTAATTATTAAACGATTATCATTAATTATTTAGTATATCTGCCTTCAAAAGCAATCAATGACAGGTATAATTTAACAACTGCTCTATTTCCATACATTAACGAATGTTTGTTTTGCAATTGGTTATAATTTAAGATACAACTTTACACTATTCTTTTTAAACAATGTTTTTCATTTTGACGGATCGAAGTATACCTAAATTTAGTGACACTCATACAGTGTGACAACAATATGAAATTGCATTAACTATACAATGAGAGCGTAAATTATAGAAACACGAGAAAAACTCTGAGACGGTTTGTTATTTTTAAAAACCCTCGAACCCTCGATTTTTAATTATAACAATACTCATTTCAGTGAACTCGAATTTTTTTTTTACAAATTAATACCAGACTAACACATTGCATTGTCGTAAAAACCTCAAAATGATCGCAGTAAATCTTAATATTTGCACATTTACCGGAAATCCCAACAGTTTGTTGCCAAATGTTTTTGAAGCATTAACAGCAATTCTTTAATTGTCGATTCAATTCTTTACTTATAACTCGAAAACAATTGCAAGTAGGAAATTAAATTGGGATGTAAATATGCGCATTTTGATCATTAAAAATCAACGTGTCCGAGAATTTTTTCAAATAACAAACTGTTTCGGAGATTTTGTCATGTTTCCATATTTTACACGCTCACTGTATAATTCTCACAAAAAATAACACCGTAAACACGAAATACGTAAATTATATAAAGTGATGTCACGGAGAATGCAGTGTAACCAATCATCCAGTATATTGTTGATGCATCCGTCGTATGAAATATTTATCCGAGTGCCATCTATGTTCAAAGTGGTAACGTATTAACAGCAGCAAGTACGAATATGTGTTTATTTATCGTCGCAACGAAATGTATAATTTATTATTATCAGATTCAATGAGTACTCTTGCATTCACGCGACCTGTCGTGACTGGTTGGCATATCTCGATATTACACAATAACAACCTTTAGGAATTACATTAAATGCTGATGCCGGTTAATTGATCATTTAGTGGCCAGAACAACTATAATCCATTAATCGAGATTGTTGATATAACATGCAAACAGTATTTTTGGCGTAAATAATTAATCATTATTATTATTACATTATTACATATTTATTTACATATTACAACCAAATTATTTATATCACGATTCACAAATACAGTATTTCTCATTTATTCATTCAAAGCATTGACACTTTCTCTGAAAATACGTGTTTTTTTGGTATCACTGGGAATATTGGCAATAAGATTCGGTTTGTGGGGGGATAGGAAGTTCCGCTATATTGCATCAATTTCATTTCAACGGAGGGCCCCAGGAATGTTGTTTTTGCCGATGCCTCGACATATTATATTACATCCCAAGGTAATGCAAGACCTACACAGGCTTGTTTGTATCCGACACGCACGATTGTCACAGATATCCAATTTTACTCTGACCCTCAAACGTTATGTACCACAATCAATCGTGACCAGGTTTCCGGTTTACTGAATGAAATAATATGTTTTTAATTAGTTTAATACTGGGTTTTAAACTGGGAAGTCACACATATGTGTGATTTCCCAGTTGTATGTACCAGGTATATACCAGGTGACCCACGCCATTGGTACGATCCTGTATTTCTTTATTTGTAATCTGTTTAAAATTTTAAATGGCACCCTATGTTATTTTTCTGATATTTTCCATTAGGATGACATTCACCAACGAAAAAATCACTTTTATATTTATTAATGTGGTAGCTATATATGGTGAAAATAGTAGAAAATTGCCAATTAAACACCAACTAAATCGATTTGGCTCCCTCTGGCGTGATATAATTTGTTTTTGGTTATTTTTCACGGTTTACTGTTTACTCCATACGCCCGATTATTCGACAGAAAACAGTTTTCCGATTACTATAATACCAACTAGTTAGTATTTTACGAAAAATCGTGGGATATACGAATTTGTCAGTTCTCTGTATCGCTTAGACCTTTGATAGTTTCTTATTTTTTGAGGTTATTGCTATGTATTATCGCTTATTCATATCATTGGTTCTTGTTCGATAATATTTGTTGGTTATTTATTATTATGTTATTTTATTATTCGATATTGTTGACTCTTATTTAGTTTTTGTTTATTCTGTGTTTATTGTTTTTTAAACTGCAATTTTTAAATCACAAGATTGTAATCATAAATTTCGTTCGTCAGAATATGGGTATATCTTATATACATCTCATGTCACCGATTCAGCTATACTGTCGTGACAGTATGACTTCCGCAGAACTCAGAAGGTCATAAAAAGCAAATACATTTTTTAGTCTTGATATTAAAGTCACGATAACGAACGTTTTGTCACGACAGTAAACATTTTACTTTTCACACAGACGAAGCACATAGTATTTGTCATGCCAATAATAGTCGCGACTTATGTTACGTGAAAACCCAGTGGTTATTTAGTGTCTATAGTGTTTTTTGTGATTATTCAAAAATTTATAGTGTTTTTGTGTTTTTTTTTAATTGTTGTCTAAAGTAGACAACAATTAAAATTTATAAATTGGTAAAGTACCAATTTATAGCCACATATCGTTGGCGCACAAAGAAGTAGCTCATTTCAAAATTCGTCATTTTTTAATTAAATCATAAAATATGTTTGCAAACGCCTCAATTTTTATCAGAAGTAAACGTCATAAAGATACATTATAAGAGAACCGTGCTCTAAGGAAAATGACATATTTTTGGTTGTGTCGATCAAGTCATAGTGTACGTATCAAAGTTCACAAGAAATATGTCACATTTAAAATTAGTTCTTTGCTAAGAATGTGCTTGCAAATGTTTCTTTCAAGAAAACGTAATATTTTGTGTTGTACCGTTTTGATGATTTGGTAAGTTAATGTGATAATGAATAATTTGGCTGTGCATGTATTAGTTGCGAAGCTAGTCTTGAATTTATTACATCAATTCAGAAACAAGCACATATTGTTTGGGCTTTGTCACTTTTCTAGACGCGCACGCAGTGTTTGTAATTTATTGTATCATTTTTGTTGTTGAAGTTGTGTGTGATATTATTGTTGATATCGTAATTTTGAATAAAGAAATCTTCCTTCATGAATAGGCATTTTGAATGGAGAATAAGCGATTAGCATCGTTAAGTAAACGGATTAAATTATTGCTATGGTTGTCGAGACAAACAACTTAAGAATACGTAATGGATTACAATAAACTATGAACGTGGGAATACCTACCTTTAAAAATCTGCAACAGTATGTTTTCAATTTATTAAGTTTATTCTCTGTTCCTCAACTGTTGTGCAATAATACTTTAATTTTGGGAAAAAAATGAATATTCACATATTATAGTTTTGAAATGTTAAACATTTATGTTTCACCATTTTTAATGCAACTTAGTATAAAATAAGTCCTTAGTCTTATTATGTATTATCATGAAAATATAAAACATTTTTAGTCAGCCTAAATAGATATGATTAGAATTTTCTTAATTGCTGTGAACCTGTAGCGATATGAAAATAAGTCGACTTGCAGTTACCTTATCAGAAAAAAACTTTTAGCATAACAGTCAACCTTGCCTTACCTACATTTTGAATTTTAAAATATACGATAACTGTAAAACTTTTTAACCATTCGCCTGCAAAATGACAAATTTTGAGATGTGTCACTTTTCATAACATAAATGTGTTTCTTCTTCGTTTCCTTGGTGATGAAAATTGACGATCGATAAGTTTTTGTGTCCAGGTCATCATCCTGATTGCAAATAATACAAAAATAATTTAATATGCCATTAAAATTTTGCCATTGACATTTGCGGAAAAAACGGCAATTACTAATCACTCTAACCTCAAGAACAATACAAAAACTAAATTTTTGTTCTTAACATTCCTCCAAATTTCTTAAATAAAAAATTATGAAATAACTCAATCCCAAAAATTTCTCTTCCCATAAGTGGACCCAGGTCTAAAATCTTCGACAAAAATAATTAAATATAACCCACCCATTTTATTTCAGGAGTAAAAATAAAGCAATAACCCAGTCTGTCCAACTTTTGTTTTACAGAAGGTATTATACCTCAAAAGATACGAAAGCGTACGACAAAAAAGAAATGCCAAAAAAGTTTCATCTAAGCTTTTTTTCGGTTGACTATAGCAGCAACTAATTTGCTTAATAAACCTCCAAATGAGACAGTTGTTCAAGCTCGAAGTCGGTACAATTCAGCCGGTAATAAATTACCTAAGTTGCTAATATCAAAACAAGTGCCCGCTGTGTATTGTTTTAATATAGGCACCTACCTCCGGCCCCAAGTCGGTTGGGGAAAAGACAAATTTTATCAGAGCTATTACTCCCCTGGTTCCCCATATCTCCGACGCGGTGTTTAATTAAATTTTAGTCTAATTGCTTCAATTAATATCGGGCGACTGTCGCGGCGTACACACGGGAGCCGCCCGAGCAATTTGGTAAATTTTCTTTGTCCGCTTTTGCGCCTAGTGCCGACTAAATTAATACCATCCAACATAATTTATAGCAAACAATGCTTTATAATAACTCATTATATAAACTTGTGTACTTAGGCTGGATCTATCAATGCAAGGTTACATCTTCTAGTTAACAAACTGCTAGTTTACGTTAACTCCTAGTTACGAAAATATCGGGTCTTTCAATGCAGTCTAGTTAGGCGACTATAGGTTAAGGAGAGGTTGGCAATGGAAAAGCAATGTCGCCAATCATAGAAAAATAAGATCTTTGTAATTTTCTAGTGATATATAGCGCTTCACTGTCAGCTGTGCATCGGTTATCGCCATGTTACCGCATTTCTGTTTGAATTTCAAAGCTTCGACATTTTCTTTGTTTACGAGTTTACGTTTACGTTTTTTTTTGTCTATACACTATTACGCACATGTGATTGTATTATATCTCATTTGATAAGTTATATTATAATTATAATATGTTTATTATTAGTAATAATATAACAAGAGAATGAGAATAAATTGAAAATAATTTGACAGATTGTTTGAAAACTTGTTTGCCAGGCAATAGTCACGAGGGGCTCGAGTGGCTATTGCCAAATGGCAACAAGTTTGAACAAAATCTGTTAAATTATTTTCTAATTTATGGAACTCTCGAGTTATATTTGACTAGATTATTTTTTGATTCACAAATTTTTACAATAAAAAAGATCAATAAAACTATCATAAAATTATTGAAAAATTTAATTTAATTAATTATTACTTACAATATATGAAAATATCGTTGACACATTGTGAATATATTAAAAGAATTAACAATTTAAATTAGTGCAATGAAAAACGCAATTATTAAAAATATTTCGAGACACATTACTTATTGAGGGGTTGGAATTGCTTGTTATATTAAGTGTTTCCTCCTGCGTATTTCCTCTAAGATTATTTATTATATTTGAATGATGTTCTTAGTTCAATTGTAAGTATGGTTTAATCGAACTTGCAGAATTATGACCAGTGACCTTGATTAGTTCTTGTTCTCCTACACCAGCTTTTGAAAGGTTACTTACTGCACTTGATCTGGCAGAATGGTTAGTTATTTTTTTAGTAACTGTGTCTAGACCTACTTTTTCTGCGGATTCTTTCAACCATTTTGAAATGGAATTTATTCCCACAGGAACGCTTTTATACCAAAAACCATGAGTTTGCCAAGCCGGATTTGGAGTAAGAAACAAGCGTTCGGTTTTAATATTTTCTTCACGTTAACTCATTAGTTTTTCAAGAAGACGAACAGGGCAAATATCTGGGTTATTTATGTTTGGAGTCAACAATTTACTATTAGCGCACCTTTGTGCTCCACCCTGTGCAGTTTTTGTAAAGATGGGATTGTATTCAATGCGGCCAGTATTTAATCTTTTTATGTCGGTTTCTTTTTTAAAATAATGAACTAAACATTTCGTAGCTACTCCTCCCCTCCAAGCTAGTTCATACGATGCAACGTGAAAAAACTTTCTCTGCAATCCACAAGGTGTATCTTCGTCCCAATAGTTAAAAATTTGCAACAATTCTGTATTAGAAAGTGCCACAGAACTTTGTTTGTGGTTTTCAGGATGTTTTCGTAAAATTTTTATTTTTGCATCTCTTGCATTCCGAGCATTTCTGAATTCTATATCATGGAAAGGATCAAAGGACCTGTTATACTTATTCTAAAGTAAAGTTCTTGAACTAATTTTGCCGTTTTATTGCACATTGTCTTTATTACTGCTTCTTTATAATCATTTCCGTCTTTTCTTTTCATGTTATAAGCTCAATCTTTTAAAATCAATGCCAGAGTACCTGTTGTAGTAGATTGATCCAGAATATAATTTCTTTCTTTGGTGAAGGTCTTAAATTGTCTCCATATAGACTGATTACTTATTAGAGTATTTTTCGAAGTAGTTTCTAAAATCTTTTTTGTAATTTCTGCATCAGAAAAGGTACTAAACTGATGACTTTCACCCATTTCGCGTTGACACAATTAAATAATTATTTTGACAAGTATCTGACAGTTGCTAGACAAATAAAAGCTACAGTGATTATTCCCGAGAATAATCACAAGAGATTTATTCCCACTATAATAATGACATAATTGGTTGAAACTTACCCTTGTGACAAATAAAGAAGCATTGCATTGCTTTTAAGAAACGTCAAAAAATAATCATAATATACCCAATCTTGTGTTTATATTGATCTTACCTTACGTGGCAAACCGCAATAAAAATAGGTAAAAGATCTTTGAAGAATAAAATTTAACAAAATCGATCATTTATGTTATCACATTACTTGATTAGTTAGAGTACAGGTTAGTCCGGATTATCAAAAGTCTTCTGTATTTGCAACTAATACTCACCGTTACTCATCCGTGTTCAATACTGTCGGATATCAATTAACTCGCACACAAGAGCACATTGCACATTGCACCAAATACTTACCGAAGAAGGTTTATAGTTAGTTATCACTTATTTTCTACACTTAAAAAAATAAAACACCACAAGATTTATTTATTTATAACAGAAAATTTGCTTATTGTATTGTATGGTAAAATATTTGGCCAATATCTGTGCCCTAGCATTACAATAATTATTTTGTATTGGTACTATGCCAGTCCACTCCGCTTCATGTGGTATAATGGCAACATAGAAATCTTGCGGACAAACTTCTTCATTTGGTCGCAGGCAATGTCCAACCGATATTGCAAGAG
The DNA here is from genome assembly GCA_964023965.1 of Melinopterus prodromus. Taxonomy (NCBI): domain Eukaryota; kingdom Metazoa; phylum Arthropoda; class Insecta; order Coleoptera; family Scarabaeidae; genus Melinopterus; species Melinopterus prodromus. Next base: position 10,154,244 of record OZ030392.1, on the reverse strand, counting down.
TTACTACCAAGATTGTAGTATCTACTGTCAAGACAGGTTAGGCGAAGGCACAGTCGGGACCTTTATCGAGATGAAGCCCTTATTGTTTCTAAAACCCACTGTAGCGTAGACTCGGAGAGCTAGCAGAAGTTTTTAATAGTGGACACAGCATGATTTCTAAAAAAGAAACACCATTTAACACAAAAACATACAAATAAAAACTGAACTTACATAATATATGATGGGCATTGTATACTCCCATCAATCGAGATAAAACCAAGCAAAGTTTCTTTTGATAGTCGAAATCGCTGATTTCCTCACCATCATCGAGTCGACAAGGATCATCCAAAAGATTCATCACTATAGTAAATAAATAAAATCTCACAACCTATGGAACGTTAGGTTAGAATATCCACTAAATTAACTATTAACTATTAACTATTAAAAATTCTTGCGGGTAAAACTAACCACGATTTAAGTGGTAGTTAGGGTTAACCCGACCATTGATGAACACGTAAACTCAAAGTTAAGAGTTAACCTTAATTAAACTCGTAGTTACTGTTTTAACCTTGCATCGATAGATCTACCCTTAGTGATTCTGATTAATTATTAATTATATCAGATATTTGTGTTGATTTTGTTTTCCGACAGGGACAAGATTTCGGTGAGATTTTGGGAGAGTTCATTAACTTGTGGACAACCGAAATATAAACTGGTATATAAATTTAAACTTCATATACTTTATGGCATAAAGCGTCGGGGTATTATCAGCGTTAGGGCCGAATTCGAGAATAGAGCAATTAAATTAAGATTATATATGCGTCCACAGGGAATGCGTCGGTTTATACTTGGGGTATAATTATTCTCAAAATTTACATAATCTCCAAAATTCTGCGTAGAGCAGCCTCTATATAAATTATATACGTCAACGAACTCTAATTTCGAATTGTAACTACATAGATACACCATTACAGCTTATATACACCATTACAACATTATATACAGTGTGATCTTAAAGTGATTCGTAAACTACGCCTGCAAAGGACATCTTGCCCTAACTTTAGAATCAAAAAATAAATTAAAACAAGTACTCAGAGGTTTTATTAGGTGTTAGCTCATACTCTTCAAAACAATTTTTTCTTTCCAAATTACTGAATGTTCACATAAAAATTGAAAAAAAGTATCACCTAATACTACACCTTCCTTTGTATTTATACCATACATCGGTTAATATTTAGTTTTCTTGGTTCTTTGAAATTTAGTAGGAGTTTTTCTGAATTCACAGTAGATGGTTTCACAGAAGCGAGAATTTTCAAGAAAATTTTCCAGAAAACAACACCTATTTCTTATTTTTTAGTGCGGCTTCTGAATTAGTTGTACAGTCTTGTTCGATTTTCTTTCAGTGTCTTCAGTGAAGTTAAAAGCGAAAAAGTTTCAGACAGGGTTGCATTCAAACACCACCCCGTAATACCAACATAACGTTTTAATTATAACTTCTCTTGAAGCCACTAGAAAATCCGCGCTAACGAATTACGAATTTAATAGTTTCTGATCTGTTGGTGCTGGTTACTGAAACTGTTCACTTGAATCTAGTTGCGAACAAAGTTTTGCTTAGCGTTTTACCCAATTGAAACACAAGTACTTACTGCAGAAACGATCCGGTAAATTTAGTAGAATTTCGACTAAACATTAATGTACCTAAAGCAGGTTTCCGTAAGTGGTTTAGAATTCCTTAATATAAATTTCTTACGAGTGAATGCACTCTGTACAGTATCGTCCGTTGTGTGGTGCATGTTGAGCAACAAGTTGTTTAGCAGGTATAGCTACATGAGAGACCCTTCGCATAAATAGCGATGAAAATATTAGCAAGTTATCTTGACTAAATAATATGTAGGAAAAATTTCCTTTACTAACTTTATTTTAATTTGTTAAATTATAATTCTGTAATGTTTTGTACAAGTTTTGTTTAACTCTAAACCACAGTTTTCAGCAACAACAACGTTAATAATTGTTTTGTAATAACGATAAACTGAAAATTCATAAATATAAGTGTTCTGATTCCTTTTCACAACTGTGTAGTGTGTACCAAAACAATCGTACAAAATAAACTCTAAACGACATAATGTTACTCTACTTTAGCCTACAAATTTAAATAAATTTACAGCGATATCGCAATTATGATCACAGTGGAGCTTGGGGCAACACTTTTAACCCTACTGTGATAAAAACTTATATGACTCCAGTATAAAGGATATAGAAATAGAAAGATAACCTAAAAAGTTAACTTTAAAATAGTGATTTTATAATTATAATTATCAGAATAGACGTGTCTAATTTCATAATTTATTAGAATAAATTATACTTAGTAAAATTACATGTGATGGAGATAATACTCATACGTTGCACACAACCAGAACTAAAATAAACTTTTAATTCTAACAAAAGAGTAATTAACTTTTGTAAAATAAACAGTGTACATATGTGGGCCCGGTCCTGCGTGATGAGCGGGGGATTTGTTGTTGCGCCAAGATATTGATAAATTCTTTTTTTGTGGTGACGTTTACAAATATTGAAAAAAATTCAATTCATGGGTGATATGAAGTTTAATGAATGAGCGAAGTGGCAGAAAATGTATGTACCTAGAGTGACGAGATAATAAAAAGGATAAAAAGTATTGTTAGTGCGTAGTCAAATCAGGGTTTAACGGTTTCAAAGTATTACATAAACGAAACGCAAAAAACAAAATTTAATTTAAGAAAAAATGCCCCCCAGTGTATTTTAATTTCAAATTGTGTTTTTGATGGCTTTAAGGTAGCAAACAAAATCTAAAAACTCTTATTTGCCAAAGTTAGCATAGGTTTCATGTGAATGGGGGGGGGGGGCTGATTGTATTTAGTCGCACACGGGCCCACTCACTCTTAGTTACGCCACTGCGTTTGACATATGGTGTTTGATATACATGGCATTTCAAATACTAATGAGCGAGCTGACTTGCGTGTTGCGAAAATAACGCGTGACCCACGCCATGGGTACTCCCGCTTAGTCATCTTATTCATGAAGCTAGACGAATTAAATCTGAAGGACTGTTATAGCGTTTTCGATTTATACAATTTTATGCACTCACTCGGCGCGAACTGCACCGTGAATATGCGTAAACCGCATTGCTTTGGTGCAGTCCTTTAAAACCAACTTCACGGTGAACTAGTTCTTAACCTAAAATACGTGATTTTCAAAGGCTCTTACGAAACTATTTATGATTATATTTAGCTTCCCGGGTGTTATTCTTATATATTTTATCTATATTCATCATTTCAATACAAAAAGTAATGACATATTCATCGATTAAGCCTGTCGAGAAGAGTGCTCTGAGCGCGTGCACTGCATAAGCCGAACACATGGCACGAAGCGAGTGGAAGAACCGAACATACAAAGCCTGGTGCTAGTGCAGCCGAGTGCAGTAAATTGAAAACGCTATTAATAGACAAGATATGTAACTTTTTGGAATATTTTGAAGGTAATTTTGTAGGTAATTACGTCAGCTTTTAAATGACATTCTAAATTATTTTGGTATATTTTCAATCTGGGTGGTATTCTGAACACAAGCGCATATCGATCCTGCCTTTTTATCAGCAAGGCCTGTTTTATTTTAGGTCTATGATTTGGTGAAAATAGTCGACACATGTCAATTGAACACTAAAGTAATCTTTTCACGGCTATGTTCATATGATTAGGTTTTTTTAGACTTTCTCATCCCTTGAGGATGAATTTAGAAAATACATTTTTAAAACTGCAGACCAAAAACAATAATCAGGAAATAAACAACGATTTAAATAAGGCTAAACAAGGTTATAACCGGTAAATATTAAGGGAAAAAGAATAAATGAATAGGAACGAACGAAAATAATAAAATACCTAGCAAGAACATGAAATTAAAAGAAAATATCAAAGAAACTATCATGCAACGATTATCAGCAAGTATCAACTATTTAGTAGGTATTATTATAATCGGTAATATGTTTTCTGTCGAATAATCGGTGTGTAGTCTAGGGTATCTACAAAAAAGCGACTAGCAAAAAAATGTTTTTGAATTTCCAGCATAAAAAAATAGTTCTCGAATGTTTGTGCATGAAATAAATAAAATGTTACTACTGCATACTAAATATATGTACTAAAAAAACCGGTAGGAAATAGAACAAATGAACTAGATACAAAATTAATTATAATAAATATATACAATAAAATCTCCAACTACCTACTCAATTTTGTTTTATTATTCTCAGAGCATTTCTATCTTTCTTTGGTCTGTTATGGGTTGTCTTAAATTCTGCAATTTTCGCATTCAATGTCTTCGAACTATATCTCCAGGTTCTGTAAACATTCTATGAATTAATTTTCTATTACTTTCTATTTTACGTTGAGCATTTCTCTGTTAAATTCTAAAAAGTAGGAAATTTTACAGCAGAAACATTTGCATTCATGCTTTCTGGCATGAATTTAATAGAAGTATAAATATTGTTATGTAATAAGTTAATAACTAAAAACCGGTTTAAAAAAACGGGTCTGCACCTATTTCTGCAAAAATTGACTTCTTAGACAAATGCCAATTATATCACGTAAGAACCTAACATAAAAGTGATGTTTTGTGTTCAGAATGAAAACAAAAATGACATAAAAATACGCAAAAAAGTAAGTTTTTGCTTGAAACTATCGCAAAAAAATCTGATGTGGCCAGGCACATGACTTTATCATACCATCTACAAAATTAATAGTTTAGCTGCATTAGATTCCATTAACCATTAACATAAATATATTAATTAAAGAAAATACACATTATGAATTAACATAATTTCAAATGCTATAAAAATGGTACCTTGCGCCATGGGCGCTTATCCAACATTGTATTTACAAATTTGAAATCTTTACGATTTACCCGCCAGTGAGTGAAGAACAGGTTGGCGGGTAAAATTTTAAAACCAAACGACGATAAAATGATAAAAAATGCTTTACAAAAATATTTAAAAGAACGTAAAAATTATTGATCTAAAAATTATTGAATAAAACACAGCACGCACACGCAGCTACCGCCACCGCCTTCGCCGGCTCCTTCGTTGATCAGGATCAACGTCATCTTCATCGCTGACGTCCCGCTCAGCATCTAGTTGCACAGGTCCTGCATCCGCATTGTCTTCGTGCTCGTCCCCAGGCTGATCTTGCGAATATTTTTTGACAGTACGCATTCTCGAAACATCACCCTTTAAAACTACCTACTGTCATTAGAATACATCCGTCATATCTGTCATAACATTTGTCAAATCCTCGCTTACTAGTTTCATATTAATGTAGACACGACCGATCTCGATCAAATAGAATTTGCTCATGCAGCGGCGAAACTATTTATTTTACCAAAAAGTATCGCAGACATAAATTATTCTGAATTTCCTCTACTTTAATTTATTATTTAACTATTTTGACGAAATTATAGAAATGGCAGCTCATTTGCAAAATCCTTGAAAAATGCTTTGAGGAAACGTCCAGTAGCTTTGGACCGTTTTGAACCAAAAGCTTTTCAGCTCTAAGTTTGGTCATAAAACTTCTAAATATGAACTTTCGTCCCGGTACCTTTAGTAGTTTCTCCGGAATCGTCTCCACAAAAATCGGCTACACACATACACACATACACACACACAGACTTTTTTACCTTGGTCAAAAATGATCAGGGGACCCAAAAAGACCTATTTTTTTTCGGCACGATTACAATACTTCGTAAAAATGTAGGGAGCCTTTTCAATGTTTCAAGACGACGCCATTTTTTGGTCAAACTGAAGACATCCTTACCTCAAGAATAGTCTAAAATTTGTTGAAATTTTTGTCTATTTAAGCACACCTCCAAATTTCGTTTGCAGTTCGTAATATTTCCGTTAAAAATCAGTGAAAAGATCAACTGTATACTTATATAACCCTCCTGTCAAACGTGCGATTTTGTCGATATATTTAATCTGCGATTTTGTCGAAAAACGGAAACAATTTTCCGGTCGAGTTATGTACAACAGTCGCATGTCGTGTCGGTGGATTTGAAATGCCCGCAATTTCGTCCGTTCGCAGCGGCGTATCGCGCGAAATAGCCGGTGTGTATCGGAAGCACTTTCCACTGTGGAATGATTACCAACTTAATCGGTAGACGTCGCCTGCAGAGCCGGCGAAATGGCCACTGTTGACCGTGTATCTGCCGCTTCGCCCCGGAGTGTAAGTCGCGCATGTTACCAAACCCGAAAACAGTAATTTATGGCCGATATTAAACTGCTGTAACCAGCTATGGGGATTTAGTATCCAAATTACCCGGTATAAACACACACGTATACACGGAGACCCGTTTCAATTCCAAGTTTTCTCTAGATTTATGCCAAATGGTTTCCGGCGCCATATTTCGAATGCATTAAATTTAATTATTGTTATATGGGACGTATAATTTATGCATGCAAATTGGGAGCAATTGATGGTTATGGCAGCTTTGAGAATTGCTCAAATAGTAAACTGGCCATCTTTACTGCGTCGTGAGTTCGTAAACCAAAACGTTCCAAAAAAAGCTCCTTTTGATTAATATTGCTGCCCTAATAATGCGTCAAAAAGTGGCTAAGGTGGAAATGAAAGCCAGATTGTTCCAAAAATTGGTATTCTCGTACGATGGTGACCAAATTTTAAAGTTGTCAAAGTTTAAATCATTTTTTAATGGCCATAGTGCATACATGTGGCCATACATGTGCAGTATGAGTGTATTCTGCAGAATATTAATGGTACGTCTATTAAAATAAGGTCAGCTTTTTAATGGAATGGTCTTTATTTCAGTATATTTTTGCAGTCGAGTTTTTGTTTTATTTGTCTAACTGCTAGAAATTTATTTAAACTGATTTATGATTTAACTCATTTATAGTGGATGGTCCTATCAGTTTCAAGACATCAATTTCATCTATCAAATAATTTTTATTCCAAGAATATAGATTTTACTTATAGGAACACCTTGTACAGGATCCCAATTTATAGAATCAACGTAGTTTTGTTCACATAAAGTAGTACTAGCATACTATTGTATAGAAATCTACTGTTTTGGAGGTAATAACATTTTTACAGCGATTGTATGAAACGTTATTATGATTTACTTATTGATACTAATAACTAATAAGTAACTCAGTATTCTGGGAACGGGTTCGTATAGATGAAGTCCAGAATTACGAAACCTTTCATTCTAAATACCTAAATCTGTCATTTTTCAAAGAACTTCAACCAATTTCTAGTGGTTCAGATATAATGTTTCTCTTAAAATGCGTTTTTTAAGTAAAATATGGCTTTATTACTGTTAAACTCTTGTTCTTTTATATCAATACTTCATTCCTGTGAAATTAGATATCGATGAATACAATATTAACACGTGCCCATTTTCGTTCCTATAGCTAACGTATTTCAATCAGTTTCCACCGAAAAATGTTCTGCAAAAATTTTAGCATAAATTTCTATCGTACCTCAAATTGCAGGTAATCAAGAGACCTAATATCCCTATGACGTTCAGAGTTTTGCCCCCTAAATTGCGATAATTTTCTTTCCTATAGCTAATGTATTTCAATCAGTTTCCACAGAAAAATGTTTATAACTTCTGCAAAAATGTTTGCATAAAATTCTATCATGCCGCAAATTGTAGGTAATTAAGAGACCTAATATCCCTATGACGTTCAGAGTTTTGCCCCCTAAATTGCGATAGTTTCGTTCTTATAGCTAACGTATTTTAATCAGTTTCCACAGAAAAATGTTTATAACTTCTGCAAAAATTTTTGCATGAATTTCTGTCATTCCTCAAATTGTAGGTAATTAAGAGACCTAATATCCCTATGCTATTCAGAGTTTTGCCCCCCGTAAATTGCGATAATTTTCGTTCCTATAGCGAACGTATTTCAATTAGTTTCCACAGAAAAATTTTAATAACTTATGCTAAAATGCATAAATTTCTATCACACCTCCAATTGTAGGTAACTAAGAGCCCTAATATCCCTATGACGTTCAGAGTTTTGCCCCCCTAAATTGCGATAGTTTCGTTCCTATACCTAACGTATTTCAATCAGTTTCCACAGAAAAATGTTTATAACTTCTGCAAAAAATTTTGCATGAATTTCTATCATACCTCAAATTGTAGGTAATTAAGAGACCTGATATCCTTATGACTTTCAGAGTTTTTCCCCCCGTAAATTACGACAATTTTCGTTCCTATAGCTAACGTATTTCAATTAGTTTCCACCGAAAAATGTTTATAACTTCTGCAAAAATGTTTGCATAAATTTAAATATCTATAACACCTCCAATTGTAGGTAATTAAGAGACCTAATATCCCTACGACGTTCAGAGTTTTGCTCCCCCTAAATTGCGATAATGTTCGCTCTTATAGCTAACGTATTTCAATGTTTGGCACGTGGCCATGGGCCTCAAAATCAAGAATAAATATAAAAATACTATAAAAAGAGTAATAAGAAACCTTTTTATTTGGTTTTACTACAATGCATTTACATACCACAGTTATTAACTAAATAGAAGAAAAAGTAATCAATTAACTTTTGTGTTGATAGAGAAATTCCCATACTTTCAAATACTTAATTTGTCAAAAATATAATCTGAGCAACGTGAACCAACAATGAACAGAAAACGAACAAAAAATAACGTTTTCCGGTATGCTTTTCTCTGTTAAATCTGTATCAGAAGGCAGAAATTTTGACTTGAACCTGGTTTTTGAAGAAAGCGGTGCTAAAAACAGCAGAAAAATCAACAATACATTTTGTTTCTGAAAAATTGGACACAATTTGGAATCTGTTTTCAGATTCAGATTCTATTTTATTCCTTGTGCCATAGATTAGTATGTTATCAATGATTACTTGTCATCGATCTTAAATTTCACAGGATGTAAGTAAGGATATTAATGAACAAATAGAGAAGATCCCGCAGAAAAAGTTCTTTCTGTATAAATAAGGACATTGCAAACATTTTTTCTTATTTACGTACAATATCTCTGGTTAACTTTTCCACAGTTCTTCAAATTGCGATAATTTTCAGATGTGTCAAAAATGACCTAAATCATTTCACCCTGTATAAGTAGAAACATTTAAAGTCATATATTTGTGTCCAAATGTCAACGATGTTGTTACATAATTAGTTAATTTATTTTTATTTAATTTTCGATAATTTTGTTGTTACTTTGCTACTAAAATTAAATTTCTTGTATTTAATTATCACGGCGAAATTCAATTATGGCAAACAAAATTGAATCATTCTCTTAGCCGGAATATTTCTTATTTGATGGAATGTAGTACAACAAACAAATCATCCAAAACTACATATATAAACTAAGAACTAATCGAATAGTTCCATTTCTGATAATGATTGAGCATACTTGTAGATATATTTGTTTCCTCTTCAACTTCGCTGATCATTATTTTCTGTCTAGGATGTATGTACTGGAAAAATGAATTTATTGATAAACACAACATCAAATGTTTTCAAATTATCACTTCTCATTAAAAAATAGTAAATTTTAAACAATTGATATTGAATCGAAATGGAAAAATAAAATCTATCGTTCAACTCACTTCATGATAGAATTTTTATATATTAATACATAAACAACTTATTGGTGCAAAAATGATACCCATACCATTTTATTTGTCTATCTTGACAATATAACTCTCCGTGCTGTGTTTAGTAAGTAATTCTTTTAGCATATTCCCTTTCCTATTTGAGAATGGCTTTTGTGCGTCTACCAGGAACTCCCTAATGAGTTGTTTTCGAGTGAATTCAAAGGTTATTTAGCCGCACAGAAGCGCATCATTAGCGATGCCGGGATGGCATCTCAACGCGGCGCGAACGCTACTTCCGCCCGTCTTCGGCTTGAATGTCACATTTTGGTAATTAATCCGCGATTAACCAGCCTTTTTGATCGTTAGCTATGTTCGGAGTTTTCTGATATAGCTATTGAGTGCCCATTTAGTAACTTTTTACACCTGTTGCTGCTTTTTGCTCCCGTTCCATTCATTTTTTTGCTTTGTAGTGGTGCCAGGAGATAATGTGTAATTTATAATTTAGTAGACTATTGTTCATTTCGGCGGAAACTGGAAATAAAGCACAAGTAATAATACTATAATTCCAAAACAGACTACACAGGATGTTGGTTCAGTGCAAATGGAGAGGAAGTACCATGTAAGATCTTCTTAAATGTCAACCATCACAACTATATCGTGTTAACATTGACTAGAATCAACTAAAGGAACGAATGATAATTAATCCAGGTAAGGATAATTTTTGGAAAAAGCACCTCCGCCTGGATTTGAACCAGGAACCCTGCAATTTCCGGTTGACAGCTCTCCCAGTTGAGCTACAGAGGCTGTGGAAATTTATAGGTTTTATTTGTCACTTCAGGACTTGTAATCCGAGTTTCGTACACTACGTAAACTTGTCAATAATAAAGTCAGTAATAAATTTCCACAGCCTCTGTAGCTCAACTGGGAGAGCTGGCAACCGGAAATTGGAGGGTTCGTGGTTCAAATCCAAGCGGAGGTGCTTTTTCCAAAAATTATCCTCACCTGGATTAATTATATATCATTCGTTTCTTTAGTTAATTCTTATTACTGACAAGTTTACGTAATAACCATCCCTTGAATTTATTTATCTGTTTGAGCTGTTAAGTAATAAATGATATTCGTGGTTGATTTCAACCAAAAATCAAAGTACAGATTTTGACTCACAAATGGGCATCTGGATGATTGTTTACCAACAGGAAAGCACTGGCCAACAAAATGCAATACGAAAGATCACATTGTCTTAAACTTTGTATATATTGTTAATATGGAAGACGTTAATCTTTTTTAATCTAAGAATATAAACAATACTTTATATCATCACTATGTTAGAATTGAAATTTTAGAATTAAAACGTTATTATTTGTTTGCTTTCTTGGTTGTGATGGTATATTTCTATTGATCTATGGCTACTTATGTCAAGTTTTGTTTAATCAACACTTACCTGCTCATCTACCTCGAATTTCTTTTAGCCTATCTTGATAATCACAAAAAGCAAATACTTTTGCTATAGAATCCATTTTGACTTGTTAAAACGATTTGACCCTGGTATTCAATTTCGAAAACAAAATAAAGGCAGTAAATGGGCATTTGACATTTGGTTCAGTCGGTATCACAAAATCACATTTTTTTTTTTCAAAAACCCTATACTTAAAGGCAAGCTACAAGGCTTATTTACTGCCCATACATACAATCCATGCTCACCAGAGCCATATGCTATTAAAAAGAAGTCGATGACGTCATAAATAAAAATTGATGCATATTTTGATAATTAAAAGTGTAAGTGTCCAAGGATTTCTTAATTTCAGTAAAAATGATCTTGATAATTTGGTAATATATTGTTAAAATAGTAGCTTTCATATAAACAATATTGACTTGAAATGAAGGAATTACCATAAATACCTAAAAATAAAGCAATCATTTAAACATGGATAAAAATCCACCAGTAATCAAGAACATATGTATGTATAAACATAATAGAAAAGACATCGGGAGTTGTTTATAATTAGTGATTTCACTGCATAGAAAGGTTCAAAAGATCTCGATTTTGTGAGCTAAGCATGTAGGTATTGTATGTATAATAATTAATAATAATCATTTTATCGTTTGCCGTAAGTTGCGCATATTAAATAAACTAGTGCAATTAAAATGTAACTAATTCTCACATATTTGCCACAGCCATTGAAGCAGCGTATAGCTGACAAGAACCATATTGGCTACGTTCATCTAAACCCATATATATGGTAAACAAACGATCTATTAATTAAAATACTACATCCTATTTTATAAGCAACTTATAACTGAATCCACCCATAAAATAATGGGAAACTATAACACCAATAAATAAAATACATGCAACAATAATAAATTGGTGTACCTACCTATAGTTTGCATAATATTTAACAACGCACATGCTCTAATATCCATCCCCACCATCGCGCCTTTGTGTATCGGCGCGGCGTGACTCAGCATTCTCTTGTTTTTTAGCCCTGTCGAGCAGTCTGTAGACCCTGCGTTTGGAACGTTGTCACGTTTTCCAATTTCGACGCGTTTCTCGAATTTTGCTTACGTAATTATCGGTATCTTGGTTTAGAAAGTTGATAAATTTGTGACATTTGTTGTCGGTGTTGTTCTCGTTGCCTTCTCAATCTAATTTCGTCCAGATAGGAGAGAGGAATCGTCCAAATAAGGTAGGATGTTTTTTCTATTGCGTAATGGCTGTTGATTTTAATGGAATGTTTGCGTTTTCGAGTTGGTTTGGGTTGGATTGTCTAGTATTCTGGTATTCTAACAACAAAGGACCATCATATCTTTTATATATCATCATCACGGTTAATTAATATCGACGGCTTAGCTGCAATAGCACGTATCATTATGGTAAGCGGGTTCCAAAACGCACATTGAGTTAGTACGGGTCTCAATACTAAACACGCGTGATTTTTGGAATGTTTCCGTATGTATTACGACTTAACCCAATATCATGACCAGCTCCAAAAGCGTCTCACAGTGATCCCCTAGGGATGTATGTACTTGTTATCTAAAATCCTAGAGTACGTTCACAAGTGGGATTGAAGTACAATATGAGGTATGAATTAGGGATGCCAATCCCGAACAATATACAGATCGCGGGATTTCGAAAAGTGTCGTAGACATAGATTGTACAAAATTTCCTCTACTTTAATTTATGATTTAACTATTTTGACGAAATTACAGAAAAGGCGGCGGCCCATTTGAAAAATGGGCCGGCGCGGCGCGTTATGCCATCATGGGGTGCTGGGCAATTTTGTATTTGGGGGCCCCCATATACAATGTTGACTTAAGAAGAGGTACTTTTTTATACACAAATAATACACTGCGGGCAAAAAAAAACGGTACAAATTTTCAATCACTCGTATTTCCAATAATATTCAGTTAATTCAAATATATCTTTAAAAATGAATAGTAGAGTGAAGATTGAAACCATTCCATATTCGCAATAAGAGAACGTTTCAATCCAAAGTTATGATGCTTTATTTTTGGCTATGCAATATTTCTGATAATATCGGGTCAATTTAATGTGAAATGAAAGGTGTATCAAAGCCAATGGGTGGGTATGACATCTGTCTTGTTCTGGTAAACAAGAGCACTAGAAATCTTATAACGTCGTACACAGGGTGATTGTTTTCTTATATCGGGTGATATATTTAAACAATGTTTTTTTGTTAAATCCAGTTGAAATCTATCTGTGTGCTTGAGTTATATTTAAAGCCCGTGGAGAAACTATTGGTGTTGTTATGGGCGGCACGTTTGAATTTAACATTTTAGGTGGTCTTTTCGTCACTTTCAATTATGATGATGTATTACATTTGTTGTTCAGCTGTAAATTTTATACGTATGTTACTTGTTCTTGTTCTTTTGTTTGTTTTTGCCAAGATTGAATAGGAACTGGACTCAACGTTTTTTGACTATGACACATTACTTCAAACCAAGTCTTCTTTTTTTATTTTTATATCGTGCACTTCCAACATCAGGCTGTAGCCACACTGAATACATTGTGTTGTTCCTTTTTTTAAACAAAAATTGCAAAAACTCTACAGCCCAATAATTGTAGAACAATATGGAAAACAGGTAATAAAAAATCCTCCAAACATTTCAAAAACAAACATGGCGCCCATTTGAAAACTAAACGTTGGCCATATATGGCCAACCACCATTTTTAAAGATAACTCAAGTTCGCAATTAGACTTTTCGTGCCTATGCAATGGACTCATTTTTTTATCTAAGCAAATATCCAATTCAGCTGCTTTTTTAACAAAACAGCAAGAAAACGATTTTTCATAATTTCACCCTCTATAGTAAAAAAAATCCTCCTGCATACGATGCTATAAAATCTCTACTGTTCCCTTTGACCGAAAGAAAACAAATGTCATTACCTACTAATTTCATTAAACCTTTCATTTCACATTAAATTGACCCGATATATCAGAAATGTTGCATAGCCATACATTAAACAACATTACATTGGATTAAAACGTTCAATTATTGCAAATATGATATTTTTGCAATCGTCATAATATAAACAATTAGTTTCTCTGCGAAATGCTTGAAATTACTTAATATCTTTAGAAATATTACCAATTGAAAATTTGTACCGTTTTTTGTTTTGCCCACAGTGTATATGTATACATACTAATAATACTAATATAACGTTTCGGAACAAAAATCATAAATAATAGGTAAAGTGTTGACCTTTTTCAACAAGATTTAATAATATAATAAAGTACCTACATAATTATTTGAAGTAACAACAGATTAGTGTTAACAATTACAAAATAACTAATAAATAGCTTAACAATTCAAAAATCAAAATTCCTAGCAAGTAAAATATATTTTCTTAATAAATAAAGGATATTCTTAGCAAATAAATATTTTTAATATTTTAAAAACTGCGATAGTTTTATTATTTTATTTTATTATTTAAGAATAATACGCCATCATCAATATATACATATATGTCCTCTGAATATGTAAATCAATTATTCCGAATGCCTTCTGCTATATACAGTTTTAACAAGAAGAAACGTAACGTGTCAATATCTGGTCGTCAAAGTTTAGAAGAAAGTAACCAAATAACAGGTTTAGGAAAAGACTTAATTTTGTAATCAGATCTACACCGAAATGATTAGGTATTTGCTATCCAATTATAAGTGATAGTAAACTTGGAACCTTTGCCGATTATACAAAAAAAATATATTTTGATTCTAATGACAGGTAGTGTCAACGCTGATGTTTTGACAATACCTACTGTCAATACAATCTAAATATTTGGCTAAATCCTGGCTAACTAGTTTTATTTTAATGCAGACACGACCTATCTCGATCAAATAGAATCTCATGCAGTTAAACTATTAAGTTTATATGTAGTATGATAAAGTCATGTGCCTGGCCACATCAGATTTTTTGTTTGTTAATACATTTTCCATTTGCAAATTCATGTTCAGCAAAGTTATCAAAAATTAACAATATTCAATTGTCTTTTTATCGAAAATTTAGTTATGAAAGACCACACAATTAGAAAATCTGCGAATTCATAAATAAATCCTTAATTATATATTGCGTAAAGAATATTCTGTTTGATTTACAAAAAAAAACAAATGTTGGCTTATGCTTGTCAGAAAATATAGTGGCTATGTGGATTATACCACAAGTTTATTCTATAAAATAATATAACCCCACAATATTAACAGTATACTATTTTAGACCTTGGAAAACATACTTTTTTTCCACGTGCATTAGAATTGAGGTTCAATTACCGTTTAGCCACAAGAGTGTGATACAGTAATTTTCAAGGTTGATTCGATAACAAAGTTCAAACAATTTGCATGCAGATGTCGAGGAAATTCTTGAACACTGCTCTAGAAAAGAAAAAAACGGGCTTAGTAAAAGACAGACGCGAGCGAGACCGGAGCTACCGGCAAATCCGTATCTCATAAGTACCTTTCATCTGAGATTATGACGAGAGCGAGATACGGAGCGTTTCCACGTCAATTCTTCAACCGTGAACTCCTCCCGGTCCATATGCAGGACAGCACGGGAGCGCAGGGAGATTATGCCCGCGCTGGAATTACATTTTCCGCTGGTTCGGTGGGCGACCTCATCTAACGTCATTGGTTTTTCGATTTGCTAAAACTGTCACGCGCCACAAGAACTTACTACGGATTGAATGGCTCGAACCGATGTAAAATGCGTATTTGCGAAGACGACGGCGATGGTTTTCGTGAATCGAAAGACGTTCTTCACTTATTTTATCATCGGGATGGGTTGCAGATTTTGAATCGAGCGTTTTCAATTCGATTCTGTTTTGAGGGTTTATTGTTGTTGGTATGTCGAAATATTTTATATTTTTGTTAGGTTTTATCTTTACTGTATGTAGTGATGTTTAAATACACAAAATACGAATTATTTGTGATGAATGATTATTATTTTCCAAGCTTTATGTGTTTCTGAAGTTTGCCTTTGTGAACAGCAAATTTCCCCAATTTTCCTGTTTAATAAATAAACAATATTTAAATAAAATTTTCAAGAAATATTCTTAAGTAAGTAAGTTACCCCATTGAGTAAAATGATTTTGTAAGTGAATGATTGACATTAGTAACAAATTATCACTATTCTTGCCTTAGCATGGTATCTTATTTGGCTTTTTTTGTTCATCAGCACATTTTCTTGCACAATTTTCCTGTTTAATAAATAAATTATACTAAAATAAAATTACATTTTCAGGAAAAGTTACTTAAAGATTTCTTTTAAAATTTATTGATTATTTTTTGTTGATAAGGGGTATGTTGCGCCTTAGGTTTACGCGCTTGACATTAGAATGATTTTCCTGTTTAATGCATAATTTTCCTTCTAAAATTAGACAAAAATGGTATTGTAAATGAATTGACATTGACATTGACGTGAATTTTTCACAAATTTGACCGTACGATGTTATCTGGTTTGTTAAAAAATGATAAAATTTGCTGTTAGGTTACTATTATTCTAAAAGTTTTAAAGTTAATGTGAATGTTTTTTACTTTATCATAGTACGATAAACTATTATAATCGTGCCAATTTTGTTTTTGAAATTTTATCGGAAATATGCATTTATGGGTCTCCGGAACACTATTGACCAAGGTCCAAAAAAATTCTCTGTGTGTATGTGTGTGTACCCGTTTTTTTTTTTCGGAGAAACTACTAAAGGTATCGTGACGAAACTTCATATTTAGAAGTTTCATGACCAACTTAGGGCTGAAAAGCTTTTTGTTGAAAAGGTTCCAAAGGAACTGGATGTTTACTCAAATCATGTTTCAAGGATTTGCAAATGAGCTGCCATTTCTGTAATTTCGCCGAAAAAGTTAAATAATAAACTAAAGCAGAGGAAATTTTGTATTATTTATGTCTATGACATTTTTTGGTAATATTAATAATTTAGCTGCAGGAGCATATTGTATTTTATTGAGATCGGTCGTGTGTGCATTAATATAAAACTAGTTAGCCAGGATTTGACAGATACTTTCATTCTAATGACAGTAGGTAGTGTCAAACGCTGATGTTTCGACAATACCTACTGTCAATAGAATCAAAATATTTTAGTTTATTTTAATGCTGACACGACCGGTCTGGATCAAATAGAATCTCATGCAGCTCAACTCTTAATTTTATACATAGTATGATAAAATCATGGTCACATCAGTTTTTTTTGTGATTATCTAACTCTTGATGTTACACCGTAGATTCTAGATAAATTTTAGTAATTGTGTTTTTTTTACTGGAATCGATGTGTTTTGCTTGGGACAATATTACGACAGTATTTTTGACTTAAAGTGAATACGAAACCAAATAGTACGTCTACTCTACTTTTGGGACGGTCAAATCCTGAATCTTTTTACCATTCAATAACGTACATAAAGTATTTCTATCTATTACTCTTTGTATTTAAAACAATTTAAATTTATTTTTTGTAGTTAAAACAATTTTAATATGTTTTTATGTTTCGCACATTTTTACGATTACTCTATTTTACACAGGAAAAAATGTGTGCGGTGGGATTACTGACGATATTGATCCTTATGTGGGATAATACTACTTTAAACATTTTAAACCTTATGTTTGTACTGATGCAATTTTTAGTTGAAATGACCAAAAGCCAGATAACGAGAAATCGTATTTAGAAGTAAATAAAATTTTTATTTAAAAATAATACAGTATAAGTATAAAAATAGTACTTAACGCCGTACGTCTGTTTTTGATGATTGGCAGCAGTTTCTTTTTCGATGTCTAAAAGTCAAACTCAAAGAGCACAATATTTTATCATTCTGCATCATCATTTATCATGATTATTATTTTAATCTGAATAAAGTCAATACTTTTATAGGAAAATGGAATTAGTTTAAATAATTATATATTTCCAACTTCATGAAAGAATTTATCCTATTTGTTGGTAAGCGCCCATTAATTTTTTCCCTCATGTTCAAGAGGATGTTATTCCAAACACAATAAAATACAGAAGAATGTTTTTATTAATTATTAAACATTGTATGTACTGAGATAAGTTAATTGTCACAGTTTTAAATTTTTAAGTCTGCTCCCACCAGAAATATAAGGCATTAATAATCGAAAATAAGAGACTAAGACATAAGACGAAAGTAAATAATAGTAGTAAAAATTTAAATATTTTCTAAACAGTGTAAACCTTATATAACAAAGTTACTTAGTTTAACGAAAACACATATCAATGTCATAAAATAAAAATGTCTGATTCGTTGACGCAAATACGGTCGCCATTTTTAAAATGAGTAAAATAAAAATATAAAAAAATTGATTTAGCACTCCTAGAACATTAGGAGATTTATTAAAAAAGTTAAGTTTTTCTACAAGAGATTTTTTTCTAAAATATCTTCTGGATTGTCTTAAACCTAAAATGCAAATTATTAGAATGTAATTATCTCCTTACATGTACAGGATGTTACCAAAACTATGAAAAACTTCTCACTAAAACGAAAGAACCTTTATTTTAAAAGCTATGCCAAAATGTTATTATAAAAACTATTTAGAAGTACTAGAGTTCATCAAATAGGAAATTCTAATCACCTCCATTGCTTATACCGGGTGTTTTTGTTAACAGTTACCATTTTTATCGTCAGTTTCTCAGAAAATTTTAGTCTTCATATTTTAGGTTTAAGACAAAGCTTTTATAAACAATAAAACTTTCTCTAAAATTGATAATAACTTTTTTCCCAGGGACAAAAACAACCCCACATCATCTTTTAACAAGACAACACCGTCGACAGTTTGAATAAATTACCTACCCCCTGGGACTTAATATCCAATAAAGAAAAAATAACAGCAGGAATTTACTCGCAAAGTTTAATTAGTATATCGCCCCTGTTGCGATCTTATCAGTTAGGGCGATTAAGGGCCCTCCCTAAAATACGAGCCGGCCAATTTGTAGCTTTTAAGTAGAACACGGTATGGGCGGACCGTACACTGTCATAGACGCTGAAAATATCGTCCCCCGAAGAGAGATTCAGTTCTACCTCTAGGCGAGAGCATGTCGCCTCGGTGCCAATATTGCTACCCTGATCTTCACCGAACGTCGGAGTGCTTTTTACCTTCAAAACGCCACGAAAATACGTGTCGCAGAGTAGACGTCGCAGCGTATTATATATAATGCGGGCGTGCACTTCTCAAGAGTTTTTACACTTTGCCGCAGACAGTTTGTCAGGAGTTGTATACGGTTTGCAGTGTATTTAGACGCTGTATGTAAGCGAGAAAGCTAATATGTACTGTGTATTCATAAATGCCTCTGCCGCTGGGTATTCAAGCCAATTACCATAATTGACAGTGCCTGTCTGGTTCATTATGAGCATCATAGATGTTTTCTCTGAGTAACTAGAGCAAGAAGATAGCAATTTACTAGTAGCGATGTTGTTAAACCTCACCATAACTTCTTCTTTCTGCAATAACTGGTCCAAAATAATTTGCGCCATTTCTGTCTTGGGTTATTGTTTCTTCTTTACATATGGGCCCAATTACTCTGTGGAATAAATTTTAATTTTTTTGCTTATGATTTTATGTCTTTAAAGATCCTTTAATTGTCTATATACTTCCAATATTTTTATTAGTTCTAATGACCATAAACCAACAATTTTTTTAAAATTTTTATACAAATCCCACCCAGTGTTTCACTAGTGTGCCACTTAAGTTTCAGTAACTAATTTAGTCTTTAATTTTTGCAGGAAACTCTGTTCTCCTGAGTCAACAGCAGAAATCGATTGAATGATTTATATGTTGTTGCCAAGCCATTGGAATTTCTAGTGACATACTAGTGTTTTTGTATAAAACCATACCGACTTGACTGACATGTCCGACTTTTTTGTAAACCAGAGTAAAATGTTTACGTACGACCGATTAAAATGTTAACAAAATCATATTGTAAACTTCATAAGGAATTGAAACAAACAATAAGATCAATTAAAACTTTTTACTCGAATAATATTACTTTTTAAAACAGTTGATTTTATAATTTGTAATGTTTGTTTTGTTCCTTCGTTTTCGTATTTCTTAACAAGTATTTTCTTTTCTTTTATTTTGTTAATATTTTACTGGGAAGTAACTTCTTAATGGAATGAACAAACAACTAAGTCTATATGAAACTGTATATATCTATATGATACTACTTCATAAAAAGTGCAGGGAGAATAGTGGGACAGCATGTATATGCGAGGTCTATAATTATACCCTGATATTCAATTTCGAAGATAGAGAAAATTAATGGTCGTGGATTCGTGGATCAATTTTCAGGATTTCAGGTAACAACAAATTTTAATGGTTATTTTGAAACTATTAGTTTCTGGGACATTTGATTCAGCTGCTATAACAATATCACGTTTTTCGGATACATATTTAACGCATAGTAAATTATTGACGGCATGCAGAAAATCCATGCTCCCCAGGGTGATCAACGTTTTCCTAATTTTTAATTGGCGTTTTGCCGAAAAATTTTTTATTGTAAGGCCATACAATTTGTATAACATTTAAAACAACAAGAAAAGTGTCTATAATCGATTGCTATGCAAAAGAACTGTCGATGATGTTATGTAAAAACCAGTTGGTAGTCGGAAATTGAATTTAATATAAAAATGTGACCGGGAACGAAAAAACCGGAGACAACCGGATGACTTTGAGATTTTGGCGAAATCAAGTAGTCAATAGCTAGAGCATTAAATTCTGTAAAAATGTCAAAATTTCAAATTCTTGCACAGTATTATATGCCTTCTAGAGTTCCAATGTAGATTACCAATTTTCTTTTAAATAATAACAGAAATAAATGTTAGAATTTTTTCATTTGACGAGAAAAATATTCAAATAAATATATTGCTAATGTTACATCCCAAATTGCTTTTGATGGCTATGAATCACTTTCATCATTTCATTATTCTCTGTAAGTAATGGTTTTGAAAAGTTTCAAAACTGTTAGTCCAGAATATAGAACATTTTTGTGGAACTATGTGGGTAAAATAAACGGTACAAATTTAAATTTCTGGTATTTTCAATAGTGTTTACTCGAAAATTAGTAATTAATTTCTCTAAAAAAAAAATTGTTTTTATTCCAAAAAATCTGATGTTGTCAGACACATGACTTTATCATACTATACAGCAGTGTCAAACTGTGTCAAACTCTGCTGTTCTGACAATACTGTCAATCGAATCAAAATATCTGTCAAATCGTGGCTAACTAGTTTTATAGCAGTATCAGCGATCTCGTTCAAATAAAATTTGCTCATGCTGCTAAACTATTATTTTTACCAAAAAAATGTCATGGACATAAATGTCATACTACGTATGATAAAGTAAAAATGCAAGGAAAATAGTGGAACGGTCTGTATATTTCAATTTCGAAACCAAAAGAAGAAACTGAATTGGAATTGAATCATTCAGGATTCATTTTCAACACATAGTAATCTATCGACAAAGTTTATTTACTTTTCATGCTCAAAATGAATGCTCCCCAGTGTGATCAATGTTTTCCTAATTTTCAATTGTCTTCTTCAAGTACAGCCATAACATTTTTTGTTACTATTAAAACAATTAAAGGGCATATTTAAAACAACAAGAAAAACACGGGAGAAGTAACATTGTTTCTAGTCGGGTATTTAATTTAATTTATTCCTAGTTCCTTTAAAATAGTAATAAAAACAGATGTAAAGATTTTTTTTTCTTTGAGCACCCAAAATTGCTTCTAGAAATTAGTAATTTGTGGTAAGTATAGTCGCATGAACGTTCGTGAATTAAATAAATAATGTATATTGTCGTAAATGCCTTATTTTCATTTTAAAATCGATAGCTGTCGGATTGTTTATGTTATTTTAGAGTCGGATGAAATTCACTGGGAGCCTGCTTAACAGTTAAGATCGATACGCAAACACGTGGGTGCTTCTCTATACATCATTTGCATTAGACCGGGTTGTGGTGTTTATAAAGCAAATCTACAGAGCAAACGCACGCTGATAGTGCTCTCGCCTGCTTTTGTTCCGCACGGAGTGTTGTTTTGGAAGCTTGCGGACGCCTGGACTGCATTTGCAACAAAGCAACTAAACATAATATATATTATTTATAATGTACTCCTCATGTATTTTCCTATCCACGTAGGTACTTACTTATTATGAGTTCAAAATACTTCAGAATATATGTGTCTTTACTGCTAATATCAAGTTTTCGAGAAACACCACATATAACTCAGAACCTACATGGCACAAGCAAATGTAATAAAGTGTGATATACTCTCTAATCGTTTCTATATGTAGTGTATCACTATTAGGGCTTCCAGTCCCGGGATTACTGGATCCCGGGATTATAAATCTCAATCCGGGGATCCTACAAAAGTAAACTTTAAATTATTGTCTTATTTTTTGCTTAATTAACTGTGGCCACTGACCTACAATAAATCAATTGAGCTGCTATTTTTTAAGTGTGAATATCAGTCTATAACAGCACCCTTTCTGATTAAATTAAGTATCAAGCATAAAATGTTCGTTTACACCAATGTTGCTATAATAGGAAGAACAGATTTTGCAACTACATACTAGATATAATTCGATATGGAGACAAACATGAACCTTTTCAACTTGGTTAAGTCTTTTTAGTTACTTTACCTTCAACAACAGGAAAAAGAACATAAACGTAAAAATAAAGAAATTTGTGGCGGATTTCTTTACCTGGATTCAGCGATGTACTACAGAATATAAAATTAGTAAATAGGTAATGAAATAAAGCGAAACAGTTTCTTCCAGTTTAAAGATTTTACCATAAAATAAAAAATGTATTTTTTTGGTATGAAGCATCTCGAGTTTGTGACGAGCTGTGACAGAGGTAATATGGTCACTACAGACATTTCTTCATCGCACAATTATCGCATTTTTAGTGAACAAGTTTTGTCAGAAAGGGCACTTAGATAAAAAATCTATAATGTATGGTTGGGCTATTTGAACTGTATTTGAGAAAACCGACAAACGTACAAGTATCTAATATTAGTTTTTTTTTTCATGGCAAGAAATTGAATATTTAATATTCTAAGAAGTTGCACTGAATATTTCATCAATTTTGTACAATAAATAACGTCTTCACATGAATAAACATCCATGATATATGAATTCTACAGTTATCCAATTTTATCTTAAAGAAGAAAACAAAAATACGTCAAAATGTTTGATTGGCATCAATATGGAAAATTGAAAATTTGGCTCAATCAAACATTTTTTTTGCCGTGACTATTCATGAAACATTTTACAAAAATGCAAAATTTTTATACTTATTTCTCTATAGATATATAGTGATACGATATTATGGTCTATCTATCTCAGTGATTTTATAACAGTTAATCGAATATACAAGGTTTACCAATAGAAACGTCGATATTCTTGGAACGCAAAATAGAAAAAAAAAATAGTAATCTTGTATGAGGGGGCTCTTACAATTTCAGTATTTTTTTCAAACACGTGTTTTTCTTATGTATACTATTTCCTGATATGAAGTTAGTTCATAGTTTCATTAAACTTATTATATTTTCCTACCTTCCTTACCTTCTGAAACCAGTCTTTTATATCTGTCTCTGTTTTTTCCAGAACTAAACTTTCAATATTATATTTACGAAAAATTGTTCGAAAAACTCATGTTTACAAGTTCTCGCTTTCATTTCAACCTACTTACATAATTC
The DNA here is from genome assembly GCA_964023965.1 of Melinopterus prodromus. Lineage (NCBI taxonomy): Eukaryota > Metazoa > Arthropoda > Insecta > Coleoptera > Scarabaeidae > Melinopterus > Melinopterus prodromus. The sequence continues at coordinate 10,130,427 of OZ030392.1, read as the reverse complement.
AATCAAGTAGAGTTTGTTTTTTGTGCTTGTTTTTTTTTTAATTAAGCGAAATATAAATAAGTAGATACCAGTAGTACCAATTAAGAGACTAATTACTACCTTTGGAACCATTTTCACGCTCCTGAATACGTTTATTAGATAATTGCCGAGCGTTATATACACTGAAACTTCACCAAACCGGTTTAGTTAGATACGACAAGTACAATAGAACAAAAGCAATCGTAAGATCTGACAGGTTAACGTTGACAAGATCGTCCTGTAGCTTGCGAGAGTGCGGAAGACAAAGACCTGTGTAAGATCGAATGATAATTGTAATTAATTAAAACATTTTGATCGATTATATTCAATTTGTGCGGACGTCGAGTTGGTAGGTAGGAGCTGCGGAGGAATTTATGTCATGAGAGGTACGCGCGGTCGCAGTAATTAATTCCTAACTTCCCTTTATAATTAACCGTAATTTTAGTAATAACGCCGCTTATATAATGGCGGAATTTATGGCGAGCGCGATCCTTTGGGATCATTTCGGCCAGATAACGCTGTTAAATCAAGATTTCGCCAGTTTCCATACATTTTCACCGGTCCCATGTCCGATTCAACAACGATATGACGGTACGCACATTGGTGCGGGTAATTGATTCCAGCTTTTTGCCGAGATAGGGACGACGCGGGTAATATAGAGCAGAGACTGGCTTTATTCGGTGGAGTTTAGGGTAATTTGCTTTTTTCGTCGTCTAGACAGAAATTCTACTATTTGACGACTTATTTTTAGCCGACGTACGTCAAAAGAAGAGGAGGGCATTATCATATGTACATTGTACAGTGTACATATATAGACAGTGTATCCCACTTTTTTCCCCAACAGTTTTTTATAGCGAATTTCATACTGTGGAAAGAGGAACTTTATGGATATATTTGATTTCTGAATTCGTTCATAATTTGCTGCCGCTTAAAATACAGTGCCATCAAAAATAATTGACCAGACCGCCCTTATGAAATAGGGAATTGAAAACCCCAATTTAATATGAAACTTTCTACTGTAAATCAACATAATTTTCATGAAAGCAAATCTGTAAAAGTTTTATGAGGATTAATTTTTTTTGGATTTCTTCGATTGTGCCTTGTTTGATATGTATTTTATTTTTAAAATTTGTAAATTAGTATCCGTAATTAATTAATAACTGCTTTTTTGACACGAAATATTAGCAAAAATCGGGATATTCAATAGGCTGTATCTCGTTGACCCTCCGTCCAATCTTAATAAAACCGACACCGTTCGATTCCCCTCTTCTTAAACTATAGGAATGTCAAAAAGTCCGATGGCGATTATACAGCCTTGAAATACCAGGCGTAGATAAAAGTCGGCGTGTTATGCGACAATTATGCATCTTTCAGTAGAATCTGTAAACAGAAATTATTGATTGACTCTTGATTTCCAGAAACAACAAAACACATTTTGCTATTTTGTATCTCAAACTGGACGTTATTCACAATTTCTTGCGTTAGATTACGTTTTTTTTTTTTCAAGACTTCAAGGCTTGAAATTTGTATAAAATTAAAAAATTATTTATACCAAATAACCAACTTTTCAGGCGTTTTATTATTTATTTTGTTCTAATCGTTTTGAAGTTTTGTTCTTGGACAACCTTAGAAATGACGGACAATCCCACAGTATGTGGGTCGTATGGTCACCCTATCCCATTGTAAGACGATTATTAAACATTTAAAACATATGAATAGAAATTATTATTTCTACATCTACTGAAACAAGTAACCTTGCCTACGGCTCGTGTGACCCATTATTACCTTATTGAATAATGTAGTATTGTTATTTTGCTTATTCTTTTCTTAATTAAAAGTTAGCATTATACGTTTTTTTTCTGAAGGCAGATGAATCTGCATGAAACATTTAAAACCACTAATATCCATAACAATATACCATAGATGTTGATGTGAAACGTTGAACTATTTGATAACAAATACGAACCTATAATTAATTTTGTAGATACATACAACATAACAGCTATCTCAGAACTACGATCGACCAAAACAAATATCGCTATAATGTTTATAGGGTTCAACTTTAAACAGCTGTGCTCCCCAAGTAATATTGCCGAACACATAGATTCCTACTATTTACTCTTCCAGATAAATACAGCAAACACCTAAAATTATTGCCTATAAGGGGAAATCAGACACCGCAACATTCGCAATTCGTTCCTAGACCTACAATAAATATTTGCCCAGTATCTACAAACTCTGATACTACACGGTGTTGTATTAATTAAATATATTGCCCTGAATTAAAAAAAAACTGCAGGATTTATGTTTGTGTTACATACTATGTGTGTTAATCTTGCTTGAAGAGGCTATCCTGAATCGAATTCATTTGCTAAATAGGAAAAACCTATTAGTTCAATCACTTATAAAATTTGTTTAAGAGGATTTCCTTGCGAAGGTATACTTGGAACATATTGGCGGAGGTTTGGAGAGGATTTTCAATTTACGATTCACGTTGTAGGGTTGATTCGAATATCTTAAGATTCACCCTACACTCTCTCGGATGGGATAAAGCGGAGGTGAAGGTGACAGTAGTCCTTACGGCGCCAGACCTTCAGGACGATAGCTGACAGGTTTCCTATTTCATGATTATTTGATTCCCTATCTACTTCGGTTTTTTTTCTAGGTCACGATTGCTTTATATTACCGTGTGTGGAAACGTCTGCTCTATTTTCATTGGGAGAATTCGAGCTTTTCTTTTGAACGTAAGGTAAATGTCTCCAATTCAGACACTGTCGCAAATTCTGACGTAATTCTGTTTAGTTGGATAGAATAAGAAATCCACAACATTGAACTTTGTTTTAGGACATCCTGTTTGTTGATATGACACTTTTAAATAATTCAACAATAATTCCTTAACCTGTCTGAATTTGAGGCGTTTACCTTACTAAAGGGATTTACAATTTTAGATTTTCATTTTCAGGATAAAGGAAATGACTTTGGTTATGTCTTGTTATGTCTACTGAAATTGAATTGACTGTTGAATAATATATTCGTGTCAGATATAATTACTTTAGTATAACAATAGTTAGAAAAAAGAATCATAAGAAAAATCTGTAGTAGTCCTTTTGTTGATATATCTCTTACTTCTCTAGTTTATTGTGTTATTAACTCCGTCTTAGCCCAGTTTATTCCGCGACGGATTTGGCTTTCTGCCAAGAAGTTTTTCGGTGTAGTTTATGTATATCGGAAGAGTATAATACGAGATCATCCGTATAAAAGAACATTGGCTAGGGCCCTTAACAACTTGAAATGTTTCTACCAAATTGCGTTATCATCTGGAAAGGACTCAAAATGTTTTTTTCTGTAAGATAGAAGCAGACATATGCGTATCCGTATGCTAAATATAGCGGATTATTGACTGTAAGTCTTTATTGTTTCTTTTTTAATTTTGTTTGGGTGCAAATACTTGTCGGATTACTAGTTTGTCCGTCTATCTGATGTCCATCATAGTTGAATTTCAGAACACTGAACAAAGATCTCCAAGTAAACTTTGGACACAACAAAATGTTACCCAAAAACACCTAAAAAGAGAACTGAATTTATTACTATTCCGAAACTATTAAACCTACTGCTTAAAAAGAAACACTTATGTTACAAGTATACGTAAACATTACAGGAAAAATTATTACTATGTTTTCAATGCCCTGTATTTTTATAGAAATTAATTATTCAAGAAATCTAAAACAACTAATGTGGGTTAACTGCCGTTTACAATTATATTTTTTTTACAATGTATAATTAGATTTAACGATCTGAATGTATGTTTCAAACAAAATAAATTAATGCATTTAAAACAAAAATAGTAATTCCATGTCAAATCAACACAAGTTTACTCCTCACCACCTTGGATTTTGATAAAATTTTGTACAATTGTTGTCTTCATGTAGTTATAGAAAAATACCATATTTTATAATTATATGTTGTCCTGTTTTGCAATAATGGGCACACACATTTTTAAAAATTTCTCGGATATGATCAATTTAAAGGCCGATTAATCTAGATAGGTTGTATAGGTGCCATTTTATTGCCTTTTTCGTGAACTTTCTCCTGATATACAACAGTGCTTGTGGGGGAATTTTGTTTCCTCAATTAAAAATTAAAAATTTAATTGAGATTATTTCAAAATGATATTTTTTTAAATTTTGAATAGTAAAATCAGGAAATAGCTTACACTGTTTTCAGTTAATTCCCAAAAATTGATAGTGGGCCGGAAATGGGTTTAAAACTATAACATCAAATTGAAACTGAAGAGTTATTTATAGTCTAATAGTACCACTTCTATGATATAAAATTAGTAACAGTTGGTATTAAAATAAATAATAGTGTATTGCGTTCACTTGATTGGTATACCATTTACAGTAAACATTATGTTTGTAGACATTTATTTTTTTTATGACTTGAACTACTTCCGCCCCACTTTCACACTTTGGGACATAACTTAAGACAGTGTAAGCTATTGCCTGATTTTTCCTCTCTTTCTACTGATGTACAACACAATAGGGCCTGTATCTTAATTAAAAATTAGGTGTTTAATTTGGATTATTTCAAAATTATATTCAAAATTATTTCTACTTTGAAAAAAAAATCAGATAATAGCTTACACCGTTTTTAGTTATTTAGTTATGTCCCAAAGTTTGAAAGTGGGCCGGAAATGGGTTCCTTTCTTACAAAAGCGAAATGTCTACAAACATAATATTTACTGAAAATGATACATCAACCAAGTGAACACTACACTATTATTTATTTTAATACTTAACTTTTAATAGTTTTAAATCGTAGAAGTGTTACTATTGGAGTATAAAGAACTGTTCAGTTGCAATGGAATTTAATTTCTCCTTCTACATATCATAGATGTTGACATTTTTTTTTTTAAGACATGACCCCACTATCAAACTTTAAAAAAATACTTCTTGTTTTTAGTTAGGAAAACAAAATTCCCTCACAAGTCCTATTGTGTTGTATATCACGAGAAAGCTCATAGAAAAAGCTGTACCATACAAAAAGCGCTATACCACCTCTCTAGCTTAATTAGGTGAGCGACAATCGAGCTTTAAATATATCATGTCATAACAATTTTTAAAATTTTGTATACTCATTATTCCAAAACGGGATAACTTATTAACATAAAATTGGGCTTTTTTCTATTACTACATAAAGACAACAATTGTACAAAATTTTATCAAAATCCAATGTGGCAAGGAATAAAACTGTGTTGATTTGACATGGACCACAGGGTCATGGTTTATCTGGCCATTGTCTTTAAGTTAAATCATGGCTGGTATTAAAAACAATAGTCTAAGTCTAACACTTTCAATGAGTGATGTGTATCTTCTCAAAAATTTCAGGTATTGGAAAGAACCAACAAACAAAATGTTGAGAGGTAATGTGGCACGTATTCCACATATTTTGCAAAATAGATACAAAAGAACATCTCTGTGGCTTAGCTGGTATAAACAGGTATTAAAGTTTGTTATTCAAACATATGGTATGTGATAATTTTGATGAATGTCTTTACAATATTCCGAAAAAAATAATCTTTTAGCAAAATATTATAACAATTTCGGTTTCAAGAATGCACATTTTCTTATTACAACAAGCTGTATATGGTTATATTTTTTGAATGCAGATATTTTTCACATACAACAAGTACTAGCTTAGGTACTATTGGTGCAATATAATCTACCGTTTCAGAGGGAAAATCATTTTTACGTCTATTGTATTCAAACTTCGCGTCGGTACAGACAGTAAGCAAAAGATAAAATTTAATAGAACTTAATCAAGATTGTCATATATGCTACTACAAACTGTGAACAGAGAGAACACGCAAAGTTGACAAATTTTGCTTGAAAATTTAAGTAATATTGGTAAAATCATTCATCAACAATGTTCTAATTACAATGTTCTTATTTGAGTTGATCCTTTGACGACTTTCGAAAGTATGTACATCTACGAGGAATGGTATATATTTTTATACTGAGTTAATATTTGTACTAAAATCCTTGTAACATCTCAGTTTTGATCCGAACTGGATTCCTTACACGTTTGCTGTCAAAACCGTTACAAGAAAAGATCAACAACGACCTAAAACAATATAAGAGCGGCTAGGAGAACGACAGAGTAAAATACGGAACAGTTTTTAGCGTAACTGATACCACTAGATGGATAAATGACGTCACGGACTTGCTTATAGCTCTTGGGTGACCCGAGAGCGCGGACCACATTTAAGATGTAATATGATAGGCACTCTCAAAGTGTCAAAACCTTTTAGGCCTTTGCATAAAAAGGGATACCCCTCCGATGGAAGGGCCGAGTTTTTTATGGGCAGGCCTTCGCACCCCGCCGAAATATATTTCATTACAAAGGTTTTTGCATTTTTTTGCCATTTTGTGGGGTATCTTTAAAAACTCGCCTTGATGAGTTGAGGCAGGATAGTTTAGAATGTTGCACAGAAGATATGGGCAGGTACACTGTAATAATTTGTGTTTGCCGCTTCATATAAACCGAATACTACTATGATACTACTACTTACTCTATGCGCAACTGTTAAATTGGTTGCATAACCTGATGTACTTTGATACTTGTTTTGCTAAAGCGGCACAATTGTACTATCATGTGCATAGCCTATTTCGACTACAATCATTTATACTGATCCTTTATAAGTTTATTAGAAAAGCTGTAATACAGAAACTGTACCTAATTTGTTTTTTTTTTATTAATATTTCAAAGAATGTGATTAATCATGATGGCGTAAGCATAACAATATCTGCAAATAATTTCGTTTATCAATAAATCTTATAGTCAATAATAATATAGAGAATATCTCTTATCAACACATACGTAGATTTTTGTCCCCCTCAGATTCAATAACAGCGGCTTATGCTCCGTAAATAAAGCATATGATAAAAATTGCATTTGTACGCAGATGTGAAAGCAATAAAAACAAAGAGACTTTATTATAACATGAACCAGTGTTACATTAAGCAAATAGTGCTACACTTTTTACTTTATTTGGGTGTTTCAGTCCAGAATAATGATTTTTGAATGGAAATGGCAAGCGTTCAACTGTTCAACAATATTAATGCCAAAATCGCCATTATCTTCTATTAATATTACAGAAACTGTGAACGTGAGAATGCATGGATACCTTTGTTTATTTTATGAGGTTGAGCGAGTAAAACTTTTAATTGCGTTTAGGGCATATGTAAGTACACACACTCAAACGATATGAATTTACATAGTTCAAATGCAGTCTGACCAAACTATGGGCCTAGCAAAAGTCGGCAGTGTGCGGTGTCTCATACATTAGAAAATACGTGATTCGATCTACGAAAAAGTTTGTCGATATTTTTTGCTGTTTTTTTTTATTCTAGGTCGTGGGGAGTATTTTAGCAACTTGAAACTTGGAGCTTGGTTTGACGAAAATTGAGAGAGATATGAAAGTTTAAAATATGAAAAGGATGTGAATTTGTTGCAGAACGCTGGGTACGTCCATATATGAAATTTGGAAATAGTTAATACAAGATAGCGCCTGGGATTTGAAGCCAGAAATACGTATTGCTGGTTCGGCGGTTTACCAATTAGACTAACGTGAACTATGACATTAGTAGGTTAATTGTCACTAAATAAATATAAGTAGAAGTTTCATCTCAAACATGATCTTGGTAAAAAAAAGTCGTTAGTTTTATATAAAATATTGTCGCTTTTATGTATCAAGTTCAGTACGTAATCATAAACATCGTAAAAAAATATTTTTCAGACGTCATATGTAAACAAACAATATTGGTGTAACCCGCAAGCCATTTTGGACAATTGTTCAATTAAAGTAGTTTTTAAACTAGTATAACCAATGCTGTTTTACTATTGAAACGAAAATCTGATGTGGACAGGCACCTGACTCTATCATACTATGCAGCTTTCTCAAACTGTGTCGAACGCTGTAGTTTTGAGATTACTGTCAATAGAATCAAAGTATCTCTCAAAGGCTGGCTAGCTAGTTGTAATGCAGACATGACCGATCTCGATCAAGTAGAATTTGCTCATGCATTCATTTTACCAAAAAATTTCATATATATGTATAGGATGCGTATAATACTAGAATAAGACAATACTCTCTTTGGGAAATTCTTCATAAGCTATTTAGTCCACCACAAAATTATGCTTACTATACATACAGGTTTAGCCAAAATTACCGGATTACATAAATAATTCTCCAACCGTAAGAACTTTGAATAAATTGTTCAAACAAAAGTATTTTGACTTAAAACAAGCTTTCGTTGAAATATTTTTATATAAATGTTTTTTGGGTTTAAACAACCTCTCGCTTAAATATGTTTTTAATATACAGGGTGTTTATTTTATTATTTGAATTTGCAAACCTTTCCTTTTCTTACAGAACATCCTGTATATTTTTACTTGTTTAATGCTAAGTAGTGTATGTAGGAATTATTTTTAATAAAATCCATTCTTTTTTAGTTATAAGTAATTAATCAAAACTTTTACTTTAATCATTCTGGTAAAAAATAAAAAATCCAAGGGAAAATGACGACAACAGAATTAACTAGAATTAAATTAAATGTTCAAAACTGACACATTAATCTAAATGTGGGTGTATCAGGGAAAATATTCTGATTTTGGGGGGGGGGGGGATTTTGAATAGGTGCTCTTAATGCAGCATTAAAAAACTCATTTCTACAAAAAGTTCTTAGTATCAATCTAAGAATTAATAAAATAAAAATATACAGGATGTTTTATTAGAAAATCGAAAGGTTTGCAGTACCATAATAAAATGAACACACTCTATAGTAAAATTATACTTAAACGAGAGGTTTTTAAACCCATAACTGAACTTGAAAAAAAAAATGATGATTTTTTTGCTGTTGTTCAATTACTTAGGTCTTCCGGTAATTTTTACTATTTTTGGATATTAAGTAATATTAAGTAATAATGCATTTTATAAAAAAATAATTCCAATTAATTTGTTCCATTTAAAAAAGGAAAAGTTACCAAATTTCTATAATAAAATGAGCACCGTGTATTGAAAATATATTTGTACGAAAGCTTGTTTAAAGCCAAAAAGCTTTTGTATGAACAATTTTTTGAACTTTGCTACGGTTGGAGAATTTATTGGGTGTTCCGGTGTAATTTGGCTAACCCTGTATACATTAAGCTAAAAAGTTTGATGTGGTCGGACACATTACTTTATCATACTAAAATATATTTAACATACTTAAAATGTGTCAAACTCTGATGTTTCGACAATACTGTCAATAGAATAAAAATATCTGTCAAATCGAGGCTAACTAGTGCAGTACACACGAACGATCTCCATGAAATAGAAATTGCTCATGCAGTTAAGGTGACGATTTAGCAAAATCGCAAACAGTGCCAATATTTCTAAAAGTAACCTGCCCTCCAAGGCATGACGTTTAGTTTTGGGACACCTAGTTTAAAAGGGATCATATTAAGGAAAAATGTCTTCAAGAAGGTCCTCAAAATGAACAAGGTGTGCAGTGTGACAACTTCTAGTGTGAATGTATTGATATCTAGTTTACTTGAAGAGATAAATAAACGCTTATTGATTACGTTGATTACTTATCTCAATGAAATTTTATACGTTTTTTTATAGCTTTGAAGATATGAACAAAAAACTTAAATACTGAGTTTTTAAAGTTTTGTCCGTTTTAGAATCCTTGTATGCATTATGTAAGTAAAAAACGTCTTTAATTTTCTCCAATGCGTACCTTTTGAACTATAGGAATTGACAATAGAATCAAGCATTAACCTCTAGGTTTAAAATGAGGTTCTCCAATTCATTTTCCCCTGATTACTAACATTGTTTCCATTTTACCTCACAAAAACACAAAACAACCTCTGCTGCGGACTCATATCACTACTTATCGCGCGCATTTTCTTTAGTACCGCGCCGTTAAATCGCCCCATCGCTTCTACCAGTGCAAACAAAAGTTAAAAGTGCATACCGAACGTACCGAGTAAAACGGCGGCCATCGATTTTGCAATAAACAGCTCATAAATAGCGGGCGCGTTTATTTTCATTTTAGCGAAATCTCGATTAGAGTAAGTTAAACCGTCGCGGACGGGGGCGCTCGTATCGCACTTTACTGCCTCTAAGTGCGCAACGCGCGGCGCTCTGGATTGCCGCCGGAATAGCAGTCGGTTTTATCTCGCTTAATTTCGTTTTTATTAAAGGCTCGCACACGGTCTTTCGGGCGCGGAGCGTTGCGCATATTGTCACAATCAAGTGTGCCGGGCTGCTTTAGGCCCGACGGTGGCGCTATCTGCGCCTACCCATCTTCGTATCTGAAAGGACGCCCGCCGTGTCTAGTAAATTTGGCGTGGTATTTTGCGAGCGCTTTTTATCTGCGAACCGGTAAAAATTAAAGTTGATGTTTACTGGTGTAATACACTGTCTCTAATTATGACATCAAAACGGTTGTATAAGCTGGATATTTTTATACGCTGGAGCGGCTGGAGGTTTTGTAGGATTCGGGAAAACCTTGTTTTAGCCCCCAAAATAATTTTTTGTTGAACCCATTTCGTTTTTTAGAAAACAACTTTTGAATTTTCGATGTTGTAAATTTTCCTTTGTATTTTCGGTTTTAAATATTCTCTACATGCGAGTGAATTCGAAATAATTCTGTTTTTCATAAATTTGTTAATTGTAATTGGATCGATTAACACGACTCTAAAACTGTCGAAGTAATTTTTTTTCTGTGTATTTTCGCACTGAGTGAATCTCAACAAAAAAAAATCAAAATCGCCTTACCATTGTTGAAATTTTGTGAATTATTCCTCTATTACTGATTCTAAATAATCACTAAATTCAAATTCTCATTTATGTATCTGTTAAATTAACAATTGTTTAAGTAAAGATTAGAAAATCAACAACAATAAAGGGAAAAATTTTTATTAATTGTAAATATTGCGCCGACAAAATCTTTGACTTTTCTTCAGGAAAATCTGCTTGGTTCAAATTTAAAACAATTTTGCGGGACATGCAGACTTACAATATCAATATCAATAATATCAATATTTGTTATAAATACGTAATTATTCCATTTTCTATATTTATTTTATTCTTATAATTACGTATATTGTGAGCGCGTAAAGTGTGGAATCATGAGAAAATATCTGCGGTGGTTTATTGTTTTAAAAAACACCTCGGAACACGTCGATTTATAAATAGACAAATTATATATCTCAAAGAAAAATCATATGGACTACATTGTATGTACGTACACACGTTTTTTTCTTTTTAGAAACATATTCTTTTATAATTGTGTTATGGTGGTCACAACATATTTGTTTAAACATACTAACTTCATTAAATATTTGTCATTATTTGTATTATTAGTTTGGCAAAATGTATTTCTATTAAATAACTATTGTTTGGTTCAAGAAAAAGTTTATTTCATTATTTATAGGGTTTAAGTTTTAAATTTTAGCCATTTCCTTTAGCATTAATTCTCCAAATATACACTGTGGGCGAAAAAAAAAAACGGTACAAATTTTTAATCACTGGTATTTCCAATATATATTATTATTCCTACAGCAGCCTGAATCCTGAGTAGTGTTTTTCTCGATATTTTTCATATGAAGATGTAATTTTTACATGAAGAGCGAACAGCAAAGACTTGACCTGAAAAAAACGATGTAGATTTTAGTTTAAAACGGCAAAAATAAAAACTCAAGAACCCAATACGTGCAGTAAAATATGGAAAACTGGTAAGAAACAGCTTTAAAAAATTTCAAAATCAAACACGGTAAATCAAACATGAAATCTAAGCGTTGGCCATAGTTTCTCCACCATCGTTAAAGATAATTCAAGTACGCAATTGGATTTTTCGTGCGTATGCAATGTCATTGTTGCAAACGTCCAATTCCACAGCTTTTTAAAGTAAAACCAGCAAAAAAATCAACCTGTATACAGTGCTATAAAATCTCTACTGTTTCATTTGGCCAAAAGAAAACAAATCTCAATGCCTAATAATTCACATCTTTCATTTCACATTAAATTGATCTAATATTATCAGAAATGTTGCATTGCCATACATAAAGCAACATAACATTGTATTGAAACTTTCAATTATTGCGAATATGGTATGCTTTCATCTTCACAACATAAGTAATTAGTTTTTCAAAGAAATGCTTAAATTTACTAATCTCTTAGGAAATATGCGTAATTAAAAATTTGTACCGTTTTTTGTCCTACAGTGTATGTATGTCCTTTGTACGAAATAAATATTGTAAATAATAAATTTTTTACAACTAATAAATATACCAAGAGGGTGAAGAAATATTAATCATTTTATTAATAAAACAAATATTCTAATCCAACTGTCCTGTTTTGAGCGGTATTTATAGAGGAAGATTCAAGGAACGTGGATTTCTTTACATCGATTCAATTTTGTCTTGTGCTTTTCGCAGAAATCTGTAAGTTATGTTTTATGATTTCGTGACGTGACATTCTTCAAAAGCGTGCAGAAATATAATAAATCCACCATTAGACTGAAAATAGTAATTTTTTACCTTTAATTTGATCTATTCCTCAGCAATTTTTTTATTTGGGACAAAATGCAGGGGATATACTGATTCCAATAAAACGTAGGTTTCAAGATTAAACATAAAATTTGCATATAAAATATGCACTGCTATGCCTCGATTGTACAATGACGACTGAATCGTATCGCTTTGATTTGTATGATGCCAAAAACGCGTTTTGTATAATGTTTTTAGTACATTCAACACGAGTTTTAGAACTAGAACCTGCTAAATTGATTAATTCGTATTTTTCTTTCAACTTTCATGGAAAAGTAGTGTACTTTTAGGGTATATTTCCTGAAAACTGCACCTAAAAGTATTTAAATGTAACGCCAAATAATACAGATGCCACTGGACTACCCTTTCAATTAAATATCTCATTCAAGCTGACCACATCTACCTGTAATTTTGGTTCAATCATCACATATCTCCAATTTCGAATTATCTGCTTCGAAATTCCTGGGAGATGCCGCGGGATCACTTTGGGCAAACTTCTGCACAACTGCAGAATTCCAATTGATACCAATCTGTTACAAATGATCGGGATAAGTAGATAACAAACAACGTCCGGAATTCCCTGGGTATTAATAAGTTCTCAAACTTGGTTATACCGTATCCGCTGAGGCAAACTTTTTGCAAATCAACATCTACCATTCAATATGTCCTATTGTCCAGCAAACGATGATAGATTATGTCTAAAGTGGTTATTTAATATATCATTTTCTTTTTTTTTGCAGATTCGCTGACATGGAGATTAATATTGGAAAGAAGAAAATCAATTGTGAGTATTATTCAATGCTACTATTTAATAGTGGAGTGATTTCATGAAATATCAAATGATATTCTCATGATATATTTTCTCTAGGCTGCGGCGACAATTATAAGTTAAAAAATATTATCACCCGAGCGGTTACGGAACTAATAAATTCCCTTTTCGAAAGTTGTAATGTAATTAATGTAGTGAGAGAAGTCCCGCAGCTTTGAGATAATTTTTGCCGGGATCCGAGTAAGTTGGATGATATTTGCAACTCTCGTCGGACCGGCGACCCTTATAAATCATTTATATTTAACATTACATTCATTAAAATCCGGGCCTCGAAAGTTTTCGACTTCGACGTTGAATTTGGTATTAATTTGATTACGGACCCCGATTCCGCTCAAGCGCCCTCTCCCGACCAATCCCAGAACGGCCCGAAACCGATAAATTTGATGCTCCGCAAACTGTAATTGAATTTGCAAGCAATAATACCTTTTCGCTCTTCAAAATCGGTACCATAGTAACGGATTTGTTTCGACTTTACAAGGTTGGCATGTATAGATTCGAATTATTTCTGCCTAAGGTATTAAAATTGAAAAAAAAAAATAGTAAGGTTAGTAACAAATAGGTCGTCGGTTTATGGACATATTATTTATATACTTTAAGTGAAAGCATTGCATACAATTAAATATTACTTATTAAAAACCAAATTATCTTTAGAAGACACTTCAAGGTGGAAATATTGGTCAATATCTAAGTTTATCTCGGTTTAATATTTACCCCTTTCCAGACAAAAGTGTGTCAAAGTGAACTTGTAATACGAATCTGCTGCTTGATTTTAGAAGAAGTGCAGAAATGAGGGTTGTGGATGTCAATATGAACGTATATTTTCCAGATAAGATTGCTAACCTATCGCTCGACAAGTTCTGAGATTCCGTGGAAATTATATGTGTCGTACCATAAATAGGAAACAAATAATAATACAAAGTACCTACAAATTAAATGGTTAATCATGATGAAAGTATGATAAAAAAATTGCTTTGTTTCCGAAAACGCTCACAGGACTGAACTAAACTGAAGTGAAATTCGCGAGTTTTAAGTTCTACAAATAGCTTGATAATGCAAAATAATTAAAATTTATTTCGCATTTTTACTTTAGAGTTTCTTACATTTAATTTTCGCCTCAAATTTTAATTTATTAGGGTGTAGCAGTATTTGAGTATGTTTTCCATACTTCGGCGTTCTTTCCCACATTTTTTTATCGGAATGTAAATGGTATTTCGAGTAATTTAATTATAATTTATTTATTAATAAACTTTTATTATTAATAAATTTATTATTAATTTCTTTTATAACAACTAAAGCGGTTGTAGTTTATAATAAATTAAAAAAACAAGTAAATTTCGACACTGTATCTGTAAAGTTACACAAAATAAATTTAATAAATAAAGAGCAAAAATGCTGTAAAAGAAGAGTTTGCAGTTATTTGCGCTTATTTTTTCGACGGCAAAATCGTTTGTTACTTGATATCAGCTTATTTCTAGGAAATTACAGCATTATCTTTTTGTAATTTTACAGGACAAGTATAATAATTTCACGGTGGAAATAATTTGTAACAGTTGAACTGCGCTTGTTGTTGGATCTCTGATACAGCAAAATTTAAATTTTTGTACAATATATTTTCTTGTTCCGAAAAGGTTGAGAAACTCTGTTACAAACAATTACAATTACAAGTACAATTACAAACATACATTGTCTGGTCCTGTGCTTTATACAGCCTGTTTCTTGAAAAACGCTTCTTCACAAAACTTGAAGATTAAAGTACTTTATTACCTTGTGTTTTGACGATATTTTTTAAATATAATTTATCGCTCACTACAGTTCATTTGAATACATTGGCCTACACTAGTTTCGGGCAAATTCCGTACAAAACTGTGTTTTTCTAGGTTTTTCATAAATGTGATAACTGCATGAAATATCCGGTACACTAATAGAAGCAATAGAGGCAAAAATCCATTTATTATATTGCTACAAACAACGTTTATCTGAGTAAATATTTACTTTACTCGAAAAATATCTTCGTTTACTGTTATCTACATTCATATGTTGGTTGAAAATATTTGATTTAAACAGAGATTTATTTCAAAGCAACAAAATTTTGTTTCTGTGATTGGCATTGTCCCTTGTGATGGCATTGACGCCCATGCTCGCACCTATTATAATAGTTTCTCTCTTTTGTTCAGTAGTAAATGTTACGATAAAATTTTTAATTGTTGTTTATAAACATTTTAGTATTTGAGTATTTTTCGTAATGTTAAAACATACATTTTACACGAAATAGACATTATTTTTTCAAGTGTAGTATCCATCACGGGGCACTTTTGTAATTTATTTCATATTTATGTATTTATGTTATCTATGTATATAAGTGTAAATGTAAATATAAAATGTTGATTTTAAGATATGTTATGCAGACAATAGCATTCTAATACGATTTGTTTAATTCGTTTGTCATTTTCTTAATAATAATCTAACATCAATAATTCCAAGTTTTTGATTTTATCGTACAAAGTTAAAAATTAACAAATTTGCCGATACGACCTCTATTCTTAACACGGCAGTATTAATTATAGCATAAAAATTCCATTATGGTATCGTTATAGATACCTAGATAGATGACTAGAAGTAACTTGGTGGAGTATACGACTCATATACTCATTAACTGTATACGTGACTAAACTTGGAACAACTGCTGGTATATGGTGTTATTATTAATTGATTACTTAATTACTATTAGTTTTATACAGAAAGATAATAATGTTAAACATATGTATTACATTTGTTATAATTTATAACCTGTTCAAGTTTTTCAAATATATTGTAAAATCTCGCTAATTTCTTCGTAGTAATCAAGTGATATTAACCACACTATTTAAAATAAGTACACAATACAATAAAATATACAAAAATATCCACCAAGCAGTTTTATAAGGCACAATACACTAACGGAGATGAACTGGAAAGATGTGGTGCCGTATAAATTACATGATGGGATGATATCGATTATGGAGGCTGCGGGTTTTGCGTCGGGGACCCGACAATAATTTCCATAATAGCGCGGCATTTTTCACTTCGACGCACAATCTTATCTGCGTTCCATTAAAAGGGGAATACTCCCGAATGTAACCGTTAAGCTCCATTTAGTTCATACCGAAGATTTCACCCCTGCGAATTTCCGTTGGCAAATCGAAAAAAAAAACCCTCCCCCAAATGCGAGCCGCCGTCCCGTTTAAATTTAATACTATCGATGGCTTGCGAAATAACTTTATTGTTGGGAATTTATCATTTTTGGGAAAAATACAATTTTATCCGGACATGAGGAAAAAATATGGTACGAAGATGTAGGTTGTATGTGAACGGAAAGTTTAAGCATCATTAATTCTGTATATATTTTGTATGGAAATGTGGCGGGGGATTTACGATCCTAGGAGAAGTAGGGTAGCGCGCCGGATCCAGAGGAATGAGAAATATACCCAATTTGTCAGGTCGAAAAAAATTCAAAGGATTGTGTTTATCTGCCGGAAGTAATACGCGGTAGTTTAAATGGAGGATTTTGTGCTTTGGGTGCCCAACGTTCGCTCTATCATGTTTGCAAGTTTAAAGGAAAACGAAGTAAAAAAATAACAACAAAAAATGGTACACTTTTTTCGCTTTGCAAGTTTATTGCGACAATATGGAGCATTAACTACTCAACATTACTTTTAGATAACGTCAACAGGTTCAAAATTATCCATTATTTTAGATATTTCCTCACATCACTTTTTTGAAAAATCGAAAAAATTTAGTTTTGCTTAAATGATGTCTTTAGATCTTAGAAATAACTTACAATACGTAACAAATATCGTAATCGAAAGGAGTCGAAAGGCAGCAGCAGATTTTCAAATAGACTTAATATGACAAGCATTGAATCGTTTGGAACTAGAGTCGCCTCTGCCTGATCGTATCCACAGTCCACACCTGCAAGAAAGTAATGTCGGTTGAAGATTTTTACAACGTTGAAGTGGATGACGATTAATTATCATCTTTTGAACTTTGTTGCTGTGTTTTCTGCTATTTCACAAGTTGTAGTGTGTGAAGAAAATAGATCTGGGCGACACTGCTCAATACATTCTGACCGATGAAATGTCGCAGCACGAGAATTCTCCACCTGGTGATTTCATTTTCACTTTCAAGTGGCAAAGTACTTGTGCATATTGCAGCAAATATAGCCATATGTGTTGTCAATGCTACGCCCGAGATAATCTTATATAGAATCAATTTCTTTTTGTTTTTCTGGCTAAGTAAAAACTGCGTGCAAAATCTTTTCGGCCGTGCAACCCTGTCCGCCGGAAGCGGTTTCCTTTGATGTCCTCTAACGCTTCAATTTTTTATTTATTTAGTTTTTTTTATTGTGAATATTCCCCAAAATATGGACAATAAAGGGCTTTAAAGAGTTTTTGTAATTTATTTACTATATTGTAAAAAATATACCTACAAAAGGGTCTATTTTTTCTCGCGCTAGAGTCTAAATTAAATGTAAATTTTGAATTCTGTATTCTAGTGTATTACAAAGCCAAATTTCAGCATCGTTATTCTCGTAATGTCATAAAATAACAATCTCTCGAGTGGATCAGGAGATTTTGGCAAAATCTCCTGATTAAGCTGAGTAGATAAAGAATGTTGTAATTTTTAGGATTCAGGATTCTATCCAATCTACTTTTCTCGTAATGACACAAAAACCCAAATCATAGCATTAAACAAGCAGAATACATACATACTCGACCTTTTGGAAAATCTCCTAATTATGCCGGAGTAGATGGAGAGTTTTATAATATTCAGAGTTAATCATCTGATTTATCTGTGACCCACGCATGTATAACATTCGGCTTTATCCTTTGATTTTTTCTCGAAATGTCACAATAATTAACATCATAGCATTAAAGCAGCTGGAATATATACATACACGAACTTTAGGTAAATCTCCTGATTAAGCCCGAGTAGATAGTTATAATGTTCAGTATTAATTATCTGATTTATCTGTGACCCACGCATGTATAACAATCGGCTTTATCCCATCGATTTGTCTAGTAATGTCACAAAACCAAAATCATAGCATCAAAGCGGCTAGAATACATAGGTCGCGATAAAAGCGTGCATTACTTAAATATATACCTGCATTAAAATAAATACTTTGAGCATTAAAATAATAAATATTCTGCATTAAATAAATATGATTATGTGACATAAAAAATATATATTGTGCCCTGGAATGGATCACTTGTGCATTACAATAATATCTATTGTGCATGCAATAAATATGAATATGTAACATAAAAAATGTTTTAATGTGCAATATAGTATTCATATTGTGCCCTAAAATGAATAACTTGTGTGTTAAAATAATAAATATAAGATCTAGAAAATTACAAAGAAAATTTTAGATTAATAGACAGTTAAAAATTAGGGTAGTATTCAGAACTTAATTGTTTATGGAATGCGAAAAGGCGTTTTCGATTGATTTATTTGCGCTGAATACAAATCTAAGCTTGAGGATTCAGATTACTTCAGTTTACTATACGACACTTTTGAGATTTCTAGGACAATGGGTTCAGTAAACGTGCCGAAAAAAAAATTGACTCTTTATTGTATTAAAATATCTGTCAAATCCTGGCTAACTAGTTTTATTTTAATGCAGATACGACCGATCACGATCAAATAGAATCTCATTTACTATTAGTTTTATAAATAGTATGATAAAGTCCTGTGCCTGGCCACATCAGATTTCTTTCGAAAAATTGGCGCGGTGGAAAATTAAATTATTTTATTATATTGTTTTTTCAGGGCAATTAATTCTACCCAAAACGCAATTTCATATTCAATTCACAAAATCTACTTTCCCTAAAGTTACCAATATTTTCCAATTTTCAATTGTTTCTTAATTGAAAATCTTCTGGTTAAGACAGAGTGGATAGAGGGTTGTAATTGTCTGGATTAATTATCTAATTTATTTGTGTTATTTTTGTCGTAATGTCATAAAAAAACAAAATCATAACATCAAAGCCGCTATATAACATACATACTCAAAGTTTGGGAAAATCTCATGATTAAGCCAGAGAATACAGAGAGTTGTTCTTTTCAGGATTAATAACTAATTTATCTGTGACCAAGATATGTATAATAGTAGTCCCTATTCCATTAGTTACTTTTAATTTAATACAAACTCTTCCAATTTGACCATTTTTCGATTAACTCTGAGCATAAATAGTTAATTTATGAGACAAAGCGTTCAATTGTCACGCGCTATTATCAAGTCCCTCTATTATTAACGGCGAGAACTACGTTTTCCTGTTCACCGCTCGCCGAACACTGACTGAAAAGGCAGTAATTGGTAGTCAAATGAAATAGCGCGCGCAAAGGCAAACGCAAAAAGCTCCCTGCCGAAAATGGCGTAGGCCTTGCTGTTGGAGTCGCCGTTTCGTGTTGTACTGATGCAGTGCGTGACAAAAAAGGTCCGTTTAATTATCACTTTGTCCGCCGTCGCGTGTCGCGCTCAAGCGCCCTCTCTGTCAGAGGAGATGAATTAAATATCATCGTTCCGCCCTACTTTTGCAAGTTTGTTGTTTTTTTCCGAGCAACGCTTCCTAGCAAAAAAGCTTGTTTGTGATTTTATTGAAGATATTATTGTATCGTACATAAAAACATAAGTGTGTGTTGAAAAATTAATTTATTTATTGCCTGGTGTTTTTTGCCATAATTGAAACAACTGTATACCTAGTACCTATATGTATACCTATGTACATTGTACAGTATACATAAAAGTTGTAGATTATCGTTCGATCTACAACCAGAAAATACTTCCATACTTTCAGGATGTCCCACAACAACGTACCAACAAAATTCAACAATATCACAAATTTAATAACGAATTTAAGAACGAGCTCTTAACGGATTGAACTGCCGTATTTACTAATAGATGGCGCAGGTTCAGTATCCATAAGTTGATATTTTTCAATTGACGAAAGGAAAGGAAGTTTTACAATCAAACAAACTAAATGGGAACAGATTATTACTTTTAAAAAGTAATACCCGCAAAATTTCATGTAAATCCAATGTTAAACATGAGCACTTTATTCTAAAGTTGCCTATCTGGCATTTAACCCTTTTAGTGCCGGGAGCCGATATATCGGCTCCTGCTACACTTGCGAAAAGTGCCGGAGCCGATGTATCGGCTCGCGCCTTGAAATTCGGCCGGTTTTTTTTTTTTTTTTTTTTTCGCCCGGCACTAAAAGGGTTAAACCAAGAGGAGAAGGGGTATGCTTGGTTGCATAACGGAAAGTTGACGTGTGGTTGTTATTATACGGCTAGTATTGGTGGTATGTAGTGCAGAACCGAGTGGACTACTGGTAGAAGACCTGAAAACAGTACTGATAGTAAAAGTAGCGGGTATACATTCATTTCGGTACTCGTTACTTCGGATCTCGCCGAGTACCTGGTACAGAGTAACGAATAGTTAATTTTTTACGTCACTATTACCGAGTTAGGCATTTTTGATAAGCTGATTTACTGATTTACTGAAATATTGAAAAATTTTAAAGTTATTTGATATATAGCAAACCTCCATTTGTTCCAGATAATACTAGAATTTTAAATCAGCAATAACTATCGAGATTTTTACTTTTCAAAACTAGTTTGCTAGCTTCTTTATCTTTGTTAGTTACCAGATATTAATTTTTTGAAAAATTCCCGTTATTTTTTTTATTAATTAACAGCCCCCACAGGTACTTGTGTATAAGACCTAGTCTGATGACTATCTAGCTATATTAATCTAACCTAAATTGCTACGTATTAAAAAGGTGTTCTATATTAAGTGTTCCCCATTGGTGTAACTTAAATTTAATTTGGATGCCGACGTTTTAAACTTCACACACTGCACGTTGCTCTACTTTGTTCACCTATCAGCTATCACTCACATAACACTGTGCGCTGCTTTTTTAACTTTACTTCACCAACTCAAAAAGTTTGGTTCTTTTGAGTCTTCGTACACTGTCACCATTGTCGAGAAGCTGGATTGCCTCGATATTCGTGTGCTGGAGAAGTCCGTTCTGATGATTCTCTGCAAACTTTCCAATTTCGTTCGTTACTCATTCCATTTCAAGATCCCTGTGGAGACTTCTGTTTCTTATATACCACGGTGCACCCACGATGTTTCTTAGCACCTTATTTTAGAAGCGTTGGATGATGGTGATATTGCTTGGCTTAGTGCAGCCCCACAGTTGGATGCCATAGGTCCACACAGGTTTAAGTATCTGCTTGTAAAGTAGGAGTTTATTATATGTCGACAAAGACGACTTCCTATCCAGTACACTTTTTGTATCTTATGCCCAATTCTTCTCGTTTCTTTTTTTTTCCTTTTTTCCGCTTTCCAGCGGAGTTTGGTGTCTAGCGTCATACCGAGGTATTTTGCCGTGCTCGAAGGTACGGTGGTGATATTTATTGTAACTGGAACGTATCGTATTCGCTTGCTGGTAAAGTTTATATGAACGGATTTGGTGTCGTTCAATGTAGTTAGCCATCGTTGCATCCAATCACTCATATCTTTGACAGCATTCTGCAGTTTTAGTGTTGCTCCTTCAACATTTGTATCTACTACCATGATAGCAGTCTCATCAGCAAACGTGGCAACGGTACCCTATCTGGTTGCGGAAGATCATGAGTATATAGAAGGTAAAGAATTAGGCGAAGTACACTACCTTGTGGTACTCCAGCTTTAATACATTTGTGGGTTGAGTAGGTACTCATTATCTTGCTTTATGCGGAAGTATCTGTCAGAAAGATATGATCCTAATAGTTTGCTATACTCGAAGGGTAGTAGCCGATCCAGCTTATAGAGTAGACCTTCGTGTCAAACTTTGTCGAAAGCTTTTGCCACATCCAGGAATATGGAGGAGCATACTTTTTCTTCTTCTACAGTTCTGTCTATGATCATTGTTATTCTGTGCACCTGATCAATTGTGAAACGTTTGTTTCTGAATCCAAACTGATGAGTGGGTATGAGTGGGTTCCTTTCATCTAAGATTGGCTTCAGTCGTTTGACAAGTAGCTTTTCAAACAGTTTTGACAATGTGGGCAGTAAAGAAATTGGCCTGTAGGAGGATGCTTCATTTGGTGGTTTTCCTGGCTTGGGAATCAGCACTACCTCCGCAGTTTTCCAAACACATGGCACTTTATTTAAGCCTAAATGCTGCGTTGTAGAGGTGAGTTATCTTTACTATGACTTTTTTTGGTAATTCTTTTAAAATCTCACCTGTTATCAGATAAAAACCAGGTTCCTTTTTTGTTCTAATTTTTTTATTTCATTTATTATCTCTTAGGAGTACTGGAGATATTCGATTTCCTTGGATTATTGTAGAATTAGTAATTCCTCCTAAAGTTCTGTCTTCATTTGGAGTAAATGATTGTTCCAAGAAGTCGGCAAAGACTATGGCTTTCTCTTTGTCATTTCTAGCGCAGGTTCCATCCGGCTTTTATGGGTGGAATTTGGGTGATTGGTTTCTTAAGTCCTTTAGTCGCCTTCTTACTCATTTCTCGTAGGATAATGCTCATTATGAAATTAATTTTAAAATATTTTAAATTTAGTGTATAAGAGCCTATTACAAGTTGTTGGCATAATAATTTGGGTACAAATATTTGAAATAAACTGCAATAATATACTTAGTTTTCCAATAAAAAAAAAAACCTAAACACCCTTAACCAATTGTTATGGGATACCCTGTAGGCATGAAAATGTTTTCTGTTTGTAGAGAGAACGTTTATCATTAATGCACTTTGTTTCTAGCGTGTATGGGTGTTTAAGTAAAATAGAATCATAGTAATTAATAATAAATAATTAGACTGTTACTAATGAAAATCTGTGCCACAACGAAAACAAACACGACCTGATAGGTTATGGTGTTTATGACATCTGTTTCAACAAGAAGGCGTCATCCGTCATAAAGAAAATTAAACAAAGGCATGATTCCGACTTTCACTTTCGAAACGGGAAACAGTAACCTACATGAATAAATTTAAACTTCTACCAAGTTAGCCGCTCAATATAATCTTTTGTTATCTTAGTATAAGTTTGTCTCTACAGAAACCCAGGTGGCTTCCCTCTTACAGTAGCCACGTTGATCTGAAAACATTGTTAACAGGATCTGACTTTATTTGACATATAAACTAGACGTAAATAATAAAATATTCCTCTTTCAATTTGGGTGCAGTTAATTACATTAATAATTCCTGATATTATTAAACAGCAGTTTCGTGAAGTTGTATGCCGGTATCATGTATTCAGGTGTGCTTGGAAACTTCGGACTATATTTTTATAGCCTTAAGGCGACCGCCTGCCCTTGCGTCAACCGAACTTATGCTAAGATAACACAAGATTAAATCCAGCGGCAAACTTGGCAGAAGTTTAAATTTATTCATGTAGGTCACTGTTTCCCGCTTAAATGGCGGATGTAAGTTCCAGAAAAAACATTTAAACTGTTAGCTACAATCTATAAAATATGCAAATAGTAGCATTAATTTTGGCACACTTTTTTTCTAACTAGGTTAATACTAGTAGCTTTAAACTGCCGTTGGTAAACTTAATAATTTATCGTGTCATTATTAGTCTGACCAATTTGTGTGATCAACGTGCGTCAGTTTTTGCGTAGTTAATTGCAATTTGCTTTTGGACTATTCAGTCAAACACGTTGGTAATTATGGATATTTTAGGACTAGCATATGTTCCCAAAAATGTCTATCTACCTCATTAAATTACTAATTAGATAATTAGATAAATGGATAATTTGATAATTAAGTGTGGTAAATAAAGTTACTTCATGTGACGACTGTAGAACCATTTCTGTCAATCGAAATGAACTCGTTACTGTTTTGATTTTGATGTTTGTTTGCATTTTGATTTCAGTTTTATCACGAATTCTTCACTACTATGTCCTTAGTACTCCGAATCAAATTGCTTTGTTTTTGTATTAACTAATAAATATATTTATTATCAAGATTGAAAAAGATTAATTATGTTTTTATGCTTACTAAGAAAAATTATGGCCCAAGAAGTTATCTAACAAATGTTCGAATTCTATGACCCTTAATAAAGTTAAAAAAACTTACTTACGTTTTTTTTATGTATAAAGGTTGGTTGTCTCATCAACAAAACTGATACAGTTACAAGCGAAACAAAAATGGCAAAGCCAGCAACACTTTTATTTATCCAATTTTGTTGTAGGACAACAATTGAGGGGCCTGGAAGTGAAAGGGTTTAACTGCACTTTTTGTGATTCTGCGATAATAAGCTGTACATTAAAGTTGTATTTAAAAATTTCAGAAATAAGTTAGGAAAAATGTATTTTTATTTAAATTTTATGCATAGTCATAAAAAGATTGGAACGAATCAAGGAGTCTAAACTTTATTATTTAACTTTTTTTAACAAATGTACTTGAAACATTATGTGGGTTTCAAAAATGTTGGTTCAAGTGCATATACTGTATTAATATGAAGTATACTAATAAGAAATACAAATGACAAGTTGTTCAAAATAAAGTATAGCGCAATTTTTGTACTCGTAGTCGACATATAATATAACGACGTCATCTTTATGAGTATTACAATAAACCATGTTTTATATCTATACTTGTATAAAAGGCGTGAGATGGAGTGGTGGAATATATTCCAACAATGTGATTAGGTTTCTGTACTTTTATTTTCATTGATGTTTTATTCAAAGGCAACCAAAAACCAGAAGAACGAACATTTGAGGTTTAATATTACAGTTTATAATATTCTAGTATCTAAACGCATCTTTCGCTTTTACAATAAATGAAATGGCAAATTGCTCTCCACTTTATGTGTCATCGGTGCATGGTGCAGGGTCCTTTATTATTTCATAAAATGGTAAAAATGGAGTAAACATCGTCTTTGATTATATTAAACACACAAAATTTATTGATTTGCCTCTTATTATGATCTCCCAAGCTGCACAATCTGACTAAAACTTAAGGAATTTGCCCTTTTCTTTTTCAAATAAACCAAAACTACGGTCACACTCCATGTATCGATGCAACAATCTTTGGTAAAATATACTTTAGGAGTGGTTAATAATGGTGCGGCGGTGCCTATTGTAAATCAAAGCAAGTTAAAAACTTTTAAGAGTTTTTATTTTAATAATATGAGAACTCATGTTGTTTTATGTGCCACTATTTTACCACTAGTAAACATGCTAGGAAGTAGCAACAACATACTTTCTATACATCCTGCGTGCCATTTAAAAAAAAGGGTATTTTAATAATTAAAAATTAACATGTTCGAGGATTTTTAAAATGACAAACCGTCTCAAGGTTTTTCTCATGTTTCCATACTTTACGCGTGCACTGTAGAAGTTTTACAGAGTGTCCCAGTTGTCATGTCGTTCAGAGTAAAACGTCTCGTATGGACCAAAAATTATTTGTTGTTCTCAAATGCTAAATACAGAATAGAATTATAGTATTAGATTATTTTTGACAAACGTACTTGGAAATAAATGGATGCTTTTTATATACATATAGACACAAAAGTAAAATAATAATTTTTTTATTAAGTTAATAACTAAACAAAGTGGTATACATTTATTGTAGTTAGTGTTGTTTATTAAGTAAATAAATTCAATAAAAAATGAAGAAACAATTCCACATAAAGCTTTACCGAATTTTCTACAAAATAAGCGCCATTCTTTTTAATAAGTTTTCAATACACTTTAGTTAGTTATTTTTTTTTAAATCGCTTTAAGTTTTACTAACTATGACTATTTAAAAGCAGTGACAGGACCGGACTACGTTTTCCTTTATTATTATTTTTTTCGGAATCGCGTTAGACTACGCTATTTGACAAAAGCGGTCTTTGCACCCTGTTGTACATGCTCATTCTATTTTCGCCGTTATTTCAGAAACACCTTGTATAAATTCCTAATTAGGTTTATCCTCACGTTTAGCTGGCAAGTTTTATTCAACCATCTCCGAGCCCATTTCGGTGGCGCTACTAGAATGTATACAGCAGGATTTCATGACAACAATCTTGTGGTTAACGCTTTCGTAGTACGTGAGAAGCTGTACCCGCTTTGCGTTTCCTCTTTAGCCCAAAAGTGTCGGTCGTAATCCTCCCCAGTTACAGCCTGAGACGTGTTCCATTCGGCAACTGGAAACACGACTACTCGGAGTAAACGAGGACTCGGAGATAGACCGCAGTGTCAGTTGTGGTCCGAGAGTACTAATCTGTCCCGTGTTAGCCGAGAGAGGCATCCGCCGAACTGTTGTTTGTCTTTAAAACATCTAGGTGGCCATAGAACGTGGAAGAGCATTGCCTTTGATGTGGTTAGATCGATAGAACTTTCGATGTTTTGCCAACAACGATAATATTCATTGTGGCTTTCGCTCAAAGCGTGTTTGTAAAGCTTTTTTTGTTGGTGCGGTATCCAGTCTGCGGTTGGGAAGCCCCGGCTGTCCTAAGTTAACAATTTCCTTTAAAAGTAAATAGCGCGAGTCGAAAATCTATACTGCGGCATGGCCGAGTCGCGAAGGACACGATTTTTTCTCAGTGGGATATTGTCCGATCGAAAAGTCATTGTAGCGGCAAAAAATGTATCGACCCTGATAGAGTTTTTTCGGGTCACTCTGCGACCGTAGGACCACAGGGATTATATGGAAAAAGTCTTTGAGGCAAATATAGGGTACGATACTCCATCAAGTCTAAATAAATATCCATTTATATCTTATCTCTTCCAGACATTTTACTGATCTTACAGATAAATTAATGGTTGTACTGTAGCTGTGTAGTGTGTACTAAGAACTTGTGGCTTACTTAATTCACGTAAGATTTAAGCAAAGTCGTTGTTATGACTAAGATTCTAGAATTATTATTATGGAATTTGGTGTACGTTAACTTAATATATGTTGTACATTTCTATATAATAAGATATAGGTACCAGAAGCACGGATTCTGTAGACTTTTGCCATCACTGCTTTTGCTAGTATTTTATATTCTTACCATTTATTTGCTAACTTCCCCCTTGTCATGAAATTAGTGAAAGAAAAAACGAAATAGTACGCATGTGAGAAGAAACTTGTGAGACTGTGACTACAATTTACAGTTTGGATGTGTACAGTAGGGTGTATCAAATAGGGTGTCAATAGGGTGTTACAAATTAAAATTACCGTATACAAAAATATATTACCCAAATGCCCCATTTAGACCGCCTGCAGTTTATTTAGATTAGATGCAATTTTTATTAAAATGTCTATTATATTTTTTATTATGTGCGGACATGTGGGCTTTATAAAAGAAAAACCACTTGATATTTCATTAAGAAAAATATGAAAACATTCGAAATTTTAAAGAAAACTTTAGGCCTCCTGTGGGAAACCTGAATATTATTCTATTGGGCCATTTTTTTGTGGTATATGAGGGTCCACAGGAACAACTTTATATGAACTTGAAATTTTGAATTTCGAAAAAATTGTACCAGCTTCATAAGCAAAGTTACAAAACTGCTGAAAAGATACCACTGCAACAAAAAGTATTTGTTTCCTCGAGTTTGTAAATTTAGGATTTAGTAATCCGACAATGGATGTACAGGACAGCGAGCGATCAATTAGAGGCAATAGAAATCAGCTTTTGTTTGGTAATTTAAGGGTCATAGAGTCACACAGGCATGTAGTAGTAACTGGCAATGATTTTCTATAACTTCCTAGATGTACGATCTTATTGATGCAACTAAATAATGACTAAATAAATAGCAACCAATTTAAAAGAAATGCTAGTACTGAAGAAACGTTTCATTTTTTTAGGAACAAAACCATCTTAGTATCGTCATCTTAATATGTCCCTTTAAATATGTTTCTCACTTAGATTAAGGGTGCATTCTAGTATAACATTTACAAAAATTAACAATTTTTATTGTATATTTTGTTGCACAACATTTAAAGAATACACTTTAAAAATTTCAGAAAGAAGTTCGAAAAATTAATGATTACACAGCCAAGATTCGAGCGACCTGCCGAAGCCGATTATATCTCGATTATCTGCACCTTTTTCTTAACCACCTTCAATAGGTACATTTTCCAATATTTTTTGTCAGTTTTTTTACTAACCAATTTAGAAGAATTGCGAGTACTGAAGAAACGTCTACTTTTTTAGGAACAAAACAGTCTTAATATCATCATCTTATATCGTCCCTTTAAATATATTTCTCACTTAGATTAAGGGTGCATTCTAGTGTAACATTTCAAAAATTAATACATTTTATTGCATAGTTTGGTTGTACAACTATTAAAGAATACACTTTAAAAATTTCAAAAAGAAATTCGAAAAATTAACGATTCCACAGCCAAAATTCGAACGACCCGCCGATTATATCTCGATTATCTGCACCTTTTAGTTAACCACCTCCAATAGGCAAATTTTTCAATATGTTTTTGCAGTGTTTTTAGCAGCCAATTTAAAATAAATGCGAGTACTCAAGAAACGTCTACTTTTTTTAGGAACAAAACTGTCTTAATATCGTCAGCTTAATATCGTCATTTTAAACATATTTCGCACTTAGGTTAAGGGTGCATTCTAGTGTAACATTTCAAAAATTAATATTTTTATTGCATATTTTGGTTGCACAACATTTAAAGAATACAGTTTAAACATTTCAGAAAGAAATTCGATAAATTAATGATTCCACAGCCAAAATTCGAACGACCCGCCGATTATATCTCGATTATCTGCACCTTTTTGTTAACCACCTCCAATCGGCAAATTTTTAAATATTTTTTTAATAAATATTGTTGACATTCGGATGTAAAATTATGATTAAAAAACTATCAAGATTTATAATTTTTGCAAATATTGTTCAATAACTTTTATATAGTGACAATAGCCGGAAAAGCTTTACGTATTCTTAGATTAGCGACCCCAAAACCCCCTAACTAATACATAGATTGAAAATGGGAAACGGGACAAAAAGAAAGTATATTTTGCAAAATATGTACACTCATACTTCACACGAGATTTAACACCAAAACTATTACTTAAAAAATGATTTGTGCGAGTTTTCCACATTAATCCACTGTCTGATGTTGTATCTATGTTTGCAAAAAGATGAAAAATGTTGAATTTTGTAATGTGTAAGCGGTCTAATGTGCTCTTTATTTTTCTTTGTCTTATTCACATATCTTTCAATTTTATCAGATCAAAACAAAAAACATTCTTTCATATGAATAGTTCGGAAAAATTAAAAGCTCAACAAATTTGCAAATACGAGTGCAAATACGATGCATAAATGCACCGTTTACTTGAAACCCGGCGCATCCACCAAATTGTCACACCTCTTTATCCTGTAGAAGAGAAGGTTGCATACAATGTTCGAGAAAATTATTGGATGTTTAGTAATATAAACCAACAACTTTGAGCGATAAACGTTAGAAGTAGAACTAACCCCCATTATTCTCCATAATAAGCGACCCTCCCGAACCCAAACAGCCCCTATAAACCGAAACAGGTGAGTAGATTTTGAATTGCGGTACAACAATAGATGGGCGAAAACTTTTTAGAACTCGCTTATTCACAGAATAAATGTGCGCTCGCGTACCATTATGCTCAGAAAAGTTTACCCACTACTACCCCAAATAAAAAAAAAAAACAAAAAACCCTACACAACTCGCACGCTAACATCAACCTGTCCCACCACAGTTTTCCGGAGTCTCTCCTCTAGATAGTGGTAAACGGAATTAATTCGATAGTTAAATTTGATATTTCGGGTCAGATGGTGAAGTGGGAAAAAGTTTCGACCTTTGAGGAAAGGTGAAGTTAGCCGAAGTTTTAGCTCGATGGCTCGCAACGAACTTGTCGGTAAAGGAAACGGGGCGGCGCATTCCGAGGCTCGAAGTTACCGTCGAACTTTAACAATTCCAATGAGCGCCGACGAGTACAACTTATTCGGTCGTTTCTTCGCAGGAATTCGCACGTATTTGTTCGTTGAGATTTCGTTCGAAATTGCGGATGAGTTTGAAAGAAAACCGAACCAATCTATTCCGTTGCGAGTGTAAAGCATACACACTAATTAATTTGTTGGGTCGCAGAGCTTACGTATAGTTATGACAAAACTTCTTAGATTTTACAAATTCACAATTTGATACAATACAAAGTAGTTTCTTAAGTAAGTAATCATGATTTTTAAAGCCACCACCCTTCAAACTTATAATTTGGGTATCCTTTTTTAGGAAATTAATAGTTTCTACAAAAAAATAATACTTAGAGATTTTTTTATGCATTTTTTCAAAATAAATAAGCGTATTTTATAGTTAAGCGTTTTATTAACATGGTGGTACATATAGTATAAATTACAAACATTATTTTATTTGGATGTATGAAAAATTATAAAGATTTTTTTAAAGAAAATGTCTCTATTGGAAGGTAACTCAGTCAGTTGTGCATCTTGTTACTTGTACATATACAGTACTCTTTGAGGGAGTTTCACATATTACTATGGCCTTTATACTGTTTATTGATGCATAATAAACAATCGTAACAAGTTTCATAAAAATTCTTAGATTATTGCTAGAGTAATCATTTTTTACGATTTATAGTGAAAATCTGCATGTTTCAGAAAATTAAAAATTCAGCATTCCTCTTTGAGGGAGTTTCGCGTATTACCGGCCTTTATACTGTTTATTGATGAATAATAAACAATCGTAGCAAGTTTCATAAAAATTCTTAGATTATTGCTAGAGTAATGATTTTTTACGATTTATAGTGAAAATCTGCATGTTTCAGAATATTAAAAAGTCAGCATTCCTCTTTGAGGGAGTTTCACGTATTACTATGGCCGTTATACTGTTTATTGATGAATAATAAACAATCATAGCAAGTGTCATAAAAATTCTTAGATTATTGCTAGAGTAATGATTTTTTGCGATTTCAAGTGAAAATATGCATGTTTCAGAATATTAAAAAATCAGCATTCCTCTTTGAGGGAGTTTCACGTATTACTATGGCCTTTATACTGTTTAATGATGCATAATAAACAATCGTAGCAAGTTTCATAAAAATTCTTAGATTATTGCTAGAGTAATGATTTTTTACGATTTATAGTGAAAATCTGCATGTTTCAGAATATTAATAAATCAGCATTCCTCTTTGAGGGAGTTCCACGTATTACTATGGCCTTTATACAGTTTATTGATGCATAATAAACAATCGTAGCAAGTTTCATAAAAATTCTTAGATTATTCCTAGAGTAATGATTTTTTACGATTTATAGTGAAAATCTGCATGTTTCAGAATATTAGAAAATCAGCATTCCTCTTTGAGGGAGTTTTGCGTATTACTATGGCCTTTATACTGTTTAGTGATTCATAATAAACAATCGTAGCAAGTTTCATAAAAATTCTTAGACTATTGCTAGAGTAATGATTTTTTACGATTTATAGTGAAAATCTGCATGTTTCAGAATATTAAAAAATCAGCATTCCTCTTTGAGGGAGTTTCACGTATTACTATGGCCTTTATACTGTTTATTGATGAATAATAAACAATCGTAGCAAGTTTCATAAAAATTCTTACATTATTGCTAGAGTAATGATTTTTTACGTTTTATAGTGAAAATCTGCATGTTTCAGAATATTAAAAAATCAGCATTCCTCTTTGAGGGAGTTTCACGTATTACTATGGCCTTTATACTGTTTAATGATGCATAATAAACAATCGTAGCAAGTTTCATAAAAATTCTTAGACTATTGCTAGAGTAATGATTTTTTACGATTTATAGTGAAAATCTGCATGTTTCAGAATATTAAAAAATCAGCATTCCTCTTTGAGGGAGTTTCACGTATTACTATGGCCTTTATACTGTTTATTGATGAATAATAAACAATCGTAGCAAGTTTCATAAAAATTCTTAGATTATTGCTAGAGTAATGATTTTTTACGTTTTATAGTGAAAATCTGCATGTTTCAGAATATTAAAAAATCAGCATTCCTCTTTGAGAGAGTTTCACGTATTACTATGGCCTTTATACTGTTTAATGATGCATAATAAACAATCGTAGCAAGTTTCATAAAAATTCTTAGACTATTGCTAGAGTAATGATTTTTTACGATTTATAGTGAAAATCTGCATGTTTCAGAATATTAAAAAATCAGCATTCCTCTTTGAGGGAGTTTCACGTATTACTATGGCCTTTATACTGTTTATTGATGAATAATAAACAATCGTAGCAAGTTTCATAAAAATTCTTAGATTATTGCTAGAGTAATGATTTTTTACGTTTTATAGTGAAAATCTGCATGTTTCAGAATATTAAAAAATCAGCATTCCTCTTTGAGAGAGTTTCACGTATTACTATGGCCTTTATACTGTTTAATGATGCATAATAAACAATCGTAGCAAGTCTAATAAAAATTCTTAGATTATAGCTAGAGTAATGATTTTTTACGATTTATACTGAAAATCTGCATGTTACAGAAAATTAAAAAATCAGCACTCCTCTTTGAGGGAGTTCCACGTATTACTATGGCCTTTATACGGTTTGTTGATGCATAATAAACAATCGTAGCAAGTTTAAAAAAAAATCTTAGATTATTGCTTGAGTAATCATTTTTTACGATTTATAGTGAAAAACTGCATGTTTCAGAAAATTAAAAATTCAGCATTCCTCTTTGAGGGAGTTTCATGTATTACTATGGCCTTTATACTGTTTATTGATGCATAATAAACAATAGTAGCAAGTTTCATAAAAATTCATAGATTATTGCTAGAGTAATGATTTTTTACGATTTATAGTGAAAATCGGCAGGTTTCAGAATATTAAAAAATCAGCATTCTTCTTTGAGGGAGTTTCACGTATTACCATGGCCTTTATACTGTTTAATGACGCATAATAAATAATCGTAGCAAGTTTCATAAAAATTCTTAAGTTATTGCTAGAGTAATGATTTTTTACGATTTATAGTGAAAATCTGCATGTTTCAGTAAATTAAAAAACTACAAAAGTAACATTAATCAATTTATTATGAATATTACATAAGAGTATTGAATATAAGGACTGAATGCAAAATAAGAAAAGCCTCTGTTACAATTTACAAGAACTTCGACTAAGGCTCCTGAAAATTGTAGATCGATAACGTCTCCACAGATTGAACTTCTCTTAAACTTCGACTTCACAGTCCCCTATCTTCTCAGTAATATCTCCAGCAATCTGCAAGCAGAAATAAAATTAATACATCGTAATAGTTATAGGTGTGAAACAGAAACAATGTAGTGAAACTAAGCAGACCAAACTTAGAAACTCCCTCGCTTTCTCTATATTATGTCACATAACTCACGTAAGGAGACACCTTAAAAAGATCAAATAATAAAATGGCCCGTAATTATAGTTCACTGCGGCCATTAATTCATATGGTGGCCGACCACGAGCGCGCCCTTCAAAAACATTTATTGTCGGATCGTTTATTAAAAAAAAAAGTAAATTCCGCGCGCAATATAGTGCCATCTATATTTCACCTGGGCGGCACAATTCACTTTAATGTCGCTGGGTCGCAGTAGAAGGCGTAACTGTGAGTGTAGTTTATAACGTTAGCTGAAATATAAATCGCCCAGTTCTCATTGTATATTTTATTCATTCGGCCATTTACTTCGCTGCCAGTGTTCAAGTTTTCAAAGCGCACGTTAATTATTAAAGGGGGCGTTACAAGACTAAGGGATGGACCAGCAGGGGTGCCAACTATGCTTTTATACTCTGCATACCTCACGCGTTACCAACATACTGTAATTATTCCTGAAAGTGTTACTACTCCTATGTAAGCCCGGGCTGGTAAGTGTCTAAAACTACTACTAAAGGGACACTATACTTCTCGGGGAGGTAAAGAGACACTCTAAGAAATATTTTATTAACTTTGAAGTTTGTTGCTGCACTTATCGTACTACTATTGCTCTCGATAGTATTAAAAGGATTCGATAAAGTTTTAATGTAATATGGGCCCGATATACAGAATAATTTAGCGGTCCACCTGAAGTTTGATCAAACGTTAATAAAATATTGTAAAGTTTTTAGTTAACAAAGTTAGCGAAACTAACTTGAGCGGTGATTTAATAGTTTCATTGGGAAATTGTGTAAATATATGCTTTAGCACTTATTATACCGGGAAGATCAACATGATATTTTGGTGGTCTAAGTTTGAAACACCTTGTGGAATACTTCGTGATAGGTCAGGGCAGGGCCGTCTTAAAATATTCGACGCCCGTGGGCTACTAAAATTAATGCGCCCCTCTTCATAAGAAAATACAAGATAAGTATAGGTAGCGGATGCGGATGCATTATACAAAAGTGTCAGAACTAGAAAAAGCCAGTTCATTACCATTATACTACACAAAAATCTGATGTGGCCAGGCACATGACTTTATCATACAATATATAAAATTAATAGTTTAGCTGTATGAGAATCTATTCTATTGAGATAAATCGTAGGTATTATCAAAGCATCAGCATTTGACACTACCTACACTACGTCATTAGAATAATACATAGTTATTTATGTCACAAATGCCGAAAGTACGGAATAGTGCGACGAGCGGTGATGCGGCGCGTCACCGAAGGCGGAGTGTCGCCGTCGCATGTTAGCGAGTCGCGCTATCTAGTTTTCGACAGGAGCGACATCAACGTTTATTGCGTTGCTTTTTAAGAAATACGTATTTAAAAAAATAAATATATGATTGCTGTATAGTAAATGCTAGGTTGGTACCACTTTGACGAAACGTCAAGTTTAAAGGTGCGTTCCGATTGGTAGGTAATGGTAGCGAATAGCGGTGGTAGAATACGAAATTATAGTATTTCTTACATATCGTGATCATGACTCATATTAGTTTGCATGTACATAAACATGAGTCAGTAGCAATTTTCTATTGGAAATACTATAACGGCGTCTGCTACCACTGCCATTGTCACTAATGAAAACGCACTTTAAAAAGGTAATTCAAATTCTGACAGATTTATATTTTTTCTTGACACATCCCTACCAACATACTAAAATAAAACTACACTCATCGCTATACTTTATTTATAATTTTCTCAATTTATCGTTTTTAGAATTAGATATAAAGACGGGTTGATATTTCTTATTAACAAACAATCAAATTGGTGATCTTATTTTATTTGAAATTTGTATTTTATAATTTGCCGCACTACAGCGGCAACGTTCCATAGTGGTTCTCCAACCTCTGATGAGATCAGCGGTTTTCGAATGTGACAACACAAAAAAGTATTTGTCAAAATCCTGGCTACTATGTAATTTCATATCAATGCAGATGCGACCGATCTCGATCAAATAGAATTTGCTCTTGAAGCTAAACTATTAATTTTACCAAAAAATGTCGTAGGCATAAATTATTCAAAATTTCCTCTACTTTAATTTATTAATTAACTATTTTGTCGAAATTACAGAAATGGCGGCTCATTTGCAAAATCATTCAAAAAGGCTTAGAATAAACTACCAGTTTCTTTGGACCCATTTGAACCAAAAGCTTTTCAGCTCTAAGTTTGGTCATAAAACTACTAAATATGAACTTTCGCCCCGATACCTTTAGTAGTTTCTCCGGAACCGTCGCCACAAAAATCGAGTACACACATACACACACACAGACATTTTTTTGTACCTTGGTCAAAAATGTTCAGGGGACCCATAAACACCTATTTCCGCTAAAATCTCAATTTCTTTTTCGGCACGATTACAATACTTCATCATACTGCGTATGATAAAGTAAAAACATAATATTTAACAATATTTTAAGAAACAGACGAAATGAAAAAGCAACATTTATATTAAACAAAACCAAAGTTACTTATATATTTGCTGTCCTTGCATTTTTTCCAAATTGATATCACACGTATTTAAGTTAGGTATTAAATAACTCACTCTATATAAATAAAATACTCAAATTATATATTTTTTTTTGCCCTAAAGAAGGTGGTAAATAATTTGATATCCTTTTCAGTGCTATAAATGATCTTTCGACGCGCAGTGCTATAGTGCTGTGGTCACGTTAGGAAATGTAGACGCAATTATTGAGTCATTAATTATCCTTGAGACACTGCCAAAAGCGAAACATTTGATTCGATTTGCCATAAAATATAAAATAATCTTGGAAAAACATAAATTAGCTGTTCCTGTAGTGCGAGAATTGCATGAATTCACTTAAAGGATGGAATAAGTATCATAATAATTTATAGTATAAGTCTCTACAAGGTGGTCTCCGTCTGGTTCTATAAAAATCTGAGCCACTTTTTCTCTACTGTAAATGTTACTATCTTGGATTTAAGCCATTTGAGTATTAGGCCGCCACTGTTCAACATCATCAAGTTGTTATTTTTCATATTTATTGTATGTATAGGTACAGTGAGCGCGTAAAGTATGAAAATATGCGAAAATCTAAATGAGGATTAGTTATTGTACAAAATTCTCGAACACGTTGATTTTTTACTTTTGGAAACATGGATATTCTGAATGGAATATGAAAATGTGTTTTGAATAAAATTAGTTGCTTTGTGTACAAACACGGACTATTGTAAGATTTTCGAGATAAAAATGTCAAAAACCTGAACCAAATGTTCTAGAAACTCAAAAGGGTCTCATAGTAAACCTTAAACTTTGTACTTTTACCTGAAATCCTGAATGTTTGTTCACAATATATTTGAATCATTTACAGTGATTCTAACTAGTGTGCTGATGGATCAATTCCTATTGCAAATCTACCTAAACTGCCTATTCGCTTTTTTTCACAAACTAAATCCTTAATTTTCAAAATTTTTCTCAAAAATTTATATAAATATAAGATAAGGTTATAAAATTTGTATGCTACCATGAAGAAAATTAACAGATCTATCATAATCAACAAGTAAAATATGGAGTTGCCATTTACAGTGTCGTTGTCAGTACAAAACAATTGAAGAGGGAAATTGAATTTTTTACAAATATGTTTCCAGCTTCCGTGCTTTTGTCATGCTTCCTTACTTTGCGTGCTCACTGAATATTTCTTAAGAAATAGTTAGCAGTTATCTTTATTAACAACAAACAACGATGAAACTGTGATCAAGTAGATCAGTATCATATATTTTTTCATGATCTCATACGTTTACTAGATGTCTCATATATCTATATTATATATCTACTAGATGTCTCAGGCATCCAATTTTCTATATTTCATTTATAACAAGTTTTTTGTTTATTTTTGTGAATAGATTTACAATAAAAATAACTAACAATAAAAAATTAACACAAAAATTGCCGCCCCCAAAAAGTTGGCGCCCCAGGGCTATAGCCCATTTAGCCCTGTGGTTAGGGTGGTCCTGGGTCAGGGTATCAAGTAGTCTGATACAATACCGTATCAATTCTCAATAAATTGGTTATCGATTCATCTCCATATCTGTTCGTCACAATTGCAGATTTTCAAGTAAACCTTTGCAATTTTAGCGTTAATGTTGAATAATATTTGTGAACTTTAACCGATTTTGTTTATTTTTTAGAACATAAGTTATTAACTAATTCAAGAGTATTACGCGCCCATGACAATTTGGAAAAAAAATAAGTTAAGCTAGCAGGTTTTTACACCGGGAAAGCGAAAATAATGTTCTGGTGGCATTTGAGGGATTCTAAAGAAATCTGTGCAAGGCCATATAAATTATTCTTTGATTTGTTTTAATAATATTTTATATTCGAAATCGGAACATTCATAAATCATATATTACATACAAT
The DNA here is from genome assembly GCA_964023965.1 of Melinopterus prodromus. Lineage (NCBI taxonomy): Eukaryota > Metazoa > Arthropoda > Insecta > Coleoptera > Scarabaeidae > Melinopterus > Melinopterus prodromus. The sequence goes on along the minus strand of OZ030392.1, from coordinate 10,092,211 downwards.
AAAATGCTGAACAAAATTAAGGAAAAGCTAAAATTGCTATTTTGTATACAAAATACATTGTGACCAATGCACAAAATTAAATGTTTTTGCTGCTATAACAAGCTGCAAATTTTGTTTTTCTTTCAAAATTGCAAAGGCTTGACACTCTTGATAGTTTGTTTATGTGCTGAAAAGATAATCATATTGTTTTACTGCTAAATCTGTGTTTACAAAATTCAGATAATGGAATGAATCAAAAACAAAAGAAGTTGGGAATTGATACATCTTTTTAACAGTCTACTTTAAAACCTAATCGTTTTTTCCCCACAGGGATTGTTACACTTGTACCACCAAAACATGGCTTTCACTCTCCCGGTATAGCAACTATAAGAAGTTACTTTGACCAAATACCGAATGCGAGTGATAATCATGATGAATTTGTGTACTATTCCCCGAAATAATCATTAAAATCGGTAAAAGATTACAAAAGTTATTCAACATCAAAGCTTCTACAATTCCACTAATTCACATTTATCACAAAACGTGCGATAACTTCAAAAGTGGCAGAAGGGCGCAGCTAATTGTTTATGTTTCTTCAAGAACAATTATCATACAAACAAATATAAAAAAATCGGATACATGTAACTTCATGTATATTTTAAATCGTTACACAAGAAAAATATAACAACTCAATATTTAAGGCTCCGTTGTAAAAACATTGCAATTACGAAACAAAATGTTTAGATTCGATGTTTTTCTGTCGGAGTCCGTGTCTATGCCGTGGTTTACGTATCGATTAAAGCTTATGGTGTCTGTGATGAGCTGGCCATACGTATCAGCCGATATATAGCCATTGCTTACATATTTCACATTATCGCAATTTTCGATTGGCGGAAAACTTATAATGTTTGGGCTGAAATTGTACCTAGATAAAAAAATCTCTTATTGTATTGAGACCTTGGCTAGGGGTATTATTTTTGAAAAACTAGGAAAATGTAGAAGCAAAATTAATTTTTATTATATAAAAGAATTATTTTTGGCCTCCTTATTTATCTAAGAATTGGCACTGAAAATTTCATCAATTTTGAACCATAAATAACGCCGTTAATAGAAAACGCGTTTTAGCACGGGTAGAACTAGTCTATTTACATAGTCAAAATAACCTTTGGCAATTTATTTAATGATAACTGATACTTAATTTGTTAGTTCTTCATTATAAGCTACTTTAGCAACCGATAAAGTTACAAAAAGAATTACAATTTGATAAATGAAACACCGTAAACAAGAATTACTAATATTTTCATAATTTTCACTTGTCTCTTGCTCGAAAATTTGTTTGACTTTTGACGTTTGACATCAATGCCACCAATTTACAAACCTAATAGTTACAAAAACAGTGTTACAATTTGCTAAATTTACCATCGAAAACAGTATTTCAATATGTCATTTTTTAACGAAAACATGAAAAAAATGTTTTGATGATGTCATGGGGCAAAAAAATAGCGCAAAAAAGGTGGGCATTACTTAAGACACTTCTTAACCTTCTGATGGAAATATTTAGGAATTGGTCAAGTTTTAAATGCCATGTTATTGTTGTTGTTATTTTAAAATATAATGCTCCAGCATGTTTTCAAAGACTTGTGTAGTAGAAGGATTTATAACTTCAAAATGCCAACTCGTACTTGCATAGATGTTTTTGTAGAGAATTAAATGATGTAAAAACTTCCTAATAGCGCTTATTGTCATCGGATTAATAAGGTATTGTTTCAAAAATACCGCAGAAAACACGAAATTTCTACACACTTACCTATTCTTTTTTACTTTTGAATCCGGATTCGTGTTCCGAAATAAAACCTCTGCCCGAAACACAGTCGCATTGAAGTCACAAAACTAATGTTCCTTAGAATGGGTTTTCAAATGCCAGTTTAAACCATAAACTTAGCTTAGATATATCAAATCCCTGAGACCTAAGCTCTGTTTAGACTTACACATGGTTTCAACTGGCATTGAAAAACACGCCCTTAGTATTATTTAGTTTTTCTACGATTCACATATAATAAATTCATTGCATACGTATCTATGATTATAATTACAGTTGGGTTGTATAATAAAGACAGTTCGTTCAAATAATGACTTCATTATTTGAACGAACTGTCATCGTTATACAACGCTAGTGTCAAAGCCTGTCAAAACCTACGTGGATGACAGTAATGTGTTCGCCTCGCCACCATTGGCAAATACATTTGAAATATTTGATATAGAAAGGAATTTATGAGTCGTAGATAAAACGTATTCGACTCACACACAACGGATATAAATAGCTCGCTTACGGCGTGCATATAAACTTTATGCTCGCGATTTATATCCTTAGGTATGTGCTCGTCAAATAATATACTATAATCTCGCAACGTACGGTTTTTGATTTCTTAATTTGCGGTAAACAATGCATATTATTTGGACGGAAATGATCATAAATTATCGTCGACGACAAATAAATTATCGCGCCAACTCCATTCGGACTGATCTTGTTCGCATTTATTTCCTCATTTTAATACGTTCCGCCCTCGAAAAATGATAGATCGGCGGAACGATGGCCCGCGTCAGTTTGATGTATGGTACAATAAGAACTTCATAACACGTAGGTCGTGTTTTTGATTTGACGCGGCGCGCTGACGTTTTCATTCCATAAATCAATGCCGAATTTATCAGAATTTCGCGCTCCCTTCCACAGCCAGCCGACGCGACCGAGGATCATCGTATTTTCATCCGATATCCACAAATCGGTTACACGCTGCCAATCCCTGCTCTCATTTTTTTTATACTCGCGTTTTTTTTACAGAACTACGCACGGTGCGTGTTAAAAATGGCTGTGTCGAGCTAACGTTTCAGTTACGTCATTTTACACGGACATTTTAGTCAAATAAAATATTTGTAAAAAAACGTTACCAATGGTTCACAGCTTGCCAAACGTTACACCATGCAATTCACCAGAATTTGTAAAATTTGGCCATTATGGATAGAGGCGTAGTTTGGAAATTTCGAATAACCTCTCATACGTTTTAAACAATGTTTTAGAAGCCCCAATAAATGCCACCCTAACATAAAAATTACAGGACATAAGAGCTGCAAATAGTATATTATTATACAAGTTTTATAAGACGTCAAATTGGCCCATGTGTTATTTGAGCCATAAATGAACGAATGCGCCAATATGTCTTATAAACCGAGTGTAATATACTATTTCTTTTTCTTTGTATACGTGGCAGTATTGTAGTAAACTGTCACCTTCGTAAGGTTGGGATAAAATCATGATAAAATCTTATTGTGAGTAATTTTCCTCTACTTTAGCCTACAAGTTTTAATAAATAATCAGCGGGTTGCAATTATGATCACAATAGAGCTTGGGGCAACACTTTTAACCATACTGTGATAAAAACTTACATGACACCTAATGAATATATAGATATGGAAACATAACCTAATAAGTTAACTTTTACAGCAGTTTGTAGTTATGTGTTATACTTTTCACGTATGGCATTTGATATCAATAAATAATTAATAATAATAAATTAATAGAAAAAAGTTATTAAAAACAGTGTTACAATGTGTGATCTGTGAAAGCAAAGTAGAAATATTTATAGGTTTCTAATCAGCTTTTCTGTAAAAAAAATGAATACATTCCTTATGTGCGTCTGTAATATTTATGTTAATTGACAATTTAAAGCACTATTAAATGCTAGTATGGTGTGATCGGCTCCCGACTTCAGTTTCTGAATTCACATACAACTTTGCGTTCTTCGTATATCTCAAATTGTCCTACAGTTTTTCAATTTCCTAAATTGAAGAATAGAAATACAAAGTTAACTTTTATTGTATGAGTGATGAATTGGCAAAAATCAATTAAGCTTGCAATTCACCATTAAAATTTTGACATTTGTCTTGAAAAGGTAGTGACGGCAATGGTCAATTTGGAGTTTGCTTGTGCCTAGCTACGACAATATTGAGAAGGAACACTGACATTGAAAGTAAATATTGCATAGTCTGTTCATACCCGCCACCAATTTTTAATGAAGAATACAAACATTTAAATTTTGAGAAATGTGTAATAAAGAAATTTTCCATATATTTTGTACATTAATAGGTTTAAAGTACTATCATATTGAAACTAATCTAAAAGATTAACCATCAATTTAAATCTGAATTCTTAAAACTAGGTACTTGTCTCTAATATCTGCGCACATGTTTAGATATGTATAGAATACATATAGATATTTCAGAGTTGATGAGATTACAAGCGATTGTAAAAGGGCAGTTTGTGGTTATGTGTTATACGTTTGACGTATCCCATTTGATATCAATGTGACCAATCTTAGAAAAAAGTTACTAAAAACAGTGTTATAATGTGTGATTTGTGAATGCAAAGTAGAAATATTTATAGGTTAATAATATGGTGACATACGGGCGGGATGTAAATTTTAAATAAATCAAAAATTACAGCCACAACCTGTAATAACCTATAATATTATTTTGACAATATGACGTTAAATTTAGTTTTATGAGTAAACTATCAGTTTTTCACAATTAAATATAATAATGTCATAGAGAAAAGTTGTATAAAATTGAACTTAATGTTCAAATAACATGTTTAAATATTTTGTATCTGTTTTAATATTTTATCCTTTGTTTCATAGTTTGTCGTCAACAAATACAACAATAAATTACTACAACTGCATTTGATAATGTACTAATTGCTAATGTTAACTGAGGCACAACCCAAATTTTCAGTAAAAAGTTAAATGTTAAATTAAATTCTTTTTCAGGTTAATCTATAACTTATCAAAAACCGACAAAATACCAAAAATCTACATTAAGAAAAAAAATCACATTGTACTGTTTATTACGTAACTAAATAACTCTAAATAATTCTTCTTATGAATTAAGTTTTGTATTTATATTATTTAGAAATAATTTCAATATTTAAATTCTTTTTCAAATTCTGCTTTTGAATATCAAGTTAAACATAGAATCATTATTTTTAAGATTTAAGATCAATTTATGAAAATAAATCTAATATCAAAATAACAGAAAGACCTCAATAGCAGGTTTGAAACTCTTTATCGAACCCTGTGTGTCAATCTTAAACACTCGACTTTTATTATTTCCTATTGTATTTAATGCTTAATTGCAAAGAGCCGGAAATAATTGACTTAAATCCATTTGCACTTTTCGACAGATTTTTCAGCATTAGTGACCCCTGTGGCCTGATTATATTGTTACTCCTCGATATACGTCCATCACGTCAACATACCAGAGGCAGATTAATTAATATACCGGTTCTCATTTGCCCTACAGACACAAACAACATGCTTATGTCAACAAGTTAGGACGATAATACCAGAATGTTGATATTGGTATTCTGGGAGAATTAATTCTGTTATTTCATGGATTTCAGGGATTGAAATCCGAGATGTTTTTCGTAAATAGATAAGACCAGGGTCTGCATCAAATATTTTTATTTAAATATATATTTTTATGTACTCAGTATCTATACGTTATTTGTCCAAAATTGAGTGGAGTGTCAGGAAGTATACTTTTGTAGTGGTCTAAATAGCTTATGCTGAATTTCTCAAAGACAAGTTCTAGTATTGTACGTATTCTATACATAAAGTACATACATTGTATGGCAAACGAATGGCTTTAAATAATTTCCAACTCGCAAGTGTATCAAATTAGAACAACTGACGCTCAATGGTAGGCCAATTTGCATCACATCATCCATGGTACAAAATCGGCACAAGGGCTCAATAGTTAATACCCGTCTCCCGTAAACAATTGCTTGCATTGAACCGACTGGCAATAATTAGAGAGTGCTGCCAACTATTGGGGGTGTATTTTTAATCCTATTCAAACGTGAATACAGTGAATTCAATTTGGGTGTATGCGGGTCAGTATAGTGCCATAGGGCTTCGGCATTACTCTGAATAACGTCAATGCCACGAGCTTAAATCATTGAGCATTGATTGAGGAATTGCCAATAACGGGCACCTAACGTAAAACGGGAGGTCCAGCGGTCCAATATTGGCGTCCATCTCTTTTGATGTTTAACTAATTTGTGCATAAACTGGATAATTTTGCAGTAGCCACTAGAGGTAATACGGATCAACGCATTTCATCAAAGCCGAACGTACGAACGTACGAACGTACAAACGTAGCCAGTCGGCAAAAACCCAACTACCTTCAATCAAATTAAGGTTGTGGTTCTTGATACAATTTTTGACGCTGATTACGTCGGTATAATTAGATTTTACTTATTTGGAACGGTTCGGCAGTTATTACGTTCCCAGTTATCAAAAATGATCCTAAAAACACCCATTTTACTATATTAGAAACTTTGAACGCAAACTGTGTCCGATCCAATCGCCCGATATTGACGGTTCAAACTGTATCGGATGGGAAATTGGCCGAGGAATTCATTTCTGAAAGTCGCGTAGCTCTAAGATGCGTGGTTCGCGAGAAAACCGCGGGAAACCGCGGAAACTATGGTTTTCCACTTTCTGGCCAAACCGTACGCGGTACGGAAAAACCGAGCTCACCGTTGAATTCAGCACATCCCAATGCATAAGCATGACTATGGTAGAACGCTCTATCTCTCAAAAAGTTATTATTATTTTTCCGGTCTAAATTTAGCACTTTCAGATAGAAAAAAATTGAACATTGCAACCGTTGGTGATAGAAAGGTTTATCCACTACCAAATGATAGCTCTCGTTAAGTCTATCAAAAATATGTATACTTTTATATGCCTAAGATTTACCATTTTCAAGTTATGTGGTCCCATTCGCTTATTTTTGTATTATTTGAAAAAGCGTAATTGCGGCACAACTCGGTAACCAGTAGAGACAGAGACTTTTCCAATGTAAATTTGTAATCAGCGCACCCATTTTAGTAAGATAGCAAAGGTTTTATGTTGATCCGGGTCCTAGTTTTTGACATTGGTGTGCAACTTCAAAATTATAGTCTAAAAATGTGATTTATTACAAAAATTTTAGACAGTCGGCAAAAAGTCAACTACCTTCAATCAAATTAAGGTTGAGGTTCTTGATACAATTTTTGACGCTGATTACGCTGGTATAATTAGATTTTACTTATTTGGAACGGTTCGGCAGTTATTACGTTCCCAGTTATCAAAAATGATCCTAAAAACACCCATTTTACTATATTAGAAACTTTGGACGCAAACTGTGTCCGTTCCAATCGCCCGATATTGACGGTTCAAACTGTATCGGATGGGAAATTGGCCGAGGAATTCATTTCTGAAAGTCGCCTAGCTTTAAGATGCGCAGTTCGCGAGAAAACCGCGGGGAACCGCGGAAACTATGGTTTTCCACTTTCTGGCCAAACCGTACGCGTTACGGAAAAACCGAGCTCACCGTTGAATTCAGCACATCCCAATGCATAAGCATGACTATGGTAGAACGCTCTATCTCTCAAAAAGTTATTATTATTTTTCCGGTCTAAATTTAGCACTTTTAGATAGAAAAAAATTGAACATTGCAACCGTTGGTGATAGAAAGGTTTATCCACTACCAAATGATAGCTCTCGTTAAGTCTATCAAAAATATGTATACTTTTATATGCCTAAGATTTCCCATTTTCAAGTTATGTGGTCCAATTCGCTTATTTTTGTATTATTTGAAAAAGCGTAATTGCGGCACAACTCGGTAACCAGTAGAGACAGAGACTTTTCCAATGTAAATTTGTAATCAGCGCACCCATTTTAGTAAGATAGCAAAGGTTTTGTGTTGATCCGGGTCCTAGTTTTTGAGATAGGTGTGCAACTTCAAAATTATAGTTTAAAAATGTGATTTCTTACAGAATTTTAGCCAGTCGGCAAAAATCCAACTACCTTCAATCAAATTAAGGTTGTGGTTCTTGATACAATTTTTGACGTTGATTACGCTGGTATAATTAGATTTTACTTATTTGGAACGGTTCGGCAGTTATTACGTTCCCAGTTATCAAAAATGATCCTAAAAACACCCATTTTACTATATTAGAAACTTTGAACGCAGACTGTGTCCGATCCAATCGCCCGATATTGACGGTTCAAACTGTATCGGATGGGAAATTGGCCGAGGAATTCATTTCTGAAATTCGCGTAGCTCTAAGATGCGCGGTTCGCGAGAAAACCGCGGGAAACCGCGGAAACTATGGTTTTCCACTTTCTGGCCAAACCGTACGCGTTACGGAAAAACCGAGCTCACCGTTGAATTCAGCACATCCCAATGCATAAGCATGACTATGGTAGAACGCTCTATCTCTCAAAAAGTTATAATTATTTTTCCGGTCTAAATTTAGCACTTTTAGATAGAAAAAAATTAAACATTGCAACCGTTGGTGATAGAAAGGTTTACCCACTACCAAATGATAGCTCTCGTTAAGTCTATCAAAAAAATGTATACTTTTATATGCCTAAGATTTACCATTTTCAAGTTATGTGGTCCAATTCGCTTATTTTTGTATTATTTGAAAAAGCGTAATTGCGGCACAACTCGGTAACCAGTAGAGACAGAGACTTTTCCAATGTAAATTTGTAATCAGCGCACCCATTTTAGTAAGATAGCAAAGGTTTTATGTTGATCCGGGTCCTAGTTTTTGAGATAGGTGTGCCACTTCAAAATTATAGTTTAAAAATGTGATTTCTTACAAAATTTTAGCCAGTCGGCAAAAATTCAACTACCTTCAATCAAATTAAGGTTGTGGTTCTTGATACAATTTTTGACGCTGATTACGCTGGTATAATTAGATTTTACTTATTTGCAACGGTTCGGCAGTTATTACGTTCCCAGTTATCAAAAATGATCCTAAAAACACCCATTTTACTATATTAGAAACTTTGAACGCAAACTGTGTCCGTTCCAATCGCCCGATATTGACGGTTCAAACTGTATCGGATGGGAAATTGACCGAGGAATTCATTTCTGAAAGTCGCGTAGCTCTAAGATGCGCAGTTTGCGAGAAAACCGCGGGAAACCGCGGAAACTATGGTTTTCCACTTTCTGGCCAAGCCGTACGCATTACGGAAAAACCGAGCTCACCGTTGAATTCAGCACATCCCAATGCATAAGCATGACTATGGTAGAACGCTCTATCTCTCAAAAAGTTATAATTATTTTTCCGGTCTAAATTTAGCACTTTTAGATAGAAAAAAATTAAACATTGCAACCGTTGGTGATAGAAAGGTTTACCCACTACCAAATGATAGCTCCCGTTAAGTCTATCAAAAATATGTATACTTTTATATGCCTAAGATTTACCATTTTCAAGTTATGTGGTCCAATTCGCTTATTTTTGTATTATTTGAAAAAGCGTAATTGCGGCACAACTCGGTAACCAGTAGAGACAGAGACTTTTCCAATGTAAATTTGTAATCAGCGCACCCATTTTAGTAAGATAGCAAAGGTTTTATGTTGATCCGGGTCCTAGTTTTTGAGATTGGTGTGCAACTTCAAAATTATAGTTTAAAAAATGTGATTTCTTACAAAATTTTAGCCAGTCGGCAAAAATCCAACTACCTTCAATCAAATTAAGGTTGTGGTTCTTGATACAATTTTTGACGTTGATTACGCTGGTATAATTAGATTTTACTTATTTGGAACGGTTCGGCAGTTATTACGTTCCCAGTTATCAAAAATGATCCTAAAAACACCCATTTTACTATATTAGAAACTTTGAACGCAAACTGTGTCCGATCCAATCGCCCGATATTGACGGTTCAAACTGTATCGGATGGGAAATTGGCCGAGGAATTCATTTCTGAAAGTCGCGTAGCTCTAAGATGCGTGGTTCGCGAGAAAACCGCGGGAAACCGCGGAAACTATGGTTTTCCACTTTCTGGCCAAACCGTACGCGTTACGGAAAAACCGAGCTCACCGTTGAATTCAGCACATCCCAATGCATAAGCATGACTATGGTAGAACGCTCTATCTCTCAAAAAGTTATAATTATTTTTCCGGTCTAAATTTAGCACTTTTAGATAGAAAAAAATTAAACATTGCAACCGTTGGTGATAGAAAGGTTTACCCACTACCAAATGATAGCTCTCGTTAAGTCTATCAAAAATATGTATACTTTTATATGCCTAAGATTTACCATTTTCAAGTTATGTGGTCCAATTCGCTTATTTTTGTATTATTTGAAAAAGCGTAATTGCGGCACAACTCGGTAACCAGTAGAGACAGAGACTTTTCCAATGTAAATTTGTAATCAGCGCACCCATTTTAGTAAGATAGCAAAGGTTTTATGTTGATCCGGGTCCTAGTTTTTGAGATTGGTGTGCAACTTCAAAATTATAGTCTAAAAATGTGATTTATTACAAAAATTTTAGCCAGTCGGCAACAACCCAACTACCTTCAATCAAATTAAGGTTGTGGTTCTTGATACAATTTTTGACGCTGATTACGCTGGTATAATTAGATTTTACTTATTTGGAACGGTTCGGCAGTTATTACGTTCCCAGTTATCAAAAATGATCCTAAAAACACCCATTTTACTATATTAGAAACTTTGGACGCAAACTGTGTCCGTTCCAATCGCCCGATATTGACGGTTCAAACTGTATCGGATGGGAAATTGGCCGAGGAATTCATTTCTGAAAGTCGCCTAGCTCTAAGATGCGCAGTTCGCGAGAAAACCGCGGGGAACCGCGGAAACTATGGTTTTCCACTTTCTGGCCAAACCGTACGCGTTACGGAAAAACCGAGCTCACCGTTGAATTCAGCACATCCCAATGCATAAGCATGACTATGGTAGAACGCTCTATCTCTCAAAAAGTTATTATTATTTTTCCGGTCTAAATTTAGCACTTTTAGATAGAAAAAAATTGAACATTGCAACCGTTGGTGATAGAAAGGTTTATCCACTACCAAATGATAGCTCTCGTTAAGTCTATCAAAAATATGTATACTTTTATATGCCTAAGATTTACCATTTTCAAGTTATGTGGTCCAATTCGCTTATTTTTGTATTATTTGAAAAACCGTAATTGCGGCACAACTCGGTAACCAGTAGAGACAGAGACTTTTCCAATGTAAATTTGTAATCAGCGCACCCATTTTAGTAAGATAGCAAAGGTTTTATGTTGATCCGGGTCCTAGTTTTTGAGATAGGTGTGCCACTTCAAAATTATAGTTTAAAAATGTGATTTCTTACAAAATTTTAGCCAGTCGGCAAAAATCCAACTACCTTCAATCAAATTAAGGTTGTGGTTCTTGATACAATTTTTGACGTTGATTACGCTGGTATAATTAGATTTTACTTATTTGGAACGGTTCGGCAGTTATTACGTTCCCAGTTATCAAAAATGATCCTAAAAACACCCATTTTACTATATTAGAAACTTTGAACGCAAACTGTGTCCGTTCCAATCGCCCGATATTGACGGTTCAAACTGTATCGGATGGGAAATTGGCCGAGGAATTCATTTCTGAAAGTCGCCTAGCTCTAAGATGCGCAGTTCGCGAGAAAACCGCGGGAAACCGCGGAAACTATGGTTTTCCACTTTCTGGCCAAACCGTACGCGTTACGGAAAAACCGAGCTCACCGTTGAATTCAGCAGATCCCAATGCATAAGCATGACTATGGTAGAACGCTCTATCTCTCAAAAAGTTATTATTACTTTTCCGGTCTAAATTTAGCACTTTTAGATAGAAAAAAATTTAACATTGCAACCGTTGATGATAGAAAGGTTTATCCACTACCAAATGATAGCTCTCGTTAAGTCTATCAAAAATATGTATACTTTTATATGCCTAAGATTTACCATTTTCAAGTTATGTGGTCCCATTCGCTTATTTTTGTATTATTTGAAAAAGCGTAATTGCGGCACAACTCGGTAACCAGTAGAGACAGAGACTTTTCCAATGTAAATTTGTAATCAGCGCACCCATTTTAGTAAGATAGCAAAGGTTTTATGTTGATCCGGGTCCTAGTTTTTGAGATTGTGTGCAACTTCAAAATTATAGTCTAAAAATGTGATTTATTACAAAAATTTTAGCCAGTCGGCAAAAACCCAACTACCTTCAATCAAATTAAGGTTGTGGTTCTTGATACAATTTTTGACGCTGATTACGCTGGTATAATTAGATTTTACTTATTTGGAACGGTTCGGCAGTTATTACGTTCCCAGTTATCAAAAATGATCCTAAAAACACCCATTTTACTATATTAGAAACTTTGGACGCAAACTGTGTCCGTTCCAATCGCCCGATATTGACGGTTCAAACTGTATCGGATGGGAAATTGGCCGAGGAATTCATTTCTGAAAGTCGCCTAGCTCTAAGATGCGCAGTTCGCGAGAAAACCGCGGGGAACCGCGGAAACTATGGTTTTCCACTTTCTGGCCAAACCGTACGCGTTACGGAAAAACCGAGCTCACCGTTGAATTCAGCACATCCCAATGCATAAGCATGACTATGGTAGAACGCTCTATCTCTCAAAAAGTTATTATTATTTTTCCGGTCTAAATTTAGCACTTTTAGATAGAAAAAAATTGAACATTGCAACCGTTGGTGATGAAAGGTTTATCCACTACCAAATGATAGCTCTCGTTAAGTCTATCAAAAATATGTATACTTTTATATGCCTAAGATTTCCCATTTTCAAGTTATGTGGTCCAATTCGCTTATTTTTGTATTATTTGAAAAAGCGTAATTGCGGCACAACTCGGTAACCAGTAGAGACAGAGACTTTTCCAATGTAAATTTGTAATCAGCGCACCCATTTTAGTAAGATAGCAAAGGTTTTATGTTGATCCGGGTCCTAGTTTTTGAGATTGGTGTGCAACTTCAAAATTATAGTTTAAAAATGTGATTTCTTACAAAATTTTAGCCAGTCGGCAAAAATCCAACTACCTTCAATCAAATTAAGGTTGTGGTTCTTGATACAATTTTTGACGCTGATTACGCTGATATAGTTAGATTTTACTTATTTGGAACGGTTCGGCAGTTATTACGTTCCCAGTTATCAAAAATGATCCTAAAAACACCCATTTTACTATATTAGAAACTTTGAACGCAGACTGTGTCCGATCCAATCGCCCGATATTGACGGTTCAAACTGTATCGGATGGGAAATTGGCCGAGGAATTCATTTCTGAAAGTCGCGTAGCTCTAAGATGCGCGGTTCGCGAGAAAACGGCGGGAAACCGCGGAAACTATGGTTTTCCACTTTCTGGCCAAACCGTACGCGTTACGGAAAAACCGAGCTCACCGTTGAATTCAGCACATCCCAATGCATAAGCATGACTATGGTAGAACGCTCTATCTCTCAAAAAGTTATAATTATTTTTCCGGTCTAAATTTAGCACTTTTAGATAGAAAAAAATTAAACATTGCAACCGTTGGTGATAGAAAGGTTTACCCACTACCAAATGATAGCTCTCGTTAAGTCTATCAAAAATATGTATACTTTTATATGCCTAAGATTTACCATTTTCAAGTTATGTGGTCCAATTCGCTTATTTTTGTATTATTTGAAAAAGCGTAATTGCGGCACAACTCGGTAACCAGTAGAGACAGAGACTTTTCCAATGTAAATTTGTAATCAGCGCACCCATTTTAGTAAGATAGCAAAGGTTTTATGTTGATCCGGGTCCTAGTTTTTGAGATTGGTGTGCAACTTCAAAATTATAGTCTAAAAATGTGATTTATTACAAAAATTTTAGCCAGTCGGCAACAACCCAACTACCTTCAATCAAATTAAGGTTGTGGTTCTTGATACAATTTTTGACGCTGATTACGCTGGTATAATTAGATTTTACTTATTTGGAACGGTTCGGCAGTTATTACGTTCCCAGTTATCAAAAATGATCCTAAAAACACCCATTTTACTATATTAGAAACTTTGGACGCAAACTGTGTCCGTTCCAATCGCCCGATATTGACGGTTCAAACTGTATCGGATGGGAAATTGGCCGAGGAATTCATTTCTGAAAGTCGCCTAGCTCTAAGATGCGCAGTTCGCGAGAAAACCGCGGGGAACCGCGGAAACTATGGTTTTCCACTTTCTGGCCAAACCGTACGCGTTACGGAAAAACCGAGCTCACCGTTGAATTCAGCACATCCCAATGCATAAGCATGACTATGGTAGAACGCTCTATCTCTCAAAAAGTTATTATTATTTTTCCGGTCTAAATTTAGCACTTTTAGATAGAAAAAAATTGAACATTGCAACCGTTGGTGATAGAAAGGTTTATCCACTACCAAATGATAGCTCTCGTTAAGTCTATCAAAAATATGTATACTTTTATATGCCTAAGATTTACCATTTTCAAGTTATGTGGTCCAATTCGCTTATTTTTGTATTATTTGAAAAACCGTAATTGCGGCACAACTCGGTAACCAGTAGAGACAGAGACTTTTCCAATGTAAATTTGTAATCAGCGCACCCATTTTAGTAAGATAGCAAAGGTTTTATGTTGATCCGGGTCCTAGTTTTTGAGATAGGTGTGCCACTTCAAAATTATAGTTTAAAAATGTGATTTCTTACAAAATTTTAGCCAGTCGGCAAAAATCCAACTACCTTCAATCAAATTAAGGTTGTGGTTCTTGATACAATTTTTGACGTTGATTACGCTGGTATAATTAGATTTTACTTATTTGGAACGGTTCGGCAGTTATTACGTTCCCAGTTATCAAAAATGATCCTAAAAACACCCATTTTACTATATTAGAAACTTTGAACGCAAACTGTGTCCGTTCCAATCGCCCGATATTGACGGTTCAAACTGTATCGGATGGGAAATTGGCCGAGGAATTCATTTCTGAAAGTCGCCTAGCTCTAAGATGCGCAGTTCGCGAGAAAACCGCGGGAAACCGCGGAAACTATGGTTTTCCACTTTCTGGCCAAACCGTACGCGTTACGGAAAAACCGAGCTCACCGTTGAATTCAGCAGATCCCAATGCATAAGCATGACTATGGTAGAACGCTCTATCTCTCAAAAAGTTATTATTACTTTTCCGGTCTAAATTTAGCACTTTTAGATAGAAAAAAATTTAACATTGCAACCGTTGATGATAGAAAGGTTTATCCACTACCAAATGATAGCTCTCGTTAAGTCTATCAAAAATATGTATACTTTTATATGCCTAAGATTTACCATTTTCAAGTTATGTGGTCCCATTCGCTTATTTTTGTATTATTTGAAAAAGCGTAATTGCGGCACAACTCGGTAACCAGTAGAGACAGAGACTTTTCCAATGTAAATTTGTAATCAGCGCACCCATTTTAGTAAGATAGCAAAGGTTTTATGTTGATCCGGGTCCTAGTTTTTGAGATTGTGTGCAACTTCAAAATTATAGTCTAAAAATGTGATTTATTACAAAAATTTTAGCCAGTCGGCAAAAACCCAACTACCTTCAATCAAATTAAGGTTGTGGTTCTTGATACAATTTTTGACGCTGATTACGCTGGTATAATTAGATTTTACTTATTTGGAACGGTTCGGCAGTTATTACGTTCCCAGTTATCAAAAATGATCCTAAAAACACCCATTTTACTATATTAGAAACTTTGGACGCAAACTGTGTCCGTTCCAATCGCCCGATATTGACGGTTCAAACTGTATCGGATGGGAAATTGGCCGAGGAATTCATTTCTGAAAGTCGCCTAGCTCTAAGATGCGCAGTTCGCGAGAAAACCGCGGGGAACCGCGGAAACTATGGTTTTCCACTTTCTGGCCAAACCGTACGCGTTACGGAAAAACCGAGCTCACCGTTGAATTCAGCACATCCCAATGCATAAGCATGACTATGGTAGAACGCTCTATCTCTCAAAAAGTTATTATTATTTTTCCGGTCTAAATTTAGCACTTTTAGATAGAAAAAAATTGAACATTGCAACCGTTGGTGATAGAAAGGTTTATCCACTACCAAATGATAGCTCTCGTTAAGTCTATCAAAAATATGTATACTTTTATATGCCTAAGATTTCCCATTTTCAAGTTATGTGGTCCAATTCGCTTATTTTTGTATTATTTGAAAAAGCGTAATTGCGGCACAACTCGGTAACCAGTAGAGACAGAGACTTTTCCAATGTAAATTTGTAATCAGCGCACCCATTTTAGTAAGATAGCAAAGGTTTTATGTTGATCCGGGTCCTAGTTTTTGAGATTGGTGTGCAACTTCAAAATTATAGTTTAAAAATGTGATTTCTTACAAAATTTTAGCCAGTCGGCAAAAATCCAACTACCTTCAATCAAATTAAGGTTGTGGTTCTTGATACAATTTTTGACGCTGATTACGCTGATATAGTTAGATTTTACTTATTTGGAACGGTTCGGCAGTTATTACGTTCCCAGTTATCAAAAATGATCCTAAAAACACCCATTTTACTATATTAGAAACTTTGAACGCAGACTGTGTCCGATCCAATCGCCCGATATTGACGGTTCAAACTGTATCGGATGGGAAATTGGCCGAGGAATTCATTTCTGAAAGTCGCGTAGCTCTAAGATGCGCGGTTCGCGAGAAAACAGCGGGAAACCGCGGAAACTATGGTTTTCCACTTTCTGGCCAAACCGTACGCGTTACGGAAAAACCGAGCTCACCGTTGAATTCAGCACATCCCAATGCATAAGCATGACTATGGTAGAACGCTCTATCTCTCAAAAAGTTATAATTATTTTTCCGGTCTAAATTTAGCACTTTTAGATAGAAAAAAATTAAACATTGCAACCGTTGGTGATAGAAAGGTTTACCCACTACCAAATGATAGCTCTCGTTAAGTCTATCAAAAATATGTATACTTTTATATGCCTAAGATTTACCATTTTCAAGTTATGTGGTCCAATTCGCTTATTTTTGTATTATTTGAAAAAGCGTAATTGCGGCACAACTCGGTAACCAGTAGAGACAGAGACTTTTCCAATGTAAATTTGTAATCAGCGCACCCATTTTAGTAAGATAGCAAAGGTTTTATGTTGATCCGGGTCCTAGTTTTTGAGATTGGTGTGCAACTTCAAAATTATAGTCTAAAAATGTGATTTATTACAAAAATTTTAGCCAGTCGGCAACAACCCAACTACCTTCAATCAAATTAAGGTTGTGGTTCTTGATACAATTTTTGACGCTGATTACGCTGGTATAATTAGATTTTACTTATTTGGAACGGTTCGGCAGTTATTACGTTCCCAGTTATCAAAAATGATCCTAAAAACACCCATTTTACTATATTAGAAACTTTGGACGCAAACTGTGTCCGTTCCAATCGCCCGATATTGACGGTTCAAACTGTATCGGATGGGAAATTGGCCGAGGAATTCATTTCTGAAAGTCGCCTAGCTCTAAGATGCGCAGTTCGCGAGAAAACCGCGGGGAACCGCGGAAACTATGGTTTTCCACTTTCTGGCCAAACCGTACGCGTTACGGAAAAACCGAGCTCACCGTTGAATTCAGCACATCCCAATGCATAAGCATGACTATGGTAGAACGCTCTATCTCTCAAAAAGTTATTATTATTTTTCCGGTCTAAATTTAGCACTTTTAGATAGAAAAAAATTGAACATTGCAACCGTTGGTGATAGAAAGGTTTATCCACTACCAAATGATAGCTCTCGTTAAGTCTATCAAAAATATGTATACTTTTATATGCCTAAGATTTACCATTTTCAAGTTATGTGGTCCAATTCGCTTATTTTTGTATTATTTGAAAAACCGTAATTGCGGCACAACTCGGTAACCAGTAGAGACAGAGACTTTTCCAATGTAAATTTGTAATCAGCGCACCCATTTTAGTAAGATAGCAAAGGTTTTATGTTGATGCGGGTCCTAGTTTTTGAGATAGGTGTGCCACTTCAAAATTATAGTTTAAAAATGTGATTTCTTACAAAATTTTAGCCAGTCGGCAAAAATCCAACTACCTTCAATCAAATTAAGGTTGTGGTTCTTGATACAATTTTTGACGTTGATTACGCTGGTATAATTAGATTTTACTTATTTGGAACGGTTCGGCAGTTATTACGTTCCCAGTTATCAAAAATGATCCTAAAAACACCCATTTTACTATATTAGAAACTTTGAACGCAAACTGTGTCCGTTCCAATCGCCCGATATTGACGGTTCAAACTGTATCGGATGGGAAATTGGCCGAGGAATTCATTTCTGAAAGTCGCCTAGCTCTAAGATGCGCAGTTCGCGAGAAAACCGCGGGAAACCGCGGAAACTATGGTTTTCCACTTTCTGGCCAAACCGTACGCGTTACGGAAAAACCGAGCTCACCGTTGAATTCAGCAGATCCCAATGCATAAGCATGACTATGGTAGAACGCTCTATCTCTCAAAAAGTTATTATTACTTTTCCGGTCTAAATTTAGCACTTTTAGATAGAAAAAAATTTAACATTGCAACCGTTGATGATAGAAAGGTTTATCCACTACCAAATGATAGCTCTCGTTAAGTCTATCAAAAATATGTATACTTTTATATGCCTAAGATTTACCATTTTCAAGTTATGTGGTCCCATTCGCTTATTTTTGTATTATTTGAAAAAGCGTAATTGCGGCACAACTCGGTAACCAGTAGAGACAGAGACTTTTCCAATGTAAATTTGTAATCAGCGCACCCATTTTAGTAAGATAGCAAAGGTTTTATGTTGATCCGGGTCCTAGTTTTTGAGATTGTGTGCAACTTCAAAATTATAGTCTAAAAATGTGATTTATTACAAAAATTTTAGCCAGTCGGCAAAAACCCAACTACCTTCAATCAAATTAAGGTTGTGGTTCTTGATACAATTTTTGACGCTGATTACGCTGGTATAATTAGATTTTACTTATTTGGAACGGTTCGGCAGTTATTACGTTCCCAGTTATCAAAAATGATCCTAAAAACACCCATTTTACTATATTAGAAACTTTGGACGCAAACTGTGTCCGTTCCAATCGCCCGATATTGACGGTTCAAACTGTATCGGATGGGAAATTGGCCGAGGAATTCATTTCTGAAAGTCGCCTAGCTCTAAGATGCGCAGTTCGCGAGAAAACCGCGGGGAACCGCGGAAACTATGGTTTTCCACTTTCTGGCCAAACCGTACGCGTTACGGAAAAACCGAGCTCACCGTTGAATTCAGCACATCCCAATGCATAAGCATGACTATGGTAGAACGCTCTATCTCTCAAAAAGTTATTATTATTTTTCCGGTCTAAATTTAGCACTTTTAGATAGAAAAAAATTGAACATTGCAACCGTTGGTGATAGAAAGGTTTATCCACTACCAAATGATAGCTCTCGTTAAGTCTATCAAAAATATGTATACTTTTATATGCCTAAGATTTCCCATTTTCAAGTTATGTGGTCCAATTCGCTTATTTTTGTATTATTTGAAAAAGCGTAATTGCGGCACAACTCGGTAACCAGTAGAGACAGAGACTTTTCCAATGTAAATTTGTAATCAGCGCACCCATTTTAGTAAGATAGCAAAGGTTTTATGTTGATCCGGGTCCTAGTTTTTGAGATTGGTGTGCAACTTCAAAATTATAGTTTAAAAATGTGATTTCTTACAAAATTTTAGCCAGTCGGCAAAAATCCAACTACCTTCAATCAAATTAAGGTTGTGGTTCTTGATACAATTTTGACGCTGATTACGCTGATATAGTTAGATTTTACTTATTTGGAACGGTTCGGCAGTTATTACGTTCCCAGTTATCAAAAATGATCCTAAAAACACCCATTTTACTATATTAGAAACTTTGAACGCAGACTGTGTCCGATCCAATCGCCCGATATTGACGGTTCAAACTGTATCGGATGGGAAATTGGCCGAGGAATTCATTTCTGAAAGTCGCGTAGCTCTAAGATGCGCGGTTCGCGAGAAAACAGCGGGAAACCGCGGAAACTATGGTTTTCCACTTTCTGGCCAAACCGTACGCGTTACGGAAAAACCGAGCTCACCGTTGAATTCAGCACATCCCAATGCATAAGCATGACTATGGTAGAACGCTCTATCTCTCAAAAAGTTATAATTATTTTTCCGGTCTAAATTTAGCACTTTTAGATAGAAAAAAATTAAACATTGCAACCGTTGGTGATAGAAAGGTT
Organism: Melinopterus prodromus; assembly: GCA_964023965.1. NCBI lineage: Eukaryota > Metazoa > Arthropoda > Insecta > Coleoptera > Scarabaeidae > Melinopterus > Melinopterus prodromus. The sequence continues at coordinate 10,072,145 of OZ030392.1, read as the reverse complement.
TACCCACTACCAAATGATAGCTCTCGTTAAGTCTATCAAAAATATGTATACTTTTATATGCCTAAGATTTACCATTTTCAAGTTATGTGGTCCAATTCGCTTATTTTTGTATTATTTGAAAAAGCGTAATTGCGGCACAACTCGGTAACCAGTAGAGACAGAGACTTTTCCAATGTAAATTTGTAATCAGCGCACCCATTTTAGTAAGATAGCAAAGGTTTTATGTTGATCCGGGTCCTAGTTTTTGAGATAGGTGTGCCACTTCAAAATTATAGTTTAAAAATGTGATTTCTTACAAAATTTTAGCCAGTCGGCAAAAATCCAACTACCTTCAATCAAATTAAGGTTGTGGTTCTTGATACAATTTTTGACGCTGATTACGCTGGTATAATTAGATTTTACTTATTTGGAACGGTTCGGCAGTTATTACGTTCCCAGTTATCAAAAATGATCCTAAAAACACCCATTTTACTATATTAGAAACTTTGAAGGCAAACTGTGTCCGTTCCAATCGCCCGATATTGACGGTTCAAACTGTATCGGATGGGAAATTGACCGGGGAATTCATTTCTGAAAGTCGCGTAGCTCTAAGATGCGCAGTTTGCGAGAAAACCGCGGGAAACCGCGGAAACTATGGTTTTCCACTTTCTGGCCAAACCGTACGCGTTACGGAAAAACCGAGCTCACCGTTGAATTCAGCACATCCCAATGCATAAGCATGACTATGGTAGAACGCTCTATCTCTCAAAAAGTTATAATTATTTTTCCGGTCTAAATTTAGCACTTTTAGATAGAAAAAAATTGAACATTGCAACCGTTGGTGATAGAAAGGTTTACCCACTACCAAATGATAGCTCTCGTTAAGTCTATCAAAAATATGTATACTTTGATATGCCTAAGATTTACCATTTTCAAATTATGTGGTCCAATTCGCTTATTTTTGTATTATTTGAAAAACCGTAATTGCGGCACAACTCGGTAACCAGTAGAGACAGAGACTTTTCCAATGTAAATTTGTAATCAGCGCACCCATTTTAGTAAGATAGCAAAGGTTTTGTGTTGATCCGGGTCCTAGTTTTTGAGATAGGTGTGCAACTTCAAAATTATAGTTTAAAAATGTGATTTCTTACAAAATTTTAGCCAGTCGGCAAAAATCCAACTACCTTCAATCAAATTAAGGTTGTGGTTCTTGATACAATTTTTGACGTTGATTACGCTGGTATAATTAGATTTTACTTATTTGGAACGGTTCGGCAGTTATTACGTTCCCAGTTATCAAAAATTATCCTAAAAACACCCATTTTACTATATTAGAAACTTTGAACGCAAACTGTGTCCGATCCAATCGCCCGATATTGACGGTTCAAACTGTATCGAATGGGAAATTGGCCGAGGAATTCATTTCTGAAAGTCGCGTAGCTGTAAGATGCGCGGTTCGCGAGAAAACCGCGGGAAACCGCGGAAACTATGGTTTTCCACTTTCTGGCCAAGCCGTACGCATTACGGAAAAACCGAGCTCACCGTTGAATTCAGCACATCCCAATGCATAAGCATGACTATGGTAGAACGCTCTATCTCTCAAAAAGTTATAATTATTTTTCCGGTCTAAATTTAGCACTTTTAGATAGAAAAAAATTAAACATTGCAACCGTTGGTGATAGAAAGGTTTACCCACTACCAAATGATAGCTCCCGTTAAGTCTATCAAAAATATGTATACTTTTATATGCCTAAGATTTACCATTTTCAAGTTATGTGGTCCAATTCGCTTATTTTTGTATTATTTGAAAAAGCGTAATTGCGGCACAACTCGGTAACCAGTAGAGACAGAGACTTTTCCAATGTAAATTTGTAATCAGCGCACCCATTTTAGTAAGATAGCAAAGGTTTTATGTTGATCCGGGTCCTAGTTTTTGAGATTGGTGTGCAACTTCAAAATTATAGTTTAAAAAATGTGATTTCTTACAAAATTTTAGCCAGTCGGCAAAAATCCAACTACCTTCAATCAAATTAAGGTTGTGGTTCTTGATACAATTTTTGACGTTGATTACGCTGGTATAATTAGATTTTACTTATTTGGAACGGTTCGGCAGTTATTACGTTCCCAGTTATCAAAAATGATCCTAAAAACACCCATTTTACTATATTAGAAACTTTGAACGCAAACTGTGTCCGATCCAATCGCCCGATATTGACGGTTCAAACTGTATCGGATGGGAAATTGGCCGAGGAATTCATTTCTGAAAGTCGCGTAGCTCTAAGATGCGTGGTTCGCGAGAAAACCGCGGGAAACCGCGGAAACTATGGTTTTCCACTTTCTGGCCAAACCGTACGCGTTACGGAAAAACCGAGCTCACCGTTGAATTCAGCACATCCCAATGCATAAGCATGACTATGGTAGAACGCTCTATCTCTCAAAAAGTTATAATTATTTTTCCGGTCTAAATTTAGCACTTTTAGATAGAAAAAAATTAAACATTGCAACCGTTGGTGATAGAAAGGTTTACCCACTACCAAATGATAGCTCTCGTTAAGTCTATCAAAAATATGTATACTTTTATATGCCTAAGATTTACCATTTTCAAGTTATGTGGTCCAATTCGCTTATTTTTGTATTATTTGAAAAAGCGTAATTGCGGCACAACTCGGTAACCAGTAGAGACAGAGACTTTTCCAATGTAAATTTGTAATCAGCGCACCCATTTTAGTAAGATAGCAAAGGTTTTATGTTGATCCGGGTCCTAGTTTTTGAGATAGGTGTGCCACTTCAAAATTATAGTTTAAAAATGTGATTTCTTACAAAATTTTAGCCAGTCGGCAAAAGTCCAACTACCTTCAATCAAATTAAGGTTGTGGTTCTTGATACAATTTTTGACGCTGATTACGCTGGTATAATTAGATTTTACTTATTTGGAACGGTTCGGCAGTTATTACGTTCCCAGTTATCAAAAATGATCCTAAAAACACCCATTTTACTATATTAGAAACTTTGAACGCAAACTGTGTCCGTTCCAATCGCCCAATATTGACGGTTCAAACTGTATCGGACGGGAAATTGGCCGAGGAATTCATTTCTAAAAGTCGCCTAGCTCTAAGATGCGCAGTTCGCGAGAAAACCGCGGGAAACCGCGGAAACTATGGTTTTCCACTTTCTGGCCAAACCGTACGCGTTACGGAAAAACCGAGCTCACCGTTGAATTCAGCACATCCCAATGCATAAGCATGACTATGGTAGAACGCTCTATCTCTCAAAAAGTTATTATTATTTTTCCGGTCTAAATTTAGCACTTTCAGATAGAAGAAAATTGAACATTGCAACCGTTGGTGATAGAAAGGTTTATCTACTACCAAATGATAGCTCTCGTTAAGTCTATCAAAAATATGTATACTTTTATATGCCTAAGATTTACCATTTTCAAGTTATGTGGTCCAATTCGCTTATTTTTGTATTATTTGAAAAAGCGTAATTGCGGCACAACTCGGTAACCAGTTGAGACAGAGACTATTCCAATGTAAATTTGTAATCAGCGCACCCATTTTAGTAAGATAGCAAAGGTTTTATGTTGATCCGGGTCCTAGTTTTTGAGATTGGTGTGCCACTTCAAAATTATAGTTTAAAAATGTGATTTCTTACAAAATTTTAGCCAGTCGGCAAAAATCCAACTACCTTCAATCAAATTAAGGTTGTGGTTCTTGATACAATTTTTGACGCTGATTACGCTGGTATAATTAGATTTTACTTATTTGGAACGGTTCGGCAGTTATTACGTTCCCAGTTATCAAAAATGATCCTAAAAACACCCATTTTACTATATTAGAAACTTTGAACGCAAACTGTGTCCGATCCAATCGCCCGATATTGACGGTTCAAACTGTATCGGATGGGAAATTGGCCGAGGAATTCATTTCTGAAAGTCGCGTAGCTCTAAGATGCGTGGTTCGCGAGAAAACCGCGGAAACTATGGTTTTCCACTTTCTGGCCAAACCGTACGCGTTACGGAAAAACCGAGCTCACCGTTGAATTCAGCACATCCCAATGCATAAGCATGACTATGGTAGAACGCTCTATCTCTCAAAAAGTTATAATTATTTTTCCGGTCTAAATTTAGCACTTTTAGATAGAAAAAAATTAAACATTGCAACCGTTGGTGATAGAAAGGTTTACCCACTACCAAATGATAGCTCTCGTTAAGTCTATCAAAAATATGTGTACTTTTATATGCCTAAGATTTACCATTTTCAAGTTATGTGGTCCAATTCGCTTATTTTTGTATTATTTGAAAAAGCGTAATTGCGGCACAACTCGGTAACCAGTAGAGACAGAGACTTTTCCAATGTAAATTTGTAATCAGCGCACCCATTTTAGTAAGATAGCAAAGGTTTTATGTTGATCCGGGTCCTAGTTTTTGAGATAGGTGTGCCACTTCAAAATTATAGTTTAAAAATGTGATTTCTTACAAAATTTTAGCCAGTCGGCAAAAATCCAACTACCTTCAATCAAAATAAGGTTGTGGTTCTTGATACAATTCTTGACGCTGATTACGCTGGTATAATTAGATTTTACTTATTTGGAACGGTTCGGCAGTTATTACGTTCCCAGTTATCAAAAATGATCCTAAAAACACCCATTTTACTATATTAGAAACTTTGAACGCAAACTGTGTCCGTTCCAATCGCCCAATATTGACGGTTCAAACTGTATCGGACGGGAAATTGGCCGAGGAATTCATTTCTAAAAGTCGCCTAGCTCTAAGATGCGCAGTTCGCGAGAAAACCGCGGGAAACCGCGGAAACTATGGTTTTCCACTTTCTGGCCAAACCGTACGCGTTACGGAAAAACCGAGCTCACCGTTGAATTCAGCACATCCCAATGCATAAGCATGACGATGGTAGAACGCTCTATCTCTCAAAAAGTTATTATTATTTTTCCGGTCTAAATTTAGCACTTTCAGATAGAAAAAAATTGAACATTGCAACCGTTGGTGATAGAAAGGTTTATCTACTACCAAATGATAGCTCTCGTTAAGTCTATCAAAAATATGTATACTTTTATATGCCTAAGATTTACCATTTTCAAGTTATGTGGTCCAATTCGCTTATTTTTGTATTATTTGAAAAAGCGTAATTGCGGCACAACTCGGTAACCAGTTGAGACAGAGACTATTCCAATGTAAATTTGTAATCAGCGCACCCATTTTAGTAAGATAGCAAAGGTTTTATGTTGATCCGGGTCCTAGTTTTTGAGATTGGTGTGCCACTTCAAAATTATAGTTTAAAAATGTGATTTCTTACAAAATTTTAGCCAGTCGGCAAAAATCCAACTACCTTCAATCAAATTAAGGTTGTGGTTCTTGATACAATTTTTGACGCTGATTACGCTGGTATAATTAGATTTTACTTATTTGGAACGGTTCGGCAGTTATTACGTTCCCAGTTATCAAAAATGATCCTAAAAACACCCATTTTACTATATTAGAAACTTTGAAGGCAAACTGTGTCCGTTCCAATCGCCCGATGTTGACGGTTCAAACTGTATCGGATGGGAAATTGACCGAGGAATTCATTTCTGAAAGTCGCGTAGCTCTAAGATGCGCAGTTTGCGAGAAAACCGCGGGAAACCGCGGAAACTATGGTTTTCCACTTTCTGGCCAAACCGTACGCGTTACGGAAAAACCGAGCTCACCGTTGAATTAAGCACATCCCAGTGCATAAGCATGACTATGGTAGAACGCTCTATCTCTCAAAAAGTTATAATTATTTTTCCGGTCTAAATTTAGCACTTTTAGATAGAAAAAAATTGAACATTGCAACCGTTGGTGATAGAAAGGTTTACCCACTACCAAATGATAGCTCTCGTTAAGTCTATCAAAAATATGTATACTTTGATATGCCTAAGATTTACCATTTTCAAATTATGTGGTCCAATTCGCTTATTTTTGTATTATTTGAAAAACCGTAATTGCGGCACAACTCGGTAACCAGTAGAGACAGAGACTTTTCAATGTAAATTTGTAATCAGCGCACCCATTTTAGTAAGATAGCAAAGGTTTTGTGTTGATCCGGGTCCTAGTTTTTGAGATAGGTGTGCAACTTCAAAATTATAGTTTAAAAATGTGATTTCTTACAAAATTTTAGCCAGTCGGCAAAAATCCAACTACCTTCAATCAAATTAAGGTTGTGGTTCTTGATACAATTTTTGACGTTGATTACGCTGGTATAATTAGATTTTACTTATTTGGAACGGTTCGGCAGTTATTACGTTCCCAGTTATCAAAAATGATCCTAAAAACACCCATTTTACTATATTAGAAACTTTGAAGGCAAACTGTGTCCGTTCCAATCGCCCGATGTTGACGGTTCAAACTGTATCGGATGGGAAATTGACCGAGGAATTCATTTCTGAAAGTCGCGTAGCTCTAAGATGCGCAGTTTGCGAGAAAACCGCGGGAAACCGCGGAAACTATGGTTTTCCACTTTCTGGCCAAACCGTACGCGTTACGGAAAAACCGAGCTCACCGTTGAATTAAGCACATCCCAGTGCATAAGCATGACTATGGTAGAACGCTCTATCTCTCAAAAAGTTATAATTATTTTTCCGGTCTAAATTTAGCACTTTTAGATAGAAAAAAATTGAACATTGCAACCGTTGGTGATAGAAAGGTTTACCCACTACCAAATGATAGCTCTCGTTAAGTCTATCAAAAATATGTATACTTTGATATGCCTAAGATTTACCATTTTCAAATTATGTGGTCCAATTCGCTTATTTTTGTATTATTTGAAAAACCGTAATTGCGGCACAACTCGGTAACCAGTAGAGACAGAGACTTTTCCAATGTAAATTTGTAATCAGCGCACCCATTTTAGTAAGATAGCAAAGGTTTTGTGTTGATCCGGGTCCTAGTTTTTGAGATAGGTGTGCAACTTCAAAATTATAGTTTAAAAATGTGATTTCTTACAAAATTTTAGCCAGTCGGCAAAAATCCAACTACCTTCAATCAAATTAAGGTTGTGGTTCTTGATACAATTTTTGACGTTGATTACGCTGGTATAATTAGATTTTACTTATTTGGAACGGTTCGGCAGTTATTACGTTCCCAGTTATCAAAAATTATCCTAAAAACACCCATTTTACTATATTAGAAACTTTGAACGCAAACTGTGTCCGATCCAATCGCCCGATATTGACGGTTCAAACTGTATCGAATGGGAAATTGGCCGAGGAATTCATTTCTGAAAGTCGCGTAGCTCTAAGATACGCGGTTCGCGAGAAAACCGCGGGAAACCGCGGAAACTATGGTTTTCCACTTTCTGGCCAAGCCGTACGCATTACGGAAAAACCGAGCTCACCGTTGAATTCAGCACATCCCAATGCATAAGCATGACTATGGTAGAACGCTCTATCTCTCAAAAAGTTATAATTATTTTTCCGGTCTAAATTTAGCACTTTTAGATAGAAAAAAATTAAACATTGCAACCGTTGGTGATAGAAAGGTTTACCCACTACCAAATGATAGCTCCCGTTAAGTCTATCAAAAATATGTATACTTTTATATGCCTAAGATTTACCATTTTCAAGTTATGTGGTCCAATTCGCTTATTTTTGTATTATTTGAAAAAGCGTAATTGCGGCACAACTCGGTAACCAGTAGAGACAGAGACTTTTCCAATGTAAATTTGTAATCAGCGCACCCATTTTAGTAAGATAGCAAAGGTTTTATGTTGATCCGGGTCCTAGTTTTTGAGATTGATGTGCAACTTCAAAATTATAGTTTAAAAAATGTGATTTCTTACAAAATTTTAGCCAGTCGGCAAAAATCCAACTACCTTCAATCAAATTAAGGTTGTGGTTCTTGACACAATTTTTGACGTTGATTACGCTGGTATAATTAGATTTTACTTATTTGGAACGGTTCGGCAGTTATTACGTTCCCAGTTATCAAAAATGATCCTAAAAACACCCATTTTACTATATTAGAAACTTTGAACGCAAACTGTGTCCGATCCAATCGCCCGATATTGACGGTTCAAACTGTATCGGATGGGAAATTGGCCGAGGAATTCATTTCTGAAAGTCGCGTAGCTCTAAGATGCGTGGTTCGCGAGAAAACCGCGGGAAACCGCGGAAACTATGGTTTTCCACTTTCTGGCCAAACCGTACGCGTTACGGAAAAACCGAGCTCACCGTTGAATTCAGCACATCCCAATGCATAAGCATGACTATGGTAGAACGCTCTATCTCTCAAAAAGTTATAATTATTTTTCCGGTCTAAATTTAGCACTTTTAGATAGAAAAAAATTAAACATTGCAACCGTTGGTGATAGAAAGGTTTACCCACTACCAAATGATAGCTCTCGTTAAGTCTATCAAAAATATGTATACTTTTATATGCCTAAGATTTACCATTTTCAAGTTATGTGGTCCAATTCGCTTATTTTTGTATTATTTGAAAAAGCGTAATTGCGGCACAACTCGGTAACCAGTAGAGACAGAGACTTTTCCAATGTAAATTTGTAATCAGCGCACCCATTTTAGTAAGATAGCAAAGGTTTTATGTTGATCCGGGTCCTAGTTTTTGAGATAGGTGTGCCACTTCAAAATTATAGTTTAAAAATGTGATTTCTTACAAAATTTTAGCCAGTCGGCAAAAATCCAACTACCTTCAATCAAATTAAGGTTGTGGTTCTTGATACAATTTTTGACGCTGATTACGCTGGTATAATTAGATTTTACTTATTTGGAACGGTTCGGCAGTTATTACGTTCCCAGTTATCAAAAATGATCCTAAAAACACCCATTTTACTATATTAGAAACTTTGAACGCAAACTGTGTCCGTTCCAATTGCCCAATATTGACGGTTCAAACTGTATCGGACGGGAAATTGGCCGAGGAATTCATTTCTAAAAGTCGCCTAGCTCTAAGATGCGCAGTTCGCGAGAAAACCGCGGGAAACCGCGGAAACTATGGTTTTCCACTTTCTGGCCAAACCGTACGCGTTACGGAAAAACCGAGCTCACCGTTGAATTCAGCACATCCCAATGCATAAGCATGACTATGGTAGAACGCTCTATCTCTCAAAAAGTTATTATTATTTTTCCGGTCTAAATTTAGCACTTTCAGATAGAAAAAAATTGAACATTGCAACCGTTGGTGATAGAAAGGTTTATCTACTACCAAATGATAGCTCTCGTTAAGTCTATCAAAAATATGTATACTTTTATATGCCTAAGATTTACCATTTTCAAGTTATGTGGTCCAATTCGCTTATTTTTGTATTATTTGAAAAAGCGTAATTGCGGCACAACTCGGTAACCAGTTGAGACAGAGACTATTCCAATGTAAATTTGTAATCAGCGCACCCATTTTAGTAAGATAGCAAAGGTTTTATGTTGATCCGGGTCCTAGTTTTTGAGATTGGTGTGCAACTTCAAAATTATAGTTTAAAAATGTGATTTCTTACAAAATTTTAGCCAGTCGGCAAAAATCCAACTACCTTCAATCAAATTAAGGTTGTGGTTCTTGATACAATTTTTGACGCTGATTACGCTGGTATAATTAGATTTTACTTATTTGGAACGGTTCGGCAGTTATTACGTTCCCAGTTATCAAAAATGATCCTAAAAACACCCATTTTACTATATTAGAAACTTTGAACGCAAACTGTGTCCGATCCAATCGCCCGATATTGACGGTTCAAACTGTATCGGATGGGAAATTGGCCGAGGAATTCATTTCTAAAAGTCGCCTAGCTCTAAGATGCGCAGTTCGCGAGAAAACCGCGGGAAACCGCGGAAACTATGGTTTTCCACTTTCTGGCCAAACCGTACGCGTTACGGAAAAACCGAGCTCACCGTTGAATTCAGCACATCCCAATGCATAAGCATGACTATGGTAGAACGCTCTATCTCTCAAAAAGTTATTATTATTTTTCCGGTCTAAATTTAGCACTTTTAGATAGAAAAAAATTGAACATTGCAACTGTTGGTGATAGAAAGGTTTATCCACTACCAAATGATAGCTCTCGTTAAGTCTATCAAAAATATGTATACTTTTATATGCCTAAGATTTACCATTTTCAAGTTATGTGGTCCAATTCGCTTATTTTTGTATTATTTGAAAAAGCGTAATTGCGGCACAACTCGGTAACCAGTAGAGACAGAGACTTTTCCAATGTAAATTTGTAATCAGCGCACCCATTTTAGTCAGATAACAAAGGTTTTATGTTGATCCGGGTCCTAGTTTTTGAGATTGGTGTGCAACTTCAAAATTATAGTTTAAAAATGTGATTTCTTACAAAATTTTAGCCAGTCGGCAAAAATCCAACTACCTTCAATCAAATTAAGGTTGTGGTTCTTGATACAATTTTTGACGCTGATTACGCTGGTATAATTAGATTTTACTTATTTGGAACGGTTCGGCAGTTATTACGTTCCCAGTTATCAAAAATGATCCTAAAAACACCCATTTTACTATATTAGAAACTTTGAACGCAAACTGTGTCCGTTCCAATTGCCCAATATTGACGGTTCAAACTGTATCGGACGGGAAATTGGCCGAGGAATTCATTTCTAAAAGTCGCCTAGCTCTAAGATGCGCAGTTCGCGAGAAAACCGCGGGAAACCGCGGAAACTATGGTTTTCCACTTTCTGGCCAAACCGTACGCGTTACGGAAAAACCGAGCTCACCGTTGAATTCAGCACATCCCAATGCATAAGCATGACTATGGTAGAACGCTCTATCTCTCAAAAAGTTATTATTATTTTTCCGGTCTAAATTTAGCACTTTCAGATAGAAAAAAATTGAACATTGCAACCGTTGGTGATAGAAAGGTTTATCTACTACCAAATGATAGCTCTCGTTAAGTCTATCAAAAATATGTATACTTTTATATGCCTAAGATTTACCATTTTCAAGTTATGTGGTCCAATTCGCTTATTTTTGTATTATTTGAAAAAGCGTAATTGCGGCACAACTCGGTAACCAGTTGAGACAGAGACTATTCCAATGTAAATTTGTAATCAGCGCACCCATTTTAGTAAGATAGCAAAGGTTTTATGTTGATCCGGGTCCTAGTTTTTGAGATTGGTGTGCAACTTCAAAATTATAGTTTAAAAATGTGATTTCTTACAAAATTTTAGCCAGTCGGCAAAAATCCAACTACCTTCAATCAAATTAAGGTTGTGGTTCTTGATACAATTTTTGACGCTGATTACGCTGGTATAATTAGATTTTACTTATTTGGAACGGTTCGGCAGTTATTACGTTCCCAGTTATCAAAAATGATCCTAAAAACACCCATTTTACTATATTAGAAACTTTGAACGCAAACTGTGTCCGATCCAATCGCCCGATATTGACGGTTCAAACTGTATCGGATGGGAAATTCGCCGAGGAATTCATTTCTGAAAGTCGCGTAGCTCTAAGATTCGCGGTTCGCGAGAAAACCGCGGGGAACCGCGGAAACTATGGTTTTCCACTTTCTGGCCAAACCGTACGCATTACGGAAAAACCGAGCTCACCGTTGAATTCAGCACATCCCAATGCATAAGCATGACTATGGTAGAACGCTCTATCTCTCAAAAAGTTATTATTATTTTTCCGGTCTAAATTTAGCACTTTTAGATAGAAAAAAATTGAACATTGCAACCGTTGGTGATAGAAAGGTTTATCCACTACCAAATGATAGCTCTCGTTAAGTCTATCAAAAATATGTATACTTTTATATGCCTAAGATTTACCATTTTCAAGTTATGTGGTCCAATTCGCTTATTTTTGTATTATTTGAAAAAGCGTAATTGCGGCACAACTCGGTAACCAGTAGAGACAGAGACTTTTCCAATGTAAATTTGTAATCAGCGCACCCATTTTAGTAAGATAGCAAAGGTTTTATGTTGATCCGGGTCCTAGTTTTTGAGATTGGTGTGCAACTTCAAAATTATAGTTAAAAAATGTGATTTATTACAAAATTTTAGCCAGTCGGCAAAAATCCAACTACCTTCAATCAAATTAAGGTTGTGGTTCTTGATACAATTTTTGACGCTGATTACGCTGGTATAATTAGATTTTACTTATTTGGAACGGTTCGGCAGTTATTACGTTCCCAGTTATCAAAAATGATCCTAAAAACACCCATTTTACTATATTAGAAACTTTGAACGCAAACTGTGTCCGTTCCAATCGCCCGATATTGACGGTTCAAACTGTATCGGATGGGAAATTGGCCGAGGAATTCATTTCTAAAAGTCGCCTAGCTCTAAGATGCGCAGTTCGCGAGAAAACCGCGGGAAACCGCGGAAACTATGGTTTTCCACTTTCTGGCCAAACCGTACGCGTTACGGAAAAACCGAGCTCACCGTTGAATTCAGCACATCCCAATGCATAAGCATGACTATGGTAGAACGCTCTATCTCTCAAAAAGTTATTATTATTTTTCCGGTCTAAATTTAGCACTTTTAGATAGAAAAAAATTGAACATTGCAACTGTTGGTGATAGAAAGGTTTATCCACTACCAAATGATAGCTCTCGTTAAGTCTATCAAAAATATGTATACTTTTATATGCCTAAGATTTACCATTTTCAAGTTATGTGGTCCAATTCGCTTATTTTTGTATTATTTGAAAAAGCGTAATTGCGGCACAACTCGGTAACCAGTAGAGACAGAGACTTTTCCAATGTAAATTTGTAATCAGCGCACCCATTTTAGTCAGATAACAAAGGTTTTATGTTGATCCGGGTCCTAGTTTTTGAGATTGGTGTGCAACTTCAAAATTATAGTTTAAAAATGTGATTTCTTACAAAATTTTAGCCAGTCGGCAAAAATCCAACTACCTTCAATCAAATTAAGGTTGTGGTTCTTGATACAATTTTTGACGCTGATTACGCTGGTATAATTAGATTTTACTTATTTGGAACGGTTCGGCAGTTATTACGTTCCCAGTTATCAAAAATGATCCTAAAAACACCCATTTTACTATATTCGAAACTTTGAACGCAAACTGTGTCCGATCCAATCGCCCGATATTGACGGTTCAAACTGTATCGGATGGGAAATTGGCCGAGGAATTCATTTCTGAAAGTCGCGTAGCTCTAAGATGCGCGGTTCGCGAGAAAACCGCGGGAAACCGCGGAAACTATGGTTTTCCACTTTCTGGCCAAACCGTACGCGTTACGGAAAAACCGAGCTCACCGTTGAATTCAGCACATCCCAATGCATAAGCATGACTATGGTAGAACGCTCTATCTCTCAAAAAGTTATAATTATTTTTCCGGTCTAAATTTAGCACTTTTAGATAGAAAAAAATTAAACATTGCAACCGTTGGTGATAGAAAGGTTTACCCACTACCAAATGATAGCTCTCGTTAAGTCTATCAAAAATATGTATACTTTTATATGCCTAAGATTTATCATTTTCAAGTTATGTGGTCCAATTCGATTATTTTTGTATTATTTGAAAAAGCGTAATTGCGGCACAACTCGGTAACCAGTAGAGACAGAGACTTTTCCAATGTAAATTTGTAATCAGCGCACCCATTTTAGTAAGATAGCAAAGGTTTTATGTTGATCCGGGTCCTAGTTTTTGAGATTGGTGTGCAACTTCAAAATTATAGTTTAAAAATGTAATTTCTTACAAAATTTTAGCCAGTCGGCAAAAATCCAACTACCTTCAATCAAATTAAGGTTGTGGTTCTTGATACATTTTTTGACGCTGATTACGCTGGTTTTATTAGATTTTACTTATTTGGAACGGTTCGGCAGTTATTACGTTCCCAGTTATCAAAAATGATCCTAAAAACACCCATTTTACTATATTAGAAACTTTGAACGCAAACTGTGTCCGATCCAATCGCCCGATATTGACGGTTCAAACTGTATCGGATGGGAAATTGGCCGAGGAATACATTTCTGAAAGTCGCGTAGCTCTAAGATGCGCGGTTCGCGTGAAAACCGCGGGAAACCGCGGAAACTATGGTTTTCCACTTTCTGGCCAAACCGTACGCGTTACGGAAAAACCGAGCTCACCGTTGAATTCAGCACATCCCAATGCATATGCATGACTATGGTAGAACGCTCTATCTCTCAAATAGTTATAATTATTTTTCCGGTCTAAATTTAGCACTTTTAGATAGAAAAAAATTGAACATTGCAACCGTTGGTGGTAGAAAGGTTTACCCACTACCAAATGATAGCTCTCGTTAAGTCTATCAAAAATATGTATACTTTTATATGCCTAAGATTTACCATTTTCAAGTTATGTGGTCCAATCCGCTTATTTTTGTATTATTTGAAAAAGCGTAATTGCGGCACAACTCGGTAACCAGTAGAGACAGAGACTTTTCCAATGTAAATTTGTAATCAGCGCACCCATTTTAGTAAGATAGCAAAGGTTTTATGTTGATCCGGGTCCTAGTTTTTGAGATTTATGTGCAACTTCAAAATTATAGTTTAAAAATGTGATTTCTTACAACATTTTAGCCAGTCGGAAAAAATCCAACTACCTTCAATCAAATTAAGGTTGTGGTTCTTGATACAATTTTTGACGCTGATTACGCTGGTATAATTAGATTTTACTTATTTGGAACGGTTCGGCAGTTATTACGTTCCCAGTTATCAAAAATGATCCTAAAAACACCCATTTTACTATATTAGAAACTTTGAACGCAAACTGTGTCCGTTCCAATCGCCCGATATTGACGGTTCAAACTGTATCGGATGGGAAATTGGCCGAGGAATTCATTTCTGAAAGTCGCCTAGCTCTAAGATGCGCAGTTCGCGACAAAACCGCGGGAAACCGCGGAAACTATGGTTTTCCACTTTCTGGCCAAACCGTACGCGTTACGGAAAAACCGAGCTCACCGTTGAATTCAGCACATCCCAATGCATATGCATGACTATGGTAGAACGCTCTATCTCTCAAATAGTTGTAATTGTTTTTCCGGCCTAAATTTAGCACTTTTAGATAGAAAAAAATTGAACATTGCAACCGTTGGTGATAGAAAGGTTTATCCACTACCAAATGATAGCTCTCGTTAAGTCTATCAAAAATATGTATACTTTTATATGCCTAAGATTTACCATTTTCAAGTTATGTGGTCCCATTCGCTTATTTTTGTATTATTTGAAAAAGCGTAATTGCGGCACAACTCGGTAACCAGTAGAGACAGAGACTTTTCCAATGTAAATTTGTAATCAGCGCACCCATTTTAGTAAGATAGCAAAGGTTTTATGTTGATCCGGGTCCTAGTTTTTGAGATTTATGTGCAACTTCAAAATTATAGTTTAAAAATGTGATTTCTTACAAAATTTTAGCCAGTCGGCAAAAATCCAACTACCTTCAATCAAATTAAGGTTGTGGTTCTTGATACAATTTTTGACGCTGATTACGCTGGTATAATTAGATTTTACTTATTTGGAACGGTTCGGCAGTTATTACGTTCCCAGTTATCAAAAATGATCCTAAAAACACCCATTTTACTATATTAGAAACTTTGAACGCAAACTGTGTCCGTTCCAATCGCCCGATATTGACGGTTCAAACTGTATCGGATGGGAAATTGGCCGAGGAATTCATTTCTGAAAGTCGCGTAGCTCTAAGATGCGCGGTTCGCGTGAAAACCGCGGGAAACCGCGGAAACTATGGTTTTCCACTTTCTGGCCAAACCGTACGCGTTACGGAAAAACCGAGCTCACCGTTGAATTCAGCACATCCCAATGCATAAGCATGACTATGGTAGAACGCTCTATCTCTCAAAAAGTTATAATTATTTTTCCGGTCTAAATTTAGCACTTTTAGATAGAAAAAAATTAAACATTGCAACCGTTGGTGATAGAAAGGTTTACCCACTACCAAATGATAGCTCTCGTTAAGTCTATCAAAAATATGTATACTTTTATATGCCTAAGATTTACCATTTTCAAGTTATGTGGTCCAATTCGCTTATTTTTGTATTATTTGAAAAAGCGTAATTGCGGCACAACTCGGTAACCAGTAGAGACAGAGACTTTTCCAATGTAAATTTGTAATCAGCGCACCCATTTTAGTAAGATAGCAAAGGTTTTATGTTGATCCCGGTCCTACTTTTTGAGATAGGTGTGCCACTTCAAAATTATAGGTTAAAAATGTGATTTCTTACAAAATATTAGCCAGTCGGCAAAAACCCAACTACATTCAATCAAATTAAGGTTGTGGTTCTTGATACAATTTTTGACGCTGATTACGCCGGTATAATTAGATTTTACTTATTTGGAACGGTTCGGCAGTTATTACGTTTCCAGTTATCAAAAATGATGCTAAAAACACCCATTTTACTAAATTAGAAACTTTGAACGCAAACTGTGTCCGATCCAATCGCCCGATATTGACGGTTCAACCTGTATCGGATGGGAAATTGGCCGAGGAATTCATTTCTGAAAGTCGCCTAGCTCTAAGATGCGCGGTTCGCGAGAAAACCGCGGGAAACCGCGGAAACTATGGTTTTCCACTTTCTGGCCAAACCGTACGCGTTACGGAAAAACCGAGCTCACCGTTGAATTCAGCACATCCCAATGCATATGCATGACTATGGTAGAACGCTCTATCTCTCAAATAGTTATAATTATTTTTCCGGTCTAAATTTAGCACTTTTAGATAGAAAAAAATTGAACATTGCAACCGTTGGTGGTAGAAAGGTTTACCCACTACCAAATGATAGCTCTCGTTAAGTCTATCAAAAATATGTATACTTTTATATGCCTAAGATTTCCCATTTTCAAGTTATGTGGTCCAATTCGCTTATTTTTGTATTATTTGAAAAAGCGTAATTGCGGCACAACTCGGTAACCAGTAGAGACAGAGACTTTTCCAATGTAAATTTGTAATCAGCGCACCCATTTTAGTAAGATAGCAAAGGTTTTATGTTGATCCGGGTCCTAGTTTTTGAGATTTATGTGCAACTTCAAAATTATAGTTTAAAAATGTGATTTCTTACAAAATTTTAGCCAGTCGGCAAAAATCCAACTACCTTCAATCAAATTAAGGTTGTGGTTCTTGATACAATTTTTGACGCTGATTACGCTGGTATAATTAGATTTTACTTATTTGGAACGGTTCGGCAGTTATTACGTTCCCAGTCATCAAAAATGATCCTAAAAACACCCATTTTACTATATTAGAAACTTTGAACGCAAACTGTGTCCGTTCCAATCGCCCGATATTGACGGTTCAAACTGTATCGGATGGGAAATTGGCCGAGGAATTCATTTCTGAAAGTCGCCTAGCTCTAAGATGCGCAGTTCGCGACAAAACCGCGGGAAACCGCGGAAACTATGGTTTTCAACTTTCTGGCCAAACCGTACGCGTTACGGAAAAACCGAGCTCACCGTTGAATTCAGCACATCCCAATGCATATGCATGACTATGGTAGAACGCTCTATCTCTCAAATAGTTGTAATTGTTTTTCCGGCCTAAATTTAGCACTTTTAGATAGAAAAAAATTGAACATTGCAACCGTTGGTGGTAGAAAGGTTTACCCACTACCAAATGATAGCTCTCGTTAAGTCTATCAAAAATATGTATAATTTTATATGCCTAAGATTTACCATTTTCAAGTTATGTGGTCCAATTCGCTTATTTTTGTATTATTTGAAAAAGCGTAATTGCGGCACAACTCGGTAACCAGTAGAGACAGAGACTTTTCCTATGTAAATTTGTAATCAGCGCACCCATTTTAGTAAGATAGCAAAGGTTTTATGTTGATCCGGGTCCTAGTTTTTGAGATTTATGTGCAACTTCAAAATTATAGTTTAAAAATGTGATTTCTTACAAAATTTTAGCCAGTCGGCAAAAACCCAACTACATTCAATCAAATTAAGGTTGTGGTTCTTGATACAATTTTTGACGCTGATTACGCCGGTATAATTAGATTTTACTTATTTGGAACGGTTCGGCAGTTATTACGTTTCCAGTTATCAAAAATGATGCTAAAAACACCCATTTTACTAAATTAGAAACTTTGAACGCAAACTGTGTCCGATCCAATCGCCCGATATTGACGGTTCAACCTGTATCGGATGGGAAATTGGCCGAGGAATTCATTTCTGAAAGTCGCCTAGCTCTAAGATGCGCGGTTCGCGAGAAAACCGCGGGAAACCGCGGAAACTATGGATTTCCACTTTCTGGCCAAACCGTACGCGTTACGGAAAAACCGAGCTCACCGTTGAATTCAGCACATCCCAATGCATATGCATGACTATGGTAGAACGCTCTATCTCTCAAATAGTTATAATTATTTTTCCGGTCTAAATTTAGCACTTTTAGATAGAAAAAAATTGAACATTGCAACCGTTGGTGGTAGAAAGGTTTACCCACTACCAAATGATAGCTCTCGTTAAGTCTATCAAAAATATGTATACTTTTATATGCCTAAGATTTCCCATTTTCAAGTTATGTGGTCCAATTCGCTTATTTTTGTATTATTTGAAAAAGCGTAATTGCGGCACAACTCGGTAACCAGTAGAGACAGAGACTTTTCCAATGTAAATTTGTAATCAGCGCACCCATTTTAGTAAGATAGCAAAGGTTTTATGTTGATCCGGGTCCTAGTTTTTGAGATTTATGTGCAACTTCAAAATTATAGTTTAAAAATGTGATTTCTTACAAAATTTTAGCCAGTCGGCAAAAATCCAACTACCTTCAATCAAATTAAGGTTGTGGTTCTTGATACAATTTTTGACGCTGATTACGCTGGTATAATTAGATTTTACTTATTTGGAACGGTTCGGCAGTTATTACGTTCCCAGTCATCAAAAATGATCCTAAAAACACCCATTTTACTATATTAGAAACTTTGAACGCAAACTGTGTCCGTTCCAATCGCCCGATATTGACGGTTCAAACTGTATCGGATGGGAAATTGGCCGAGGAATTCATTTCTGAAAGTCGCCTAGCTCTAAGATGCGCAGTTCGCGACAAAACCGCGGGAAACCGCGGAAACTATGGTTTTCAACTTTCTGGCCAAACCGTACGCGTTACGGAAAAACCGAGCTCACCGTTGAATTCAGCACATCCCAATGCATATGCATGACTATGGTAGAACGCTCTATCTCTCAAATAGTTGTAATTGTTTTTCCGGCCTAAATTTAGCACTTTTAGATAGAAAAAAATTGAACATTGCAACCGTTGGTGGTAGAAAGGTTTACCCACTACCAAATGATAGCTCTCGTTAAGTCTATCAAAAATATGTATAATTTTATATGCCTAAGATTTACCATTTTCAAGTTATGTGGTCCAATTCGCTTATTTTTGTATTATTTGAAAAAGCGTAATTGCGGCACAACTCGGTAACCAGTAGAGACAGAGACTTTTCCTATGTAAATTTGTAATCAGCGCACCCATTTTAGTAAGATAGCAAAGGTTTTATGTTGATCCGGGTCCTAGTTTTTGAGATTTATGTGCAACTTCAAAATTATAGTTTAAAAATGTGATTTCTTACAAAATTTTAGCCAGTCGGAAAAAATCCAACTACCTTCAATCAAATTAAGGTTGTGGTTCTTGATACAATTTTTGACGCTGATTACGCTGGTATAATTAGATTTTACTTATTTGGAACGGTTCGGCAGTTATTACGTTCCCAGTTATCAAAAATGATCCTAAAAACAGCCATTTTACTATATTAGAAACTTTGAACGCAAACTGTGTCCGTTCCAATCGCCCGATATTGACGGTTCAAACTGTATCGGATGGGAAATTGGCCGAGGAATTCATTTCTGAAAGTCGCCTAGCTCTCAGATGCGCAGTTCGCGACAAAACCGCGGGAAACCGCGGAAACTATGGTTTTCCACTTTCTGGCCAAACCGTACGCGTTACGGAAAAACCGAGCTCACCGTTGAATTCAGCACATCCCAATGCATATGCATGACTATGGTAGAACGCTCTATCTCTCAAATAGTTGTAATTGTTTTTCCGGCCTAAATTTAGCTCTTATAGATAGAAAAAAATTGAACATTGCAACCGTTGGTGATAGAAAGGTTTATCCACTACCAAATGATAGCTCTCGTTAAGTCTATCAAAAATATGTATACTTTTATATGCCTAAGATTTACCATTTTCAAGTTATGTGGTCCCATTCGCTTATTTTTGTATTATTTGAAAAAGCGTAATTGCGGCACAACTCGGTAACCAGTAGAGACAGAGACTTTTCCAATGTAAATTTGTAATCAGCGCACCCATTTTAGTAAGATAGCAAAGGTTTTATGTTGATCCGGGTCCTAGTTTTTGAGATTTATGTGCAACTTCAAAAATGTGATTTCTTACAAAATTTTAGCCAGTCGGCAAAAATCCAACTACCTTCAATCAAATTAAGGTTGTGGTTCTTGATACAATTTTTGACGCTGATTACGCTGGTATAATTAGATTTTACTTATTTGGAACGGTTCGGCAGTTATTACGTTCCCAGTTATCAAAAATGATCCTAAAAACACCCATTTTACTATATTAGAAACTTTGAACGCAAACTGTGTCCGTTCCAATCGCCCGATATTGACGGTTCAAACTGTATCGGATGGGAAATTGGCCGAGGAATTCATTTCTGAAAGTCGCGTAGCTCTAAGATGCGCGGTTCGCGTGAAAACCGCGGGAAACCGCGGAAACTATGGTTTTCCACTTTCTGGCCAAACCGTACGCGTTACGGAAAAACCGAGCTCACCGTTGAATTCAGCACATCCCAATGCATAAGCATGACTATGGTAGAACGCTCTATCTCTCAAAAAGTTATAATTATTTTTCCGGTCTAAATTTAGCACTTTTAGATAGAAAAAAATTAAACATTGCAACCGTTGGTGATAGAAAGGTTTACCCACTACCAAATGATAGCTCTCGTTAAGTCTATCAAAAATATGTATACTTTTATATGCCTAAGATTTACCATTTTCAAGTTATGTGGTCCAATTCGCTTATTTTTGTATTATTTGAAAAAGCGTAATTGCGGCACAACTCGGTAACCAGTAGAGACAGAGACTTTTCCAATGTAAATTTGTAATCAGCGCACCCATTTTAGTAAGATAGCAAAGGTTTTATGTTGATCCCGGTCCTACTTTTTGAGATAGGTGTGCCACTTCAAAATTATAGGTTAAAAATGTGATTTCTTACAAAATATTAGCCAGTCGGCAAAAACCCAACTACCTTCAATCAAATTAAGGTTGTGGTTCTTGATACAATTTTTGACGCTGATTACGCCGGTATAATTAGATTTTACTTATTTGGAACGGTTCGGCAGTTATTACGTTTCCAGTTATCAAAAATGATGCTAAAAACACCCATTTTACTAAATTAGAAACTTTGAACGCAAACTGTGTCCGATCCAATCGCCCGATATTGACGGTTCAACCTGTATCGGATGGGAAATTGGCCGAGGAATTCATTTCTGAAAGTCGCCTAGCTCTAAGATGCGCGGTTCGCGAGAAAACCGCGGGAAACCGCGGAAACTATGGTTTTCCACTTTCTGGCCAAACCGTACGCGTTACGGAAAAACCGAGCTCACCGTTGAATTCAGCACATCCCAATGCATATGCATGACTATGGTAGAACGCTCTATCTCTCAAATAGTTATAATTATTTTTCCGGTCTAAATTTAGCACTTTTAGATAGAAAAAAAATGAACATTGCAACCGTTGGTGGTAGAAAGGTTTACCCACTACCAAATGATAGCTCTCGTTAAGTCTATCAAAAATATGTATACTTTTATATGCCTAAGATTTCCCATTTTCAAGTTATGTGGTCCAATTCGCTTATTTTTGTATTATTTGAAAAAGCGTAATTGCGGCACAACTCGGTAACCAGTAGAGACAGAGACTTTTCCAATGTAAATTTGTAATCAGCGCACCCATTTTAGTAAGATAGCAAAGGTTTTATGTTGATCCGGGTCCTAGTTTTTGAGATTTATGTGCAACTTCAAAATTATAGTTTAAAAATGTGATTTCTTACAAAATTTTAGCCAGTCGGCAAAAATCCAACTACCTTCAATCAAATTAAGGTTGTGGTTCTTGATACAATTTTTGACGCTGATTACGCTGGTATAATTAGATTTTACTTATTTGGAACGGTTCGGCAGTTATTACGTTCCCAGTTATCAAAAATGATCCTAAAAACACCCATTTTACTATATTAGAAACTTTGAACGCAAACTGTGTCCGTTCCAATCGCCCGATATTGACGGTTCAAACTGTATCGGATGGGAAATTGGCCGAGGAATTCATTTCTGAAAGTCGCCTAGCTCTAAGATGCGCAGTTCGCGACAAAACCGCGGGAAACCGCGGAAACTATGGTTTTCCACTTTCTGGCCAAACCGTACGCGTTACGGAAAAACCGAGCTCACCGTTGAATTCAGCACATCCCAATGCATATGCATGACTATGGTAGAACGCTCTATCTCTCAAATAGTTGTAATTGTTTTTCCGGCCTAAATTTAGCACTTTTAGATAGAAAAAAATTGAACATTGCAACCGTTGGTGGTAGAAAGGTTTACCCACTACCAAATGATAGCTCTCGTTAAGTCTATCAAAAATATGTATACTTTTATATGCCTAAGATTTACCATTTTCAAGTTATGTGGTCCAATTCGCTTATTTTTGTATTATTTGAAAAAGCGTAATTGCGGCACAACTCGGTAACCAGTAGAGACAGAGACTTTTCCAATGTAAATTTGTAATCAGCGCACCCATTTTAGTAAGATAGCAAAGGTTTTATGTTGATCCGGGTCCTAGTTTTTGAGATTGGTGTGCAACTTCAAAATTATAGTTTAAAAATGTGATTTCTTACAAAATTTTAGCCAGTCGGCAAAAATCCAACTACCTTCAATCAAATTAAGGTTGTGGTTCTTGATACAATTTTTGACGCTGATTACGCTGGTATAATTAGATTTTACTTATTTGGAACGGTTCGGCAGTTATTACGTTCCCAGTTATCAAAAATTATCCTAAAAATACCCATTTTACTATATTAGAAACTTTGAACGCAAACTGTGTCCGATCCAATCGCCCGATATTGACGGTTCAAACTGTATCGGATGGGATATTGGCCGAGGAATTCATTTCTGAAAGTCGCGTAGCTCTAAGATGCGCGGTTCGCGAGAAAACCGCGGGAAACCGCGGAAACTATGGTTTTCCACTTTCTGGCCAAACCGTACGCGTTACGGAAAAACCGAGCTCACCGTTGAATTCAGCACATCCCAATGCATAAGCATGACTATGGTAGAACGCTCTATCTCTCAAAAAGTTATAATTATTTTTCCGGTCTAAATTTAGCACCTTTAGATAGAAAAAAATTGAACATTGCAACCGTTGGTGATAGAAATGTTTATCCACTACCAAATGATAGCTCTCGTTAAGTCTATCAAACATATGTATACTTTTATATGCCTAAGATTTACCATTTTCAAGTTATGTGGTCCAATTCGCTTATTTTTGTATTATTTGAAAAAGCGTAATTGCGGCACAACTCGGTAACCAGTAGAGACAGAGACTTTTCCAATGTAAATTTGTAATCAGCGCACCCATTTTAGTAAGATAGCAAAGGTTTTATGTTGATCCGGGTCCTAGTTTTTGAGATTGGTGTCTTCAAAATTATAGTTTAAAAATGTGATTTCTTACAAAATTTTAGCCATTCGGCAAAAACCCAACTACCTTCAATCAAATTAAGGTTGTGGTTCTTGATACAATTTTTGACGCTGATTACGCCGGTATAATTAGATTTTACTTATTTGGAACGGTTCGGCAGTTATTACGTTTCCAGTTATCAAAAATTATGCTAAAAACACCCATTTTACTATATTAGAAACTTTGAACGCAAACTGTGTCCGATCCAATCGCACGATATTGACGGTTCAAACTGTATCGGATGGGAAATTGGCCGCGGAATTTATTTCTGAAAGTCGCATAGCTCTAAGATGCGCGGTTCGCGAGAAAACCGCGGGAAACCGCGGAAACTATGGTTTTCCACTTTCTGGCCAAACCGTACGCGTTACGGAAAAACCGAGCTCACCGTTGAACTCAGCACATCCCAATGCATAAGCATGACTATGGTAGAACGCTCTATCTCTCAAAAAGTTATAATTATCTTTCCGGTCTAAATTTAGCACTTTTAGATAGAAAAAAATTGAACATTGCAACCGTTGGTAATAAAAAGGTTTACCCACTACCAAATGATAGCTCTCGTTAAGTCGATCAAAAATATGTATACTTTTATATGCCTATGATTTAGCATTTTCAGGTTACTTGGTCCAATTCGCTTATTTTTATATTATTTGAAAAAACGTAATTTCGGCACAACTCGGTAACCAGTAGAGACAGAGACTTTTCCAATGTAAATTTGTAATCAGCGCACCCATTTTAGTGAGATAGCAAAGGTTTTATGTTGATCCGGGTCCTAGTTTTCGAGATAGGTGTGCCACTACAAAATTATAGTTTAAAAATGTGACTTCTTACAAAATTTTAGCCAGTCGGCAAAAACCAAACTACCTTCAATCAAATTAAGGTTGTTGTTCTTGATACAGTTTTAGACGCTGATTACGATTAAGAATTAAAAAAAAAAACGTGTACATAATTTTACGGTTTGCTAGCATTGTTAATATTTCCCACGTAATTTCTTACTTTGGGTACAATCTATGTTATCTTCGTAATGAGTCGGACCAGTACGGTGAGCGTTACCGTAATTTGCATCGTCTCTGTTTCGGTTTTTGCGCGAGTAACTGGCCGAGCGCTCGCAACGATGCATGAATTAGGTGTCATTAGCGCTACATACGTCATGTACATGAAACTGCAATTAGGTGCCACCAGTTCATAGAGGGTTAAAAGGAAGAAAAACTCGCCCTCAGAAAGCCCAATAAGAAGGAAACGGCTCACGCGTTATGCAAATTTTGCCTCTGCCCAAAAGGGCCTCGTTAGTTAATTCTGAAAGAAGATCTCCGAAATTATTTTTATCCTTGTTTACGTATGCCTTTAACTTGAAAATGTAGCTGCAAATAACGGTTTTACGGAGAAATATTGGACGGAAAGTCATTTGAAATTATACTAAGAATGGCTGATGTAAACTAATGAAATGAGATAATTGATTGACGACGATAATACATTCTTAAAGCCCCTTGATACAATCTAGGAACAATCATAAAAAGTGAAAATTGTCATTGTCAAAGGATTTTTAGATTTTATAATTGTTAGATTTTATAATTGTTAGATAGGTACACAAGAAAATAAACGTTGAGGTTCATTATTCATTAATTTACATTTATTCATTTTTGCGGCTAAAAATTTGTTAAAGTTTCATCAATTCTGATTATTTTTTCCTGGTACATGTATTTTTACTATATAGATTGTTCATTCGCGCGGGATAGGTGGCCGCGTTTATTTAAAAATATATGAATATTGTTAAATAGGGACAAAGTTACGCATTTTCATGATGACGAATATGCTAAACCAGAATTTACAAATTCTAAAGATAAAGACGTTTTGAAGAAATCAATGAAAAACTTTTTATTTCTAATTCTTAATTCAATACGTTAACCCTAAAATGCAAATATTAAAATGTAGTTATCTGCTTGCATGTATAGGGTGTTACCATAACTATGGAAAACTCTTAAGAGGAAAAGTTATACAAAAATGTTATTTGTAAAAGTATTTAGAAGTATTAGAGGTCATCAAATACGAAATTATAATCACCTTCTCCATTGCATATACCGGGTGTTTTTATTAACAGTTCGCATTTTTATTATCAATTTCACGGAAAATGTTGTTCGTCAGAAAAGTGAATATATATGGTAAGGTAAAAAAATTTGGAAAAATTACTGGTCTTTAAGTACGAAATTATAACCACCTTCTCCGTTGCATACATGACATAAATGTAAAGTACCTTCATCTTCAAAGCTATGCCAAAATATTATTTGAAAAAGTATTTCAAAATATTGGAAGGCATTAAATATGAAATTATAGTCAGCTTCCATATACCAGCTGTTCATACTTAATGCCTTTTAATATTGCACAACTTATTTAAAAAAATATTTTTGCATAGCTTTTCAAATAAAGGTACTTTACTCTTGAGAGTTTCTCATAGTTTTGGTAACACCCTGTTCATGCAAGTAGATAATTACACTCTAGCATTTGCATTTTAGGTTTAGGACAATCCAAAAGCTTTTTATGAAGAATAAAATTTTCTCAAAAATTGATAATAAATATTTTTCTCATTTGTACGGACACTTTATATTTATATTTTTGCGGACTCCCTGTAAACACGGGTTATTTTGATACCGTTAATGAAGAATAACACTAATACCATCGCATTTATTGTTTCTAACCTAATATTTTGTTATTTGTCATTTTTTTTGTCATAACGAGAAACATTAACCAACAATTACTGATGAACAAATAATAGAAAATCCTCAAATGTGAGCCGTAAGCAATCCAGAGGATTGCAATCGGGAAAATGTTTTCGTTGTATACAAATCACGCTGGGGGCGCCAGTGATACCGTATCGGCCTAAATCACTTTATTTAGTGTTTATTTAGAACCAATACCGTGAAAAGGGGACAATTTACTAATAAAATAGTTTTGTGTTTGGAAAGACGTGACTCTGATTGAAAATTCCACCAAAGCTAACTTAAGCAAAAAAATATGTCCACAGATAGATCTACCTCAGAATAAAGTTATTTAGCTTCCTCACATATTCCAAACGATGCTCATTCGACAAGAGTTATTGTGATTGAACAATGATCAATCCCGCGTAAATAAAGTTTCCTTGGCAGCAAAGGAAACCACGCAATCGGTTCCGTGATAAAGACCCTCCATCTGCGAAATCTTTACTACCCCTCTGCCCTAATCTGCTCTCGTTTAGGGGGTGAAACTGTTTAAGAAATCGCTGACATCGCAAACGTAGCTATCAATTCTATTAGCACATTGTACCATATTCCCATGGTAAATAAATAGTTCAACATATCTACAACAATATGTTTGTCAAGTTAGTTATTATATACTGAAAACATTTTTGTTAATGGAAATCCATAAAATACTTATTTTAGCATACTATTACTAAACAATTAATTGAACCCTTCCTTGTGTTAATTTGTCATGCTCGTATTCATGAAAGAACATAAAACAGTTGGTTACTAAACCGCCCGTTACTTAAAAAAGCTATAATATAAAAAAAACTTGTTTTGCATTAAGTATACAAACATTTTGATATTTTCCAGACCAGCTTTAGCGACTACATTTCAGACAAATGCCCACTAAAGTTCCAGACAGCGAGCATTACTTCCACATAGACGTTATCCTGTCGGGATTATTCGCAAAATTGCAACGTCATTCCGAACATTAATTCCCCGTCGTATCTCGGAGTTAATTTTAATTCCGCTTATTAACGTAACCGGAACGGTTTGCGAGCGAGCGGTGCCTTGGAACTTTATTTTCGACAGCGACGTCGGGCAAAGCTTTCGAAACGTTTTTCGTGTACACTTCACTTTTAAAGCCCTTCGAGCCAAGGTATTATCTTTACGGTTCAAGCTGCTGCAGATAAACAAATGACTGAAAAGGAAAAACGGCGGCGGTTCGCTTTAAGGCTGGCTGTTTCGGTACGGTTACAACCCGCAGATATTTTTCAGAGGGGTTGTTTTGTATAAAAGGGCTAACAGATTTTGCGAGCAACTTTTTTTTTTTTTTTAAACAGAACTTGAATAATATATGAACAATGAATGAGAATATATAACTTCAAATTCAACTGAATTTCCAATCGAATCAGAAGCTTCTATTTGTTCCAATTTGCATCTGATCTAATCAATATTGTACGTTACAGATTGATTACTATTGAAACAATTATCACAAACGGTTATCTCGAATCACGCGCACAATGGATGCCGTTGAGTTGTCTGCGATTAATTACAGAGTGCTTCCCCACCCATTATAGGTCCCTATATTTTTAATTCGATTCAAAGCGACCGTTTTATCAATTTAGAGGGACACGAGATTGAATGTGTTCATGAATAATCTGCTGATACATTAGTACTGATCATTTAAATACGGAGTATGTCAGAACTCTAAATGTCTTGGCTAGGATTGTTTTGGCAATAATCTGTTGTATTGATACAAATCTAACTAACATTTGGGTTAATGATATATAGCCACTGTATAATCCACATCGGATTATACAAGGAATATATTATTTCGTTTATCAGATCTATTTTTAGACATAAAATATTGTTTAGCCATATAAATTTATTGATAATAGCAGGCGATTAAATAAAAAACCTCAATTTCTTTGCTTTATTTTTATTTACTGGGTAACAAAACATATAAGGTACAATCATGAAACCAAATAAATGATGTACGATTACAAACTTTAAACTAATAATTAACAATATAAAATTATATATTTTTTATGAAATCACTTCAATGTATGAACTTCAGTCTACACAGTCTACTTTAGAATCTCCCTACCAGCATCTTCGTGGGGATTTTCATCTGAATGAGGTCAATATGTGGAACAATGAATAACGCAAGACAAAAAGACTCAATTACAATTTCTAAACACAACGAAAAAACATAAGATACATGACATTGTGATTATGAGAATCTAAATTGTGATTATGAGAATCTTCCCACCTAAATCTTTGTGGATATTTCAATCAATAAGAGTTGACGGTAAAAACGGTAGGATATAATAAGATAAACTTAATATTAAATACAATGTTCCAATACAGCATGTCAAGCGGTGAAAACATGTTCATGCATAAAGACGAGGGAGGCGCATGATAGCTTCTGCAGGGAGCGAGGGGCAACTCCACCAAGATCCCTAGTGAAATTTCAAATATGAAAATAGGGGTTTTGTTGCAAATTCAATTTCTTCGTTTATGAGCTTCGTCTGTGTGTTTTTTGTTTCTCGCAATATGTGTAATTGTTCATATAAATCTAAATGTGTGCTCTTTCTGCATTTGTGAAGCAATTTTACGTTGTCGTAGTCGATGGTGTGGCCTGTCATGAGTTTGTGCTGGAAAATGGTAGAGTTAGTGTTTTTCTTGTGCTCAAGTAGTCGTCTTTTAAGGGGGCGTCCAGTCTGTCGAATATATTTACCATTACAACCATCGAGGTCTATGTATATAATATAATCTGGAGGTATAATGCTGTACTCCCCACCACAACAAAAACGGGTCGAATTCAAATTAGTTCTCATAGGGCCATACAGAGGGCCAACGCGCGTCAAATTAAACAATTTGAATTTAACTTTTACTAATTTTAAAACGTTTTAACGTCGACACATGATTTTTTTTGTTTATGGTCTATTTTTCGTATTTAAAATACAAAGTAGTATTCAGTTTATAACGAATAACATGAAGTAGAGAAATTGATTCACAACAATACTGATAGAAATACAATATAAATGCCTCCATTTCCTAATTAACTCCTCATTAAGACATGTAAGGTTATATATTATCATTAACTTGAAGCAATATTGATAGTTATTTTTAAAAGAATTTCTCTCAGTGGAAAGGAAATAGATTTATTCAAAATAATAGAATAAAACAGATTTTTTGAAACAGTAGGTACAGTATTTTATTGATGACTAAAATAAAAGTATTCTTTAAAATAAAATGGTATTCTGTATTAAAATAATACTAGGGTTGCCAATCACTTTAACGTTAAAACCTCCGTTATAAACAGTGATGGGCAGGAGTCTGCTTTCAACCTTTTACTTCCCGCTGGATAACACTCTTGTGTAAAATGCATCTTATCCAGGTCCGACCTGTCTCTTGCAACCTCCTTCCACACTTTACTTAGAGATGGATTTAACGGTAAACTAAAAAAAAATATTGCTGTTTTTGATATGTAAGTACGTAGTAAAGCAAAAACATCATTCCTTGTGAAAAGATAACTCCTTATATTCTTTGGATTTGCTGCCGCAATTCTTTACGAAGCATAGGTTTACCATGTTTGCTCAATATTATCCTTGCTTTTTCTCAGAAAAAAATCCAACGCAAATCTCAAACACAACACTCTTGTTTATTTATGCTGCTGATAGGTTAGAAACCATTGGAAACCATTAGAAAATACACCTGAAGCTAGATGTTCTAGTGATTTTTAAGTTAGTAACTTTTGAATCACTAGAATACCTAACTTCAGGAGCCTATGAGGATCCCAGGATTTTTGGCCGCCCCCACTCCTTCCACATGCTTCCTCCAGATTATATTATAATATATACATAGACCTCGATGATTACAACACGTGCAGTCAATCGAATATACCCCACATTGTTCTACTATTTCCCTCTTGGGGTGTCTATATTTACTTAGTAGGGTAATTATTTTTGTGTTTGTCCTGTATGCGGAACTATGTCATGTTTTGGGAGGTAGCTGTAAAGTTTTTGATTTATGTGGTCATAAGTGAAGAGTCTATATTTAAGATTATTAACTTTCTCAAGGGGACGTATAAAGGGTCTAGTTGGTTTTTTATTTTGGAAAGCAAACGTTTTGTGATTTTTTTCTGGAAAGTCATTCTCATATGCTTAGTTGTTTTATGTAAGCAATCTCTCTTTTTTCTCCCCTTCACCCATTGGGTATGTCAGACATCTTCTGACATAAAAACGTAGAGAAGCAAGCTTTTGGCAGATGGGTGGTGTGACTTGAAGGAAATAATTGTATTTTTGGAAGGTGGCTTCCTAAAAACAGCAAAAACCACACCATTGTCCCTATTTTTGACTGTGACGTCGAGGAAGTTTAAGATGGTATTGTCCTGAATTTCTAAAGTAAACTTCAATCGTTCATGTAAATTGTTTATATATTCTAATAGCTCTTTCAGTTCATCCATTTTGTTATTTTCTTCATTTCTTTTGTTTTAAAAAAACATGCTTCTACTCCTTTGATAATGTAGGTCAAGTAGTAATGTAGGTTTTCTATAAATATTTCAATTATTTAGTTAGTTTTAAACAACAAACTAACATTATTCAAAACAATTTTTTTCTAGCAAATAATAGCTTAGTAATAGCCAAAAAAACACATTTAAGAAATTCATGAACCTCAATAATAAATGAACTACTTATTTGTATGCGTAGGAAATAATCCGAATTAATCCACTATAGCTTACTTTATCCAATAAATCCTTCTCTCATACATAAATCATTTCTTTAGTATTATACTAACAGATTTGATATTGTTTACGTAAACTGTGTGCGGCAATAAAACTTGACTAAACCGTTAAGTTATAAAAAAATCTGAAGGATGCGATACGACGTAAAGCTCGCGGAAAACAATTCTAACTGGTTGCAAACGAGTTTACGACTTCCTCTGTTTATTGCCTATTTAGAATTCCTTTCGAACACTTTTTTCCTGCGTTGTCCGAGTACTACGTAACTGTTGTAAAGTTTTAAATGTATTCGTGTTCGTGTTCCAGTTGAGTTGAGATGTAAAAGGCCGCGTTAATCCGCGAATGAAATAAAAATAGCAACATTGTTGCAGAGTTTTTGAAATTAAAATATGCACGTAAATAATTTATGTGCATATACAATGATATAAAATGTAGTCTCGTGGATGAATTATTAAAATGCATAGACCAGTAAACTATGCAGTATTTAAAATGTTTGTTATCAAATTTGCTTGTTAAAGGTGCTATTGGTATTTTAAAATTGGTGTTTTCCTTGGTAATATGATCGCAACAATAGTATCAGGACAGCGAATAGGTGGTTTATGCTCTGAAGAACTTGATTCTGGTGCCACAAAACAAACTGTTATAAACAAATTTTTAAAATAGCCATCCACCATTTTACCTGCCTGCATTGTATCGTTATTTAGAAGTTTGTTGTTCAGTAAATAAACAAACTCCGACCATTTATTGATGACTACCTACCCAATTAAATGCCGAAAATTTTATGTATAAAAAGATAAGTGTGCAAAAATTCTTCTAAAAGTTATTAAGTTAGTAAAAGTTGTTTGTTATTGACGTTATTTCATTCCATTACCTATAGAAAATATGGAATTTGTTTCTCTTTAAGGTATTTGTATCCTGGCGAAATACTCGATGCAAATTATTTTGATTTAGGGGTTGTTAATCAACGATTAACAATTTGACGTAGGAAAAAACGTCGCAATATTTGTAAAAGTTATTAAGGTAAATGCCCCGAATTCCGACAGGTTAAGGAATTTTTGTTACATTTATAACTTTTTGTTACATCTGTTACTGTAGAATTTATATTTAAGTTGTGCTAATCATCATGTCAACTTTTTTTAACAAATATTCTAACGATAACTATTTATACGTTTTTAAAGAAACATTATTCCGACAGGTATAAACATTCAAGTAAATATTAAGTGTTTCATTATTGTTAAATAAGATTTATTATTAAGAAATGTTAAACATTTATGTCTCACCATTTTTAATGAAACTCAATATACAGTGTGACCAGAAAAGTCCGCATCATATGGAAAAAAATTTTATTATCCATTTCTCAGAAAATTTTATTCTTAATAAAAGTTGGCGGCTTGTATGAAACCAATACAGCAATAGTCAAATATGTAAACTTCGGTACCATATACCAAGCGATTCAGAATATATGAATTTGTGATAAGAGTAAAGTACCCTTATTTTCAGTATTATCGATAAACATTATTTGGAAATGTTGTTTAGAAGTAAATATTATATTCAACTAGGAAGTCACAGCTACCTATCTTGAATTTTTTCTTTTTTTATTTATTTTTTAGTTCTTACTTTTATGACATATATTAGTCAATGCCAGTAATACTAAAAGGTTCGTTTTAATCTATTTTTTATAAATTTGAATAACTTTTTTTGCAATTTTTATTACTTTGGTATAATAACTAATGTCTATTTAGAACTAGAGCAAAATTACTTGTTTTCTTGATGCAAAGTTGATATTTCTCCCTGTAATGTACATAATAATAGTTAATACAATAATTAATACACGAGCATGACTTACCTTTAATTCAATTAAGATTAATGACTGGATATGTTTACAATAGTAGTTTTCATCTACAGCAAGCGATTAGTCAATGTTGCTGATATTTTCAATGAAAGACACCCGGACAACCATTGCTAGGATAACCAGAAATTTTTAGCAGACTGGGTCTGTTGAAAATCTCTTTAAGAAACACCACTAAAAATATGTTGCCGAAAATACGGAAGCAAGTTTACCAGTGTTGCAAGCGGTAATCGAGCATAGAAGGACTTCGGCTTCACAAATTGCTTCTCACACCCAATGCAGTAAATTAACATCACATCACATACCAAAACTGAACAAATATCACCTTTATAAACCAAAATAACCAGTAAAAGCAAGAGACTATGGTATCTGGTATGACGTCATTATTATCGATATAGGTACTTTACTTGAAGAAGTTGTTTAGAAGTAAAATGTAATAAATTCTAACCTAATTTCTGGTTTAAAAAGTTCTTGACGCTGTTTAAAAAGTTGTTAACACGGTGTTCAGGAACTGAAGATATAAATCTACATTTAAATTTAGAAAAAAGAACCCAGTTATTTGATTGATCAAAATACCACATTGGTCTTAAAATGGTACTAATATCAGCACTCTACCGTAAAATTCGGGTTTTCTTGTGTCCACCAACGGATATTTTGTCATCAATACTTACCACTTTGTTATATGTGCTATAGGTAATAATACACAGATAGAAAAGATTTCTTGTTTCAAAGAAATGTATTTGTTTGAATTTATTCTTTTGGGTCAAAACATATTTCTTTGACGCCAACAATATTTACTTCATTGAATACTCTAGTTTATTTGCTTGCAGAGATTAATTTATTTGAAATATTCATTTAAGTGGAATAAATATATATGGATACAAACAAAAATTACTTTCCTTTAAAGTAATATTTTAGTTTTGATTTAAAAAAACGTTTCTTTACACCAATGAAATATAATTTTGATTCTAACATATAAATTTGTATATAAGGAGAGATTTATTTCGCTTAAAGTAATATTTCGTCTTTGACTTAAAAATAGGTTTACTTCCGCCAAAGAAATCATATTTTGATTAAAATAGATATATTTATACACAAGAAGAGATTTATTTCCTTTAAAGTAATATTTTTGTTTTGGCTTTAAAATAGGTTTACTTCCACCAAACAAATCATATTTTGATTCAAATAAATATATTTTTAATGTCATCCAACTGTATTGTTAGATGGCGCTGTAAACTCTCTCCTCGCATTTCGTACATATCGAGAGTATAAAGCCGCGTGATCGACAGTATAGAACTTATAGAGTGTACTCTATAATATAATGCATGTTCAAGTTGCGATTCCAAATCCAAAGAGTACACTTTACTAACTTAACCTTGACTATATGTTGGGTTGGGAAGACCAAGCAAGCACTGGTCGAGGATGTGTGACATCCCAAAAAGGAGAGGTGACACATGGCGAGTCTTCCGAAAAATTCTTGTCTATTAATTCCTTCAACAAATTAATAATTTTAAGCATTTTAACTCGACCAACAATCATGTTAATTTAAAAAACATAATCAACATAATCATATTTATTTGAAGTAAATAAATCTCATTTCTTATAATACACAAATTGCAAACTTTTAACTGGAAACATAAGTTGTTTGACACAAATCAACGTTCTTTCTACCAAACAAATATTTCAAATAAATGCGTTTTTATCCGCAAATAAATATTTCTTTGCCTCTATTGAAACAACAAATTTCTTTGAGTCAATGCATATTTATTTGAATCAAACAAAAATTTCTCTCTGTGTAGGTAATAGGTAATAATTAGGTCTTTAAACACTCCAATTTTGAATTCATAACACACAAGTAAATGTTATGTAAGTTAATATTATCTCATGATAGTTTACAAAACGACACAACATTGACAAAACCGAATCTTTAAGTATCGTTTACATCTCACTTAACTTAACTTAACGTACCTAAAATTATACATAATGTACGAAATATAGAACGGCTCCATTTACATTCACTTACGTTGGGGTGATTGTCATGACATTTCACATAAAGTTTGACATGACACAATATAAAATCTATCGCTTTTACCATACAAATATGTTTTTCTACTCCTATTGAGGAATGCATTCATTATCATGGCAATTCTCGTGAGAAATTGCTTACATTACTTGCTCATAGAATAATATACTATTATGTACACAAACGTTTTATGAAGGTTCCATCATCAATGATAACAATCTGTGAATTGAGCTAAAAATATTGCAAAAGAACACAGACAATAAGTCGCACAAGATATATTTTAGGTTATGTTAATGTCACCATCACCCGAATTGTCAAAATCGACGGCCTGTGATTGGTGCACTTAGCGCACGGATTCTGTGAAGTTGAAGTTGAGTGACAAATCCGTACGTTACGTTAAGTTTTTGTGGGTTAAGTGAATGTAATCACGCACATATATTTTAATGGAGCTCAACATTCACTAGTTCTTAAGTTCGCGTACGTTACGTTAAGTTAAGTGAATGTAAACGATACTTAAAGCTTTACTTTGCAAAACGTGAATAGCATTCAGGAAGAGACGGATAAAGTTGAACAGTTTAAGTTTAATAAAGAATTACTTTGAATAAAATGTTCTGAATAGCCAAAATGAAAATCTAGAACAGCATTCATAGACACCATAGAACTACTAAATCTAGATTCGCATCAGATTCCATTCGAGCAATTTTTGAACAATGAAGCAACCTCGGACGGACGAACAAGTCCGGCGTAAGCCGTACGCTCAATGGGGGAGATTAACGCCGACCTCGGCCACAAAAAGAAGAAGAACGGAGAGGCGGAATGGCGAAGGAGGACCAAAAAAGAAACAGCCCGAGGCCGCAAATGATTTTACCAGATGTAAATGGTTATCTTGTCCTGGGATGGGAGAGAGAATTACGGAGAAGTGGGGGCAAAAACCGGGCGTTAGTGTAAATGAAAAACAAACGATTTCAAAACAGACGGGGTTTTTGCGGCCGCTATATAACCGACCTTGGGTTATACGCAAATGTAATTCTGATATATGGAGATATAATGGATGTGACCGGGATTATGTTTATCTGTTTTTTTTTCGTTTTTGGTAGCCGCTCACTCGGACGCTGGTTACATTTTGCCGAAGTAAAAGGACTTATAAATGTACATACATACATATGTACATACGTGAAAACTTTCAAAGGGACTCTCAAAGCTTTAGAGTTTCCATGTAAAATTTAAGTTTAGTCTCACAATGAAAAAGGATAGTAAAATCGTACTGTAAACACCTTTTTTGGGGTCTTTTCAACGTGATTTGTCGACGGGTTGTTGACAAATCAGTGTATACACGAGCTGCCAAAAAGTAGTAAAAGATCGAGGTATAGGAAAAGCAAATGTGACGTTTACAGTAACGGAGACAGAAATCCTTTGATAACTTGGATGGATATCTTCGATATAAAGACAAAATTGTCATTTTGGTTCTTATTTGGGAATGTATTGCGGCTGAAATCAATTATCTAAACAGTCTTGTGCAACGTAGAATCCGCGACTTCCAAATCTTTTAACAGTAATTGAATTAACATCACCCCGCCTGCAAACTGCATGCTAATATCGATATTCAAACTAATAATTTTACAAGAACTTATAGAAATACTTTAATTTATTTTAATGTATCATACATAATTATATAAGATGGCGTCTTCGTTCCTGTCAATAGTTCACCATTGATCAACAAATAAATAATCCGGTTATACAAATGTTTTACGCTAAAATGTAAATGCAGTGTATCCAGGAAAGTTCGCATCATATGAACAATTTTTTTATTATCAATTTCTCAGAAAATTTTATTCTTTATAAAAGTTGGCGGCTTCTATGAAACCAATTCGGCAGTAGTCAAATATGTAAATTTCGGTACCATATACCAAGCGATTCAGAACATATGAATTTCTGATAAGAGTAAAGTATCTTTATTTTCATTATTATCGATAAACTTTATTTGGAATTGTTGTTTAGAAGTAAAAATTATATTGAAATATGAAGGCACAGCCACCTATCTTGAATTTATTTCTTTTGATTTTTTTCTTGATATTCTTACTTTTATGACAAATATTAGTCAACGCCAGTGATACTAAAAGGTTCGTTTTAATCTATGTTTTATAAATTTGGATAAATTGTTTACAGTTTTTATTATTTTGGTATAATAACTAATGTTTACTTAGACTTCAACCATTTCTAGGATAATCAGAAAAATCAAGCAAGCTGGGTCTGTTGAAAATTTCTTTAAGAAAGACCACTAAAAATATGTTGCCGAAAATAAGGAAGCATGTTTAAGCAGTTTTTCAAGCGGTAATCGAGCATAGAACGACTTCGGGTCGACAAATTTCTTCTCACACGCAATGCAATAAATCAACATCGCATAACAAACAAAAACTGAACAAGTATCACCTTTATAAACCAAAATAACTACTAAACTAAAGACTACGACTATGGTATCTGGTATGACTTCATTATTATCGATAAACTTTACTTGAAGATGTTGTTTAGAAGTAAAATTTAATAATTTCTAACCTAATTTGTGGTTTAAATAGTACTTGACGGTTTTTAAAAAAGGTGTTAACACGCAGTTTAGGAACTGAAGATATAAATCTACAGTTAAATATTAACAAAAAAAATTGGCCCTGATATTTCATTGTTCAAAATATCGCACAGTACATTGGTCTTAAAATGGTACTAATTTCGGCATTCTACCGTAAAATTCGGGTTTTGTATATGTGTAAATGCTCTAAATATACATTAGTTATCATACCAAAATAAACAAAAATGTAAAAAAAAGTATTCAAATTTCTATACAATAGATTAAAACGAACATTTTAGTATATCTGGCATTGACTAATATTAGTCATAAAAGTAAGAATAAAAAAAGAGCAAAATTTAATATAGGTGGCTGTGACTTCATACTTAAATATAATTTTTACTTCTAAACAACATATCCAAATAAAGTTTATCGATAATATTGAAAATAAAGGTACTTTACTCTTGTCACAAATTCAAATTTACATATTTGACTACTGCCGTATTGGTTTCATACAAGCTGCGAACTTTTATAAAGAATAAAATTTTCTGAGAAATGGATAATAAAAAAAAATCCATATGATGCGTACTTTCCTGGACACGCTGTATAAATTCTTCAGTTACAAATAGTACAAAAATTCCGTAACCTATCTGAATTTGGTGCGTTTACCTTAAATGCCACTTGGAGAAGTTGTCACCTGCTTTGTTGCTTCAATAAAAAAAAATTTAATGACAATCAGAGAGATTTTTTTTTTTTAGACTCTTTTCATGCTTTTAGGGCATTGGTTTCAATCGCTATAAATTAGCAATGATTGCAAAGAAATCTATTAAAAATTCAATCACTTTTTACCAACAAAATCCACGTTTCCCAGAGTAATTAATATTTTACGATATTTAATTGCCAATATTTCTCGAAAATTTTCTTGTAAGAAAATATAATTTAAACATCATTCAATAAAAAAGAACCTCTATTATTTGTTTTTATACGCACAGGGTACTTGTTACACAGGATTTAAAAATAATATTATAATTATATAATAATAGTTTTTGTAATATGTATGTATGAAAGAAAAGCTATTCCTGGAGAATATAAGTGTAATACAATAGTATATTATTCTATGAGCAAGTAATGTAAGCAATTTCTCACGAGAACGAAGCGTTCGAGTGAGAAATTGCCATTACTTGCGAATGGAATACTATACTTTTTCTACGACCATGCAACGAAATTTTATAAATTAATTTTTGTGCATATAGAGACAGCTGTATGTCACTATGACGGTTTACAGGATTTTGACAGATTAAAAAAATTGTGGTGCGCCTTGTCACTTAGCGACGTTGTCTATGCCTTGACAATGTCGCTAAGCAGTGTATCAACAATTTGGAAATGAAAAATCCAGAGCTGTGATTGGTTCTAAAGCCGTGAGGAATGAAATATTTCTCACTACTGGCGGGG
This sequence comes from Melinopterus prodromus, assembly GCA_964023965.1. Lineage (NCBI taxonomy): Eukaryota > Metazoa > Arthropoda > Insecta > Coleoptera > Scarabaeidae > Melinopterus > Melinopterus prodromus. The sequence goes on along the minus strand of OZ030392.1, from coordinate 10,033,175 downwards.
TATGAGGAGCCAGGAATGAAATATTTGTCATGTATGTGGGGAATGGTTAGTATTACTTATCATAAATTGCTATGATAATGAATGCATTCCTCAATAGGAGTAGAAAAAGGTTTTTCATCTGTAAGAGGAAAACAAACACTGCCAAAATTGTATTTAGCGTGCAGGACGTATACCCTTGGCGGCCAGTATCATTACCTCTACCGCAGACAATCTAGCAGGTATGCGTATGAACGGTGTCAGAGTGTTGGTAGTGTGTTGAGATAACGTCGTTATTATGCCGTGTAGTGGGTAAGGTAAGGCGAGGCATTTCTAATTAATACGTAAGTGAACGCGCCCAGACACCCCAAACGTTATGCTTAGTGGAAATAATTGCCACGGAGGCAGGTTGCGCCCCCTGCGCGATAATAACCGGCGCGTCCTCGCCGCCCGTCCCCAGCCACGGTTCACGTAAACGACCCCAGATTTCGCGATTAGTAGCACCGAAAGTAACTAATTCCACATGACACGCTTCTGCTCCGCTTACCCTATCCTGCCCAAAGGCCATACTATTCCACTAAAATGATAAATAGCACGGGGTATCCTGTTTCTTACTTGATTTGATGGTCCAGAGGAATTTCTCGAAATTGCACCAGACTTTTTGGTATGCAGAATGATAAAATATACTAAGGCCGGGATTTCTTATGCCAGTTTAAGTCTTAAACCGACTTGAGATATACAAATTCTTTGAGATCTAAAATCATTTTTTCTCCTTTGCATTCACAATGCACACATTGTAACACTGTTTTCGGTGTTACAATTAACAAATTGTAACATCGTTTTTAGTAACTTTTTCTGATTGTCTTGTACACATAAGACATAACCACAAACTCTTTTTAAAATCTTGCTATCGCTAAAAAATGTGAAATATCAATATTCTATACATATTTAAACATACGTGTAGGCTGTGCTATAGTATGGCCAAAGGATTGGGGTTTTCTTAGTTTTGCACTGTTCATCAAAATACGCCATCATGTCATTTCGGTGATGTTTTGCGACTCGGGTAAGTGATCGTCATCATTCTTTTCAACTGAACATCAAATCTCCTTTGCAGATCCAAGTCAAGGACCGTATTTACTGTAATAAGGTATTATGCGAAGATCAAACCTACATCGTAGATATGAACGATCTTAATTAACTACTGCTGCGAGATTGTATGTGCCCAATAAATGGTTTATTGAATATCAGCATACACGTAGGAAGCTATAGTACATATAAAGTGTTGAGGATTTTTTAGTTTATGAAACGTATGAGTTTTCGGTAACATTTTGGACCGAATTCTGCTCGTTTCAATACCGTATTCGTTTTTGTCCGTCGCTTTCGATTTCGCTTGTCGCTCCTCGCTACGGTCGTCGTGCCCAAAACAGCTCGTGCGCCATATTGACGTCTTATAAAACGTGTATATTAATATACTATTATAGTTCTATAAAAATTGCAGTAAAAATTTTAAAAATGATATTGAAGAATCGGGGCAAATTGGTACCTACTAGATTCCTCTGGCGATTTTGCTGATCTGCAGATGTACGAAGACGTGTACGACACACTTCAATACGTTATTACAGTGGGATAAGTATAGATAATTAATAGAGGTGTTTAGCAGTGATAATAATATTATCTAAACCATCGTTTGAGCAGACGGAATTGTCAATTCGCTTGATGGGCGGATTAATAATTATTTATTACGTAGTAATGTCATAACAGCGGAATCATTAATGGAAGTTAGGTCGTGAAATTGTACTAATCTCCGTTTACAGTAATAATAGCTTATCCTTTCTTTGCTTATCTCTTATTTATCCTGTTCTGGAATATTGGAACAACACATGTCGATATTTCGGAATAATTACGTAATTACTTAATAGTTACTTGATTAATTGTAAATCAATTTAATTGGAGCATTTCGAAATTTCTTCTTTATTGCTGGAATGTCGAAGTCTACCCATTGAGACGGCGTGCATTTCTCTCTATAAATACTTTTGGAAAAAAGAATATCAAAAAGAACTACACTGGTCGGCCAGTTTTCGTAATCTTACTGATACTGTCTATTTTTGTTATCTATGTAAGAGCATAATGTAAATGATATTGTAGTACAAACATGAATGAAAATCAGTGTGTTAATTCGACACACAACATTTGTTACGTATATGGACGCTGTATCATGAAAGCCAAGAAAAAAGAGTTAGAGAAATTGTTGTTAATATTAACGAATAAACAGAATTATTGAACACCTCCTGACGAAAAGAAACTCTTAGATATTCTCTTAAATATCGTTGAAAAACAATTTAATGATTTGTATCCGACTTTCACATACATATATTCTATAATATAAAGAAATTCCTATCAAAGTAGTTAAATATTTTTTCCGTTATGTCGCCAGAAAATTTCAAGAGTATAATCTTTCCACCAGTTGCAGTTAATGCAAATAGTATGGGCGAGAAGTTTGGAAACATGAGAAGATCTCTGAGATGGTTTGTTATATTAAACTTAAGACTTGAGCGAGTCGATTTTCAATTATTAAAATACACATTTTTGTGAAAAATTCATTTCCTACTGTCAATTCTTACTGATTTATTCCGTCATCGCATTATTTATTATATTTATTTATTTTATTTATGTTTGTGTCTGTGTGTGTACCCTATTTTTGTGGCGACGATTCCAGACAAACTACTAAAGGTATCGGGACGAAAGTTCATATTTAGAAGTTTTATGACCAAACTTAGAGCTGAAAAGCTTTTAGTCCAAAAGGGTCCAAAGGAACTGGTAGAACTGGTAGTGAGCCGCCATTTCTGTAATATCGTGAAAATAGTTGAATAATAAATTAAAGTATAATTTATGTGTATGACATTTTTTGGTAAAATTAATAGTTTAGCTAACGCCACTAACGCCAAACCAGTGACAGCTATAGGCTACCTTATAAGTGTGGCAGCTCACTAACCCCAAAAACACTGACAGGCCCTATATTGATATTATTGATATATTGATATTATTTAAATATCTGTCAAATGCTGGCTAACTTGTTTTATTTTAATGCAGACACGATCGATCTCGATCAAATGAAACTCATGCAGATAAACTATTAATTTTATGTATTGTATGATAAAGTCATGTGCCTGGCCCATCAGATTTTTTATCGTTATATCACAGTTTTATAAATACGCATTTTATTGTTTAGGTGAGTACCTATAATTTACTTTGGCGTTCCTGGAGTTCCGCTTGTGTGCATGTTTTGCTACCGTGTAAGTTTTCTTCCGTTCTATCAAAAGATACGTTCAAAAACAAAAGTTATTACAGCCACTTTCTGTACAAATTTATACAGCAACGGTATTGATGGCGCCGTTTTATATATTGTCTCAACGGTCTAAACAATCATGCTTATTATTTATTATTTTGACTAACTACATTCACAGATTGTCAAATTAGAGAAATACAATTTTGATAACGGTTAATTAATTTTTTAAGGATTAGCAATTTTTAGACTTAATTTGACTGGACAATAAGCCATCGTATAGTCGAACTAAAAGTAAAATTCTTCTATTTATTCTTCTGTGCTAGATTTCTCATAACTCATAAGTCATAAATTACCTGGCAGAAATGCTTTTGGAGCAGTACCTTAAGTAAGTTCTCTACATTGTAAAACCGGTGCACAACAAAATCAGTTTGATCATAACCAATTGCTGAAACGTCTTTACAGAATACAAAATAAACACATTTCAGAAAATCGTGCCACGAAAAGCTTGATTGACATTAATCTCGTCACGAATCAGGCAGCCAACGGTACGACAACGTAGACTTCCGGCACAGTTAATGTTTTATTATCTGCGATACACGGAAGGTATATCTCCGAAATTGCCCCAGTATCGAGTAAAATGATAACGAAATTGCCATAGTCGCGGTCGCGTGCTGCCGCGCATTATGACCTGAAATTGCGGTTGAACTTCCTTCCTCTCTGTTACACTTTTGCTGTACCTTTTTCGTATCTTTTCCGTGTCTCCCCACATAGTACAAGGAAATTCAATTATATTTATTGTCGTAGTTGAGGCAATTAAAAGCAGTTGCCCTGGTATTCGGTTTTATCTGTAGTACACAGTTATGTCTGAAGTATTCTTGGATTTTTTCTATAGAGGTGTTGTAATTATTATTATAAAACAGGCCTTAAAACCTGTTTTATTTCTATAGAATGTACAAATAGATTCCACTGCATTTCCTTCAGTAATATCATACTATAATAGTATATTATTTGACAAGCACATAATTAAGGATATTTATGGCATTTGATATCAATGTGATCAATGTTAGAAAAAAGTTACTAAAACGGTACTACAAATTGTCAATTGTAACAGCGAAAACAATGCAGATATTGTAAATACAAAGAGAACGAATAATTTTGATCATCCAAGAATTACTTTTTTAAGTACCAGTAAAGAATTGTTTCAAATATTTATATATTTATTTACGTTATTTTTATTTCCGTTCTGTTCTATATTATTTAATTTACAGAATACTAATGAGTCATTGGGCTGGATTTAGTGACTCAACGATTTAGCGAGCTAATTTTCCTGTTTTATTTATTTATTTCGAGACATGTTAACGCAGAACTTTATAGTAATGTTCCAATTCCTACAGAGAGTAAACTTAATGAGTGCTTTGTGGTGTTCTGTGTGAAAACCTTGGTATTTCTTTACACATAACACAGCGACAGCAATAGGTACTGTCGTAAAAATAAATAGTTAAATAAATGGTTAGTAAACTGAATAATTAATAATTTTACTTCGATTTTTATGAGTGCAACATATCAACCCTCGCAGGTTAATGCTTTTAAGACTAACTGCGAATTCTCGGTGGAAATATTACTTTATCCAGGATTTCTACAAAAATATGTTGCCGTTACTAAAAGCTGCTGCATGAAGAGATGTATTACCATCTGTATATATTTAATATTAATTTATGAATTATTGTGCTTACGTTATAAGTGTCAAATTAGATGCTTAATATTTTAGCTGTTGACTATATATCTACCGAGTTTGGCATTTTAGGAAAGCTGGTTTGTCTATCTTTGTTATCTTACGTATAGATGGAACACCATGTATTTCTTACATTTAAATCTCTTTAAGTTATTTTAAATTTAGCAAATCTCCAGTTATTTGGGATAAGTTATATTAGAAACAATAATAACTCATAAAAATTGTGTTATTTTTACTATCCAAAATGAGTTTTGTGGTTTGTTATCCTTGTTAGTTACTTCAATATAATACTTTTTTTTAATGCACGCTTATGACAAGTTCACAATATTTCAGAAACTGCTAATAATAGCCTAATACTAGTTTTGTCAAAACTACTAGGATACAAACCTGAAACAAAAACTGCAAAAATATATCTGGTGTTCCATAAAAAATCATAAGTTTGTGTTGGTACGTCATTGTGGAAGACCGGGATAAGAAACGTGTATTTTAATTGCTTCAGGCCAATAATGTACTTTTTATACTTTGCAGTCACAATGCACACATTGTACCACCGTTTTCAGTAACTTTTTTTCCAAGATTGGTCACATTGAGACCAAACATAACAACGCATAACCAGAAACTGCCTTTTTAGAATCGCTTGCAATCGTATATATTCTATACATATTTAAACATGCGTGTGCCAGCATGACGTTTTCGGTGATGTTTTGCTACTCTGGTAAGTGATCGTGCATCATTCTCGTCAACTAAATATCAAATACCCCTTTCAGATACAATACAAAGACCACATTTGCCTGAGTAGTGAGTTATGCGAAGATCAAACCTACATCGTTGATATGATCGGGTTCAAATACTGCCGTGGGATTGTATATGCGAAATAAATAGTTTATTGAATATCAGCATGCACATAGCAAGCTATAATACATCTAATGTGTTGAGGATTTCTTAGTTTCTGTCACGTATATGTTGTCGGTAACATTTTGGACAGAATTCAGGTCGAGCCTGTAAAGTATTTTTTTTGTACATCGCTTCCAGCTTCGTCTTAGTTCTAGTTGTGTGGAAGTATTTGTATTACCACCATCGCATGTATATTTACTAAGTATAATTTATTCTATTAAACTGCTTCACCGAAATTAGAATTTGGCTTCAATTATAAATGAGTTTGAAAAGGAATTGAGTTCTTTCCTGTTCAGATCAAAATCTAAATCATCGAATGTTGTAGATCTTTTGTCTTTCTACATACAGTTCTAAAATGTTGAACATTTGAGCACATTTGGGCACATTTTATCACTGTAGTCTTACCCGGTTATACTAGTCAACACTTTTTAAATCATCTCATAGTCATTGTCGTAGCTATTGTCATATACCCAATATTACAAATAATTTTGAATCAACTTGCTCCTAGAATTATATCTTGAACACCTCTTTTCTGTTTTCTATATTTGCCACAAGTGATCCTTTTCTTTTCCTCTTCATCCAAACTTTCGCATACCGTACGAAAATTTTCGCGACGCTAAACCGCGCACAAACTCGATTATAAAAACATAAAGATGAATGGGACCTGACAGTGGACGATAATTGAAAAAGTTCCTACTCTACGTCCGCGTGAAATTCGTTACTTTCTGTGGCGGATGTCACCCGGATGATGGAATGAAAAATAATACAAGGAGGGCTGCGTCAGGCAGAGCGCGTGCCGCCTCCCTGTAACAAACTCTGAAGTGCATTAGGAGGCAGCGGAGACGCCCCGGCCCGTTCCACCCGGCTTCTTGTGGGCCACGCCGGTTTCATTAGATGAATTCTTCCCTCGGCCGTCTTAAGCCGAAATGAGATTCCGTAAAAGAATGACGCCCACAACTATACGGGTTATATAACTTTGTTGGATGCCCCTCTCGGCCAATCCCGAGATAATTATGTAATAAATCACATTTTCTCGAAGCGTGCGTGTCTCCATTTTTTGTTCTCTCTGTGTTTGTTTTAATTGCCTGTCAAATTGAACGGCGCAGATATTAATTAAATCTCGGTCCAGTCGGATAAGGCTGCGAAGTTTGGATCCTCGTGGATTCTAGGAGATTTTATTGGATATTTTAGAATATGCAATACAATTTAAATTGAAGTTTTTGGGGTCTAAAAGCATCCATGTTGACTTTTGGCTAAAACGTGATACTTATTTGTGTTGTTATTTGTGTTGTTAGTCGCACACAGACGAGATTAAAATATGATTTATTAAACGTCCATTTGCATTTTATTCCAATCTTCCAGCCTATCTTCCAGAATGTCAATTTTGTGACAGGGTTGCAACTGAGTTATCGAAAAAAAATCGAAATTTAAAATGTCAACATATCATGTTTTTGTAATATTTAAGACATACACATCACTTGAGTCCGACTTGGTAATCTTGAAAAACCTCAATGTGTACTTTGAACTTTGCCTTTTACGATCACTTTGTATAGTTTTGGTCACTTCTCCTCCGTGGTACTCAGCGTGATGTTAGATTGCAGCGCTTTACAACCTTTTTACGCTTGCGGAACCTTTTAAATTGAGTTAGAAACTGGCGGACCCCCAACAAAAAAATATACAATGTCATTTCGAATAGTTTTCTTGCGGAGAGAAAAACGTGTAAAGAAATGCAGTTCAATGATTGGAAAATACTTACTACTGTGAAATTAAAGTACTTTTCATGAGAAATTTAAAAAATGCCCTGTAACATTACGGCGATACTGTTGGTAGGTAGTCCACAGGAAAATGTATGTGAAATGTGTATGAGTTCTGAAGCAATACAGAAGGTATCCAATAACCAACGATGTTACAGTTAATTCTTCTTTTACAGATTTTTTCGTCGTTTATTACATTAAATTTCTAATCACACCATGCGAAAACGAAGAATACAAAGAATACCTTTACAAACAATTGAAAAAAAAATAAATTCATTAAAAAAATTATGAAAAATGTCACTGGATAAAATACAAAAATTAAGAAACATTTATTCTAAATATTCATTAAGAATATTGCTTTACAAATATTTTGTTGTTTTTTTATATTGAGAAATACCAAAATATTTTCTAAGAAACATTTTCGTCTGAACAATAATATTACGTGCCGAGAGAAAAGTGTGGGCGTTTACCCAAGTAGAAGATATTTGTACACAATAATTTCATCTATAACAGACGATTTCTATATTTGCTCTTAAAGTTTGTTAAATAAGAAAAAGTCTTGCTCAAACACAATGTTTAGAACTCCACTAATTGAAGGAAATTTTAGGTATATCTGTACTTTTTTTTCCGCAAAACTCCTGACATCTCGCGGAAGCCCAGGGTTCCGCGGACCCTGGAACCCTGGAAACGGTTGGGAAACGCTGTGCTAGAGCGTTTGCCCCAATAGAAAGTGAAAAAAAATCGTCAAAACTAAAACTAGAAGTTATTTTAAAAACTCCTCCAAAAATGTACTTGTCAATTTTATTAAGATACTGAAATCATTGACATTTTTTAACAACGAAACTCCGTATCGTTGTATGTTGCGTGCGCTAGTAGTGTATAACGGCCGGTTGTGAATCCACCTCGCCATCAGCTCGACTTCCTCCGACTTCCGGTCGTCATTTTTTAAACCCAACCAAACTCCATTTCCGGTCACGACTCAGATCGGAAGTACCGACCGGAAATTGAAAAATGGTCACCGGACGTACGGGCCAGAAATGGGTTGGGTTCGAAAATGGCGACCAGATGTCTGAGGAGGGGTATATGGAGATTGTGAAGAGGAATATCCAGAACCGCGGCCTTTATACACTACTCGCGATGGATCTATAAACCAAAATTCCTGTTGTCATACGCACTTCTTATTCAGGTTCTTATTCAGCGCAACAAGATATCTTCTTCACTGTTATTTTACAAAATTCAGTAAGGTAAACATAAAGTAGAGTAGGGGTTTCCATTTAAAGATTGTGAAGTGTCGATGTCATCATCAATAGAAAAAACAAATCTTCAATGATTTTGCAAACTCTAATCGAGTATGTTCCACTATAGTTTCCAAACTTGTGAAGGGAATTTTCAAATGAATAAACTTAAACTTAAAAAATAAACTTAAAATACATAAATCCATAATAAAAAATTACCGAGAACCCCTAGCTAATAAAATAGTGCGGTATTAGGTAACGTGCTAAATAACGTTTACCGTACTAATGCTATTCATTGCAAAATCTCCCTATTCTGTCAAGTAGTGAACGATAACGCGTGAAAAAATATAAATACGAATACCGGGACGCATTAATCTTACCGGAATGAGGAAGCGGACATGAGGGAAAACGATGTTCCGGACCGTTGACATTTTCAATTTGACGGGAAGAAACAGCGGCGCCGGAATTTAGTAGTAGCGGTGCGAACTCGGGCAGATCAGAACTTTTCATAAGTAGCCAGTTATTTAACTTTTGCGAGAAACTTTTCCCCGGACGTCTGGGGAAAACGTTTATTTATTACACACAGGAGTGATATTTCAGTTTTTCACTTAGACGTTCTCGCCGCGTCTCTGACCGATGAGCGGGCGTTACGGCGCTAATGCTTCTTTCGCAGTTCAAGGCCTCTCATTCTGCACTTCTTTATTACCACTTTCTTTATTTCAGTCGGGATAATATTTTCGCCCTTGTTCGTAGAGAATCTACCAGTTGTTCCAGAGATATATTGAGGTTATCTGTAAATTATTGAGAACAAAAATCTTCGACTTAAACCAAGTTACACTATTTGCAGGAACAGTGTGTTCAGATAAATTGGTCCTCGTAGTTGACGTAGGTTGGTACATCTGTCGCAAATTGTAAGGTCAATTGATAGGCCTCTAATTTGGTTTCAGTCCTGCTTTTGCAGACGTAGACATAGATCGCCGTGTTATGCGACAGTTTGCGTTCTGAATTTTTTTTTTGGGAAACATTCGACAAATATCTTCTTTCTGGCATGACTTTATTGGAAGCATAAAACAGAAAGAAAAGTTATTTTAAAATAAAGGAAATTACAAAACCAATAAATAAGTCAATATAAAGCTTTTTACTCAGAAATAAATTTACATACATACAAAAAGTTTAGACGGATTTATTTCCTGGTTCCTTTTATTGATTAAGCTACAAACCTAGTAAACTAGTAAACTAGTAAACTAGTTTTGTTTTACCAGCGTTACTTTTTTTAAATATAAAACCGGTTTTTAAGAATCGTCAAATCCTAGGTCGGCTAGTAGACTACAATGAAATAAGTTTATATACGAATGTTTGTAAGAAAGACTTTACAAACAGCAAATTAGTTCTGTCCTTATTAAACTAAAAGGAAGTTTGTGCCAAGTTGTCGCAATAGAAAACTCATTCGGGCGTCTTCTAGAAATGAAGCGAAAAGTAATTCATCCAAGAAAGATTTACCGATTTTATGGCATTAAATAAAATCGACCGCCCAATAGCCGTCCAACTCCTTTTACGACTAAACTTAGATTTTATCCAAATAGCATTCCCGACGTATTATAAACCCAGACTAAATTGAAAGGAAATCTGTCACTGGCTGCTGATTATAATCAATACTTTCCAAGAGAAAACCGTACCTACGTAATCAGCTAATCTATGAAAGGCAGTAGTAGGATTTCGTAAATTCTCCCCATTATCCTTCTGAAAGTACCCCAATTAAGGGATGAACGGTAATTTCGAAGCCGTCCTTAAAGAGAATTGGGTGAGAATGCGGCCCTCGCGTCCAATAACACTTCTCTGGTCAACTTCGCCTACAATATTCGCCAGAAATTAGTGACGCACGCGTTAAACTTCGATGGCTATTAAATATTATTGCGAGAGTTTGAGGCCTTCAAGTTTTGGCGTATAAAATTCTTGAAAATGTCTGATACAGGGGACCACTTGCGAGTTTTAATGCGAAATTTTATATCTGTGTAACGGCGACGTTTTATTTCTCGGTTTTAATTAAAAGTTTTAAGAGGACTGTTAAAATGTGCAGTTAATTCGGGGTTTTAGCAAATCCGAGTAGGTTGTACTTGCTCTTACTACTTTCACTTAGATACATACAAGTTTAAACTGCGTTTTAGAGTAATGTTAAGGAATATATTACTGATCACTTGAGCAGTATGTTAAGCCCCATATTCTAAATATTAAATTGTATTGTAGAAATGCTCGGAAGTATATTTGCGTTTTAGTGAATAAAAAACATATTAAGTACAAAATTTGGTCTTAAATATTTTGTGTACAATAATTGACATTGACATTAATTGACATATTTAAATTTGGCAAAGTTTCGTATTTTTGTGTTGGTCAATTATATGAAAAGAACTTTCTACTTTTTAACAAGGAATGCAGTGTTATTTTTTAATTTGAAATAACATTAAAGATGTTATGGCGTAACTATGTCCAACTTTTGTTTTTCTTATGGGCGCCATGTTGAATTTTGGCATTTTCCGATAGTCGGCCTTTTCTCATTTCCGCAATGTAACATGTCTAGCTACATTTGGCTTTGAATAAAGAAATAAAACGATATCTTATCTTTTCAGTTTTTTGCGTATATCTTCAAAATGAAAAATGATAGCTGAAATTTTTTTTCAGTTAATTGATCAACACAAAAATACGTAACTTTGTCAATTTTGAACCTAGGCCTCAAAATTGAATCACTGTAGAGCTACAAAAATTCAAACACGTGTGAGCCCCCTTTATTCATGTCGTTTATATTTATATAAACCAATTATTTTACACTTATTTTTACAACCCTGTATTTCAAAATCACCCATTTTTGAGATGAATTTTTAAGGAGAGTTTTTATTTAATTACAAATAACATTATCTTTCTCAGAGCTATAATTTTCTGTACTGAATCTTGCTCATTATTTTTTTGAATAGTCCCCACAGCAGATTAAAAAAGTAAAAGAAATAAGAACCGTTATTAAAGTAACAACTAAACGTAAGTTTAACTTATTCAAATTAAATATTTAGTACCCATCGCTTTATTTGTTAATTTGATTTTTCATTAAATCCTTGTTGGTATTAAAAACACACAACACTTAATATTCTTAATTAAGTAACATTTCTTTATAATTTATAAAATATTTTATATCAATAGGCTAAGTTTTACTTTAAATTGTCTAATTTCTACAAAAATATAGATTATGGAATGAACCAGAAAACGTTAGTTGGTAATTGATATGCCTTTGTAACAGACTACTTGAGACCAAAAGGCATAGTTTTGGTTCTCCCGGTATAATCAGGTGTATCCCGACTTTTCATATCACAATAGTATGAGACTATCTTATCCCATTAACTTAATAGTTTTCTTTATACCATCCCGAAAAAATAATAAAAATTGGTGAAAGATTAACTGTTAGTTTAAACATAGTTTAGCTTTTAGATATTGCTATAATTATGCCGATCTGTGTAGTTTATTACAACATATGAACGAACGAACCAAAACGATTTAAACTACATCTTTATTTTATGTTGTTTTAATATTAGTTTTGTTTAAATTTGTTTCAAAATTGAAATTCATGTTCATGCATTGTTATTGATAACTGGTGCAAATAGCATGATTTATGTTGTAGAATAACATAACTAAAATGAGTTTTTCGAAGATACCAGTGAATAACTGATATTGGAATATCTCATAAAATTACTTGACTCAGGACCTACGTCGTAAAAATTACCCAAAGAGAACATGAATGAAACAAGTAGGTATTGCCCAAAGTGAGATAAAAGGCCAATTTTTACGTGCTTGAATACTGAATAATATTTTCGGGATTTTGTCCCTGTCCTCAGTCATACGGCATGGCGATTTTCTTTATTTTCTGCCAGTAAACGTGGGCAATTTTTCCCAGTGTATTTTGCATTCGCATTGTTTGAAAACCAGCATTTTTGAGAGCGTCTGTTTTAATTGAAAATGGAAATTGACCGTTCCATTTGGCAAGTGCAACGCCTATTGTACACATTTTCCGCCAGAGTGCAGTGCGTTTTTTTATTGAAGCACCTAGCACCAAATCGAACTTATTACGGCACTGTTTTTACTCCACTAGCTACGTGAACCCTTAATAATCCTTGTTGCTTATGCTGTTTAAAACTTTCTGTTTTATCCAGATTTATTTACCATTTACATGCTTTTTAATTAATTTTAACGATTAAATATTGCAAAAATATGAAGATAATAATAACCATGAAGATAATATGAAAATATGACTATTGGCAACTAAATTCTTATCAGTTCTTTTACATGTCTTTTATTTTGCCAGTCCATAACACGATTTAATAATGCCGTATAACGACCATGACATTAGCCGTTATAATACGAATGAAACGTTATGCTGTAATAAATTACAGTGATGTCATAAAGATAACTTTCAGCAACAATTCTGTCGAGGGAATAAAAAAGACCAGTCAGCACAGAAGGCGGCGCAATCTCAGATAAGCTATCGAATATGCGTTATAGTTGACCCCTTAATTATATATGGCGGCGTCGGAGCGTCCTGGGGACCGGATGTAGACCCCAGAGGGTAATTTCCGCTACCCGAAGTGTGTTCTTATTAGGCTGCCTATACCAAGGCGCACCGTAACATTTCAATGAAAACTCGATAAAAGGAAACGTACTGTCTACTCGATTTAATCTAGAACAGAATTTCCCGGAGAAAAAAGGTTTCTTTAAATAGTAATATTGTTTATTTAGTTAAAAGAAACTAACATCTTTAAAGCTTTGTAGTAAAACGAGAAGTAATGACGTCACAAAGTATTAAAAAGTAGTATTAAAATCGCAATATTCGATCTAGTCTTCGATCCAGTCATCGGATATTGACGATTCAAACGCAGTCGGATGGGAAATTGACTAAGGAACGCCTTTCTACGGCAGCGTTGCGGGAAAACGGAAAACGAAAAAATCGCTACATTCATAATTTAAAATTTTCTTGCCAAACCGTACGCTTCGTGGGAAAACCGAACCCAAAGCATTTAGCGCAGCCCAATGCATAGTGGTGGCTACATCTGTAAAAAAAATACAGGGGTTTTCCACCTAAATTTAGCACTTTTAAGCCGAAAAAAGTCGAGCTTTGCAACCATTAGCAATGGAGTGTTTTACCGAACACCAAATAACGGCTCTCAACGAGTTCATCCAGAATATATAGAGTTTCATTTGACGAAATTTTTTTTGTTTTTTTTTTTATTTTGCATTGTTCGGAAGTAATTAGGTCCCAAAGCAACAAACATAGCAAGTTTACTATATTGGGAGTTCGCAAAACGAACTGTGTTCGATCTAGTCATTTGGACTTTCCCATTTGTTTTTCCACCTAACCGCGTTAGGATCGATTTCCAGACCCTACTAATGTCAGTGCCATCCTCGCGATTGATGTTGACAGTTTGTAAATTTCGATGGTTTCTCTAATTAGCCTTCAATGATAATTACCCAGCCTTGCCAACATCTTCACGTCATCGAAATTCAATGTGTGTCCCGACTCTTGGCAGTGTATCTACTGTGCTCCTTGACTCGACATTCGATACTTCGTCCTGTCTCTCCTACATACCATGTTCCACACTCACATGTGATCTTGTATACCCCTTCGTTCTTCAGGAGTGGTGTGATATCCTTTGGGCTAGGCAAAAGATCCTTTACGTTTGCAGTAATCTACCTATTCTTTCTCATACCCCACCTACGTATGGTAAACAAGCGAACTCCTTTGACTCTTGCGGCTCCTCTGAGACTTGCGGTTTTCTCTGTGTGACACCCCGTATGTCAGACTTGGTGTAGCCATTCTGACGTATGGCCCACTCCAAGTGTTTCCGTTCGTCGTACAAGGTGTTGGAGTCGCATACCTTCTCGGTTCTGTCGAAGAGTGTTAAGAACACTTCTCTTTAGTTGGGGATGGTGTTGTGATTTGGCGTTCAAGTACTCATTAGTATGTGTCTTCTTACGGGAGACCGGGGGCTTCTGCATTGCCGGAGCATTGCTCTACCGTTAAGCTACCGAGGCCTGTGACAAGGAATAGATATAATTCGTCATTTCAAAGCATAGGAACAGTAAGGATTGCTGTCTAACTAATATTATCACCACATCTATCGCACACTGGTGGGAATTGGTTCATGGTATGTCAAGTTTGTCGCAAATCTTGCTATTGGAAAGTAAGAAACTAGTTTAGTCGGTTTGAATAGAAGGGCAATGGATGCCCTCTCATGACGATATTATGTAAGGCATCGAGTGCAGGAATTGTTATTTTGTTTTTTTGCTGTATTACCAAACAGTTTATAGCATTTCCCAAAATTATTGTATAATTTTCCATCAGACACCAAACTGTAGGTAATTAGCTGGGATAGCGAATGCAAACTGTTTAGCTCGTAGGGGTATAACCACTAACAACGATATTGTGTGGCTTCTGAACTGAACATGGAATATATATTACGGTGTTCTGATTTAGCAAAATTTTAATAAGTTGTTGTTATATAATTTTCTATCATACACCAAATTGAAGGTTTGTATAATTTTTTGGTAATGATTTCGAAACATTATGCACTTAAGTACTTAAATTGGTATTATGATTGCTTATATACACAATTTAATAATTTCAACAAATGAGACAAACAATTCTTTATGTATACAGGTTTCAGTGCTTTAAATTTACAACGTTAAAAAAGTCGTGAAAATTCAAGTATTTCCAACAGGTTTTGAGATAACGCGCTATCTCTGGCTAATTTGACTCCACTAGTAAGAGCAATATTGTATTTTCGTAATTTCGAAAAAAAAATGTAGATGAGAAGTGTCCATGACGTCTCACATTTAGGCAATGTCATGGGGGAAGGGGCAGAGTAGATTTTTGGTTTTCTATCTATCTATGAAAACAAAATTGAAATAAAATGTGACAAAATAAGTTATGACGTCTTATTTTTACACAGAAATTTTTGATCTGTTGAAATTACGAATTTTGATATTCCTGTTGTTCGGGTTATATATAGATATGAAATATATAAGAAAAACACCTGGGGAGTAACTAAAAGATAAAATGGAAAAAATGAAAAACAAAATAGCCACTACCGGGAGCACGTAGGGTTGTTGGTTAGCGCTCGTGGACGTGGACTCTGTGGAGGCTTTATTGTTGTTTTGTTATGTTTGTTTTGTTTTATTTCCAAAAGTAATTCTTGTCCCGGTTTGACATTTCAAAATTATTATATAATTAACTTTGTTCAGGTGCTTAAGGAACGTAAATTTATCTCTAATGTCTGGTTAAACTACAAAGGTATCATCGACATAGTTGACCCAATGAATGCTTGGGTTTGTAAGGACTTGACCTAATGGCTTCTTCTTCAAACAATTCCATGAAGAAATTGGCGATTACCGGTGAAAGAGGTGATCCCATGGCTGCACCCTCTACCTGCTCATATATCGCTTCCGCCCACTTGAAGTATGTGGTGGAGAGAGACAATACACTACAAGATCCGGTATATCAAAAAATGTATTGTTTTTTTGTTTCATTTTGGCAGTTACTTCAACACCCATAGTGTTAATTTTCATTTCACACCTTTCACGACCTTTTTGGGAGAAAATGTACTCGTTTTTATTTATGATGAAGCAGACCGCAACTTAGTTTTTATTCGTCATTTCGGTCATTTCGAAGTTGCACGCGACTGCTCTCTAAGATCTGCGGTACCATAACAACAAACACATCATCATCTACTCCCACAACCTATTTACATTAATATCACCTTCTTTCTCGCATCTGTTGTTCGTCTCTAATGGTTTTCTCGAGAATTGCGCCGCACCCGACAAACCTAATTTAAAACATGTCCCTATATATCGCCGTGTTTGCTTCGCGAAACCGAGTTCTGCGAGCAAACAAATCCCAGGAAATTATACGGTCGTCCACTCTTTAAAGTTAAACGTAAACAGCGGCTGTGTAACGCGATGCAACTAATTAGTATCCACAGGATTAGAGAGACGGGCCGGAAAGGTCCTTTATGTGTCTTCGTCCATGCTTCGTTAGCCGAGCGCCGGACACATTCGATACGCGACTGATGTTTGCGGAGAGCGTGACGTGTGTGATGACGTGCAGTTTATCTCGGAGCGGCCAGACAGTCAGGAGTTCCATCCAGTTTTGTTTGACTTTAGTATTTATGGGAAGAGTCCACATTGGACGGTATATAGGGTTATCGGTAACGGCATAATGTTTGTTCGCATTTTGTCGATTACTATACGTGTCAAATTACGCGGCGTTTTTGTGTTTGCGAGATAGAAGCGGAATGTTGTGAAAGTGTGCTGATTTGAGCAGAAATTTGCTCTGATATGATGGGGAAATGTTGATGTGATGGTAATGATTATGAACTCGGCTTGTAAATATGGTTGATCTTTGTTTTGCGAGGTTATTTATTTAAATCCTACCGGCGTTTGTACGTGCTTCAACTGATTAAACGTGCTACAGCAGATATAATATAGGTAATTCTTTAATAGATTCCTTCACTTATTATAAAAATCAGTCAAATAAGAAGAATTTGAACAAATACAAAATATAAAATACAAGAATTAAAATGCTTATATTCGAAATATCAGAATTTAGTTTTAATTGGCTTAAAACTGTCCTACGTACAATAATGGTGGCGGCGCCGGTGTGAATCGTAAATTGCTCCAGATTTGGCCCTTAATATAGAAATTTTTAAATTTGATTGATCTCGGTAACATTTTAATAATCTTTAATCAAATTTACGATAGAACAAACCTTTAAATTTACTTTAAACTACTATTATTATTAATCCAATGGGCGTCTAATGGGATCTTTCGTGATAATTTCATAAATATGTTATACATGTTTGTAAAGCATTTGCAATATTCTACAGAAATCCTTATAATCCAATGAAGTGCCCATGAAAAATAAAGGCAAAAGCATTTTTCAACAAAAATCGCTACATTGTGTGTATGGCTTCCAATCCCGGGATCCCGACAAATAATGATCCTTTTCGGGATCCCGGGATTATAAATCTAAATGCCGGGATCCTGAAAAAGTAATATCTAAATTATTTTCTATCCCTTTGTTACTTGGCGAAATGTGGGCACAATAAGTCATTTGAAGTGCTATTTTGTAAGCATGAACTTCAGTCTATACCAGCACCCTTATTGATTAAATTAAGTATCAACCATAAAATATTCGTTAACACCAACATGTTGCTATAGGAAGAACAGATTTGCGGGAAGTAGATGTAATTCAATATGGAAGCAAACAAGAACCTTTTCAACTTGTTTAAGTCTTTTTTTGTTACTATACCCTCACGAACAAATACAAGTAGGTATTTAAAAGAGAACAAACAAAAACGTAAAAATAAGAATTATATGTGGCGAATTTCTTTACCTGTATTCAGTGATGTACTACACACTATAAAATTACTAAATTGACATAATAAAATACAGCGAAAGGCTTTTTCCAGTTTAAGGATTTTACCTTTAACTAAAAAAGAATATATTTAGGTACGAACAATCTGGAGTTGCTGACAGCAGTAATATAATCATTTTTAACATTTCTTCGTCCCACACTTTTTTCTCTTTTTTAATGAAAAAATCTATTTTTATAATGTGAATTGGCTACTTGGACTGCATTTGTATTTATATTTAATATTCTAATAAGTTGCACTGAATAACAATAAATACTAATCTACTTGCATAATAAACATTCATGACGTATGAATTCTAAGCTTATCCAAAGTTATCTTGAAGAAGAAAACAAAAATCTGCCAAATCTGTTTTATTGGCATCAATATGAAAGATTGAAAATTTGTCAAGGACTGTTACTTCAAGGACAATAAACAAACTTTCACAATTTCAAGTAAAACTAAAAAGGGTGTTTTTGAGACCATTTGGCATTGGGTTTAACCGTTATGGTATTTTTATCTTTTTTGTCCAAAAACTTGACGTGTAAGAATGATTTCTACATCTTTTTCATGATCAGTTTAACAGCTATATTCTTATATTATAATATAATACCTTCCAAATTAATGAGTGTACAAAGTTGCGTCTAATGTTGGATTTATGAGATTTTTATTGTTTTTTTTTTATAAATTTCAATGCAAATCTGACAAAAAATGGACATACATTGTATATACATAGCTTTGTATATTAATGGACAAAAGAAAATTGATTTGAATCGAAACCAAGAAAGACAGATACAAGAGTAATAAAAATCATTAGGATATAATAAAATAACAAACAAATAACTAATCATTAGGATATCAAACAAAACGTAGCTCATTTTTCAAAAGTCCAAGGCGTACATAAAATCGTGCTTCAAATCGTGAAAAAGGCTAGAAAATCAAAAATAGCCAACTTACACCACTGTTCTTTTAAATATGGCGAAATCAACACTCTTTTCAAAATCAATTGTCAACAGAACCGTATTTCTGTTCAAGTTAGGTATCACTTTTCGGCAGTTATCTTCAACATCTGCCCTGAACGTCAGAGGACTAGTCCAGTTTTTTTTTGTAATATCTTATAGATGTCCCTTCATTTCTTAAAAAAAAAAACTTGTTATCTTGAAACATCGGCGTAGTTCTCTATTTTTAGTACATAATACATAATATTTTTCGTCGGTATTCGGTCTCGAACACAAAAACTTTAAACCAAGTTATTAGCTTTCAGGCCAGGCCTCTCCGGCTCTGATATCGAATAACATATGGCGGCGGCATTCAAAATCTATTTATAACGCGTCGGGTGTCCGGCCGCCGTCTGTGCCTATTGTTGCTCTGCCGCCCCCGGTCGAGCCGCCGCTCTCACCATGGCAGTCGGTAATGGTATATGACTTTCATCTCGATGGTGTACTTTATTGTCCATTAAGTTTTATTGTCGGTGATGTCGCGTGACGACCCTCTCTCTTCATATTGTTCTGGGTCATCAACCGCCAACGGCGGCGTCAGCTGCCGTTTCCAAATTATAACCCTCGGACACAATATCCACTGTATTCTATGCCTTCTATGCTCGCTACAATCCGTAATTTTCCGTTGACGATAATCCCGGACATCATGATATATGGTACATATTGAGAAGTGTTTTCATGTTACTATGATTGTTGCTATTGCTTGTAGGGTGAAGATTGAAACCATATTCGCAATAAAAGAACCTTTAAATCCAACGTAATGTTGCTTTATGTGTGGCAATGCAACATTTCTGATAATGTCTCGTTAATTTAATGTGAAATGAAAGGATATTATCAGAAATGTAGCATAGCCATACATAAAGCAACATAACATTGGATTGAAACAGTCAATTATTGCGAATATGGTATCTTTTCAATCTTCACGACATAAGCAATTAATGGAATTTTTTGTTTTTTGCACTCATGGTATAAACACTAATTTTTTAATTCCTCAAAGGTTTTAAACATTATTTTTTTAAACAAAACAAATGTAAACAAAGGAAAAGTACATATCAAACAATGCAAAACCGACTAACTTTTAGTTTTCCAAGATTGGTGATGCAGATGTGAAGTATCAAATAATGCTGACTCTCAATCGCTATTAGCTCGTCTCAATCGTATTAGTCAGTTTTACAACAACTACCTGACGATAAAACTACTATATATTGTAAGATGACAACCTCAATTTCCGAAATGTATGTGTCGCAAAGTAGAAAAAATATGCGTATAACACTCGTTTTATAAGACGCATCGCCGCACTCATTAATTTACTTTTCTAGTATTGTAACAGGTGTTCCTGGTGTTCTTGGTTAACTTTTTTGCATTGATTGATGTGTATTTTCTTTTAAATTTTTCTTTGTCTTCTCTTTAAATATTTTCAAACAATTGAAAATTTGTAAAGATTTAAGAAAGCAAATAAGTCCATAATATGAAACAACTTGAAGTTTCTTGAAAGAAACTGTCCGATTTTTGTTAAATTTATATGTGTCCAAGTCATATTGTAGATGGGTGGTAATTTTCTGTTTTGTGTAGAGAAATACTTTGCTAAAGTAACTACCGAATTGTGACAGCATATTTATTATTTAACCTACAACGTACCACCTTCTCATAATAAACTATTTACCTACTACCTAAAACGTTAGTCCTGGAGGATCCTTCGACGTCCCGGCGCCGCCGGAAAATACATCGCATTCCCTTTAAGCAAACCACGAGCAAAAAGTAAAAGAAACACGACGTTCGAGTAAGAGAAACCGACGCTGAAAGGAGCTCTCCAAGGAACGTGTCGGCATTCTATTTTCAGTGACAATTCTGTCGAGGATGGACGGCTTAAGTGATTGGCCGGAATACTTTGTGTGTTTTTCAGTTGAGTTCGCGTGACTCGGTTTACAGATTTGCTTGAAACGCGCGCGCAGAGGAGAAGATAATTCGGCCGGCGGGGTTGCGTTTTTTTTTGTGGCCCGCGCGCCCTCTGGTGGGCACGCTATGAACAGATTCGTCGTATCGTGACTTGTAAAGAGAAAAACATGACGATGGACAGTGTCTGGTACCTAAATCCATTAGGGTGCGTAGTTGGGCAATTGCGGTTGATACATGATCGTCGTAAATCTCACTGAAACGTTACGCCTTGTATGCTATTACAGTCAGTACGTGATCCACTGCTGACGTTGTCGGTCTGGTAACATTCTGGTAACACTATAATGGTCCAGCAAGCTGCAGACAATATATCTCTGTATGTTTATCCACAACACAAATAACACAAATGAAATAAAAGCGTTTAGAAGATAAAATTCTTAACTATCCACTACAAAAATATCGAACAAATAACTACCGATTCTATGCTTTTTCCGTAGTAACTGAATGTAAAGATGAATCGACTATAATTTCTGATATACAACAAATGGCAATATAACGGGTTTCTACATTGTTGGCATTGATTTTCTCAAAAACTAGACACAATAAGCACCCAATTTCTGCCTTCATATTCAGATTATGCGTAAGTAGGCACGCGAAAATCTGCTCACAGAAGAGGTCATGCTGTAACTTTACTAAAACTTTTAAAACATTTATCATGAAGGGAAAGTAAACAAAATAATGTAATGTGTTCAAACAAAAACAAAAATAATACTGCCGCTCCAAACCTGTTTTAACATATATTAAAAATCTGATATGGCCAGGCACATGACTTTATCATACAATATATAAAATTAATAATTTAGCTGCATGAGAATCTATTTGATTGATATCAGTCGTGTCTGCATTAATATAAAACTAGTTAGCCAGGATTTGACAGATAAATAATTAAATAACTAAGTAATTCCTTTATTAACATAAAACAATATTAAATGCAACAAAATAATATTTATATTTAGGGCGGAGATCAGCACACTTGTTTCCAAATTGCCTTGCTCTTCCACTCAACCCCTTACGCAAACTAGAACTAAGACATAATTGTACCAATAATATAACAATAATTCAGAGAACTTATCATAACAAAAACAAAAATTACTCCAGAGTCTAATTACACGAAATTGCAGCAAATCCAACTCAACAAAACATCGCACATGCCCATAAAAAATAAAAAAGCCTCCGATTTGCGCTCAATGGCTAAAGTCCCCCCTGTTGCGCAAACAGATAACACTTCACCTTTCCCCCAAAACTGGTTAACGATATTTTTTTCCCTGAATCTTAAATTAAGGTTATGGACAGCCGTTCTACAGCGTATCTTCCGCATGAGGTATTGTGGGATCCTCTTGGATAGCAACTTATGATATAATATTGCTGCATGCAACACCCTAGTGTTATACATGTTCAACCACCCCAAGTCGCCCAGGCCATTCGATACATGACCATACTTCCCCAAACTAAAAACAAACAGAACACATGCATTTTGGGCACGCTGAACACGCTGCCTATCCGACACCGTCAGGTAAGACCCGTACACGGTATCACAATATGAGATCCTTTTACTATTGACAGTAGATATAGTGAGATATTGTCAAAACATCAGCATTTGACACTACCGGCACTGTCATTAGACTGAAAATATTTGGAAAATCCTGGCTCACTATATAGTATTATATCAATGCAGAAGACGACCGATCTCGATCAAATAGAATTTGCTCTTGCAGCTAAACTATTAATTTTACCAAAACATGACGCAGACATAAATTATTCAGAATTTCCTATACTTTAATTTATTATTTAACTATTTTGAGGAAATTATAGAAATGGCAGCTCATTTGCAAAATCCTTGGAAAATGCTTAGAGGAAACGTCCAGTTCCTTTGGACCCTCTGGAACCAAAAGCTTTTCAGCTCTAAGTTTAGTCATGAAACAGAATTTGAACAACAGCCGTGTTGTCAAGATTTTAACCAAATGCTGCTTCAACCTGCACACAGATTGCATTAGTTCCATAAGGTATTTCAAATTTCTATTCCTGATTTTTTTAGGAGCTATTGTGTCCAAACCAAACTTATATTGTCCACAGAAGTAAATCAAATGTATAGCAAAAGATAAAGCATTGTTATCTGTTTACTTCTTTTTTACTACATGATAATCTTCCCTTAATAGATATTAGGGCGCATTTGCATTCTTATAGGATGGAAATAAACTATGAGATGCCTTATTGGTCATTTTTGTTTTTTTTTATTTGTTGTAATCTTCTGTTTCGAGCGCATTTGTATATATTGTTTTTCAAATGTGTAATTATACTTACTAAAGGTAAATAATTGCTTAGAATTTTACTTATATACATTTATTATAGATCTATTGAAATTTTTCTCTTGTATGAACCCCGGTACCGAATGTCCTCCTCGTAAGGACTTTAGGAATAAACTACAGTTAGTTTAGTAGTTACTATAGTAAGTAATACTCCCAAATTAATCTTAATTGACTTTCAAAGAAACGAAAAATATGAAACCCATGTAAATTTCATTTTCGACAAGTATGTACAATATAAAAATCATCTGTAAAAACAGATAAACAAAGAGCTTTTAGTAATCCACAAGAAAATTATTTAATGACATACATATTCCAAATAACAAAATAAACAAGCAGGAACTTCATATAATATACGGTTTACGTGACTACTTCATGAATTTATTGACTTAGTGATCCCAATACGGTGACATGTACCAAAAGTGTTAAGATTTAGAAGCACTGTCTGAATTAGGTTCAGTTAGGCGTAGGATTTCGGATAAAAATATACGCTGAGTGTCTGAATTAGGGGCAATTGTTAAACTTTAAAATATACAATCAATTACATAACTATTATCAATTTTCTTTAAAAATTAATAGCCAGATATCATTAGAAGGAAGTTTTTGTTTAAAAAAAGTTGACAAAAATTCTGATTTTGGGACGTTTGCCTTAAATACTGCATGCCGTTCCATACAGAACTTATCAAACTCTTTTAGTTCAGTTTACGATTGTGAATAGCAGCATACCTGGCCATCTCGTAAACTGTGAAGCAGTTGTCGTAACAAAAGAATACACGTTTTAGTACCTATACGTTGCCAATTTTTAAAGTTGGCAAGTCAGTGTTATCTAGCCATAGCACTGGTCAATATTTTGAGAACACAAGAGTGAGTTGTATAGGGTTTCTCCTCGCAGAGTACAAATCTCGTGTTTTTAACACAATTCAAGAATTTTCGATTTGGTAAATTGTGAATTGTATAAACTCGATTATTGCGATTATTGCTGAATTGAGTATTTATGATATGTTATAAGTTAGCAAATATCACCGATGCAAACATATCCAAAGCAAACATCAAATCGGAGCTCGTTAAAACCAGAAAATTTAAAAATTCTAGGGGCGTAAGTCAATGATCCGTTTATTCATTTATCCGATTTCAGCACAATGGATACGTCGTTTCGGATATTTACATTTTGGGAGGGAATATTTTGTTTACGCGGCCGATGACTCTGATGGGGAAAAAAATGCGTGGCCCTTCAGATACCCTTTTCCAGCTAATTAGCATAACAATGCCAGTTCGAAATGAACGCGGAGAGGAGGGGCTGGCAGAAAAATGAAGGAAAAACGTATCCCAGCTCTCGTTCGTTGCCTGAATAACGAACGGGCGAAATATTCCGTGTTTACAAGTTCATTATTTACGGCGCTCAAAGGCTAGAGAGTCGGTAGGTAACTGGCGACTGGCCCTCCGGAACGGAAGAGGCGATTATTTAACATTACTGTTTCTCTTCAATTTGCTCTCGAAAATTTAATATGCGAATAAATAACCCTAGGTGGGTGAATGCCTGCGTTCCGACAGATGGAAATTTTAATGGAAATTGTTTAATTTCGACCTGTCGTTTTCTTCCAGGCATTCCTTGATTTGCCCTAGGTGGCAGTTATTAATTTAGTTTGTGTAGAATTAATGTCTTCGCGAGTATTCGAGAAAACCGTTGTCGGATACCGTAATATTTTAATAAGAGAAATTCTGGCGACAGTTTACAAAAAAGGCAAGAAATGTTTAGTAGGTACTGATAGATTTAGTTTAGTCCGTGATGTTTCGTCATCTTCATTTATATTTATCTTATCTTATAATGATATTAAAGATTCCATTCCCGAACCAAGGTCGTTTATGTAGAACTGAAATAACGGAGGTCCCAAAACACAACCTTGTGGTACCCGTGTGGTTGTTCATTTACTTATTTTCTCGAATCCTTAAGTTTCTATATTTGTTTTTAATAATTTTTGGCGACAAATAGTCTTTATTCTCCTTTCAGGTCTACATAAACTTTAACTATCGTTTTCCCGTCCTCTAATTCCCTTTGCAAATTTGTCAATACTAATTAAAATCAGGGACGTCTCACATAAATGCAAAACTACTTTCTTAATTTTATAATTTTTAAAATTTGTTCTTGATAGTTTTCATTCTTGTGTAAAATATTTTCCAAATATTCGCTTTTAGCTACTTTAATTAATTTTGAACATTTATTACTAGCTATTTTGTATGTAAACTAAACCAGACAGAGCTTCGTTAAATTCTTATTTATACATATCACCTCGGCATGTTTGTTTATTTCGTATTTGCACTGAAAAGAAATTAGAATTAATTAACTATAGATTTCACGCAATGTTTATATAACTTTATTTCTAATTCAAACTGACCAGTCTCTAGAATACTTCTGTGCAAATTTGAATCACTGGTAGTTTTTTCGTAGTGAGTTTTTTGGCTTTAAGCAACATATCGTTTAAATATATTTTCAATATACAGCATGCCCATTTTATTATAGAAATTTGGTAAATTTCCCTTTTTAACTAGAACACTGTTAACAACGCTGTTAACCAAAATTAGTCTAAATTACCGGAACACCTAAATATAATAAAGTTTTTTGGCCTTAAACAACCAAAAAGTGTGTTCATTTTATTATGGAAATATGCAAACCTTTTTCTAATAGAACACACTGTATATTTTTATGTTTTGACTTCCAAGATTAGATCTAAATAACTTCTCTAGAAATAAGTTTTTTAAATGCATTATTGTTGAATTATGAGCAAAAAATCAATAATTCTATTTAATTGCGTTGTTATTTTCTCTTGGATTTTTTATTTTTACTCGTTTGGTTAAAGTATCAGGTCATAAGTTTTGGTTAAAAAATAATAATTCCTACATAAAATTCTCAAATGTATTGAGTGATTTGTTAGAAAAAGGAAAAGGTTTGCAAATTTCCACAATAAAATTATTAAAAATATATTTGAACGAGAGGATGGTTAAACCCAAAAAATATGTGTACTATTTTTCGTTAATAACTTAATTAAAAATAATGCATTTTATAAAAAATTATTCCTAAAACAATTCTTAAAATTAATCTTAGAATTATATGATAATATATAGGGTGTTCTATTTTAAAAAATCTTATGTGGCCAGGCACATGACTTTATCATACCATATATAAAATTAATAGTTTAGCTGCATTAACATAAAACTACTAGAACTAGACAGACATTTTGATTATATTGACAGTAGGTATTGTCAAAACATGAGCGTTTGACACTACCTACTGTCATTAGAATCAAAATATCTGACAAATTCCGGCTAACTACGAGCGATGTCGATGAAATAAAATTTAGCTCATGCAGCTAAACTATTAATTTTACCAAAAAAAAAAAAAAAACCGTCAAAGTCATAAATTATTCAGAATTTCCTCTACTTTAATTTATAGTTTAACCATTTTGACGAAATTCCAGAAATGGCGGGTTACGTGCAAAATCTTTCCAAAATGCTAAGACTAAAACTCCAGTTCTTTGGACCCTTTTCAACAGAAAGCTTTTCAGATCTAGGTTTGGTTATGAAACTTCTAAATATAAGGTTTCATCCCGATACCTTTAGTAGTTTCTCTGGAATCGTCGCCACAAAAAGCGGGTACCTACACACGCACACACACACACACACACACCTTGCTCAAAAATGTTCAGGGGACCCAAAAAGACATATTTCCGCTAAAATACAAAAAAATGTTTTTGCACGAAATTTTATTAATTTACACGATAGCTTGTTTGTTGAAACAACTTTTTTAAATTTCTTAACATTGGAGAATTATTTAGGTGTTCAGGTAATTTTAGGTAACTCTGTATATATTTTTTGCATTCACTGATAACTTGTTGTTGATAAACTCTTCTTTATCGACTAGGAGTAGATCCATATTTATATTTTATTGCCATAGTCAAGTTGAGAATATCGTCGGCACTCACACATATATACATGGTGTTCCGTTGAGATAGAGATTTATGTGGTCGTTAGCACACAATATTGATAATAATACCTCCCTGTGGAATTGCATATACTGCAAATGTATATCTACTACAGTTATATCATGATAGTCGATCGCTTATATACATGGTGTCCGTATTTTGTCCGCATTGGGACGAAGATCCTCATATATGTGCTGTTAAATTACTTGGAAAATCACAATAAAATCTATTAAAGCGTTTCCAAACTTGGTTATAATGCATTTTTCTTAACTAACTAATAAGGTTAGGTGTTTTTTTTTAATTAACAGCAGGAGGATGGTATGTATCGAGTGATTCCTGGCACAAACTTTTATTATAGAAATTATTTTCCGAGAGTGAGAGAGAGAGAGAGAGAGAGAGTAAAGTGGCAGACAAAATTTAAATACCGCCGAAATAAATGAGGAAAATTTGTCACATCAGTCTCCGTCGACCGAATTCGAAATTATTCCGCTCCAAAAAAATATATATCCGACCTAAAATGAAATAAATTTAAAGCGGTCTGTAGAGAGTTCGCACCACCACGGAAGAAAGAAAGGGAAACGAAACGATCAGGATCGGAGGGTGAGACGCGAGCAAAAAACGGCCGGCGCGGCCTCAGGACATGGCAGAAAATTAAATATTTCCTCGCTTATTCTCGCATATATAAATTTTTGCCGCCATTTACGGACCATTTAGATAGTCTCGCCCGGCGTTGCTTTGTCTAACCTCTCTCCTTTGTTTGCAGGAATTCGTGTGGCGCCCTCTAGCATGACACATGGAATTTTATACATCGACTGGTGAGTAAATTTACAACTAAAACTATTTCCTCTTCTCCTAGATTAAGTTGTTTATCGAATTACTTCCGGCACGCGAGATATTTGCGGAAATTTATGGAAATATTTCTCAAATCGGAGTCATTAATTACTTTTTATACGATAACGTCGTTCCTTTGGTATTTATGGCCATTGTTTAGGGTTAGAATGGGTTCTGAATTGCGATATACCATAATTTATTTGACTTTGTTTTTAAACGAATACTAGTGATGTTAATTTAGCATCGTTTTTACACGATCCAAGTCATGAAAACAAAGAAAAATTATGAACTTATTGTTGTTAAAATATTAAGATTTTGATAGATCTACACAGATACAAATATTCTTTTGAAATAAATATCCGCTGATTCAAAGAAATCTGTTGATTCAATACAGGCAAAGTAATATTTCTTTGCTGATAAAAATATATTTACTTGGAAGATTCTTTTGTAGAAATACCGCTTATTCGAGTAAAACAAGTTGTATCTTGAATTAAAATTTACAATTTGTATATTATAAATAACAACATGTATGTAGTTCAACTAATTATTGTGACGTAAAATATTACTACAAAATATTATGAGGAAGGAAACTTTTTCTTGTTTGCAATAGTATATTATAATATAAGTTTTATAAGACAAAAATTGGCGCACGAGTTGTTTTGGGCACGACGAGCGTAGCGAGGATTTTCCAAGTATAGTAAGTATAGTACATATTTTTGGTTTCAAAGAAGAACCAAAAGAATAAATTTAAAAGAATGATGTAGCATAGCTTGTAATCTGTTAGATTGTGCTAGAAATCGTAAAAAAGGCCTTAATCTAAACTTTGCATCTTGTTTTTTTGCATATTATGCAAAAAAGCAGTATCAATGATTATTTATTAGTAGATCACCTTTTTTGTAAAAGACTCCCCGTTATATAAGAGTTCGTTCGTATTTGACATGAAAATGTGACAAACCACTGCTGAATTTTTGGGGTAGACTTTTAGGGTAGTTTAGAATAGATTTAGTTTTGATGTTCTGAAACATAGTGAATATAATAATATTACACCTGCAAATATATGAAATATAGCAAAAAAGTACCCACGTTTGACGAATTAGTTTGTTTTAAAATCGTATAATCATTAGCATATTATAAATAAGCCTAGTAACAATATTCTATAACAATATTTAAGTAGCAATATTGTGATACCGTAAATATAGCCAGTCTTAACCCAGGCTTATATCATGGTTATATGAAAACTAAAAAAAAAAACATAAAATAAGGAATCCTGACGACTTCAAACAGTTTTGATTTTGTCATAACTGTACTATTGGATAGATATGTTAAAATAGTACAAGTTTTATTGGAAAAACACTCTTTCTCACTCGTATGGTTTACAAAATATACATACCCTATGATTTCGGACTATGCAGAAGAAACACATTTTTAACAGTTTATTCTTGATATGTAATATCAATTGCCTTCTCTAATAGCTAAATACAAAATTATTACCTGACACTTTCATCATGAACACAGCTCATACACATGTTTCACCAGAACATTTATTTCTTCAGCAAATGTTCTTTCTTTTTATACTATCAAACGACATCATACACGACTTAGAGTTTGGCTTGAAATTTCTCATCAGAATGCAATTATGACTACTTCCGTATGATCCGGAAGTAAAAACTGTTATCATTAAATACGTTAAGAAGGATTTTGTGGTGCTAATTTTGTTCCTGAATGAATGGTGCCATACATAATTTTGACAACATTAATTAATACACTGTTATTAGACTATATGAGAAGATGTGTGCAAATTGAACTGGTAATAATATTAGGAGTTTTATTGATGCTATTAACTGTTGCTCTGAACAACTAGTGGCGTTTGTACTAAAAATGCTATATTTTATTTGTGGCCAGCTATCGAACGAGAAGCTTCCATTGCTCGATGTTTCTTTGAATATTTTAATATATTTTAATAATGAACAATGCAGCACAAACTACTTACGGATCACGAAAATTCTCTGTTTGTAAAATAACGTCACGGTATTGGGGTCTTCCGTTTTTACGAGTTCGACCTCGGAGGGAGACATTTTAAGACCTCAACAAAGGAGAGAAGTGGAAAGGAAATAATAAAACAGCGCAGTTAGAGCACAAAGGGGGGAGTAAAAATGAACAGGGAAGCGATAGCCGGTTTCTAATTACAGCCAGGACCTTTCAAATAAAAACTAATTTATTTTTAACCTCCCGCCGACGGAACGTGGTCTTTCTTCTTTTTTTTTGTTCCTTGATCATCGCCGTTAAGGATTCTGGCCGGCTATCTAACAAAAAAAGAAGTTTCCGGTTTTGCATTTGATTGTTTCGGGTAAGGTTTCCGTTTCGGGATTAAGAGCGGTTTGGAGTTTAAAAGAACGCGAACAAAGAAACGAAATTGTGTATCTTTAGAACGCAAAGGAAGTATTATTATGTGTACTGCCGTAATTTGCAGGGATTAAGTCCATGATACAGTATGTCTCAAATTCGCCTATTATTAGTAGTAGTTCATGAAAGTAATCCGGTATGTACTGTATAGAAATGATGGAATATCAAGCCAATATTTGTTATGGTCACATTTACAGTTGTGGTGGATGCGCCGGTTAATTAATTAAATACGCCGGTGAAACTTTCAATGAGATATGCCCCAAACCAGTTCTGAATTTCTGTCACAAATATACCTACCGAGAGATTTGGGTGAAAATGAAAATACCTAGATTTATTTTCGAAATATTTTTTTTATATTATTTTTTATATTATATTTGAAATGAACTAAAAGAAATGTGAAATAAACCAACATAAGCAAAAAAGTTTACTTGTAATTATGGGTTAGAAAAAGGACCTTTTTACGCTAGGAGATTTTCCCGTAGACAATCCCTAAATGGCGATAATGTCCGTTTGAATAGCAAAGTATATTAATCAGTTGCTATTGAACATTTTTTATAACTTTTGGAAAAATTGCTGCATAACTTCCTGTCGTACCTCTAATTATTTGTAATTAAAGACCGAGTAGCTCTTTGATGATCGGAGTTTACCTCGATAGACAAAAGCCCCTAAATGGCGATAATGTCTGTTCGAATAGCAATCAATAGCTACAGAAAAATGTTTATAACTTCTGCAAAATTTGTTGCTTAACTATGTTTTGTACCTCTAATTATTGGTAATTACAAGAGGGTGTAGCCCTTTTACGCTCGAAATTTTGCCCTATAGACAACAACCCCTAAATGGCGATGATACCTATTCAAATTGCAAACGAATTTCAATCAGGTGTTACAGAGAGATATTAGAAATTTTGCAAAAACTATAGCATTACTTTTTATTATACCTCTAATTTTAGTTAATTAAAAGCCATTTGACGCTAGAAGTTTTGCCCTGTAGGTAACAACCCCTAAATGGCGATAATCTCTGTTCGAATAGCAAACGTATCTCAATGAATTCCTATAGAAATTTTGTATCTTTTGTAAAAATGGTTACATAACTTTCTATCATACCTCTATCTACCTCTATGTATTTAAAAAACCTAATACTCGTTTGATGCTGGAATATGTTCCCCATAGAAAACAACCCCTAAATGGTGATAATGTCCGTGTGAATCCGTTTGAATGCAAAACCTGTATCAATTAGTTGCTACAAAAAAATTTTTATAACTGAAAATGTTTAACGACATACTTGGCAAAGTCATATTATATAGATTAATAATATGGTGACATACAGGTGGGATGTAAATATTACATAAATCAAAAATTACAGAACATACAATTAATTAATTAATTATTAAATAATGATTTATTTAAAATTTACATCCCGCATGTATGTCACCATATTATTAACCTACAATATTACTTTGAGAAGCACGTCGTTATAGATTTTCAGTGTGAACCATGTGTGTGGCTGTAATTTTTTATTTATTTAAAATTTACATCCCGCCGGTATGTCACCATGTTATTAACCCATAATATTTATAACATTCGCAAAAGTTGTTGCATTACATTCTACCGTACCTCTAATAGTAGGTAATTAAAAGACGTAGTAGCCCTTTGACGTTCGGAGATTTGTCCCATGGACAACACCCCTAAATAGCGATAATAACTTTCTTACCTCCAATGATAGGCAAATAAAAGACTTATTATCTCTGACGCTCGGAGTTTTGCCGGATCGACAACCACCTATCAATGGCGATAATGTCCGTGCGAATAGCAGACGTACATAAATCAGTTCTTACAGTAAAAGTTTCGCAAAAATTATTTCAAATTTCTATTGTACCTCTAATTATAAGTAATTAAAAGATTTAGCAGCCGTTTGACGCTCGGCGTTTTGCTCCACTGGACAACAACTCCTAAATGGCGATAATGTCCGTTCGAATGGCAAACGTATTTCAATCAGTTGCTAGAGGAAAACGTTTGTTACGTACTTTTGCAAGAATTGTTGCATACATTAACGTCATACGTCACATTCTAGGTAATGGAAAGACCTAGTAGCCCTTCGTTGCTCTGAATTTATCCCCATGGACAACACCCCTAAATGTCGATAATGTCCATTCAAATACAAACGTTTTTCATCAGTTGCACCAGAAAAATTCTTATAACAAAAATTGTTGCATAAATTTCTACCATACCTCATATGGTAGGTAATTAAAACAAGTAAGTTTTCGCCACTCTGAGCTTTGTCCCTTAGACAACAACCCCTAAATGGCAATAATCTCCGTTCGAATAGCAAACATTTATTAATCAGTTGCTACAGGAAAATGTTTGTAGCTTTTGCAAAAATCGTAATATTTTCGATCGTATCTCTACTTATAGGTGTTTGTCTGTCTTTCTTTTCTTGGAAATACGTTGCGGTAGCACAGCCACCCTCAAGAGTAAACATACGATATCTAAGCGCATACGTTTACCAGAACCCCCCAAACGCCAGAGCATAAACTGAAATAACACGATAATATCATTTGCATATATATTCAAAGCGACTTCAAAGCGCACCGCTAATAATGTATTCCCGTAATGATAATAACAAGCACGAATATCTCTCATATAATTCGCGTACTTTTGCGCGCGAATGCAAATATTTACCAGACGTAGGAGCATGTTTTACGTGAGGGGTTCATCCGATGGCTGCTTTAAGCGTCCTTCTGGTTCTCGGATGAGGGTACTCCACATTTCTGATAGTTGCAAAAATTGAAATACGGCCCTCTCGGGTGGGCAGCGTTTACTTTATGCCAGCGGCGGGAATATAGAATATGCCGTAGGGCCGTCGTACGTTTATTTTAACCATTACGCTAATAGGCGACAACGGATGTGGATGAGTATTTTACTTCTCTGTTCGGAGAATGGTTTAATTTCGCATGCGGCTAATGTACGGGCCCAGTGGATCACGTATGTCATTTTAAGATAGTAGAATGTGATGGTTTCGTTGTTGCCGTATCGCTGAATTAATTTGTCATGATATGCTAGTGGAGTCAAATTCGATTATACTTGAATTGAAGTGATACAATTGACCTATTTGAAGAATATATATGGAATGAATGCGTGTAATATTCTTATCAATGAACTCTTTATATTTTCGATTTCTATCTTTTTTGAAATCTAGGTATCTGGGTTCCAAACCCACGAGCAACCGTTTCTCAAACAAACGGTCACAATAGTGACACATTTACATTGTAGATATACACATTTCATCAAGTTTACAGTATTTGAAGTAATTAATAAACAAAATAAAGAATTAAAATGTTCGTTAATTTGATGCGAAACATTTAATTTAAATTAACGACACTGAAGAGAAATAAGGAGAAAGTGAATTTTGTAATTTCGCTGTACGTCCTCTTCAAGGATTTCATGCTGTAATTTTGATTGTTCAAAATCTAATTCACATTCAAAATCTATTAGTGTATTTACTAGTACTTATATAGTGTGGAAATTAAGTACCATATGGAATAATCACGAAAGAGAACCCAGGTGAGAATCTTTTGAAATGACGAATTTATCCATTCCTTGTCACAGGCCTCGGTAGTTCAACGGTGGAGCAATTCTCGACAAGGCAGAAGACCCCGGTTCGAATCCGGGCTGAGACCGTATCGTTTAATAATTTAAAAAATTACATCTCACCTAGATTCTCTTTCGTCATTATTCCATATATACCTTATATTTAAACCGACTAAAGTAGTTTCCTACTTTCCAATAGCAAGATTTGCGATAAACTTAACATACCATGAACCAATTTCCACCAGTGTCCAATAGATGTCATGATAATATTAGTTAGACAGCAATCCTTACTGTTACTATCCTTTGAAATGACGAATTTATCTATGCCTTGTCATAGGCCTCGGTAGCTCAACTGTAGAGCAATGAACCGGCAAGGCAGAAGACCCCGGTTCGAATCCGGGCTGAGAACGTATCTTTTAATTAATTTGGGGTTCTCTTTCGTCATTATTCCATATGAACTTAAGTAAGGCAATAAAATCGACAACTTAGTTGTTTTAAAGAGGTAGTAAGTACGTCATCGATAATTCATTTTAGTTTTTTTTTTACTTCTGTATAAAATTTTCATTGGCTTACATAAGATAAAATGTGGCCAGGCACATGACTATAGCTTTATCATACCACATAGCAGTGTCAAACGCTAATATTCTAACAATACCATCAATAGTATCAAAATATCTGTCAAATCCTGGCTAACTAGTTTTAATGCAGTACAACCTATCTCGTAATAGAATTTGCTCATGCAACTAAACTATTAATTTCACCAAAAAATGTCAAAGACATAAATTATACAAAATGTCCTCTACTTTAATTATTATTTTGTTGAAAAATGCTAATAGTAAACCACCACTTCCTTTGGACCCTTTTGACCTTCAGCTCTAAGTTTGGTCATGAGACTTCTAAATGTCAAATTTCGTTCCGATACCTTTAGTAGTTTCTTTGGAATCGTCGCCACAAAAAAATACGTGTACATATATACAGACACAGACACACACACACAGTTAACACGCACAGACATTTTTAGTACAAAAATGTTGAGGGGACCCAAAAGGACATATTTCTGCTAAAATCTCAATTTTTGTTTTGACACGATTACAATAAATTGTCATACTACGTATGATATATTAAAAATTGATTAAGATCATCCTTACAGTATATTTGTGAAGATTTGCTAGTAGCCCATTTGACAGTGTATCACGGCATCAAAATAACTAAAATCATAAAGATGATGTGTATGTCTAAACTAATCCAATAAAATATCTGCGTTTCAAACAAATAGTTTGATTATTTTTTCGTATATAAGCAGTGATAATCAATTAAGTCCGTATCTTTTTGTTGCGTATGAACAGTACAATTTTTACGTACATTTTAAGTACTTTATTTAATTATATTTATTATAATTGAAAATGTTTAACGAGATACTTTGTCAAAGTAATATAATAGGTAAGTATGTCGATAAACATTTTCAGCTTTAATTCAGTCTGGATATGACAATTCGTTGTTGGTGTGAACCCTACTTCCAAGTAGATGACATTTGATAGGTGTACGTCAAGATAGGTTAGTGTTTGGTAGTACCCACTACTTCGCTTCCTTGATTTAGGACAATTATATCTAATAAATGTCATAGGCATCAGTAGCTCAGATGGGAGAGCAATGTGCTAGAAATCCAAAGATCCCTGGTTCAAATCCAGGTAGTGCTATAATTTTTGATTTATTTAAAATTTACATCCCGCCTGTATGTCACCATATTACTAACCTATTATTTATTATTATCAAAATAGAAATAATTGACAGAGAAACTATGATCAATACACAAAATACATATTTCGACAAGTCCGTGAACTGAAAAAATAAACACATAAACAAAATAAAAAATCTAAAATATAGGTTAGCGTATGAAAAAACATTCGATGACGGCATAACAAATCCATCAGACTTTTCGTGTTATTTGCTCTAGTATTATTACAAATTTTGTTTTTATTTACTTTTATTAGTCACCAATAAATATAGTATCGAGGAGATTTAATAAAAAGTAATCAAAGAATATTTGATACCACATTAGCTTTTTCTTTGTTTTTCTCCATACATATTCCATATAAAATATTGGTATATTTACATATCATATGAACCATATTTAAGCATAAAATGTACATACACCAAATATAAAAAAGAATTTTGGATAATCAATAGTAGCACATTATGCGAAACCATAACGAAGCAAGCAAACGCTAAAATCAATTATGCTAATTTTTGGTTCATTTCCCTCGCCCTGTAATAAACCGCCGTGTATATAAACAGCATCTGTTCATCAATTAAAGCTTTAAAAAACAGAGATCCGCGAGCATCACGATTACATCGGTCGGTATAGAAGCGCTCTCTGCGGTCAATCTCTTTTTAATTAATCGGGGGGGATTCGACCGCACATAACATTCCCAGTCGAGGTTCCACATTTATGCGAAAACGTTTTAATTGCAGCTGGGAGTGTACGCCGTTTTTTCTGCTTTCGTGGCTACGTTCAATTATGCAGCCGACCCGCACTAAGCGCAAAAAAAGCCTATATACTAGGGGAATTTTCGGCCCTGCGAAAAAAAGGAGCGAAGACAATTATTCCATTATTTTCCACTTCATTTTTCGCGGTCTCTCTCTCCATTTTCCCTTTCGTTATACTGCAGGGTGGATTGTTGGAAGAGAGAGAGAGAGAGGGAAGTCGTTGGGTGAAGGGAATAGTTTTACCCCCTGGCGGACTTAAATAAATCAAATCCGAAATCGATTTCGTTTGGGTAACTCGATCAGAGACTCTCCCTCTCGATAATAAGCCATCCTGTTCCTTTTCTCTATGTTCTCGTGTCGATGAAAGGCGCTTGGAGTTCACGTTTTATCTCTCGTGAATGTGAAATAGAAAGTGAATGAAAATTTCTATTGAGATAGTTGATTCACCTATTATAAATTCACAAAAATGAACTTCAGCATGGGTGTATCCAGGGTGGCAAGGGCTGCCCCCCTCCCCCGTACAGAAGGTGACCAGACGTCCCGCTTTTTGACATTCTGACCCGCGTCCAGCGACCCGCGTTTTAAAAACGGATGTTTAGGAAGATTTAAAAACTTTTGGTGTTACGTTATACATTGCATATTTCATACATATTTCATGTTTTACGCAGTATGGTAAAGTATTGTAATCATGCCAAAAAAAAAATGATATTTTAGCGGAAATAGGTCTTTTTGGGTACCCTGAACATTTTTTACCAAGGTACAAAAAAATGTCTGTGTGTATGTGTATGTCAGTCTGTGTGTGTAAACGATTTTAGTGGCGACGATTCCGGAGAAACTACTAAAGGTGTCGGGACGAAAGTTCATATTTAGAAGTTTTATGACCAGACTTAGAGCTGAAAAGCTTTTGGTTCAAAAGGGTCCAAAGGAACTGGCTCTTTCCTCTAAGCATTTTTCAAGGATTTTGCAACTTAGCTGCCATTTCTGTAAATTCGTCG
This sequence comes from Melinopterus prodromus, assembly GCA_964023965.1. NCBI lineage: Eukaryota > Metazoa > Arthropoda > Insecta > Coleoptera > Scarabaeidae > Melinopterus > Melinopterus prodromus. The sequence continues at coordinate 9,995,324 of OZ030392.1, read as the reverse complement.
AAATAGTTAAATAATAAATTAAAAGTGAGAAAATTTTGAATAATTTATGCCTATGATATTTTTTGATAAAATTAATAGTTTAGCTTCAAGAGCAAATTCTATTTGAGCGAAATCGGTCGCATTTGCATTGATATGAAACTACATAGTAGCCTGGATTTGACAAATACTTTTTGTGCTGTCACCACAGAAATGTCTATGGCTGTCACACTCGAAAACAGCTGATTTCATTAGAGGTTGGGAACCGCGAACGTTGCCGCTCTAGTGCTGCAAAGTACAAAATACAAAATTCAAATAAAATAAGATCACCAATTTGATTTGTTGATAAGAAATATCAACCCGTTGTTATATCTAATTGTAAAAACGCTAAATTGAGAAAATTGTTAATAAAGTATAGCGATGAGTGTAGTTATATTTTAGTATGTTGGTATTTGATATTTTGGTTATATTTTGTATGTCAGAATTTGAATTAGCTTTTTAAACTTGACGTTTACGTGCACGTTAAAGAACTCTTACTGGAGGTTGGAATTCCTTCAGTAGGACAAAATTCCTGGGTGTGTGTAGCCTGCCCTCAGCGTCGGTGATTGGCCTAAGTTGCGGAACTAGACCGACGTAAAATAAACAAGTCAAAAAAAAAAAAAAAAAGACTTGACGTTTTGTAGAAGTGGTATCAACCTAACATTTCCTATACAGAAATATAACGATTTTTGAGTTTTTTTAAATACCTATTTCTCAAAAAGAACACAAAAAACGTTGATGTCACTCCTGCCGAAAACTGCCCGACTCGGTCACATGCGACAGTGACGTTCCGCCATCGGTGGCGCGCCGCATCACCGCTCGTCGCGATATTCCGTACTTTCGGCACTTGTGAGATAAATAACTATTATTCTGATGACGGTAGGTAGTGTCAAATGCTGACGCTTTGACAATAGCTACTATCGATACTATTCACTATAAAAATATCTGTCAAATACTGGCTAACTAGTTTAATTTTAATGCAGACACGGTTTATCTCAATCAAGTAGATTCTCATGCAGCTAAACTATTAGTTTTATATTTTGTATGATAAAGTCATGTGCCTGGCCACATCAGATTTTTTTGTCTAAACATTATTCTTCAACGCGTTCGATGATAGCAGTGTAGCATTTTTATTGATGTAGTTCAAATATTTCCCAAACAAAATCTTAAAATTACTCATCCTAGGTACTTACATACATTAATAATTATAAGTTATAATAATAAGTTAATATTAGTAATAATAGTAGGTTAATATGAATTAGTTTGTCAACATCAATACTGTCAGCTGAATGAATATAAAGTTCACGTTCAAACAAAGCCAAATGACCAATTATAACTAAACAAAACTGTAATAATACATAATACACAATATTCCAAGAATACGATTTACAATTTTTAATTTAACGATATAATTCGTACAGCTTAACAGGTTTTAGCAACTGACAATTCTCTTTTTGTAATTTGCGCATTGTGTTTTCTTATCTCACATTCGACTCCGATGTATGAAGTTAAAGAAAATCTACGGTTATAATATTGTACCCATGAACAAACAATTCATTGATTTCATTAGTTTCATGAGTTTTCCGGTCCCAATTAAAACTTTTTTACCTTTTTTTAGAAGCATTGATATTTTATTTTTTTTGTTTTTTTTTTCTGTAATGGAATCTGAAAAGCGAATTTGCGTTGTTTTTTATACCGTTCTTCTCAACTTGGCATATTTTGTTGTATTATTCGAAACCAGTCAATTCGAACATTTGTTTACCATCGTCTTGAAACCTATAATATTCATTAGTCTTTTATCATACCTCCACAACAAATTTAGAAATAAGGTGTTTCCTTTATAGTCAAACTTACACTAAGGCGAAATACTGTATAATTCAAATAAATAAGTTACTTCATTAGGGGTAACAATACATTTATTTCTGGATGAAAGTGTAATTACTTATTTACTAAATCTATTTTGTATATTTTATGAAATTATGGTAAGGAAAACGGTTAAAATTTACAACATAATTCATTTAAAAGATTGAACAAAGCTAAATAAAAATACACTACAGTGTATCAACAATTTCTTTGGAAAATTTAAATTTAAAAAGTTGATATAAAATTGGCTTTATGGACCTAATATATCACACAAATGCGTAAAAAATTGAAAAAAAATCGGTTTATCGCAAGATGCATAAAATTTACAATTAAATAAAAAAAAAAAACATCACAAACATTTATCTAATTGAAATAAATATGGTAAAACAAAGAATGTCTACAGTGTTTGGTGTAAATTAATTATCTTTTGGTCAGCATCCCAAAAACTGTAAAATTATATCTGTGTATCCAACCCATTTCCGATTTGAGCTGGACACGACTTCAGTATTAAATTCTGATGATTTTATGGTGAAAACCACAATAGATTAAAATGTTTAAATTAACAGTTAATGAGAAGTTGCCTGTTTATTATAGTTCAAGTTTTCCAAAAGTGTATCGCTTCTCTGATATAGGGAAATGTCAGTTAACTAATTTAAGTCAAGTGGGGTTATCGAAAAAGCAAGTGTGCATCACTTTTGCCACCAATGAATCATTTTTCAGGCCCGACTATTGTAATTAACACACCCTTCACACAGCGTTCCCGTGGCAAAATTCCATTGTTAGGCAAATAGACGATGTTCACGTTGTCAACGCATTCTAATTACGACGGCGACAGTGCCTCCGTGACTGTAATTATCCTTGTGCTGATTCTACGAGCTCACATCGTCTTGCAAACAGCATATTTAAAGCCGGTTTGACGACACTATGTTGTCTGACGTAGATTTAATCTATAAATGACAATCCTATTTCGAGTATGAACATTTATCGACTTAAATAGAGCTTTATTTGAGATATAAATACAATTCAGAAAAAAAATATTTGAACGTAAACCATATGAGGATTCCAATAGATCTAAAATTTAATGAAGATTTCGAAAATGCAATAAAATACAGGGTAGTCCATTTGAAATAGAAAAGTTGACATCATTTCCGGTGTAACCGGAAGTAATCGAAAACTTAAAATATTTTAGCTGAGACGATCGTGTCCAACAATATAATTCCACAAATTCTCAATCGCTCATTTCATTTGGTTCTCCATATACTTCTAATGGCAGCTCGTCGTGGGAGACCCCGTATAACCACTTTACAATTTTTAGTTGTAATAGTTTCCGACAGGCTAAAAATTATTGTATGTAACGTTTTTGAAAAGAAAAAATCAGTTTGATACCGCTATTCCGTCGAGAGCAAGTCAGCTGCAATTGACATTAGACCAGGGTTGTTATGTTTAAAACACTTTGCTTTAAACCAGTGTTTTAAACATGGTTTAAAACAAATATTTTGTTTTAAACTATTTTGTTTTAAATATTTATATATATTTATTTATATATTTAATCAGGCTGTATGCCGGTTTATAAGAATTATATGCATAGATGAATTAAAAAAATAAGAATAGTTTTAAATTTTGTAATTTTTAGTCAAATAAGAAATGATAGGCGCCGATCAAAATGCTTACAAATAAGATAATTCCATGATTTAAAGCATATTTAAAACGATTTGTGATTTAAAGATGTTTCATTTCATGTTTAAAACATGCTTTTCTTAGTGATGTGTTTAAAACTATATTGTTTCTCACAAAAAGAATAAGAAGTAAGTGATCCCTGCCTAATTCAACATTGCAACCAACAATTTGAATATTCAGTCTGATTTGCATATTTTCTGTGATATTTGTTAAAATTGGTAAGATAAAAATATTCGATTCATACATAGGACAGTTTATGCATAGTGTATAATGCATATTTTCAGTACTATATTGAAACGCGTTTGAACCAGCTAGCTGATGAAACAAATGTACAGAATATATAACCAATTTTTGCGGAATAATTTTGTAAATAGCCATCATAGTCTTACTCGATACATTATTGTTATCACATTACATAAATTACAGTAAATACAATTTCAGGAAATGTTGATGTTTAATTATTCCTGTTCTGATGGCTTTGCTTTTAGTTTTGTTTAATAAAACCACTTGAGTTACTGCCAATATCAAGTTTTGTGACCAAGTGCTATTGAAGAAACATAGTTTTTTTGTACTAGAAACACAAAAAACTCGCACATTGATTTTTTGACGTTGTGTTGAAATAATAAAAATAATATTTTCTGCATGTGCGAGCAAAAATACACCAATATGCAACAGGAATAATTTCAGGCTGAAATTTTCTTGAAGCTGTTTTCTATGTTTTGCAAGCTAGACTACAGTGAGGTAGGATATTTTAGTACGCCTTTCAAATCCATTTTGTTGAAGTGTAAATTGTTTGTATATATTAAAAGATTGAACGATAATATTGGCATTAAATTTTGGCAAACAATTAAAAAATCACAAATCTTGAAACTCGTAAATGCGAAAACCCTCTTTAAGGTCCCATAGTCGTTGTCACGGAATAGAACCCTGCGCGCAATTAACCGAATTTAATTAATCTTAATTTTAATTTAGCCTCTTGTTTCCCCCCGTCTGGTTGCGAAATAGCCGGGCGTTTCGCCTTGTTCATCGCAAGAAAAGCTCCTCTTCATTAGGCGACCTGGATATACATTTAGGGAGCGAAGGACAATATGTACCAGGTGTAAGAAGTGCCACTGGAACGGGCGCAAACATTTCACAGAGGTTGCCACCCTTAGGGACGCGCCCCGGATCGTGACTGAGATTACAATGGGCCCCAAAAATTTCCACCGGCACTCGACAATTTAAGAATGTAATTTATCGCGCACGTCCGACACAATTCCCCGTTTTTTGTTGTTCGCATGCTTATTACGTACAAATTATGCTTGCTAATTTATTGGCTTTGTAAATTATTATTTTAAAAAAGTATTGGTTTTAATTAATTAAATCAATTCTAGTCGATAAAAACTTCAACCTCATGTTTACTGTATACATGGTGAGTCATTAGTGTCGCAGTGGTGGATGCGGCATTTATCTTATAAGACAGAAAATTATATTTTATAAGAAAGTTGTTCGGCCCATCGGAAAATTATTTTCATTTATACATAAAATTTTAGTGAAATAATAACGAAAACTGTACCTAGATGCTGATGTCATGAAAAATTAGCTGATTTTTTTTTTTTGAAAACCTAACTGATTTTTTTATTAATAAACATAAAGTGCTTATGATATTGAAACTAATCTAAAAGATTAACCACCAATTTAAATCTGAATTCTTAAAACTAGGTACTTGTCTCTAATAGGCTATCCACTGATGTCCTATAATTTCTTTGTCCTAAACAAGAAGCACTTTACTCATTGTGCTCTGCTTTTTACACATTTCACTGGTTTCACTAGTTCTAAGGATTTAGTTGTTTTTAGTCTTGCAACTAGATTCTGGTTGTCCAGTAGCTGCATGGCCTCTACGTTGACGTGATGGCTTAAACGAGATTAATGCTTAGTGGCGAATCTGTTTATCTCTTGGATGACTTGTGGGACACCAATATCACGATGCAGGTCACTATTCCGTATGTACTAAGGAGCGTTAACCATATTCCTTAGTACTTTATTTTGGAACGTCTGGATTTATATATTGGAGTTTTTCGCGCAACCCCAAAGCTGGATGCGGTATGACCAAATCAGTTTTACTGTTTGGTTGTAAACTGTAGTTTGTTCTGTACTGACGACTGACAGTTTCTTCCCAGAAGCCAGTACAGTTCTAGGTCGGGCAAGTCAGCGGCGCAACTTTTGCAAAATGAAAATCCTTATATCCATATTTTTTTGCTATTTTTTTGCTATTTTTTACCAAAATATCGATTTTTTTGCTCTCTTAGTTTTCGAGTTACCGAGGCGCCGCTGACGTGCCGGCAAGCCAGCGGCGCATTTTGGAAAGACAAATGAATTTGAAAAATGTAAGCCGTCAGTATTTTTTTGCTATTTTTTTGCTAATTTTTTACCAAAAAAGATATTTTTTTGCTTTGTTGGTTTTTGAGATATGAGGGTGCGCCGCTAACGTGCCGGCAAGCCAGCGGCCCATTTTGGAAAAACAAATGAATTTGTAAAATCTAAGCCGTCAATATTTTTTTGCTATTTTTTTGCTAATTTTTTACCAAAAAAGATATTTTTTTGCTTTGTTGGTTTTTGAGATATAGGGGTGCGCCGCTAACGTGCCGGCAAGCCAGCGGCGCATTTTGGAAAAACAAATGAATTTGAAAAATCTAAGCCGTCAGTATTTTTTTTGCTATTTTTTTGCTAATTTTTTACCAAAAAAGATATTTTTTTGCTTTGTTGGTTTTTGAGATCTAGGGGTGCGCCGCTAACGTGCCGGCAAGCCAGCGGCGCATTTTGGAAAAACAAATGAATTTGAAAAATCTAAGCTGTCAGTATTTTTTGCTATTTTTTTGCTAATTTTTTACCAATAAAGATTTTTTTTGCTCTGTTGGCTTTTGAGATATAGGGGTGCGCCGCTGACGTGCCGGCAAGCCAGCGGCGCATTTTGGAAAAACAAATGAATTGGGAAAAGTAAGCAGTTAGTATTTTTTTGCTAATTATTAACCAAAAAAGTTTTTTTGCCTTGTTAGTTTTCCAGATATACAAGGTGCCCCAGGTTAGATGCAAGGTAGGGTAACGGCAAGAGTGGTTGGCACTCGTATTTGATTATCATTGGAGAACGTGGGTGCCAACGACTCCTTACTCAGTAGCCGTAAGAAATCATTATATTCGATTCTTCCATATAAAAAAGGTTGTGGATGACCATTCGCGCTACGGACAGAAAATATTTGCATGCATGCAGGATGTTCAAAATTTACAACTCAAATGTTACAGCCTTCAACATTCAAAACTATTTTTTTTTTAAATAAATATCCTGTAGATTAATTGATACATAATTCCTATCGTCAGTGGTGCTTGAGATATTCCAGATATTCATACTAACCTTTATTTAAATTTATTTTAATGTTGCTGATGGTGAATTAGCAGGCCTTGCTATTTTGACGGATGTTTAGGTGGTGACAGATTGTATTTTCGTGCATGTAAATTGGTAAATTTTATGAATTCATATTAACAAAAGTTCAGTATATAAGAGTATAAATTAATAAAATAAAACTGCACTATTGGCCAGCCAAAATTCCCATGTAAGAAGTGAAGCAAATTTCCGAGAAACTTGTTTTAATTTTGTATAAATTAATAAAATAAAACTGCACTATTGGCCAGCCAAAATTCCCATGTAAGAAGTGAAGCAAATTTCCGAGAAACTTGTTTTAATTTTGTTATCTATATAATTTATTATAGGGGACAGGTATAGGTATAAAATAGGTATATAGAACCACAATATTGAATGATAGAGCTCAAGATATACTACTGAGTGGTGTATTATTACATAGGTGTTCCATTTGACAAAAATTACCTACTACTTGCGATAAAATTGTATCACCGGCAATGATTATGTACACAGCTTAAAATAAACGTTAATAAGTTTTGCCTATAAATCAATTACATAATAAAAAAACATTTCTTATACGTAGTTGCATATTTATTTCTATGCCCAAGAAAATATTTTAGATTAGGAAACAAGCCATGAAAAAGTATAGAGTAATTTTCAATAGTGCACCAGAAATAAAACCTTAAAAAAACATATTTTGGAATTGTTAAATTTATAAGGATTTTTCAACGTACAAAAATATATTTTTTACAAGACACCATTGAGTGTTTAATACATGTGTTCGTTTTGCGATCTGTACTAGGTACGCGCGATAAGTTTGCATTGTAAATAGATCTTTTATAAACGCTCCCAACAAATTTTATTTCTTACATAACAAAATACAAAAAACAAAATAACGCATTTCATATACAAAACTTAACATAATTTAATAATAGTGCGCACACTCGAAAATTAACAACAACAAATATTTTTTGGTAAAAAATTAGGAAAAAAATGCGTACTGCTTACTTTTTTCAAATTCATGTTTTTCCAAAATGCACCGCTGACTTGCCAGCACGTCAGCGGCGCACCCTTATATCTCAAAAACCAACAAAGCAACGAAAAATCTTTTTTGATAAAAAATAAGCAAAAAATTAGCAAAAAAATATAGGCTGCTCATATTTTTCAAATTAATTTGCTTTTACATAGTGCGCCGCTGGCTTGCCGGCACTTCAGCGGCGCACCACTATATCTCAAAAACCAACAAAGCAAAAAAAAAATCTTTTTTGGTAAAAAATTAGCAAAAAATTAGCAAAAAAATACTGACGGCTTAGATTTTTCAAATTCATTTGTTTTTCCAAAATGCGCCGCTGGCTTGCCGGCACGTCAGCGGCGCACCCCTACATCTCGAAAACGAACAAAGCAAAAAAAAAATCTTTTTTGGTAAAAAATTAGCAAAAAATTAGCAAAAAAATACTGACGGCTTAGATTTTTCAAATTCATTTGTTTTTCCAAAATGCGCCGCTGGCTTGCCGGCACGTCAGCGGCGCCTCGGTAACTCGAAAACTAAGAGAACAAAAAAATCGATATTTTGGTAAAAAAATAGCAAAAAAATAGCAAAAAAATATGGATATAATGATTTTCATTTTGCAAAAGTTGCGCCGCTGACTTGCCCGACCTTACAGTTCTCTGTATTTGAGGCCCGTGTATATAGTAGATAGAAAATTGGTCCTAACACACTACCCTGGGGTACACCAGCTTTTACATAATTTAGTTCCGAGTATTCATCGATCTGTTTTATTCTGTAGTCTATCAGATACATAGGATGTTAGCAGGTCGACGTATTGTAAAGGTAGCATACTCTTTAGTTTGTGTATCAATCCTTCGTGCCAAACCTTATCGAAAGCTTGTGTCACATCAAGAAAGATTGCTGAGCAAATAAGCTTTTCTTCTAATGCTTTCTCTGTGATATCTGTTATTCTATGGACTTGATCTATAGTGGAATGCTTTTCTCTAAAACCAAATTGGTGATTAGGAATTACTTCCTTTCTCTCAATGATAGGTTTCATTTTGTTTAGAAGCAATTCTCTAAGACCTTAATTTAATTTTATGTAGTTTATTTTAGATAGGCCTGCAGTTGCAATCTTTTGACAAATAATTGAATATCTTAGAAACGTTTGCTTTACAGTACAACATGATGCAGTTGGAAGGGCATCCTTAGTATTCATAATATGGTATAATATAAAAAAAACACTCCATTTAATGAACTGTGTAGTTCTTCTGCCACGCCTAAATTCAACATCAAGTATAAATAACAATAATTTTGTATTGTAGAATATGATAGACCAAACAACTTTGGTAAAAAAGAATTTCTATCTCTTACGATAAACACACTATCGGCCATTGCGTCACTATTGTGTCACCCAGTACACAATTTACCTACCAGATTCTCAAAGGAGAACACCAAATAGATGGATAAAAACATAAACTAAAAGATTCCAAACAAAAGATGAAAACCTTCAATCAATGTTGCAACATTTCCACCGCCACGCAATGCGGTGGGCTCTTTCAGGCTCTGGTTCGCAAAAGACCTTTGAAACTCCTCGAATTTGTGTTTCTTTTATCTGGTTGTACATTCATTAATTCCAGTAATCAGCACCGCTGGCAGTCGTTTCATTTTCGTGCTCAAAAAGGAAAACGAAAAGGCTATTCTGATCGTTCGGTGCACGGATAAAAGGCAAAGAGGGAATGGGAACGCTTTAAACGATTCGATGTTCTTTGCAATAACGCCGCACAAACGTTGTTCCGACCGAACTCTCATTAACTTTTAAATTTCCACCAGGACAACTATTTCCACTCGAAAGGATACAGCCAAAGGATAGGATACCAGCGCTACACGAATTATAATGCAGCTGCAGTGCAGCGGCTGAATTAATCTGATTGAGAATGTTAAATGCCAACCGCTCCTTTATCTACTGAATTTGTTAACGATGTTTGTTAACGAACATGCTGTAGATTATTCTCATTGATACAGCCAACTTCCGGTTATTGTGGATGTTTTTCAGACGTGTCCAGGATGTTTTGCTCATTTTTGTAAAATAATTTTTTTGTTAAATTAATATTTCGTTCCAAATATATCTGGTTTATAAAGAGATAATAATAATTATTTCATTTAAATTATGTTTTACAACCGTAGTAATATTACCTAATTCTGATAATATAATAAAGATAAGCAATAATTATAAATGTTGTTTTACACTGGCCAAAAATATTTGGCCAGATATACAGGGTCCTGCAACTCAGCTCCCGTCTTCTGTAGCTCAGTTACTAATTAAGCTAAGAGTTTGACATTTTGCAGGCTTACCCTGTACTGCAAGGTACATTTCAAGAAATTATTTTTTATTATCCCTTTGATCACCTCATTAATAAAATTTTGCGACGTGCTTATTAAGTTAGATCTAGTAGTCTTGTTAACCAACTGTCATTGATCCAAATTATACAGAGTGACCAAAATCTAGTGTCAAACTTGTCAAACTTCAAAGCGTGTTATTGCTCTTATTTTAAATTGGAACCCATATTTTTTTATGTGAAACGACGCAGAATTAAAAAATAACCTGTTTCTAAATACAACCCCATCACAATTCCCAATATTTGATAAGTTATTCGCGAAAAACTCATGTTTTAACGTTTCCAACGGCAATTTTAGGTAATGGATATCGTACGCGGCGTTGAAAAACAATTTATTCAATAAAATATAACGCATAGAAAGTAACATATTTTATCAACAAAGTATCAATAAACATGTAATCAAACATATATGACCTTGTGAAGGTCAAAGTGTTTTATAAATTTGTGTGGAATTTGTTCAAAACAAGTGTAACAGAGTTTTTACAGTTACTGCATTGAAGGGCAAATTAGTTTCAGACAAATTTTGGTAGAAAGAGTTTAAAGAAAAACAGTTTAATCTTTATAAGTCGTACCTGGAAAACGGTCAAGTATTGATGTTTTTATATAGGTACTAAGAGTTTCCCGGTATCAAAATGTATCGCCTATTATCAGGTCAGAATAACTACCTACACGTCACAATTTTTTAAATTATTTGATTTTAATACTTTTACTACTAACGCGAATCATCCAAACTTTGGTATCTATAGAATTACATAGTAGAAAACAAAACTTGTAATGGTACATTTCTTGTATTTCTCTGGCCCAAAGCGCCCAAGTGGAAATGTCGAACCGTGCCCCAACAACAAGCTTTAGGAATTGAAAAATACTGGAAGATTATAGGTTATGATTTAGTAGTTTCCAATAGTGATGATAGTCCTCCATAGACTCTATGGAATTGTATAAGTATACACAATATTATACAATAATAAAACCTTAGGACCGATGTAGAAAGTACTTAGTTGATGATTCATTTGTCTGATTGTGATGTTTTTTAATACATATTATAAAATATAAGGTGTTGTAAATCTGTGCTTTAACCAAATTCAATTCGACTTCCTTAACAATTATCTTATAACTTGAAGTTAACATAAATGTCTTTACAATAGTAGCAAAAACTTTACAATAGTAGCTACAGTACCCAAGAAAATAACGAAACATTTTCAAACATTCGTCTTCATTTAAAGCGACAAGTGCACAGCGGTTGAGCCGCTCTCAAACTTTCCAAATAAATTACTTACATACAGCTAAGTACCAGGTCCGCATTGCAATTCTGAGCTTCGTCCTGTGGGACAAATTTAAATCAAATTACTCTAGGAACGAGCATTAAACTTTCTGAATTATTAATTTCATTTAAGGCGGCGCCACACTGTGCGGTTGTGGCCATTTCAGAGTCTACGACGTCACTCTATTTACACTCTGATACTCGTGAAGTAAGACAAAAGAGTCTCCGGTCGAGCATGAATGGATAATTCAATTGAATACCGAGTCGCGCCTGTGTTAATAAAAGCGAAGTAGATTCGGTTTTACGGTACCCTTTGGAAACATTTTCCGCCATTATTTCAGATCAAGAACGGTCGTTTGCGTAAAAAAAGTTTTCATGAAGCTGTTTGTTTTTTAGGCTGGTGTTTCGTACAGAGTTTGGCTGTAGAAGATAAGTTGCGATGGTGTTTTATCCTTAGTCTATGTTTCGGAAGTTAAAGTTATGGATAATATCGTGTAGGGGTACGGATTAGGTAAAACAAAATGAAAATGATGGTGTAAGTACTGACAGTGTCTGGTGAAAAAGTGAAAAAGAAATCAACAGATTATGCAACTATCTCGAAAATCTGGGAGGCTAGAAACATTTTTGCATGTTATTTGTGTCCTAGTCTATTTTCTCACTTCTGTATAGTGCTTAAATAAACGACAAAATTTTGATAAAAAATAAAGGTCATCGTCCAAATCATCTTGCTGCATTATGGTGTACTGCATTATGTATAATTTTGACTGATAATTCTGATATTTGTAAGCCCTAACATAATGCAAAATGTAAACTTCACAAAGAGACGAATTGCTGAAAGTTTTTACTTCTGAATCCAAAACAACAGAACCGAGTTTGATGAAACTTTTTCTTTCACGTTTGTGATAATTAATTGTTTTAAATCACAAATATTCCGGCTGAAAACTCAAATATTAATTAATTATCCTAGTTTTTTCTCTTATTTAGTAAATTGGAGTTTGAGAAATTGGTAGAAGAATTCCATTTTGAAATGTTTTTGACATAAATAATAAAGGGTAACATATGTTATTAAATGTCTATTAAAATTAGTTTAGTTATTGTGGTTTCTGTCAAGTTTTGATAATTTTTTAATTTTGTAACCAACAGCCTCAAAACCATAAATAGTTTAGATTGATCATACTAAAAAAATAAAAAAATATTTTAATTTTGTTTTGCTTCAATAAATTTACATTCCCAGTTACCATCCCAGTTACCTTTATACAAAATAATTAACTTTTGCGGCTTTTGACCAACAATAAACAAAATCAATAAAATGAAAACTGTTGCAATATGTTTTTCGTTGAGCATAAAGGCAGAAATTCTGAACTGATCTACTTTTTTGAGAAAATCTATGATTTCAAAAAATAAATATGAAAGGTTGAAGTAGAATATATAACGAACTAAGACAATGATATTGCAAGCTAAATGTAAAATAGAAAAGCTTCAATTCAAACTTTTTTGTGTCCGTTTTCCATAGTAGAATATAGTTATGATCTCGTTCCTTTAAATTATTTTTTTAATTTCTTTATTAACCTTTTATATTAACCTGTTTATGCTGACTCATTTTCTAGAAGGACATTTCAGATCCCTTTTGAATTTTTATTTGATCAATTTTATTGAGTTTTGCATCCTACATAATTTTTTGCGTTTTACATTTAACATCTTGTAAAAAAATAAATAATTGTAAAGATACATTACGCCTTGTATAATGGTCAGCATTATCTAAGAAGCTACAAAAAGTGTCTCAATCTGTAGTAGACTTCGGTTCAAAAGTATTTTGACTGGCAAGTGTTATGCCCCGACCGACCTATACTTAAGACCCAGTTCTACCTTTGCTAAAATGCGTTTTCTATTAACTGCGTTATTTATGGTTCAAAATTGCTGAAATTGTCAGTGTTAATTCTTAGATAAATAAGGAGTTTGGCTAGGCCACAAATAATTTCCTGGTAAGATAAAAATGAATTTTATTTCTACATCTTTCTCTTTTTTCAAATATAATACCCCTGGCCAAAGTCACAATACAATAATTGATTTTTTATCTAGGTACAATTTCAGCACAAACATTAAGTATAACTTTTCCGCTAACCGAAAAATGCGATAATTGTCAGATATGTAAACAATGGCCATATTTGAGCTGTTACGTATGGCCAGCTCATCGCAGACACCATAAACTTTAATCGATATGTAAACCACGGCATAGACACAGACCCCGACAGAATAACATCGAATCTAAACATTTTGTTTCGTAGTTGCGATGTTTTTACAACGAAACCTTAACGTTACTAACAAAATAAGGTGCAACGTTGATACTACATGGTGTAATAGACCACTCACTGTCTTTTCTAAACCATTTTGTTCAAGCCTATTTTGATTAACAGGTAACAGAAGTTCCGAAAGAAAAATGGCATAACAACCCTATCTGACGAATTTATGTTTTCAGACATAAAGCGAAAGTTGTCATAAATGCTCCCATATTCAGAAATTGGAATTAGAATCTAGGTCGTACGTGGGATCATCGGAAAATAAAAAATCTGATGTGGCCAGGCACATTACTTTATCATACTATGTACAAAATTAATAGTTTCGCTGCATTAGATTCCATTAACCATTAACATAAATATATTAATTAAAGAAAATAGACATTATGAATTAACATAATTTCAAATGCCATAAAAATGGTGCCTTGCGCCTTGTGCCTTGCGCCATGGGCGCTTATCCAAAATTGTATTTACAAATTTGAAATCTTTACGATTTACCCGCCAGTGAGTGAACAGCTTGGCGGGTAAATTTTTAAAACCAAACGACGATAAAATGATAAAAAATGCTTTACAAAAATATTTAAAGGAACGTAAAACGTTTTGATCTAAAAATTATTGAATAAAACACAGCACGCACGCGCAGCTACCGCCACCGCCTTCACCGCCTCCTTCGGTGATCAGGATCAACGTCATCTTCATCGCTGACGTCCCGCTCAGCATCTAATTGCAGAGGTCCTTCATCCACGTTGTCTTCGTGCTCGTCCCCAGGCTGATCTCGCGAATATTTTTTGACAGTAGGCATTGTCAAAACATCACCCTTTGAAACTACCTACTATCATTAGAATACATCCGTCATATCTGTCATAACATTTGTCAAATCCTCGCTTACTAGTTTCATATTAATGCAGACACGACCGATCTCGATCAAATACAATTTGCTCATAATAATAATAATAATAATGATAATAATAATAATACTCTTTATTTTATTTCATTTTTTTACTATTAATTTTACCAAAAAGTATCGTAGAAATAAATTATTCAGAATTTCCTCTACTTTAATTTATTAATTTATTATACAATACTTTCTCATACTGCGTATGATAAAGTAAAAACTTCTGTATTGGGGCGCTCGTAGTTTGAGAAACACTATATATATATATATATAACAAATATCTTTTCGGTCCAGACTTTTAAGAACGTCTGGAAATGTGTTATATAATAATAAAACACTAGTTTTCATTTAATTGTTTATTCATTAAAAGAGATGGAAAAATTTATCCAACACAGAATTTTGAGGATTATTTTTGTACGTATGCTAAAATTATGAAAACGTATCCGTTTTGCGGTAAAATGCAAAACACCACATACACACACGTTTGTGGTGGTTTTTAGAGTGCCAGGTGCTAATAAAATATGCTGACGCCATATTATTTGCCTGAAATAACTACATACTTTAAATAATGATATTTTGTAATCTGAAAACTCTTTTCACACGGCTTTTACACTTTCTAGTGTTTGGTGTCCGCTTTTGGTGTCCGCTGGTCTGGTTGCGACGCCACGTTGGGGCGGGATTGACAGGCGTTTCATGATAATTTATATTTGGGGTTCAGAATGATGATGTATTTATGTATTTTTACATGTACTACTTTTAATTTTGCAGCAATGTTATTTTCGTATTGTGTTGGGTTTGAATATTTGTTTTGTTTATTGTACAATGATTAATTTATTTATTGTATCGGCATTTGTGTGCTCATTTGTATTTTTTTTTGCTTATTATGTTGTGATGGAAGAACGGTTGTACCGAATCATGTCATACGGTTGATCTGTTGTATATGTGTGTGGTAGTATTACTTAAAATAAAATATGTAATGTAACGATATACAACTTGGATCAATAAGTAATATGAATATGAAATATCCTTTGTTAATAACAATCGACTTTCAATGCATGAAGTTTCAAAGCAGTCAGAAATGTCACTTTTCATTTCTTTTATAAGTTTCTCACTTTTGACAGAAGAGTACGTAACTGCATAGTACGCTCTACCAAACGGAGTAACTTAGCAGAAAATCGCTAACAAGAATTTATAAAAAGACGAAGTTAGTTATTTACCAACCGTTAGATGAGTTATTTCACCAAGTATTTTAATTAAAATAAATTACCATTGCGAAAGCGCAAAGCCGCTAGGTGTAATCCTGGCGTCGCTTCATGTACTACAAACATGTTACGTACGCAAAACCCATTTCAAATAATCTACATTTCGCTTTGAAATTAATTTGAGCTTGGTTGTTTGGCGGGGAGTTTAGCATTTTCCAACAGCGCGTTCAACAAAAAAAGCGGAAAATAGTTGTCGATGTCAACGCTAGCACACTACATCAAAAGCTGTGCACACAAAACCAACCAAAAGCCTTATCGGTGCCGCGTTCGGAGATTTTTATTTCGATAAATTTACGATCCCGATTATTGTTTGCCGAACGGACATAAACAAAGGATATATACGAACCGAAACCTCGAGCGGAATTTATGGAAGAGATTCAATTTAGATGCGCAAATGTTTAATGATATTATCGGTTCCGGGGTGGATATATGTACATACCTCGCTTTTACCGATGAGGTTTGCCCGAGCTTTCATCAAACCGAGACGAAAAAATCGAGTATCATTGCGGGCTACAGCGCAAAAACAACGAACGGAAATGCTTCGGGTTCCATATCGAAATGACGCGCTTATCGCGATTTCCGGATAAATCGCTATCTGTATCGTTTCGCGATCCGGAAATTTATGAGTTGAAATTGGGGTTTGCCGTAATTCCAGCCCATTAAAATACGAACGCGGGGTGAAATTTAAATAGAAAAGGGTCGCTTTTGTCCGTGTGGTATAAACAGATAATAGCCGAGAGTTGAGAACTAAAAATCTGGTTTGCTATATCGGAAAAGTCTATTAAACTACCGGATAATAAATCAAGCTCTAAACGGGCTATGGAAGGAATAATATTGCCCGGAACTGGAAAGAGAGTTTATTTCTCTTTGGAAGAATTCGAATATATCAGTTATGCCACCACATATGAAGACGAGTAGAAAAGAAAGAAATAGAAGAACAAAGGAACTGGAAGTTCAGCATCAAGATAACAAAGTTAATAAATAGCCCTAGCATCTAAGTAGCGTTTGCCATGTATGTCTAAACCGTCACACTGTAAACTACCAAGTCAAATAAAGTCGTTTTTACACCAAAAGTTATTACACAAAAAGCAGTAGTAAAAAAACTAAAGTAAAAGAAAAAGGATCTGTAAGGCCTAGCGCGCACGAGCGTGTTTTTGATCACTAAGCCTCCGGTTGTGCCGTCGTTTTCCATGTTATCGCGGAGAAGTCATAAAATATAGCTATAATTTTTTCATAATTGTATGCCAATGATACGCCAGAGTTTTGCCTAAAAAAATCATATAATTTATCCATTAATATCGTAAATAATGGAAACATTTTATTGTGTACCGTAGCTTTAATTTTAGAATAGTCCAGGTCAGGGTGGCTGTAAATAAAACTTGCACTGTTGCTTACATTCATTATATTGCTGACAATACTTCCAGTCAGTGTTGCCAGGTTCAAAATTTATTTTTCTCCCGGCTGTCCGTCAAAATATTTCCAGATCAGATTTTTTCCACTAGAAACTAAAAATTGGAAAAACTTTAGCAAAAGAAAACAGTTCAACAAATAAAAATGAATTCCGAAAAAGCTAAAAATCAGATGTTGATTCTTCGCTATACAGCTACATGTAATGTAGTGTAGGTAATGTTCAAATTTGTAATGTAATGTAATCTTCCAATTTGTAACAGTTTGTTACGCAGGTTTGTTTTATTTAAAGTAATTGCGATTAAAATGCGCTCCACAACTATAGTACCATAGTATGAGGTAGAAAAAAATTTTTGGTTATAAATATTGTCAAATTTGGATATGTTGCCAGATAGCAGCATTCTTTGTATTAAAAACTCTTTTCCATACTTGAGCCAAATAGGCAAGTTAAACTATATCATAATACAAGATGTTTACGGTATTTTATTTTCAAGGGATGGTTAAACATCTGCTAAAGTAAAAATCTCTTTGCAAGAGTTGCATACTTATCGTTTTGATTTTGATTTTGTTGTTGATCAATCGTTTCCGCGTTAATAAGTTTCTTTTAAGATGTTTAAATACACCTTGAAATATATGTAACAAAATTTAACAATTCTGTAATAAATTAAATTTTTATTAAAAAAAAACATGCCCAGATTGCGTAGCAAATTTCCCAAATCTCCATTATGATTTCCAGTAGTACAGCTATTAATGGAATATCTGCAAGCGGTATAGTTGCGATACACTTTGTTGGGTGCTGTAAACTAATTTCCCGGTCCTATCGCACACCTTAACTTTTATATTAAACTTGGCAAGACGTCATGACCTTGTTGTTGACGTCAGAACTCCTTAGTTAGGACTTTTAGTTGCCTGTGGCGAAATCACGCAACAATGGAATATTTGTTCTCGGTAAACCCCATGACATATGTACTTCTGGTCCAGCAATTCAGTCAGCTGACACAAGTTCGATGGCATAGCCTAATTTATGCAGTGCAATGGCTTTTAAAATATATTTAACAATACTATCTAGCTGTTTTGTAGTAGGTACCATTTAATTTTAAACATAAATGTGAAAATTAGCAGTTAGCGAACTATCTATCACTGCTGGTATCAATCAGAAGATGATTTTTGGTTTAAAAGTCCTCTGCAAAATACCGGAACACAACCCCATGCAACCAATCTACTTTTTTGGGAAGGTGTTGACCAGAGTATTCTTAAAAACCTGAAATTAATATTACAAGACAGTAACTAATATTACAAGATAGTTTGGTATTTTACAATATCCTCGAACACGTCGATTCTTAATGACTCAAACAGGTACACATTTGTATGTAAAATTCAATTTCCGACCTTAAATTGTTATATTTTATGACCTTACATCAAAGTTATCGAGAAAAAGTCAAATGTAACCTGTAAAATATTGGTAACTCTGGGAAATATATGTAGATTTTTTGGATCTAAATATTATTTGTGGAAATTTGATGTATTTCTTCTTTTTGTCGCGTGATCTCTCTTTGAAACTGCATTTTTGCACTGCCATGCAAAGCTCACAAAACTTTCTTAAGTTGCAACTTATTGCTAACTTTTTTTACTAATATCACTTCACCTAACAGGCACTCATTGATGTCACGCCTGGTTAGTCCTGGTATGCTGGTAATATTTTGCTTGCGCACTACGTACGACTGTCTTTGCCTTTCTCACTAACTCACATTTACACTAACTCAAAAAGCTATTTTTCTCTTGAGCCTTTTGAATAGTCCTAATCAGTCCATTTTGTCGAGGAGCTAGATGACATTAGAGTTCACGTGATGATGAATTCTTTCTTCGTGACTTCTTCCAATTTTCTTTTATTTGTCCACAACTTTGACCACCTTTTCTTTTTGACATGGCTTTCCAGCGGAGCCTGGCGTCTAATGTCCCGAGATATTTGGCTGTGTTTGCCTAAGGTACTATTTGGGTATTAATAGTAACCGAGATGATTTGTATTTTTTTGTTGGCGAAGTCAACTTATCCAATAACGAATCTCTAATATAAAGTAACAATATAATACAAATGTAATATAATATCAAAGATGACAATGAACAGAGTGTCTATTCTTGTTATCCAAGCGAAGCTTTTGTATGCTCCTACATAACACATAGGTTATTTTTTACGACGTTCATAAAAGTGTTTTGCCTCGTATATCAGCAAGATGTGCAGTAATAAATTCTCACTCGTCTAGACTAAACTGTTTCGCCAAATAGTAAACATTCCTTGCAAAAACTGTAACCTGAGATGTTATTATGATATTAATTATAGTGTTCATATTCTGACAAGACTCTTTTTATGATTCTTCATAATAAAATGACTGTAGAAGTTTAATCCATTTCAATTCAATTCAATTCCAGAACAAAGTGAAAACCTTTATTTAGCGAACGCTCCTAGTGCTGGATAGAATTTTCAACCGGCCTAGCAACTTCTCTGTTTCCATTAGTTTTCCGGTACGCCTCTCTGCCGGAAAATTAAACTACCTTTCCATTTCCTAGTCTTAAACACATGGCTTCACTTTGCGAGGGCACTTGCTTTATTAGAGGAAGTAAGGGAACAATGCAGTGCGAGTTTCGCTTTATTAGCCTAGTGCCAGACTAGGGCCGCTATTGGTCGGCCGCGTGGATTGGGATCTAATTACTTAATCAAATTTCGCTGGAATGTACTTGACAGGCGAGCTGTTTGCCTTAGAGAAATACAATTTGATATAAACGTTGGACAATAGTTGCACGATGCTGTTGGGAATTGTTTCAAAACTTATTGAAGTTTTCGAGAACTGCATAAATGAAGTAATTATAATAATCATAGCCGTTTTTCCTGGCGTCTAGTGAAATCGGTTTCTTGTGTTCAATAGCATCTTTGAAAACTTTCTCAACAATAATATTTGTTCTGTTTTGGAAAATCTTGACACCATTTTGTTTAAATTTGTCATACTAGATGCAGTTATTTGTCAGATCGTTATGCAAACTATTAGAGAACAATTTACATTTTTGCAAATAATAGTCTTTTATACTTTTGCATAGTCTTTTGTATACTTTTGAGCTTGTCCATTTTGCTAACTTTTGTTGTCTTTAACCGATTTTGGTGCTTTATCAAACTGTAAGGAAAATATCAAACTCTTCATGCTTTCGAAATTTTGGAAAAATAAATTCTGAATGCATATTGATGAGATCGTTTGAATGACGTTTTTCTCAATATTAGGCTTGAGGTAACTAAGATGAATTTACTATAAAAATATAAAAAATAAATATTAGAATATTATGGAACAAAGTTTCATTTCTATTGTTAAATTTTTTCTTATTTTGTACTACAGTGTACTTTAGGACAATAGCTCTTTATATGTGAATTTTATCTTACAGAAAAGTTTCTGGATTGTCTGAAACCTAAGCTGCAAATAGTAAAATGGGATTATCAGCTGGCATATAGGGGGTGTATTGAAAACATTTAAGAGTAAAGTACATTTATTTTAAGTGCTATGCAAAAATCCTATTTAAAAAACTGTTCAGAAGTATTAGGAGGGGCTAAATCCGAAATCATAAGTTTCTTCGTCGTTTCATGTACCGGGTGAAAAGATGAAAATGACTTAAGAAGAAAGTACCTACATTAATTTTGAAAAATGTCAAAAGAAGGACATTTCCAATCAAAATATAATGGATAAAGGATATTTGGAAATTTAATATTGTATTAAATACGAAATCATAATCACCTTTGTCGTTATTTATTCCGGCAGTTATCAAAATTATGAAAATGATCTTAAAGTAAACTACCTACCAATTAACCCATATCTCCATGTGTCATGGTCTAAAATTGTAAGGTATTAATTATTAATTAATTATTAAGATTTTTTTGTATGTTTATTTGTTCTATTTTTAGCACTAAAAAATAAAAGCAATAGTAATAATATCAGAAATATGCTTTTGTTAAAGAAAAAAATAATACGTAAAAGAATAAATAAAAACATAAAATATAAATTTAGTGTTAAATATTATAATTAAACAACAACAATTTTTAACTTACTGTTTTAATATAATTTTAAACTTGCTGTTGAAATAATGTAATATAAACAAAATCAGACACTATCCGAAATTTCAACATAATTCTGTTGAGTTTGATAAAATACAAAATCTACAACATTGTACTTTATTTTAGGAATTTTTTTACTAAAAAATACAATAATAAAATAGCACATGTTAATTTAGAAAGCAGTGTCCTCGAACCATAGGTTTACTTGGCTATTTTCGACACTAAGAAATGGACAAGCATCTATCAGCTCGACTCTATAAGGCCCAATTGAAAAATATTTAGGTCTCCTGCAGTAGGCTTTAGTTTGCTTTTTTGTATTCGAATTTTTTTATATTTTTGTAATGAAATATTAAGTGATTTTTCAAAGCCCACATGGACGCACATAATAAAATGCACATAATGACAAATAAACTTTTAGCAACATTTAACAACATTTCTCAAAATTATAATTAATCATAAGAAAATAGTGATTTTTCTAAAAGTTTATGAGCCCAAATAAACTGCAGGCGATTTAAATGTTGTATTTGAGTTATATATTTTTGAATACGTTAGTTTCACACCTTATTGTGTTTATATTTGAAAAAGAAGAATCACTGACTTTTTCATTAAAGTAATAATATAAAAAAACATTTAATTTTTAAAAACTTTAAGGCTCTTGCGGGAGGCATACATATTTTTCAACTGGCCAACAAATTTTTGTTGTTGTATATGTGGGTCCATAGGGGCATCGCATCCATTCTCGGGCATGGTTGCGCAAAAATACACGTGACATGTAACAACAACCCCCCTCCCCCTTTGTGATTAATAGTGATGTTATCCAACCCCCCCCCCTCCCCTATTTGGACCTCACGTGATTAATGGACGACCCCTAAGGTAACTGCAATTCGACTTCTTTTTACGTCGCTAATTGCTATCTTGACACAAGAACATTTTTTGCATAATTGTACGCATTTTGTCCAAAATCTGAATCGGAATTGCGGACATCCATGATCCCAAATTATTACTCTAATAGCAGAGAGTAGTGATTTATGCATTAATATCTACACCAGCTTTGGAGATAACAGTTGAACTCACGCCATCTCCATTAAAAAATCATTATTCTGGCCTGAAACACCCAAATAAAGTAAATAGAAACTGTTATTCTGTAACATTATTATCTAATGCTTGGAGAGAATATGTGTTAATAAAAAAGAAGAAAGCACAAAAGAAAATTGTTCTACAGAAATAAGAAAGGAAGAGAAAAATGAACAGAATAAAAAGCTGGGCCAAGAAAAACACTAAAAATTCCAGAAGCATTAAAATACAGATGAGGAATACATCGAATATACCAGCATATGGCACATAGTGGTACCTAGAGCACAGCTGTAGTGTTAATTTCTCATGTAATTCACAAAACACCGATCAAAACCCAGCAGACCATGGATACAAAATCGACCCAGATGAACAATTTACATCTCATCAAAATATCAATACGAAAATATGGGCGAAGCGGGAGCAATAAACGCGGCCAAATTAACTGTCTATACGTGCGATACGCCCTCGTACCTAATTTTGGCAGTTTCATAAACGTGAATTACGTACTCGTAGGCTCAGTGCGTCATTATTTATACAGCAACCGCCCTCGGTGTATCTATGTTTATTTGCTATCCGACATTTGCACAAAACAGTTTCTGACGGGGGGTACATTAACCGCAGTAAGGTGGTATGTGTGTGTGTGTGTTTGTATATTTAGAGGGAAAGGCACTGCCACACATATAATACAGTTGGGGGTTGGGGGTGGTAGCAACTGGCGGCGCCTGTGCGTACAATAAGAAACGCTACACTTGACTAATGGTTGCATATTAATTCAGCCGAATTGTGCCGTAGGCCTTCCGACGTACAAAAACCGCTCGACACTGGCGAATTTAGAATGTGCTTTCGCGGAAACATTTCTTTGAGTTATTAGCGTTTGCGTACGGGGCTGAACGGTGTTTGAATGTGAGATACCATCGGTTGGTGTAAATATAGTTTTTGCTTGACATAAATATTATTTCTTTGGTATAAAAGCTAAACAGACTCACTTTGTGATAAATTCGATTCATATCCCGGCACCTCCACCATTATGTTTTGCTGCTTATATATTATATTTGAGGATCTATTTATCACGTTTTTGTTGAAAAGAATACCGTTATTTTATATTTGATATGTTCTCTGTATATTCTGTTTGATAAATATATATAAACACCATAATTTTTGCTGAATATAAAGTATTGAAAAATAGTTTATACTAGCAGAACTCCCCTAAAAAATTCATTATGTTTATTTTTGGGTTGATTCACATCGGTGAATTTTTGTTGATACAAAGTATTTTACACGCTGTTTTTTTCTATAAAACAAATGCCTACGAAAATATAAATAAAATACCTGTTTCGACATTTTTTAAATGCGGTTTTACAGGTAAAAATGCGTGGTCAAAAATGGGTCAGATGCATGGCTGATGTAGTTCATATTCTTATTGAAATTAATTTCAATTTAGTGTAGATTTAATTACAGCCTAGTATAGAGTCTAGTATACAGTCTAATATTGTCCTGTACTGTATATCTTAATAACCTTCAGCATTTCAAAGATACTACACAATAAATAGTACAATTTCTATATGAAAAGATTTGAATGTAGCAAACAACATTCAACAGACAACAAACGAATAAATAAGCGTAGTAATAAAAAATTGGCAAGATTTTCATTTAATATGTTTATGCACCCATTGCCGTATCGGGGGGGGGGGGGCGCAGCTGCCCCCTTTGCGTATAAACAAATTACATTTGTTTAATTATTTCGTTTATCTCAAAAATCCGTCTGACTTCTGTTTTCTGTCTTCTTTCTTTATTATCTTAGAGTGACATTATTCGTTAAAAAATTCTTTTTGTTGGGTAATAAATCAATAATTCATTTTCAACGTTTTTTTTCTAATTATGGTAGGAAGGTTTTGTTGTTAAATTAACTTATAAATTTCATGTTTGACATATCTAGCCTATATTATCTAATAAATCCACATTTGTTTAAACAAATACTATTTTTTCCAGTCTGGCCAACAGTTATTCGCAAATGACGTCATTTATATTTTGGGATGATTTCCATTGTTTAAATAATAAAATAATATCCGTTTTAAATATTTCATACAGGGTACATGGAACAGTTTCCAGACAGCAACAAATCAACAGTATCTTGCGAAATAAAATTTAATTATTTAAAAAAAAAGTAAGGATTCCACATCATTTCAATGTTTTCGAATAATTTATATTGAAAACGAATATTTTATTATTTAAACATTGGAAATCATCCCAAAATAGCCAGCCCGATCTAAACAAATTAATTTTAGGTGTGGGTTTATTAGATAATATAGATAATAGGTTTATTATATATCTCGAACATGAAATTTATAAGTTAATTTCATAAAAAATCTGACTTTCTACCATAGTTAGACAAAAAGTTGAAAATGCAAAATAATTGATTGTTTAAACAATAGGAAGAAATCGTTTAATGAATAAAGTCACTCTAAGATAAATTATTTGCCATTTCGAACCCAGAAAACAGAATTCAAACTGAGTTTTGAGAAAAGCGTATTATTTAAAAAATTTCTCTAAACAAATGTAAATTAACTGACAAATTTTTAAAAACATTCCATTAGACTTAGGGTAATAATTTCTATGAGAAAAGAGAGACTGAAATGATTAGCAGGATCAATTATCTGAAGAATGTAATTTTTTTCATTTAAGTATGGTTTTCAGGGCACTAAATTTTTCCTTCAAAAAATAAATTCTTCCAGTGGGGGCACTGTGGGGATGGGTTTGGGGCGTCAAACCCCTATGTATAATAGGCCACCTTCTTCCTTGGAAAGTCCTTAAGTAATCTTGAGTTTTTCCAAACCCCGAACAATTATTCGAAAAATACCGAAAACGAAAATCCAATCAAAATCAATCAAAATAAAATACGTGTTCACTTTTTTTGGATTAGGAAACTATTTGGGGGATTGTTGCTTTCTTTTATCACAATAATTTTTACAATGCATTTTTTGAACCACCTTGTTAAATTTAGAAAACTGCCCCCCTTCTGATTTGAGCTGGATACGCCCATGTATACACCAGTCAATATTACGAGCTAAATTAAAGCAGCATTTGTTAAATAAGTTAAATATATTCCATTTTATATTGCATGCAGTTAGAATAGTCACATTTTTCGCAACGATGTGGCATCATAATATGTCCAGAGATCATCACTTACCTTTCGAATCTTGTACCGTAATTGCATGGCCTTAATGTTTCCAAACGACGCGTTCGGTTACCAAACGTAAACATTCTGTCGGTCTTCAGACTCTAACTGAGTCACACAATTTGTGTTTTCATCATTCAAACAAAACGAAAATGAAACTTTGAGCAGCTTTTGGAGTCAAAAGATGTTTGAAGCGTTTCTTATTGATGTGATTAGACAACTTTTGTCACCCCATGCATTTTGATATGATTGATGTGACATTATTACTTATTTTGCTCCACCGTGAAGTCGCATTTAATAATAATAATACTGTCTTTATTTCCCAAGTAGCAAAAACGTCTCTTCCACTTAACCTTGCAAAAAGGATAAATAAAATATATAATAAATCAAAGTATAAAGAATAAGCTAAATAACATAATAGAGTTTCATGTATTCCGTAGAGAAGAATTCATGAAACCATGGAATTTATAAACTTCGTATCGATATAAGTAATTTTCATGCTTTGATTGAATAAAAATAAATAAGTTTACGATTCTTTCCCAAATCGGCGTATGATTTTGATCGCCGTTTCACGGGCGCTCAATAAATAGCCGCTAAATCACTTTTGACCTAACAATTTCACCGTAAGCAACGGTTTTACGTTTGCTAATAAATTGTCATTACCAGTGGGGACGATAAACCCATGCCGATGAATCATTTCATAAATATAACCCGGGCCGGGGCAGTTACGACGTGCGCTCTCGAAGGGGGCCGCCAGCGGCATCGGGTAGAGGTGAAAGCAATTAATGTCACAAATTTCCGCGTTGTAATTTAATCGCCTGTGACGGCGTTCTGGCCGTAATTTGTGACGATTCAATTGTTTAATTGATTCCGAGTGCGATCGGTACGTACGTGTAGTCAAACGACTCGATATAAAACGTGCAATTGGCCAGAACGCCCCCCCGCCCCCCCTTAACGGTTAGTATTTTTCGATTTTCGCATTTGCGTAGGAAAAAAACTACAAACGAAGTACCAATTTTAGAAAGGATCTTTATTTTTGGTTTTTAAAGAAATATGATGTTCCAACAAAAGTAATACCAATAATTTAAGAAGTTAATCTTTTCTGGGTTATATCGAAATTTTAAATTATCAAATTGTTATATTGTGTCTCTGAATACGTCGACATTTAGTAGAAATAACTCTCTACACGATGGGGAGTCATCTGGAATAGTGGGCACCGGCGCGGACCGCTGGGTCCGATACTGCTAGTATATAAATAATGTACCTATTTAAGATGTGACAAAAAGTACACTTCAAATTCGACTTTGAAGTTGTTGTTTGTGTTAAAAAAATTTAAATTAATAAATATAAATTTGCCGTCTATTTTTTACATTTGAGGGTCGTTGAAATTCTTTTTTTTTTATTATAAGCCATAAGTATAATAGCTTGAAAATCTGTTACTGTAAATAGTGCAAAATAAGTCACAAATAGTCTTTAAGTTTGAATCAAAATTAAGTGAGACAAACGACCTTCAAAATGCATTTAGGACGTTCCGTTTTAGAAGGACAATGTCTAAAGATTTTTTTTTTGTTTCTTTAAAACTCAGATCAACTTGTGCCTCAATGTTGAAATACTATGTCTTATGGTTAAAAAAAAGTTTCTCATCAAATTGTATTCAAATCAAACACCTCGTTGACAATTTAGTGATCGTAGTAAAATAAATAATTATTCAGTATCCAGATCATTCAATAGTATTTTATTACTTAGTATTCTTCAATCTAACCTTTTTTGTTGCTGAATTTTACTTGACAGTCAACATTTTGTTTTCGTAGCCAGTTGGTGGGTGGATGTAGTACAAACGACACACACAATTTTATTAAATTCTTTATTTATGTAGATAATTTTATTAATCATAGACCTTTCTACATCTAGGCGTCAGATTTTATTCCATTCAAATTGCAGAATTCTACTTTCTTCTATAAATTATGTATTCACGGTCAGAATTTATGAATTAAAACCTAAATTCACAGCGACAAAAAGAAGAATGATATATCTTAAAATTTTTAAAAAAAATTTAATATAAACTTAACCTTGATTTTTAATGAGGGATACTTTTTCAAACAATAAAACAGATCTGTCAGATGAAAGACTTTGTAGGTAGATGGAAATACACCTAAAAAGTTAAATAGAAAATGTTTAGTAATCTCATCCGCCATATTGGATTTGTCATATTTTTACGTTTTACTAATTTTTTGAAATCAGTGATTCCAAAAACTTTTATTAGATTTATGAGTTTCTCTCTCACATGTTAACAAAGTTTTTGACATTCAGCATTTCATTGGTATTTTATGACTGCCAACATGCTTTTTACTTCTCTTAAGAAATAACTACCATAATGCTGACATCTTCTCCACTTATCACGTATACCTAAGTATGTACTGTCAAAACACATCGACATTATCAGAAACACTTATATTATGGTAAGCTAACACACAACATGCTTCACACTTTTCTAAAACGTACGTGGCTTACAATAGCTTAACACAGAATTGTTAGTACAAAAGCTTTTATGCTGGGCTTTTATGCTCGCATCGCTTTTCCGTTGATAAACGTGGAAATTTATTATCAGTTACTACAGTCGGACCCGTCCACAATACAGTTCGACGGTCGGATGGAAAGATGGGAGGATATACCGGCATTACATGGACCAATGGGGGTCACTGCCAAATTCTGCTAACCTTGACAATAATTAAGTACGAATGATCAATTTTGTATTGTGCCGTTGATCCCTCAATATTCAAACCGTGACAGACAATGGCGTAGGTCGACCGATATAATCGATGATAGCTTCCATATTAATGACCGCAGTGAACGCTATGGTTTTTTATGCCCTTAACAGTGTGTCTCACGGGACGTTGGATTGTATGGGTACTTTTGTTATTAATAGAGATAGAAAGTTGGTTAAATGGGCAAAGTAGTGCATACTTATGTACTCTTTCATAATCTGTTTAGAAAACAGTTGAATACCAAATGGTTTCCAAGCTATTTTGAAAAAGCCAGAAAATGTAATTTTTTAGTTATGGTCATAACTTCTGTATTTGTGATCCCATCAAAAAAGCGTTTAGACATTATAAAGGCACTTTTTTGTCTACAATTTGATTATGGCAGTCCAAATTTTTTTTCGCAAATGGTTTCGTCAGAAACCAACGAAACTTTTGTTTTTCTTATGGACGCCATATTGGTTTTATACATGTTTGGATTCAGAACTTTTTTCTGAGTAAGTTGGAGTGCCACTTGCCATATTTAGAATAAAATAAGCCCACAAAATTGGAGTTTTTATTTAATGTCTGAAACGATCGCATGGTGCCATGCAAAACAGATTTGAGTGATACAGTATTCATGTACCCTTAGTCAAGTTACAGTAAACTTTTGGAATGTATTTATTTGTATTAACTAGACAACATAGAAAAGTAACAACATTTTAACGAAAAAAATAATGTTTTCAAAAAACTAGCGATTTCCATGGTGGCACAGCATTCCGTAATATGGTGATCTTATTACTCTCCGTTAATGTCTTATATCTAAATATTTCCTCACGATTCGAACATTATGTGTAGGTGCTTCGTCTTCCATTCTTTCGTCCACGTCCTTAGAGCGCAATAGTGCCGATACATCTCCGAAGTTAAATTATTGTTATAAAAAAATGTTCCGGTTAATCGGTTGGTCACTATATTGCACCATACATTAAAACCAAACCACACCTGATTATGGCCTGATACCAGAAGGCGCTGATTTTTGTGGGCTCAGTAGTGCGTCTTCTTTCAGTAAAAATATGTTTCATCGAATGATAATATTTTTTATAAATGCTGAGTTTCCACCAATATCTTTCAACAGATGGTTGCAGATGGGTTGATATCACATTGTTTAACAAAACGTCTTCCATGGCACCATGCGATTTTCAGCAATTCTCGAAGTGTACAACTTTCAGTCAATTCTATTATCTTATTGTACTCAATACATGGCATCAATACAATCAATACATGGCATGTGGCATACCAAATTACTCAGAAAGAAATGAAAAAAAAAATTTAAACCGACACAATCAAATTGTAGACAAAAATGTGCCTTTATAATGTCAAAACGCCTTTTTGATGGGATCACAAATAAAGAAGTTATGATCACTATTAAAAAATGAAATTTTTTGGTTTTTTAAAAATAGCGTCGGAACCATTTAGAATTCAAATGTTTTCTGACCAGATTATAAAAGAGCTCACAAATATGCACTACTTTGTCCATTATACCTCTAATAATACCAAAAGTAGGAACAAAGGACTAAATTTTTAGATATTGGAAACGCTGATCTATTTGGAACGCTAGGCATACATTGGTTAATTAGTGTAATTAATTAATTTGGAGACGAAAAACAAACCTTAGACAAACTTTGGGAGGTCTATTACTGGTATTACCAAGCATGTTCAATATTCATGGGTAAGTTTTATTAAGTTCATATAATCAGCGTTGGATTAGGCTGGCATGAAATCAGAATTATTGTTGTGCTTGTACGATAAACAAGTATAAAACAGGGCTCTTACGACGAGAAACTAAAGCACCATCTATCGGCACCATTCACATTATTTATAAAACAACGACGTTCTTAAATTAAAACAATCATTTTCTTAAAGCAAATATTTTGCTTGTTTTATATTAAAGAAATATTCTTATTATAAGTATGTGTTGTCTTAAAACAAACATGTTAGGAATGTTATTTGCTTAACATTCGACAACCATTTCTCTGTGTGTACTTGGAAATCCGAAATTTTTGGGATTCCACATTCGAACGCCTACTGATTTTTTTAGTAAGGTGATAATTGTGGAGGGTGTTGATAAATTACTGTAGTTAGAAAATGCAAATACAAAATTAATTAATTTTCTTTACTTCGGCAACCCCGAAATGTATAAATATTTTAGTGTAGGTATAATAATGTAACTGTGTTTCTGATCATATAATATTTTGAGAAGATGCCACCTTAAAACATTTTTTTAAATAAATTATCTGGATGTTCTTTAGACAATGCTTTCGTAATCTTTTTTTCTCAATTCTGTTCAGAAAATCAAGTTGTCAGCTTATATCATCTCATGTGAATTAAAACGAGGCACCGCTTTATCAACTCGTCCTAAACTAGAGCAAAATCAGATAATTGAGATGTAAAAATCCAATTTTGAGCAAGCATTATATTTAAAACTATTTTTCCGAGAGACATTTTATAGTAATTTAACCAACAACTATATTTAAAAGAGCGAATAGTGATCGAGACTGTTTAACGCACGAGCGATTAGCGAGTGCGTTAATTGTCGAGATCATTAATAGTTTTGATACTCGAGTTGGTTACAAACATTTTCGACCAAGAAATGATTTTCTATTTAGGAAACATACTCATTAATAAATGATCGACGAAAAAGTATATTGACATTTCGGAGTATCCAAAACTATTTATAAGAATGACCTCTCGTCAAGAAACTTTTAACCCATAGTATAAAATTCAAAGTTACTTCCCTAATTACACATGGGAAATACATAAATTGTTCCCAAAACTAGAATAAAATCGAAAAGATTACTCAATATCATTGACCCATCCTATCTATATTAGCAATACTCAGGAGCCACGAGATCGATTCATTCGTTTAACGTAGATATGGAACGTGAATCCCAAAAATCAGAAACAAGAGAATAACTGCTGTCGCGTTTGGACGAGCGACGACAATTTCGGGCGGAGATGAAATTCGTAATTCCTAATTCGTTCGGATATAGCCGGGAACGAACGGTGAGATCGAGCAAAAATGTTTCGAGGTAGCCGGGCCTGATGAGGTAGGCCGTGAAGAGCGATTGCCGCCGGTGGCGTTTTCGGGTATAGGGGACACTTCGTAACAATTTTAAAAGGGAATTAATATCAGCCGCGCCGCGTCCCATGGGAAAATAATATAAATGCAAATTCGCCGGGCCGCGGTACAAAAAGCAAACAGTAATTTTGTTACTTGACGTCGCCGCGTTACTTAGTCCTACTCGTCACGTCACCATCCCTAATGAAGATACCTCCTTTAATTCTCAATGCTACAGCACTGTGTACACACATTTTAAAATGTTTTGCATAATCGGCAAAGGAGAATTATTGTTTTTTTTTAGTTTTGTTTCATTCAAATGCGGGCTCAAAAATACACCAACGCATTTTTTTAATATTTTGTTTGACACGAACATCACAAATGGAAAGGCTTTTTGTGGCAGCATGTTATGATTTCGTTGTTGGTACACCGCCCTGGGGTAGTAATGAAGGTTTTTTACGAATTGTAATTAGTAAGTAGTCACCCAATGAAGTAGTGGGCGGGATTTATACGAATACTAGAATCCCTGTGGGCCGCAGAAGCTAACTGACTGCATAAGTGGGTAGACTACCGCAGCGGCACAGTATCCTAAGAATAGGAGTTAAATAAGAACTTTTAATTTTTCAAGAATATTTACTTTAGTATAAGGTTTGATCAACAGATGATTATCATCAGCCAGAAGCCAGAAAAACACTAACAATCAGAAAAAGTCACGCAAAATTTTAACCAAAATTCTCTTAAATATGCCTTAAAATGTGTAAAAATGGTGAACTTACAGTCAAAATCATGTGCAAGAGGCACAAAGCATCAGACATCAGGCAACACAATGATGCGTCCGGGATTTTTTATCTTACAATTTTGCGTCGTTTCTTATGATTGATTTGTGCTTTTCTAACTTTAGGCTAATAATGATCCTATGATCGAAACTAGTACCCAAGTAAGCATTCTTGCAAAATTAGTAGGGTTTTACTTAACTCTATCCTTTATCAAAGATATTTACTTATATGATAATACAATGCTCCTCATTTTAACACTATTTATGATACTTTCATAAATATCCAACATAGATTGTAACTACAAAACTTTGATATAAAACAGAAATAAAACTGACTGTGGTGTAAGTAAATCTGAAATAAATTAAATTTAATACGAATAAGTTTTCATATTAATAGGCACCATATGTATCTTTAATGGTAAAACAAAGTACAAAAGCACTAATTAATAGTAAAGACCATGTACCAACATTTGAAAAGCAGCGGAATATATAAGTTGATTTGTTCTTACTGTAAAAACTAGATTTAATAAACATATAAAGCGAAAACATCAACATTTAATAAGCACCTAGTTGATCATAACCGTACAACCAACATTGTAGTGGTTGTCGCTGCACTGAGATGGCAGTACTCGCAAAGGCGGGTGTCGGTCAGCACGGGAGCGCTCGGTTCTAACAAGTAGCAATGATATGAAGTTATTGGTCCGAACAAGTGCAGGGGTCTTATTTTACTCCATGTGGTGTAAATTACTTTAAATTATTACACAGAAATATTACTTAATATTACCATTTTGAATATTTATCTTTTATTTTTTGCACGCCACTGCCCGGTTGGTAGGAGGATGCGGTACCTACTACTAATCCTGACCTTAGAATGCCGAGAAAGTGGTACAGAAATTTACTAAAACTACTAAGAAACCGCTAATTCGGCTTGTAGGCTGGAAAATCACTCAAAATAATAGCCTTTGTTGTCTCACTAGAAGAGTCTTAGAAATTTTTGATTGCATAGTGGTCGTCCAATTTGGGTAAAACAAGGTGGGATAGTCCAAAATTTTGCTGAAGATCTATTACTATACTCAAATTTTCAAATACTATGGCAAATTTTTGAGTAAAATACAATTTTACAATTTGAAAATTGAAAAATAATAATAAATTTGGGAAACGCTGTTTTTGTGAAGGGAAACTGCATTGGCATTTTTGATAGATTTCTTTACGCTGTATAGTACACGAATCCGCAGTCAAAAAGTTCCTATCAGGTTTTGAAAAAGTTGATGGCAAAATTTCTAGGACAATTTGAGGATTTTTTGCGGATGACATCATTGCCATGAGCAAACGTTCATTGTGACAGATAAAAGTGAAAACTTTCAGGGTCCGTTTGAGACCTTCTTGAATTGTCTAGGGCGGTGGCTTAATCTAGTATAAATTTATTAAAAAGCCAAAATAACAACATTTTGATCTCAAAATTGTCGAAAAAAACCTTCTATGGTCGGAAATATTGGAGCTCCACTGCTTTTAGAAAAATATCCTCAACTAACTTACCAACCTTTTTAGACAAAAACTTCTCCAAAACAAAAGTTACACATACGCCTACGAAAAAATGTGCTGATTAGGACGATTCTACTACTAACAACGATTTTTTTTTACTACAGCCGGTATGGTCAACAGCAATTACAATATTTAGTAGACTTTACCTACCTAAAAAGACATTTTTTTCCATTAAATATTAACGTTGAGACCAATATTCAAATGATGATTTAAAACAGCTCAATTTACTATAATATGGACTACGGACGGGTCCTTATGCGCATACTCCAGTCTCATTTTTTATATTTTACTGAAATAGATAACGCTATATTTATATGGTTATGTTTATCTCTTCGTTCAAAGACCAACGTACCACCATAACAATTCCAGAAAGACCCGGAACCGTTAAAATTCGTATTATTTTTTATCGCAGGCTATGCCTAATATCACGACGGCCGATTTCGCGAAACAAACGAACCGCGATAACCCGTCGCCCGCTGATTGTTTGCGTAACGTAATTCCAAAAAAAAAAGAATGTTAATCAAGACCAAACTGTCAAATAAAAAACAACAACACAGCGAACACAAACGCTCTTTTCGTCGCTTTTCCGCTGCGCGAATCCATCGACTGATTGTTAAAACAATGCACACAATGTGTACAATTTAAAGGAGTGGTCGTTGAAAAGTCCGCTGTACCTACCATTCGGTGGCTCCTAGATGGCTTCCCAAAGTTCAAAGCAATCAACAGTGGACTTGTAGAAATGGAACAATGGGGACTTAGCGTTCGGCTATAGTTGCCAACAGAAGTTAGTATCTATCGAATATCTTCGGTAGGTGCCGCGAAGTGCTTCAAGTTTACGCGACGTACACTTTGTGCTTCCCCTTAGAGTGAAACTATTTCGCTGTGTGAAGTTGCACTATAATAATCAACATTTATCGACTTGCATTCTGTAACATTCTAGGAGAACAACTGCGATGTAATATTTATAGATTAAATCTGTTAAATGCTATGCCAAGGAGTAGTATATTAAGGCGTGTCCTGGCTTTTACAACCCTTAACGGGTTTACCTAAACCTACAGGGTCACATAATATCTTTGTTAGCTTCCAAAATATCTGTTTTAATAATGTAAGAAGCAAAATTTATCTTTAAGAAAATCAAAAGGAAATGTATTTAGTAAATATGTTCAGGAGTAATTAAATTAAACTGGAGATTTTAAGAAAAAAGCAAATTACACAGCATTAAATATTAATAAGCGCGTTTTTTGCATGTTTCGCAAACGGGACTTATTATTTTCCCGGCCTATGACTTATTCAGAAACGTTGGTAATTACAACGCAATTATTCTGTTTTTCCGGTTCCTAAGCGAGCGAGTGTTTCTTTTCCGTCGTTTTCCTTTGCATTTCGTTCATTAGGTAAAAAGGCGATCCCATCAGTGGAAATATTTCTCCACATGCAAACAAATCTTGGTTCAGTCAGAAATTTAAAGTAGCACTGAAGTCATCTGCTGAAGCGATAACTCAAAAGGTATTGGTTTTAGAGTACTGCTGCTCTATATAGTATCTTATTATTTTAAGATTTACGTACAAAATCCACGGTGTCTCGGGGAACTGAACCGATTGAAGTTTTTGACTGTCACCGTGTTTAGACTATTTGAAAGTTTGGAAACTTTTAACTTCAAATAGGAGTTATGGTCCGATCTGGTTTGCGACCTAATATTTTTGTTATTCTACCGGAAAAAGTATTTTGGAATAAATTATCATCAACGATGCCGTGGACCTTATTAAAAACATATTTATACCTATGAATAGTTACGACATAACGAACATTTTTATTTTTTTAATTAATAAAGTAAATATGATTGCTTCCTTATTTTTCAACTTTTAATTTTGTTTTGCAAGACTCTCCCAGTTTGGTCCTTAATATCCATGCTTAATTTCTGTGAAATTTGAGGAACATATATTTACATGCCACGTTATCAATTTAATAGACTAGAAATAATCGAAACTTTTGACGACTTGATTTCAGAGCATACAATAATCCAACCTATGTGACTATCCTGACCAACAATGAACAAAATAGGTTTTTTTTGCTTTTTTCCCATAGAAACTTAATTTTGGCTTGTACAGAAACTTAATTTTGGCTTGTACCTAGATTAACAGGAACTAAGTATGGCCACAATAGACCTCTTAAAAGAATGGGATTTTTACTTTATCAGTTTAGCTGCATGAGCAAATTCTATTTCATGGAGATCGCTCGTCTATATTAAGTATTTTGATTTCACGTTTTTTTTCTCACCATTTCACGTGCGAAAAAGTGCGTTCTTAGTTGCTTATAGAAAATATGGAGAATCCTTTTCGGGCGCGCGAAGCGCGGCCGTCGCCCTAAATGGACCATTCTACGTTGCGTGAGCTTTTGAAATCGACGCAAAAAGGTCTCTAGGGCGTTTTTGCTTCAAAATTTTCCAAAAAGCGAGCGATTTTGGTGAACGCGCCTCAACATTCCAACAGCAGTTTATTACGCGTCGTCATGGTTGCCAGCTAAGAAACGTCAAAAGCGCAGACATAACCTGCAATTTGTTGATCATTATCTTCGGAGGTTAAGACCACAACGTCCGTTCCAAAAAGCCTCTGAGAAACCTATAACGTATGTTCTACGTATATGAATAATTAAGAATTCGCATTTGTCTTTATTACGTACGAATGAAACCTACTACGTGTAGATACAAGCATAATATGGTATGATTTTACAAGCTATAGCAGAGATATCATTCATTGGTGAGTTTGGGTAAGTTTTCCTACGTGTTACAGCCACTGAACTTAATAATACGTCCGAACTTATGTCATTTTTCCTATGAGCCGAGCTGTGGTTACTTATTTAACGTATAAGGTACCCGGGTGTGTAGTACTAACGGGTATGCTGTGACTACCATTTCATTCGATCGATAAGTTGTCCACAAAATGCATTTCTACAAGAATTCGGACGTTTTAGCCGATTACTCGAAAGATGGCGCTACCAGCGCTATTAAACGTCAGCCGTACATAACCTCTGCATAACCTAACATTTATGTTTATAAATATGGATTCGCTTTGCCGACTTTGCCAATACAAATGGCGCATCGTAAGTTTAATACATGTTATTATGAAGGTTTGTTTACGGTAGTCCACATTTATTAAATATTTTTAGTTTACCTACATACACAAGTCATTCAACCGTGACCGAATGCAAACAAGATAGATGTATTAGAGACAACAAAAGGTAATGGAAATAGCTACATAATGTCAATATCAATACAATAATGTAATTGTTAGTGAAGCCGAGTGTAACATGGGAAGAAGACGATGTAAAATTTTGCCGCAATGAGAAGGAAGAATTCTGAAAACGGATAATGATCCAAAATTTCAAGTAGTATGATTGGGAATTGAAAGCAGGCGAAAAACAAGCCTACAAAGACTTGGAATGTTGTCCTTAGCATGATTTTTCTTCTAACGGTGATCACTCACACGAAACAAAACAGGATGCTTGCTTTACGTCAAAGCTTTTGAAGATTCATCACGTAAAAGAATTTGAAGAAAATGAACCATTTTTTCTCAACATTATTGTGGAATTTATTATTAGAATAAGCCTTTGCGGATGTATACGTTTCCGGTATTGTGATTACAGGTAACCCCGAATTGTAATTTAATTCACATTTCTTTAGCTTAACTTTACGTCTGTGATAAAGCTTACTATATCATTTAAATTGTCAAATAGACATTCCATGAAAAACTTTGAAGACAGGAAGAACATTTTTCTAATGCTAATTATCTCAACGTTGGTTCAGGAGTGTCTTCAAATAATTTCCAACAAAAAGTTAAATCAACACGAATTTAATTCTGAAGAGTTATTGAGGTACTATTTAAAGTAGAAAGTATTCAAGAGGATGTGCATTCCTCAATCGTAAGCCAATGTGACCTTTTATGTGATTTTCAATTTCATTGAAACATCCGTACTATTCATACCGCAAAAGCAGACAGTTTGGATTTACTTTTGCATATGGTGAGCAACATTTTTTAGGGCTTAAAGGGTGGACTTCTATGTAGGAATAATCGAAACGTATTTAGAGGTAGGTCAAATTAATAGGCACACGAGCCAAAGAAAAATTTAAATTTGTAAATATTCCCCGTTTCTTATTTTGTTGTCTATAATATGTATATATTTATGTATACAATGCTGTGCAATAATAAATTATCATATATATTTTTGCAACTAATATTGTTGTACAAATATATATGAATGTTCTCTGTAACAGAACATCTTTTTATATTTAGCGTTGATCATATTTTTTACAAATTATTTATCACTTCACGGATCATTGGTTATTTCATTATTTATCACTTCACTGGTATATTTTTCTTTTGTTTGTACAATGATTAAGTTACAATAAAGTATGTCTACATAATAATTATTATCTCTATTATTATCTATTATTCTTATTTTACATAATAGGTTTGCTCGAGCAGCATCAAAATAATTATACAAAGCACCTATTTTTACTCTTGCGTGTGCGCAATGGGGGTTCTACCTTTACAAAATCTCCATTGCGCATGCTTAGCAATTAGGAATAACTAATTGTTTTTACTGATGGGCAAACAAACCAATTATACATATTACAGGTTTTAAATATATTTAGAATGTTATAAATCTACAATTCTAATATGTAGGTATAAATAATGCCCAACCAATTTGTAGGGTGTATCAAAACAACCATTTTTGGAAAATCTAAATTTCAAGTTAATATAAGTTGTCTCTATGAACCCACTTAGGTATAACATCAAAAATATTGTCCCATATAAGAAAAAATATATCACCCTCAAGTGGCTTAAAGTTTATAATTTTTCTCAATAAATGTGTTTTTTTTGTAGTAGGGGTAAAGTATTTTTCATGTTGAAAATTTTTAACAATAGGTTGTGAAATAATAGTATAAAAATATTACTCTATTGCAACATTTGGGTCTTCCGCACTTGGCATAAAATTGAGTAATTTTAACAAATAATAGTTATTTTTGTAAATAAGGTCAATGGTGCCGGGAAAAAAATATACAAGTTGATAAAAAGTTGTTTCTATGGTCCTATGTATGCAACAAAAAAATAGCCTAAATAAAAAACAATCTAGGTCTTCTGCAAGGGGTCTATAATTTTTTCATGTTTCCAAATTATTATTTAGATCATGTAGATCATGTAGTTTGCACGGATTATAAAAATATATATATATTTTTTAAATTACTCAATTTTATGCAATTTAAGTAGGTTGTATTAGAATTATATATGTTTATACTTTTATTTCACACCCTACTATTGTTAAAATTATTCAAAATGAAAAAAGGTTTTTTTTTCACTTGCTGAAGATTTTTTTTTTTAATTAGGGCAACTTTTTTGGTTGTTAATATGAGGTCATAAAAATAACTTTACATCAACTTGAAATTTTGATTTTGCAAACGAAGTCTTTATTGTATATATACCCACTGTCTATGCGGTCTATCGATTCCTGCGATCTACCGATTCACTGATCTACCCAATAGGCGGTCTATAGGTGCACTAGTACTGCATTAAAACTAGTTAGATATTTTGATTCTAATGACAGTAGGTAGTAGGTAGTGTCAAACGCTGATTTTTTGACAATACTGATCAATATAATCAAAATATCGGTCTAGTTCTAGTAGTTTTATTTTAATGCAGACATGGCCGATCTCGATCAAATAGAATCTCATGCAGCTAAACTATTATTTTATATATGGTATGATAAGCTCATGTGCCTGCCCACATCAGATTTTTTTATTTTTTGTATAAATAAGGACCAATAATAATAATAGTAATAATAATATGGTATGATCACATTGCATCTCCTGTTGTGAGTAACGATTATATTACCATATTATGGAACATGTCTATCGCCACTGATAGAATGCTTGATGCTAATAAGCCAGAAATAGTGGCAAAGGATTTCCAGAGGAAGGTATGCACTCTAAATAGAGATTTCTGTACATGATGATGCGAATGTAGTCATGAAGGAGCTTGAAAAGCAACTTAAATATAAGGATCTCTCAATAGAAGTTGAACGTGTGTGCAGAATGAAAGTAAACATTGCTCCGGTGATTGTAGGTTCATGGGAACGGTTACTCTCAATTATGTTCAACATGTGAAAGAGTTACTGTGCAAAATTTCGCCCTGGGAAATTCAAGAAATTGCTGTTTTGGGAAGCACAAATATTTTGCGGAGTGTTTTATCACAAAGAGGTCTTAAATTTACTGCTAACATATTGCTTATATATCTATAAATATTCAATCTTTACCTTCTTTTAATGTATAGTGTCTATTAATAAATAATGTCTGCATGTGTTTTTATTGACCAATCTACAACGCTGCACGGGATTTCAGCAGTTTTCCTTTACTTTGCAACCTAATGTTGCAAAGCCTAAAGGTCCTAATTTTATTGAGATATTGATAAATTTATGTTAAATCATATACTGGCCATTTATTGGCCATTTACTAGATGAGTAGTTTTCAAATCTCGCGCTCTTACTGAGATATGGCATTTATTATGAAACAGGAGCACGAACGGAATTTTCTATCACATTTGATTCCAATGCTCATCGTTTATAAATTATCTCTTAATAGAGACCTAAAACTCACAGGTAATAGGTACCAGGTAATTTGGTTATAGCACTTTAATTTACGACATACGAGTGTAACGTATCCCAGATATCATTTAAGCATAGTGCTCGACACGACGGACACATATGTATTTTATGTCAACGGCCTATACAAGTCTCAATGGGCATACAATTCGTTGATGTTATCCTTAATAATAAATGTGCCTATATATGTTTGATGTATTGACCAACTGTCGGAGTGTATGGGGGTGAATGGGTTTCCGAAATGACTCCATCTATATTTAATGTCATCGCATCGCTTCTATATTAAACGACTGGGATTTGTTTAATGTTTTAGTTGATAGCACATTTTTTTCAGAAACTAATTAATACTGTAAATATAATATAATATATGTACTAATGGGCCTTTGTCAGTATAATATATATATTCAAGGCGTCAAAATTTCTAATTATAGTTTAGTAATTATGACGGTCCACCGGACAAGGGTAAGTTGCTTTGGTATCGTCCTATGAAAGGACACGAAGGACCGTTGGCCGACGAGGATTATTTAGTTGCAGAAGTGAATTGCAGAAATGTAAATCCATATTTGCTTTAAGCGCTAACCCTTGTCTCGCCTTTCCTACCATAATTACGCAAAATTACAACGCCTATATAAACTATTACCGTTGAGCTAAGCGTGGTCCTCAGATGCATGGAATTTCGCACAAATTTATACCGAAAATTAATGTAAACACTCGGGTCCTTTTGAGGGTTACTCCTTCGACCGTGAACTAATAGCTGTTTAATAGTACGAAGTTTAGCCGTTTCAACTCGAAATTTAAAGCGACTGAATTGGCGGGACAAGGAAAATTGCTGTTACTTCGGAGGATATCAACAGATTATTGAACGCGGAAGCTTTCTTATGTACTCAGCAGGAAGCGGCGTTGAAGATAAATGACTTCTTCGGCGGTGATATATGGAGTGGTGGTTTGCACTGTAAGCTGTTGATGTTATCTGTTCCCCCAAGCAAGCCGTTTGCCTAATTGTTTTGCAACAAGTTAACTTAATCGACGATATACCTACACAGTATAAAATAAGTCTTTAGTCTCCTTCAGTCTGCTCTCTCTCCCTCATCTGTATTTTAATGTTTCTTGCGCCTGGATTTTTTAGTATTTTTCTTGGCGCAGCTTTTTATTCTGTTTCTTTTTCGCTTCATTTCTTATTTCTTTAGAAGGTTTTTCTTTTGTCCGCTCTTCTTCCAAGCGTTGCATAATAATGTTACAGAAGAACAGTTTCTTTTTACTTTATTTGGGTGTTTCGGGCCAGAATAATGCTTTTTAATGGATGCAGGAGTTCTACTGTTATCTCCAGAAACCAGAAACAATTAACATAAAAGAATTCCTTATTCGTGGACCGTCAATAATCCCTTCCTTGATTTTCGCAAAAATTGGGGTTTTAAATAAGGTTCTCAGATAAGCAAACTCCTTTATTCAATGCTTTCAATGCAGTTTTTGAAGAGTCCAAGTTTAATATGGTGTGGTGGAAGAATAATGTTTCCTTTTTTGACGAGTTGAACGTATTTAATGTTGTCTTCGCCCACTGCGTTTTTTTTTTCTTTCCGACCATTGTTTTCTCTTTTACTAATGTTCTCGATCACGGCTGTCCCAGAGGCATAGGAAACACCAATCTTTTGTGTACCCACCTTGCATTCCACATAACATGGCCACCACTTTCAAATCCGCACAAACTTTCCAGTCGTGTTCTTCATACTTGATCAATTTCAACAATTTGACCATAGTCTCGTATAATTCCTTAGTGTTGAGAGCATGAGCGATGGGAATTGATGGTGTCTCGTTTTCGTTATGCAAAATTAGTGCTTTCAAACATTCATTGCTGCCGTCAATAAATACATAAATAAATAAATAAATAAATAGGTACCTTTCTCCTTGCATATCTCACCGTCGATAAACCAATTTTCAGTTAATAAATACCGCCACTCGGTTGCATTGTAAGCCTTTGTAAGGCATTGTAAGGCTTAAAGCTCCTCGAACAAACAAGGAATGTCCTTGCAAAAACTTACACAAGTGTTAAACACTGAAGTAAACAGTACAGGGAAATACAACGATTTGCAACACAAAAAGTTGCAACTTTTTTTAATTTTGTTGACCAGTGATAATCAGAGAAAAGCTAATTTCTCTATTTTGATTAAAACATCAAAATGAAGTGGGGACAAGTATTAATAACTCTGACTATTTTTGACCTGATTTTATTATTTACATTTGACAGTATTCATTTAAAACATTTTTTATAAATGTTATTTATGGGTCATAGTCATTCCATTCCCTTGATTTATATCCTTAATTATGTGCTCGTCAAATAATATACTATTACCTAAACTATTGCAATTATTCATCTAATAAATAAAATTAGTACACCTTTAATAAATAAAAAAACAATAGCGCCCACAACTGACCGAACGCGATTTAATTATTAAATTAAATTTATACATCGTGTTCGCATTAGTATTACACGGTACTTTATGATAAGCGCACTTGCACCATAAGCACATTTAATATTAATACATTACACGTAATTGCTCGAATTTTAATCGCAACAAATGGAAACGAAACAGTTTCCGGTGTTTTGTACCATATTAATTGGCAATTAATTCATATTTAACGCACGCACCAGATGTCATATGCTACCACGCCGAAACTATACAGGTATATTGACAACTGTGCATGTAATTATCTGCTAGAACCGAATTCAAATGGTAGCAGGGCTGTCCGTGTTATCGAACCACAATTGCATTAGCAGAGTCAATATAATCTGATACGACTATTCGTTAGTGGAACGCGTTCTTCTGGGAGGCAATCCAACCACTCCTCGGCTATCACGGACGCTAATGGATTGATTGGTCCAGAAAAAAAGAGCGACCGGCGTATACTCGAAGTACTTATTTCAGGGAAAAAATGCTTGCTCATGGTAAAATTTGCAGTGTTGATGTTTCATTGGACCGATCTGAAAACCTTTGTTCGTGGAGGGATCTATAAGATATTAAAATTCATATGTGCATTACGATTTGCTTGGTATTTTATCTAAAATTTGATTTAATTACCACAGCATCACCTAATGAGAGCACGTGGCGATATAAATAATTCCATCGAGCTCGTTTTTTGATGATTTAAGTTGCGATGCAGTTGTCAGCTAAAAGTTTGTCGCTCAGAAATTTTTACTTTATCATACGCAGTATGGTAAAGTATTGTAATCGTGCCGAAAAAAAAAATTGGGATTTTAGCGGAAATAGGTCTTTTTGGGTCCCCTGAACATTTTTGACCAAGGTCCAAAAAAATGTCTGTGTGTGTGTGTGTGTGTGTGTGTGTGTGTGTGTATGTGTGTATGTGTGTACCAGATTTTTGTGACGATGATTCCGGAGAAACTACTAAAGGTATCGGGGCGAAAGTTCAGATTTAGAAGTTTCATGACCAAACTGAGAGCTGAAAAGCTTTTGGTTCAAAACGGTCCAAAGGAACTAGCTATTTACTCTTAGCATTTTTCAAGGATTTTGCAAATGAACCGTCATTTCTGTAATTTCGTCAAAATAGATAAATAATAAAATAAAGTAGAGGATATTTGGTATAATTTATGTCTATAACATTTTTTGGTAAAATTAATAGTTTAGCTGCAGGAGCAAATTCTATTTGATCGAAATCGTGTCTGCATTAATAGTAGGTACTGTAGGTAGCCTGGATATTTTGCGAGTTTTGACAGTATTCAGAACGTCATCCGTTGCGAAACGTCAATTCAACACGCAAATGCATGGAGAAACACGCGCGCACGTACGCTATGTGAAACAATATTGAAACATCTTGGTGTCATACACAAAGTCAATGTGTATTTCGAGTGCGGATAGCAATGTTGTTATGAATTTTTTAAGGATTTTGCAAATGAACCGCCATTTCTGTAATTTCGTCAAAATAGTTAAATAATAAATTAAAATAGACGAAATTTTGTATAATTTATGTCTGACATACATATTTTGGTAAAACTAATAGTTTAGCTGTAGAAGCAAATTCTATTTGATCGAGATCGTGTCTGCATTAATATAAAGTTAGCCAGGATTTGCCAGATATTTTTATTCCAATAGCAGTAGGTAGTGTCAAAGGCTGATTTTTTGACTATACGTACTGTCAATATCTGTCAAATCTTGGCTAATTCGTTTTATTTTAATGCAAACACGATCATTCTCGATCAAATAGAATCTCATGCAGCTAAACTTGTATATAATTGTATATATTGTATGATAAAGTCATGTGCCTGGCCACATCAGATTTTTTTAGGTAGAATAGATTGCAAATTTTTAGCAAAGACCTGTAAATATGTTTTTTGATGCAGTTTAAATCATTAAACCTCACTGAAC
The DNA here is from genome assembly GCA_964023965.1 of Melinopterus prodromus. NCBI lineage: Eukaryota > Metazoa > Arthropoda > Insecta > Coleoptera > Scarabaeidae > Melinopterus > Melinopterus prodromus. Next base: position 9,950,331 of record OZ030392.1, on the reverse strand, counting down.
TATTATAATGTGAGAGCAAACAAGTAAAATACCAAATAATGATATAAGTAGTTTTCACCGTCCTCTATATAAATGTTTTATAGGACAAATGATGCCACGCAAATTCATTGAATTCGATCATATGTCTACTAGTTTTTTGCGTATTTAAACATTTGGGGTTATTATTAGGTAACAATATTGCTCCTAATTCTTAATACCTCGTTAGCCAATTTTGAAACAAAATACTATAATAACCTTACTGTGAAAAAAATGATTGCTTTAAAGTACGTTGTAATACAGACGAGTATGAATTAATGTTATACTATGAACAATTATTGTTATCGTATTTGTATTACTTATTTATAAAGGTGTCCCGTTGATTTAAATTGTTGTCTTTTTTATTTTTGTGGCTTAACAAACGTCTCACTATTGTTCTGGTTCTGTTTTTATAACATTACATGCTTTCTTCGGGTTTATTCACTTTTCACTTTTGAATACCATAGATATTATATTATGCAAATTGCACGAAGGAAACAGAAATAGAATTGGCGAAATCACCACAGAGTGGCAATATGCTGAAATCATAACTCTAAAATGACTTACCGGAAATCAACTGAACTGCGATATAATCCTGAAACATTTCTATATGACATGCATAAAAAAATATTGTTTACTTGTTTACCTATACTTATTTATACTTAAGTCCATCAAAACATAAGAAAGCATAAAGCTGATCTATAAACGAAATTCCATATTTTACTCGAGTAAAATAGGAAATTTTTGTGGTAAGAGGCTTAATAGAAGAAGTAAAAAAAATCTGATGTGGCCAGGCACATGACTTTATCATACTTTATATCAAATTAATAGTTTAGCTGCACGAGATTCTATTTGATCGAGATCCGTCGTGTTTGCATTAAAATAAAACTAGTTAGCCAGGATTTGACAGATATTTTGATTCTATTCGACAGTGACTATTGCCACTGAAAAGCTTTTTGTTCAAAGGGGTCCAAACGAACTGGATATTTATTCTTAGCATTTTTCAACGATTTTGCAAGTAGGCCTCCATTTCTGTACTTTCGTTAAGATAGTTAAATAATAAATTAGCTGCATTAGCAAGAATGAGCAAGTTTTGTTGCATGAGAAAATTCTATTTGATCGAGATCGTTCGTGTCTGCATTAATATGTTGATACTACTTACTGTCATTCTAAAGACAGTAAGTAGTATCAAACGCTGATGGAAACTATTATAAATATGATAGTCATGTGCATGGCCACATCAGATTTTTGTACCTTGATCAAAAATGTTCAGGGGACCCAAAAAGACATATTTCCGCTAACATCTCATTTTTTTTTTTCGGCACGGTTACAATACTTTGTCATACTACGTATGATACATAATGATGACAAATTATTATTCGACACTGATAGCCGTACAGATAATGAAGAGTGATCTCTTACTTATTTCTGATTTATTCCTGAGTTACCTATTTTAGATAATGATGAAGGAATTTGTGGTGGTACACCTGTTGGTGGTGTTTCTACATTGCTCAAACCGTTCAAAGCAATACTTGGCACAATTCAAATATTTGCAGAGAATGTCCTATCGTTCGGTTTGTTCAACTACTGATTTTAGGAAGAAATAATATTGTTTTAGTAAATAAAGAGAAACACATCAACACGTAAGCTATTTTCAAAATTAAAACCGAATAAAAACATGACAATCATAAAAAAACAAAAACAATATTCAGACAAGATTCTAAAAGTTATTGACACATGGCATAAATAGATTGTCAAAAACACTGCTATCAAGGTTTGTACATATTTCGTGAAAAAGGAAATTGAAAGTTTCCTCTTTATGACTTTATAGTATCATACGCCTAAAATACTCTTGTATGAATATATTTACCCATAACAAAACAAATATATTTTTGATTCCTCATCAGGTAATTAAGTTTATCGAACAACAGGAATTTTGATAAAGAAAATAATTACTGAATGACACTCAAACTGAGCGTTGCGGATGAAATGACACTGATCGGTGCGCAATTAATAATTTCTTGTATTCGCGCTTATCGAAACGATTTAATTTACCATGGCATGCCAATTAGTCCGCCAATTAACAAACAATCTGCCGGATCGCCCCAAACTAAGTCGCATATAAAATTATCGGAAAACTTCACCGCTTCGTACGTAAACCGATGACGCAAAACGCTTAAAATATTCGCCCATTACCACCACATTATCGTAATCCAGAAAACAACATGTATAAAAACGTTGGGATTGTACGATAGTAGCGACGACAGTTATGAATGTTGCGTAGTTTTGATGACAGCTAATCAATCACAGCCGCTGCAGTACCACCATTCGATTTCAATTATCAATAAATTAGTAGGCACCGAGCTGTTTTTGGAAATTTGAATTTACGTTGAAAAAGTTGAATCCGATCATTGGTTGAATAGAGAGGTTTTTACGAAAGTATTGCATAGATTAATGAATGCATTTTGAAATAATTTTGTCGGATATTATTCTTTGAACATATCAGCATGTATTATTCATCAACGCAATAATAAATTACTCTGGTAATATCTCGTATAAAATGCAAATTATGTGGACCAACAATTGCCCCAGTAAATTTGTGCATCCTGGATGCTGTGTAAAAGTTGCTAAACTTTATTAAATAAACATTACGTCCAAGCTTGCAGCGACCAGCATGTGCCGTATACATCCATAACTAGTGTACGTATATACCAGAACTGATTAAATTTTGAGCACGTGTTACGTCTACGTGAAAGATAAGGCAATATTGCCAACAAAATCAGCTAACGTGTACAACAGCGCCACATACGAGCCGGCTAAAGACCGAATATGATACCAAAATAGAATCTCGAAGCTATTCCTGGATTCCACAACAAAAAGGGCGTGGTCTACGTACTGAAACTATAGTATCTCGTCTGCAAATTCTACTGTATCATGTTGAAAAATGGTTACTTTAGAAACATTATGAACTCTGAAAAATGAAGAAAAAAAATAACTTTCCCTGTACACATCTTATGCATCTGCTGATTTTTGGTAGATTTGACAGATTGTATATTGGAAATAACTGCTAAACTTGATGGAGCACAACTCGATTCTACTAACATAGGGTACTTACCTATAACTTTTGACTCAAATTTAATGTGACTCTAAAACAGATTGGAAGTAAAATTCAAAGCTTCAGGGCAGCATTTAATAAAAAAAATATAATGAAGAATAATTATTTTTAAAAGAAAAAATCTACTTGCATCCGAAGAATTTCACAATCATAATAATGCCATATTCCGAGTTATGCCATCGGCCAAAGTTAATAATTCCTAACTTATTCGCAATTATTCTAAGAGTTTGTAATAATGCTAAATAAATGCTCTTCATTTTATTTTTATTGTTATTTTTTAAATTGTAACGGGAATTGTTTTTGCATAGGTTGGTGTGTATTTTCTTGTTTCTTCGTTTTGTTAATATTATAACTGCTGAATCGTTTGGAGAAATAGTAAAACTGATAAGGTTATTAACTGGAAAGAATGTCCGTAAACTTACAAACATTTATTCAATACAATACTGCAGAAAGCCTGTGAAACAACAATGCATTTTTCCAGTACCTCTCTGTGGTATTGAGTTATTCCTACAAATTCAAATATAATTTAACTTTTTGGCTGACATGTTCCTATTTGCTTGATACAGTGAAATTGCTTAACACGTTTTTTCCTGTTTATGAAACTTTTAGCTCATTACAAAATTTAAACTTAAAAATGTCAAGAAAAGTACGTTGTATAATATTTTTTTATTTGTGTGTCATCGGATTTCAACCCTAATTTAAGATTAAAGGTTGAGAAATGTTGTCTCTTCGTCCCAATAAGTAATTCCCTATACCTGTTTGCAATGGCTATTGCTATCACCGTATGTTCCTTTAGATCTAAACTAGGTTACAAAATTTAAACTTAAAAATGTCAAGAAAAGTACGCTGTATAATATTTTTTTATTTGTGTTTCATCGGATTTCAACCCTAATTTAAGATTAAAGGTTGAGAAATGTTGTCTCGTCGTCCCAATAAGTAATTCCCTATACCTGTATGCAATGGCTATTGCTATCACCGTATATTTTAGATCTAAACTAGGTTTACAAGAGCTAGTTTTCAAGAGTTTACAAGAGGTAGCAACAAAACCATTTTTATTTTGGAATTTTGTGTCTATTGTCCTAAAAAATGATAAAAAGCCAGACAGTACTTCCTTAAAAGTTCCCACTCAAAAACTAAATCACCTTCTTTAATTCTATGACGTCATCACATTGATAGGTATTCAGTTTATTAAAACAATACTTAAGATTCTTTTTGTTTCATCGTTATATCATATACCTACAGGAAGATAAGAAATAAGTTTACATAATTAAGGATGTGTATTATAAAGGACCTACCAGATCTCCAAATAGTTTAGTAGCGACGTAAATCTACTAGAGGAGTAAATCGTATTTGGAAATTCTAAATCAATGTAGGACAGAATGTAAACTGTTAATTGTTCTGAAAATTTAATGCGAAGTATAATTTATTTGTACAATGTTGCCGTAGTGATATGTAACTAAATTATAGAAATAATTTTTGAATGTAATCAATTAAGGTTAATTTTTATAAGGTTTGTACGATAAACGTAAATATGTGAATCTAATCGACAGATCTAGGGAATAAATTACCACTAGAAATTCAACAGAGTAAAAAATATTTTCCCATTAAATTTGTGATGTTATATGGCGCATTGCACGATCGAGTAGGGCTTTGAAAGGACAGACTAAAATTTTATTCATCCATCAAATTAAAAATAATACTAATTATTATTTAATATTATTAATACCTACTAATAATTAAACCGATAAAATATTTGGATTTAAAATAATGTGAAATAAAGTTAATGAGCTTTTTATTTCTTCAATATTAATAACAAATAATAAGAATCGACGACTGGGATACAGTTAAAGCTGGTACCTATATGAAACGATAAAGAGAAAATAAAGAAGAATGTTGCTGACGTAAAGGTAGCTGTTATTAGGACAAAATTTGCACTAGGTACCTACAATATACTGACACTCACTTGAAGTAGGTAATAAAATGTAATATTAATATTACGCCACGAGTACACCAGCAAACGTTTCAAAAATTAAATATAGATGACGGTATTTGCTATAACTTATATTTTCTTTACTAGGTTGTTACTAGTACTCCTCATCAAAACGATATGTAATATTTTACGTTATGTATTTCTGCTAATGTATTTTGTAACACGAATATTATCTCCAATTTATCTACAATATTACTTATCCAACTTATACAACTACTATCTACATTCTACTTATACAACCTCAATGGCATCTGGTGGCCTCATAATTGTAATGTACTGAGATATGATTCACTCTTGAAATAAAGAAGTCCAGCGCTCGGCTGTCGGTTAAGGTGAATCATTCCATCTTAGCCTGTGGCAGTGTGCGGATGGCTGAAATGAATTAGTTGTTCTAATTACAAGTGATACAAATGTTATTGATTATAAGTGAGACAAGTGCAACTGTATAATAATCAATACGCATGAAGATCTGCATTACGTCGCAACAACACACTCTACAACGCTTCTGAGGTTCTCGTTTGCATAATGAGTTAGGTTTCTTTGCATCAATGTCTCGAATCTTCAGCCGGTCCGACTTCTCAAGCTTATTGCTTTTCTGTCCAGCACAAGTTTTCTTCCTTTGTAAGATGGAAAATTCTAACCAAAAACTAGAATGTTCAAACGAAGCCGCAAATCTCTCGATAAACAGAAACTTTTCGGTCGTTTCAGCTGGTCACACAGAAATGTTGCAAAACCAAAGTATGCAAGGCATCCGTTGAGGCAATTAATTTAATATCTGAATGTACAAGATTATTTATGAACATCTTATTTTAATTATACCTTTTTTAGTTTTTAATGATTTTGTAAGTATCGAATAACTGCATAAAATAGATACAATGGAGATAAAAAAGAGATATTACAATTCATGCTCTCTTAAACCTAATGAAAAAATAAACCACATTCAATTGTAATTAATGCGTCTTGTTCATTAATGAGTTACATAATGTAGTGTAATCGTGCTTGTAGTCACAACGAATTTGATTTCTATTCATATGTTGGATAGACTTTATCTGTTGCAATTGTTGTTCGAAAGATTTAGAAATAAATGACAATAATGAACGGTTAAAAATAGTAAATGTCAATTCAAGGTCACTGTCAATTATGCAGTTTTTATGCAGACTACTGCTAACTTATTAACCTAGAAAATCTCCATAACTCATGATGCTACTTCAAGATTTCAAAACAAAATACATCAAGAATAAATACCTAACTATTTCAGGATCTGAAAATCCCTATTTCCTCTACAGCAATAACAGTAAATATCTATCTATACAGCATGCAATTTCCATCGACCGAAAGATGATTTATACGTTGAGAAGCTGCACTATCCATAAAACTTTTATGTATACGTATAAACCGAGAGAGAGACAATATTGCCAACGGAACTCTCACCGAATATTATTCCATTCTTGGTGCGCTTTGTACGCGGCAGAGAATCGTCTTTGCCGGTTAGACTAGACTAGACGAACGGCGGCGGCTGGAGAGGACGAGACCGGAAGGCAAAGGAGGAGGGAAGCTGATGGAATCGCCATTACGACAATTCAATCTAGAATCCTTTGAGAGCGGTTTACGATCGCGATTTGAAGATCCATTGTTGGACGGTGCAGGGCCGCCGTTGTCTAGAAACAGGAAATTAGAGCGACGGCGACGGCGACGCACGGCGCTCGGCTTTGCGCCCGACGACGGCGTCGTTGAAAGGCCACCAGGACGACCCATATCGTTAGAATTTCTTTAAAATTGCAGCGGGTGTTCTGTATATCTAGGTCTCTATTCTCTGTATTCGTACACGTCGTAGAATCGAGAGCGCTAGAATCGCGAGGTAAATTGGTTTTGTTAACCGCAGATGGGATTTTCGTCGAGAGATCTATTTTTCTGGAATTGTGGATGATGGGGTGTGCACTGTGTCGTGTGCTGGTGCATGAAAATACTAAATTTCTACCGATGAGTTAAGTCCTTAGTCGTCTTCAGTCTGCCCTCTCACGCTCATCTGTAATGTTCTTGCATCTGGAATTTTTAGTGCCTAGAATGATTTTCTTTTGTGCTTTCTTCTTTTTTATTAACAAATATTCTCTGCAAGCATTAGATAGATAATAATGTTACAGAAGAACTTACTTCTAACCATGTATTGTATACAATTCCGACACACATGTTTGATTTAAGGACGTGCTATTTTTACATGTACCTAATTCCTACACCCATAAATTTGTAAGTAAGAGTAGTTAAAAGACTAGTACACTGCATTATTATGAAAAAATCTGATGTGGCCAGGCACATGACTTTATCATACAAAATATAAAATTAACAGTTTAGCTGCACGAGAATCTATTTGACTGAGATAAATCGTGTCTGCATTAAAATTAAACTAGTTAGCCAGGATTTGACAGATATTTTGATACTATTGACAGTAGGTATTGTCAAAGCATCAGCATTTGACACTACCTACTGTCATCAGAATAATAGTTGTTTATCTCACAAGTGCCGAAAGTACGGAATAGCGCGACGAGCGGTGATGCGGCGCGTCACCGATGGCGGAGCGTCGCCGTCGCATGTGAGCGGGTCATGTAGTTTTCGGCAGGAGTGACATCAACGTTTTTTGTGTTGCTTATTGAGAAATAGGTATTTAAAAAAATCAAAAATGGTTATTTTTCTGAATAGGAAATGTTAGGTTTATACCACTTCTACGAAACGTCAAGTTTAAAAAGTTAATTCAAATTCTGACAGATTTATATTCATTCATGACACTGTAGATGTCACATCCGTACCAACATACTAAAATATAACTACACTCATCGCTATACATTATTTACTTTCTCAATTTATCGCTTTTACAATTAGATATAACAACGGGTTGATATATCTTATCAACAAACAATCAAATTGGTGATCTTATTTTATTTGAATTTTGTATTTTGTGCTTTGCCGCACTAGAGCGGCAACGTTCCATAGCGGTTCTCCAACCTCTGATGAAATCAGCTGTTTTCGAGTGTGACAGCCATAGACATTTCTGCGTTGACAGCACAAAAAAATATTTGTCAAAATTCTGGCTACTATGTATTTTCATATCAGTGCAGATGCGACCTATCTCGATCGAATAGAATTTGCTCTTGCAGCTAAAGTATTAATTTTACCAAAAAATGTCATAGGCATAAATTATTCAAAATTTCCTCTACTTTAATTTATTATTTAACTATTTTGACGAAATTTGACGACAATTTTTGTACCTTGGTCAAAAATGTTCAGGGGACCCAAAAGACCTATTTCCGCTAAAAACAAATTTTTTTTTTTTGGCATGATTACAATACTTTATTATACTGCGTATGATAAAGTAAAAAAACATTTTTAGTCAGCCTAAATCGATACTAGTAGAATTTTCGTAATTACTCTTATCCTGTAGCGATGTAAAAAGAAGTCAAATTGCAGTTACCTTATAAGGAAGTAATCAACTTTTAGCATAACACTTAAGTATAAAGACCAGTTAAAATTTTAGGTTATATTCTGACCGTTGGAACATTGGTAGAGTTTTGTTGGGTTATTTTTGAGAAAACCAATATATGTATGTATTTATGGTACTTATTTCTCGCAATTTTTAATTAGTTCTTTTCTAGTTATGAAGTTTAATAATATAAAATAAACAATTAAATCTGTTATTGTCAGTGCTAAAACTTCTTTTGGTAAATGTTCGTTTACCGATGAAGACATAGTTGTAATCTTTAATATTTATTTTTGTATTCGACCATTTAAAACAATTTTATAGTCGAAACGTAGACAGTAGTTTGTATCCAATGTCATCTCATGTCTCAAACTTTATAACTGAAAATATGTAATAATAACAGTAGGTATTAAAAGTAACATAAACTGGAATTTATTATATAACTATTTACAACACAATCTAACATTGCATCCATTTGAAAACACTGAGCAACTAAAAAATAATAATAGCCATACGAAAACTTATCAATTCATAGGATTGCCATATTTTGTGGTGGCACTGTCGTTAGATTGGTGATCGGCAAATATACAGTGTGATTTTACCTGTTGAATCTTTTACCGTAGAATCTGAATCTAAATGCAAAAATTCTTAATTATGTCTAGGAATTCTCAAAAACTAGTGTCAATTCACAATTTTTTCCTGAAGAAAAAGAGACAACCGAACCCAGAATCGGTTTTAATTTGTTATTTTTTGTCAACCGAGTGGTAATTTGTTTTCGATTCTTATCTTTTTAAAAATTAAGTAATTGGAAATATAAGGTTATTTTGGCATCTACACTAAAAAATGTTTTTATTTGGAGGTAACAATATTGATGGATGCTAATTTAATAAAATGAATTATAAGCAAAACATGTGTTTTTAAATAAAAATTTAATAGATTTTAATTAAGAGTAAAAGCCGGTAGCGATCACTAAATATAAGTTTAATATTATTAAATGAGAACGATCCTAATCTCCAGTACGTCCAACATAAGAATGTAACAGCGTTATACTTTTTTATTTCCAATGTATTTTTTTTATATAATTCAACGGCAAAGCTATTGCAAAAAATCCATACGCCCTCTTCAAGTACAATATCAAAATAAATGTAAACATCAAGAAATTATATGATCGATGTTTTACCGGAAAACTAAACTATTAAATAATATCCATATTTCTGCTAGTAACGATTTAGGATTATTTGTTTTAATATCTCAGGTATTTTGGTAACAAGTACGCGATCATGTTCAACATAAAAAAAAATAAAATTGGGTAAGAACTAAAAAAGATATGAGTGTTTACTCTGTTTAAGATGTGGAAAAAAGAACTTGTTGTCTTAACCTGTTGTTGTGCTAACATTCGTTTCTGATAAATCCGCTTCTATTACAATCTTGTTTACAACGTTTATCACATACAAGTAGGGTTGCCTACATGGTCATTTTGTCCCGGAGACTTCGGGTTTGGCGACCATTCTGCCAGCTACGGGTTTTCTGTTAAATTCCCTGGGTTAACTAAAGGTAATTCCCAATGATTTGAAAAACTGTAGCGACAAATCAATATTTTTTTAATTATGGCAATACAGTAATGGTTATTCTAATCATACAGTGCGCAGCGATTTCCCTTGAAAAAAAGGGAAATTTTCTCAAAATAAGAAGCACTCTATTACTGAATCTTCACAACAATTTAATTTTACTTTTTGTGAGCATGTGAGAAACTTTGAAAGTAGCAATTCCAGCATGTTTAGATTTTGTCACATGTCTAGTCAATACAATAGGAATTCTGTAGCGGTACGACGAACGCAGAAGATTGTATTCTGCCTCGATGATCATAGACTGAGACAAATCTAATATCAAAAATGGTTTGCAACATTCGACATTCAATAATGATACATTATTTAACAATAATGTATCAAAATCAAATGTTTTTAACTTTCGTTGATTATTTTAATATGTATGTTGTTCTGATGATAAGAAATGTCCCAACAATATGTTTGAGTTTGTCCAAGGCAGTTCACAGAATAGTATCATACTGGTCTGCCAAAAAACAGCATTTTTTTAAATCATGGAGATGACGACAGCGATGCCTTTATTTGAAAATTTTATTATTAGTTGGACTATATGTTTACAAAGACTGAGAGATATAGTTATCATTTTTGGCTAGAGACACATTCATTATGGGGGTTTATTCAAAAAGCCCATATTGTCCGCATTAATTGAAACTTTTATAATTAGTTAGGGAACGTGTAGATGATTACTTCAAGCAAAATCACATGATCCCAAAATTATGCTTAGTTTAGTTAGTAATATTGGCATTTTGTCTCAAGTTGGTTGTGTCCTAAAAATCGACAATAAGAGGCAGAACCGAAAAGATGGAAAACTGGTAGATTAATTGAAATAAATTGATTTACTTAGTTACTAGCATCTAGATCTCATCGTTTTCTACACTACCTACATCCAAATTTCACACCAAAACGTTACTAAAAAGTATGTGTCGAAGCCGCACACTTTTGTGGCGGCTGTTATTAATTTAAACTTATGTTCCATAATATTAGTATTTTTCTCCGGGTCAGCATAGGCACAATGTTGCCAACTCTACATACAAAGTTAAAAAAACAGTAGCGCCGCTCTATTGACATATTTTCTTAATGTTAACTTATTGAAATTTAAAATTATGGTATTAAACGATTTAGAGGGAAACACAAACCAGAATTGATTCAAAACTGCAGTTATCAAAGTTGTTTCCATAATGTTTGTACCTTCCATAATGTAATATGCAAACATAAAGTTCACTTCGGTTTTAGAAATACTACCATTGTTGCACCTAAAGGACTGAAAAGATATGGAAGGAAATCCGGCACCTTCGCCATTCCTGATTTCCGCAATACTTTCAAAAACTCAGTTCCATACCATCCCAAAAAGCGGGCACTGTACGAATGAAATAGATCGGTCAAATTTATCACGAATAACCTTCGATACACGTAATTTCCATACGCAGTTTCTTTACCCTGACGTTTCCATCATGAGTTTAGATTACCCCGGTGGCAAAGGAGACCCCATATTTTCTATTTCTTGTAACTCAAAACGAATGAAAGTAAATTTATGTTATAGGTAATATATTCTTACAGTTTTATGTTAAAAAACGTTATACCATTGGCACAACGCATATTTTTAAGGTTAAGATTCCACTGATGTACGACTTTAATACCGCACTTCAGAGGCGGCCCCTATAATACATTTACACCTTCGCTCTGTACACTCATCCCTCTTTATGCGTAGCGCTCGTAGATTTCAGAAAGTAAACATAAAGCGGAAAATGCGTAGCAGAGAGAAAAGAACAAAAAAATAAAATAAGCACCAAGCGAGGTCCTTGCTCGCTACGCTGGCGAAGGGGGGTTTCTTTTTTATGGGGGCGGTAAATTTCGCGAAACATTAGGTCGCCGTGTCTTTGTGCTCTCTTAAATATTTGCGCTCCACGGTCCGTATATAAAATCTGTGAGGGTACGTGCTGCGAATTAAAAGCAGTTCTTCATTAAAATATTTACCAAGAGCGAGAAAGAGGCGCTGGGTGTATAAGGAGGCCGTGTGTTGAGCGAATGGGGTGACAGTTTTTGAGTGGGTGTGATTTGGAGACCCTTCCGTAAAATTACTATTATTATCGCGGCCTTTTTATGCGATCGCGGGCTGGATTTTATTACAGCTTGCGTTTAAGTCTATTATACCGTCCTGACCAAACGTTGTAAATTTTGCACAATCTAGAGCGGCAACGTAAAATATTATTTTGTTATCGGCTATAACATTTTTAGTAGATGTTTCTGGGGCGTGAAGAATTATTGCTGGATTTGAATTATTATCTTTTCGAGAAGAAACGCGTTACATAATGGCACAATACAGGGTGTCTCAATTTATTAATAATCTACATAAATTGTCTGAACAGCAGACTTACCAAAATTATTAACAATTGGGATGTTACCATAAAAGTAACTTTGAATACCAAATAATAGGTATATTCTAACAAAACAGCAAAAATAAGACGTTATAACATTGATTTTCTACAAGCGGTGATATATCATTTCAACGTTGTTTTCAATTATTCCAAAGCAGAAGTCTACGTCACCCAAATATGAAACAAACCTGGTTCGAGATCTAAAAAATAAAAAGCAAATTTGTTCATTTTTTGACCTTAAAAATACTGATAAAAGTGTTAATTATTCACTGAACCACACGTGTTTTTCGCTAAGTGTACATGTTAAGCATCTTCAGTGCTTTATAATAAAATGAATTTTGCGTACTGCTTTTTGTATATTTTGATAATCTAAAATGACCCTTTTGCCTAGTATTGTATTCATGCTGTTAAATAATTACTCATATAATTTGGGAGTTTGTTATTTATGCATTTATATACCAAGGTTAGTGCCTGATATACTGTTCCTTGTTTAACATTTAATAAATTTAATTTACTCAACATTGACTCGATACTGGTTAATTGGAGCTTTGTAATAAAATTCTGTGTGCTCGATTTTGTTGTACTTGAATTTTTTTAATGTCTTTGTTTGTTCACAAAAATAATATATTGCTCGAATAATTAAAATATGGTTCTATAATCGTATGGTACAAAGACATTCTAGTTTTTAATGTAAATTTATTAGGTATTCTTCCTAAGTAGCTAATCTTACGGCTCACCTTTCTAACTTTCTACTCCATATAACTCGTAAACATCAGTGTTGTCTAAAATGACACCTTGATATTTAAATTTGTCCTCTATCTCAACAACTGTGTTATAGATAACTATTTCTGGTGTAGGGTTTACCAAAATTCTATTTCTCAATGTCATAGCTTTTGTTTTCAATACATTCAAACATAACTTATTTTATTTATACCAATTTGATATCGAAACCAGTTCAGACTTCAATGTCGTTCAATGTCGCGATTACATCAAGTAAGTTATCTCCTGGAATTGATATTAGTGTATCGTCTGCAAATAGGTTTAACTAGTGAAGCAACATCCTTTATGTACAAATTAAATAAAACTGGTCCCAGAACAGAACCTTGTGGTACCCCTAAGCTATTTTGTAATTCACTTGGCTCATATTCTCCAATCCTAACCTTCTGCGTCCTGTTTTCAAACCATTTCAATTCTATTCCTCTCATCAAAAAATGTTGAGCATTCCATACCGAATTTTATTTTGCAGAATAATAATGCTAAATAATTGTTAGTGGAGCAAAATAAGACTGATATGGTGCGTTACCTCGGAACCCGTTGGAAATACATTGGAGTTGGATTTTTATGATTCTTTTTTAAAACGTTACAAATTGAAACCACTTGAACCTTTACACCTAGAAATGGACGCTATTTATTTTTTTACTAAATATTCGCATTTGTTTAAATTGTTAAATTGTGTATATCAGGAATCATAATTTGATTTTATGTACATAGTGTTTCGAAATCGATTACCAAAAGGTTATATATCACCCATATACCCAATAATAGAACAACTTTTTGAAAAGCAATAAACGTTGTGCTAAAGCTTTACAAAATAATCTTCAGTTGAAGCCACACAATATAAGTTCAACATCGTTATTTAGAAGTTCTACATTTTACATTCATGAATATTGCTACGTCAAGTAATTACCTACAATTTGGTGTATGATAGAAAGCTATACAATAATATTTGTAAAAGTTATACATATTTTGTTAACGCAACCAAAATATCCCTAACAAAATCCCTAACTAATTACGTACCATTTGACATAAAAGCAACAAATTTCAACAAAATTTGTAAGTTATAAACCTTTTTCTGTAGCTAAGATATGTAATTTGTACCGCAATGCTCAAATAAGTAGTAGATTAAATAATTATAATATAGGAGTTGTTTGCCGCAAAGAAAATCCCTCAGCCGTTAATGAGTAAATACGGTGATTAATTACCTTTAGTTTGACATAAGAAGCAAAGAGATGCAACATTTTTGTATAACCTTTTTTTCGTAGATTTTCCTCGTAATTGATCTCAAAACTTGTATTGATAGTATATGCAAATTATTGTGATTTAGAGACTAATCGAGATAGTCTATATGTCACGTATGGAATAACGTCATAAAGCCATATTTTAAAAAGTTAAGAACAAATTTCAGCATTGACTTTGTGTATCTTTTGGCAGTCGGTACTCAATATTGTTACAATAATTAATCCCCTAAATCATCATAATTTGTTTATTTCTCAATTAGTTGTATCCAATCATTGTATCAGTGTATCCAACCAGTTGCTACAGAAAAATGTTTTAAAAAATGTACCATCCAACAAATGGAAACGTATTACTAGCAATACTTTTCATAACGAATCTACAGTGAACCTATCTAGTCGGTAATCATTGAATTTTCTTGGTCGCTTGCATCCACCAGATCTTATGTAAATCGAAAATTTGAATGTAAATAACTATAAAACGAACCGTATCGCGGCTTCATAGTGCGTGGCGAACCACCGTCTGAAGGAAACTGAGAAGAAATTCGCCATTTCTCCTGCCTTCAAACCCTGAGATATCTTCCCATTTATTTTCAATGTGTTCTTATATTTCACTTGTCTCTCGTCATTTTGCGGTTTCGCTCGCACCGCATATATTTCGCATTACTGCGGATGGCTGCGGCGAGACGAGAGGATATGAGGTCTCCTTTTTGCCCCGCGGCAATCTGAACTCGTGATGGAAATGTCAGCGCGCGCGAAAAGAAACTGCGTATGGAAATTACGCATGTATGGAGAAGTTATTCGTGATAAATTTGTTCGATGTTTTTCGTTCGTTGCTAGCCCGAGTTTATTGGGACGGTATGGAAATGAGTTTTAGAAATTATGGCTGAAATCGGAAATACTAGTGCTTAAATTCATGTAATACATCAAGTTATTTTGTACTGGTACCAAAACTTATAGTTTGTTGTTATTATGTGTCTAAATTCTAATATAATCGAAATAAAAATTAGGATAATTTTGCATACAGTGTGATTTGAGACAGCTTTTAGTTAGTGGAAAATGAAATATTGTATTGAGTAATTTATCGCAAAAGCGACTATTGAGAAAAACTTTTTCAATTTGTTCAATGTTGAAGCCTGAAATGGCCGTTTACAAATCTCAAAAATCAAGCGTACACAACCATGAATAAAACCGAGTTGATGCTCCCTGTATGCACTACTGAGCATACCAATGTGATAAAAGTGGGTGGAATTCATGCTCCAGATTGTAAGAATAAAACTGAATTAATTAGATATAAGTACCTACATACTGTAATATTAACAAGGGGTGGTAATTCTTGCAGAAACCTCCATACTTTGATATGAAACTTGGAAATAGTTAGTACAAGATGGCGGTAAATTTTAAGTTAAAAAACTACAGCCAGGCCTGGGATTCGAACCCAAATGTACGGACAGCCGGTCCGACGTTTTTTTACTTTATCATACGCAGTAAGATAAAGTATTGTAATCACGCCGAAAAAAAAAATTGAGATTTTAGCGGAAATAGGTCCTTTTGGGTCCCCTGAACATTTTTGACCAAGGTACAAAAAAATGTCTGTGTGTGTGTGTGTGTCTGTGTGTGTGTGCGTGTGTGTGTGTGTGTGTGTAAACGATTTTTGTGACGACGATTCCGGAGCAACTACTAAAGGTATCGGGACGAAAGTTCATATTTAGAAGTTTCATGACCTAACTTAGAGCTGAAAAGCTTTTGGTTCAAAAGTGTCCAAAGGAACTGGTAGTTTATTATAAGCCTTTTTCAAGGATTTTGCAAATGAGCCGCCATTTCTGTAATTTCGTCAAAATAGTTAAATAATAAATTAAAGTAGAGGAAATTTTGAATAATTTATGCCTATGACACTTTTTGGTAAAATTAATAGTTTAGCTGCAAGAGCAAATTCTATTCGATCGAGATAGGTCGCATCTGCACTGATATGAAAATACATAGTAGCCAGAATTTTGACAAATATTTTTTGTGCTGTCACCACAGAAATGTCCATGGCTGTCACACTCGAAAACAGCTGATTTCATCAGAGGTTGGAGAACCGCTATGGAACGTTGCCGCTCTAGTGCGGCAAAGCACAAAATACAAAATTCAAATAAAATAAGATCACCAATTTGATTGTTTGTTGATAAGACATATCAACCCGTTGTTATGTCTAATTGTAAAAGCTATAAATTGAGAAAGTAAATAATGTATAGCGATGAGTGTAGTTATATTTTAGTATGTTGGTACGGATGTGACATCTACAGTGTCATGAATGAATATAAATCTGTCAGAATTTGAATTAACTTTTTAAACTTGACGTTTCGTAGAAGTGGTATAAACCTAACATTTCCTATTCAGAAAAATAACCATTTTTGATTTTTTTAAATACCTATTTCTCAATAAGCAACTCAAAAAACGTTGATGTCACTCCTGCCGAAAACTACATGACCCGCTCACATGCGACGGCGACGCTCCGCCATCGGTGACGCGCCGCATCACCGCTCGTCGCGCTATTCCGTACTTTCGGCACTTGTGAGATAAACAACTATTATTCTGATGACAGTAGGTAGTGTCAAATGCTGATGCTTTGACAATACCTTCTATTGATGCTATTGACTATCAAAATATCTGTCAAATCCTGGCTAACTAGTTTAATTTTAATGCAGAACACGATTTATCTCAGTCAAATAGATTCTCGTGCAGCTAAACTGTTAATTTTATATTTTGTATGATAAAGTCATGTGCCTGGCCACATCAGATTTTTTTTTCATGGGTCGCGTTAGTCTAATTCGTAAAACGTCGGACCGCCAATCCGTACATCTGGGTTCGAATCCCAGGTATGGCTGTAGTTTTTTAATTTAAAAATTACCGCCATATTGTATTAACTATATCCAATTTTTGTAATATTAATGTATCCTATGTATAACGGAAAAACAAAAAAAAATATATTAATTTTACCAATGAAAATGTTTAACGACATATTTTGTCAAATTAATGTTATCACCACTTTATTAACCTATAAATTTTACCATTTTATTGACCGAATTTGTATTCAGCACGGAAGATCTATCAAAAACGCCTAGTCATTTTCAATTCCAATAATATGAACTTGAAAATGCAAAGACGAGGTGGCTTTCCCAAAACTGTACAATTAAGCCAATTTGCAAGCTACTTCTTTGTGGAAATGCTATATGAAACTACATAGCCTCGCATATTGGTGGTAGTTGTTTCCTTATATTTTACGGAAGGCGAATTAAACATAAACTCTGCCACGCCAGATTTCAAACTTTTATTCTTATGACTTGTTGTATTTACTTCAAGTTATTGAGCACAAAGCATATGTACTCATTTTTCTGATTTAATAAACGAAAATGTAAAAACAAATTTGCAAAGTTTTGCTATTTGACATTTACTACAAAAATTTATACAAATTACTATTATCATACTGTACAATAAAACGCTAACGTGGGTTTTGTCTGGTCACTTTCCCTAGTGAAGAGGGTTGACCGCAGTCCCGAGACCACTATACCGTATGACTCCCCATCGTCTGCGGATTCATACACCGTTCTTCCCGTCATCCCTTGGAGGGCCTATTAGTTAGCTCATGACTGACCAGAATATCAGAATATAACCTTAGTATCGTGAGTTTTCAAGATATTTCCACTTTTATGAATTTTGGAATTATGTTTTCCAGTGACACAACTATGAATACAATATTCTAATAAGTTTTTAATATGTCTTACGCAACATTGAGCAGCCAATGATATACCAGAAAGAAAATCATTTTTTCCCACTCATGAGTTGTTTTTTTTTTATTAGCTAGCGAAAAGAAAAAAATAATAAAAAAGGAATATTTTAAAAAATGTTCGTCTTTTTACTTTTTTGTCGATACTATAAGTAAACTTCAAAATTTCATACACCACATCCATGTTCCTCAGTGCTATCAATATTTTTGAATTATTAGCCCTTGGTTGAAATGTTGCCGTTAATTTTCTAAATTAGGTTTGCGCTAAAGAGCAACTCCACAAATAGGATACCTACCTTCCACTTTATCCAAACCCGGTGTCTACCAATTTGCCAAGTTGCTCCACATACTGTTTCAAAATCAACTAGTAAAATTTTATTATTACTTTATTTTTTATAAACTCTCAGTAAAATCCTGAAAGGCCAGCGTGCGTTCCAAAAATTCAAAGCTAATTCGGCTTGAGAACATCTTAACTCTCGGACATACATTACCTCAAAAGTTAGTCCATCGTTTCGACTAGTTCTTTAGAATAGCGAAAGAATGTGTCGCATTTTGGTCGATACCACAGTACTCCCCAGCGCTTGACTTTCCCGGAGTTCTTGCGGTTTCTATTGAAATGTTTACCGCTCGAAAGGCGGTTGGTATGCAGCGCTGGCATCCGGTGCCGTTTTCAGATGGGGCGAGCCATTCGGACCGAATGACGCAATACAGCATTATCGACGGTGTTTCAGTATTTTGGACACGTAACTGCGTATAATACCGTAATTCGTAACATTCTGGGCTAAAAGAAATGAACCGGATTCACGGACGGACTCCATTAAGTCATTCAATCGGGACAAATGTAGATTCCATGCGTTCGGACTACCGGATATACGTAGAACATATGTGGTATGGGAAGCAATTTGGGCATGAGATTATTATGTCTGTAGTATTTTCGCCAATATGTTTGATTAGAAGCGATATTTTGTATTCAATATGTATATAAAGTTGTAAAGCTTTCTCAGACCAGTAATATTTTTTTATTCAATAGATACATAACAATCTAATCATAATTGAGTATTAACTAACTGACTAATAAGTTCTAATGACTTATTCTACTAATACATCGTAACCAAACTGGCACCAATTGATGTCTCAGGTTTGGAAACTCCATACAAGTCTTCATTTCATTAAAAGTAAAAAATGCAACAGTTATATTTTAGGTATTTTAAAGACTCTTATATACCCACTCGGTTCATATTTAGTTCTGCTGATTTTGCTGATCTAAAATCAGGAATAGCTCCGCACAATTAAATGCTAATGATTTTGAAGTTATGTTTACATGCGACCTAACCTATTTAGAGCCATATCGTAAGTTTGTCCGGTGTAAAACAGTCTGGGATCCAGCCAATCACAGGAGAGGTTATCGTACACTGACATGTAACAGGAAAATAATAATAAATAATAAACAAACTTTATTCTATGTTTGACATTTCTATTGTTTGACAAAATGTTTGACATTTTAACTGTGTTGACACGTAATAAAATGTCAGTTTTTATGAAACAACTTTTTTCCCGGGAAAAAAGTAAGTCACATCGATTGAATTTAATATATTGTAGTAATATGTTTTTCAATATAAAATCGCCATTTTTCCTGGTCACAGAAAAAATAGTGTATTATACACGGGAAGAATGTTAGATTTTAGCTCTCGGTTTTTTGTCTCCCTCCGCTTCGCGTCGGAAGACAACACAACATCGAGATAATATCTAATAGGTACTTTTTCCCTTGTATAATAAATAACTATTGATGTGAATTTACAGTGGGAATAGTAGGTTTTTTTGCCCTGCAACAATCAGTGTAATTTTACATCTCCATAGTATTTTTAGTTAGTTATTTTATGTTTACTCTGTGAATTTACAAGAATTTAGCCGGAATATTACACCGATTTTAATGTAATTTTAAGTGCTATATGTGGCAATGCGTAATTGAACACCTATTTTAATGTAATTTTAAATGAAATATGAGATAATACGTAATAATTTTACATCTACTTTAGTGTAATTATCAATGAAATATGTAGTATATTTGATTTGTACAATTTTATTCTGATTTTGAGTAGCTTCATAGATTCATATTATATAATAGTACAAACGGTCAAACAAATATGGTATAGGTAGATAAAATTACTATAAAATAGTTTAATAAAATTATAAACCCCTAACCACAACAAGTATTTTAGAGCAAATCACTAGTGGAAGTGACTTCCACTAGTGATTTGCTTGGACAATATCCAGTAAAGATACTATGAAGTGCTAATCTCTCTTTTCTTTTTTAGTTTCTACTGAAGATGGCAACATAGTTGCTGAAATACGTATTTAGGTTTCTATAATAGGTACTTGTTGTGGTTAGGGGTTTATAATTTTATTATTAAGTTCGCCACAGTCTCTAAAATATTGTCAATAAAATAGTTTGAGGCACATAAAATACATTAAAGCTACGGAAAAGCAATTAATAAATACTTAAACATAGAAAACTCGCGGATAAACATATAAATGCAATTCGGTCAGTCATGAACACACTTACTTGTTCAGTCTGTTTCTGGCAAACACTCTTGGTGCAAGATGTTCCGCATCTGTATCTGTAACAGAACAGGGAAACATATTAGACAGATACAAAAAAGTTAATCTAAAAATCTGATGTGGCCAGGCACATGACTTTATCATACAATACATATATAAAATTAATACTTTAGCTGCATGAGAATCTATTACATTGAGATAAATCGTAGGTATTGTCAAAGCATCAACATTTGACACTACCTACACTACGTCATTAGAATAAGAGTTATTTATGTCAGTGCCGAAAGTACGGAATAGCGCGGTGAGCGGTGTTTTCGGCAGGAGTGACATCAACGGTTATTGTGTTGCTTTTTGACAAACATGTATTTAAAAAAAAATAATTAAAAAATGGTTATATTTCTGTATAGGAAATGTTAGGTTGGTACCACTTTGACGAAACGTCAAGTTTAAAAAGCTAATTCAAATTCTTCAAATGACAGATTTATATTTGTTCATGACACTGTAGATGTCACATCCCCGTACCAACATACCAAAATAAAACTACAGTCATCGCTATGCTTTATTTACAATTTTCTCAATTTATCGTTTTTACAATTAGATATAACAACGGGTTCATAATTATATCTTATCTACAAACAATCAAATTGGTGATCTTATTTTATTGGAATTTTGTACTTTGCCGCACTAGAGCGGCAACGTTCCATAGCGGATCTCCAACCTCTGATGAAATCAGCTGTTTTCGAGTGTGACAGCACAAAAAAATATTTGTCAAAGTTCTGGCTACTATGTACTTTCATATCAATGCAGATACGACCGATCTCGATCAAATAGAATTTGCTCTTGCAGCTAAACTATTAATTTTACCAAAAAATGTCATAGGCATAAATTATTCAAAATTTCCTCTACTTTAATTTATTATTTAACTATTTTGACGAAATTACAGAAATGGCGGCTCATTTGCAAAATCCTTGAAAAAGGCTTAGAATAAACTACCAGTTCCTTTGGACCCTTTTAAACCAAAAGCTTTTCAGCTCTAAGTTAGATCATGAAACTTCTAAATATGAACTTTCGTCCCGATACCTTTAGTAGTTTCTCCGGAATCGTCGCCACAAAAATCGTTTACACACACACAGACACACACACACACACACACACACAGACATTTTTTTGTACCTTGGTCAAAAATGTTCAGGGGACCCAAAAAGACCTATTTCCGCTAAAATAAAAAAAAAATTTTTCGGCACGATTACAATACTTTACATACTGCGTATGATAAAGTAAAAAGAAGATTGCACATTATCTTTCAGTTGGTATAAAACCCTTCAATCGTAAAGCTAATTTTCACTAAGAAACGTAGATGTTTCTGTACTTACAGGTTTCTGTCAGGTGTAGCGTTAAGACATCAATCTCTAGTGGCTGGTGGTCGTAGTTGGTGATCTACAAAGACAATACAACTGTTCTGCAGTATGGTTTAGTATTTTAACCTACGCCTATATGATATCTACATAAGTTTTAATTCACTGTATTACTGTTACTTACCGGAGACAGAACTACGACGTGTTCAACTTATACTGCACTCTATGGTATGTGTGCCGGCGTTCGTTTGCAAAACAGCTGATCAAACTCGCTATTTTAATAGTAAAAACCCAAAATACGTTGTAAAATTTACGATTCTAAGGTATATTTCCATTGTATTTTTACTTAAAGATCATTGTAATTGAAATGAAGCAGCAATATCGCTGTAATAGTACACAGACTTGTAAAAATAATTGGAATTGCGTGCAATTTTTATATGTAATTTTACAGCCATTTTTCTCAGTATAGTGACTAATTTGAAAAATTCCTCCTCGTTATTAAATAGTCTATAGTCTATAATGTACCGAGACGCATTGACACTGCATCTTAATTTTTTATTTTGGAAGGTCTGAACAATGCTTATGTTTGCTTCTTATTGAAGCAGCTTAAGTCTCCAGCTATCATGTCTTAATCTGAGCCCAGTAATAATCACCAGATAGGTCTGTTCACCAAGCAGGCATAAAAGAAACGTTTGCATACAACATCATTTTTCATGAGATGAAAGGAAATGGTTTATACAACCGGATTTTAACGTTTCCTAAGTAAAATCCTTACGTGACTACGTCTTTTCTATAAATATTTTCGTATGTCACTGTAAGATATCATGCCTTAGTTACGCTAACTATCTACCCAAATAAAAAGTGCGTTACATTTCTAGGAAAAAAAAGTGTATCGCAAGTATTTGAGTCGATCTTTTTTTATTGTTAACCATGAAGGGTTCAGATCGGAGGGGCGATGGGCCACCCCGAATGCCGGGGAGGAATGTAAATAATGTAGAAATGTCAGAGTTCAACGATGCAGGCTGATTTTTGATCGTAATGCGCGCGATCCCTGCCGGCTGGAAGAGCCCGAGACCTGAAGGGCACATTTCAGTCAGCCAGCGCAAACAACCGTCGTGAATAGAACGGCATCGCTGCGCATACTTTCGTGAAAACGCGTCCCTTGTATAAAAAATGAACGATGATTTTCCGAGAAAAATGTGCACGCGTTGTTATACTCGTAAGTAGGTCTGGCGGGAACTTCCTCAAAGAAATCTGAAGACTTGAGAGGGAACTTCACAAAGAACCGAGTTCATATTCTGTATTCTTGTGGCATTTGTAAAGAATTTGGAACGCAATGAGGTTTTAGGTAAATCGATGGAAAGGTTCGAGCTGTATGCTGTATTTAATGATTAAATTGAGTTGCTTAATGTACAAATTGCGCGTATTATATGAAAACTTAATTATTAACAATACAATTGGTTATATTAGCAACGACGGAACATTTTTACTTTCACAAAGAACTTCTTATATAAGTTTCTAATTTTTTATTTATGGGGTGCCATAAAAAATTATTAAAATTATCTAGAAATAAATATATATTATTGAACTATGTATTGAGTAATGTTCTTATTACAGAGTTATCCATTCGTTTAACCGAAATTTTGTTTATATATGGACGCTTTAAACTTCTTCCATGGCACCTGAAGGTGCACTTCTTGACCAACTCATAACGTTTAGTTGTTTTTTCGCACTATGTCACGTCTGTTTTGACGTTTCTTTGCACACTGTCTAATTTTGTTGATTACTAATTCCATCTCAAGGTCCCTCTGGATATTGGTATATTTAATATGCTGAGGTGAACCCAGAACATTCTGGGTTCACCTCAGCAGAGCTAAGAAACATTGCTTAGCTCCTTATTTTGGAAACGAGCCAGGAAAGCAAAAGATGATTAAAAGATGATTAGTGCTCAACTTCAGGCCAACATATTTTGCCGTGTTCGAGTAAAGCACGGTGGTGGTGTTATTTATTTGCAGTAGAAGTTATTGTATTCGCTTGTTGGTAAAATTTATGTGAACATATTTACATTTATATCATATAAAATACATATTCAAATGTGTAACACATGTGCTCTTTATGAGTGTTGTGTCTAAACCAAAACCGTCTAAGCTGATTGTATAAACAACAATACCACTGTTATGGCAACTGATATGTTGCTGTGGAGATGTAAATGCTATGGCTTACTACTGAACATACAACCTCCCTTGAAAGGATGCTATCTTTTAAACTATTTTAATAAAAACAACAGTGATAAGATACAATATGAAAGAGAAACATAAGGAATGTTAAACAATAATTAACGATAAATACCACTAAAATGGCTTCATGATTTGGTTCTGTCTTCTGTCTGTTGGTAGCAAGCAAATTTGCTCTTTGTTTCTAAACCTCCCCATTTTTCCCATAGCAAAAATACTTTTTATTGAGGGCTGAACCTCATAATAAATGAAAGTGTTAAATAATTATATTATATATAACTATTTGAAACCGAATAAAAGCAATAAAAAATCGATCTTAAAATTCAAACAGCTGCCGGTTTGTCAGTTTGCAACTTTTTTAATTAAATGTTACTTTAGCCTCCAACTAAGTTCATCTAGTTTCAAAGCGCTTTTGAAATTTCGATTTCTGTTGATTTTTATAGGAGGTATCATGCACGTCGTGGAGACAAGCACGCCGCACAGGACCGGATACTTCGTACAACAGTATCCACTTCTTGCATATAGTTTTTTAGGGCGCTATGTCCTTTTGTACACTAAAGTACGACAAATATATGGCAAAAGAGAAAAAATTGATACCTCTTACAGTTTCTTTGAAAAACTGTCTCAAAGTTGAGCCAGTTTTTAGGTGTCTAGATCAGAACCTCCACCTAAAATGTCATCTGTGGAAGAAGTTTGAATTGATAACTTTATGCTCAAATGACGTTTACACGACATGCACGGTATTATACATTAAAAAATAGTATTTTAGTGAATATCTCGTGAACGAAGCTATCTATTTTTCTTTTTTAATCAACTGTCAATAGAGTGTCACTTATTATTGTTACCAATGCATTGCTTATGCAATTTAAAAAAAAAATCTGATGTGGCCAGGCACATGACTTTATCATACAATATATAAAATTATAAGTTTAGCTGCATGAGATTCTATTTGATCGAGAATGATCGTGTTTGCATTAAAATAAAACGAATTAGCCAGGATTTGACAGATATTGACAGTACGTATAGTCAAAAAATCAGCCTTTGACACTACCTACTGTTATTGGAATAAAAATATCTGGCAAATCCTGGCTAACTTTATATTAATGCAGACACGATCTCGATCAAATAGAATTTGCTTCTACAGCTAAACTATTAGTTTTACCAAAAAATGTCATAGACATAAATTATACTAAATTTCGTCTATTTTAATTTATTATTTAACTATTTTGACGAAATTACAGAAATGGCAGCTCATTTGCAAAATCCTTCAAAATTCAAAACAGCATTGCTATCCGCACTCGAAATCCACATTGACTTTGTGTATGACACCAAGATGTTTCAATATTGTTTCACATAGCGTACTTGCGCGCGTGTTTCTCCATGCATTTGCGTGTTGAATTGACGTTTCGCAACCGATGACGTTCTGAATACTGTCAAAAGTCGCAAAATATCCAGGCTACCTACTATTAATGCAGACACGATTTCAATCAAATAGAATTTGCTCCTGCAGCTAAACTATTAATTTTACTAAAAAATGTTATACACATAAATTATACAGAATTTCCTCTACTTTAATTTATTATTTATCTATTTTGACGAAATTACAGAAATGACGGTTCATTTGCAAAATCGTTGAAAAATGCTAAGAGTAAATAGCTAGTTCCTTTGGACCGTTTTGAACCAAAACCTTTTCAGCTCTCAGTTTGGTCATGAAACTTCAAAATCTGAACTTTCGTCACGATACCTTTAGTAATTTCTCCGGAATCATCGTCACAAAAATCTGGTACACACATACACACATACACACATACACACACACACACACACACACACACACACACACACACACACACACACACACACACACAGACATTTTTTTGGACCTTGGTCAAAAATGTTCAGGGGACCCAAAAAGACCTATTTCCGCTAAAATCCCATTTTTTTTTTCGGCACGATTACAATACTTTACCATACTGCGTATGATAAAGTAAAAATTCTAATGTACCCTCCAGAAAAAAATAAAGATCCACTTAGCTAATTTACAAATAATTTATATAAACAAAAAATTCTAATATGCGGACGAGTGGACCTGAGTCTCAAGGAAAATATTCGCAAATGTGTTTGTTTACAATTTCCTTAGCAGTTTTAACTCAGTATCTTGTAAGTTTAAAAGAGTTATACGAATAAACTTATAACTGGCACTGCCTATCAAACTTTTGATTACTTGTCGGTAAGCACGACATTGTCGTCTGGCCGCCGCTTCTTATTAAAATTTATGTTTGTTAATTTGAAGGTGTGCTTTATCGCGTTACATTTTATGTTTCGGCTGTAAAATGGGCAGTTTGAGCGGAAGTGCCCGCCGGAGCGTATCGGGTCTGCGCCTTATCGTACACTTCTAATTAACTAAATAAAAACGACCCTAAATCAGGTTATATCGGCTGTAAAACGTCGCCCTCGGCAACATTTAGGCCGTTAACAGCTGCAGATGCCGTAATATGACACCATCGGGGAATTGTTTTCTGATCAGTATCACGATAATTAAATTTCGCTACCCTTACGACCGCAATTTAACTTAAAATGATATGAAACTGAGCACGTACAATCTATAGAATTGTGTATTGTGTACCAAGCCGAGAAAGTGGTTCTTTTCCGGGCCGAGAGAAGAGTCTGGGCACTTCTTGAGGCCGGGAAAACTACCTTCTGGGCGTGGTGCACATATAATTTTTTATCCTACACAACAATATCGTAATAAAATCACCCGTTTCTAAATACTAATCACTGACTTATTGGCTTTTGACAAATAAAATCCATTGACGTTTTAATCGTAAACGTCAAACCGAATCTAAAACTGTGTTTTGATTAAAACTGTGTTTTGATTGGACAGAGTTATATTGTGTACAATTATTTCGTGGCTAGTACCGAAAAGTGTTCACTACAGGCCGGGCTGCAGCTGGCGGGCAAATAGCATCTTTCGTGTCTCCATAGAGACGCGAAAATGACATTTTCGCATCGTGTAGGATAAAGATGTTTTTATCCTACACGATTCGAACTTTATGCGACATTGATTAATCACACTGTATAATCTGCCGGTCCAGCGGTGCCGTTTCCATCATTTTCCATCATTCGGAATTTTCTAAGGAGAGATAAGTGGGGATAACTTTGGTGCAGTATGCTTAAAACAAAAGAACTACAATCTGTAGATGGGATACTGAATGTTACAAAATGGTAGCCCAAAATGTTGATACTCAAATATCTTCTGTAGAAATGATTGAGGTTTGGTGGTCCAAAAAACGGACTTTTCGGTAGAGGGCAACAATCCCCACAATCGGTACCTTTTCCAGAAAAAAAATAATCCCCCCAGATTTGAGAAAAATCTGTTTACGTTAACACGTGCCACCGAGCACCTCAAATGTCCCATTTAAAGTAAATTGCAAAAATGCATCTTTTTTTCAGGTTTCAGATTTAGAAAAAAAGTTGCTGGAGATTATCACAAATTGTTCGGAACTCCTTAAGGAACAAATCCACAACCACTATTTTTTGTTCACCACCCCCCCATAGTACCCTAAATATAAGACAAAAGTTTCTCCAAATTTACAATTTTACCATGTTAGGTGTTTTGTTATTGTTTTTGGCAGAAGTGATTATATTTGGATTATTGACATATTTCTTTGTCATTTATTAACTAATTTGAAACTGTTTAAACAATTAACATTTGTTTATACAAAAATATACGATGTTACAAACATTTTCTATCCTTTTTTGGCAGAAGTTATATTAAATTATTGGCTTTTTGTCATTTATTAACTAATTAGCAATTGCTTAAACAAATGCAATTTGTTTAAAGAATATATACAGTGTTGCGGACATATTTTCTATATTTTAAAGATAATTATTATTGTGATGTTGGCATTTTTTGGTCATTTACTAACTAATTTGCAATTGTTTAAGCAAATACCATTTGTTTACACAAATATGCAATGTTACAGACATATATTTCTTCTTTTTGAGAAATTTTTATTAGATTGTTGGCATAGTTTGAAATTAAAAAAAAAAATCTGATGTGGCCAGGCACATGACTTTATCATACAAAATATAAAATTAACAGTTTAGCTGCACGAGAATCTATTTGACTGAGATAAATCGTGTCTGCATTAAAATTATACTAGTTAGCCAGGATTTGACAGATATTTTGATAGTCAATAGTATCAATAGAAGGTATTGTTAAAGCATCAGCATTTGACACTTCCTACTGTCATCAGAATAATAGTTGTTTATCTCACAAGTGCCGAAACTACGGAATAACGCGACGCGCCACCGATGGCGGAGCGTCGCCGTCGCATGTGAGCGGGTCAAGCTATGTAGTTTTCGGCAGGAGTGACATCAACGTTTTTTGTGTTGCTTTTTGAGAAATAGGTATTTAGAAAAAAATCAAAAATGGTTATTTTCTGAATAGGAAATGTTAGGTTTATACCACTACTACGAAACGTCAAGTTTAAAAAGTTAATTCAAATTCTGACAGATTTATATTCATTCATGACACTGTAGATGTCACATCCGTACCAACATACTAAAATATAACTACACTCATCGCTATACATTATTTACTTTCTCAATTTATCGTTTTTACAATTAGATATAACAACGGGTTGATATATCTTATCAACAAACAATCAAATTGGTGATCTTATTTTATTTGAATTTTGTATTTTGTGCTTTGCCGCACTAGATCGGCAACGTTCCATAGCGGTTCTCCAACCTCTGATGAAATCGGCTGTTTTCGAGTGTGACAGCCATAGACATTTCAGTGGTGACAGCACAAAAAAATATTTGTCAAAATTCTGGCTACTATGTATTTTCATATCAGTGCAGATGCGACCGATCTCAATCGAATAGAATTTGCTCTTGCAGCTAAACTATTAATTTTACCAAAAAATGTCATAGGCATAAATTATTCAAAATTTCCTCTACTTTCATTTATTATTTAACTATTTTGACGAAATTACAGAAATGGCGGCTCGTTTGCAAAATCCTTGAAAAAGGCTTAGAATAAACTACCAGTTCCTTTGGACCCTTTAGAACCAAAAGCTTTTCAGCTCTAAATTAAGTCGTGAAACTTCTAAATATAAACTTTCGTCCCGATACCTTTAGTAGTTTCTCCGGAATCGTCGCCACAAAAATCGTTTACACACACACGCACACACAGACACACACACACACACACAGACATTTTTTTGTACCTTGGTCAAAAATGTTCAGGGGACCCAAAAAGACCTATTTCCGCTAAAAACTCAATTTTTTTTTTGGCATGATTACAATACTTTATTATACTGCGTATGATAAAGTAATAACTAGTTTGCAATTGTTTAAATAAATACAAAAAATTATTATTGTATTTCAACAACAACAAATTTATTTGTTCAAACAATTGAACATTAAGTAAAAATCACAAAAACTTGCCAATAATGTAACAATAATAATTTCTACAACAGGAAAAACACCACACTTTTTGTTTAAAGAATTGCTATCTCGTTAATAAAACAAAAAATGCCAATAATATAATAATGGTTTCTGCAATAAATATAAAAAATATGCCCGTAACAATGTATATGTTTGTTTAAACAAATACTATGTGTTTAAACAATTACAAATTAGTTAATAAACGTAAATAAACTGCCAGTAATCTAATAATAACTTATGCAACAAAATATAGAAAATTATATCCACTACAATGTATGTATTTGTTTAAACAAATGGTATTTGTTTAAATAATTGCATAGTAGTTAATAAATGACAAAAAATAGCAATAATCTAATAATTTTTGCAAAATTAGAAAAATATGTGCGTAAT
Organism: Melinopterus prodromus; assembly: GCA_964023965.1. Classification (NCBI taxonomy): domain Eukaryota; kingdom Metazoa; phylum Arthropoda; class Insecta; order Coleoptera; family Scarabaeidae; genus Melinopterus; species Melinopterus prodromus. The sequence continues at coordinate 9,919,987 of OZ030392.1, read as the reverse complement.
AACGTTAATTTTGGATTAAACAATTGGTAATTGTTCAAACAATTGCTAATAATTTACGCATTTTTGCAACAAATGAAAAAATTAGTTCATAACATATTTTTGTTTAAACAAATGAAAATTTTTTTCTAAATCCGAAACGTGAAAACCATTGGAAAAAAATATGCATTTTTCCAATGTATTTTAAATGGGAAATTTGAAGTACTCGGTGGCACGTGTTAACGTAAACCGAATATTCTCAAATTTTGGGTGAATTTTCTTTTCCGGAAAGGGAACCGATTAGGGGGGATCGTGCCCTCCAACACAAAAAAAAATAATTACAAGCTATAAATTTGGACTACCCTAGTATAGAGACTTCATTTAATTTTCTTGTCGTTGAGGAGTTTTATGAGTTATGAGCCTTCAAACACAAAGGTCTTTTATATTCCATGTATCGCATTTATTTTAAGAGCTGCAAAATGCACAAAGGCCGATTATCTCGCGTTGTAGATTTGTTCTATTAGTTATTTTACGTTCTACTTCTACATATCTCTTTGCGCGCCCGCATGTAAAAAATAAATTCAGTCATAAGATTAACTGTTTTTGTTTATGGTACGTTTTATGTTAGATTCATACTTAACATAGTTTATTTATTATTCCTTTGATAACCATTTTCCTGTTTTTTATTATCTTGTTTGCTCCTAGAAATATTAGTTGCCTGATCCTACAAAACACCATAATATGCTAACGTGTTCGACTTATATATTTAGTTACCAGCCCCCCAAAAAAAAGACATGTAATCCGGGTTGGACATAATTACCAAAGCCATGAAAAACCTCCGTCGTAAAGCGGGAGACCAGAGTCGCTTTTTCAAGCGCCGCAAAAAGATAGCCGGGTTAGACTTAACCGACGCAGAGCTTATACCCGTTAGTAATGAGAAAAAAGTACGACAATATGTACGTTTAACGTTCGTTATTTATTCTTCCGCGCAGGGGCGCGCGATGCGTCGTCGTTTCCTCCGGCCCGGCATCCATTTCTGAACTTTACGACGGCGGCGGCGTCGTTGACACATACACACGTACACATATATAAATGAGAGACTGCCTATCCGCACAATTCGGACGATAAACTACAGACAGACTAGAACGAATGGCAATAAATTGCGCCGGAATAATCCGGTTGTGAATTTTATTATCACTTGAATATTTATGGGTGAAGTCGGACTGACCTAATTTGTAGGGGGAAAATAACGGCCATTACATCCGCTAATTGCGCAATTCGATGATGTTAAAGAACCACTAGTGCGCTAATTGTTTCGCGTTAGGTAATTTTACTTTCAAAGCGGGCATTACATTTAGATTAACCGTGGTGGTATCTCTGAAATGTTGTAGTTCTCTTTACATACTAGTAGAATAATCTTTCATAAACTCAAAGCACTAGAAAGAATATCAAATTTTGCGAAAGAAGAAGATGTCAAAATGTGTAATGTTGGTAATGTTTGGATCTCTGGTCTCGATAATATTGACTCCTGTGCTTGAAGACGCATAACTCTAAACAGAAAAAATCTGATGTGGCCAGGCACATGACTTTATCATACAAAATATAATATTAATAGTTTAGCTGCATGAGAATCTATTTGATTGTGATAAATGGTGTCTGCATTAAAATTAAACTAGTTAGCCAGGATTTGACAGATATTTTGATAGTCAATAGTATCAATAGTAGGTATTGTCAAAGCATCAGCATTTGACACTACCTACTGTCAGAATAATAGTTATTTATCTCACAAGTGCCGAAAGTACGGAATAGCGCGACGAGCGGTGATGCGGCGCGTCACGGATGGCGGAGCGTCGCCGTCGCATGTGAGCGAGTCGCGCTATGTTGTTTTCGGCAGGAGTGACCTCAACGTTTTTTGTGTTGGTTTTTGAGAAATACGCGTTTAAAAACATCAAAAATGGTTATATTTCTGTACAGGAAATGTTAGTTTGATACCACTTCTACGAAGCGTCAAGTTTAAGAAGCTAATTCAAATTCTGACAGATTTATATTCGTTCATGACACTGTAGATGGCACATCCGTACCAACATACTAAAATATAACTACACTCATCGCTATACTTTATTTACAATTTTCTCAATTTATCGTTTTTACAATTAGATAAAACAACGGGTTGATATTTCTTATCAAGAAACAATAAAATTGGTGATCTTATTTTATTTGAATTTTGTACTTTGCCGCACTAGAGCGGCAACGTTCCATAGCGGTTCTCCAACCTGTGATGAAATCAGCGGTTGCCGAGTGTGACAGCCATAGACATTTCTGTGGTGACAGCATGAAAAAATATTTGTCAAATCCAGGCTACTATGTACTTTCATATCAATGCAGATGCGATCGATCTCGATCAAATAGAATTTGCTCTTGAAGCTAAACTATTAATTTTACCAAAAAATGTTATAGACATAAATAATACCAAATTTCGTCTACTTTAATTTATTATTTATCTATTTTGACCAAATTACAAAAATGACGGTTCATTTGCAAAATCGTTGAAAAATGATAAGAGTAAATAGCCAGTTCCTTTGGACCCTTTTGAACCAAAAGCTTTTCAGCTCTAAGTTTAATCATGAAACTTCTAAATATGAACTTTCGTCCCGATACCATTAGTAGTTTCTCCGGAACCGTCGTCACAAAAATCGAGTACACACATACACACACACACACACACACACACACACACACACACACACACACACACACACACACACACACACACACACACACACACACACACACATTTTTTTGGACCTTGGTCAAAAATGTTCAGGGGACCCAAAAAGACCTATTTCCGCTAAAATCCCAATTTTTTTTTTCGGTACGATTACAATCTTTACCATACTGTGTATGATAAAGTAAAAATTTAAATTATGTGTGTCTTATTCCTTAATCATCATAAGTTGTATGACTGCCAACATGTTTTGCCTCTCGGTGTAAACATGAACGCGAAAAAAATGAGAAAAGGTACCTGATTTTTTCAGCCTATTCTATAGATTGGAGATTGTGTAATAAAGGTTGCAACAAGATTTTCATGGAACCGGATATCTCAGTAACGAATATTAGCACGATAACGGGATATGCAATAGAATGTCTGACTTTTGACTGGAAAAAATTGTTTAAGATTTGACAATTTAACATAAAAGATATAAATCACTGCAGATTAGAATATTTTAAGGAACATTTTTCCGATTAATCTAATGTTGTAGCAAGATTTAGGATAATTAGGAAGATGATTTTCTGCAAACATGTTTATGTACGGTTTATGTAATCTGAATTTGTGGAAAACACACACAAACATGGTAAACCATGTAAACTCATTTGACCCAGAAGCAAAATATTGTTGCAGTGGACAAAAAATAATCTCTAAAATCTCCTCATATAATCTGACAACACTTCGAAGCGCTGCAGAAACAGAGTCAAAAAACGTACCGCAAAACTTATCGAAAAAATGAACTCATCTCGTAATGTTAATAGAAAACTAATGCTAGAAATAAGACCAAGATCTGATGAGTCTGAAAAGGAATAAAATCAACAACTGGTTCATTTATTTTCAAATTATTGTCCAGCATGAAGAAAGGGTTACAGTTAATGATTTCCCGATTAGATATCATGCTTATCTTGATGGCAACGTATAGTATATTTTGATTTAATTATAAACATTATTTATTGCAATAGAGGTTTGATTGCTTGAGGAGTGAGTTCTTGTTTGTTATTTTAGGTTTATATGGAGATTTGATTATATGTGTAAGTTAGAGTATTTATTTACTGTTGTATACAGTATTTTTATAGGCCTTAAAATAGATTTATTAGAACAGTATGAAATTCAAAAACACACTCAACTCTGATTACAATTTACTGAGTGAGAAAACTCAATTTCAATACAAGCCTTCCTTTCTTCCTACGTTTAATGCTTACCAGCTGTCTCCATCCATATTCTGTGTCCTTTTTCACTTTGAATGACTTACATTTTATACATTTCACTCGCAGACCGGTTTACATGTTGTGCACCTCCAATTTCAGAATTTTACTCATTTAGTCATTTTATTTGCAGATGCGTTTTTCAATTTCATTATGACTGCTTTGATGTAAGACCTTATGACTGTAAGTTTGTATGTTTTTTTTTAATATTTTTTGTCTATGTTTGCTGGTCTTATGCATTTCCTTTTCGCTGATGGTGGGTTAATCACCCAAAACAACTACGAAAAATATTAATAAAAGTTTGCCAGAAAAAGGTTATTTTATTTATCATATTTTCCACTAATATTTTCCACGTGGAGTTAGTCAATCCTGGGTTAATCTGCAGTTTCTTCGGGTTTTTACAGTTCAGTTATGTAATCAACTTCTGGAGTTAAAAGTAAATATCTTTTCTCTAACTTTAAGCAGATTCCAGTAAAGCGGCATGTCACTGAAACATCCAAAAACTTCCCTTATTAAAGTCCATTCAAGGCTACATTACGACGCGCCACGAACATGACGAGAACGAGGATCGTGATAAAAATCGTAAATTCATTTTCAGGCCGCCTACGCCTGCGACAACTTTCATCCATACCCATCTCTCTTTTTGTTTACTACAAAGATGGCATTTACAACCGTCACGTATGTAGTACTATGGAAAAATCGTGCAGGAAATTCATAAAATATTTAACCGTTAAGAAATATTCTCCTCATTCCTCACGTATTGTAGAAAGATACGTACCAAAATTAAATTATTAAATTATTAAACTAATATTATTATGGTGTGGTGAATAAAAACCTCTTAATTCTCGCTTCACTTTTATTTTAATTTATATAAGGTACATGTTTCGGCTTATCATAGCCTTCATCAGCCTTACCTAAATCTAACAAGATAAAACAAAACATTTAGCACGTGAAACCAATAATTAGACATTCAAAATGGAAAAAGACACAGCGTGTACAGCTGTGTGCCTGGTATAAAAAAGGGTCTTAAATTTTATAATTTTTATAAGTGGAGAAGGTAGGAGAATAAAAACAATAAAAACCCAATAAAAACCCCTTTTATTGCAAATTGTCTTTATTTATTCATTAAACTGCATACTGGGTTGTGTTCGTGTTTAAAAATCGACATTTGATCTAAAATGTCCATTTCTGAAACCTTTATCACATCTATGTAGCAACTTCTTTAAGTCTTTTTTCCAAAGATCTACCAGTTTGGCCAATGTAAACAGTATCACAATTGGAACATTTTACAGAGTAAATTCCACTAAGCTCTCCTGTAGGTTTCTTTTCATACCTGTAATCCGACAACTTTTTTTAAATCTAATTTTTGTTGGTGTAAGCTAGTGTAATGTTAAATTTAGTTAAATTATACAAAATACTAACTAAATTTAACATTACACCAGAACTAAGAGGTTTTTATTCACCATACCGAAATATCCCACAACTTGCAATATGGATATTTACACATAATATTATAATACCATTATTGTTTTCTTGCTTAAGTGTCGTCTGTCAACGACAGAAACCTATTTTCCATACGCTGGCAACTGTAAACACTAAATAAGTCGAGCATCTAGAAAAACTGAAAATACATAATTGAAATTTGTACTACTAGGTGGCGACACTGGTTACCCGTAAACGATCAACACTTTCAGTTGTCCACATTGTACCAAGTTTCATTCACCATTTCTCCAGATAATTTAAAACTTTTAGTATCCTGTTTGTCCACGTTAGGTTTCTACATTATACAAACATGTATCCAGTTAACGCTGTGTTCTTTTGGCACGAAACGCGATACAGAATTCCCTCAACAATACCTCACAGGATCTGGCAAATATTTGTTGTAATAAGGTTAGAGGCCGTAAACAATTGCTCCCCTACTTCACGCGTAGGTTCGACTGCCGGAACCCCAACTTACGCATCCGTTAAAATGCCCTTGCTATTAAAGCATCGTGTATGCTTTACGGCACTATATTCGGCCGACCGACATGTCGAAAAATCTTTATTAAATTAACCCTGTCTCTCTTGCCCTTGACGTTTCCGCTGGACCCAACAAATTGCAATTAGTTGTACCGGACCTCGACCGCCTCTAGTATAATTAAATAATAACCATAACAATATATTTTAGTGAGCAGTTTGGATGTGGGATATAATGAAACAGATTCCGTAGTAATAAAGGCAAGTTCTGGGTTAGGAGAATGAATTGTAGCTGATTGTTGCCGCAGTTTGGACCTTAATTCATTAGTACATTTATGGGGATCAAATATGAAGTGGTAGAATGTTGATTATGGATACACATCTATAGTTTGTAATCGTTGACACTATGGTAAAAGAAAATCTTTATGATATTTTAAAATTGTACATAATTAGGTAGACATAACAATTTCTGTGTATTTTTGTTTTGTTGTTCATATATTAATTGTTTCTAGTTCAGGATGCATCTAAGATATACAAGAATTCATAGTTTCGTACTTAGGAAATAACATTTCCGGGAAAATTTTAAAAGGCAGTAAAATAGCTGGAGTAATAGTCCACACGCCAAACGTAAAAATTACAGCCGATAAACTTACAGTATGAAATGTGTTTTAACATGTTAGTGCAGACAATTACACAAACGATGTGCTTTGGATGTCTAAATTATTTTTCCAACGGTACTGCACTTACAACATAAAATTATTATCAAGTTATAAGATTTAATGAGGTTGAAATAATTGAAATAAATTTGGATGCCTCACCAAACCCTATCCGTTAGCTTGTCAGCCAACATTTTTTACTCTTGTTTGGTTCATCATTTTCTACTACTAGCTTTTTTTACTGTATATTGCATGTAGGCGTGGCGGATAAAACGTACATACAGTTGTTTAAATAAAATGCCATATATATCTTAGCTCATTAAAAACACAAAAAAAGTTGGCTTACCATCTGCATAAGCTGGTACCCATTGAAGTAAATAGTTCCTCAGGTATTGAATTGTGTGTCAAAAAATTGCAGGCCTTCATTAAGCACAGAAAGGTAGACACGGTACGTTCTCCCTCTACCTTACCTTTTCCATAGAATATACCGGGTGTTTTTATTAGCAATCAACATATTTGGTATATTTCTCTGAAAATTGTATAGGGACTTCATAAAATTGTCTGGATTGTCTTAAAACCTAAATTAAATGTATTAGAATGTGAGTATTTGCTTGAATGTACCAAATGGTCAAAACTATAAAAAACACGCAAGGGTAAAGTTCCAACGTTTAGGTTCAAAGGTATTAAAAAATGTTATTTGAAAAGGAGGATTTGAAATATCAAAGTCTTTATATGCGAAATCACCTTCTGCGTTGTACATACCGCGTGTTGCCAAAACGCTGGCAAAGTGGTTATAATTTCGTACTTAATGCCCTCTAGTACTTCTAAACCATTTTTTACATAACATTTTTGTATAGGGCTTTTAAAATAAGTGTGCTTTACTCTTAAGAGTTTTTCATAGTTTTGGTAACACATGCAAGCAGATAATTACATTCTTATATTTGCATTTTCGGCTTAAGGCAATCCAGAAGCTTTTATAAAGAATAGAATTTTCTGAAAGGTAATAATAATTTTTCCCATTTGTGTCCAGTTTTCTGTTGGACATTCTGTTGGATATTCTTACACTTTGACAGATAATAAACCCAAACGGTATAAAACAGAAGATGCATACTGTCTAGGGTAATCCTAGAACGCACTAATTTATTAACATTTTCAAATCACCTTTTAGTAAGTTTTTTAAACATCCTATATATTACTTTCTGTAATATGCTCAGTACGTCATATACCTATTTTCGATAGTTTTTGTGATACTAAAAACTTAATTTAAAGAAAATGTCTGATGCATAGTGAATATTATAGTGCACACTGAGAAAAATTTTGATGTGAATTTACAGTAGGAATAGTAGGATTTTTTTGGCTCTGCGACAATCAGTGTAATTGTACACCCCAATTGTATTTTTATATTGTCATTCTGGATTTACACTGGGATTTTACAAGAATTTAGAATTTTACACCGATTTTAATGTAAATGTAAGTGATATATAGTGCATTACGTATTAATTAAATTTTAATGTATTTTTAAAATAAATATGATGTAAAGCGTAATAATTTTACATCAATTTCAGTGTAATATTCAATGAAGCATGCAGTAGCTTTGATTTGTATAATTTTATTCTGATCTTGAATAAATATTATATAATATAATATCATATAATACAAAAAAAACAAAAACATCATGCAAACAGTCAAACGTTCCAATAGTACAAACGGTCAAACAAATATGGTATAGATAAAATTATAATTGTAAAACAAAAAATATGTAGACTTACATTCTTACATACAAGTATAAAACAGTTTGAGGCACATAAAAATACATTAAACCCACGGAGAAGCAATTAATCCACGCTATAATAATAGTAAAATCGCAACATACATTGTAATTTTACGATTCTAAGGTATATTTCCATGGTATTTTTACTAAAAGATCATTGTAATTGAAATAAAGTAGCAATATCGCTGTAATAGTACACAGATTTGTAAAACTAATTTGAATTACGTGCAATGTTTACCACATTTCTATAGTAATTTTCACAATGGTTTATGCGTAATTTTACAGCCATTTTTATCAGTGTAGATACTACTCGCGTACATTAATATCGTTCTGTATGCAGGGTATTGGCAAAGATAAAAGAACATAAAATGCTACGCTTTGGGTGGCTCCTTTGATATAGTGAGGTTCAGATTTGATGACCTGGAACACTTGAGAGATTTAAATTGTTGACCAATCTTGGCGAAAATATCATTAAACTAGTCAGATTTATCGCTAGACACAGTTTTATGGTAATCAAGATATTAACAATTACGTAAGAAATTTATTGAAGTAGCTACATTAGCCTACACACTTTAAACTTATCCAAAAAGTTTACTGAAATACTATAATGGCTACTTTCAATTCTCATTTTCTTTCAATTCCAAATGTCTCAAAAACTAGCAAAAATAGGTATATGAAATCCATCAGATAATTAAAGAAAACTTTAGGGTTATTTTACAAATTTGTATTAACTATAATCACGCATTTGATAAATTAATATAAATTTAGTATGCGCCCCCTTTGATCTACTGATTAAAATTTATGTTTTATAAAAAAAACTACATCTTGAACTAAAAAAAAAAAACTAAACCGGCACCTCCACCAATTTGGCACACAACCGAAGTTCGCTGAATACGACCGTTTTCAATAAAGTTCCACAAGCGGTTTAACTATTTCCAAAGAAAATACAATTTAAAGGTTAATTGCAACGTAGAGATAGAAAGATCCAGGCTGGACCCGTCCAATAAAGGTTTGAATCTCACGAATAAAAAAACATATCACCGTATCTCGTCTTCAATTCCCGGAAATTGGCGGGTTGAATGGAACTGTGAATTTCTGCATTGTTAAACAAATACGGTCGCCAGATGTGGCCAATCGCGGCTCCAGTTTGATATTACATGCTAACCGTGCCCGTCCGTATGCATGGACGTTTTTTCTCTCGCGCACGGGTAACTTGTACGGTTCCTTTTGTCCTTTCCGCCCGATGTCGATTGAGTCAATAAAGGCAATTTAATATACTTTCGGGCTGCCGTCGATGAGGGGAGGTGTGAAATTTGCGAAGGTATTGTCGTGAAACAATGGGCATGCGATTGAATGGAAAGAGTTTTCCGAAGGAATGGGAAAAATAGGGCTGCTGAGCGTGAAATTGCTTTCGGTTCCTTCGGTGCTCGATGTGGAATGAAGTTTATTTACTATAAACTAATTGTTTGCAGATATAGAGAGAAGCAATTATAGAATTATTTGCATGTATGTGTTCGATGTTTGACCGCTAAAATATCCTTGAAAACGGCAACTGAATGTGACAAAACATAATCATACTAAACAAAATCGTATGAGCGGTTTGAGAGGAAAATAACACAAAACTGCATCTATTTTAGTAACTTGTTCTAATAATTATAATCAGAATCTTCATTATATCGTGGAAACGGGAAATTTTAGTTTATTGCAATGTAATATACTGTAATATTATATTTAATATACTAATAATAGTATACTAAAAATATTAATAAATATAGTTTTGGCTTTAAAATAGAAAGCATTTGATTGAGAGTAAAAATTATTATAATATTAGGTCTTCTCTTTACTTAAAATATATATATAATTATTTGATCGATTTTGATGATTTACCATTATTATTGAATATTCGTTGACGTTAAAGATTACTTAAATGATGTTTTCGTGGTCAAAGTTATAGACTCCCTGTTGAGTAGTTACAAAGAAAACATTAGTCAGGTTCTCTTGTATCTGATTTACATCCCCATACATCATCATATAACATTTAGTTCTCGGGTCATCACAATTTCAGAATGTTTGTAGAAGATGCAGGTTCGAGTAAAAATTTACAATTCTAGCTTATGTTAATGTTAATAACTTTTGTAATTTTTACCCCTGTTGTTAATTCTGTTCACTACATTTTAAACAAATTTATAACCCGCTTTTGAAATATTGATAAAAACATCATTGTGATGAGTTAGAATTCTGCAGTAATGATTAAATTAGTGACCAACCTGAAATGAATAAATAAACGATGGTCAGAAACTTCATTAAACTTTAAACTGATAAATGGCATTGCTAGGGTTGATAGGGAAGACTATTCGTTATGACAACTAGACACATGTTAATTACGTCGTTGACAGATTGATAATAATCTTTAACAACGCTGTGAACCGACTTTTTCATACAAAGAAAAATATTATTTATGATAAAAAAAGGTAAAATAGAAAAGTTTTACTTGAAACTTTGTATCGTCTGCGGACATCTGGATACTGAGATGAATCGAAGAACAACATGTTGGAAAATGAAGTTGCTCTATTATAGAGTATAGATCACGAGATGACCAGTTTTTTTTAAATAAAATACGATAGTTCGTTTCCAAGGAGTTCTGTTGTTTTCTTTGAGTACCAGTTTCAAACTCTCATTTGTCTTCAGAACAGCTGCTCAAAACATTCCATTAATAAATACACAAATTAGAAATAACAAAAATCTTTTGTATAGAACAAAATTAAAATAGGTCATAAAACGGGTGAATATGTGGCCAGGTTCGGTATCAATATAAAAATACATTGGACATATTACACACTGACTAACAAGTGATCACATAAATTACGAAAAACTCTTGATTTAGACAATTGTTTAGACAACCTGACAATCATCAAAGTAACAAACATACACAATGAAGCGAATAGCGTACAACAGGATAACAACAGTGTCAGGTTTACTGCGCATGACCGTCGGTATTGGATTTTTTTTTAACCTTAAACAAACACATGGTGCACGTTGACATTAGCAAATTTCTTGAATATCAGGATATATGATATAATTTATGCTATTTACCACCATAACATCATGTTGGTTCACTCGATATAATAATTTATGATGGGCACAATTTAAGCATTATTTAAACAAATTTTTTCCTATTTTATTTTTATTAATGTCATTAATCCTGGATATTTTGGTTTTGCATTGGAATATGTTGTCATGAAATGTTTGGTAGTTTATTATCAACAATGTTTAAGTAAACAAAAATAATATTTTAGATAATTCTATGTATATTTATTATTATATTAATCTTTAAATCTTCATAAATCTTCATGAAGAAGTCAATTATTTTTGGCGAAATATTAATATTTATACAAACATGATATTATATATATATTAGATACCCATATATTATTATAGTTATATTTGTTATTTATTATATTTAAGTGTGCTTGGAGACCAAGATCAAGATACGTATATTCAAAGTTGATGGCATGATGTGTTTAGAAGTAATGTATAGATAGATATTCACATTGACTATATCGCACTTCGAATAAAGAATACCATTTAATGAACAGATCATATATTCAAAGTGAAACTATGATTTTATCTCAACAACTTAACTCCAACCTTGATTCTGGTAAATTATTTCTATGTTTTAAAAAGAGGTACCTATACTCAATGTAACCGTTTGATGACATTCGTATTAATTAAATTGAAGTTGTGAGGGATAAACGTGATATGTTACAAAAACAAACTTCAAGTAAATTAAAGTTTTTGCTTAACAATTTTGTTCAGTTTCAATCCATCTAATCAATTATATGTTTGAGGCTAAATAAGTTCATATGATTGCTTAGATGGATTGAACCTATTTGTTATTTATTGTTTTTATGGACTTACTGTCATCTGTATAGCGCATCCCAACTAGAAGTTCTAAAATATGAAGTTCTTTTACACAATTTTAACTATAGAGGATTAGTTGAATTTGAATACAGTGACTAGAAACGAAATGAATCTATAAAATAAATAAACTACAATATTCAATAATATAAAAAGAATATACACTTACGTAATTAATAATATTATCCAAATATAGGAATATGCCAGCTTTAAGAACTATGTTTTATACAGTAGTTACAGTAGTATTATCGTGTTTTTCCGGTTACATTGCAAGTGTAGCCGGGGTAGCCCCGACAACTTCACAAGTAAACTATCGCGTCCCTGGAATGGCGTATGTCTGCCTTGTCGTCAGATACGTGTTAGTGCACTAGGTGCAATTGAGCAAAATGCCTATATACAACAACATACGCATGTGTAACTCTCTGTGAACACGTAAATAACGGTCACAGTTTTAATATATCTACGCGGAATTATGTCTTATTTATTAACAAAAGAAACACTTACCTGCAAATGCAGGTATGCCGGATTTCGAACCCGCATTTCCGCAACATAGAATTCAGTGAATCCATGTATTACAAAAACTTGTTCAGGTAGATATTATATGTAATTTCCATAGCACTTTGTCACAAATTGAGCGAAATGCCTATATACAACAACATACGCATATGTAACTCTCTAACACGTAAATAACGATCGTAGTTTTAATATATCTACGCGGAATTATGACTTATTCATTAACAAAAGAAACACCTGCAAATGCAGCTATGCCGGATTTTGAACCCGCATTTCCGGAACATAGAATTCAGTGAATCCATGTATTACAAAAACTTGTTCAGGTAGATATTATATGTAATTTCCATAGCACTTTGTCACAATCCAGCCAGAACACTGTACAGACGACCACAAACTGCACAAACAACCATTACGAGACAAGTGTTGGGTCACATGGATATGTCACGGTGGGGGTAGATGTTCAAATTTTTTTTAGATTCATTTGAATATACTGGATACTTACCTCAACATTGAATACACATTTTTCTTCAATTTACTCCTATAGGTTTTTTTGAATTCATGCTGTGGATACAAAGATAGTACACAGAGAGAAATTTTTGTTTGATTCAAATAAATATGCATTGACTCGAAGAAATTTGTTGTTTCAATATAGGCAAAGAAATATTTATTTGCGGGTAAAAACGCATTTATTTGAAATATTTGTTTGGTAGAAAGAACATTGATTTGCGTCAAACAACTTATGTTTCCAGTTAAAAAGTTTGCAATTTGTGTATTATAAGAAATGAGATTTATTTACTTCAAATAATTATGATTGTGTTGAGTGAAAGAATTACATTTTTTTAAATTAACAAAATTGTTGGTCGAGTTAAAATGCTTAAAATTATTAATTTGTTGAAGGAATTAATAGACAAGAATTTTTCGGAAGACTCGCCATGTGTCACCTCCTTTTTGGGATGTCGCACATCCTCGACCAGTGCTTGGTCTTCCGAACCCAACATATAGTCAAGGTTAAATTAGTAAAGTGTACTCTAATTTGTAATCGCAACTTGAACCTGCAGGCACTGTACTCTATAAGTTCTATACTGTCGATCACGCGGCTTTATACTCTCGATATGTACGAAGTGCGAGGAGCGAGTTTACAGCACCATCTAACAATACAGTTGGATGACATTAAAAATATATTTATTTGAATCAAAATATGATTTCTTTGGTGGAAGGAAACCTATTTTAAAGCCAAAACAAAAATATTACTTTGAAGGAAATAAATATCTTCTTGTGCAAAAATATATTTATTTTAATCCAAATATGATTTCTTTGGCGGAAGTAAACCTATTTTTAAGCCAAAGACAAAATATTACTTTAAGCGAAATAAATCTCTCCTTATATACAAATTTATATGTTAGAATCAAAATTATATTTCATTGGTGTAAAGAAACGTTTTTTTTTAAATCAAAACAAAAATATTACTTTAAAGGAAAGTAATTTTTGTTTGTATCCATATATATTTATTCCACTTAAATACATATTTCAAATAAATTAATCTCTGCAAGCAAATAAACTAGAGTATTCAATGAAGTAAATATTGTTGGCGTCAAAGAAATATGTTTTGACCCAAAAGAATAAATTCAAACAAATACATTTCTTTGAAACAAGAAATCTTTTCTCTCTGTGTATAGTTTCCCTGCGACATTATGATCTGTTGCTTGTGATTAAATATATTTTTGGTTAAAATAATCGATTGAGTCCACCTACTTAATTGAATATATGAACTATTTAAAACAAGAAACACAAAACTTAAATCCATTAAATAAATTGATAAAATATTATTCTTGTAGGAAGAAACATGTTTTAATTGAAGTCGTCGAAACCTCTTGGTGGAATCATTCGTATATTCTAAGTAAATAAATATTTTTGAATATTTTGAATATAGCATTTGTTGTTTAGTGTGTAACAACATCGAAACCTGCTCATACCATACATAAAACACTTGTCTACAAACTTTACAATCTTGCGTCGTAACTTCTAGAGACTTACCACACATAAACAGTGAGTGGCAACAAGAACTACAAAACCGCTTTGAACCGTCGTATAGACGGACGTACCTTTTCGTTATTGAAGTACTGACCTTTAAAAGCAATAGAAATAAAAATCGGTAGGAACATGTCGAGACTCGGGACAAAAGGGCGAGTCAAGTGGTTTTATGTCGTCAACAGATATCATCTACTTAAATTCAGGGGGTCTCCGCTACACGCTACTCCCTTATTCGGGTTGCGAGGTCGAACACAGGGGGAGGGGGGATAGCGTAACGGACGGGCCCAATATGACGTCGGGCCGCTTGACAGAGCACGCCAGTAGAT
Organism: Melinopterus prodromus; assembly: GCA_964023965.1. Taxonomy (NCBI): domain Eukaryota; kingdom Metazoa; phylum Arthropoda; class Insecta; order Coleoptera; family Scarabaeidae; genus Melinopterus; species Melinopterus prodromus. Next base: position 9,904,868 of record OZ030392.1, on the reverse strand, counting down.
ACACATCGCCGAAACAAAGTTATGGAAGACAATTTCTCTATTGTATCCTGTATAGCCGGTTCCAGGATGTACGCCGTTGGTTGTACCGTCGGGCATTCAAATTACGGCGTATCAAATAAAACCCCGAACCGCGGGGGCTCGGATAGACCTTCCGGCCGCTTCGTGAAATTCGGAAATTATTTCCTTCCCTCCGTGTTTTCCGTCAATACTACGTTCGTCCGATATCCGCTGCGGAATTGTGCATGTATTGTTGCATGTTATGACCGAAACGTGCCATCCATCAGATGCAGGCATATTCGTAAAATATGCTGCTTGAGTAGGTAGAACTTATTTTACAATATATTGCATTAGTTTGTGATAAACTTCAGACGGAACATAGGTTTCCAGAAGCTAATTATGTATATCATATATGGGATTTGAATTCAAGGCCTTTATTGGCCCGCAAAACTCTGATTTTGAATTAAGCATGCAATCTCATGTTTGATTTATGTATATTGGTATATATTTTCACAGGCATTTTCTCGTAAATATAAACAACCGGCTAACAATATGTAGAAATAGGAAGACAATAAAACTGGACATTGAGTACTACCCGCTTTGGGTTGGGGCTGTTTTCATTGCCAATTTTTATGGGAAAATTTAAAAAATCGGTTGTTTGAGAAACAGAAAATGAATAACAATGATTTTTGAGCTATTACTATTTCAAAACCAGTTTCTGTTAAGGGGGCTGTGATATTAATTTTATCTGAACTTCCTTGCATACTTCTTACTTGTGACATTGGTTGTCATTGTTTTCTTTTGCTTTTTAGTTTACACTGATGATGGCGTTTGACGAAACATGTTTCTAGCAATTAAATAAACCTGCTAATTTTCAAGAAGCTTTACATTTCATCTGCTAAGCTATTGCCTCCAAAGAAGTCTTCATGATCACTAAGATTACTAATTTCACTCAAATCATGGGCAAATATTCTGGTTGTTTTCACGTCAGGATTTCATAGATACCATATTTTATCCTTAAAACTTAGATAAATCTGTATGAATTATAGAAAGTTTTTCTTAGCAGATATTTACACATTTAGCTACTTTACAAAAAAAAGAAAACAATTTCTGTACTGAACGCATAATGTTGTGGAACAGCAACAAACCAACTTCATGGTAACACATCTTTATATCACAACTTTACCTATTGCAAATGTAAAATAAAACGAATTATGTATTTAACACACAATGTTATAGAATTACAACAAACAAATTCTATGACGCAACATCTTACAACATATTACAACTTTACCTGTTATCAAATATCATGAACTATTCTACTAAATTTAAATCAACCCCTACAATTTTATTTCATGATTGTATTTTACAAATAATAACAATTATAACAATATCTTTTTTTTGTAAGAGAGGTTTCTATGACTCGTCCCGCTAACTTTGACAACTGAAGGCAAATAACCCTAGATATAAAATGTTATAGATTCCTCAACAATTTGACGTAAGTATATTCTAGGAATGCACCAGTACCTGGCAAACAATTCTCTAGTTCGTAGAGCCATGTTGATAAGGGAAAAAATAATATGTTACAGTTCTGCAACAATATGCATTTAAGGATTAAATAGAGAAAATATTGTAAATTTTCCTATGACAACTATTTAAAAAATTGCCGTTTTTTACGGTGGACACCCTCCGGATAACGATAGGTCTGAAACAAAAGAAAAATAAACACTATTTTAAAGCTAAGATTTAAAGCTAGAATGGGGACTATATAAATAAAAAGTGCCTCAAACTATCCTGGTTTCGCACATTTATTCGAGGCTACAAAATAGGAAAAAAATTGTGAAATATCTGCCCGGCTTAATTTCAAGATAAAGTAATCAAGTATGCAGTGAAAATTTCTAGACAATCGGCCAATAAGTTTTCTGGTTATCATGTTCACAGATTTGAAAACTATACTTTTGAGGAAAACGCGTTTAAAGGTCTAGAATTATTTTGAATTACAAAACATTGTTTTTCTCAGGCATAAACTAGGTATCGTTTTTTCGTATTATTTTGCATCCCCATCATGATATAAAATATTCCTAACATAAATCGATTATTGGAACACCGGACTTAATACAAACAAAACCAGTTTTAAAACCGCTTTAAAAAACCGTTTATGAAATTATTCAACTTGAAACACCAAAAATCCCTTTTTGCTATACCCCATACAAGCCAATTTGTCAGTTTCAAGTTTCCAATTTAAATTTGGGAGTAGTGTGGATTGTACACGACGTACAATGTATTAATTATAATACGTATGGTAACAGGCAGGCGGCACATGTAACACGTCTACGGTGTATTACAAAGTAAGATGCGGCCCGGCATATGGAATAGAGGCACCGGTGCTTGTGCCTGTGCCTGTGCCTGCCGCGTGTAATTTACATAACAACGCCAGCTGTTATAATTAACTGATTGCGTTTAAGCCTATGAGATGCGCTCTATGTTTAATAAATAATTAATTGAGAGCCGGGATAGGTGACCGCGTTTACCGATCTACAATGCTTACACTTTCGTGAATAATTCAAGATGGCTTTAAGCGATCTAAAGTTTACTCGTGCGGTGGTACAGAGCGAAGTTGGTACATTAGTGGTATTTATTGTGCTGCTATTCTATTTACGCCAATATTTGTTAGGTGTTTTAGGTAACTTTATCTGGATACTTAGGTGGCATTCTAATCCACCACTTTCTTCCATTTATGATGTTTAAATATTGGCGTTGCTATGAGGTAGTCCGATGATAATGATGGGAATATACAATATGTTTCCGCTGTTTGATATATTTTGTACCCTAATCCATCGAATAAATTACTTGTAACTTTTGATTTTCATTTATTGTTAAAATTAAAATTCTTATTTTGAACATTTTATATAAATGAAAATGTTTAACGACATACTTCGTCAAAGTAATATTATAGGTTAATAATATGGTTATAAATTTTAAATAAATCAAAAATAAATTTACATCCCGCCTGTACGTCACCATATTATTAACCTATTTTATATAAAATTCAATTCAGATCTTGTTTTTGACTTTAAAGTACTTTTGCGTACTTACTTTATTGGAGTGTTGCGATTAGAGAAGCTTGTGATAAATATTTTAAATAACACGTCAAGCCAACTGTGTAGGTGTTGTAAACTTTGTAAGTTATTTTTTTTTTGTTGAATTTGCTGACGGTTTCAATATTTTCAATTTGCATAATACTCTATTTTTAAGTTTTTTCGGTAAATCTAATATATAAATAAATGCTTTTTTATTACATACTTATCCTCTTTAAAAAGACGGACAACTTGTCCATCATAGTTTTGAAGATATCGATAAGAATTTAAGCGGACACGATTAAGTTTTGGAATGTCGTAACACGTCTCAAATGTGAACACGTTTTTCTCGATGCGGTTGACATGATCTCAAAAAAACTACTTTTTTAAAAATTCTTTCGTATTTGTATTTGTAGATTGGTTCCCTATGGCTGAGACCAGAATTATTGCCAATATAGAAAATTGTGGAATTGACATATCTTTTAGAAACTGATACGAAAAAATACTACCCATTCCTAAAGAAAGAAGTTGGATAAAACAGTTACTTTTTAATGAAATCAATTTATTCTGGTATACGCCAGAGCGACTCAATCTACGAATGCAATGGCGCAAAATTTTTCAAATCGGTCTGATAGTTTTTCCAAAATCATCTCAACTTCCCACAAAACAATCTTTCGAAAAAAAAGCGATTAAATTTCAGAGATTCAATGACTTCTTGTCCACATATTCTCTTATCGATATCTCCAAAACTATTAAGCTTAAACCAAAACGTAAAACATCATTTTAAAGAGGGCGTAATGTAGGTTCATTGAAGAAATAAATACTTAAAAATATTTGAAAGAGGTAGGCACGGGCGCAGGTTTTAAAAAAGTTCGGAAAATCGGGTTATTATGCGCTTCGAGAGCTACTCGACATAAAAATTTGAGAGATTTAATGACTTCTTATCCACTCGTTCTCTTATCGATATCTCAAAAACTATTAAGCTTAGAACAAATCGTGATACATCATTTTAACGAGGATTAATTATATTACAAACATAATCACTTAACAATATTTGAAGGATGTAGGCACGGGAGGAGGTTTAAAAATTTCTTTCTGAAATGCTTGCAGTGTATTCTTTGTTGTGTAATAAAAAGCGCATTAAACCTAAAGATATCTTGAATAACAATACAACACATTTTGACAGTTAGTAAGTTTGGATCCGACTATTTACGTTTTCCACGTTTTAACTTAAAATTTAAAGTTTTTAGCACATTTTGGAGACAAAACATGCTTTTATGTCTTACATGATCATAAAGTGACATTTTACATGTTAGATGCCAGGGCTAAAACTGCTTCTTAACGCCCGCCCGCGCGGGCGTTAATGATTGCCATGGTTATATGCCAAATATAATTGTAAATTTTAAGTCATCAATGTCAATTATTGACGATTAAGGTTATAAGTTTCACAGATAATTGTATGTACTGTCACTCGGCAATGTCAATTATTGGCGATTAAGGTTATAAGTTTGAGAACTAATTGTATACACATATCTCTTGATAACATTAAAATATTAATTAATATTATTCAAACGAAGGAATAAAACCATTGTAGGACATAAAATTACTAGTTATTACATAAAATAACTATTGTCAACCAAGGTAAGAGTCCAGTCAAAAAAGTAGGTATAAAATGGCTAAACTTCGGAAAGATTAATAAACTAATATTGTAGGTGAATAATACGCAAGCTAGATTTTTCTGTGTAGACACTCTATAGTGTCTACTACATACACTTGCTAGAACCTTTAAAATCTCCGTTTTACTCTGTTTTATGTCACGTAGTAACACATGTTTATTAATTATATTTAGCATTATTTGTTCATATAATTTATTGAAATCTCTGTGTATATTAGTTTAAATTAACATATTCTTCAGTAGCCTCTTCCACCCAACAATTGATTTGTGACATTCTTAACTGAAATACTCAAAATTTAATTACAACATGCACTAAAATTACCAATAGAAGTTTCAGTGACACTAGATATAAAAAAAAGTATCTATACCGGATACCCTAATGCACTGCGAGATGTTTCTCGAATACATTGACATTTCGCATTCATATCACACCCCTTTCACAAATCCGTCTTTCGATACGTGAAGCGCATTCAATCAGTAACTGAAATTCAGCGTTCGAACCAAACGAACACAAAGCACGAGTTTGACCGCGAGAAACTTGGCTACAGAATAGAACACTAACCAAGAGCGTTTGTTCCAACACTTAATTTAGTGTAAAGCGTCGATGTAGCGGTGGTAGTAGTTCATCGTGATGTACATACAAACACACCACACAGTACCTACGAAAACATACTTGATGAAGTGCCTACAACCGTCTCACATACCGCCAAATTAAGACGTCCGCTTTTGTTACAGCCGGCTTGGCAAAACCGCAAGCGGGCCGCATCACGTTCCAGACGGCGTCTGAAGGAGATCAGAGGCTGCTATGCCGACGCTGAGGTCCACTGACGATGGCGTCGGACGCGCCCTGGATGCGTTGCATCTTAACGCCGTCACGACGCCTTCAGCCAATGTCACCGCTGAGAATGCAATACAAGGTAATTTGAAAAAATCAAATCTTAGCGTAGTTTTGTAGTTTTGTAGATATTAGTGGAGTTTTATAGTAGAGTTTCGAATGCTGATTACGAAAATGTGATTGGATTTTTAGTGTTTGGAACTGTTTGAAAGTTTTGCTGCCCTAAAGTATCGTTTACCTTCTGTAGAATATTGAGTCTTCTTGTAGAATTCTAAAACGTCTTGTAGAATAAGTATTCCTCTTGTACAGTACTCAAACCACTTGTAGAATACTTAAACCTTTTGTAGAATACTCAAACCTTTTGTAGAATACTTAAACATTGTGTAGAATACTTAAACCTCTTATAGAAAACTATCAAATTGAATGAAATTCGCGTGTGTGCAAAAGTGGTGGAGGCGCCGGTTGGGTTTTTTAAAACAGCCCTTGGATGTTATTTTTTAGTCAAGTATAAATCTTTGAACCTTTTTTTTTGATATTATGACCTTTTCAATCAATGATATTTCAATCTCTGTTAATCCTAATCATAATCATCATTTTATAGAGTCTCAGATATAATATTTCTAAAGTCAAACGTGTGACGAAATTTTTCTCTAGTCCAGAGGTGTGTCGTTAACCTTGTACCTACAATTGTCATAATTTTAAAATAATTTGTAAGATACTCTACAGTATCTCTCACTCTACAACTCTACAGTATCTATAGTATAGATGTCAAAACAACTGCATATTTCCACTAATTTGGAAAAGAATTTCTATTTTTTTTTAAACCTGGATTCGAAGACAAATGACAAAAATCAAATTGACAAAAAATATTAAACATCAAAGCAATCAGTACTATGACAGACCTCAGTTTACTTTACGTGGACTGCCAATTTGAACGTAGACTTTATGACTAATTTTTTTAGATTATATTTGCCAAAAATGTACCATTTTTTTGCGTATTCTTTTCTCGAAAACAACAGTCAACTCATAATGTCCATCAAGGATAGGGCCTTGCTTAAAATCCGATACTTCGAGAAGAATACAACGCATCCAAAACTCATGTCTTCGCTCTATTTACGGTATTAGAAAGTTTGATAGAATATCTCACAAACTTAAAGATGCAAGCTGGCTATCCATGGAGAATAGAAGAACGCTTCAAATGGGATGTCTAATACACAAAATCGTTCTTTCTAAAACGCCTTTATATCTGTACAAGAAAATCAAATTTCGAAGCGACGTGCACAACATTAATATTAGAAATAAAAACTATGTAACTAAACGACAAAATGTTTAGGAAAATTTTAAGAGAGCATCTAATTAATGCGCAAAATGCAAGTTAAATATGTTAAAGTAAAGTATGCTTTTTTATTTATTTTTCTTCATGGTTAAGCTGAAAAGCAACTTTATGTTGAGCCTTCGCCATCATTCGCCATCACAAGTTTCCTTAAAACTTATACTGTTTCTTTCTTTTTACTGTATTGAAGTTTATTTTGGAGCAAATTAAGACGATTTATTATTATTATTATATTTTGTGTTGGCACTGTTTGGCCATTAGTGGCCGAATGAATAAACAGTGTGATTTTACTGAATCACTTTACTTAGATTAGTGCCATAAATTTTCTAACCGCGTTTTTTTGGTATTTAGTTTTATGCTAAAAACTAAATAGTATCTAAATTGAAATTTCTGCTTTCAAGTCCTGATTCAGAAGCTACGAAAAAATAGCATACCAATAGGAATTATGCAATTTTTTAAAATATAAAAATATTTTGTTTAATAAAAAATCCGGTAGTGTATAAAATACTGTAATTGCTAATGAGGTAAGAGCAATATTTTTTAATCAAATTGATTATTACTAAGTAATCATTCCCAATACTAATGGGAACAAATCGCCTATAGACATAAATTTAAAAAAATCTGATGTGGCCAGGCACAGGACTTTATTATACAATATATAAAATTAATAGTTTAGCTGCATGAGATTCTATTTGATCGAGACCGATCGTGTCTGCGTTAAAATAAAAGAAGTTAGCCAGGATTTGACAGATATTTTGATAATATCATATATAATATAATATCAGGTATTGTCAAAAAACTGCCTTTGACACTACCTACTGTCAGAATGAAAACAATTGTGAAATCCTCGTTAACTAAGTTTTAATGCAGACACGATCTCGATCAAAAGAAGTTTGCTCTACAGCTAAACTATTAATTTTACCAAAAAATGTCATCATACTGCGTATGATAAAGTAAAAATATAGACCACATACATCATTTCCACATTTTCGTATTGTTTTACTGTGTATTTGAAGTTTTTGAAAAATCACTAGTCAAAATAATCCGATATAAATACACCCAATACGATTCCGTTATCTTTTCTTCTTTTTTTATTAATATTAAAGGGTTTTGAGGAGTGACCGCCTATGTCCTAAATGTAGACCTTTGTCCTAAATAAATACAATACTGTAATTGGTTTCAGAACCTTTAGAAAAGGTGTGCTTAAAGAAATACATGGACCAAATACGAACCACCTTAATGGGATGTTGTTTAAAACGTAGTACTAATAAATAAAGTAAGAAAAAAACAGTTTATAATCAAATATATTTTTAATTTGTCATCATTTTGTTTGCCAGTTACTTATAATGCTGAACGTAGTACATAGTAGAAACAGTGGCAAAATAATTATGCTACATTTTTAACGCAGAATTGTTTTACTAGATCAATTTGTATTCAATTTGTATTTTTGTGTTTTGGGTGAAGTGCATCAACGTCGGCAGTCTATACTAACAGTTTTTTTTTTAATTGCTCTCATTTTGTTACTGATTCTACAGCCACCTAGAAATGACCAACGTATTAAGTTCCCATTTAATTTTAGTTTTCTAATGAATTTTATTGTTTCAGTTAAACTTTTAAATGACTATGATGAAAAAAGAAACCTATATTTTGTAGCAAGTAACTAAACTTCACACATTACATTATATAATAAACAAAAATCCCTGCGCTTATATGGATTGGTTCTCACATTTGAGAAAGTTTCGCGTATTCGTCGAGGTATTAATACTATAATACTAAACACCCTTAAGCAGTCCACGCAAAAGTTTGACGGAAGTTGCGTTCCCCTGAAGCAGTTTTCGGCAATTAAGGACTCGCGTGTTATTCCACGAGGGTTTCTTTCACTACGTTCGTGTATTTTGTTGAACGTGCCTCACTGTTTTCTTATAACCACAACTGCCATAGGAGACTAGCTAGCACTTTTCCTAATGATTCCTATAATTAAAATCACATGAATCAACGTCTCCTAGATGTCATTATTTTCGGATACAATATATTAGCAGTGCTGAAATTACTTATAATTAATTGTATCAGAAAGATTTTAAGAACTGTTAAGCTGTTATACATAAACATTAAAAAGGTTTTAGGTAACGATTTTCCCTATATCTAAAATGTGCAAGGTTTGTTGTGGTTATTGAACTGTACGTATGATTTGAAAGAATGGTTACGGGTGGCTACGGGTAGTATTTGTGTTCGACGACAGCGCACTGCGGCAGCTATCGAAATAAATTTCCGCGTATTGGCCGCTATAATTTCCAATATTGCATATAACGAAGAATTCGGTCGAACATTAGACCGCAGCGCATTCCAGCGGCGTTGCTATTTATTGCAATTGCAAAAGTTACAACCAAGAAATTGCGGTTGGTAGTCGGTACGCCGTAAAATGCAACTGCGTCCTGTAGTAAAGTAAAATGCTACGAATGCACGCGATGTGAATAAATACTCTCTAGTTTTCTTTTAATCTTGATGAAACTTCGTTTGCGATTGCCAAGGAGTACAAATACCTTACAACTGTTTTTTTATGTACTACGTACTAATGTTTGGAACTAGTAATATAAAATCACATTATTTTGTTTTACTATCCTTGTAACTCTCTTCTGAATGCAAACTAACATGATTGCAATTATTTTCAGCATATTATATACACTGTGGGCAAAGAAAAAAAACGGTACAAATTTTCAACTGCTCATATTTCCAAAGGTATTAAGTAAATACAAGCATTTCTTTGATTAACTAATTGCTTATATTGTGAAGATTGAAAATCTACCATATTTGCTGTATGGCTTTGCAATATTTCTGATAATATCGGGTCAATTTAAAGTGAAATGAAAGGTGTAATGAAATTAGTAGGTAATGACATCTGTTTTCTTTTGGTCAAAAGGAACAGTAGAGATTTTATAGCATCGTATACAGGCTAATTTTATTAGTATGCAGGGTGAAGTTTTTACTCAAAAAAGCAGTTGAATTTGATGTTTGCATAACAAATTTTTATGTTTTTGCAACAAAAGCATAAAATTTTGCTTTTGCAGTTTGCTTTCACTTGTCTGACGGTCAGGTCAGTTTATTTTTACGTAAAATTAGATCTTCAAATAAAAAATATTTAAAAAGAGGAACAACACAATGTATTCAGGGTAGCTTCAGGCTGGTGCTGGAAATGCTCTTTATTTAAACATGACATAAAAATAAAAAAGAAGACTTCCCTTCAAGTGATACTCACAGAAACGTTGATTCCAATTGAGTTGATTAGCAAAAACATCCGAAAGAACAGTACAAGACGTTCAAGAACATACGACTAAAATGTACAGCTAAACAACAAGTATGACACATCATAATTGAAACTGACCAAAAGGCCACCTAAAATGATAAACTCAAACATGCCGCCCATAACAACACCAATTGTTTCTCCACGATCTTTAAAAATAATTCAACTACACAGTTAGATTTCTCTTGCCGTTGCAATGCTTTTGTTACAAACGTCATATTCCTACTGGTTTTGACAAAAAACAATGAAAAAACATCGTTTAAATATTTCACCCTGTATAAGAAAAAAATCAGGCTGTATACGATTCTATATGATCTCTAATGCCCTTTTTTACCAAAACAAGACATATGTCATTATCGATTGATTTTAATACACCTTTCATGTCACATTAAATTGACCCGATGTTGCATAGCCAAACATGAAGAAACATAACTTTGCATTAAAACGTTCTGTTATTGCGAATGGTTTCAATCTTCACACTACAAGTAATTCGTTCTTTAAAGAAATATTTGAATCGACCAAATATTATTGGAAATACGAGTGATTAAAAATTTGTCTTTTTTTTTGGCCTACAGTATAAAGAATACTAAATACCGATGTAAATTAATAATTCAATCATATTGTTTTAGTCTTCTTTTACGACTTTATGTAATTAATGTAAAAATTACAACTTAAGCGACTGTAAGTGGAGTGAAAAAGGGTTTCGAAAAGTTGCCCGATAACGATGAATGGTCCATGTTTTCTGCATAGGCTTTATAAAAGCATGAATATAGGCGGAAAATGGTAGTGTATGTGCGCTGAGTGCTGCTATCACTTTCATTAAAGCGTCAAGCGGTTTTGAAAAATTAAAACGCTCTCGTTTGTTGTGCTACAGCGGATGCTACATTATTCGTTATGATAGCAACAAAACTCACACTGTTTTTTTTTATTTATTTTTTCTATCGGTGGGAACAATATTGCTTTTCATCGCAGTTATGTGATGTTACGTATTTAATTTTAATGTCCTTGTATAACTCAATTAAGTGTTCAGGTTATTCATTGGATTCTGTACGCCCTGATGTGTCAGTATTGTATAGCCGGACTAGAGTGTTTTAAAATTTCTGTCGACTGACTTGTGACTTGTCAACTAAGACAAATTCACTATTGCTGTCCTTTTCCACGTTGATCCTGTTATAATCCTGGCGGCATCATTGTTCGATGTCGTTTTGCTGTTTCAGATATTCAGATAATTTTTTTACTTTATCATACGCAGTATGGTAAAGTATTGTAATCGTGCCGAAAAAAAAAAATTGGGATTTTAGCGGAAATCGGTCTTTTTGGGTCTCCTGAACATTTTTGACCAAGGTCCAAAAAAATGTCTGTGTGTGTGTGTGTGTGTGTGTGTGTGTGTGTGTATGTGTGTACCCGATTTTTGTGACGACGATTCCGGAGAAACTACTAAAGGTATCGGGACGAAAGTTCAGATTTAGAAGTTTCATGACCAAACTGAGAGCTGAAAAGCTTTTGGTTCAAAAGGGTGCAAAGGAACTAGCTATTTACTCTTAGCATTTTTCAACGATTTTGCAAATGAACCGTCATTTCTGTAATTTCGTCAAAATAGATAAATAATAAATTAGTAGAGGAAATTTGGCATAATTTATGTCTATAACATTTTTTGGTAAAATTAATAGTTTAGCTGCAGGAGCAAATTCTATTTGATCAAAATCGTGTCTGCATTAATAGTAGGTAGCCAGGATATTTTTCAAATTTTGACTCATTCAGAACGTCTGCGGTTGCGAAACGTCAATTCAACACACTTCTCAATGCATGGAGAAACACGCGCGCACGTGCGCTATGTGAAACAATATTGAAGCATCTTGATGTCATACACAAAGTCAATGTGTATTTCGAGTGCGGATAGAAATGTTGTTATGCATTTTTTATGGATTTTGCAAATGAGCCGCTATTTCTGTAATTTCGTCAAAATAGTTAAATAATAAATTAAAATAGGCGAAATTTTGTATAATTTATGTCTATGAAATTTTTTGGTAAAACTAATAGTTTAGCTGTAGAAGCAAATTCTATTTGATCGAGATCATGTCTGCATTAATATAAATTAGCCAGGATTTGCCAGATATTTTTATTTCAATAGCAGTAGGTAGTGTCAAAGGCTGATTTTTTTACTATACCTACTGTCAATATCTGTCAAATCCTGGGTAATTCGTTTTATTTTAAGGCAAACACGATTGATCTCGATCAAATAGAATCTCATGCAGCTAAACTAATAATTTTATATATTGTATGATAAAGTCATGTGCCTGGCCACATCAGATTTTTTACTTTATCATACGCAGTATGTAAAGTATTGTAATCGTGCCGAAAAAAAAATTGGGATTTTAGCGGAAATAGGTCTTTTTGGGTCCCCTGAACATTTTTGACCAAGGTACAAAAAATGTCTGTGTGTGTGTGTGTGTGTGTATGTGTGTGTGTGTGTGTACTCAATTTTTGTGAATCCGATTCCGGAGAAACTACTAAAGGTATCGGCACGGAACTTCATATTTAGAAGTTTCATGACGAAACTTAGAGTTGAAAAGCTTTTGGTTCAAAAGGGTCCAAAGGAACTGGGTGTTTACTCCAAGCCTTTTTCAAGGATTTTAGAAATCAGCCGCCATTTCTGCAATTTCGTCAAAATAGTTAAATAATAAATTAAAGCAGAGGAAATTTTGAATAATTTATGCCTATGACATTTTTTGGTAAAATTAATAGTTTAGCCTTTTAGTTTATTCTAAGCCTTTTTCAAGGATTTTGGAAATGAGCCGCCATTTCTGTAATTTCGACAAAATAGTTAATTAATAAATTAAAGTAGAGGAAATTTTGAATAATTTATGCCTATAACATTTTTTGGTAAAATTAATAGTTTACCTTCAAGAGCAAATTCTATTTGATCGAGATCGGTCGCATCTGCATTGATATGAAATTACATAGTAGCCAGGATCTTGACAAATATTTTTTTGTGTTGTCACATTCGAAAACAGCTGATCTCATCAGAGGTTGGAGAACCACTATGGAACGTTGCCGCTGTAGTGCGGCAAATTATAAAATACAATAAATAAAAGGTCGTGGTAGTTGATGAATCTATTTAATTTGGTTTCTTGCAATAGTCGACTTTCGAGATTACAATCTCGTCATCAGTTGCAAACTGCACATGTAACAAAAAACATTTGGTTTACTAAAAATAACCTATATCGTAAAAAGAGGAAGTACATACCGTCGTGCACTAATAACAATAGTTAACGAAAACTGTCGTCATGGACATATGATAGTCGGTGAAACTCACAAATCGAATATAGAATAAGACAGAACAGATTTAAAATGTGCAATCGATGTCAACGAACGGTCGGATGCTAAAATCAAGCCAAAGCGCCGTGAAGATAGCCGTGCAGGTTCGGTGTAAAGCTACTAGATGGCGCCACAAATAAATATACAAGACACAATTCAACATATAAATCAGTCGCTAAAACAATTATCACGTAAATATACAGGGATCATGTTATTCTGGAAACGCAAAACACCCTCCGAAATGGGTGAATTATATTTGCAGATCGCGCGATGGTCGCGTCACGGGATGGTGACCGGGAGTGACTGTAGATGGCGGCCGGTTCGCTCAGGCGGCTTTCTTGGTATGAAATTCAAAAACAATCTCCCACCATAACAATCAGTTATATCGTTAAGTAACAAATCGGGATTGTCTGTTTTATGTCTCTGAATTTCCATTTCCTCCAATAAGTTTAGTTTGCTGCCCTTATTCATCTGGTGTAGGAGTGTTAGGTTTTCTTCTCTCGTTTTATGCCCAGTCTCTACAAGGTGTCGTCCAACGGCTGAACTATTATTCCTATTGCTAATGTGCTCTCTGAATCGGGTTATAAGTTTTCTCCCTGATTGCCCTATATAAAAACACTGACAGTCTCCGCAATTAATCTTGTAAACACCGCTTCTTTGTGTCACTGGTATCTTTGCTTTGTTATTAATAAGAAAGTTGCTGATACGGGTATTAGTGCGAAAGGATGTAGTAATATTGAATTTCTTAAGGGTGTGTGTCAATGGTGTGGCATAGGAATCGTGGTAGTCGAGGGAAATATATGTGGTTTTAGCAGCATAGCTAGGGTATATAGTCTTGATGATGTTACTAGTGTGTACTTTGTTGTATATATTCTGCAAATATGATACATCGTAACCATTGCTAAGGGCAATCTGAGCTATTGTCTGAACTTCGGTCTTAAAGTCCTCTTCATTCAAAGGTACGTTTATCAGTCTGTTAAAAAGAAATCTAAAAACTGCTTCTCTATAGGCGTGGGGGGTATAACTATTTTTTGAGAGTATTATGTCCGAGCTTGTAGGTTTACGAAAGATGTTATATGAAAGGCGTTTTTCTAATCTACTCAATGTTAGATCTAAGAAGTTAAGGTGGCCATCAGTCTCCCTTTCTATAGTAAATTTTATATTTCCCATGTTGTTAAACAGGTTATGCAGAGCTATTAATTGAGCGTCGCTTCCTTCAAACACAATGAGGATATCGTCTACGTAACGACAATAGAATTTGATTGGGGACACAAATAGATTATGTTTACCTGAAAATATTCTCTGCTCGATTTGATCAATATAAAATTCAGCCAGTAGCCCAGACAGTGAAGACCCCATAGAGAGGCCATCCTTCATGCAATATTGGGTGTTGTGGAAGGTGAAAAAGTTTTGTTTTGTCACTAATTCGATCAAATTCATTAGATACTCAATGTCTATTAAGTCAAGGTGGTCTATGTCTTTTATTTTATCTATCAAGAAAGCTCTTACAATTTTCAAAGTTTCCTTTATAGGGATGTTTGTATAAAGGTTTGTAATATCTAATGAGATTAATCTTGATCTTTTGTTAAGTGTCATATTCATGGTTTTGGAAATCAGTTGGGAAGAATTGGTGATAGAATATGTAGATCTGAATTGAAAAGTGTTGCGTAGGGTGTATTGCAACATTTTGGACAGTTTTTCAACTGGGGTGCCAACGTTGGATACTATAGGTCGAATGGATTTATTGGGTTTATGAAGTTTAATCAGACTGTAAAGGACAGGGAGGTTGCTATTCATGTTAGTTAGGGAGTGATATCTGTAGTTAAGTTTTTTGATTGTATCTTTTGAGTCCTTGATTGTGTCTCTCACCATTTTTGTGAATTTAGGGAGCGGGTCTCTGTCAATAGATGTTATATTATTTTCTTCAAAGAAATTTAGCGTCTTTGAGATGTAATCTCGCCTATTAAGTAATACCAAACCTGAATTCTTGTCACCGTAGGTGCATATGATGTCCTTGGTGTTGAGCTTGTTTCGGAGTAGTATGAGGTCTTTCTTTGTTTGTTGATCTGCGTGTCGGTTTTGATTTTTGTTTTTATGCTCACTTCGGAGGATCCTTGTGACTTGCTCCTTGATATCTTGGTATTCCTTATGTCTTTCTAGTTGTGATTCTATGTCTATTGCGGCATTTACCTTGAAATCTCCATTACCTGGCAGAGTGTGTTTGTGTCCCATGTTGAGAATTCGTATTTCATCCTCTTCGAGTGGTAGGTCAGAGAGGTTAGTGAAACGAGCAGCAAATCTGGTGATATTGTCATTATTTATCTCTACGGTTGTGTATGGTAAGTCCTTGTTGATTCTTCTGAACTTCAGGGTATTACGGTTTAGGTCTTTAGCTCCATTCTTCCTGTATTGATTGTCGTTCAATAGTTTTTGTCTGATTAGGTTCTGCAGTTTTCTTTTTCTTTTTTCGTTGTTTTCATATAGATTGAAGAAAATCTTCGTGTTAATCTTCTGTAATACGTCTTCCAGTTCTATATGATGCAGTGCAGATGCTAAATACCTTCACAGAAGATTAGCATCTGCACTGCATCATTAGCATCTGCACTGCATCATATAGAACTGGAAGACGTATTACAGAAGATTAACACGAAGATTTTCTTCAATCTATATGAAAACAACGAAAAAAGAAAAAGAAAACTGCAGAACCTAATCAGACAAAAACTATTGAACGACAATCAATACAGGAAGAATGGAGCTAAAGACCTAAACCGTAATACCCTGAAGTTCAGAAGAATCAACAAGGACTTACCATACACAACCGTAGAGATAAATAATGACAATATCACCAGATTTGCTGCTCGTTTCACTAACCTCTCTGACCTACCACTCGAAGAGGATGAAATACGAATTCTCAACATGGGACACAAACACACTCTGCCAGGTAATGGAGATTTCAAGGTAAATGCCGCAATAGACATAGAATCACAACTAGAAAGACATAAGGAATACCAAGATATCAAGGAGCAAGTCACAAGGATCCTCCGAAGTGAGCATAAAAACAAAAATCAAAACCGACACGCAGATCAACAAACAAAGAAAGACCTCATACTACTCCGAAACAAGCTCAACACCAAGGACATCATATGCACCTACGGTGACAAGAATTCAGGTTTGGTATTACTTAATAGGCGAGATTACATCTCAAAGACGCTAAATTTCTTTGAAGAAAATAATATAACATCTATTGACAGAGACCCGCTCCCTAAATTCACAAAAATGGTGAGAGACACAATCAAGGACTCAAAAGATACAATCAAAAAACTTAACTACAGATATCACTCCCTAACTAACATGAATAGCAACCTCCCTGTCCTTTACAGTCTGATTAAACTTCATAAACCCAATAAATCCATTCGACCTATAGTATCCAACGTTGGCACCCCAGTTGAAAAACTGTCCAAAATGTTGCAATACACCCTACGCAACACTTTTCAATTCAGATCTACATATTCTATCACCAATTCTTCCCAACTGATTTCCAAAACCATGAATATGACACTTAACAAAAGATCAAGATTAATCTCATTAGATATTACAAACCTTTATACAAACATCCCTATAAAGGAAACTTTGAAAATTGTAAGAGCTTTCTTGATAGATAAAATAAAAGACATAGACCACCTTGACTTAATAGACATTGAGTATCTAATGAATTTGATCGAATTAGTGACAAAACAAAACTTTTTCACCTTCCACAACACCCAATATTGCATGAAGGATGGCCTCTCTATGGGGTCTTCACTGTCTGGGCTACTGGCTGAATTTTATATTGATCAAATCGAGCAGAGAATATTTTCAGGTAAACATAATCTATTTGTGTCCCCAATCAAATTCTATTGTCGTTACGTAGACGATATCCTCATTGTGTTTGAAGGAAGCGACGCTCAATTAATAGCTCTGCATAACCTGTTTAACAACATGGGAAATATAAAATTTACTATAGAAAGGGAGACTGATGGCCACCTTAACTTCTTAGATCTAACATTGAGTAGATTAGAAAAACGCCTTTCATATAACATCTTTCGTAAACCTACAAGCTCGGACATAATACTCTCAAAAAATAGTTATACCCCCCACGCCTATAGAGAAGCAGTTTTTAGATTTCTTTTTAACAGACTGATAAACGTACCTTTGAATGAAGAGGACTTTAAGACCGAAGTTCAGACAATAGCTCAGATTGCCCTTAGCAATGGTTACGATGTATCATATTTGCAGAATATATACAACAAAGTACACACTAGTAACATCATCAAGACTATATACCCTAGCTATGCTGCTAAAACCACATATATTTCCCTCGACTACCACGATTCCTATGCCACACCATTGACACACACCCTTAAGAAATTCAATATTACTACATCCTTTCGCACTAATACCCGTATCAGCAACTTTCTTATTAATAACAAAGCAAAGATACCAGTGACACAAAGAAGCGGTGTTTACAAGATTAATTGCGGAGACTGTCAGTGTTTTTATATAGGGCAATCAGGGAGAAAACTTATAACCCGATTCAGAGAGCACATTAGCAATAGGAATAATAGTTCAGCCGTTGGACGACACCTTGTAGAGACTGGGCATAAAACGAGAGAAGAAAACCTAACACTCCTACACCAGATGAATAAGGGCAGCAAACTAAACTTATTGGAGGAAATGGAAATTCAGAGACATAAAACAGACAATCCCGATTTGTTACTTAACGATATAACTGATTGTTATGGTGGGAGATTGTTTTTGAATTTCATACCAAGAAAGCCGCCTGAGCGAACCGGCCGCCATCTACAGTCACTCCCGGTCACCATCCCGTGACGCGACCATCGCGCGATCTGCAAATATAATTCACCCATTTCGGAGGGTGTTTTGCGTTTCCAGAATAACATGATCCCTGTATATTTACGTGATAATTGTTTTAGCGACTGATTTATATGTTGAATTGTGTCTTGTATATTTATTTGTGGCGCCATCTAGTAGCTTTACACCGAACCTGCACGGCTATCTTCACGGCGCTTTGGCTTGATTTTAGCATCCGACCGTTCGTTGACATCGATTGCACATTTTAAATCTGTTCTGTCTTATTCTATATTCGATTTGTGAGTTTCACCGACTATCATATGTCCATGACGACAGTTTTCGTTAACTATTGTTATTAGTGCACGACGGTATGTACTTCCTCTTTTTACGATATAGGTTATTTTTAGTAAACCAAATGTTTTTTGTTACATGTGCAGTTTGCAACTGATGACGAGATTGTAATCTCGAAAGTCGACTATTGCAAGAAACCAAATTAAATAGATTCATCAACTACCACGACCTTTTATTTATTAACTTAACATTGATGAAAAATGGAGATATTCTTGACTAATATAAAATACAAATTTCAAATAAAGTAAGATCACCAATTTGATTGTTTGTTGATAAGAAATATCAACCCGTCTTTATATCTAATTCTAAAAACGATACATTGAGAAAATTATAAATAAAGTATAGCGATGAGTGTAGTTTTATTTTAGTATGTTGGTAGGGATGTGTCATGAACAAATATAAATCTGTCAGAATTTGAATTACCTTTTTAAGGTGCGTTTTCATTAGTGATAAGACTGCTTACACACGTAGACGCTGTATGCGAGACGCGCGCGTCGGGGATTCAGCTAATACATGTGTTCAAATGGAGCCTTTCACACGGTAACGCGCGACGGATACAGCGTCGCGATACTGAATTTACGAATTTCAACTTTTCACCCGCCTGCTGCGGAATCCGTGACGAGATACGGATTTTGCATTGCAGTATATGGAGCCGTTCAGACGGGCATACTGCCGCGCGAAGGTGTCAATCATAGCATAGGCGTGTGGAGATGGGGTAAGGGTAGGCAGTGGGTGCATTTCAGTTTGGTAAAAAGTGTCCCCATGCGAGGATCTTACAATGGAGCGGTTTATGTTCGACCTCAACATCATCGACTGTAGTTTTTTCGGTGGTATTCTTTTTTGCACAAGGCTGCAGACACATTATTCACTCGTGACGTGTTAACACGTATTGTCACGTCTGATCTCACTGACACGTGACGTGTTTACACGTCAGATCATGATAACCTGACGAGTTATCTCGTGTTGACACGAGTTAAGACGTCAGGTGTGAATATGGTAGCCGTAATTTTGTTGTACCGTGACGTGTTAAGGCGTCAGGTGTGAAGAAGGTGGCGGTAATTTTCTTGTGACGTGACGTAACAATACGAGTTATCACGTCACGTGATTATGCTCTGACGTGTAAACACGAGTTAACACGTCACGTGTGAATAATGTGTTAGTGGCTTACCGTGTCCTCCTTACGCAAATTGCTCTCAATACAGCTGATCAAATGACTTCATTGACATTCATTCATCGTACTTTTACTATTGAATGAACCCACATAGTTCTCCTTTTGTTTTATTTTTCTTCTTCGCAAGCCTTCAAAACATTTTGCATTACCCCACATCTATATTTATCGCGCACGGCACTGTAGTCGCAAATGACACAAGACAGCTGTCATCAAATATGGCCGCCTCGCATACAGTATCCAGCAGTATTTGCGTCGCATCTCATCCGAATTCCGTATCACGGATGCAGAATTTCGCATACAGCGTCTACGTGTGTAAGCAGTCAAATGGCAGTGGTAGCAGACGCCGTTATAGTATTTCCAATAGAAAGTTGATAGTGACTTATGTTTATGTACATGTCATTATCACGACATGTAAGAAATACTATAATTTCGTATTCTACCACCGCCATTAGCTACCATTACCTACCAATCGGAACGCACCTTTAAATTTGACGTTTCGTCAAAGTGGTACCAACCTAGCATTTACTATACAGAAATATTTTATTTATTTTTTTTTTTAAATACGTATTTCTTAAAAAGCAACACAATAAACGTTGATGTCGCTCCTGCCAAAAACTAGATAGCGCTACTCGTTCACATGCGACGGCGACACTCCGCCTTCGGTGACGCGCCGCATCACCGCTCGTCGCGCTATTCCGTACTTTCGGCATTTGGGACATAAATAACTATTATTCTAATGACGTAGTGTAGGTAGTGTCAAATGCTGATGCTTTGACAATACCTACGATTTATCTCGATAGAATAGATTCTCATGCAGCTAAACTCTTAATTTTATATATTGTATGATAAAGTCATGTGTCTGGCCACATCAGATTTTTTTAATATATCGTAACGAAAAAAAATTATAAATGATGTTGCAACCTGATATTAACAATATTACCGAATTACGGTTCTCTTTTACTTTGTTTAAAGTAGTGAAAAGGAAAATTCCAGGCATTTTTTTCACAAATTTAGAAAATTCTCTATTGTTTTAGTCCAAATTTATAGCTGCAGGATTCAATAAAACAGGTTCTATTGTGAACCAAGTTTAATTCGTTGTATTTGTACGCGATCGATTTCGGTTTAATGCAATCACCAGGCGTAAAACGTCAGATAGATCAATTTAGATTAACATAATAATTGTTGAGTCATAGTATGTGGTGTCCGTCATGGTGTAATAAGATGGGCTTCGAAATGAGTAGGCAACCAAATATAGTTCATAATTTCTTTCCTAATTTCTTCTCCTTGTATTTTCGGATACTTTCTAAAATATAATGGTTTATTATTGATAATTAATTGATCCAAAACTTTTACTAAGAATATTAATTTGGAAAAATTAATAGTAAGAAAGTTTTTCGTCTTGAACTGTTTTGGATACGTTGTATATCATGATTTGACGTATGAGAAAAACAAAATAGAAATGAATTTAGTTGTTGAATGAAATATAAAAATGATAAAAATGCACAGCTTTGCCCTGCTTTATCCGTTTTCGTTTCTCTTCAAGTACTACTTCAAGCATCATCAAAAACGGGCACTTGTGTATAAATTATATGTTTCTAAACAGCTTATTTTCATATATACACTTTTGAATAACTTGTATTTGTATTTATTTATAAATAAAAGAACATTTATGTCTTGTTTTACATAAAAAATAATTAACTTTTGATTGGAGATAACTGAGCATTTCACATATTCCCAAGTAGGTAATTTATTCAAAACAAAATATTCTAAGCTAAGTGAATGCCTTTGCCAGCAAAAAAACAAAATCGAACAAGTAAAAATGTTTCTGGAAAACTTTTTCCATACAATCTAAAACAAATCTGAAACGAATCTAAAAGCAGAAATTCCAAATTGTGTATAGCTTTTTTAAATGC
The DNA here is from genome assembly GCA_964023965.1 of Melinopterus prodromus. Classification (NCBI taxonomy): domain Eukaryota; kingdom Metazoa; phylum Arthropoda; class Insecta; order Coleoptera; family Scarabaeidae; genus Melinopterus; species Melinopterus prodromus. The sequence goes on along the minus strand of OZ030392.1, from coordinate 9,883,049 downwards.
ATTTTTGGATTTTTTGCAGTGTTTTAGCGCCGATTTTCTTAAAACTAGGCTCACTTCGCAATTTCTGCCTTCAGATTCAGATTCTACGCAAAAAAGTATACCAGAAACAGTAGGGTATTACGGTCATGTGGAAATTTAAGCAAAAGCGTGTATTAAGCGATTTTACAGTATATAACCCGAAATTCTGTTAAGTTAAAATTAAATTACATTCAGAATTTGTTGAGAAAATGACAATTAAAATTTGAATTTTCCGATCACTGTCGTGATTGGCCTAGTGTAAAATTGGCAACGTAGCCAAGAAATTGATCAAAACCTAGGGAATTTTCTTGCAACTGTGTTTGCACCGTTGTTTGTTTGTATATGTGTTGACAAACTTTTTTTTTTTTTTTACTTGTTTTTTACGTCGGTCTAGTTCCGCAACTTAGGCCAATCACCGACGCTGAGAGCAGGCTACACACACCCAGGAATTTTGTCCTACTGAAGGAATTCCAACCTCCAGTAAGAGTTCTTTAACGTGCACGTCGCATAATGACAGCACACGGGGCCACCGGCTTTACTTCCTCATCCGATGGAAGGCGGCATGCAAAGGTATTTGTTCCCTGCCTAAAATACCAGGACAGTCGATTTTAGCCCGAGTCGGGATTCGATCCCGGGCCTCCAGCGTAGATAGCAGCCGCTCTATCCTATACGCCATCGACCCCCCTTGTTGTTGTATTATTGTATTTTTTGTCAGTTGAAAATACGTGAAAAGCTCTAATCGCTGGACCAGCTATCTGATTAATTTTTACTTTATCATACATAGTATGATAAAGTATTGTAATCGTGTCGAAAAAAAGTGTCCCCTGGATCCCCTGAATATTTTTGACCAAGGTATAAGAAAATATCTGTGTGTGTGTGTGTGTACTGTGTATACCCGTTTTTTTGTGGCGACGATTCCTAAGAAACTATTAGGACAAATCTTCATATATATTTTTCATTTTCAGCACCAAACTTGGAGCTGAAAGAAATTTTGTTCAAAATGGCCCAAAGGTTGGAGGTTTACTCTTACCATTTTTGAACGATTTTCCAAATGAAGCGCCATTTCTGTAATTTCGTCAATATAGTTAAATAATAAACTAAAGTATACATTTTGTACAATTTATGTCTATAACATTTTTTGGTAAAATCAATATAGTTTGGCTGCATGAGCGAAGTTTAACTTTGAAAGTCATGCATAGCAGTTGACTCTGTTGGTCGCTCTGTGCATTATGTATATTATAACCACTAACCCGACTACACACATCAAAATATTCTATTTGATCGAGATCGCTCGTATCTGTATTACAACTTGTTTGCTAGGATTTGACAGATATTTTTATTGTATTGACAGTATTGTCAGATCATCAGCGTTTGACAGTGCTATATAGTATGATAAAGTCATATGCTTGGCACCATGAGATTTTTTCTATTAAGAAAATCAAATGAAAGGCTTTTTATTACTAAATTACTCGCTACAAACTGAATAGATTGTATCTCTGTTACACTTGCAAAATATTTTAGTATGGCATGTACACGAAAATGAAGCGCCGCCTTAAAGTTAGTAATTTTGAACTTGGTGTACAGTTTTAAAACATACGAGCAATATATGAATGTTCATAATTTGTTACGGAACAGTTGAATATCTGATATCGCTCAGTTTTCAGATTTTCATTAATCTCCAGTTATTAAATCCACCCAGCACCGTAATATATTTTATCATCTTCTGATAAATATTGTCCTATATGATAAAATCTCTCTCCTTTTTATTTCAGGTTGGTTCGACAACAGCAGCCTATCTTTGAACGACTCGGCGTCGTCAGGGTCGGAATATCTAGATGCGCTGCTGTACGCGAACTACACAAATGGAACGTCCAATTACACATTTTCCGGGGAGAGCGGGGAGCAACTCGCGGACCTTATCCTTATGATCCTTCTCTCTATACTGCTAGGTCTTATGATACTTGTTACTGTTATAGGTAAGTACCCGTTCTCGAGTCGATTGTTCCCTAGTGAGTTTGTTATAGAATGGAAAATCCGAAGGCGTACGAGCGCCGGCTTATAAGCCCATGGAGAGCCGCTTGACGACATTGCATCGGAAAAGCTCTCTTCATTCGCCATTCAATATGCTCTCGCGTTCTATCTGCCGCAGTGTGATGAAAAATAAAGGAGAAAACAAGCTGTCTCTTGAGTTATTGCCTATGTAAGTTCTGCGTTGGAACGAGTTCAATTCTCTCAATGTGATTAAAGTTATTTCATTTGTAAACAGTTCTGTGATTTAAAAGATTAGTGTAGCATATATCAGCAAATCATTGAAAAACTAAGATTTTTTCATGCGTGTTTATTTCTTTTGCCAATAATATAGTACGGTTCATGTAAGTAGTTCAAAGAAACTAATAGTGACAATAAATTCCTTTACCTTACTTACCAAATTAACAATTACTAAAATTAGCATTGGCTAATGTATGTTTTGACATAAACCCGATGTGATGATTTAAAAACACTTAACGAACGACGCTGTTTAATCACTTTTATCCAACATTGTCTGAGTACGAGATAGTCTTGAGTATAGTAATTGTGTAATTATATAGACTTGTACTTTGGTTGTATTTGTGACATTAGTGTAATTTAAAATATCTATATCAACGTTTCTCAACCTTTTTATCCTTGTGGAACACTTGAAATTATTGTTCTTTCTCATTTCGTTATAAAGTAAATATCATTGTAATTACAAACTTTTATACATAGAGACAATTTTTTAAACAATTTCACTGCAACACGTCTGAAATACGCGTAGTTCATCTGTAAAAAAAAACATTTCCTCTTTAAAATTACCGTACTTTTCGTGTTAAACTGCAATCTGTATCCTGTAAAACTACTGTGATAATGCTGTAATTTCATAGAACTATCTCAATATCACAGGGACGTATGGAAGAAAATACAGCTATACAGGTTATTTCACGACGAACTGCTATTAGATGTATATGGAGAACCAAATGAAATCAGAGATTGAAAATTTGTGGACTTTGTGGACCTAAAAAATCCAGTTTTGGTTACTTCCGGTTAGACCGGAAGTGGCATCAACTTTCATATTTGAAGTAGAACTTGCATTATTTTATGAAATTTTAGAAATCTGTGTTCGATTTGTTAGATACCTTAAATGTGCAATTCTTGAGATATTCAAACTTTTCAATAAATAATGATGATAGCTTGTCTTAAATTATTTATAAATTATCCGCTGTAAATGGTGGAATAAAGCTCTCCGGCGAAATAGTTGTGAAGGTAACATATTATCCACATATCGGTAGAGTTCTTAGAAAAGTTGATACAGTGTGTTTAAATTATATGATCAAAGTTAAACTTGAGAAAAGTACTCGACGTCGACTTTTTCAAATGGCAGCCCTATCATATGAATGCATATTGAAATTTTATGGAAAATTTCACTTGGTGTAAAATGTAAATATTACAGAAGAAACTGAAAACCTAAGAAAAGCAGAAATTTATTAACAAACTTTTTAAGTCATTTAAGTCTTTAGTCATTCTGATTCAATTAGTCTTTAAAAAATTATACAAGTAGCAACACTGAAACAGACAAAATTATAAATAAAAGTTCATCGATTAAGTAATTTCCAACAACTATTGATTTCTATTTTAATAAATGTTCAAAAAAATTGCCGTTTTCTCCTAAACATGTTTCAATTCTTTTTGACATATTATTGTTTTTGCGGCTTCTCTGAAGAGGTAGCACGTCACTCATTAAACGCAGCTTGAACTGTATCTTGCATGTTCTCCTATCAGTTAGTAGGACCTCATACACTTTGTTTTTAATACTCCTAGATCCCCAAATGTAAAAATCCAGTGGCGTAAAGTCGAGGAACACGGTGGATATTTGTATAGCACATTAAGAGCAATCAACCTATCTTGTTCAGTTGTTTTTCGACGCAATCTGGATTTGGCAATGTTTTAAAATTCTTTGTTATGTTTAAAACTCTATATAACTAGGAGGTAAATATGCATTTTAAACATGAAACCTTTTCATTCATATGATAAGGTTGCCATTTGACAAAATCCACTTTTACAACTTTTCTCGAGTTCAAATTCATTTAATCTTAAAATTTTACGTTCAAAGCGGATAATTTATAAATAATTTAAGGCAACCTTGCAGCTGTCAGTTTCTATTGAAAAAAATCAATTACCCAAAAATGACACATGTTAGGTATAGTATAGGATATGTAACATACAATTGACATAAACTGTAACGAAGATTTCAAAAATGCTAGGAAATACATCTAAAATACATCATTTGAAATATGAAAGTAGATAACTCAAAACATTTTAGTAAAATAGATCGTATCCAACATATGTCTACGAATTTTCAATCCCTCATTTCATTTGGTTCTGCATATACTGCAAATGGCAGCTCGTCGTGAAAGAAGCTGGTAACAAATAACCAGTGTTGCACTAAAAAGACAAATGCTCCTTTTTAGGAACGAACACATATACTTGTGTCAACATATTTGATCCAAACAATTCACCAAACGAAGTCGTCAAGCATCCGGTTACGACTTCAATAGTTCTGTGGATTCGTACCTCGCAATCGTACCAACGTATATTTTTATCTATTATTTCGACGATCCATTTGTAATAAAAGTTTAGAGCAATCGGAATGCCAGTGGAAGAGCGTTGGAACAATGGCGATTTTTACGGCGACATAAATCGCACCTGCGTTATTGAAAGCATTGACAAGACATATTTCGACATTTGCACTTCCGACTTTTATTGCAGTTCTACCGGCGAAACTACAGCGTCGATAATATTTCTTCAAAACGACAACTGGGATGTTACAGCTATATATTTGATGTTGAACGTTGTTGTACTACAGATATTTCAATTGAAACTATGAGGAATTGTACGATATTAAAGATTATATTTTTATGTGCGGTGTATTTTCAGCATATTAATATATAGTATTAGTTATCGTGGGATAAAACTATTCATGGAGTAAGTCTCAGGATATAGATTATAGCCAAAGTTACTCTTTTTATCCGCAGCTGCCGATGTGATAGATGTATGACTAACATACGCTACTTAAATTCACTACAAACATATTTACAAAAACAGTTTCATAATATTAATTTGATACCCACTTGGTACCGTACAGGAAACTGTTTGGGAACTTATAAGAACTAGAAAAAAAAACAATTAAGTGAAAGAAGTGGGACAACCTCTATAAAGATCGACCAGTCACATTCCGGGCAAAAAAACACCTAGTATTTCGATAAAATTTTATGTTAAGTGACTTATGTAATCTTTGACCGACTTTAATGATTCTTACATGACAATGTAAACACATCTATCAAGATTATCACCGGCCTTTTTCGAAAAGAATCATTTTTTAAGGTGTTTAATGGTAAAGCAACTTAGCTTCAATATTCAATACCTTTTGTAAACTGTAACCTATTTTGATTATTTTTCAGCACATAAACAAATTTATCAACAGTTTCCATTACTTTTGGAAAGAAACTTACAACTTATTATGCCGGGAGAACTAAATGATGATCTGGTCGTTTTAAGATGCTCTGACAGGTTTTCATATAAATGTACCTACTCTGTTTCAAAGCCATATGAATTCTCAACATTTGATGTTGTATGGGTCCCAATATCTAAATATTTTTTGCATTTTATTGTTCGTAATACGATTTATGAGTATTCCTACCTCACATATCGGAAAATATTTAAGTTGTGTATGTGATTTTTGCGAAAATCTAACTTGTGAACTGTTTGACATTTTTTTATTTATTCGTCATGTGACTTTTTAGATGGTTTAGACGGTTTCTTTCAGGAAACTACTCAGGTAATGGGAGAAATCAAATATAATTTATTTGGCCTTGCAAATAGTTCTTGACCTAGTTCTTCACATTACCAGAGCCCTTCATTTCTCCACAGGGTGTTTTAATTTTTTTTTTAATATCACAAGCATTATGTGATGTTCTTGATAAATGTGTTAATAAAATAATCAAAATCGGTTAAAGTTTACGAAAGGTATTGAACGTTAAAGATAAAATTGCAAAGTTTGTAATTTTGAAATAATTGATTTGAAATTTGGTATACAAGCTTATCTCTTGAAAAGCAAGGACAAAGTTCGTGAATGGGAAAAATCGGTTCACTCAATTTTTCTCCAATATTTCATTTGTTTCTGGCAAATGTGTGTGATAATCTTAACGAATTTGTTTTAATATATTATATAAACATCAAAGTTTAGCACAATATTAAAGTGTCCTGTTTTTCTTGCCCCACAGTGTATGTTATGGCAACCCAGGAAAAAATATTTAAAATTGTTATGAAACATATTACAATTACAAAAACATAACACCACCACTATATTTAAAGGGTAACTTTCTAATCATCATATTTCTAACGTATATATTATGCACTGTGGGCCAAAAGAAACGGTACACATTTTTAATCACTCGTATTTCCAATAATTTTTGGTCAATTCAAATATTCAATTAAAAAAGCGATTTTCTTGTAGTGTGAAGATTGAAACCATACCATATTCGCAATAGCAGAACGTTTCAATCTAAAGTTATGTTGCTTTATGTTTGTTTATGCAACACTACATATATCTTGATAATATCGGGTCAATTTAATGTGAAATGAAAGGTGTATTAAAATCAATGGGTAATGACGTTTACCTTGTTTTGGTAGAAAAGGGCACTAGAGATTTTATAGCATCGTATACAGCGTGATTTTTTCTTACACAGGGTGAAATATTTAAACAATGTTTTTTATTGTTTTTAGTAAAAACCAGTAGACGGCAAGAGAAATCTAACTTGTATTGTTCCTTTTTTCAGATATTTTTTAAGATGTAATTTTTATATGAAAAGCAAAAAGCAAATATCTACAGCCCAATAATTGTAGTACTTTTCGTGTCTGTGCAATGGAGTCGTTTTTTTTATCTATGCAAACGTCCAATTCCACTGCTTTTTCGAGTAAAATCAGCAAAAACGATGATTCAAAATTTCACCCTGTATACTAATAAAAATTATCCTGTATACGATGCTATAAACTCTCTACGGTTCCTTTTGACCAAAAGGAAACAGATGTCATTACCTACTAATTTCATTACACCTTTCATTTCGCATTAAATTGACCCGACGTTATCAGAAATATTGCAGAGCCATTCATAAAGCAACATTACATTTGATTAAAATGTTCTATTATTGCAAATATGGTATGTTTTCAATCTTCATAATATAAGCAATTAGTTTATCAAAGAAATGCTTGAATTTACTTAATATATTTGGAAATGTGAGCAATTGAAAATTTGTACCGTTTTTTGCCCACTGTGTATATTAAAATGAGTAAGAAAATAGGGTAGTGCCACTGGAACGAAATTTTTGATTACGTGCATAATTGGAAAAAATATAAAATCAGATTTGGAATTTAATATGCAAACGCGCATTTACAATATAAAAATCGAGTATTTTTTAAATACGGTGTCAATCTTAGTAATTTTTTATTAATTTTTTCCGATCAATCTATAAGAAACACATTTGTTTAGTAAATTTTATAATTTATATAAGAAAATCGCAGAAAAGTACACAAAAGTATGCATCTGCATGTTGCCATAGAACTTTTGAGATAATGGTCACAAATTTCTCTGTCTGTCCTGGATTTTTAGCATTTGTTTTGAATCGTTTTAATAATTATTAAGTATAATAATTAATAAGAACTTCTACCTAGCAACCCTAATACTGACTCATATGTTTATCTCTATGTTTTCTATGCACCGTGTTTCAGAAATAACTTTAGACAACTATATGTTCGTGTGAAATAACCATGTTTGTCAAATATGGTGTAGTCAGAATTTTGTATCAACATCAGTCTTTATTATTGTAATGTCCATGAGTGTGTGTTTGTAGTGTACTAAGAAGCGTGTGTTGTAAAGTCCTTCTGCTGTATGAATGCTGTAGAATTGCTTCATTGGTCCTTAAGGATATGCTCCTATAAGGTTAACCGTTATTTCTGCAACACCGTGCATGTATTATGTGTCTGCATATGCCATAAATCTCAATAAAATCATATTAAACCGTTCCGAGATAAGTTGATATTATCGTCTCTGGGTTTGAAACTCTCGGTGTGAAAAATCCGATAAATCCTTGCGAAACTGATGTAACCGGCCGAGCCCGACAAGATAATGCATTCATTTCCTCCTAATTTAACTTTAACTCTTGACTGGTAAAAAGTTCTTCCGGAACTTTCTGCCGACAAAACGTAATATCCGCCGCATGTGCAGTAATAAAAGCGCTGCGCTCGCCAGTTCTGCTTTTAATTCGTATTTCGTTATGACGCGCGACATCTGCGTGCATATCAAGCGATTGGCCGTTTTTAGTTCTTTGTTCTCTTTTTTTGTGCAGCGCATTCACGGATATTCAACTCGATCGATTGGAAGGAAAATTGTCGATAGTTTCGATGACGCATAATAACGCCACTTTAATTAATTTCTTCTGGACTCCATTCATCCAAGTTTAAAAATCTGATGTGGCCAGGCACATGACTTTATCATACAATATATAAAATTAATAGTTTAGCTGCATGAGATTCTATTTGATCGAGATCGATCGTGTTTGCATTAACATAATACGAATTAGCCAGAATTTGACAGATATTGACAGTAGGTATTGTCAAAAAATCAGCATTTGACACTAAAAATATAGAATAAAAATATCTAGCAAATCCTGGCTAACTTTATATTAATGCAGCGGCATTTGCTCCTACAGCTAAACTATTAATTTGACCAAAAAATGTCATAGACATAAATGATACAAAATTTCCTCTATTCTAATTTATTATTTAACTATTTTGACGAAATTGCAGAAATAGCAGCTCATTTGCAAAATCCTTGAAAAATGCTGCATAAACATCCAGTTCCTTTGGACCCTTTCGAACCAAAAGCGTTTCAGCTCTAAGTTTGCTCATAAAACTTCTAAATATTAACTTTCGTCCCGATACCTTTAGTATTTCATCCGGAATGGTCGCCACAATTATCGGGTACTTAAAGTAGTATTTCCGCTAAAATCTCAATTTAGTTTTTCGGCACGATTACAATAAATTTATTGTACTACGTATGATAAAGTAAAAACTATAAACTTTAGTGTGTAAATATCAAAATATTTCACTGATTTAGATTTTTCCAATTAGTTTGTTTAGAAAAAATATAATAATCGATACTAAATTACTACTAAATCCCCCTGACCAACAGCAAATAAATTGAACAAGTTACAACCGATTCTGGTATGTCTTTTTCCATATAATCTGAATCTGTAGGCAGACATTTTGTACCACATTATAGATCCAAGTTAGCATTATTTATGGTTTAAAATTCTTAAAACAGTTTGGCAAGGGCTTTCATTAGACATAACTTGTTGTGTTGCGTAGCCACAATGCTAGTTGTGTTCAGATTGCTTAAAACAAAAAATTCTAGCAGGCAGGCATTCAGGTATTTATCGTCTCTGAATTTCCTGTTGCGGAAACAGTTCGACGTAAAATAAAGCAATTAAAAAAATATTCTTCATATAATCGCACTTTTTCGCATAATTCACTAATAGATATGCCCAACTAGGAAACGTCAGCAAATCGAAAAACCGGCAGTTCGGATAAAAAAGCAATTTTCCCGAAATTAAACAAAATTGGGTTGTTTATTTGCAGCATTATTTTGTTAATTTAGAATGCATTGTGCGGTCTGGGCTCCAAATTACATTTGTCGTTCGCCAAATAAACAACGGCGCTCTATTTCTGGCCGCCACGTTCCAGCATGAAATTGGACGCTTTATTATTGTATGCGCAGCCAAATTAAATAATAAATAAATTGAAAATTTTACGAACCCGAGATTCGATAGTATGCGATAATTAAAATGCTCGCTTGCAATTTGCGATTTGTTCAATTGTTAGTAAAAATTAACATAATTGCCATTCGGTTTTACGTATAATTGGAATTAGTTAGTACCTGTTACCACAGAATTAAAGTAAAAACTTATTATTGCGAAACTAACATCTCACAGACTAATGTTTAGTTTCGTGCTTGACTAGAAATTTGACTTTTACAAATGAAACAGTTTTAGGACACTTATGAACATAGTTTTATCTTGAAAAGTCTAATTTGTTATTTTTATACAATTCATCTTTCGAAACTACTCGAAAAAAATACATTAATACTATTTTATGCCAAAGCTTGCATGTAAATCCCGGTTTGATGCTGATGAATTATGCAAAAGTGTTAAGTGGTGCAGTAAATTATGCGCCGTTGTAACTATATCGGCCATTATTATAAATTTAGGCGCATAATAACGAATTCCTCAGGCCGGGCGACGCGACGGATCAAAACGCATTTGAATACGTAATTAACCGGGAATTGTGAACATATTTTAGCGTCCGGAAACTGATGTAAAATGCAGATATGCAACCGGGCTACTAATTTTCTAGAACGCGTTCAAACTTGAAGTAAACATTTGCAGATATTTATCCTCGTTATAAAATGCAGAATCCAACCAAGCAGGAATTACCCAAGTTTTGTAAGTTTACTGCGAGGAAATTCTATTGAAGTTAATGCCATGAGATGAGTGGATATGTAAGTTGGTACTTGCACGATCGATAAAGGAAAGCTTGCCAAGATGTTCTGTATTAAAATGTTAATTGCAATTTGTTATCTTAGTATACATGTGGATATAGGTGATAGGAGATGACTTATTTTGTTTTCAGGAAGATTTGTGTAGTGTAAAACAATATTTTGGAGACTGTGGCGAACTTAATAATAAAATTATAAACCCCTAGCCACAACAAGTATTTTAGAACCTAAATACGTATTTCAGCAACTATGTTGCCATCTTCAGTAGAACCTAAAAAGAGAAAAAAAGAGAGATTAGCACTTCATAGTATCTTTACTGGATATTGTCCAAGCAAATCACTAGTGGAAGTGACGTCCATGTTAAAAATTACGCTATATATACCCATTTGTTGTTCACACCTCAGTGAATTTTGATCATTGAAGCGTAAAAACAAGTTTTAATTAAAGCAGGTCAAACAATGGCGAACTAGGTATAGGACCCCTGTCTGAATTTATTAATTTATCTCTATTCAAGTGAATAAAGATACTTTCCAAGCTGTTTAGTTCCCTATTATTTGACACAGCTTTTACAAGTTTTAAGTCATCTACAACTACTTTATGACCTGTGTCTAAAATATGTTGAGCCACACTAGATTTTTCAAAACGATTATATTTAAAATGAGCTACATGTTCTTTGAACCTAGTTAAAATTGTTCTTCTAGTCTGGCCTACGTATTCTTTTTCACAGTCATGACATTTGATACAATATATACCAGATTTATCAAGTACATCTACCTTATCCTTTGGGTTTCCAAGAAGGTTTTTTATGCTATTATGAGTCGAATATGCTATACAGAGATTTTGTGATGTAAAAATACTTCTCAAACCCCTTGTATATGCACAATCGAACGGTATTTTAACATATTTCTTCTTTTCTACACACAAAGTATTTAAAGTAGATATTTGATTTACATACATTTTTTGATTCTGCTTCTTAATCATTCTATCAACTATTTTCTCAGGGTACCCATTATGTATGACAACATTCTTAATAAACAATAATTCTTGCTGATATCTATCTGCGGACAATGGAAATTTCAATAACCTATTTACTAAACAACTAATAAAAGACAATTTTTGTTGAAAAGGATGCTGCGAATCATTAGGGATAAACCTGATTGTGTTAGTATCTTTCCGATACACGTCAATTTCTATTATATTTTTGCTATTCCTGACTACCAGAGTATCTAAAAATGGAAGTTGGCCGTTAACTTCTTGTTCTACAGTAAAGTTAATGGTGTTGAATTTAGAATTCAAAACGAGAAGAAAATCTTGAATGCTGCACTTCTTGGTGTCAAAAATGGCAAAAATATCGTCGACATACCTAACCCAAGTCTTAGGGAAAACATAGGTAACATTGCAACATTGCAACATTGACAAGATAGGTGCTGAAATAGTATTTAGGTTCTAAAATACTTGTTGTGGTTAGGAGTTTATAATTTTATTATTAGTGTAAAACAGTAAAACGACTTTGAGGTTAATTTTCATGTAATCGATTTGCGAAATCAAAATTTTGTTTCTTTCATAGTTTGAAACCTTAATAGTTATTTATGTACCAAGGGCATTAAACGGATGTTTATGCCCCGAGGGTGACCGCTTAAACAGGGCCGACAGGTCCGAGAGCTTTTTAAGTCGCCCGACAGTATAAACATCAAGTAATGCCCGAGGTGCATACAAAATGTGCCGCCATTTCTATAATTTCGTCAAAATAGTTAAATAATAAATTAAAGTAGAGAAAATTTTGTATAATTTATGACTGACATTTTTTGGTAAAATTAATAGTTTAGCTGTATGAGCAAATTGTATTTGATGGAGATTGCGTCTGCATTAAAACTAGTTAGCTTTTCCGAGTTATTCCTTTCCTTTAAATAAAATACTTTTTATTGGAGGCTGAACCTCATAATGAGTGAAATGAGTGAACGTTTTAAATAGTTATATTATTTATAACGATTTGAAAATGAAAAAAAGCTGCAGAAAAGCGATCTTAAAATTCAATGCAGCCATATTCTCAATTTTAATTTTTTTAAAACTAAATGTTGGTTTAGCATTTAGCTTATTTCGATTTCTGGTTATTTTAGTTATTATCGTGCACGTCGTGGAGACAAGCACGCCGCGCTGACCAGATACTTTACAGAACAGTATCCACGTTTTGCATATAGCTTTGTATGACACAATTTCCTTTTGTACACTAAAGTATAATAAATATTATAGCAAAAAAAAATTTGTTTGACATACTGTCTCAAAGTTGAGGTACTTTTTGGGTTTCTATACGAGAACCTCGCCTTAACTTGACTACACTACAAGCCAATATATGTATAATCAAACACTGATGACCTATACTTAACAACAATACAGATTTTGTTTTATGGTTTCTTTTTAAATGTTTGGCCTGATAATTTGGGCGAAATCTTAATTGCATAAAGTGAAATAAAACACTTGAAACTGGATATTTACGTCAAGATTTTTTGAAACATGGACAAAAAATGCTGTTAACACTTATTCATCATCCGTGTTTCTTCTTTTCCGTATTTGACCTACATTAGGATAAAATGTTCACATCTCATCTTGAATAGTGCATTTAGGTAATATTGCACTTTTGTGTATTTAGAGTTGATATCACAAGGGAAATAAATTTTTTTTTGTTAATTATCATTTTAAAGAAAACTCAAATTTTGTGAAAGATAAATGGCAAATTAAACGGCTACACATCTAGAAATGATTAAAATTGCTACACATTTGGAACCATGAACTCCCAATACAGCTTTACACCTGTGTGCTATGGACTGGATTAACCAACATTTCTTGTGGGCACTAATGTTCAAGAATTGGGCTACCAGTGAGTGAAAAAATCATCAAAATTGGATACATTGGGAAAAAAATCTTCAAAACTTAAAATTTTGTAAACTGTTTTCATTTTCCTCTAATTCTGTTGGGCAGTGTAGTTGTTGACTAATGAAAACAATTTGTTCACTTAGTTCACAAACACGCGTAATTGTTCGTTCGATAACCCAGATAATCTAGAATGGGTCAGCCCCAGAAAAATATATATTAGGTAGTAGAACAAATCCTCAAAGTTATGAAAATTGACTATTATATTATCAACTATTATTATTATTATCAAACGTCACCGTACTGCAATAAACTGCGATTTTCACGTCACATAGAAAGTACGTAAGATGCCGGCAAGTCTTAGGATAAATCTCCGTTGAGACGCAAACAAGAAATCCGGTAAGATCATGCATTCCGTCACGTTGGAGCTAAGCAAAAATAACGCCATCGCGGGCACCGCTCGCACGTCCCTCCAGGCTGCAATAAAATTGAATCAGAACTGAAACGGACTGTAAAAACTACGGGCATAAAACTGAAGAGTTTTACTTTTCTGTATCCGGCTGCCGTACCCCAGTAATCCTTCACTAGTACATGCTAGGACATTTTTGCGATTCACTGCACGACCCGCCGACTTCTCTACAGCCCTTCCTCTACAGTTACCCTTCGCTTCACCTTCTCTCTCTCTCTCCAACTCCTAAAATTCAAAATAACTCGAAGTCGGGCAGTGAAGCGTCGCCAGGTTCGAGCTTTACAGCGTCCTTTTTTGCCGACCGGCACGAGTACATTACGACTGGATCCCGGCGCGAAGGAGTACGGAGGATTAGTTTAAATTAAGGAGCGCATGGTAATCTTAATTAAAGTTGAGCAATTTTACACCGTCTGAATTCACGATGCAGAATGCTCGACCGTAAAGTCGTCCCTTTTAATCGAAAAAAAGGCGGGCAAGACAGACTTTTTAAGATCGTTAGCTTATCCAATTAGAGGAGAGAAACGTCCTACTGATTTTCTCTTTTGTATTCATGGGATCACGGTTAATAACCGAGCTGGGTTGTTGAATTTTAGAGCAAGTGTTGTTCTTCGGCTTATGTAGTTTGTCTTTCTTTATGTGGAATTGAAGTGCGGAACTCTGGTGTTGTGCTTCAAGATGATTGGTCTATTTGAGATGAGGAACTCCTTGCTTAAGTAGAGTTGAATTATATCCTTTTAAACTTCTGTGGAAACATGTATAGTTGCAACTATGACACTCGAGACTGGTGTCACCTGTGTGAGCATAAAACAAAACTTTAAAATCCGTGTTATAATCTTGATAAATTTATCACATGTTAAAAAAAATCATCTAGTTCCAAAGATATTAAGTAAATTTAAGCATTTCTTTGATAAACTTATTGCTTATATTGTGAAGATTGAAAATTTAATACCATATTTGCAATAATTGAACTTTTTAATCCAATGTTGGTTTATGTATGGTATGCAACATATTGATAATATTGGATCAATTTATCATGTGTTTCCTTTTGGTCAAAAGGAACAGTAGAGATTTTATAGCATCGTATACAGGATGATTTTTTTAGTATACAAGGTGAAATTTTGGAAATTTTTTTTTGTTGTTTTCACTCAAAAAGCAGTTGAATTGGACGTTTGCATAGATGAAAAAAAAAAAACGATTCCATTGCATAGCCAGAAAAAGACCAATTGCGAACTTGAGTTATCTTTAAAGATGGCGGAGAAACTATGGCCAACGTTTAGCTTCATTATGGGCGCCGTTTGACTTTTGAAATTTTTTAAGGATTTTTCTTACCTGTTTTCCATATTGTACTACAATATTGGGCTGTAGATTTTTTGTTAAATGTTACGTTTTCGCAACAAAAACAAAATTTTGCTTTTGCAGTGATTGGAACTAAAATCAACATCGTGTTTTATTGAACTAAAATTATGGCAGTTTTCTGTCACTTGTCAGGCGGTCAGGTGTTTGCTGTCCATTTTCACGTAAAAGGGGCATCTTCAAATAATAAAAATAATAACACAATGTATTCAGGCTGGCTTCAGGCTGATGTTGGAAATGCTCTTTATTTAAACACGTCATTAAAAATAAATGACTTGGTTTGAAGTGATCAATCTCAGCAAAAACAAATAAAAGAACAAGAACAAGTGACATACGTCTAAAATATACAGCTAAACAACAAGTGTGATACATCATAATTTAAACTGAAAAGACCACAAAAAATTGGAAACTAAACTTGCCGCCCATAACAACACCAATGGTTTCTCCACGATCCACAGTGGGGTATTTGCCCTGAAAACCTGGCCAAAATAATTTTTCACCTAAAAGGGCTTTAGATGTGTTGTTTTATTTATGTATAACATTTTAACCTTCGTATTAAGAATTTGAAAGTTAATAACTTAATAAACACAATAAAACAGTACAAAATAGGAAAAAGCAGACTGTATTAAAAATTGTTCTTCTCTGCACTACACCTATTGTAAATTAATTACTGCAACAACATTTGTCATCAATATTTTTAGTGATTTTATTTCTATTATGTTTTACCGTGTCAAATTCATAAAATAATATATGGCATCTCCAGTTTAAATACGCAGCATATACGGATTTAAAATTGTACAATACATGTCGTTTTTGAGTTATATGAGATAACATGTTTGGGTCTGTTATGTTGTAAGAAAATCCTGAAAAAAGTTTTATTTTTAAAGGCCCGTTGTAGAGGAAGAAAATGAAAGTTTACACCAGTCGATATGTGTATTGAAACGGTACATATGCTATTCATGCTGTTTTCCGTTCGATGCATTCCTTTTAAGACGTGATATTAGAGGCAATTACGAACCTATTTTACCATATTTATCACTATAAAATCTATTATTTTTAGTATTATTTCAAAATTGTCTAATATTTATACTTATTGTTTCCATGAAAGCTTTCGAAATTTGATCATACTTCAAGCTGAAACGGGCGTTTTTTAGTGGTATGACCCTAATACGCATGTTTTGAACCCGCATTCGCATTCCGCATAAACACATTTATCGAAAACGCCTAACCAGTTTCTATTCACAAACTTACTATTGTCTCTCCTCAACAAGAATCCAATTTAAACCAGTGAACTGTGTATGCGAGTAGGTGCTTTTGATGTATTTTCTTGCCTTGAATATGAATCCAATTGGCTTCAAGCAACCAATTTCCAAGAAATGCATATACAAGTACAAAGGTTAAGGTTTTTTTCGGATGTTTTTTAAGAGTCTAGGTCATCGGGGTTGTTTTCCTATACATGATCCTATACGTACATAACGGCATTTACAACATACAAGATGAAGAATGTTGATTTACAAAGTAGCAAATACACCAATTCCAGTATGAGTATATATATATAAAGGTAAAGGGGTTGAATTTGAATTAGTTGTTGAAAAAATCATGTTGCTTACAAGTGAACCCAATATCATAACAAATAATATCGACAAAAAAAATACTTTATTAGTAAAGGAGTTTCATAAGACGTCCATTATGAAACCAAAAATAGGTTTTTAGTACAGGAACTCATAACCAAATATGTACTAATAAATTTAAAGGGACCTCCTATTAAATTCATCACACTACGGCAGAACATTCGTATTTCTCGTCTTTGTTCAGCCGTTTCCTTCTCAAGCCCATAACGCGAGACATTAAACTTTTGCAGTGTAAAATTAGTTCAGATAATCCCCAGCATAGCATCGCGTACAGAATTGGGACAGTGTAGTCGTCGTTAAACGTACGAAGCCCGAAGAGTACTAAGATTTCGTAATTAAACCTACTTAGTCCTAAACCGAAATGACTGCCATTATTTTACAGGAAATGTGTTTGTGATAGCGGCCATCCTCCTCGAGAGGAACCTGCAGAATGTAGCCAACTATCTCATCGTCTCCTTGGCCGTGGCCGACTTGATGGTAGCCTGTCTCGTTATGCCACTGGGTGCCGTTTATGTGGTAAGTTGTTAAGATTATTATTAACCCTTCCTTACTACCTTAACCCTTTGATTTATTACCGGTTACTTCCCCGTGATTAGTTAGCACTTCGTTGATCTATAGTGTAAAATCTATGAAGACAAAACCATGTGTTAGTTATTTACAATTTTGAAGCGCTTTTGTCTTAAGCACCATTTAGGGAGTGCAAGTTTACTAGCAGAAAGTGGTGTCCACCACTAAACCATAGGGGTGTCTAAACCATAGGGGCCAATCCATCTGAAGTGGTCCAGAGGTGGTCGCTGAGCATTTCAGAAAAAAATATTTTTTTTAAATGAATTTGCGTATGTTCTGGGAGTACAAAACCATTTCTTTTTTTTAATTATTTTGCTCCGTTCAGAAAGGGCGCCCAGTTTTGTGTGAGCTAATCCGACATTTTTGACATGTGGCATGTGTTTGCGTTAAACTAAATATTTGTTTCATTTTTTTGGGATGGTCCTAGAGAGTTGTAATAAAAACCACTCTATTAAGCAGATTTCAAGCTACCTGTTAAGTATAAAATACGTGAGATTACGTTTATTTTCTATTTAAAAAATATCCTAAAGTTTACTTACAATAGCTTATTAGGAGCCGTTTTCATGATTTTTTTGACATGAAGGCGTACTTCATTTGTCCATTCAATATTTTTTAGTTATAACTATTGATAACAAGCAATTGAAATTTGAAAATTTCTCATTTTTGCAATATTGTAAAATAATAATGTAAAATAATGTAAAATAATGTAAAATATCTCTGATGGGACCAGGACAAAAAATCTAAAACTTTTATAATTAATTTACCTTTTTAAAAGGTTTAATAATAAAGAAAAACTTTCTTGTATATTGCACCATGTTTGGAGTAACATGCCCTCAAACATAGGGAAAAACGTTAATCAGCGCTTACTAACAAATACGATAATTCCGTCCTGAAGTTGGAAAAGCACAATTATTTAAATTTATTACATTTTATTCAGCTTAAAATAATTATACCTAATAGAATAATTACTCATTTGTACAACACATATTTCTAAATAATAGTATACATATAATATCAGTAAGAATATGTTATATTACTGCTTCTCGAAAAATATAATATAATATAAATAAATATAAGTAAATAAATAAACAGTTCCAGTAGGCTTAGATGTTTTCAATATGTTAATGTTAGCCACTACTGGACTGTCCCCACCGCTCCCTTAGGTGTGAGCCTGTTCTAACAGGCCAACTAATGAGCTGAGCAAGAAGCCTGTTATATGTGACTGTTTTCAGAAACATTTAACTAATTATATAAAACAAAATCTGTCAAGAATATCAAAACTTATATATTTCTCTGGTGGTCCAGCAAGGCAATACAAAAGCAAAAAGAACTTTGCAAACTTATCGTATCATAAAAAGATTTTGAGTTAGATGCAGAATGGCATTTTTTGGATGTGCACATTGAAAAAACGCATGTGACGGTATAGGGGGGACAACGAAGCGACTAGTGGCCAAAGCCAGTCTTCAAAGACCACTTAGTAGCCAAATCCTTAATGTAGAAAATATGTTCTCCTTTTGTAATGGACACCTACCAGGGGTAAACTACATCTTAGTGGCAAAAGAAGAGGTTTCAGAACACAAAATCACCTTTTATGATAGAGTTCAGAGACCCAAACCGATAAAAGGAACTAGAAGTTTTCACAAATTCTTTCCTCAATCAACAGAAGGTGTCATAATATGTTACATCATATCAACTTCAGAAATGTATGAAGATCACTTAGTTTTATAAGTCTCTTTTGTAAAAAATGACATAATTGTTATGAATAGTATGTTTTGTTTTGTATTTACTGAGAATTTTTAATTAAATTTGTTTTACCGTCATGTGATTTTGCTCTCATTTTAAAGGGCTGTTATTCCAAACACAGTGCAATACACAAGAATGTTTTTATTTATTATTAAACCTTATGAAAAGATGAATTAATTTTGAAAGTTTCAGATTTTTTGTCCTGGTTTCAATAGCTTGTCATCAATAGGGAGAAGGAGTAAGAAGCGCTATTTTTTTATTATAGACCCTTTGCATACAAGGTTTAACTACAAACTATTGAATGGACAAATTAAGTAACCCCTTCATGTATTAAAAAAAAACATGAAAACACCTCCTAATGGACTATCGTATGACTATCTATGGCAATTTCAAACAAAATTATTTCGTTTAACGCAAACACATACCAATGTCAAAAATGTCGGATTCGCTGACACAAAACTGGTCGTCATTTTGAAACTGAATAAAATAATTAAAAAAATAAAATGGTTTTGCAGCCCCTTAAGATAGGCAAATTCTATTAAAAAAATTATTTTTTACTAAAATGGTCAAACGACCAACTTATCTTTTTCTGGGCCATTTCAGATGGATTGACCCATAGGCAAGTACTTGCCGGTTTAGACAATGCAAATTTAGTGGTGGATACCAATTTCCGATACTAAACTTGCCCTGTTTAACCGATGTTATATAGAAATCATAATCCAAGAAGGCAATACGTTATAACTACGTAGACTTATAAAACATCGAAAAAAAATGTTTTAATATCAGATGGGAATGTCTTTTTCTTTTGGTCTGATGATTAACTTTGGACGTAATATTGAACTTTTCATCGGATGTATGAAATTTTTTGTACGAACGCTTTTGTTCCATATTGTCGCCTGCTTTTGTTGGAGCAGGGAAAAGTTTACTCGTTGACGTTTCTATTGAAATTTCCGTAGTATTCGTGACAGCATTCAGACTGTAAAAATGAGAATTCGCAGATGCGCGTTTTTACTTTAATTCTAAAAGGTTTCATCGAACGTAGTAAACATTGCCGATTGATTTAAAAAAAGTTAATACACTTGAGCTGCAAATTTGAATATGCTGCCCTGTTTGAATATTATATTAATATTATATTAATATTATATTAATATTATATTAATATTATATTAATATTATATTAATATTATATTAATATTATATTAATATTATATTAATATTATATTAATATTATATTAATATTATATTAATATTATATTAATATTATATTAATATTATATTAATATTATATTAATATTATATTAATATTATATTAATATTATATTAATATTATATTAATATTGTATGTAATTAATCAAATTTGTATTTATAGTCAACTCAATAAGACCAAAATTTTTATTAATATTGCCGAATCCACAGTAAACAGAACACTTTGATGCATACTTTGGCAAATTAAGAATTTGCTTAGTTTTAAATTTATATTCTTCTGAAATGTCACCAAAAACGCAAATTGGTTCATTAGTGTCTATTGAACCCATGCGAATAAAGAATTAAATTTAAAATACCTATGTATAAATATAAATACATACCATGTATCGCAGCATGAATATCCATTGTAGTCGTACGGGTTTATCTTAACCGCGATCTTCGAAAGGTTTCACGTACAAAATATAAATCCGGTTTATGACCGCTATTTAGGGGTAGAGTTTTGTTTTTATTTTTGCATTAAATCATTTTTAGCGCATGCGGAACGTGTTCGTTTTGCCATCGCGGAGCAGACGTGACCGTAATATAAACAACTCGTAAAATATTAAATGTTTTATATGCATTATTCTTATTGCCGCATTTTGCTAATGAAGCCTGAATTTATCATTAATAATTTATTATCCGGCAGTAAACCGTCGTTGCAATAAAACACACGTACAACGTACATTTTTACGATGATTTTTACACGCAAGTAGAACGTACCGTTATTTCGACAGTTTTTATAACAATTTTAATTTTCTTAACGGGCTATCGGAGCTTAAAACTTTATGTGTTTTTTTTTTAATTTACGTTATTCGTTTTCTCTTTAACTCTGCAATGACGTAAAGTAAAAAAGTTATGTGCTATGAAAACTACAAACCGAAGCTATGGATTCTTTGAATATAACAAACTATTTACTTTTATTTCAATCTATAGCTTTTACCTTAAAGCATTTCCTGTGGGAAATGTTATTGGGTAAAGGAAATACTGGAACTGAAAGAATAGAACTTCATTTGGAGTATATTAGAAACTGCAGCTCCTCTAGTTTCAACACTGTTGCGTCAAAAGTAGTATTGAACAAAAAAATATTTCACTTCATACTGTTTTGTATCAAATATGCATCTTTTGGGAAAACATTTATCTCATATTTGTCAACTAAATGTGATTGCAATTTTCATTTTTTATATTTCTTCTATCTTTGCATTTCACTTATTCCAAGTATGTATTTAATTTGTTAAAAATACTATAATCTGAGCTAAGTGAATATACTGGCTAACTAATGAACAAAAACTGACAAGTGAAAACTATTTCTGGTATGCCTTTTTCCATACACTTCGAATCTGTATAACCAGAAATTCCGAATTGAGACTCGAGTTTTTAAAAACATGTTTTTGTTTTTGGTAGTTTTGCAGTTTTTAAACTAAACTCAATTCGAGATTTATGCCTTCAGATTCAGGTTTATGTAGATTTGTTATTTTATAACAAAATAATAGTATATTATTATACAAGTTTTATAAGACGTTAAATTGGCGCACGAGTTGTTTTGTTTCCAAATGGAACGAGTGCGCCAATACGTCTTATAAAACGAGTGTAATATACTATTTTTTCTACTTTGCGTCATTAATTTTATATAAATTTAGAAATTGTGTTTACCTTATTGCGCTAAATTATAATCTAGGGTATTTTGCGGGTACCACGTGGCAGTACTGTAGAAACTGTCAACTTTGTAAGGTTGGGATAAAGTCATGACAAAATCTAATTGTGAATAATTTTACTCTACTTTAGCCTACAAGTTTAAATAAATAATCAGCGAGGTCGCAACTATGATCATATGGGAGCTTGGGTCAACACTTTTAACCCTACTGTGATAAATACATGAACCATAACCCAAAAAGTTAATTTTTGTACCTAGTACCACTGGCTTATACACGTTAACACGCATATATAATTGAAACTCGAAAATTTCGGTGTAATAATTTATTAGAATAAATTATACTTAGTAAAATTACATGGGATTGAGGTAATATAAAATACGTTGTACACAACTAGAACTAAGACGATGTCGAAGCTCGGACAAAAACGAATACGGTATTGAACCGAGCAGAATTCGTTGAAATTGTTACCGAAAACTTATACGTTACATAAACTAAGAAATCCTCAACACTTTAAATGTACTATAATAGCTTCCTACGTGTATGCTGATATTCAATAAACCATTTATTGCGCATATACAATCCGCAGCAGTAATTAAAATCGTTCATATCTACTCCAAGTAGAAAAAAGTTTATTTTAAATGGTAAATTTGATTGTTTAGAAAATGGTTCTACAGAAAAAAATTTAAATTTAATAATAAGGACCACCATACTGTAAAATATATAATGATGCCTAAACATTATTTGATTTGATCATATTTATTAGTCCAGTCATTCTAGATTTTGATTCAAAAATTCAAATGCACTTGATGAATACCTATCTACTAACACCAATCGATAGGTTATGGTTCCCGTCCCACAGTAGTTCCCGTAGTAACATTAAGACATTAAAACGTTTAGAATCATCAGGCAGCCACTTAATCACAAAACTAAAAATACTACACTGTAGCGGCAAAGTTTACTATCAAAAGGATTCGGGAACTTATACGAGAAAATGAACGGTTAAGTTTGTGTAATTGATTTTTGTATTACACGTCAACCGGTCAGATGACATTAGAAATGTCTGTTCTAATGCCATATTATTGTTTGATGGTTGTCGATTGACATTAGAAATGTCCATTCTAAAAGCCTCTATATTTATCCTTGCTTTAATAACAAAAAATTAATTTATATAGGGAACATGTTTCGGTTGTATAAACCATCTTCGGCGCTAAACTTTCAAATATGGAGGAAAACTACGGATAATAAACACTCTCCTCATCAGGTATTTAGCACATTAGTAAAAACAAAAACAATCTGGCTAGTAACAAGTCATACAAAATAGGTCAACTATCAAACAGTGAACTCTGTTGTTCTACAGTTTTCGGAGACCGTTTGTTTTTTGTTGTCCAATTGGACAACCACTTGGAACAGTTTTCGTTCAATAATGTTAAATGTAAAACTGTTGATAAAATTGTTTTTACCTACATTATACAAGATGTACCAGAGTAGTTTGATATTTCTTGAATAGTTGAATAGTTATCATTCTGAGCACACAAAAATCATATCAGCATGTTTTTTTCAATTCCTTGAAAATGCCTGAAAATAGAATCTGTCCATATGGAACTTTACCTCAAATTGACATTTCACACAATAACAAATGCGGGAAAAGACGGGGGCACTCAACATTTCAGAACAATTTTGCAAACAATCCACTTTTTTCTAATTTCTCTTTAGTGTTCAATACGCTTATGCCTGAAAAGGACTACCAACTTTTCATTAAGGCTCCCGTCTCAATGCAAACAGCGAACTGTAGCAAACTTCTCTCCAAAGCTTCGAAATCACCAGACGTAGATGGCGCTACGATAAACATGTCTGTTATTATTTCGTATTTATTACATTTGACGTATGATATAACCTAAAGAAATTAATGTATTGCTTTCTATTTGTACAAATATTCAAACTGGACTGTGTTTGAGTTTTCTAGTCGATGATATTGTCAACATTACAATACTCCAGAATGCAATTCTAGAGAAGTTGAGGAAAAATACCTCGTTATCTCATAGTGAACATTTAATTATATTTTATATTCTACTACAGCAGACAATAATCAGACGCAACTGCAATCGGAAAGCACTCTATATTCGTAGACAACATAAAAATTTGCATAAATAATTTTCATAAATATTGAAATTCCTTTCCGATGGCGCAGTTGCATAAGGACTTTCAGAATCGAATGGTAGCGAGCATTTCGCGATTAGCGCAATAATTATGACGTGGGTTATTCTCGAGTTCTCAAGGTCGGAGACGGGACCCTTAATCTTTTACATCAGCGCAAACTGAAGCTGTCATAAGTACCATCCCCTGTTTAAAAGTAATAAAGTGGATCACCATGTAAATAAAAGATGTCTCCTCCCGGATACATCTTCATTTCCAACGCTGAGAGTTCGAATGATGGTCAGGTAGTCCGTGTGCAGTGAAAACTGACCCTAAGTAGAGCAAAGTAGTTCGTTCAAGGTTTCGTTGCACCCCAAAAGGCGGCCATCGAGTTGGAGGAAGTGCACGATCGAAGCGCCCCTATCGAATGAATATTGCATCGGCGAAACATCCGAGCATCGAGGACACAAATTGAATTCATGGCCGCTCGGATTCCATGAAATGTGTGCCTTATTCATGAGACCTTGATCTTCGCTACAGCTGATAAATAAAAAGCCCGCCGCCGCTGGGCGGGCGCACTCTATCCGCCCGGTAAATAATTGAAAGCTCCGGTAATGCCCCGGCCAACCAAATCGAAGGACCAACAAATTGTGGAAAATAAAATAGGGGGAAAAGGAGACTTGATTTACAGTTTTTTTTGTTTGATGATGGATTGTGTCAATGGTGTAGATTCTCGTAGGTTTAAGATAGATTTAAACATTAATTTTGCGAGGCTGAAACTTTTTACGAGACGAGTAAAAGCAGTTCGTAGAGGAACAAAATTAACAAACGCCCGGTTACTAACCAACGTAATAATGTCTAGCTTACTTCGCTGAATGAAGGCATCTTCATCAAAGTAATAAATAATTTTCAACCATTAATTTAGTACTAATTTTATTAGCAAAATTAAAAAAAAAATCCTCCTTTTTTTCCATGCTTAATATCTGTGAAATTTAAGATCGATGAATTTACCCGTGTCCCAATACTCCTAGAGCCACACAGAAATCATGTAAAATAAAAAAGTACAAGGCGTTCGAAAGAGACAATTAAATTAATATCTGAATTGGCAAAATTATTAATGAATATCTCATTTCAATTATCTCTATTTATTGATGATTTTTAGCTATCAAATAACCGCATAAAATACATACAATGGAGATAAAATAGAGATTTTAACACCTATGCTCTCCTAAACCGAATGGTATATACAACCATACCAAAAAAAAATTGTAATTAACGCGTCTTGTACATTAATCACATAAATATTGTACTGTAGTCGTGCTTATTGACACTTGACGCCATCTCGTCGTGCAAACTGTCACTACAAATTGGTTCTGTATTTACAGTTTAGATAGGTTCTGTCTGTTGTGATCTTTGTTCGTTTATGTTTCATTACGTGAATGCAAAAGATTTGGGAATAAACAATTACAATGAACGGTAAAAAGTGGTGATAATCGTTTCAAGGTCACCGTGGATGGTGCAGTTGGTAGTATATTACCAACTTCTAAAAAACGCGTTTTTTTCCGTTTCGCACCGACCGTTAGCAGTAAGTTAATCACAAGTCTGACAACCGTCCGGGAGTGGCTTTTGCTCCATACATTACATTTGTAAGGTATATGATATATCGTATATCAACAAGGGTCCAATAATTGGAAAGTATGCCCTATGTGAAACCGGAAATAATGTATGTGCCATTGGAAAAATAAAGTCGGTATCCACAACAAAATGAAAAAAACTTAGAGGAAAACAAGAATAAATTGCTAAACAATACTAATAATGATCATTGTTATAGTTGTTTTTATCAATTTTAACTTTCATGCATTTCAACCCTCGTCAGTTTTTCCTAAAGGTTTTACTTAAGCCATAATGTTGAGTTGTAAAACAATGTAAATATTGGTGTCTGTGTATGTGTTGAAATAGTTGGAAAAGTTTTATAAGCCGAGTGTAATATACTATTTTTTTCTTCGTGAACTTGGGATAAAATCATGACAAAATCTAATTGTGGATAGTTTACTCAGTTTAGTGTATAAGTTTTAATAAATAATTAACGCGGCGCAACAATAGAGCTTGGGCCAACACTACTAACCCGCAACGGCTACTTTGGTACAAACTTATATGACAACCAGTAAATAAAGGATATAGATATAGAAACATAACCTAAAATATTAACTTAAAACTAGTTTCTAATAATTATAAGTCAGAATAGACTTATAAGTTTGGCGGTGACTAATTAGTTACATCGAAGAATAACAACTTACTTAAGAATAGTTATAACGCTTAACGTTTAATAGCGGTGTCTACCAAATTTCGCCGCGTAGCCGTTGAGGCTTATACATTTACACGCACTTATAATTGAATCCAAATTCTAATTTCAGTGAAGTAGTTTATTAGAATAAATTATACTTAGTGAAATTAAATGCCATGGGGATAATACAACTAAAACTAAGACGAAGTTGGAAGCGACGTACAAAAAATGAGTACGGTGATTATTGGCACGACCAAAATTCTGTCGTAAATGTTACCGAAAACATATACGTTACATAAACTAGGAAATCCTCAACACTTGAGATGTACTATAGCTTGCTACATGCATGCTGATATTCGATATACATATACTATTTATTGCGCTTATACAAACCCGCGGCAGTATTTGAACCCAACCATATCTACGATGTATGTTTTATCTTCGCATAACTCCTTATTCAGGATAACGGGGAAAAAGAAAAGTCCTTCTTCTGCGAACTAGTATTCTTCTAAATTATCGGCGAACCACTGGATGCATTTATTGAAATTTGTCCTTATTCAGGTAAATGTGGCCCTTGTATTATATCTGAAAGGGGAGTTAGATGTTTTGTTGACGATACTGATGCACGATCACTTACCAGTCGCAAAAAACATCACCGAAAACGTGATACCGGCGTATTTTGATGAACAGATTAAAATAAGATAGCCCCAACCCCGATGCAGTGCAGCTAAAAAATACATCTTCACATCGCGTCGGAAAGACTTCGCAACGGCGATGAATTTAAAACTCTTGATAAATATATGATCGTCGCGCGGATCGCGGTTTATAAATGACCCGAGGGTCTACACGCATGTTTAAATATGTATAGAATATATGATATTTCGCAGTTTATGCGATTGCAGGCGATTCTAAGACGGCAGTTTGTACTTATGTGGGGTTACGTTTGACATATGGCATTTGTTACCAATGTAACCAATCTAAGAAAAAACTTACTAAAACCAGTGTTACAGTAGGGTGGTTCAAAAACGCATTGCAAATTTTTTTGTGATGATAGAAAGCAACGATCCCCCAAATCGTTTCCAAATCCAAAAAATGCATCGATGCATCTTTAAATAAGAAAATGCATGGGAAAAAGACATTTTTTGGTGTTTTTCGAATAATTGCTCGGGGTTTGGGAAAATTCAAGATTAAAGTTATACGACTTGTAGAGGATTTTTCAAGGAAGAGTTTGATCTATTATACATATTGATTTGACGCCCCCAACCCGCCCCGACAGTACCATGAAAACTACCCTAAAATGAAAAATTTACATCCTTTAGAAAATTGACCGTTCTAATCATTTCATTCTCTTTTTTTCTATAGAAATAGTTCGTATAAGTCTAGTGGAATGGTTATAAGCATTTGTCAGTTAATTACCATTTGTTTAAACAAATTCTATTTATTTAAATTATTTGTTTTTCTCGAAAATCCGTCTGAATTCTGTTTTGCTGAGGTCGAAATGGCAGTTTATTATCGTAGAGCGACATTATTCATTAAAAAGCGTCTTGCTATTGTTTAAACAATCAATTATTATTCATTTTCGCTTTTTTTCTAATTATGATAGAAAAGTCAGCTCTTTTGTGAAATTAACTTATAAATTTAATGTTCGAAATACCTTGCCTATATTATCTAATAAAACCACATTTGCTTAAACAAATGCTATTTGTTTAAACACTTTTTGCAATTCGCCTAAATAAATTTTCTTTTTTTTGAAAGCCAACTGTTATTCTCAAGTGACATCATTTATATTTGGGATGGTTTTCAATATTTCATGAAATTAGAGTACAGGGAACAGTTTCCAGACAGCAACAGTTAATATTATCTTGACATACAGTGGTAGGCAATCAGAATAAGAAATGGAGAAAGAAATGTGATTAATAAAATTGGTTGACTATAGGACAGCTAATATTTAAAAAAATTAACTCCCCATTTCCTTAAAAAAGGATTTTAATCAATACACTTTTTTCGAATAAGTGGTATTGAAAACGAATAATATGTTATTATTTAAACAATGGAAATCATCCCAACACTTGGACAACACTTTGGAAATCTCGAACATAAAATTTATGTTCTTTTAACAAAAATGTTGACTTTTCTACCAGATTTAGAAAAAAGTTGAAAATGAATAATAAATTATAGTTTAAACAATAGGAGGAATTGTTTTAATGAATAATGTCACTTTAAACAAATAAAATTTATTTAAACAATTGGAAATTAACTGACATATGTTTATAAACATACCACTAGACTTATAATAATGGTTTCTATGAGAAAAAAAGATAATGAAATAATTAGAAGGGTAACTTTTCTGAAAAATCGACTTTTTTTCATTTAAAGGTAGTTAGTTTTCAGGGCACTGTGGGCGTGGGTTGCGGGCATCAAATCCGTATGTATGATAGGTCAAATTCTTCCTTGGAAAGTCTTCTACAAGTCCTATAACTTTAGTTTTAAGTTTTACCAAACACCGAACAATTATTCGAAAAATACCAAAAAATGCCTTCTTGCGATGCATTTTCTTATGTAAATTTGTGGCTTCGACAGGCACCATTAACAATCAAAATTTCGAAAAAAAAGTAAAAAAATACGTGTCTTTTTTTTTATTTGGAAACTGTTTGGGGATCGTTGGTTTCTAAATAAAATAGCCAATTTGAACCACCCTAGTGTTATAATTTGTTAATTGGAACACAGAAAACAATGTTACGATGTGTGCTTTGTAAATGCAAAGTAGAAAAACACCTTTAACGTCACCAGTATAGATAAATAGATAGATGCACCTAGTTTCCTGCTCGAATGCTGGAAGATAAATGAAACAACCGAAATACGGTAGATCCATTGGAGTAGTGGAGCAAGATAGAGCATCGTCCGATAGAAGTAAGCACCCCGACGCAGTGCAGCTAAAAAATAAACATCCCCACGTCGGAAAGACTTCGCAACGGCGATGAATTTAAAACTCTTGATAAATATACGATCGTCGCGCGGATCGCGGTTTATAAATGACCCGAGGGTCACCGATAAATAAAACCGAGAAGATATTAAAGCTAACGGCCGAATATAAACGAATAATACACGTTCTCCGTGTAGGTGGCAGCAGGCCGTTAGATAAATACTGATAAATTAGCCGTTCCCGGTCAAATGTGTTCTGCAAACTTGGATTGTGAACCCCTCTCTATCCGGGGATGATATAATTTCCGAAGGGAATTACCTTATTGATCAATTGCAGTCAGTCGGCGTTGTTTTATTGCCTTCCGGTGGTGTCCTTTTGGGACATTTTAGATTGCGTTGGATGCCAGGAAAATGCAATATCGGTGTAATAATTTTCCTTCTTTTTCTGTTGGTAGAAGGAGAAAGGTATATTCAAAAGAGCTATTATAAAAATGTGGTGATCTCCTTAAAGTAGATGTCTTGATTCCGAACGGAATCTTTGAGATAGAAAATAGAAAAGTTAACGTTGAAAAATTTTAAATAGTCATCATAATGTGCAATGATAGTGCCATCAACTACTATGTAGGCTTTCACGGTAAGAATCATTTAGGAAATAAATTGTTTCCTGTTGTAAATACTGAAAACCTACCAAAAAACTCTGCTTTGTATACCTAATATATGCCATGTGTTTTACCGTTGGCGGCGTTAGAATCGATTACCAGTGTTGTTGGGACATTTGTAAATTTCGATGACTTCTCTAATAAGCCTTCGATGATAATTACTCACCCTTGCCAATATCTTCGCGTCATCAAAGGCCATTCTGTGCCCCGACTCAAGGCAGTGTTTAACAACAGCTGGTTGTTGAATTTTACCTAAATTTGAAATTTACATGGGAATAAGCAAGGGAAGAAGACATGTTTTGGCAATTTTCATATAATTGTCCGGGGTTTGGGAAAACTTAAGATTACTTAAGCTCTTGTAGAAGACTTTTCAAGGGAGAATTTGACCTATTATACATACGGGTTTGACGCCCACCAACCCATCCCCATAGTGCCCTGAAAACTACCCTTAAATGAAAAATTTCATTTCTAATCATTTCAGTCTTTTTTCCAATTGATATTATTACTATAAGTCTAGTGGAAAGTTTAGAAACATTTGTCAGTTAATTTACATTTGTTTAATGAAATTCTATTTGTTTAAATAATTCGTTTTTCTCGAAAATCAGTCTGTTGTCTGAGTTCAAAATGGCAAATGATTACTTTACAGTGACATTATTCATTTAAAAAATTCTTTGTATTTTTAAACAGTGATTTATTATTAATTTTCAACTTTTCTTCTAATTATGGTAGTCAGCTTTTTGTGAAGTTAACCTATAAAAGCTCATGTTCGAGATAAACCCACATTTGATTAAAAAAAATCCAGTTTTTTAACCAATCTTTGTTTGCAATTCACCTAATTCAACAAATTTTATTAATTGCATTTCTTTCTCCATTTGTTATTCTGATTTCCTACCATCTAGACCGATCTAAAAAAATAATGTTTTAAAGAAATGGCATTTTTTTTAAACAAATATCGAATACAGACTAGTTATCTCGAACATGATGACATATATTACTTTTAGTATTTTTTCCCAATATTCTTTATTCATTGAATAAAATGTAAGAATGTGTTTTCTTTTTAATAATTTAAAAGATAAATTCCTATTTTTGTCCTTTGTTCATTGTGTGTTGTTTAGTTAGTTTTCTAATAGTATTTTTTAGTTCATAAAATAGTGATAAAAATGTTAGCTTGTGATTTAAAAAAATCTTACGAAAGTGTTTTTAATTTCGTATTTGATACCTTCTATTGTTTCTAAACACTTTTTTAAGATACAATTTTTGCGTATCTATAAAAATAAAGGTAGTTTACTCTTTATTCATTTTCTTAATTTTGTTACACCCGGTATACGCAAGCAGATAATGATATCTTGAGGTTTGCATTTTAGAATTAAGGCAATACCTAAACTTTTTACTGAAACAAAATTTTCTTAAAAAGTTGTTATTAAAATTTGTTCCCATTTGTGTCCAACTAGTGCCGGACACTGTATAAGAGCAGTACCCAGATTTAACTATTAAAATCCAACCAAAGAAAAAACGATTGAAAAAAATTCATACAGATTTAATGCCTATAAATCTTTGTTAAGTAATCAAAGAGCCTACGCGCCCGCGGACGATTTTTGTTTTTCATATCCGTCGAAATGCTAATTCAAACGGTGTTAACGCGGATGAATTTTATTCCGATTAAAATCCATTCGATTTCTGTTTAGCAGCTGTCTAATACGATGTGAAAATCCGCACGTTTTTCACGAATTTTAACAGAAATTAATCCATACATAAAAAAATAAGCACGAACAGATTCGAATTGAATTTTTAATACTTGTACGATTTGTCGCCCACAAAAATAAGAAAGTCTTTTCCACATCAGAAATTTCTATGGAAACGTATTGTGGGTCCCTAAATTAAACAAGATTGAACTGTCACAGTCTAACTTCTTCACCGCCTCGTGAATTATACCCCACAAAAAAAATATATTAACAAAAAAAGAGCCTATACGGCGCACAGGGATATTTTCATTTTGTCCTCTGCGCACAGTTCAGTTGGTTTCATCAAAGCAAACAGAGACCGGCGGGTATAACGCGCGCTGCGACCGCTAGGTGGCGTGCCCGTAGACCTTCCCTCGGCGTGTGGTGAAAATTTCTGCGATAAAAGTGCCGAAATTCTATTCGACATTTTTTATCCGCACGGTCGTCCTTTGATGTTCAATCTTGTCCGCCGAAACATGGGACGGGTACCTGCGGATTAAATCCCATATCCTTATCGTGATTTTTTCGTCGAGTTTACGAATTACCAACGAGCCATACGGACCGAGCATCCCGCTGAAAAACCTCCGACGAGATTTAACGCTAAGCCGGCTGAATTTTACGCGATTCGAACCGTACAATTTGTAAATCCTAAGAGGACAAAAAGGACGCTTCTTTGTACTAGCTTTATAACTTTAACTCTAGATTTTATTTATACACTTTTGCTCTTACTTTTACTAGAAAATCTTACACTTGTAGCAAAGATCTAAAGTAAGACTTTCTACCTACAGTATACACATAGTAGATAAATGGAGTAAATATAAGTTTCTTTTCTAGAGTGTGTACCGTGAAATAAACAATATTTTTACTTGATCATACGGAGAATGATAATAGTATATTATAAATTATAATACAAGTTTTATAAGACAAAAATTTACCGCACGAGTAGTTTGGAACGAGTGCGCCAATACGTCTTATAAAACGAGTGTTATATACTATTTTTTCTACTTTGCGACATTAAATTTACGTACATTTCGAAAATTGCGGTTGTCATCTTACAATCTAGAGTAGTTTCATATTCAACTTTTGGTTCAAAAGGGTCCAAAGGAACTGCGTTTCCTCTAAGCATTTTTCAAGGATTTTGCAAATGAGCTGCCCTTTCTGTAATTTCGTCAAAATAGTTAAATAATAAATTAAAGTAGAGGAAATTTTCTATAATTTCTGTCTATGACATTTTTTGGTAAAATTAATAGTTTAGCTGTATGAGCAAATTCTTTTTGATCGAGATCGTGTGTGCATTAAAACTTAGCGAGGATTTTACAATTATTATTTATTTTTTATTATTTTCATTCTGACAGTAGGTAGTGTCAAAGGCTGTTTTTTTAACAATACCTACTGTCAATATTGTCCATATATGTATTAGGGATTATACGGAGCTTGTCCTATAGCGCCAATGTGCAGGTCTCAGTGCCAACAATGTGAGATGGAGATATATATTTTGTCTATCGATGTGGTGCCCGGGATCAAACTGGGCATCCGTGGCCAGTAGTTATTAGGACCGTCGACAGATGGCGCTATTGTAACTTACAGTGCGCGGTCGCTATTAGCGCAGCCGTTAGCCGGTAATATTCGGCATCACTAACGCCAAACCACTGACAGATAGAATATAGATAGACATATATGTCGTAACGGTAGTATTGGAACAGCCTGCAATTACCAACATTCTTTATATCATTTTGTATTTATATGATATTATCAAAATATCTGTCAAAGCCTGGTTAACTTGTTTTATTTTAACACAGACACGATCGATCTCGATCAAATGGAATCTCATGCAGCTAAACTATTAATTTTATATATTGTATGATAAAGTCATGTGCCTGGCCACATCAGATTTTTTGCGGAATATGCGAATAAACAATCTTTTTTGTTTTCAAATTTGTGCTGTAAATTCTTTAAAAGTATTAATTAACATTCTAAATGTTACGTACAGTTGTGCTGAACATCCATTCCCATTTTGCGTTTATTAAAAAAGATTGTTTACAGATGTTACCTACTGTCACGTATCATGGGGTGGCACACCACATGCGCCTTTATTAAAAACGTAAAAAAAGGACTTTACAAAGCACAATTAGTAATTATATACCATTCGTGCGCTGAGCGTATGCTAATCCAAACTGTTTACTATTCAGTACAAATTTTTACTTATTGTATTTTATAAGATAATATAATTATATAGTTGTAATTGTGTACTTCGTTAAACAATTAGGCTACTGATTGGTACTGTAGTTTCTTGTAGTTTCACTCACACAAAGTTATTATTGTGATTTAAAAGTATCCTCCTATGGTTGTCTAATAATAATATTTACTTAAAAATTTAAATAACTTATTTAAATACCATATCGAGTTATATTATAAAAAATGCATTATTACTTGAATTATTTACTATGAATTATTCATAAATGAATTGTGATTTACCATGTCGCCACAACATTTACGAAAATGTAATGTTAAATGTAGTAGAAGAGGATAAAGAGGCGTCTATTAACTGCTTAAAAATAAACTAACCAAGGGAAGACTGCAAAGAATTAAAAGACTTCTGACTTAATGATATTTTCTTGATAGGCTGTCTGGCCCATCTTACCATGCGAGGTGGAAACATATTTCTGTTTGGCAAGATGTTCACGACGTATAATATTTTAGTATATGTATTTTTATTATAAACAGTATTTAAGTGACTTTTTAAGGGATTAAGAAATGTGAAACTTATCAGAATGACATTTACTCTAAAAAAAGGAGTGGAAAACTCTGTGTATGTATGTATGATTCGCACACCAGATTTGAAAGTATAGATAATGCCACAAACAACATAGCTTTAAAAAATCAAAAATCATTTGTGGTATCGGTTTGTTTTCGATATCTATTTGTGTGAATTGTAATTAGTAAGTCTACTTTAGTAAATAACATACCTAAATAATTAAATAGTTAATAAAAGTAACAAACAAAAACTTTTTTGTTTTTCCTCATATCTTGTTTGATATTATCGGGTATACGTAACAATTATTTAAAAAAAAATTCAGAGCGTGTTGTCTCTATTGATAAAAATTTGTTTTGCTATAATAATTACAATATTACATTAATTATATCTAATGGATTAGTCAATGATTGGATAAATTAATGGCGACATAAATTTGAAAAAGAATCCAAGAAGAGGTAACGTTCACCCTAAAGCTTGCATATGGTCTATATTACGTCTTGAGTCATTCGGAAAAACAGCAGTAGGTCAAAATCGGATGTCTGTACACCAACATATTTTTCATTTCCGTTCGCATAACCCATATAATTAGTTCTGTAAACTAGTGAAACATACTTCTAGTGAAACACAAGTACCTAATTAATGCTCTGCATTCACTGAAACGAAAGCAATTTACTTACACATGATTTCACAGACTAGTAAATTAAAAAGAAACAGCACAGTTTTAACGATAATTTTGCGAAATATGACAGTACAATTTTGACTGTAGTCTTGTCCATTGCCCAGTTTAAGAATGAAATGAAATTAATACCGAAAAATCAATATTTTAAGTTTGATTACCTGCAACGACAGCGACATCTTGTATCAAGCCCTTGAACTGAAAAACGTAATAATATTGGAAAACCACCACACGATGAATGTGTTTGTGCAATGTACAAGATGCATAAATGACAATTCATTGTAGTATTGTTCTATATACCTTTATATACATAGGTACATTGTATACCATGATCAAATTAAAATAAAACTACACCAGTCATCTCTTCGTTGATGCTAGAAGAACGCATTTTCTGTCGTGATATGAACAGCGGACAATCTTAACTGCCTATAAAGTTCCAGAGCTCCGATATTAAACCTTTTGTTTGCCGTGAATTATGTAGTGCCAGCATTTCCGTTTTATTAGACAGTAGACACCCCCATGCCAGTCCAGTACCTACATCACGCAAAAGACGCCCGACGACGCAATTTACCCCAAACGTTCTATCAACGGAACCCCAAGGCGAGCCCCACCTTGCAAATTTAACGAATTTCCATATGATTGGCCAATTGAGAATATTTATCTTGCACGGAGGCGATTGAATTCGTAAACGACCGGCAATTGGACGCAAAAGATCCAAATTTAACGCCATTAAACTGCTTTTTTTGCATTCGTTTCCCATTAGGAAAGCTGTATTTTAACTGTTGTCGATTAAATTGTGTAATTTATGCAATTATCTTGTTAGCAGGTACGTATTTTATTTACTATTTATGTATGTATTGAAATTTGGTGGAGGTGCCGGGTTTTATTACATCATTTTTGGTTTCTACTGATAATTCAATGATGTCTGTTTGCTCGAACTTCGATTTGTGGAGAATTCATGAACTTAAAAGATGTACAATGTACATTGTAAAGTTCTATTTAAAAAAAAAAGGTACAAGTAGTAAGCACAGTTTTGGCTAGATTGCCATATTGTAAAGTTATCTTTTAATTGTTGTTACTTAGTAACCTGTAGTAACCTGTAACTACAAACACGATGAGAAGCTTTCCTTTGTACAGTGCCCTCCAGCTCTCAACACCTTTTCATCTTGAACACAGTGTTTTTAATCAACTGAAATTCTTCAGCACTGCCCTTATACACCACCCTTCTTCCAACTTAGTAACGAATCGCGATCTCCTTATCGATGTTGTTTGTCGCGGCATAATTAAATTATAAAAAGCGATTTGCACACATGTGTCAGAAATATGCTTTCTTGGAAACGATTACTAAATTATCCCATTTTACAATAGCCCTCAATACGTGTACGCTTTTTTTAATAGAACTGTACATTAGGGTGAATCAAAAACTTTTTTTTTTTCGAAATAAGCAATTTCAAGTTGATAAGATGTTTTTCCTATGGAGCTAGAAATACTACAAGAAAATGGCGCAATTGAAAAGTACATATATAGGTCTCTCGCAGAAGGCTTAAATTTAAAATTTTCTTTAACAATTAGTATTTTTTGTAACATTAAGTGATTTTTCTTTTTCAAATACAAAAAGTTAATAGGGTGTTTTTTTTTTTTTTAATAAGGTATGAAATTACCGTATAAAATAGTACTCGAACGCTTTGCAGCACTCGCCTACGGCTCGTGCTGCAAACTTCGTTCTCGTGAGAAATTGCTTACATTACTTGCTCATAGAATACTATACTTTTTCTTCGACCATGCAACGAAATTTTATAAATTAATTTTTGTGCATATAGGGACAGCTGTATGTCACTATAACGGTTTACAGGATTTTGACAGATTAAAATTGTTTGGTGCGCCTTGTCACTTAGCGACGTTGTCAATGCCTTGACAATGTCGCTAAGCAGTGTATCAACAATTTGGAAATGAAAAATCCAGAGCTGTGATTGGTTCTAAATCCGTGAGGAATGAAATATTTCTCACTACTGGCGGGGTATGAGGAGCCAGGAATGAAATATTTGTCATGTGTGTGGGGAATGGTTAGTATTACTTATCATAAATTGCCATGATAATGAATGCATTCCTCAATAGGAGTAGAAAAAAATATATTACTCTACTAATGCACCATTTAGATCGCCTGCAATTTATTTAGATTCGATATAATATAATTTTGAGAAAATTTATGCTTAAATGTTGATGGTGGTTATTTTTATTTAGAAAGCACCGATCCCCTCCAAATGGTTTTCACATCCAAAAAAATGGACACAAATTGTTTTTCGAAATTTTGATATTTAATGGTGCTTTTCGAGGTCTGTTATTTACATGTGAAAAAGACATTTTTTGGTATTTTTCAAATAATTATTCGGGGTTTGGGAAAACTTTAGGAGTAGTAGAAGACTTTTCAAGGAAGAATTTGACCTATTATACATATGGATTTGACGTCCCAAATCCACCCCAGTGCCCTGCAAACTACGCAAATGAAAAAATGTAAATTTTTCAGATAATTGACCGTTCTAATCATTTCATTATGTTTTTCTGATAGAAATCATTACAATAAGTCTTGTGAAATGTTTATAAACATTTGTCAGTTAATTTCCATTTGTTTAAACTAATTCTATTTGTTTAAATAATTAGTTTTTCTCGAAAATCCGTCTGATTCTGTTTTCTGAGCTCGAAATGGCAGTTTATTACCTTAGAGGGACATTATTCATTAAACAATTTCTTCGTATTGTTTAAACAATCAATTATAATTCATTTTCAACTGTTTTTCTAACTATGGTAGAAAAGTCATTTACTTGTTAAATTTCATGTTCGAGATATCTAGTCTGTATTCTCTAATGAACCCACATTTCTTTAAAGAAATGCAATTTCTTTACACATATTTTTGCGATTCGTCTAAATTTTTTTTGTAGGTTGCCTGGCCAAGTGTTATTCTGATTCATTTATATTTTGGGATGATTTCCAGTGTTTGAATAATAAAATAATATTCGTTTTTAATATTTCATCAGATTAAAAAATGTCTTCTTACCAAGCATTTTCCCATGTAAATTTAAGGCTTCGAGAATAGGCAGCCTTCTCCCATACAGCAAGATACATATAGACATCGCCCCCCTTTCGATTTGAGCTGGATACGCCCATGCACTAGAAGCCTACCAAATGAACAATACACGAGTATACATACGTATGTACAGTATCAACATCAGCACAGGAATCTGATAACGTAGAAGTATAATGTTAATAAGTTATTCTTTATTTACTAATTTGTAATTAATATATTATTTATAAAATACGTATCTTAAACGTAAATTCTGCATACACTGTGCACTTGAGTAGAAAAACATCTGGATTCAATGGCTGTAAATGTCCCATTATACGACTTTTATCTTTTTATACTTTATATAACTCATATAATATTATAGAGACGTGTTCCAGTAATATTACCAACAAATTTGATTAAAAATCAATAATCTACAGCATACCTCGGCGACTTTATTGCCGGTTCATGTAAATTATCAAAATTAGTAATCACATCTCTTGTATAGACATTTTCTTTGCTGAACAAAGTAGTACATAAGGTATTTTGATTCTCCGTAATGTAAATTGACACCAATTACAAAACCAGTTATGACTTTCTGCCTCATACCATACTGGAGCTTGAATTCTCTGGTAGTGGATTGGATAAAACAGCACAGTTTGCAAGTATATTATACTAACCTAACAATTGATATAAGGGGTTTTTAATAAAATAATGGTGTACTTTTATTTAAGCACAACGCTGATTGATATCTGACATAATAGTTAAACATCTAATTTCGATTTGAATACCTACTTTTTCATGCGGTTTTCCCAAGTTATCTATATTTTCAAATTATATCTGATTTTGTGGATAGAGATTTTTAAATCTGTCCAGTAAAAAATGGACATTGCCATTTTAGCAAGTTATCAGAACAGTCCAAAAGTTAGCTTGAACGGGCCTCTTAATATATCAATAGAAAAAAAGTTTTAGATGTTTTGAACTTATACATCGTCAAATTTTTAATACCGTATCCCGTAAGCAATATTCAACCAACGCCAGCGGTTTCATTAAGCGTAATATGGCGCCGAAATTGACAAGCGTACCGAAAGAACGGAGGATTTAATTAAAAACTCGTTGCCC
The DNA here is from genome assembly GCA_964023965.1 of Melinopterus prodromus. Classification (NCBI taxonomy): domain Eukaryota; kingdom Metazoa; phylum Arthropoda; class Insecta; order Coleoptera; family Scarabaeidae; genus Melinopterus; species Melinopterus prodromus. The sequence continues at coordinate 9,843,549 of OZ030392.1, read as the reverse complement.
GAATCATCGAGTACATCTTTTATTCATGGCCGCGGTGCCGTGCGATGATAAATAAACGTTATTCGGTTCAATTACCATTAGCAGATATTTGGAGAGCTGCCGAAAGGGTAACTCGTCCCCCGGAACCGATCCCGACCGCGAGCCACTGACGACGGCCCGGCCATAGAAATACCCAATAAAAGTGGGTCGATTTCTCATTATCGTTAATTTGAATGTTCCCGGGCGTCCGATTTCGGTGTCGGGCCACGCCTAATGAATCATTCAATAGACGGCATTACGTTTACAACAAATTTTACTTGGTCCCTTTGCACAACGCCAGAAACAACTCTAAATGCAATTGTCGTTTTCTTGTTTGTTGGAATAGTATGCTTTATTTTGCTTGAACGTCTACGTATGTAGGTCAATGGCACTGTAAACGAGAAACGCCTGTCTCCAGTTGCAGCAAAACTGCGGTAGATGTTGGCCATTTCCTTGAGCTGAACTGACTCTGTTTTTCTTTATTAATTTTCTCCATAATGCGTTAAGCATTATAGAGGGTGTCTTAACAGTGCGATCTCGGACGATTGTACTTCTGTTAATGAACATATTTTAAAACTGATTGCACTCATATATACAGGAGCCCGAGGCACACATTTGAAAATTATTAGCGTGTTTACAGGCTGTTCCATAAGGTAGTACCTACCCTAAACTATACTTTTAGATTTATTGGCATTTTTTTGGCAAAACAGCAGTCTAATAAAATCTGTATATCTCAATATCTGTTTTTAATTTTATTGCGCACGCTTTGATTATGATTAAGTAAGAAGTGTTCTATTAGCGTGATTACCTACTATATCCAAATTGTTAAATATCCTCAAGTTTATAAAATTTCTTGTTGAAAGTAGAAAAATTCTGGTTCACTATGTGTTTCTACTATGACTTAAGCGTAAAGTACCTACATCTCCAAAACTATGCAAACATATTATTTAAAAATAATTTTAAATTATTAGAAGGTATTAAATATGAAATAGTCACCTTCGACGTTCTTTATACCGGGTGTTTACGAAGAATAATATAACTCCGTATTTAATGTCTTCTGATATTTCTAAAAACTTCTTTCAAATAACATTTTTGCATAGCTTTTAAAACGAATGTACTTTACTCTTAAGAGTTTTTCATAGTTTTGGTAACACCCGGTACATGCAAGCAGATAATTACATTCTTATCAGCGGATTTTAGGTCTAACTCAATCCAGAAGCTTTTAGGGAGAATAAAATTTTCTGAAGAATTGATAAAAAAAATGTTATAATATTTAATGAGTAGATATAAATATCTATACAGGGTGTCTCAACAGTGCGCTCTCGGCAGATTATGCCTCATTTAATAAAGATATTTCAAAACTGATTTCACTCATATATACAAAACGCCGAGGGGAACATTTTAATTTTTTAGCGTTTATACAGGTTGTTCCATAAGGTAGTACCAACCCAAACTTATGTTTTTTTTAATGGAACAACCTATATATCGGCACAATTTTGAATTCCACACTAAATTTTACGCCAATGAAACATAACATTACCTACACTAAACTTTATACTTTTTGATTTACTGGCATTTTATGGAAAAACAGTAGTCTAAGAAAAACTGTATATCTCAATAACTGATTTTATTTTTATTTCGCACGCATAGATTATGATAAGAAGATTATGGCAAGAAGCGTTTTATTATCATGATTAACTAGCATATCCAAATTGTGTACAGGGTGATCATAATCTGCAGCAAAATAAAGCAAACAGTTTTTCCTAAGAAAGGTATTTTTAATGAAACAGCCTGTATCTACTTCTTTTTTTGAAGTCTACGCATCGTTGTGCACAAAATAGTACTAGTACACACTAGTGCTGAAATAAACCATTGCTGACAAGTCTTCTTAATACAAAAAATCGACATGTCTTTCAAGAAGTTAACTAAGTATTTACCTAAAGTACTGTTGTAAAAACAGTTGTAAGGAATAATCGATCAACTTTTAAAGCCCGTGTTTATGAACCGAGAAATAAATACTCGAAATAACAATCGAACCGCTAATTACTGCACGAATTTGCGGGTCCCACCCCACAATTTATAGTTCCCACTGCACACGTTAGAATAATACCTGCATTATTGCATTATTATTTTGCCTGCAAACAACATAATCATCAAATATTCCTACCCTCTCCCACAGGAGTAACCAAATACGTTAAGCTAGTAATCCAATTTCAGGTCATCTATCGTCGACAACTTGATGAATCGTCCCTTTCAAAAACGAAATTAACTCAGTAAAAGTGAAAACTTTTCCCGGGCGGTCGGGACGACGGCGCGCTTTACTTTCAGCGCGCCGCGGCAGCCACCCTGAAAGTAAATTTTCGCATAAAATTTAACGTTCCATTTCTTGTTTGGGGGGGATTAAACGTGCAGCGAGCAGCCGGCTGCAAGATTACGTTCGCAAATTCGACTCAAGGTGATTTATGATGGCTTAAAAGCGTCACGGCGTTAAGTACTGCGTCGCGACGTTCGCTTGACGTCGCCCGTCGAAAACGATCGCGACGAGTAGTAGTGAGTGCCGTTCGCCTCTCTAGGCGTCGTTCAGGAGCTTAGACACGGCGTCGAACGTAATATACGTGCACTGAACACTAAATAGTGTGACAATGCATCAAAATTATGTCTGGAGACATGCAAAGTTGTGAGGAATAGGTGATTGAATACATTTTAGTTAAGTTGGCGGATAAGGATTGAATATAAGTAGGTACCAACGAAGGCTTTCGTGATTTAAATTCCAATGCTAGGTGCGCGGTTCGCGAGAAAAGCGCGCGAAACCGCGAAATTATAGTTTCCCACTTTCTGGCCAAACCGTACACGCTACGGGAAAACCGACCACACCGTTGAATTCAGCACATCCCAATGCATAAGCATGATTCCATTAAAACGCTCTATCTCTCAAAAAGTTATAATTGTTTTATTGGTCTAAATTTAGCACTTTACCCACTACCAAATGATAGCTCTCGTTGAGTCTATCAGAAATATGTATACTTTTATATGCCTAAGATTTACCATCTTCATGTTATGTGGTCCATTTCGCTTATTTTTGTTCTCTTTGAAAAACCGTAATTTCAGCACAACTCGGTAACCAGTAAAGGCAGAGACTTTTCCTATGTAAATTTGTAATCGGCGCACCCATTTTAGGAAGATAGCAAAGGTTTCATGTTGATCCAGGCCCTAGTTTTAGAGATAGGAGTGCCAGTTCAAATTTATAGTTTAAAATACGTGGTTTCTTACAAAATTTTAGCCAGTCGGCAAAAACCCAACTACCTTCAATCAAATTAACGTTGTGGTTCTTGGTACAATTTTTGACGCTGATTACGCCGGTATAATTTGATTTTACTTATTTGGAACGGTTCGGCAGTTATTACGTTCCCAATTATCAAAAATGATGCTAAAAACACCCATTTTGCTATGTTAGAAACTTTGAACGCAAACTGTGTCCGATCCAATCGACCGATGTTGACGGTTCAAACAGTATCTGATGGGAAATTGGCCGAGGAATTAATTTTTGAAAGCCGCGTTGCTCTAAGGTTCGCGGTTCGCGAGAAAAGCGCGAGAAACCGCGGAAATTATAGTTTCCCACTTTCTAGCCAAACCGTACACGCTACGGGAAAACCGACCTCACCGTTGAATTCAGCACATACCAATGCATAAGCATGACTACATTAAAACGCTCTATCTCTCGAAAAGTTATAATTGTTTTATCGGTCTAAATTTAGCACTTTTAGATAGAAAAAAATTGAACATTGCAACCGTCGGTGATAGAATGGTTTACCCACTGCCAAATGATAGCTCTCGTTGAGTCTATCAAAAATATGTATACTTTTATATGGCTAAGATTTACCATTTTCATGTTATGTGGTCCATTTCGCTTATTTTTGTTCTATTTGAAAAACCGTAATTTCAGCACAACTCGGTAACCAGTAGAGACAGAGACTTTTCCTATGTAAATTTGTAATCGGCGCACCCATTTTAGTAAGATAGCAAAGGTTTCATGTTGAACCGGGCCCTAGTTTTAGAGATAGGAGTGCCAGTTCAAATTTATAGTTTAAAATACGTGATTTCTTACAAAATTTTAGCCAGTCGGCAAAAACCCAACTGCCATCAATCAAATTAAGGTTGTGGTTCTTGGTGCAATTTTTGACGCTGATTACGCCGATATAATTTGATTTTACTTATTTTGAACGGTTCGGCAGTTATTACCTTCCCAATTATCAAAAATGATGCTAAAAACATGTACACAATTTGGATGTAGTAGGTAATCACGCTAATAGAACGCTTCTTACTTAATCATAATCAAAGCGTGCGCAAAAAAATTACAAACAGGTATTGAGATATACTGCTTTTCTTAGGCTACTGTTTTCCCATAAAAATGCCTATAAATCAAAAAGTATAAAGTTTAGGGTAGGTAAAGTTATTTTTCGTTGTCGTAAAATTTTGCGATGAATTCAATATTGTGCCGAAATATAGGTTGTTCCGTTTAAAAAAACATAAGTTTGGGTTAGTACTACCTTATGGACCATCCTGTATACACGCTAATAATTTTAAAATGTGCACCTCGGAGTTCTGTAGATATAAGTGAAATCAGTTTTAAACTACCTTCATTAACAGAGATACAATCTTCCGATATCGCACTGTTGAGACACCCTGTGTAACTTGAGTATATAAAAATCACAAAAATATTCGTTACTGCGATATCTCCTTCCACTGGTTTCTTATACAATTTGATGGCAATGTGGCTGCAATGCGCATTTCCATCACCTTCGACTTTTCGGTTTTTGGTTTTTGATAGAGTCGGTAATACTCATTACCTATAATTAATTATCTTATCTACATTATCACTAGAGAGCAGATTCTAAGCATTTTGCTGTTTAATATAAATCGTTAAAATATTAAATCTTTAAAGTACTACAATAAGATAAAGCTGCTTTTCACAATTATCCCTAATTTCGATTTCCTTTCCTAATTAATCATTCAATATAGGATAGCATTACATTTACAACAAATTCGACGTGTTCAATTTCGCACCATCCCAAATGACAATGGCGGGACGAAATCTGTAAGTACGTAGAACACGCACAACGCGGCGCGCCAGTGTTCTTAAAGGGGTGAATTTACATAGAACGGGACCGCTGTGCGTGTCAGTTCCATTTGCATGATATATCTCCCGTTTCTGGCGGCGTTTTATAATACGGAAGGAGCTGCTCGTTCGCTTCAGAAGATGACTTCATAACGGGCCCGCCTAGATGCCGCTGTTACGTTTCGAGTATACAAACTGCCTTTATGAGGGAAAACACACCCCTTTGCTGTGTGCCCCCGTTGTTATGCCGAAGGGGGAAAAAGACACTCGACATGTTCTTAATTAGCGAATAGTGGCAAGTGCACTTTAAATTAAGTGATTATTTTTGTTGTTAGAGTTGGCACATACTGTTTGATGGTTGGAAATAAATATGGTGACATGAATCTGACTAATGTTGCCATTTGAAAATAGCAGTGTTATGGAAAAGTTGATTTAGCTTAACGGGATGTTAAACTTGGCAACTATTATTACTTTTTTAATGAGAATACGTTTGTATGGTGGTTTTGTACTTATGTGCTGAGTTTTAATGTCTTTGGTGAAAAACTGGTGGAACTATACATTCATTTTACATTAGGTTTAACATTTTTAGATATGGTTAGATTCTTCCTAAGTAATTTGTTCATTTTATGTAATGTGTACTAAAAATTTATTGTAATATGTGTTGGTTGGTGTTCATTTGAATATGTTGGTTTTATTTGAAACACTATCAGCATCTAGACTTTATGAATCAGACTATTTATGGCAAACTGCCATTCAATGAAGGTGTAAAGTTACGAAAACATGACAAAATCTCCGAAACGGCTTGTTATTTACAGAATTCTTTGGGCACGTCGCTTTCTAATTATAAAAACACAAATATTTAAGTCAAATTTAATTTTCGACCTCTAATTGTTTCCGACTTATGTCGTAATCCACATTTTTTTAGATGCCAACCCAATATTTGTTGTTCAGATATCGGTAGATGTGTAATTGTGTTAAAAGTAATGACCAAAATTTATGCCCTTACATTAAATTACTTAAATTTGAGGGAAAAAGGCAGTTTAGTATTAGAGTAATCCTTCTGCGTGATTAATTTGCGCTGAATACGATTCTGACCTTGAAGGCTGCATATCACATCAGGTTGTTGCGTTTTTTGGTGTTTCTTTTATGGAGGCGGTCGTACTCCACTTAAACAATCGCTGTAAATGCTTCAAACACATTTGTGGACAAAATTTCAGTAGTTCAGCTAAAACTGCTAAGATTAAGGTTGACTATGAGACCATGTGATTCCTAGGACATCGGGTTAAGCTGGTAAAAATTAGTAAAAATTACCAAATGTGTATTTTGACATTTTCACCACACTTTTATCAAAAATCTTACGCGTTAGAACATGTTGGAGCCCGGATTTCGTTTTAGCGTTTTAATTGTACTCAAAACGCAATTTCATATGCAATTAAAAACTTCGATTTTAACTTAAGTTATCAATATTATACAATTTTCATTTGAATTTTTCTTGGTTACTTGGTTATAACTAAGTAACAATTGCATGTCGGAAATTGAACTTTCCTACAAAAATGTGCATTTTAAAAACTAAAAATAAACGTGTTCGATTTTTTTTTTAAATAACAAGCTGTCACAGAGCTTATTCTTTGCCAAACATCATTGAGAGCAGAAAAGGCAAAATTATCCAACAACACCTTCTTAGTGGTTCCCAAACAAAAAAAAAACAAAATTGACTATGATTTCTCCGCATCCACAAAGTTAAGTTAGGCATAGATTTTATAATAGAAAATTTCATCATCAGCATATAAATACGAAACATTGTGCAATTGATTTACTATGAAAATGGTAGTTTTGAGAAAACCAACTTTAAATCTTTTCTAGTATTTTTTCTGTGAAAAAAAAAACACTTATATCTTGTGAAAGGTACGGAGACTATGAATTTTATTTTATTAAACGAAAACGTATGATATACTGTGGTTTATTTATTTAATTAGGTATGATAACGGACATAATTTTTTTCTCGAAATAAGTGATTCTTTATAAATAGTTTTGAACCCTAAAATGTTCATTGCCATAGTCAGAAGTTTAACATACAGGTTGGTTGAGAGTCATCGTTGCATTTTCACCAAACTATCAGTTTTGTCATATTTTAATTGAAAATATATAAGGGAAAAGTTGTTTTAAATTTTACAAATGCTCAAATGACCAAATTAAAATGTTGTATCTCAATTTTAAATTCCTCTAATCGCTTTACATACTCATCCTGAGACATAACTAAATTCAATTAAAAAATCTTTGAAGCCGCGGTGATTATTATTATAATATAAATAATATAATATAATATATATTATATAACTAGATTCCTACTTTCCAATAGCACGAGCAAAGCTTGACATATCCGTGAACAAATTTTGACCAGTGTCTAATAGATGTCATGATAATTAGTTAGTTAGACAGCAATCCTCACTGTTACTATCGTTGAAATGACGAGTTAAATCTATTTCTTGTCACCAGCCTCCATGTAGCTTTGCGGTAGAGCAATGCCCCGGCAAGGCAGAAGACCCCGGTTCGATTCCGGGCTGAGACCGTATCTTTTAATTGATTTTAAATTTCCTTCTCACCTGGTTTCTCTTTCATATTCCATATATACATAATATGCAATAGCATATTACAAATTAGATTGTCTCATGTTTTCTTTTGTTTATAAAGTTATTGTGTTTATTATGGAAAATATGAGGCATCAATTCCTTGGTATTAAGAAAATATATTGTGAACTGTATACACAACAAATTTCCGAAAATTTCATATATTGGACACTTAAAACAATTAAAATCCTGCACCATATTCGAATATTTTCTCGAAAGTCAATTATACTATCGATCTGAAATACTGGTATATTGATATCTCGTCTGTCAATTTTGTCCGGGCATGTCGTAATTTTGCGCTGTACATTTTGCAACTGCATTACAATCACGCTAATAGAATTGCTATCCGAGCTGCTGCGCCTAATCTCTATCACGGTTAGATAGAGCGTGACAGAGAGTATCTGTCAGATTGAAATTTCAGACACTCAAACCACCATTAAATTACGCACATTTGCAAAGCGCCAGGAACAGACAACATGGATATCCCGAAAATATATCACCATAAACCCAGTCTGGCTTTCGTATGTATGCCGTTAAAAAATGTAGAATCAAGCTTGTTTGACACTAGGTAAGGTAAAAGTCTAAAAATATCTGGTTACTCATTTTTAAAGAAAATAAGAAGAAAAAAAGTAATAGTTATGTAATTTATATTATATTTTATAACAAGTATAACAATTGCCCCTAATTCCAAACATTTTGTTTTACAATGGTAAAACAAAATGTTTATGAAATGTTTAGAAATGTCTAATGAAACTAATCTAACTTTGCTTTTTGATCGATCAGATTGACTTCCGGTTGTTGTATTAAGATCGAATAGCATCGACGGAACGTTTTAAAATTGAATTTTCTAAACTTTATTTTTTTACTTTATCATACGCAGTATGTAAAGTATTGTAATCGTGCCGAAAAAAATTTTTGAGATTTTAGCGGAAATAGGTCTTTATGGGTCCCCTGAACATTTTTGACCAAGGTACAAAAAAATGTCTGTGTGTGTGTCTGTGTATGTGTGTGTGTGTGTGTGTGTGTGTGTGTGTGTGTGTGTGTGTGTGTGTGTGTGTGTGTGTGTGTGTGTGTGTGTGTGTGCGTGTGTGTGTGTGTGTGTGTGTGTGTGTGTGTGTGTGTGTGTGTGTGTGTGTGTGTGTGTGTGTGTGTGTGTGTGTGTGTGTGTGTGTGTGTGTGTGTGTACCCAATTTTTGTTAATTCATTTCCGGAGAAACTACTAAAGGTATCGGCACGGAACTTCATATTTAGAAGTTTCATGACCAAACTTAGAGTTGAAAAGCTTTTGGTTCAAAAGGGTCCAAAGGAACTGGGTGTTTACTCCAAGCCTTTTTCAAGGATTTTAGAAATCAGCCGCCATTTCTGTAATTTCGTCAAAATAGTTAAATAATAAATTAAAGCAGAGGAAATTTTGAATAATTTATGCCTATGACATTTTTTGGTAAAATTAATAGTTTAGCTTTTTAGTTTATTCTAAGCCTTTTTCAAGGATTTTGGAAATGAGCCGCCATTTCTGTAATTTCGACAAAATAGTTAATTAATAAATTAAAGTAGAGGAAATTTTGAATAATTTATGCCTATAACATTTTTTGGTAAAATTAATAGTTTACCTTCAAGAGCAAATTCTATTTGATCGAGATCGGTCGCATCAGCATTGATATGAAATTACATAGTAGCCAAAATTTTGACAAATATTTTTTTGTGTTGTCACACTCGAAAACAGCTGATCTCATCAGAGGTTGGAGAACCACTATGGAACGTGCCGCTGTAGTGCGGAAAATTATAAAATACAAATTTCAAATAAAATAAGATCACCAATTTGATTGTTTGTTGATAAGAAATATCAAATATATCTAATTCTAAAAATGATACATTGAGAAAATTATAAATAAAGTATAGCGATGAGTGTAGTTTTATTTTAGTATGTTGGTAGGAATGTGTCATGAACAAATATAAGCCTGTCAGAATTTGAATTACCTTTTTAAGGTGCGTTTTCATTAATGATAATGGCAGTGGTAGCAGACGCCGTTATAGTATTTCCAATAGAAAATTGCTAGTGACTCATGTTTATGTACATGCAAACTAATATGTGTCATTATCACGATATGTAAGAAATACTATAATTTCGTATTCTACTACCGCCATTAGCTACCATTACCTACCAATCGGAACGCACCTTTCGTCAAAGTGGTACCAACCTAGCATTTACTATACAGAAATCATTTATTTTTTTTAAATACGTATTTCTTAAAAAGAAACACAATAAACGTTGATGTCGCTCCTACCAAAAACTAGATAGCGCGATTCGCTCATATGCGACGGCTACGCCTTCGGTGACGCGCCGTATCACCTCTCGTCGCGCTATTCCGTACTTTCGGCATTTGTGACATAAATAACTATTATTCTAATGACGTAGTGTAGGTAGTGTCAAATGCTGATGCTTTGACAATACCTACGATTTATCTCTATAGAATAGATTCTCATGCAGCTAAACTATTAATTTTATATATTGTATGATAAAGTCATGTGCCTGGCCACATCAGATTTTTTTTAAATTATAGAATTTATCAGAAGGGGATATTGTGACTGGGTGAGGTTTTGTCACAAATTAATTCTTTTTTTCGATTTGATCAAATTTTGCTTCTGATCGATCAGATTGATTTCCGGTTGTTGAATTAAGATCGAATAGCACCGACGGAACTCCCCACTTCTTGTGATTCTAGAATACAAAGGAATATCAATTACAGAGATATTTCTATTCATGTAGACGTGGTAACATTTGCGTGGGTGTGATATAATGCTATAAAAATACCAGTTTAGGTATCAAAAATTTAACAATTTAAGGTTTGTGAGTAGTAATCATGATCTGTTACTGTACAGCTTTTTCCAAGAAATTTTTACTAGAAACGCAAGCTGATAAGTACCAGTAACATTCCTATCAGCATCTGATATCTTCATAAAAATATAATTTATAAAGTTTACATATATCTAACGGTGGAAATAATTATGGGAAGGGGGTATTAGGGAAGTTTGTGGAAGTTTGCGGAGAGATAAGGGATTCGGTTATGACGATGTGTTAGCGGCTGCAGAATTCTAGGGATTAGGGCGAACGTCACTAGACCAGAACTAGTAATCCTCAAATAATTGCCCCTTCACGGGTACGCTTACCGATCTAGACAGCCGGAGCTTTGTTCGATCGCCTCCCAGTGCGTCACATCAGATCGAAATGTCTTAAGAAATCGCTCCTATAGTTTGATTGCTATTCAATTACCAAACATGTCTATTGTCCGCGTCCAATTTAGCTGTCCAAATCATAATAATACGTCATTCTATAGTAATGAAAAGTAGTTTTGTTTTAGTTGTGACACAAAAAAAACAACTTCTTTGACATAAGACGTGGTGGTTCTATTGTATTTACAAGAAACTATAAACGAAGTATCGAATTCCAACTAATTGGTCAAAACGTTCCATCAAGTTTTGGCTATAGATTTTGGGTTTGGTATATATTGTACCTATCTACAAGTTAGTCATATTTTTCGTATTAGTGTAATAGGATTGTTATTGGAAAGAATTGAGTGTAACTATGCAGATTTGTAGGTATTTTTCAAATAATGCAACCGTATTATTTAAAGGTGAAAATATAATTTTTATTGTTTCCAATTTTTCCAATTACATTCCACTACAGTTTTTGCTACTACAGTAGTAAAAACATAAAAACAATATATCATAAGTTTCGACACCTTTTCGTATCAGCAGAAAAATATCTATCAATACGCCTATTCACAATTCACATTTTCCACGGATCTATCAAACTGTCGTAATTTTGAATTACTTTTTGTGTGCCATCATTAAAACAATTAAAAGCTCTATGCAAATCATTAAGAGAAATAACGATTAGCAAAACAAATATAGATGACGTCATTAATAATGAATATAATATTTTCAGTAATTTAGACAGTATGCAAGAGTCCCAAAAAGAATGGGTTGGTTCTTATTTTATCAATATTTGTTCAGTTATTCAGTTTCTTCCAAATCACGGCTCCATTCTTTTTTAGATACAGTGAGTAATACGTCGATTTTCAACCTTCAATTGTCAACATGTGCCAGGCACATGACGTTACCATACTATATATAAAATTAATAGTTTAGCTACATGACATTCCATTTGATCGAGATCGGTCGTATCTGCATTAAAATAAACTAGTTGGCCAGGATTCTACAGATATTTTGATTCTATTGACAGTAGGTATTGTCAAAACACAGCGTTTGACACTACCTGTCATAAGAATCAAAAAATCTGTCAAATCCTTGCTAACTAGTTTTAATGCGGTATGAGCGATCTCAATCAAATACAATTTGCTCATGCACCTAAACTATTAATTTGCCCAAAAAATGTCATAGACATAAATTATGCTATACAATTTTGACGAAATTGCAGAAATGGCGACCCTTTTGAACAAAAAGCTCTAAGTTTGGTCATTAAATTTCTAAACATAACCCTTTCACACCGTACTTCCAAATTTATTCCACAAGAATGGATTTTTCTCTAATTCTAAATATAAAGTTTCGTCTTGATACATTTAGTAGATTCTCCGGAATCGTCGCCACAAAAAACGGTTACACACACACATACATCTTTTGGTACCTTGGTCAAAAATGTTATCGTACTACGTATGATAAAGTAAAACCGTTTGGTATAGAATTACTTGCCCTGAAGACGAATCCGGACTAAAGCAGATGTCAAAAACGTGGTTTTAGCAATTTTGAAAGAGTCTCATAGTAAACCTTAACATACCTGAAACCCTAAAATATTGTTCACAAATGTTTTCGAAGTATTTACACAGATTCTTTAAGTGGTGAACTTCCATAAATATATAATAACCGAACATGATATGCAACTTTCAAACCCGGATTTACATCTAGCGCAAAGAAATTAATCAAAAACGCCTATTTACTTTCCATTACTTTCCTATTTTTAACTGATTTTCTCGGAAATTTTTCATATGTAAGGCCGTGAAACTTCGAATGTTGTCATTGAGACAAGAAAACTACCAAGACCAGAAAGACAAATATAGCATTACTATTAAAAAAGAGTCGATGATGTCATTAGTAAAAAACAATTGAAGGTCTAAAAACTAAAGGTTTTAGTTTAGTTATTGTTGTTTCATAGCGTGCTTATACGTAACTTTTTCATACGTTAAGATTTTTCCAATTCAAATTCAATTTTATAGCTATTTTTGTGTCCTATTCCTGATTCCTACGTCAGGATGATTAACCTTATAGAAAAACGCTGTTCCAATTTAAGATATCACGATACAATGTTATTACGTTTACATGTTAACTTCAATACCCAAGACACGCAAACCACAATCCTATCTAACATAACTCGTACACAACCTTTAATTTTACAAATTATCCGCGCCTACAGCGAGCTTTTATTGTACACCGAACACCAAAAAATCAATTTCAACTGCGCCATACAAACGACAAAGCACCAACAAACCAGCAATGTACTTTAACGCGCTGAAACTATAATGACACGTTCAGCTTTTAACTTAGCATGCATAAGGATCCAGCGACGGTGTTGCGGGCCACTTAAAATTGCTTATTCGCGCTCAAATGCGAACTAATAACAACCGCCTTTGGCTCGTTTACCACGATGTACAATAAAGGCGCACAGCGCGCTCTAGCGTCAGACGACGAACTAAGAAGCAATTAGCTGGAGCTTTTTTGTGTCAATTAGGCATCGGGTTGGTAGTAAGTTTGATGGAGGTTTTGATAGCGACTACCACCCTTCATGTCGTTATCGTTACTACCTACCACTACTACCACTAGATTAAATGTAAATTACTTACGCTGTAGAAGCGGTAATTTGATTTTTTTTGGTGCGTACGTGAATTGACGATTGAATATTATTTGTTGGCGTTGTGAAAAGATTTGGGTGAATTTGTGATTTCAAAGGGAACATTTAAGGGGCGAAGATGATTCAAATTTTCGGTCCTAAGTAAATTGACTTTCCCGGAGGTAAATACTCGGGAGGAAATTTGTGATTTTTGTTGACACTGTTGATCTTAACGGCTCAGTTCTTTTTCAATTAATGTTGGAAAGTGACGGTTGTCTGGGTACCTATATTTTAATTTAACTTTGGTTAATTGTATTGATTTTTGCTTTACCTAACGATGATTACCTAATCTTGCTAGTTAGTGGTTAATTAGAAATGTCTTGCGGTATAACTAGCTAATGTAGAGAGTAACTTATTTTATCAACAATAACTGAAATCTACAAAATAATCCATTTATATTATTTTATCATATTCGAAGCTGTGAGAATTTACATCATTAAGTTACATTTATTCTCGATTTCGAGCCCCTTGGGGCACTTGGGGCCCTTGGGGGTGTTAATAAGCATTCATTGATCTAAAATTTTACAGGAGTTAAGTACGGATATAAACAAACAAATTGAGAGAAAATCTTTAAAAGTTGAAAAATAAGGCTTTGTATGCAACGTTGAATGCTAGATAGGTTCTATACTAGTCTTATGAGTACAGAAACACTAACAACACTGTACAGAAACACAAGTATTGCAAAAGAAATAAATGTAAATAAATATTAAAGATTGTTCATGTTTGTTTTCGATAAACAAAGCTAATAAAGTAAATTAAGAATAAAGTAGCCATCATAATATTAATAAATAATAAAATATTAATAAATAATGAAATAAATATGAAACGTATAGTTATAATAAAATAAATATTGTATGAGGACCTGAAGGTGTCTCAAACTGTAGGGTCATAACTGTAAAGGCTGATTCATTCTGGTTTTGACATATCTTAAAAAATCATTAAGTACTTTAGTGACTGAATTATCAAAATTAATATTAAATTAACATGTATATTGAATACGCAATAAATAAACACTTTCCTTTGTCGCGTGCTAACACAGTTTTTGTCACAATAATTTATTTTGTTTGATTTTGTTTGTTTCTCAGTTAGAAAACTTGACAGAAAAGAGTTGATCCAATTGTTGTGGTTACTGTTTTAGTAATGCGGAAATTTAATAAATTTATTGATCGATACCTAATTTAGTAGTAAATAATAATCGTAATAATAAATTGTAATCGTTGATAATAAATTGAGCATCATATTGGGCTGATAATTACCGCCTTACATTTGAAAATAAACTGCCTAAATTACATATTAGTTATTGCTGCAAGTTGTGGTTTTTTAATTTGTCATTGCAAATTAAAAACTTCTGCTTTACTATGCTTTGTTTTAAACAAATACATTTTTAAATATTGGTATTTTATGATTATTTTAATCCACAATATTTTAGCCAATACCTGACCGACAGCCCTTCTTATACACTTATTAAAGATCGAAGCAATTCAGACACCGACCAGTGTCTTTTTAGGTTATGCTCAGTCTATCATCTTGTTACATGCCACCAGATGGCAGTTCGTAGTTTAACTCAGAAATCAATTTACTTTGCCGAATGGGCCTTTGGCATTATACATACATATAAAATGCCAAGCTATAAATATTAACTCGTTATACACTATGCCTATATAGAATGAATAGTTATACAGATTGCATTGATTTCGTGTTGATTTGTTGCAATTGCTTTTGCAAGTCTTGCTTTTACCAAGTCCATTTTAACAGCACGTAGGACACGTTAATATTAAATATTATTAAATGTCTTTTTTGTTTTTGAGAATGCAGCCAGTGGATGGTTATCAATAAAACAACTTTCGTTTGTTGAAACCGTTAGGTTTCGACAATTTTATTGTCATCATCAGAGTGTAAGCTGCAAGAGAAACAGTTGAAACCAAAATAATTTAGATGTTTGACGTTCACAGTACCACTCGAAAGTCCAGGTGGGAGTGTACGGCTGGGACAAATGCTAGTAACTTTTTATACCGAAGAACTTATCTCGGAAATGCATACTACATTAAATCTTTATGGGATATTAAAATAGAGGTTTTTTCACAGTAAATGATAACTAAGACAGACAAAAGTAACGAGGAGTAATTCGACTATTGCCTGTAGCGTCTCCACAAATTCAACTGTGTTGCGTATTTCCTGCACTCATCCATCTCAAAAGGGAGCTTTATTGCTACAGTAGAAATTGGGGTTGTCTTCTGTGTTGAAGTATTCGTTTGGCCGTAACAACATTACGAAATAAAAGAAAACATCGTATTCCTTGATCGTACCCTATTTTTAGCTGTAACTTAATACCCAGAGGACGTACACGTGTTCCTTCATACACTTACTTCATTCACTTATATTTTTCCTTTAGCATTACAAATAACGAATTTATTGAGAGGGGGATTTTTTTTTGTTGGCGTCCCAAGAAATAGGAACTCGTCGGGTACGGCAAAGGACTCGCGATGGAAAAGAACCCGAAAAGAACAAGAAGAGAAGCAGATTATTTCGTCCGTAATGAGGATACCATGTCCTGAATATTTTTTCCGGGACAGTGCCACTGTCGGAGCGCGGCCGCATCTCAAGACGACGAAGGGAAAAGCCTGAGAAATTCCAGGAATCCAAAAGCGATGCACAAAACATCCAAGGCGTCCGGATAAATTAAAGACAGATGGAGGATGGAATTGTTTCAGGGATTTTTCCGGTAGCACCAACTGTGAGAATTATCAGAATTATAAGAAGTGTATTCACGTTTATTTTTTCTGTTTCTAATTTAAATCCCTTGCGATGTTTAATGTTTTCTTTAATGAGTATTATAACTCCACTTGGTGCTATTTGAAAATGTACTGTACACTGCTAAAAGAATTAGGGGAGCACTTTTTCTGAAACCTGTAACTTTTTAAATAATAGTTCTAAAGTAAATCAAATTTCTTATACTTCAACGCCATATAAATCATGGCATTTAGTCTATCAGGAACCACAAGACGATCAGTTCTGTTGTCTGTACTGATTCCAGCCCAAACCATCACAGATCCACAGCCAAATATATCCACTTGTATGCTGTCTTTATTACTATATTCTATGCTAAATATTCTGCTGTATTCTATGTATAATTAATCCTGTAATTCGAAATTCAACGTCGCGTCGTCTATATAGTAGGTAGCTATAAATTGGCAGGATATCCACAGCTCTGCCTGATTTGGTTATCTGTAATCGAATCGCTGCAAAGGTAAAAGGGATATTCGGGAATGTTATTTGTTACAAACCCCAATTTTATTCCTGATCTTATCCGGAAATCTCTGAAAACAATTTTGCGCAGATCGATCTCATTCACTTATAAATACGGCCTCATTCTCTCTCAAGGATTTCGATCAAAACAAATGAAATTGAAGGGTGAATTAGATGCCAGGGGGGAACCGTATAATCGTATACTTCTTTTGGAGTTACATGCGACTTTGTGTATGGTAAATAAGGCTTCGGAAAATTTGGTAAAGGAAAAAACCGGAAAATTAAACAGCAGATGAAGTCTTTGCGTTTTTCAATTCAAATAGGCTTATTAACTACACCGCGTGGAATTTGATAGAATAGTTTGATATAGTCTTCTAAGATTTGCACCAGTGCAGTGTTGCCGCTTTGAACTGTAAAATCTTTACAAGAAATGGACATATATTGATAAAGTAAAAAAAAAAAACATACATTAAAATCTAACATATACATCTATGCGTAAAATACTTGTACGCATGACAACACTTTCTAGTACACAACCTACAAGCCGAGCAGTAAATTCGCGTGTCTTGTTGGGGTTCTTTTTATTGAAAATTTAAATAGTCGGGCTTTATTAGCAAATAAATTCTAGGTTCCAAGGAGCCAGATGAATTAAAAGACGATCGACAAAATTTGGAAAAAATTTTGAAACTTGAATATTTTACTAAAAAGAGCATTAATTAAGTAACAAAAATTACCGTAGGTTTTCACTGTCAGAATCATTTAGAAAATAATTTCCGGATTAGCGTATGCCGTGTGTTAAAATTAGTAAATTCTGACGTTTCACGAACCGTGTTGCTCGCTTTTTCAGAGCTAACTGAATACTGAAGAACTACTAAAGAAACCTCCCTTATATACATAATTTGCATCTCATTGCGCACATCTGGAGCTACTGCTGCAATGTGTTTTGTCACCTGACCGCGTTAGGATCGATTTCCAGACCCTGCTAATGTCAGTGCCGTCCTCACGATTGATGTTTGTAAATTTTGATTTGTTCTCTATAAGCCTTCGATGATAATTACTCACCCTGGCCAACATCTTCACATCATCGAAATCCATTGTGTGTCCCGACTCAGTGTTGAGCAACAGCTGAATGTTGAATCTTGCCTAGCCGGGTGTCTCTACTGTGCTTCTTGACTCGACATATTCGATGCTTTGTCCTGTCTGTCCTACGTAGTATTTTCCACACTCGCATGGTATCTTGTATAGGTACCCCTCCGTTTTTCAGGAGTGCTGTTCTTTGGGTTAGGCAAAACAAATCCTTTACCTTGGTTGGTGCTTTTTAGCTTATCGTGACGAAGCACATGGGAGCGGTAGCTCCAGAATTTATTTTCGTAATTAAGTTACAGGAGTGTAGTTATATTTTCAATTAATATACTATATTTAGAAACTTCAATTGCTTTCAAACCTTTTGAATTGTTATATATTATTTTATTCACTTTATCACTTCATTTTATTGATTAACGTACAATATTATGAAAGACTCCACACATTTCATAGATAACAGCTAAAAAAGTCACATGGTGACTTGAAAATGTGTCGATATGCGGGGCGAAATACTCATAACTCCTATATTACAAACATGAACATGCTGAAAATATCAAGGACTATTTAAAAATTCTTTTATGTTCCTATTTTAAAACTGTTTAAATTGTTTTTGCTTCAGTTTGGAAAGGTCTAATTGCTCTATGTAGGCTTCAAAAAGAGATTGTTAGTTTGTAGAATAGTGTGCTACGCGCCAAGCCGCTTACAACAATCGTTTGTTAATCATCCCTCAGCACGTAGGTACTTTGTAAAGTACCTACTAATGTGTCTAGTTTAGTTTATTTCTGTCTACTGAGGCAATGGTCGGCCATCTATGTGATATTTTCTACTTTTACTTTTTTACTTTTTTTTATTCCATACGAGCATTACAATTTAGTCATAATTGACTAATGATTAACTTAATTCTAACTTATTTTACTAGTATAACTTAACCTATCAGGCACCCATCGATGTCTCTCAGGTAGTCCTGGTATACTGGGCACGTTTTTGTTGCGCACTACGTAGCACTGACTCTGCTTTTAGAACTAACACCTACAACCGGTACTTGCTATGCTTTTGTCACTGTTTCACATTCACACTAACTCAAAAGGCTTCTTTCTCTTAAGTCTTCTGACTAATGCGGTGTTGTCGAGGAGCTGGATGGCCTCAACGTTTACGTGATGGTGAAGCCTTTCCTCGTGACTTCTTGCTAATTTTTGGATTTCTTTGCACACAAACTCCATTTTGAGGTCCTTGTGGAGATCATCATTCCTACTGTACCAATGCCAATGACAATGCATCTCAATACTTTATTTTGAAAGGTCTGGATAATTCTAATGTTGCTTTTTTTGGTGCAACCCCAGAGTTGGGCACCATCCGTCCACACGGATTTTAGAATTTGCTGGTACAAGAGAAGCTTATTATGTACAAACAGCGTAGAGTTTTTTCCTAGCAGCCAGTACATCTCTCTTTAATGGATTCCTAGTTCCTCTCTTTTCTTTTTGACATGGGCTTTCCAGCGGAGCCTGGCGGTCTAATGTCATGCCGAGATACTTGGCTGTGTTTGCGTACGGTATTATTTGGCTATTAATAGTAACCGGGATGTTTTGTATCTTCTTGTTGGTGAAGTCAACATGTACTGACTTGAGTTCGTTTAGTTTGATTCTTTTTTTCTTTGTCCAGACCTGAAAATGACTAAGAGCTGTTTAGAGTTTTCTCGCCGTTTCTTCATTGCTGTTCCCAACAGGTAGGATAACCGTGTCGTCTGCAAAAGTTGCAACAGTATTATTTTCTAATGCTGGTCACTGGTGTAGAGTAGGTAAAGGAGCGGCCCTAAAACACTACCTTGCGGCACTCCTGCTTTTATTTTCTTAAGGACAGAGCATGCATCATCTTGTTTGGCTCTAAGGTATCTCTCACTCAGGTAAGATTTTAATAGTTGTGCAAACTGTTTTCGGAGGATACTTCCTAATTTATTGTTCAGTCCTTCATGCCAGAGTTTATCAAAAGCCTGTGCCACATCTAGGAAGACTGCAGAACAAACCTTCTTCTCTTCTAACGCTTTTTCGAGTATGTTGGTTATTCGGTGTATCTGGTCAATAGTAGAGTGCTTGTTTCGAAATCCGAACTGATGGTCTGGAACTAGCCTTTTGCTCTCAATTATTGGCTTCAATCTATTGAGTAGCAATTTTTTGATTATTTTTGAAATGATGGGCACGCAAGAGATAGGTCTATAACTGGTCTATCATGATCACCTCTGCTACCTTCCACAGTTTGGGAACATACCTTAGTCTGAAGGCAGCATTGATAAGATTTGTAAGCTTAACTATGGCTTTTCTTGGAAGTCCTTTAAGTACCTCTCCACTCCACTCCACTCCTCTCAAGTTATAACCTTTCAACCCTATCTCCATGATAAGGTTGAAATATGTTTTCTAAATACTCAGAAAATCTTTGGGCTTTTTGTTCATTATTCCTGGCCCAGCTGCCATCAGCTTTTCTGATCTATGGAATACGTTACTTAAACATGAATCAGAGTCGGTATTTTTTCCGACTCCGACTCCTCTGACATTTGGATAAACGCCGACTCCGGCTCCACACCTGGTTTAAACCGTGGAAACCTCGTTTTACCAACTTAATTTAAAGTAAACGATAAACGAACATTAAGAAACACGACAATAATCGCTATTTAACCTGCAAATACAGTTTATACGGAGATGGAAAACCCTGGTCTTCACGTAAATACAGATTAAAGATTTTCAACATTCCAAAATTATGTATCTTGGTGGTTCTTTGTACTCCACTATCCACTATCAACCACGACGTGGTACATAAAACATATTCTCCAGGCGCGTTTCTTATATGGGTTCTCATAGGGCCAACACCTTCGCATTGTACCGAAGAATAATATCCTCGTTATACCGCAGAACAGACCGCAAGAATATCCGTGCCTGCAAGAGTGCAAGACAATAGATTCGCTCGCCCACGTTTAGATCGGCGGCCAGTGGCGGCGGAGTAGGGTATCTTCTTCACATAAACGTCCTGATTAATGAGTCACGGGAGATAAATTTGACCTATAAACAAGATGAAGAGTGAAGGCGAGCATCGCGCGATATCTTTAATTCAACACCGGCCGGAATAATACGTATCGACTTCGGCTCTCAGCAGAAGTGCCCACCCAGATCTTACGGTCAGCGGACGGCGCACGAGCCGCCCGTTTCCTTGCTAAATTCCATTAGCAAAATGGACTTTTAAAACGATAGACTCCGACGGGATTCTTACTCCACTCTCGATCTTGGGCCTTCTGCGTTCCATCGCGTTGTTCACTTTTTAGTTTTATGTACTTAAATTTCGCATTGGTAAATAGAATTGGCTTGGATATCTGCGCTAATGTTGGCAATCATTTTAATTGAATTGATGGATTTAAAGATATCGGGATAGCTATTCGATCTTCTAGCGAATAGTGATAAGGGTGCTTTTTAGGAAGAACTAGTTTTAATCGGAATAGTGATTGAAAAGAAGACAAAGATTGAGTAAATTGTATAATTTTTGTGTTTTTCCAAGTTTTTGCCTTGTGATACTTCAGATCACTTGTCAGTTTTTTAATTGGCAGAATAAAGATCTGTGAAATTTACTGGATCACTAATTTGGTGGTTTCAAATGGACGGTGCTCCAGCGCACACAACTGTTGAAGTAAGAGGTTTGCTTAACGAGATGTTCGACGATAGGTGGATTGCGCTTAATGGGCCATCAAGTCGTTTTGCAGGAGAATGGTTTTAAATTTATCTATTAACCAAAATTTATATGATTTTTTAGTTTTATTTGTTTGCGGAAATTACAATACAATACACTGGACTAATACAAAAAAATGTATCTTGACGAAGTTCGACAAATTGCCCCTAATATCGAAACCTTATTTAAAACCTTACATTTTTCTTGTAAAGTGTTGTTGAAACTCAGAGACAAAATTATTAAATAAGTCAACTAG
Organism: Melinopterus prodromus; assembly: GCA_964023965.1. Taxonomy (NCBI): domain Eukaryota; kingdom Metazoa; phylum Arthropoda; class Insecta; order Coleoptera; family Scarabaeidae; genus Melinopterus; species Melinopterus prodromus. Next base: position 9,821,596 of record OZ030392.1, on the reverse strand, counting down.
AACCAATATACCTATGGTTTTTGTGTTTATAATTAAAATTTTACTATTTTCATTCAATTAAAGCCAGAATAACTTAATCTATCTTAATGAGTAAGTAGAAACTGTAATATATTATTGTTACACATACTTAAAATAAAGTAATATTGCAAAACAGGTCTCTTAGATGTATTTTTTTGAGAGGATAAAGTTAATAAACAAACTCAAAACTTATTCGTACCAAGATTTGTACTCCCATTGATAATCACGTGGTCTTCATGCTTTGCTGCAAGGGCTTCCAGTCCCTTGATTACGGGATACCGGGATCCCGACAAATAATGAGTTTCTTCGAGATCCTGGGATTATAAATCTAAATCCCGGGATCTTAAAAAAGTTAACTTTAAATTATTTTCTTATTTTTTGTTAATTAACGAAATGTGGGTACTGACCTGCAATAAATAAATTGGGCTGCTATTTTTTAAGTGTAAATATCAGTCTATAACAGCACACTTTCTGATTAAATTAAGTTACAAGCATTAAATGTTCGTTTACACCATGTTATACACCATGCTATAATAGGAAGAACAGATTTTGCAAGTACTAGATATATGGAGACAAACATGAACCTTTTCATCTTGCTTAAGTCTGTTTAGTTACTTTACCCTCAACAACAGGAAAACTTAAAAACGTCAAATATCTAATACTTATTTTTTTTTTTTCATGACAAGAAATTGGATATTTAATGTTCTAAGAAGTTGCACTGAGTAATTCATCAATTTTAAGCAATAAATAATGTCTTCACATGAATAAACATCCATGACATAAATTCTAAAGTTATCGAATTTTATCTTAAAGAAGAAAACAAAAATAATAAGTACGTCAAAATGTTTTATTGGCATCAATATGGAAAATTGAAAATTTGGCTCGATATATTTTATTTATTATTGATGTCAATACGCCCACTTTGACAGTTTTTACCTTTTAAATCGTCAATTATAGTTAGATTGATAATTAATGAACCAAAGACTGGCCCTACCGTAATTATAAACGCTACCATATTAAACACATTTACAGGCACTCACCGACTAATTTCCATATAAGCTTTAGCCCATTTGACCACATACGGACTACTAATCCCCGAATAGTATTAGAATTCTGAAGTACTGGTCAATTTTCATGATAATATTGGTGGCAAAATCGCTCAAATAGCGCAGAGGAGTTGAAACGCTAATCTCTCAATGCTTCTGACTGAAATTCGCCATCGGTATTGATAGATCACCTAAAAGGTAATTGACATAGTATGTAAATAGCGCCGAAGTTGTGAAGTACGTCTATTTCGCCCTTGGTCCTACATAATGCTTTCAGATGTGCTTACTTAGGGCATGCCGTGTTGGTTCCGTGCAAACAGACCTTACACTAATTGTTCCTCGCAGACGGTTTCCGATGCCCTCTGAGATGCCTACGGGCATCAACACTATCTCCTACCAAATCTAGGACGTAATAAATTACGTTGCGCATATCTCAATAATCAATGATGTAGTCATTAGTCCGTGGTGTATAAGGATTTTGAAATAAGGAGGTTTGAAATAAACTTTTGTATTAAAAAAGCAACTTATTAGGAATGCTTTGTTCTTATAGTAATGACGCCCAGTATGTAAGCATGTTTAGAAGTTCCGCATATAAAAGGGTTAAAAAAATGGATGTAATTGTTATTAGGAAAGTCATATCTAATAATTCGTAGATGTTGCAGACATGAATGTTATATAAGGAAACGCTTATTTTACCATTTTCCTAAAATACAGATAGGTTGAAATGGGAGGTGATTGTTTTTATTTTGGTACCTATATTCAAATAATAAACAATAAATAAAGTATTGCCATTTAAATCTGGAAGTCTACAATGAAACCTCACATCGTTATTCTAAACTTGAATGGATTATCTGTTCTGAACAATAATTAACAAAAACTAAACAACTTAACTTATTCAATAATGTCAGTATTCAATTAGCTTTGAAGAAGCGAGTAAGATGCTAAGTAGGACAGACAGGACGAAGTATCGAATGTCGAGTCAAGAAGCACAGTAGAGATACTCGGCTACGCAAGATTCAACAGTCCGCTGTTGCTCAACACTGCCACGAGTCGGGACACACAATGAATTTCGATGACGTGAAGATGTTGGCAAGGGTGGGTAATTATCATCGAAGGCTTATTAGAGAAGCCATCGAAATTTACAAACATCCTAACAACATCAATCGCGAGGATGGTACTGACATTAGTAGGGTCTGGAAATCGATCCTAACGCGGTCAGGTGGAAAAGCACATGGGAGCGGTAGCTCCAGATGTGCACAGTGTGATGTAAATTTAGGTATGTAAGGGAGATTTTCTCGGTAGGTCTTAAGTATTCAATAAGCATTGAAGAAGCGAGCAACATGGTTCGCAAAACGTCAGCATGTACAAATCTTGACACACGGCATAACCCGGAAGCAGTTTATTTTCTACATGTAATTAATGTCTTTGGTTTAAGCTTTTAGATAGATATATACGTTGGTATACCAACTACTTACTACATGCAAGCATTTCTATGGTAGCCTTCAAATGGAGGATGGTAATTTTTCTCACTCTTGTACATCGAGAATTTAGTACGTTCCGACGTGGCGTTATGTTCATAAATAATTCAGAATTTCTCGGCTCGGTGAATATTTCACGCTAGGGGGGTATTTATCACGCGAAAAGATTTAAATTCTTTTTTTTTTCGCGCCGGGCCACACCTGGCGAGCGCAAGGGAAACCATAAGCAGATTATTAATTTGGCAATTTTACGCGGACTTCGCCCTCGCGTCATCCCACCTGGTATTTTTCATTTTCCGTTTCCGCAATTCCATTTTCCCCCCTCTCCTTTTTGTCGCGGTTAGTTAACTCTCGGTGCGGCGCGTTCACGTGTCTCCACCTATTTGACTTCATTTAAAAAAGCCGCTGCTATATTGGCTAAATTCAAGTGCAGAGAGATCCGCTGAAATTTCTACAGTAACTTTTTTCATACTTTGCTAAAAAAAAATAGGGGAACACGTTTTTCGAAACCTATATCTTTTTAAATAATAGTTCTATATAGACAAATTAAATTTGGTATGCTTTAAGAGCATATATTTAACTAAAGAAAATTGCCAAAACAATGTTACAGCTCTCATGGACAATTTTGAATAGACCAATCATAGCTCGATAGTTACGATTGTGATTGGTCTATTCAAAATTCACCGTGACTTGACCGTGACCAGTACGGCTAGTGTGTAACGTCCTTGTTTTCAAACTAAATTACCACTTTTTCAAAAGGACATTAAAAATAAAACATTTTGTCATTTTTCTCGAATTTAAAAAACATTGTTCCAATATTAAACCAGAAAAACGAAATTCCAACATAGATTTCAAGACTTGAAATAATTTAAATCGTCTCTTGAGTTTTTTCTAAATCCATTTGATATTAACATAATTCAAAGTGAGTTTTCCATTTCCAATATAATTATGACCCAAAAAGCATCAGGAGAATTAGAATTAATAGAGATGCAAGAAGATCAAGCTCTACAATTAAAATATAAGTCGACGCCGATTACTGAATTTTGGAAATTTGTACCAGAATCGAAGCATCCTGAATTAAAAGCAACGTCCTTATGTGAATCATTTCTTTCCATATTAAAATTCGTGAAATCCAAACACTGATCAACACGTGACGAGTTTACGACTGTTTTCTGTTAGGAATCTCGTGACTCAACAATGTAAAAACTGGTTTAAACTCGTCACGTGGAAAAAATGTGTCCGTGAAATTACCCATTTCTTATCATCAAATATTTTCAAATTAAAGTTTATTAAAGTCGCATACAAATATTCTTCTGTTAATACAAATTTAATTAATTTTTATTTAATTAAGTTTGACAGCTATTAGCAACAAGAATGATCGTAAAACACAACACACAAAAATATGTCGGAAATATGGCGGAATTTAGGACACGTCTGAATTTGGGACGTTTAGCTTTGTAATACTGAAAGCAAATTAACACAAAACAAAACATGTATACATGAAAAAACAAAACATACAATGGATTAATAAAAGAGTGATCCAGTTTGAATGCTATTTGTACGTTTGATTTGTGTTGTATTTTTTTGTTTTTTTTTCATCACAATTATGCGACTGCCGCACTACAAAGCCAAACAATGGCTTGAAAACAATGCACGTACTAAAACTTTTTAGAATGATAATTCAATTCGAAAATCGAGAGGGCCTTTATTGGCCGTAACAATTGAAGTATTTCGTATTCATCGAACAGGCTTCGTTAACCGTTGCCTTTAGCGAATTCGCTACAAAGAAAAAAATACAGAAATAAAAGACGATATTAACCAGATCGTGGCAGGCGGAGCAATGAATATTAGATTACAATCAAGGAGAACGTAGAGGGCGCCAGGTGGTAATTTATGCTTTTCACCCTTTCATCCGCGAGCGACGCGCCATCTGTTTGGGGGAAAACGACGTAAGAAAGTGCGGCGGGAGAAAAATTTCTTTGTCCGCGGTAATTCCTCAATTTCTCAATTTAAAAAGGCGACCCCTGTCGGCGAACCCGGTAATTCGGTTATTATTCATGAAGGAAACCGACCTGCCTGATAGCAGTCGATGGAAGGGGTTTCAGGATGACGACAGGATCGAAATAATTTCGTTAAGTTTCAAATTGAAATGCAGACGGGGGGTGTTTTACATTTTATATTGGTTCCTGCGCTCAAACGTTCGAGGAAAATTAAATTTCATCAGGAGGAGACAGATGTTCGGATATGTGCGACTTTTCTTCGTTATCCTGATTTTTATTGAGCGGATATTTGGAATAGATGGAAAAGGTTTATCGACGGTAAGATATTCAAGGAAAAAGGTTATTTATCGGGCAATTCCGTCATTCGAAGAAGTAACCGTAGACACGTGTTTCGGACTATTAGTCCTTATCAGTACGGTATAGCCAAGGAATAAGATGGACACTCAATGGAAAAAAATGGAAATTTCCTGAAGATGTTGTGACTGAAGCACCAAATTGGTGACATTGGGCACCCCCCTTATGGTCTCCATTTGAGTGTTTTTTCCATTGAGTGTCCATCTTACTCCTTGGCTATACCGTACTGATGAGGACTAATAGTCCGAAACACGTGTCTACGGTTACTTCTTCGAATGACGGAATTGCCCGATAAATAACCTTTTTCCTTGATATTTGGAATAAACCGACTTCATACATAATATCCAGGAATAAATCAGTAGGAGTGTACCAGAAATATATGTGAAATCAAAATTGGTTATATGTCTGGTTTTAAATACTTGTTGTTAAGTTGGTTTAAATACTTGATCTGCTGTAATGGCTGTAATGAATTTTCTTTCTGATGACATGTATAACATAAAGTAAACATTTGTCGATGATTATTAGACGTTAATCCCAACTCTAGTTGAAAATAGTTTATGTAAAATTAATGACTAATGGTAGACAAACCATTCTTGAGAGAAATAACGCAAGAACTCAAAAAACTGAAAGCATTAGGGTAGGACTATCTTAGCGCCTTTTGAACTAAAATATTGCAGATTTCAAAGGAAGGTATACTTATTAGGGTTGCCAGGTCGAAATCGAGTACGCAGGACAAGGGTTCAAAAATCCTGGACGCATGTCAGAAAAACAGCAGCGTGTAGCAACTTTTTATTGCCACATTATTAAGTGCATATAGGTAGAGATAGAACTCTTTGTTTGAAGTTCTGCTTTAATATACTCGACAAGCAGTTTGTTTTAGAGCATCGACCAGGATTCTGCACAAACAAACAAAAAAGTCTGATGTGGACAGGTAGATGACTCTATCATACTATATAATTCAGTGTCAGTTTTTTTCTAAGATCTACGAAATGCTGATGAATACAAAAATTTTGAGCATGGGATTTATCCATCCAGGTCGGCTAATACTGCGTTTTTATATTAATTAAGGAAGATATATACTGGTTTGGATGCTCGGAAGCCTGTTTGGGACTGTTTATTGATCTGTCGAAGGCGTTTGACTGTGTCAACCAAACTATACTGCACATAGAAAGGAAATTGCAAATCAACCTATGATGTTTTAAAGATTGGGGTGCCTCAAGATTCAGTACTGGGTCCTACATTATTCTTAATATATGTGAATGTTCTACCTAGCTCTATAACTACTGAATCCGAGATTATATTATTTGCAGACATAAACCTAATTGTCCTAACTGATACCCTCAGTGAATTGGTTGCTCGGACCAAGCTCGTTTACGTTAAAGTCCAGCAATGGATAGCCAAAAATAGACTGTTAATAAATAATAATAAGACCAAGTGCATCTTATATAAGAACCACAGTAAATATATCTTAACGTCAAGCTTGACTTTGTCAAATACAGATCAAATACCGTTTGCTCATAGCTGCCCAATTTTAGGTATTGTTATCGATGAAGACCTACAATGGGGTCAAACAAAGACTCTCTTAGCAATTACTTATCCAGGCTGTGCTTTGCAATATACGAACTAAAAAAGTCAGGAAACCTATATGTTGCCAGAACGTTGTACTTCGCAATGTTTTCAATCAATGATGAGCTATGGTCTGATCCATTGGGGTCTGTGCTCTGATATACAAAATATATACTCTGATATACTGTCATACAAAAAAGAGCAATAAGGGATTTATGATTTAAGCTATCGAGAGTCCTGCAGGCAATTTTTCAGATTGAATAAAATGTTTATAGTCTATACTTTGTCCGCAAATATACCTCTTCCTTTCAATGCGGGATTGAGCATCCGTATAGTACTAGGAGTAATGAGTTTCTGCTACCACCGGGTCATAAAAGATCTGTTTCCAGAGGAGTTTGCATTACATGGGTTGCAAATTGTGTAATACGCTGCCTGCTCATTTGAGAGCAATGAAGAGCACAAGTAGAGAATTATTATTTACTGCTAATTCGGCAGAATTTTTCACGGCTTGCTGAAATAATTTATGATTTTTCTTTGTGTTTGACCTGTTTCAAATACCATATTTATATTCCATATAAAATTAATAGTTTAGCTGCATGAGATTCTATTTTATCGAGATCGATCGTGTCTGCATTAAAATAAAACTAGTTAGCCAGAATTTGACAGGGATTTTGATTCTATTGGCAGTAGGTATTGTGAAAACATCAGCGTTTTACAATACCTACTGTCATTAGAATGAAAATATCTGTCAAATACTGGCTAACTAGTTTTATATTAATGAAGACACGACCGCTCTCAATCAAATACAAATTGCTCATGCAGCGAAACTATTAATTTTACCAATAAATGTCACAGACATAAACTATACAACATTTCCTCTACTTTAATTTATTATTTAACTATCTTGACGAAATTACAGAAATGGTGCTCGTTTGCAAAATGCTTGGAGTAAACATGGACCCTTTTATCATGTGAAAAACAAAAGTAGAAGTTTAAAAAAGACGTCTACTAAGATATACTGAACCTCAAGGTTCCCACCAAACAGTATAAAACAAATAAATCAGTTCAATCATGTACGCTAATTATGTTTAATGAACAAAAAAAAACGTAGTTTTAGAAAAGCTTCTTAATTGAAAAAGCTGCTTCCTCCGATTAACAAAATGTCTCGTTTTAAGTTATTACTATATTTCATACTATTTTATACCTATTTCATACTATTATATCTAAATGTTAATAGAGTAGTGTATATTTAGGAACAATATGTGATTTGGAATGAGTTGTAAGAATATAATATGTCACCAAGGCCAGTCAATTTTCTATTTTATGTTAACTGAAAAGGTTTAACTGAGAATACAAAAGCTTCAAACATAAGAATCGACGCAAAACGACAAAACATTGTAATCTCTTACTTCAATATTAACGATATAAATAACCTATAATAACTAAGTCATTTTCCTTCAGAAACCATTTGCTGGTTTATTTTGAATGTGGCCAGACAAACAATCGAGCAATTTTGTCGTAGCCCCGACCGGATGAAATTTATCTTAATTTGTGACAACTGGTGTGCTGGTTTGCTGGAGAGGCCTTTTTTGTTGGCGCGGCCCTAAGGCAGCCGTTTCCGTCTTTTGTCCGCGACGGGCAATTTTCCTAATGCCCGGAAAACACGCTATAGCTCCCGAAAATAGGCAATTTTCCGACGTAGCCGCATGTGTTTTATATGCAAATTACATCCGATCGAAACCTTTTTGATACCTTCACAATTTATTCTATTCTATCTTCAATCTTACGCTAAAGTGTTAATTACATTTCGAAAAGCAGATGATAGAGTCAATCTTTTATTCTGTATCTTCTGTAAAAGAAACCCCTTGCTCACCGTAATTTGCTAAAAAAATTGCAACAAACGTTCACATATTATTTTCTGTTGCAGATAAGCAACAACTGGATTATGGGTCCTGAACTTTGTGATATGTGGACATCTATAGACGTTCTCTGCTGCACAGCATCTATACTTCATCTAGTAGCAATAGCCATGGATAGGTAAGTCCACAAAATCAACCAATAGCCCAGTAAAATTGGTCTTCACGTCAGAATAATTCAAATCCAGCGGATCTTTTTAGAACCTTTGGTTGGGCATTAGAAATAATGTGCAAAAACTCCTCATCGATATCGTATCTGCATCGCGAGTTATTCTCATATTGTTTTTTTAGCAATATCTAGGTTTCTATTAGGAAATTTCTAGATCTTTTAATTATCTAAAATAAATGTCAAAGTACGAGTTGGCATGTTCTAGATATACGGCTGTACAACCGTTAAAAGTTCGTAACAGTAACAACGTGTTTATATGCTGGTTATACCCTTCATCATATTTTATAATAGGCATGCACTTGGATAAAAAAATTTGTTTAATTCAAATAAATATTATATGCAGTGACTGAAACAAATCTGGTGTTTCAATAGAGGCAAAGAAATATTTGTTTGTTTAGAATATTTGTTTGGTATTTGTGACAAACAATTTATGTTTTTAATTAAGATTTACAATTTCTTACGTTATAAGGAACGAGATTTATTTAGTTCAAATAGTTCTTATGGGCAGTTACAGAAAGGCTGATCAACTCTTAATCACTGATTATGTATTTAACAACTGATTAAACAAGTCGGATCTGCATTCTGATCAGTTAATAATGAGACGTTTAGAGCTAATCAACGATTAAGAATTGATGGATTTTTCTGCAACTGGCCATTATTGTAACTGAAGATGACTGTATATATGTGTCGTATGCTTATTGCTGGCAAAAGGCTTTTGCCTAGGCTATTTGGCATGGGACATAAATATTATGACCTATTTAAGAACTAACATGCACACTAACAACTAAAAACGCGATTAAAAACTAAACGCTATCTGCCTGACAAAGGGCAAATACATTTGCCTAGGCAAATAGCTTTAAAAATATAAATAAAGTTTCTATATCTATTTCCCAGGCAAATACCTTTTGCCTAGGCAAATACCTTTGCCCTTTGCCTAAAATAACCATTTGCCTACGACACAGTTGAACTAATACACACACTAGAATCAAAATATGATTTATTTCACGGAAGGAAATAAAATATATTTGTTTGAATCAAAATTAGATTTCTTTGGTGAAAAGGAAAAGTATTTTTAAATCAAATCAAAAATATTACTTTAAAGGAAACAAATTTTTGTTTCTATCCAAATCTTATTACGCTGAAATAAATATACTAAACAAATTAATGTCTACAAACAAATAAAATAGAGTATTCCATGAAGTAAATATTTTTGTGCCAAAGAACTATGATTTGATCCAAATAAATAAATTCAAAACAATCTATTTCTTAACAACAAAAAGTCATTTCTATCTGTGCAGGCATGCCATAGCATTCAGTTAACACTTGACTATTTCCAAGATATGTCCATCAATAGGTTTAGAAGTATCTTTTATGTAATACCCACCTTCTTTTAGCAGAAATACACCAAACAATTTATTCAAATATTGGCTAGTAGGGGACTGGAAAATGCCATAAAAAACAAGCAAGATATTTTTATAAAACAGTTTATTTCTTCCGAAGAAAATATGTATAGAAACCAGCCCACTTTTGACTTGTTTATTGTTTTCCTTTTGTCATAAAATATGAGGCTTGTTTAAATTTCCCTGCAAGTTTTCAGGACTCAGAAAATGACAACCTGTAGATATGCCAGTGTGTCGTGCTACTCTTACGTGTTGGTGATGCTTTTCAGCCGTATAGGTAGAACGGTTGCTGTACGAGTAAAATTTCCTTGTTCTTTTATGGAATTTTGTCAAAACTACTTACACGAGCTTTGTGGCATTTCTGCCAAAAAGAAGAAACAAAGTGGGTTTTACATAAGGCACTTCTTAACGTTTTGAAGAACAGATCTCGTAAATAAGCAGGTTTTAACTGTAGGTATGCTATTGTTTTTCTTATTGTAATACCACATGATGCTCTATCATGTTTTTAATTACTAGAGACGCTGAATGGGATCATACAGTACATACCTTGTTGCTCTTACGTACTTGATGTTCTTACACCAACCCGGACCATTGTTTGTAGATACTTAGCAAATCTAGAAGTTTCCTAATAACGTTCATCGTCCTCAGACACTATATTGATGGGGTCATGCATGTTATTTGTAATGGCTAATCAAAAGTGTGTGCAATAGTTCTGCTGGGTTTGAATATTAAGAAGTGAGTAACATTAATTATTTCAATCCACCAGGTACTGGGCTGTAACCAACGTCGTCTACACGAGAACAAAATCGCGGATAGGCATCATGATTGTGATGATATGGAGCGTGGCGCTCGTAGTCTCGCTCGCACCGCAAGTTCCCCAGTTCGGCTGGAAAGATCCGGACTACCTGTACAGGATCGAGAAGAAGAAGCAGTGCCTGGTCAGCCAGGACATAGGTTATCAAATATTCGCCACATCCTCAACATTCTACGTCCCCCTTCTAGTGATATTCGTCTTATACTGGAAGATCTTCCAGACGGCGCGGAAACGCATCCGCAAACGCAGAGAGATGAAGAACCAGAACCTCGAGAGCTCGCACACGAAGAACACGAACAACAACAGCCGAGTGGCGAAAGGATTCCTCACCAAACGGAAGTTCCTGAAGATGAAGAAGAAATGCACCGATAAAAAGTCTTCCGCCGCTGAGGCTTTAGTAGCTTCGTTGGTTATGATGGAAGGCCAGTCGACGACCACCATGGAAACAGTTGATGAACACGAAGAGCATCACATCGATGGCGTCAACAACCAAATACAAGAGACTACAGCCTTCACGATAACCACGCCGAAAGGCATCGAGCCAGACAGTCAAGGTAATAATGACTTAACCATAACGTACAATGTCTCACCAGAGAAATCTTCAGCTACTACGAATAACGGGTCTGCAAGCCATCAGAGCCACATAAGCGACATCAGCAGAGTGGAGATACTCGCCAAGGAGATTCCGGTGTGTCCAGCGTCTGTGGATAAGCTCCTGCCGTCCAGAAAAGATAAGAAAGAGAGTATAGAAGCCAAACGCGAGAGGAAAGCTGCAAAAACGCTGGCGATCATCACTGGTGCGTTTGTGATGTGCTGGTTGCCGTTCTTTGTGTTTGCGTTAGTGATGCCGTTGTGTGAGGACTGTATCAACCCGTACGTGATGAGTTTCTTCCTTTGGTTAGGTTATTTTAATTCGACACTGAACCCAGTGATATATACTATTTTCAATCCGGAATTCAGGCAAGCTTTCAAGAGGATGTTGTGTGGTGGTCATGGTCGATCTAGGAACTTTAGGTCTGGGAAAATGAGATAAGGATAACGTTTTGCGATAGGTTGTATATATAAATGTAAATACTTGTTATACGTGAGGTGGATGTTTTGCGTCGTTAAAGTTTCTTTTTGATAATTACCAAGTGAACCAGTATAAACAACGCTACCATGTCTTTCTAACAAAACGTAGTTTCTACGTGTTGATGCGACCAGTTGCATTGGTTGATTTTCGAATATTGCATGTAGTCGGCATGCATTTAATGTTTGTAGGTATATTTATATGAATTAGATGTTTTCTATTGAAAACCGAGGCTGATATGTTGTATAAAACTTAACACGCCAAATATTGCTTCCAATTTTACTAATGTAGTACGTGTTGTAAGTGAATTCATTCTATGAGAATGTTTGTTATTATTAATATACTGTACATACTATATGCTTATTATTACAATGATGTGTACATAGTGAATGTTTATGATAATGCACCTACTTATTGTTATTATGAGTTTAAAGATGTATGCTGTCATGCTGTTCCACCATCATGTTCCTAAGAATATAAATTATGTTTATTGCCTAACTAGAGTGTGGTACATATAATATTTTGTACTCAATTTTAAATCAAATGTGAAACCATATAGTAATATGATCAATAAAATTTAGATATGGTATGAATAACAAGTAATAATTGCAAAAATAGGTATTGAGTAGATACTCAATCAAAAAAAGTCATGAATCAATCAAAATAGAAACTGATGATGAGAATTTATATGGTTTTGTAACAATGTGAGAATCTGTTATAATTACTTTGTTACACCACAGGGCACCTAAAACTTGCACCAAAAACAGCATTTTGGTTATTTCGGTATAATGAGCTGTATTTTTTTCAAAATCACAAATTACAAAAGTATAAAAAGGTGATGCATATTTTAATATATAACAGTTATATGATCAGAAAGCACTTTAAGTATTTCTGAATAACTTAAATAAAATATTTGAGGGTAGGATACCGACTGTCAAAATGTAATAACTTTTGCCTTACATATTTACTTTTTATCATTTTAATTAATAAGTCTTCAGACCACAAATTATAAATAAGAACTGTCTGACATCAATTGTACTGATAAGAACTAAAAAAGAGTTGGTTTGTCCACTGTCAAAATCCATCAACTTCTAAAACTTTGATGTTTTGATGTCTATTTGTAGGTTACCACCAGTGAAAAACAAAAAGCTTTGAAACAAGTTATAACATATCCCTAAATACGCCACAGCCATAGTCAGAATGTTGAATTAATATACAGACTAGATGCGAAACGAGATATTGTCACATTTGTTTAAGAGTAAAGCTCCAGTTTTTATTTTTTTACTGTTAAATGTCATAAAAAAGTGTTCTTTTAATTTATTTTAATGGTCTTTTGTGCCTATTATTTTTTCTTGTTTTATCATTTGATCTTAAGTCAGCATTATTATTAACAACAAACTACGGCAACTGCATTTGATAATGGACTATTGCTATAGTATTATCAGAAGAAGCGTTAAAATCAGACTTTACTATTTTTAAAAAATCCAAGTTGTCCAAGAAACCAAAATTGTCACAAATTTGTACATTATTTACATACCTTTAATTTGTCTTAGGATTCTGTGAATAAACTACCTTAGAAAATCCCTTAGAAACCTGTCTGATGAGCTGATTTTTTACAATAATATGTACTTTTCAAGGAAAAAAAGAAAACAATTTTAGGGTTTCTTTTGTTTGAGATAAGGTCTGGATGGTATTAAGAAGTATTTATTTGAAGTTTATGCGCGATCCGTAGGGGACTGTGTAAACATGCGAGCGATTTATATCCGTTGTGTGCGAGTAGAATACGACGTTTTTATCTACGACTCATAAATTCATTTTATATCAAATATTTTAAATGTATTTGCCAATGATAGCAAGGGGAACTGTCACATAATTGTCATCCACGTAGGGTTTGACAGACTTTGACACTAGCGTTGTATAATGATGACAGTTCGTCCAAATAATGAAGTCATTATTTGAACGAACTGTCATTATTACACAACGCTAGTGTCACTATAATCATTGGCGTGTATCATGATAGTATCATGATAGATAGGTATGTAATGAACTTATTATATGTGAGTGGTAACTCGTAGATACATTTTATTTCAAACAACCATTCCCTGAGACCTTTCAATTTAATATAAAGAACATTTTTGTTGGCCAGGGTAGTCATTTACATAGCTTCATCAGATAACTAAAGAGGCAAATTGGCAATAAATACACCACTATTTTTATTTTTATTTTATTTTAGTATTTCCAGAAATTGGGGCGGGGGATGTGTTTTGTGTAAAATCTAAATCTGAATCTGAAAAATAATGTGACATGTAATTCTGAACAAAATTGCTTTGAGGTCCTTAAGTAATCCCTTTCAAATGGACTGTGTCCAATGATACTGTTTGTTGTTTGTTTTGTGTATCATAAAATGTTCCCCTTTGAATTTATGGGAACATATTATACTTTAGGTTGATTTCCTACAGCAAAATACGGAAGTTGGAGAGATATAAGCCAAATATAAGCTACAAGCTTATATTTGGCATAGTTATCTTATCAGTCAGTGAAAAATTTGGCTGTGAAAGACATACAAGTTACAAATCAAAAACAAATCAAAAATCAACTTTTTGTAAAGAAAAAATGATAAATGCGGACTTTACATCGCTCTAGAGAGCACCAATCTTACAATATCAGTAAAATTCTATTTTATATTGTTTTCCTCGATTCCTGTTTACAGAAATGTTTTTTTATATTTTTTTATATTTTTTGTATCCAATACTCTCTTTTCCACTATTTCGCTACAATATTTGATAATCCGAACTATTTGATAATCCGAACCCCCTTCGGTCCAAATTACTTCGGATTAACGACTGTGTAACAAATTCATACTTCATAGCCTCTTAGCTTCAAACATACCTAAATAGATTTATTTCAATATTTTTGTTCACTTGTCTTTCATTTAATTAATGATTCATATTCATGAAGGTGCCAATGTTGTGTAATATTTCAGAATTAAGACAATACAACAGTGCGTAATAATCAAAACCGATATTAGTATGTATCAGTATGTATCAGTATGTAATGTGATTCAAGCAAATAACTGAAATTCTAATGGTCAGTTTGTTCAAATATACCATCATATATTCTTATACCTATTCGTCACTAATTCACTCCATAATGTTCGAAGAATCCACAAACAGTATTATGTGACCATATTCGTATGAAATGCAAAGCTAAAACTATAATAACTAATTCTATTAAAACATATCGCGAACATTCCAAAAGTGATCTTCGAATATTTAGGATTAAAGATATAATGTACCACAACCCTCGACGAACATGGCAAGCTTCATTCAAATAAGTTCCTATATGTAAATAAAGCTAATAGATTGTTGTAATGTGGATAATTCGAAATCAACATATCATAAAAATTAACTGATTTCAAAATATTTGCAGACAGAAACAGACAATTGAGGTATGGAGCAACATGACGGTAAAAATAATCTCACAAAATCATGCTTCTGCGGTATATATCGAATATAAATGAGCCTATATATTCGTATATAATCCAAGCATATTATGTATTTTTCAATTGAACATTTTTACAAACAAAGCGAATCGCAGGGTGCGACTTATATAAATATAAAATCGGTAAAATAAGATTGTGCATAGATGTAAATGGTCTGTTAATATTTGTAATTTAATGATGTAAATAATGATGTACATTTCTATTTGAAAAATGTGACTAGGTGAATATATATCTCTAAGGAAAATATCATGTAATTCAATGTGTGAGGATAATATTATATAAAATTGTAGGATTAAAAAAACTATAGGTAATTTCGCTTTAATCTCATGTTTTCCTGGATGAAATATATTATATGAAAAAATATGAATATTTGAACTCATAATGTGATAATAATACCTTCCTCCTGAAGGGGAACATTATCAAGATTATATATATATATATGAAATAAATGAAAGTTTTTATCTTTAATTTAGGTGTAATATAAGAGATGTTCGTGGTTGTAAGAAGAGGTATTTGTACATAGTATATTTGTTCCTATATCAAAATAGTATCAACATTTAAGCCCATGCCCATGTACCTATATAAGATATAAATAAATAGAAACTAAGAAACAAAAGATTCTTATCAAAATTATTATGTATATGTCCCTATCCGTAATGTTTAACACTAAGCTATTGACATATATTATATATATTGTTCATCGGGTGTAAGCATATTATTATTATTACAAAATATGTATGAATATATAAAATTATTATAAATACGATCGATTTTTATTCATATCTAAGCACCGATAGAAGATAACAAATGTTTGATAACAACCATTAAAACTAGTAAACACTTGATAAGAAGAACTGCATAAGGTTGGCGACCTTTAATAATACCGTTTTCCTTACTTTCTCTCAAGTTTCAACTCAGTATCAAGTAGTGGTAAGAGTAAGCGAGTTCACAAAATGTTTGGTGCTACACTTCTCAATTTTCTCCTCTTATTTTCTACTGGATTATCTGCTAAAATTCTATGCGTGTTCCATATACCTTCGTATAGTCATTTTATATTAGCAGAACGATTACTTGTTGAATTGGCTCATAGAGGACATGAAGTGACAATGGTTAGTCCGTTTCCGCAAAAGGCACCGATTGAGAATTACAAAGATATCTTTGTAAATACGACAGGACAATTAAAAAAACGTAAGTAGATTTGATTAAATTCAAGACTTAAAAATCTAGCAGAACACTAGTGCAACTCTCTATTTTTTACTGATTTGATCTTAATAGGCAATATACATCTTTGACCACAAATTTTTGTGGTTATTATTGTTTCTTTCAGCTATTACCTCAATAGTTCCTAAATAACCTACACATTTGCAAACATAAATATTCTTTGGTGGTGGCGAATGACGAATATTTATGTACCAATCACACAATGAGTGCAAAACTATCAGATGTGTACCAGTCACTAAAGGAGAAATTTTTATCTCTGGTAGAATGAATTGTACCTCTACTAACTTTGGCAGCGGCGATAGTCTTGCATTAATATTTGCTGATGAACTGAATAAAGAAAAAATCTAAGCAAATATTTTGCTTACTTTGATATATTGTGTGGATTTGCCGATAGATGAACACTATTTTCGTTATACCACATAGGGTGTTTCAGAAATAACGGCTAACCTTCAAGGAGTATATCCGCTAAGGACAGAGAAGCATTTTTGGTCAAATAACCTATGGTATATTTCAAACTTTAAGTACCAACAAAATTGTATTGAAGAAATCATGTAAGGCCTGTCCTGGTGCATAGCCCTGCGCATGACTGAAATACCATTGCAAACAACCACGGCAAACAACAAACATTTACGAACATTTATCAATTGAAACATAGAGAGATTAGTACGTGATTGCAAAGCGAAATCCGTCGAACAAAAATCGATTTAACACAGCAATTGCGTTTCACAGCCAATCAAAGTTATGTCGCATTCTAGCCATACAATTGTCATCCATCCGTGTCTGGTACTACACAAATAACTACACAAACACACCCCATTAAATTCCCACAGTCAAAAAGATTCTTATTGTTAATAAACCATCAAACAGCTGATCAATCTTGTACGTGACCTACGAATGTAGGTCATTGTCGCTCTGAGCGAGAAAGGCCGGAGTGACTAGGGCTCGATATGTTGCCGGCGGCATTGATTTGTCACCAGTTGCAACACAACTGTGGCGGAGTGTAGTCCATTTTCTTGCTCTGAACAGGGATGGACTCCTTCTTTATTAATTTTCTCAAGAATGCGTTAAGTTAGACCATACGTTATATGACAAAATATGATTGTTACGGCCTTGGGCATATGCTCCTTGAAGGTTAGCTGTTATTTCTGAAACACCCTGTATAACAAATATTTGTTGGATCCCGCATTTTTAGATTGAAAAATAGAAAGGTGCATGTTGCCCATTAATGATATTGTATACAATTGACAATTCTGAGGAAAATGGAATTTGTGAATGCAAAGTGATAAGACTGCTTTGGGTTAAAAGAAATGCTAGGTCAAAACAACTGGTTTCTGTCATGATTAGAATTTGTAACAGCTGATCCTACACAGTACAAACTGTTATAGAAACTTAAACAGGGTCTCATAGTAAACGTTTGACCATTTCTTTACCTGAAATCCTAAAAGTTTGTTTAGAAGTGTTTACGGCGCACTAACAAGAATTTATTAGCAACTTTCAATGCGGAATTCAAAACCAAAGTTAAAAATCTCATGTGGCCAGGCACCAGACTTTATTAAATACTATTTAGTAGTATTTTCCAGCACACGCTGATGTGACAATACTATCAATAGTATCAAAATATCTGTCAAATCCTGGCTAACTAGTTTTAAGGCAACATGACCGATCTCGATCAAATAGAATTTGCTCATGCAGCTAAACTATGACATAAATTATACAAAATTTCCTCTACTTTAATTTATTATTTAACCATTTTGACAACATTACAGAAATGGCGGCTCATTTGCAAAATAGTTGAAAAATGCTTAGAGTAAACTACCTTTGGACCCTTTTATACAAAACTCCTTTCAGCTCTAAGTTCGGCCATAAAACTTCTAAATATGAAGTTTCGTCCCGTGTCATACTACTTATGATAAAGTAAAAATTTTAATGTACGGAAATTGTATCCCAAATGTGCATTTTGATTAATTATAGTGGCATGGGCATAACCCGGAAACTACGGAGTTCCCCAGGAACCCCAATTGGGACAACTACTCTTGTCAGACAGGAGACCGATCCACAAAAAAGTTATGCAATGTGGAATTATGGTGTATCTGTTAGCGGCAATATGTCTATTTCCGCATTCTGTAGAATGGTGGAACATTTGAAGTTTGAAAACATTTGAAGAGAAGTTTGGTGAAGTATAAAATAACAATGATCTTATATACTTTTCCTAGCGGTGTATGGAATGCCTAGGCATTCTATACAACGTTGAATGCTAGACAGACAGAATGTATAAGAAAATGATTGTAACAACATCAAAACATTTCCATAATAGTCTTGTGAGTACAGAAACACACGATGTTTGAAAAGAAATAATCAGAAGTTCTATAAATTGTTCATGTTTGTTTTTGATAAACAATGTTAATAAAGTAAAATAACATCATAATATCAATAAATAATAAAGTAAATGTCGTTGAGTACCTGCAGGTGTTTCAAAACGTATGGTCATAACATTAAGGACTACACAGTTTCGTTTATTAAAATATTAAAAGATTAATAAGTAGTTTACTCACCGAATCAACAAAATTTATATTGTACTTTATAGTCTTTATAGTGTATTTTATAGTGTACTTGGCCCATTTCTTTACCTTCTATACACACATGATCTTCCGCAACCAGATGGTGTTACCGTTGCCACGTTTGCTGATGACACTGCTATCATGGCAGTAGATACTAATGTTGAAGGAGCAACACTAAAACTGCAGAATGCTGCCAACGATATTAGAGATTGAATGCAACGATGGCTAATTATATTGAACGAAACCAAATCCGTTCACATAAATTTTACCAACAAGAGAATACGATACGTTCAAGTTAAAATAAATAACACCACCGTACCCTACTCGAACACCGCAAAATACCTCGGTATGACGCCAGACACCAAGCTCCGATGGAAAACACATGTTAAAAAGAAACGAGAAGAATTGGGCATAAGATACAAAAATATGTACTGGCTTATTGGTAGGAAGTCGGCTTTGTCGATATATAATAAACTCCTACTATATAAGCAGATACTTAAAGCTGTGTGAACCTATGGTATCCAACTGTGGGGCTGCACTAAGCCAAGCAACATCACCATCATTCAACGCTTCCAAAATAAGGTCCTAAGAAACATCGTGGGTGCACCTTGGTATATAAGAAACGAAAATCTCCACAGTGGTCTTGAGATGG
This sequence comes from Melinopterus prodromus, assembly GCA_964023965.1. Classification (NCBI taxonomy): domain Eukaryota; kingdom Metazoa; phylum Arthropoda; class Insecta; order Coleoptera; family Scarabaeidae; genus Melinopterus; species Melinopterus prodromus. Next base: position 9,801,833 of record OZ030392.1, on the reverse strand, counting down.
AATTAGTAACCGATGAAATTGGAAAGTTTGCCGAGAATCATGAAAACGGAATTCTTCAGCACACGAATGTCGAGGCAATCCAGCTTCTTGACAATACTGACAGTATGCGCAGCCTCAAAAGAATTAAACCTATTGAGTTAGTGAAGTGATGTTACAAAAGCAGAGCACAGTGTTATGTGAGTTATAGGTGAACAAAGCAGAGCAACGCGCAGTGTGTGAAGTTTAAAGCGCCAACATCCAAACTAAAGTTAAGTTACACCAATGGGGATCACTTAATATCACCTTTTATACTTTGAATCTTGGGTAATGGCATAGAATTTACAAATGCATCAATTTTTGTATCAAAGGTTTTCGAAGAATCGAATGTATTCAGTATAATTACTTCAATTCTAAAATCAATTTACTTTGCCCAATGAGCCTTTAGTATTTTATAAAATGCCCCGGCAATGAATAACTCTAAACTCACTTTACATTATGCCTATGTGTGATGGGCATTACACAAAATGCTTAGGCATTCCATAGAATGCGGAATTATACAGATTGCCGCTGACATATCGAGTATCAAATTGGTACTTTTTAACAGGATAAACTCAAAGGAATAAGCCCTATTTTGCGAAAGATGTTTAAGTGGTAAAGAATTTTCCAAAAATAAATTTTTACGTAACTGTTTTACAGATATGTAACAATAAAAAAATATACTGAAACATCATAAACAACTGAATTTAATTTCTGTATTAGTATCATATTAACTAAAGGATAACAATATAAAAATAAATAATACATTTAAGTTAAAAAAAAAACACCATAAAACGATGTAAAGAAATCTATTTTTTAGAGGCGTCTGAAGTAATTTGTTCAGCTTTATGTCATTTCTAAAAAATAATTCTATATAATTATATTGATGTTCTTCACTATATTACTATTGGAAGAAAATGGTATTCTATACTCATCGACATCAAAATCCAATATGGCTCCCATAAAGAAACAAACGTTGACCATAATTTATCCTCCTATTGTCCTTGCCAAATCATATAAACTAAATAAATGACATTGATTGCATTAAATTAAATCACACAGTTAGATTAATGGAAGAAAATCACCAAAGAATACAATCCCTTTATTTGCAGATTTTGCTCGTCATACAAACATAATCAGGACATTTTCTAAAATGTGGTACATAGAAAAACCCATCTTCTACGCCGAATCCGGTTTAGACATGGCCGAGGAAGTATTTAAAACCGAAGAATTTCAACATCTACTAGCAGCCAACACAACATTCGATCTGGTAATAACCCAACCATTTGCAAACGAAGCCCACCAAGGATTGGCACATCATTTTAAGGCACCATCAATAATCTTATGCACCTTCGGATCCATGGCTTGGATAGACAACCTCGTTGGTAACGCGGCTCCAACTTCATACGTACCAAACATATTCCTAAGCTATTCGACTAATATGAACGTTTTCCAAAGACTTTTTAACACTTTCTATTACCTATACGACACTTTATGCTTCCATGCTTATTACTACGAGAAACAAAACGCAATGCTTAAGAAATACATACCAAATTCCCCACATTTAAAAGACTTGATGTACAATACTTCAATTGTTCTGTTAAATTCACACCCCAGCTTATCGGATGCCAAGCCTCTTCTTCCAAATATGATAGAAGTTGGTGGTTTTCATATCAAAGAGGACCAGAAATTGCCTAAAGATCTTCAGAGGTTTATGGACGAAGCTACAGAGGGCGTTGTGTACTTCAGTATGGGAAGCAACGTCAAAACTAGCGAATTTACTGAGGAGAAACGAGACGCAATAATGACGGTATTTTCCGAGTTGAAGATGAAGGTTTTATGGAAATTTGAGGAGGAAAACCTCGAGAATAAACCTGGAAATGTTTATATATCTAAATGGTTTCCACAATATGCCATATTAGGTACTTATTCTTTAAGTTTATTTACAAATAAATACTTCTGTTTTGTTTCAATTTAAAATTGTAGCCCATCCAAACACGAAGCTTTTCATCACACATGGAGGTCTCTTAAGTATAACAGAAGCTGTACACTTTGGAGTGCCAATACTAGGGATACCAATATTAGGAGATCAAGATATGAACATGGTCCGAGCTGAAAAGGTTGGATATGGGCTCAAATTGGCGTACAGTGACTTAAAGTATCAAGAATTTAAACATGCTATCCAGGAGATGTTAAACAACCAAAAGTATTTTTAAATGCTATATGTTTCTCTTTTGTGAGATTGAGTTTTGTTGCAGGTACAGAAACGAAGTTAAGCGAAGATCAATGCTGATGAGAGACAGACCATTGGGTGCTTTGGAAGAAGCTGTATACTGGACTGAATTTGTAATTCGCCACCAGGGTGCGCCACATTTTCGATCTGCTGCCTTAGACTTGAAGTGGTATCAATATTACTTGTTGGACTGTCTAGTGTTATTAGGAATTATATTGGTCGTAGTTGTTTATTTATTGAGAAGTATGACGCGTGGATTATGTACGTTAACACAAAATAAGGAAAAGATACAGTGAAATATGAAAACTAATAAGTGAGTATTAATTGAAAGTAAATATAAAACTTAAGGGGTAATGCCACTCTAGCGCGAGAAAAAATAGCATCTTTTGTAGGTATATTTTTTACAATATAGTAAATGAATTACAAAATCTCTTTAAAGCCCTTTATTGTTCATATTTTGAGGAATATTCACAATAAAAAAAAAACTAAAATAATTTAAAAATTGAAGCGTTAGAGGACATCAAACGAAACCTCTTCCGGCGGACAGGATTGTGCGGCCGGAAATATTTTGCACGCAGTTCTTCACTTAGCTATAAAAACAAATAAACAAATTGATTCTATATACGATTATAATTGTTTATAATTGTTTGGCTTTCAGCATTCGCCGTGGAGTAAAGGAAAACCACAGAACCGCTTTCTGTTTGATTTTGACGACAGACGGGCCTGTTTTGCAGCATCAGTCAGCGATGGCTCTGAAAACATGATGAGCCGTGCGTCAGCCTTCGCGCAATAATTATTGTAGTTTAGCCCGATGCTCATACATAATACCTTCATAATCTTCATAAGGCTGCATAATGCATCATTGACAACACATATGGCTTAACTTTCTGCAATATCCACAATTACTTTGCCACTTGAAAGTGAAAATGAAATCACCAGGTGGGCAATTCTCGTACTGCGGCATTTCATCGGTCAGAATGTATTGAGCAGTGTCACCCAGATCTATTTTCTTCATTTTATCAATTGAATCATGATTACGACGAATGGCTAGTCCATCAAAAATTCCAAGCTCATTTATAGGCTTCTGGGTTAACTGCCCTAACTGGTTTTTGTCAAATGGCGGGGACGAGTGCCATTAGTTTTAGCACGTGATCTATCCTATTTTTATTTCCTTTTTTTATTCCAAAATTTGCAAACATTGCTGTATTTAGGTTTTATGAGAATATCAACAACATTTCTCCAGCTGATAAGCGCCACCAATCATACACAGAAGAAGACCTATGTCTTCTCCATGTTCCATCGTCCGAGACAGTTACGCCATTCTTTTTTTAGTATTTTAAGTTGATTTGTAGCCCTCTCTTCTTCTGTTGCTTTCTGCATACTTTGTTGACAAGCTGCTTCTGTTGTGACAAAAATGGTGCGAACACCTGTATCGGAAAATGAGTAAAAAATCTGTCGAGGAAGGTCCCTGAATGCGCAAAACTTTTCAATTTCATCTACATCTATTGTTATGCGCATGGCAAGGATACATCCGCTATTCATTTCTTGTCCTTTTTAAACAAATGGGCAACTCGGAATGAAAGTTTGTTCAAAATTCTCACAGCAAACCACGATTTGAAATCCTAAGTCACGGTTGCCACTTTCGGCCAATTTCGCCTTTGATCAGCACGTTTTACACACTACAACTTCTGAAATAGCAGAAAACACAGCAACAAAGTTCAAAAGATGATAATTAAACGTCATCCGCTTCAACGTTGTAATAAACTTCAACCGACATTACTTTTTTGCAGGTGTGGACTGCGGCCACGTTATCAGGCAGCGGCGATCTTAATGAGCTATTATAACGCAATATATTTTGCTTGTACATACCACATAACTCAATGCAGCACGAGCTCGTTCACATGCCGATCTTATTGCAATACAATTCGACATGAACATACCGCTAAAATATTTTCAAATGCACTTCGTATTTTTAAATAGCCTCTGTTACTAGGTTCCACTATTATCTAACATAAGTTTTTACATATGTAGCAAAGATGAATAACATTATTGGTTATATTCTTTTGATATCAACCACAATATCATATCTGCACAGTGCTAGAATTCTCGGCATCTTTCATATGCCGACATATAGCCACTATATGCTCGGAGAAACACTGATGAAAGCTTTAGCAAAGAAAGGCCACAACGTCACAATGATATCAGCTTATTCGCAGAAGATGCCAGTTAGGAATTACCGAGATATAACGATCGGTTCAAAAACATATTTCCAAGGTAAGTTTAAATTCATATTTTTCAGCTTTAATTGAACGATTTTATTATAGAATTTGAAAACGCTACAAGTTTAAAGAATCTCTTGTACCGTCCGGATTATATGATTCCAATTGCTGTAGGTGGCTATTGTACAAGATTTACTGCTGCTGTCTTCGAAAATCACGAAGTAAAAGACCTTTTAAAATCAAACGAAACTTTCGATTTAGTGATCATGGAGCAGTTTTTTAACGAAGCTCATCATGGGTTTGCTTACCATTATAACGCACCAATGATCGTTGTTAGTACCATGGGTGCAACGGTCTGGGTGAACCATTTGGTTGGCAATCCTGTTTTACCATCAGTTACCCCTCATTTGAACTTGAGGTATTCTAACACAATGTCGTTCGGAGAAAGAATTTACAATACTGTATTCACAATATATCAATATTTCGTGAACTATTTTTTCGCGTTTCCACTACAAAGCAAGATATTGCATAAATACTTTCCTGATGCTCCAGATTTGTACCATCTAATGTCAAATACTTCAATGGTGTTCCTTAATACTCATACCAGCTGCAAGACATCAACCAGTTTGGTACCCAATATGGTTGAAATTGGCGGGTACCACATTAATGAGGTAAAACCGTTACCAACTGATCTGAAGAAGTTCTTGGATGAGGCCACTGAAGGAGTGGTTTATTTTAGCTTTGGAGCAAGACTCAAATCTTCGGAATTACCAGAGGCTAAAAAGAATCTCATTTTAAGAGTGTTTTCAAGGATACCCATGAAAGTATTATGGAAATTTGAAGATGAGGAAATAAGTCACATAAGTTCTAATATTCTCCTCCAAAAATGGCTTCCTCAACAAAGTGTTTTAGGTAAAAACCAAAGTCCATAAAAAAAGTTTATGAAACCTTTCGTCTGTATGTTTTAGCACATCCTAATTTGATAATATTCATCACACATGGCGGAATGCTAAGTGCCTTAGAATCGGTACACTTTGGTGTTCCAATTCTCGGTATTCCTTTACAAGTTGACCAGCTAACAAATATGGCTGAAATTGCTGATCTAGGATATGGGAAAATGATAGTGTACGACGATTTAACTGAAGACAGTTTCTATTCAGCGCTAAAAGAGATGATGGATAACAAAACGTATGAGGAAAACGTAAAAATGCGGTCGAGGATAATGCAAGATAGAATTCTAAAACCTATTGATGAAGCCGTCTACTGGACCGAATACGTCATCAACCATAATGGTGCTCATCACTTGAAAACCACAGCAATGAAACTAAAATGGTACCAACAATATTTGCTGGATGTATTCGGTTTCTTAGGAGGTTGTATAATAGTGACATTATATATGCCGTATATTTCTCTAAAATCGATATTATGTAGAAAACGAAAAATAAAACAGAAAGTCTATTAAATCAATTATTTTAATGTTTGTAGGTATTTCTTCTTTGAAAGAAGCTTATGTTCGTTAGGTAGATGTATTAGACATGAGGGATTGATGAAATAAATCAAATTATGAAATATAATGCGAGTTTTATTCATAAATGAGTTTTGAAGTAAAGCTTCTTGCAATACAAAACAGTTTTGATCGGTATGATCGGTACATACAAACAGTAGAAATACAAATAGCACTACAATTATCTATAATTCCGATATTCTCTAAACTGATATAATTCGTGCACGGAATGTAATGTACAACAGCAGTGACTACTGATTATACATCCACGCGCTGTTAAATGTTACGTCAAAAGAGGATATGCAACCAAATAAGCTTCATAAGTTGCAATCAACTGTTGTGAAGGCGCTCATTGAGACTAAAAATAATAATAAATGATATCAAATTCTGATGGATTTTGTATGATTATTGAGAAAGTACTTCTACTGTCATATTAACACACTTTCTCTTCTATCTATTGTGGTGAGCTTATTATTATTTTTTATTTATTTACCACTGTGATAAAAAAACAGTATAAATGTTCAATTATGTACTATTTCCAACAATTTAAAAGAGGAATATTAAAATATACTAAAATTAGTAAGTAGGTAATTACATTTTCTTGGTTTTAGTCAAATATATCAGTAGAGATTTTATAGCAACGTATTCGGGGGGGAATTTTGGAACATATTTTTCCTTTGTTGATTTCACTCATAAAGCGAATCTATATTTACCATAACAAACAAAAATAATATTGGTCTAAAATTTACATCTAAATAAGAAGTTTAAAAATCACACAAGCACTCGTATGAAAACCATAGGATGGCAACAGTTCTCCACAATCTTTAAAAATAACTGAAGTGTGTACGCAATAAGCTTCCTGGTGAAATTATTTTACCATGGATTCTTATCATAACCTAGTTATCAAGGATCCATTTCTTTTGCTTTATGCATACTACATAACTCATGTACTGACACTTGTTAACAATTACTTGCTGATCTTTTTTCACCACAATTCCGTATGAAAATACCACAAAAACATATTTACAAATCCACAACGCATTTTTTCGTAACATAGTAACAAGGTTTCACTATTATCTTCACTGTTATCTAACAGAAATTTTGTCATATGTATCAAAGATGAATAACATTATTGATTACATTCTTTTGATATCAACAACAATATCATATTCGCGTGCAGAATACATATTTTGTCGTGCACAATTTGTCGTTGGGAATATCTAATGTGTCGGGACGATATACATATATTCCCCTTTCTAAATTATTGCTGCTATAACATATAAACAAAATATGTCTTGGATTCTTATCATAACATACTTATCATGCACCCATTTCTTATCATTATACATACCACATAACTTATGTATTCACATGCTTGTTAACAATTACTTTTTTGTCTACAATTGCATATGAAAATAACGCAAAATATATTTACACACCCACTTCGTATGTGTACGGTATATTACTATTACAGGAGTACATTATTATTGAACAGAAGTATTTACATATGTGGCAAAGATGATTAAAATTATTGGTTATTTTCTGTTGATATCTACGACAATTTCATGTTTGCATGGAGCTAGAATTCTCGGCATCTTTCATGTACCATCATTTAGCCACTATACCCTCGGAGAAACATTGATGAAAGCTTTAGCAAAGAAAGGTCATCAAGTAACAATGATATCAGCTTTTTCGCAAAAGACAAAAGTTGAGAATTATCGCGATATAACGATTGGTTCAGAAACATATTTCCAAGGTAAGTTTAAAATGTTTTTTTTTTTATAGATTCATGCAATTGATTTTATGACAGACTTAGAAAACGCCACAAGTTTAAAGAAGCTCTTAAATTGTCCGTCTTGGATAATGCCAATAGCAATGAGCGCGTTTTGTGCAAAAATGGCGGAAAGAGTCTTCGAAAATCACGAAGTAAAAGACCTATTAAAATCAAACGAAACTTTCGATTTGGTGATCATGGAGCAACTCTTTAACGAAGCTCATCATGGGTTTGCTTACCATTACAACGCACCAATGATCATTGCTAGTACCATGGGTGCAACGGTCTGGGTGAACCATTTGGTTGGCAATCCTGCTTTACCATCTGTCACCCCTCATTTGTTTTTAACGTATTCTAACAGAATGTCTTTCGGGGAGAGGCTCTACAATACGGTATTCACAATATATCAACATTTGGTGGACTATTTTTTCGCGTATCCACGGCAAAACAAGATACTGCATAAATACTTTCCTGATGCTCCAGATTTGTACGACCTAACGTCAAATACTTCAATGCTATTCCTTAATAATCATGTTAGCTACAAGACCTCAACCAGTTTGGTACCCAGTATGGTGGAAATTGGCGGGTACCACATCAGTGAGGTAAAACCGTTACCAAATGAACTGAAGAAGTTCTTGGATGACGCTACAGAAGGAGTGGTATATTTTAGTTTTGGATCAAGACTCAAAACGGCTGAATTACCAGAGGATAAAAGAAATATCTTCTTAAGAGTATTTTCAAGGATACCCATGAAATTTTTATGGAAATTTGAGGGTGAGGCCATAAGTGACTTAACTTCTAATATTCTCCTACAAAAATGGCTTCCTCAACAGAGTGTTTTAGGTAAAAACCAGAATCCATAAAGAAATTAAATTGTTAGTCTGTATGTTTTAGCACATCCTAATTTGAAAATATTCATCACACATGGCGGTTTGCTAAGTGCCTTAGAGTCGGTACACTTTGGTGTTCCAATTCTAGGTATTCCTTTACAAGTTGACCAGCAAACCAATGTGGCCGAAATTGCTGATCAGGGATACGGGAAAATGATACTGTACGACGATTTGACCGAAGAAAGTTTATATACAGCGCTAAAGGAGATGATCGATGACAAAAAGTACGAGGAAAACGTAAAAATGCGATCGAAGATTATGCAAGATAGAATTCTAAAACCCATCGATGAAGCCGTCTACTGGACCGAATACGTCATCAACCATAAAGGTGCCCATCACTTAAAAACCGCAGCAATGAAACTAAAATGGTACCAACAATATTTGCTGGATGTATTCGGCTTTCTAGTAGGTTGTCTGATGGTGTCATCCTACGTGACATATATTTGTCTAAAATCGGTATTATGTAGAAAACAAAAAATAAAACTCAAAGTAAATTAAAGGTAGTGGGAAGAATTTCCAATTTGTTGCAGTTTTTAAGGAGTTTTCAGTAACGTACCATATAAGTGGATAAATGTATCAACTATAAAGTATTAATGAAATAAATGAAATAATGAAATAAAATCATAGTTTTCTTCTGAAAGAGCTTTTTTAAGTGAATGTTGAGAAATGAATGCAGATGCATGAAGTGCCACTTGTATAGTCTAAGTACTGCAGGAATCGCAAGAGGGCTCATTATATTATATTATATTCAACAAAATATATTATATAAATAGGAAAGTATGACACACATGCTATTATATGTCTTACACATGATAACAAGAAATACACATGTTTCGATAAAACGACCATGCTTGTTAGTGCAAACCGTATAGACAACCAACAATACACATTTTTACGTGCTGAGCTGCTATGATCCGCGTTAAAACAGATGCCCAGTTTGTCCAAATACCTACACTATATTAGTTTACTTTTCTCTTCGGTTTTTTCGTCCCTTTCCTCCTGAAGCACACCCGAAACATTACATAAACGTAAATTGCAAATACCGCAACTACAAATACAACAACATCCACCATCCATAACTGGAACCAAGGCAACGATATTCCAGAGTTTCTCAGGTGTTGCGCCCCTTCATACTTGATAACGTACTCCACCCAGTACACCGCTTCATCTAACGCTTTCATTGGTTTATTTCTCATGGCATCAGAACGAATTTTAGCTTCCTTCGCATACCTAAAAAATAAGCATTAAAAATTAACTAATTCAGAACCACGCAACAGAAAGATCTTACTTCGGATTTGAAGTTATCTCCACGATAGCATTGTAAAATGTATCTGCAGTTAAATCGCCAAAGTTTAATCCAACACCATAACCAGCAGATACCATTTGTGCTATATTGGAGGGCTGTTCAGCAAAAATTGGAATGCCAATCATTGGAACACCGAAATAAAGGGATTCCATTGTGCTTAAACGACCTCCATGGGTGATGAAAACCTGTACGTTTTTGTGAGCTATAATAAAAACTAAGCAACTTGAACTATCATGAAGTAGTAACATTACCTAGAACAGCTGGCTGTGGCAACCATTTAGCTATCTTCACGTTATCCGGCATATCTGACAATTCTTCCTCAAACTTCCACAAGACTGGCTTCCCCCATGTCTGAAACGCAGATAGGATACCTTTCAGCTTCTCCACTGGTAAGTCTTTGCTTTTTAGATTAGAGCCCAAAGCAAAATATATAACTCCTTCGTTAGTATCCAAAAACTTTTGGATGTCAGATGGTAGTTTTGTATCTTCTGCAATGTGTAGTCCTCCTACTTCTTTTACATTTGGAACCAATGGAATAGGAGCAGTGAGTCTCGGATCAGAATTGACTAACACCAAGGATGTATTGTACATAATATCATAGAGATGTGGTGCGTCCGGAAAATATTTGTGCATCATATTGTTGTAAATTGGGACTGCGTATAGGTGGAAAATCAACTCGGTGGATATTAGAGTGAAGAAATTATGTATCCTTTGGAAGAAATTCATATCTGGTGGGTAACCCGAAAAGATTGAGGGAACGGAAGACGCAAGAGCAATGTTCCCGGTAAATCTATTAGTATCCTGGCTCGAACTGGACGTACTAACTAAAATACACGGAGCTTTGTATCTATAACACAGGCCTTGGGTTGCTTCCATAAAGAAATATTCCAGTATGACGACATCAAACTCTTCGTTAGAATTCAGCAAGTCCTTCACATTATCGTTCTCAAATGCCATTTCTGTCATTTGTTTTCCGATACCATACAACCAAAATAATTTCATTATATACGGCATATTTCCGAATTCAAAGAAATTGAAATCTTTTTGCTGTTCTAAAATAATAAAACTTATTGATAAACAAAAAAAAAATTTAAATAAATAAATATTACCTTGAATGAACTCAATGAAACCAGTAAGTTTTATATCCCTGTAGTTCTTGAGTGGAGTTTTCTGCTTATATGGACTGATCACTGTCACGTCATGTCCTCTGGCTGCTAATTCTTTAAAAATCACCTCACCAATAATGAAATGGCTGTATGAAGGAGTTGGAAAGACTCCTAAAATTTTTGCAGAATAGGTGATGTTTACTATTGAAATAAGTAGCAGACATGCTATTATTTTGCCCATGATTACTGTCAGAACGAAATAATAAGAACTAAAGAAATATTTCGACTGACTGGATGAGTACTCTAGACACGATTTTCAAAGTATCGATAACACAAAATTGATCACTTTCACGGTGAATGGTAAGATAATAGACTAGTTTATTGGGAAATGCTACGAATCATTTATATAATTGTTATCTGTAAGTAGGTACTTTAAACATGAGCTATTAAAAATGCCCACCAATAATTTGTAAGCGTCCAGATATTTCGTAATAATACATCAGGTTTTAATATTTGTTAATGTTTACATCAGAGGTTTATATATTATGGCATCTTATTTTTATCTATAAATCTAGACTTGTCATTATGACATAACGAGAGAATGCTACACGTAAAAATCAGCGGGGCACTGATTGCCTGCCCTTAAAAAGGGACGCACAGAACCTCCGTCCGAAAGAAGTTAGGTACGCAGGTTGGTTCCTAATAAAATAAATAACCCTAACAAAACAGTTGACATTGCCTCAAAAGCTACCGCAATAACAAAAATCTGATGTGGCCAGGCACATGACTTTATCATACCATATATAAAATTAATAGTGTAGCTGCATGAGATTCTATTTGATCGAGATCAGCCATGTCTGCATTAAAATAAAACTACTAGCCCTAGACTAGAGACATTTTGATTATATTTACAGTAGGTAATGTGAAAACATCAGCATTTGACACTACCTACTGTCATTAGAATCACAATATCTGACAAATCCTGGCTAACTAGTTTATATGCAGTACGAACGATCTCGATGAAATAGAATTTGCTCATGTAGCTAAACTATTAATTTTACCAAAAAATGTCATAGTCATAAATTATTCAGATTTCCTCTACTTTAATTTATTATTTAATTATTTCGACGAAATTACAGATATAGGGGCTTATTTGCAATATCTTTCAAAAATGCTAAGACTAAAACGCCAGTTCCTTTGGACCCTTGGTTCAACAGAAAGCTTCTAAATATGGAGTGTTGTCATACTACGGATGATAAAGTAAAAAGGTTCTGGTTCTGATGATTAATATATTATATTGGCTTCTAGCAGACTATATTTTCGAGTTTTACGCCGTCTTCAGTGCTAACTACAAAAGTTTATAAAGAATTATGCTCAATATTCCAAATAAGTTTTAAGGTTAACATACCGTCTTACAATCTTTCTTGTATATTTATTCGCGAAAACATAACATTGCTAACCGCACTCGAAATATTGTTTTTCAATATTGTTTCAATATTGTTTCACCTAGCTCCTCATGGCAATTCTCCATGCATTTGCGTGTTGAATTGACGTTTCGCAAACGCTGACATTCCAAATACTGTCAAAAACTTCAAAATATCCTGGGCACCTAGTATTGATGTAGACACGATTTCGATCAAATAATATTTGCTCCTGCAGCTAAACTATTAATTTTACCAATGAATGTTATAGACATAAATTATACAAAATTTCCTCTACTTTAATTTATTATTTATCTATTTTTATGAAATTACAGAAATGACGACTCATTTGCAAAATCGTTGAAAAATGCTAAGAGTAAATAGCCGGTTCCTTTGGACTCCTTTGAACCAAAAGCCTTTCAGCTCTAAGTTTGGTCATAAAACTTCTAAATATGAACTTTCGTCGCGATACCTTTAGTAGTTTCTCCGGAATCGTCGCCACAAAAATCGTTTACACACATACAGACATACACACACACACACACACACACACACACACACACACACACACACACACACACACACACACACACACACACACACACACACACACACACACACACACACACACACACACACACACACACACACACACACACACACACACACACACACACACACACACACACACACACACACACACACACACACACACACACACACACACACACACAAACACACACACACACACACACACACACACACACACACACACACACACACACACACACAGACATTTTTTTGGACCTTGGTCAAAAATGTTCAGGGGACCCATAAAGACCTATTTCCGCTAAAATCTGAAATTTTTTTTTCGGCACGATTACAATACTTTACATACTGCGTATGATAAAGTAAAAATTTAAATATCAAATGTGTTTATGCAAGGTCTGCTTTAGACGTTTAGGCAAACAATCACAATCTGTATTATTGAGTTCTGATTGGTTTGCTTGAAATGGCCGCGTTTTTACGTATGAAATTTGAACTAACTTCTATTCAAAATCACGCGCGAATACCTGACTCACTACATCTGCTATTGTGCAATTATTTTTTAAGTTAGTAATGTGAAATCTAATTTGACTAGCGTGTACCCCTGCCAATAAAAAAAGTTGAATTAATATCCGGGTAGACCGAGGGTAAAAGGTAGCATTATTAGGCATCACAACGGACAAGAGAAAATGAAAATATGTACATCGTGGAGACCATATGCTGCTCTATTGACTCAATATAACAGTAAATCAGACTAAAATTATGAATATTTTACGGAGACTTTTCTATTATTTTGTCTATTCTTTCTTCGATTTTCCATTATTTCTCGTACTGCTTCTCAATTGACAACAAATCCGTACCAGTACAAACATTAGCAGTCCACTAATACCAATTATGAAAAGAACCAAAATCATAATATCGACCATCCAGAGCTGATACCATGGTAAATCTATACCAACATTCCTCAAATGTGGAGCTCCTCTAAATTTAATGACATATTCCACCCAGTATACAGCCTCATCCCGTGGGCTTAGAGGTTTACTCCTCATGGTCTCTGATATGAACTTAGCTTTCTCAGAATACCTACAATAATTCTTCATAGAATAAATCCCCTCTCGTTATTAAATAAACTTACTTAGGATTAGAAGTAATTTCCACCAGAGCATCGTATAACTGAATTTCATTCAAAGTCTTAAATTGCAATTTTATGCCATAACCCCCATGCAACATCTGAGCAGCGTTAAAACTTTGGTCGCCAAACAGTGGAATCCCTATCATAGGAACACCATAATACATAGACTCCAACGTGCTTAATCGACCCATATGCGATATGAAGGCCTTGACATTTCTATGGGCTAAGACAGCTGGTTGCGGAAACCATTTAGCAAACTTTACGTTTGGTAAATTTTCTGGTAAATTATCGCCTTCGAACTTCCATAGGATAGGTTTATTCCACTGCTTGATAGCCTTGATTATGGTTTGCAATTTTTCTAGAGGCATATCCTTGCTTTCGGAATGTGTACCGAATGAAAAATAGACCACGCCTTCGTCATGATCATCTAAAAACTTCTGGATTTCGCCTGGTAGGCTGACATTTTCGTTTACATGGAGTCCACCCAGTTCCATCATGTTTGGCAATAATGGTACTGGTGCTGATAGACCAGGATGTGAATTGACGATGATGATTGATGTATTATACATCAAATGGTATAGATGGGGAGCTCCAGGAAAATTCGTTTGCATAATTTCATTTTGTTTTGGAAGAGCGTCAATATGAAATGATAATTCGTGGAAGATATGAGCAACCAAATTGTGAAGCCTCTCCAAAAAATTCATTTTTGGTGAATATCTCGTGAAGAGGTCTGGTACATAAGAGGAGAGTCCTACATTTCCTGTTAATCTGTTTGACCAGATGGAAGGATTTACCATACTCATAGACATGCATGGTGCCTTGAAATGATAGCAAAATCCAAAGACAGCTTCATTTATAAAATTATCTAGTACGATGAGATCAAAATGTTCGTTAGATTTGATAAGGTTTTGAACATTATGCTGTTCGAAGATATGTTTTGTTAAATACACTCCTACTGTATGGAGATCTATTATTTTCGTAAATACGCTGACTCCTTCGTAATCAAACAAGTTCATATCCTTCAAGGCAACTAGAAAAGAGGTTCTTTATGTATTTGCTTACCAAGATTAAAAAAATATACGATAATATATTACCTAGAAAAGCCTCTCGAATGCCTGGCAATGGTATATCCCTGCATTTCTTAGGAGTTTCTTGCGGATATGATATGGACTTATTATAGTTAACTCATGGCCTCGTTCGACAAGATCCTCAAATAATAATTTTCCTGTGATGAAGTGACTGTAAGACGGCGTTGGAAAAACGACAAGAATTTTTGAAGATTCTGTAAAGGGCACTAGACCTATTATTAAACACACGTATATAGTATTCATAGTTATTTCACGTAGATGAGGTTGTATCGCTACCAGAGGAAAAAACGCACAAACACTCAATGTTGGCACGCTGGCAAGTAATGTGAATAATGCTTAGTTCTTATCGCTGGTTGTGGTATTCTCGGGTAATACTCGTAATGGAAACACTTGATGCTAACTCAACTTTTATTTCTATACACATCAGACTAAATCTCAATGACAGGTCACAGAGGTAAGACATCAAGCTCCACCAGTATCACGACTTATATACAATTTAGGGTGGAACTTAGTTACTCTTAACGATTTTTTTCCAAAATTAGATGCACGCCAGTCCTGGAATTTGTTCTACATACTGAAAGCTAATTCCCTCAAAAATTTTAAGTCGACTGGACAAATGCTTTAATTTATGTAACAAAAATAAACTTTACCTAAGGTTAGTTAAACAAATTTACTAAATATTACAAATTTCTAAAAAATTAAAAAAAAACTCTGTGTGCCAGGCACATGACTTTATCATACAATATATAAAATTAATAGTTTAGCTGCATGAGATTCTATTCGTCTTTTCTGTAAAATCCACATTCTCAGATGACACGGCTCTAATGACAGTAGGATCAACTATTGGAGAATCTACTATGAATCTTCAACAAGCTAGTAATGGATATATAAATGCACCAAGAAATGGAGGACCAAGCTCAACGAACTGAAATCCACCCACATTCACTTTACAAACAAAAGAATCGAGGACATACCTCATGTCAAGATTAACGACGCCATAGTTCCATATGCGAACACTGCAAAATATTTGAGTGTGTCTCTGGATACAAAACTAAGGTGGAAAGAACACGTTAAGAAGAAAATAGTAGAGCTTGGCCTCAAATACAGAGAACTGTACTGCCTTCTGGGAAGAAACTCTCTCTTGTCAATACAGAACAAATGACAAGATTACAACCAAGTACTAAAACTGATTTGGTTATACGACATCCAGCTTTGTGGTTGATCGAAAAACTCCAATATACAAGGAATCCAGACTTTCCAAAATAAAGTACTAAGGAATATAGTTGACGCTGCTTGGTTCATACGGAATAGTGACCTACACCGTGGTCTTGGTGTCCCACAGGTCATCCAAGAGATAAAAAGATTCGCCACTAAGCATGAATCTCACCTAAGCGATCACGTTAACGTAGAGGCCCTGCAGCTACTGGTCAACCAGAATCTAGTGAGAACTAGAAGAGAGACTAAAAAGAACTAAACCCTTCGAACTAGTGATTCAGTGAACTGTTTAAAACGCAGAGCACAGTGAGTGAAGTGTTAGTGCTTCTTGTATAGGACAAAGTAAATGTAGGACATCAGTGGATAGCCTATTAGAGACAAGTACCTAGTTTTAAGAATTCAGATTTAAATTGATGGCTAATCTTTTAGATTAGTTTTAATATATTAAGCATCTTATACTTAATAAGAAAAAAATATTTTAAAATATTCTGTATAGCGCAATCGTCACTTGTGCCCGGGTTGTATTAATTTTTGTTAATTATAACCCAAAAAACAGGCTATTTTTTAATTATTGGCACATGCATTATGAATCTGAATACAGCAAGTAAATGTGGTAGAGACATTGCAACCCGAAAAGTTTATTTTTATTTCATTTATTCTAATGTGATGATATACTATTTAGTGAAATTAATATCCATTATGCAAATGTTCAATAAATGTTGGAGACTCTCCAGACGCCACCACTTTTTGCTTACCTCGTGGAGACATGTTCGACCATAGACGTAATTAACTAGATTTGACTGTAAGTTACTGTTTGAATTTTGATGTTTGATGTTATTTCTAATTTTGTGTTCATTACGCTGAATTTGTAGGCTGATGATGGATCTGTGATCCGAAACTAGTACCAAGTATACCAATAAACATATGCAAAGTCCAAGAGGCTTTCCTTTCTCCAACATTTATATACTATTTAGACTGCGCTGTTCGGCAACGCTGCATTGTAAAATTCTAAAGTCTCGTATAAATTATTTAGTGTTTAAGTAAATATTGTTATTAGACAACCGAAGTACGATAGTTTTATATCATAACAATAACTTTCTTATTTAAAATGTTAAATAAGACTGATACGTCAAATTAGAACAAAATCGCTGAAATTTTCAAACTTTAAGTGGATTGCGGCGCCCATTCCCGTTATCCAATTGATTTTTGTGCAGGATTTATTTTTATAAAGACTAGAACAAATCTAGAGGGTAGCATAAAAAATCGATGGCCAAAAAATAAGGTCACCCTTCCACAAGGTCATATAAGGTCCATGAGAAGTTTGGTACGAAGGCTGGTGCATAATAAAATAAATGTTCCTAACAAACTGTTAAGCCCCACCATATTCCCTGTTTTTAAAGAAGAAACTAAACATACTAAATCAAAAAAAGGATTGAACTTTACGTCATTATTGCTCTGTCAAATGTATTTATGCGAGGTCTGCTTTTGACGTTTCAGGGCAACAATTATAATCTGGTTTATCGTGCTATGATTAATCTGTTTGAAATTCCCGTTTTTTTTGCGTATCACATGTGATAAACGTGAAAACAAACAGATATGGTTAGGCCATATCTGGGGAGTATGTAGGGAGTCTACTATAGTCATCTTTTTAAAGCGAATGCGAGACTTTTCGAATGGAGTGGGGATATCACCGATTGCTCTGTGTTTGGTACGTATCTTTGAGCAAGTTTGCTTGTTTCTAAGAACAATAACACACGCGCCACGCCCATACGACCCCATACGTTTGATTGAAATGCATGGGCGTGGCGCGTGCGTTATTGTTCTTAGCAACAAGCAAACCAGCTCCTAGATACGGACCAGAGCGCAACCGGTGATATCCCCACTCCATTCGAAAAGACTCTCATTCGCTTAAAAAAGATGATGAGAGTAGACTCCCTGGTGTGCCGACACGGCGAAGTCACCCGGAAAATTCGACAATGTATGCATGTGACGTCAGACCGCTGGTAACATTGGGAAATAGAGATAGAGCAATCTTCTAAGCTTCTAATATCATTGGCGAACTGCTTTTACTTCAATGGTAAGTAACTGCTATTGAGCAATGCTTCTTTAATTTAGTCAGTTCAAGTCTAATTTGAATAGACTTGTGACCATGTCAATCGACAAAGTGACATTAATTTCTGGGTATAACTATTAGGCATAACCAGGGACAAGAGGAAATGAAAATCGTTCGTGGAGACCATATGCTCCTCTATTGAGTCAATACAATAATAAAACAGATTTTACGAAATGTTTCTATTATCTTGGCTATTCTCTCTTCGATTTTCCATTGTTTCTTGTACTGCTTCTCAATTGACAACACATCCGTAGCAGTACATACATTAGCAGTCCACTAAAACCAATTATGAAAAGAACCAAAATCATAATATCGACCATCCAGAGCTGATACCATGGTAATTCTATACCAACATTCCTCAAATGTGGAGCTCCTCTAAATTTAATGACATATTCCACCCAGTATACAGCCTCAGCACGTGGACTTAGAGGTTTACTTCTCATGGTCTCTGATATGAACTTAGCTTTCTCAGAATACCTACAATAATTCTTCATAGAATAAATCCCCACTCGTTATTAAAAAAACTTACTTTGGATTAGAAGTAATTTCCACCAGAGCATCGTATAGCTGTGTTTCATTCAGAGTCTTAAATTCTAATTTTATGCCATAACCACCATGCAACATCTGGGCAGCGTTAAAACTTTGCTCGCCAAACAGTGGAATCCCTATCATAGGAACACCATAATACATAGACTCCAAAGTGCTTATTCGGCCCATATGTGATATGAACGCCTTGACATTTTTGTGGGCTAAGACAGCTGGTTGCGGAAACCATTTAGCAAACTTTACGTTTGGTAAATTTTCTGGTAAATTGTCGCCTTCGAACTTCCATAATATAGGCTTATTCCACTGTTTGATGGCGTTGATTATGGTTTGCAATTTTTCTAGAGGCATATCCTTGCTTTCGGAATTTGTACCGAATGAAAAATAGACCACTCCTTCGTCATGATCATCCAAAAACTTCTGAATTTCGCCTGGTAGGCTGACATTTTCGTTTATATGGAGTCCACCCAGCTCCATCATATTTGGCAATAGTGGTACTGGTGCTGATAGACCAGGATGTGAATTGATGATGATGATTGATGTATTATACATCAAATGGTATAGATGGGGAGCTCCAGGAAAATTCGTTTGCATAATTGCATTTTGTTTTGGAAGAGCGTCAATATGAAATGATAATTCATGGAAGATATGAGCAACCAAATTGTGAAGTCTCTCAAAAAAAGACATTCTTGGTGAATATCTCGTGAAGAGCTCTGGTACATAAGAGGAGAGTCCTACATTTCCTGTTAATCTGTTGGACCAGATGGAAGGATTTACCATACTCATCGACATGCATGGTGCTTTGAAATGATGGCAAAATCCAAAGACAGCTTCATTTATAAAATTATCTAGTACGATGAGATCAAAATGTTCGTTAGATTTGATAAGGTTTTGAACATTATCCTGTTCGAAGATATGTTTTGTTAAATACGCTCCAGCTGTATGGAGATCCGTTATTTTCTTAAATACGCTGACTCCTTCGTAATCAAACAAGGTCATATCCTTTAAGGATACTAGAAAAGAGGTTCGTTATGTATTTTCTTAATCAGATTTAAAAAAATTAAAGTGCGAAATTATATATTACCTAGAAAAAGCTCTCGAATGCCAGGCAATGGTATATTCCTGCATTTCTTAGGAGTTTCGTGTGGATATGGACTAATTATAGTTAACTCATGGCCTCGTTCGACAAGATCCTCAAATAATAATTTCCCTGTGACGAAGTGACTGTAACACGGCGTTGGAAACACGACAAGAATTTTTGAAGATTCTGTAAAGGGCACTAGGCAGATTATTAAACACACGTATATAATATTCATAGTAATTTCATGTAGATGAGATTGTACCACTACCAGACCAAAAACGCACAAGCACTCAATGCGATAACTCTTACAATTAATATAAATAATCATTAGTTGTTATCGCTGGTGCTGGTAAAAGAATTATAAAAATAAGACTAATATTAAATAAATCCAGGTCAGAAGTAATCATTGAAAGTTCAAGTGTTAGAAATAACGCGAAAATAATTCGTAAATATTATCCACGAAGAAACTAGCACACTTGGACGTTATATCTGGTAGTAAGGCAGTAAGTATCTGGCAGTAAGTTGATGACAATCTTACTGCCTTTGCTAATTTTTGGGTTAAGTAGGTACTGGTTGAGTGATTTCTTTGGTGTTGTCTCTCAGACTTCCATAACTTTTCCTATCCCGCATCTATGACTCATCGTACCTCTGCAGTATTTATTATGGGTATTGCACACTGGACTACAGCTTCAAAGCATATAAGGGACAACACGTTTATGTTATGTAAGATGGTAGCGTTTATAATGGCAGCACAAGAATTCAGGAATGAATATATGGTAGACTTACACAATCACTTAGAGAAAAATTTAAACAAATTCCTGTAAGTGAGCATCTT
Organism: Melinopterus prodromus; assembly: GCA_964023965.1. Classification (NCBI taxonomy): domain Eukaryota; kingdom Metazoa; phylum Arthropoda; class Insecta; order Coleoptera; family Scarabaeidae; genus Melinopterus; species Melinopterus prodromus. The sequence goes on along the minus strand of OZ030392.1, from coordinate 9,780,812 downwards.
TGGTCTCCAAACGAGCTTCTGTACGGCTCGGCGCCTCAAATTTGCACTTGTACTGCGGCTTCTACATTGTGCCCACATACTCCGTAAAGCAGTATGTGCGACTGCTCACGGTGCAACTGTTTTGGGAGGAAGGTAGCAAACCAGTTGAGGTCTACAACCAGTTTACAACCAGAATGAAACTTTTGTCCGCACTCGGAAGAGACTGATTGTGGATCAGTTGGTGTTATCTAGTCGACCATTCAGATTATGAAGACACCATTGATTATTATCAATAAAGCCTTCTCCTATGGTTGTCCCTATGGACCCACATATACCAATATTTAGGTCTCCCCCAGGAGACCTAAAGTATTTAATTTGTTTTTAAGTACAAATTTTTTCATATTTTTTAGTGTAAGATTAAGTTATCCTTTTTTTTTACCGCCCACGGGTACCCACATAATCAAATATTTAATGACAAATAAACCTTTTCAACATTTAAGCATATTTTGTAAATTATACGAAACTGGTCATTTATCTAAAAGTTCTATCGAATGTATAAATAAACTTCAGGCGATCCTCCTTAAATATTGTATGCCAAAGTATGCCAAAGATCATACTTTTGATGTGTTGCACCCGTTATCTTCAGATTTTGTAGTTTTCTATACTTTCTTCCTCTAGTGTGTTCCTCTGCAAACATGCTGGAATGGTCTAATTCCCTCATCTGTTTATGATGTTTCTAAGACGATGTACTGCGTTTGTAGTCTATGAATTGTACAATGTTTGTGGTCTGCGACTTCTTCAAGAGTTGCTGATGATATATATATATATATATATATATATATATATATATATATATATATATATATATATATATGGCCCGAGTTGTTGTTCCTTAATGCAAATATGCATGGGTCAAATAGGTTGATTTATTTAAAATACCTATTTATTTCTTTTTATTTAATTCACGTTCGATATATTCACCATGGGTCAGCAGAATGTAGTAATTTAACACTTAAGTTTAGTTCTAATTGATGTGGTTCTGACACAATGATTACAATACAATAGAATTGATAAAATATCTAAGACACTAATGATCTTATCTATACAAAGTTTCCTAAAATATGAGTAGTAATATACTATTTTTTTTATCTATTCTTTCTTCGACTTTCCTTTAGTTCTCTTACTTCTTTTTGATTTAGAAGATCTCCTTAGGGAAACATATATTAAACGTACAATTAAAGCAATTATGAACAGAACCAAAGCCATAATATCGACCATCCAGAATTGATACCAAGGCAAGTCTAAACCAGCGCTCCTCAGATGTGGAGCTCCTTTAAATTTGATGACATACTCAACCCAGTAGACAGCCTCATCGAGTGCACTTAGAGGTTTACTTCTCATGGTCTCTGATATGAACTTAGCTTTCTCAGAATACCTATAATAATTATTTATGGAATAATTCCCCGCTAGATATTGAATCAACTTACTTTGGATTAGAAGTAATTTCCACCAGAGCATCGTATAACTGAGTTTCGTTCAAAGTTTTAAATTTTAATTTTATTCCATAACCAGCATGCACCATCTGAGCAGCGTTGAAACTTTGTTCAGCAAACAGCGGAATTCCTATCATGGGAACGCCAAAATACACAGATTCCAAAGTGCTCAATCGCCCCATATGCGATATAAATGCCTTTACGTTTTTGTGCGCTAAAACAGCTGGTTGGGGAAACCATTTAGCAAACTTTACGTTTGGTAGGTTTTCTGGCAACTTATCACCGGCGAATTTTCATAGAATAGGCTTTTTCCACTGCTTGAAGGCCTCGATGATGCTTTGCAATTTTTCTGGAGGCATATCATTGCTTTCGACGTTTGAACCCAGTGAAAAGTACACCACACCTTCGTTGTGATCATCCAAAAACTTCTGGATATCGTCTGGAAGGCTCAAGTCTTGCTTTATGTGGAAGCCACCTAGTTCCACCATATTGGGCAATAATGGTACAGGTGCTGATAGACCTGGATGTGAATTCAAGATGACGAGTGAGGTATTGTACATCAAATTGTCAAGATGGGGTGCACCAGGAAAATTCTTTTGCACTATTTCATTTTGCTTTGGCAGAAAATAAAAATGGAATATTAATTCCTGAGCGATACCAACAGCTAAGTTATGAAGCCGCTCGCATAAGTTCATTCTTGGAGAATAATTAGTAGTTGTTTCTGGTACGTACGACGATAGTCCTATGTTTCCTGTTAATCTGTTGGACCACAGGGAAGGATTTATCATGCTTATGGCCATACATGATGCTTGAAACCGATGGCAAAATCCATAAACAGCCTCATTTACGAAACTATCTATTATTATGAGATCAAAATGTTCGTTGGATTTGATAAGCTCGTCAACTTTTTGTTGTTCGAATATATAGCTTGATATAGCCAGTCCAGCTGTGTAGACATCCCAGATTTGTTGATATACGCTGGCATCTTCGCCATCAAACATGTCCATGTGACTCAAGGATCCTGGAAAGAAGATTATTTTGACAATCTGTCTTTCGACAAAGTTTTAGATTAAGTAGTACAATATTACCTAGGAAGGCATCTTGGAGTCCTGCCAACTCTATCAACCTGTAATTTTTCTGTGGGGCTTCTTGAGGGTATGGGCTAATGACAGTCAACTCATGGCCTCTCTTAAGTAAATCGTCAAATAACACTTTACCAGTGTAAAAGTGGCTGTATGATGGCGTTGGAAATATTACCAGAATTTTTGATGATTCGGAGAAATGCGCTAAGCAGATGAACGCACACACATAATATAGAGCGCTCATTGTGTGCAGCTTTTAGTGACTACAGCCAAACGCCAATTGCACAATGAACGTGTCGATATTATTTTTATCGGTGTTATCTTTATCCATAGCTATTAGTTAAAACAGTCTCGCAACATGTCTTTATTTATTTAGTTATCATAGTTAACTATCAGTTAAAAAAACAATACAAATATTATACAGTGTGAGCCATTTTAATCTTAATATTAGATTATCATAAAGAGTACGCCTTCTGCAAGAAAGAGCCTGCAAGGACACATTGCTGGTTTTCTGGTAGATGGCGCTAGTGTTGTGGTCGTCTTGATTTGTTGTTTTGTAGTCCTATATTTCTTCATATGACTAAATTTTTTATATTTTATTGCACAATTTTAGTGAATAGTAGTATTAAACACTATTAAAAATTAAGTATTAAAATATTGGGGTAGTCCTAATATAATTACTATATAGTTTTTATTTTTTATGTTATTTATATTAATACAAACCAAAACTGTTTAGGAAAATACTATTGATTGATGTTTTTCTTAACTTAATTCTGCCTACATCCCCCGTAAAGATTTAAAAATCCAAGACTACTCTACTAAACTGTCACATCAAAGGAACCTCATATAGAACTATTGGAAGATGGCATAGATGTAAGTAAAAAAATAATCTAAAATTTGTTTTGGTCTCGATTTGGTTAAAAAAAACAACTTTAAATCGTTAATACACGCCGTGCTTCGACAGGAACGTAAGCCGTTACTCCCGGCAACCAGGACATGACCTCTGATTGTCGTTACAATATTGTAGCTGTGAGTAAATATATATAATAGTTTAAAGGTTCGTCTATAAAGTCAGCAAAACAGCAAAAGCGCCTAATTGTGCTAATTTGCTATAGGAAAAACGCACCATACAAAATATTATGGCAATCAACAAATAAAATGTTTATAAAACCACTTCGAAACTATAAGAATAAAGATAGTACTATACACAAATATGCTGTTTTCCATTAAAATAATGGCGTTGATTACGTTTCTATGATACTGCGCCATGAAAAACAAAACCAAAAAGCGTCCGTATGGCCCAACAAGAAAACCCTTTCATCCTTTTTTCGCGCTTGACAAGATAATCTAATGTTGAAGATTTAGTATTAAAATTACCACCCCGTATAATTACTGTACGTACCTTTCCATCAGCAATCGAAGATAACAAAATTAACACGTCTATGAATTTTGATTACTATATTTAGGTACTTACTGATAACGTCAAATTAGCCACGGTCATTGAACAGTACCCAATGATAGCTTGTTTTTATTCACAACAATAACCTTGAGTTTGTTTAAAGTCTCTATTTGTATCGGTAATGTTTAGGCAAGTCATATTTGGCAAGTCAATTGGTTATGTCACGAATTGAATCACCACCTTTGTCTGTCTCTGGCCGAAATGTATATTTAGAAATAACATCACACAATGATAAGGTACTTTATAATTACTACAACGGCATGAGAATGCATAAAGATAATATTACCTTACTGTAGATAAAGCATTGCGTAATTTTAGAAATAATATGTTATGTAAGCGAACTCGTGTTATAATGATCATTTTGATCTGTTTTAAAGTGACTTCTGTTATCGATCGTAATTTAAATAAATAATAGTCATATGCAAGTTGCACGAAATATAATAATAGCAGAACAATTTTAGTAATTACAATGCACGTCTTATCTTTATCACAAACTAGCTAAGAATGACCAATCGCTCCGGTAGACGATACAATACTCTAATATCAGAAAAACAGTCCACCAGTTAGTCAGCGTTGGGCAGGTATACGAAACAGGGGTTTTCGCCGGCATCAGCGGAGACTCAAGGCCTGGATGTCGCTTACACTTCTTTGCTGAACCGTTTATTTTTTCAATATTACATAGTCAATCATAGTATTTATTTATGTTTTTCTTTCGTTTTGATTTCGACCTTCCACATATAACAGAAATTATAATTGCGCTAACAAACATTGCACCACACACCATAGCAACCACACACAAAATAACATCAATCAATAAATATTGATAAAAGGGACCAACATTTCTTAAATGTGGAGCTCCTTTGAATTGTATAACGTATTCTATCCATTGGATGCTTTCTTCCAAAGCATGTCCACTCTGCATTGCCTTGGATAATATTTGAGCTTTCTCGTTGGATTTGCTGTTATTTCCAACATTGCATTGTAAAGATCTTCAGCGATAAAGTCATGGAAATCAATCTTCGTTCCATAACCTGCATGAACAGCATAGGGAATATTGTGGGGTTGCTCCGCGAATATAGGAATTCCAATTATCGGCACATTAAAATAAATAGCCTCTCATACACGAGCGTCCCCCATGTGTAGTGAAAGCTTTCACGTTAGGGTGAGCTGAACAGAAATCCTCAGTTTGTTGCATGATTTAAGAAACTGAGTACATATATCGAACCCATAACAGCTGCCTGTGGAAGCCAGTTAGAAATTTTGATATTATTCGATTTCACCAGCAAATTCTCATCTTCAAATTTCCACAAGACAGGCTTATTCCATGTTTTAAACGCTGCTAAAATAGCATTTAGTTTCTCCGGTGGGAGATTCTTGGTGCTTTGAATTTGTGTCCAAACCCATAAAAGGCTTCATTGTAAAATCTCTCCATCACAACCAAATCAAAATGTTGGTCTGACTTGATCAACTCTCGTTCTTCTTTATTCTGGAATGTAGCTTCTGTCAGGCCATAACGAAGCCTGAATAGCAACATCAGTTTCGTCGCAGATAACTTATCGCCAAATTCAAAGAAAATTTCATCTTCTTTTTTTTTCTATAACATAAACGATTCAGATAACATATAAAATGATGTATAAAATTACCTTTAACAAGAACAGACTTCACTTCGTGCAGATAAATATCCTTATAATTTTTAATTGGTATCTTCTGAGGAAATGGACTGATGACTGTCACTTCATGACCTCTTGCAGCTAATTCCTTGAATTAACTACTTGGAAGAATGAATGGTATAGTAAGTCCTTACACTCAATATGAAAGACGGTTCTTTTACGAGCCTTTTGCTTATCTATTCACTGATTTATCTCTAAAATTGTCCGAAAGCTGCTTTTTTGCTTAAGCCTTCCGTTAATCCCTCAAATTTATTTCACTGTAGGATCACACTGCCTTTGAAAAACTATTGCCATTGCTATAGCAGTTAATTTGTTGTGGTGATGAAGAAAGTACGCAGATGGTTTGTAGACGTAAAAGATGTTAAGTTAAAAGCTAGGGGACCAGTAAAGGTGCTAAATCATTGCTTGTAACATCGTGCTGCTAAAAGAAATTTGGTTGAAAATTATCATGAATGGAATAAATATTCCTGAATGGTCGAATGCTTTGTTTCTGGATGAGTCAAAGTTTTGCCTTAACATGGTGGACGGAAGCAAAAGAGTGTGGAGAAGGACTGGTGAGAAGGGTGCGTTCTCGCGAAAGGCGTCAGAAGAGTCTCGCAGAAATGACAGAAGCATTAGTGGAAGAATGGGACCAATGGAAACGATAAGAAACCTGATTTTGACATTCGAATATCTCCCCTTCGAGACCCACTATAAATGATGGAACCTTTTGTATTGTAAGTTATTAAGTAGTTATTATAAAGCACGCATATGTAAGTTAACAAATAAATCGATTGTGTAACCGTTGTGAGCGCATTTATCCCCTCGGGGAAGTTACTATCTTCTGTACAGCCTCATAAGAAGATGCAAGGACGTTAATGTGATTACCCACAAAGGGGTAACCACTTCTGTTAATGTCAGAATATATTTAATTAATTTAATCTATATATTTATGCAACTCATTCACTAACTTGACGTAAAACTGGTGTACTATTATGTAACGTTATCAACCGCCAACTTATTTTTTAATGAGATTTGAAAATTATGGTAAAAGTAGCTGTGATAATAAGCAACATTTAAAAATAATAGCGAGAAAACCTTCACCTTCAAACAGTCTGGGTAATAACTTGGCCTCAGGCTACTTTTCTTCAATTATGATGTTCTCAATTATATTTTCCGGTTTTGGATCTAATGACGTTTCTGTATATTCAAGGTAAATATGTATGTCTAGATTGTAGACTTCCCCGGTCTGAGGCAATGATATATTAATTTCCAGGTGGAAACCGCGTTGAGGACTTTGAAGCAGTCGACGTTTCGCGCTCTGTTGCAAGAGGCATCTTCAGGACTAAGTTATCAAACCAAGCGCTAAGAAGATGATGATCTTCTTAGCGCTTACGTATAATTAGTTAAACTCGAACAATTCAATTACAGTTTACAATACTTTAATCACCTCATTAATAATATACAAACACGCTATTTAACCTTTTCTTTTCGTTTTGGTTTAGATCTGCAGCATATAAATGAAATTATAAATGCGCAAATAATTGCTGCACTACAGCCTAACACCACCACAAATAAAATAACATCAATCAACAAATATTGATAAAAAGGCAAGTTAACACCAAAGCTTCGCAAATGTGGCGCTCCTTTGAGTTGTATAACATATTCTATCCAGTAGATACTTTCCTTCAAGGCGTTTCTACTCTGCATTCCCTTCGATAATATTTTCGCTTTTTCGCCGTACCTACAAACAAGTATAACAATATATTCTGAACTAATACCAAATATAACCTCTTACCTTGGATTTGCAGTAATTTCCTCCATCGCATTGTAAATATCGTCAGCAGTAAAGTTATGAAAATCAATGCTCAGTCCATAACCTGCATGAACAGCCTGAGCAATATTGAAAGGTTGCTCTGCAAATATAGCAAACCCAATTATCGGCACGCCGTAATATATAGACTCCAATGTACTCAGGCGACCTCCATGTGTAATGAAAGCTTTCACATTCGGATGAGCTAAACAGAAAACATCAGTTGGTATCGTCGCTTAAACAACTTACTAAATCTAACCTAAAACGGCTTCCTGCGGAAGCCAATTGACAATTTTGATGTTATCCGATTTCCCTGCCAAATTATCGCCTTCGAATTTCCACAACACCGGCTTTTTCCACCTCTTAAACGCTGCTAAGAGAGCCTTTACTTTCGCTGGTGCGAGATCCTTGCTTTTTAAGTTCGACCCCAATGCGAAGAGAATAACTCCTTCTGTACTATCGTCCAGAAACTTCTTCAAATCGTCTGGTAATTTGGTGTTATTCTTAACGTGAAGTCCACCAATCTCCTTCATGTTAGGCATAAGTGGAATTGGCGCAGTAAATCCCGCATACGTATTCATAAGAACGAGTGAAGTGTTGTACATTAGGTCGTAAACATGAGGAGCATCCTTGAAATAAGTCTGAATCAAAGCATTATGTGGAGGTATGGCGTATAGGTGGGTGACTAACTCTATACCAATCGCAACGAAGGTATTGTGTAGCCTTTCGAAGAAGGTCATGTTTGGAGTGTATGTTAGTATATCGTTTCCGATGAACGAAGGTGGAGATGGGTTTCCGGCTATTCTATTATACCAATGAGAAGTTCCACCGGCAGATACGATTACCGTCGGCGCCTTAAATTTGTGTCCAAATCCAAAGAAAGCGTCATTGTAGAAGCTCTCCATCAGAATCAAATCGAATTGTTCGTCTGAATTGATCAAGGCTTGCACTTCCTTATTCTGAAGTGTCAGCTCTGTCACTTTATAGCCAAAACTAAGTAACCTCTTCTCTTTTTCCATAGACGACAGTTTAGCAAACTCAAAGAAAAGTGTGTTATCTTGTTTCTCTAAAACATATGCAATTGAAATTACAAATAAAGGTAGTTTGTTTAAGAAAATCTGATATATTTAAGAAAAGCTGTTAGAGTTAAGATAGATTTAAGAAAAGCTGATATATTTAAGAAAAGCTGATAGATTTAAGAAAAGCTGATAGATTTAAGAAAAACTAATAGATTTAAGAAACGCTGATAGATTTCAGAAAAACTGATAGATTTAAGAAAAGCTGATAGATTTAAGAAAAGCTGATAAATTTAAAAAAAGCTAATGGATTTAAGAACAGCTGATAGATTTAAGAAATGCTGATAGATTTAAGAAAAGCTGATAGATTTAAAAAAAGCTGATAGATCTAAGAAAATCTGATAGGTTCAAGAAAACCTGGTAGATTTAAGAAAAGCTGATAGATTTAAGAAAAGCTGATAGGTTTAAGAAAAACTGATAGATTTAAGAAATGCTGACAGAGTCAACACAAGCTGATAGATTTAAGAAAAGCTGATAGATTTAAAAAAGCTGGTAGCATTCAGAAAAGCTCAAATTTGAGAAAAGCTGATTTATTTAAGAAAAGCTGATTTATTTAAGAAAAGCTGATAGATTTAAGAAAAGCTGATAGATTTAAGACAAGCTGATAGATTTAAGAAAAGCTGATAAGTCTAAGAAAAGCTAATAGTCATACCGTTCTCGTGCATGGTCTGCATTTCGTGCACATAAATAACTTTGCGGTTTTTAATCGGAACCTCCTGAGGAAACGGTGTGATCACTGTTAGTTCGTGGCCTCTAGCTGCTAATTCCTGCAATATGGTTTCTCCAAGAATGAAGTGGCTATACGAAGCCATGGGAAATATTCCAAGAATTCGTGCACATGAAGCAAAGTTCAGTAGCAGTGAAAACAGCAGAAACTTTTTGAATTCGATCATTTCGTCTGGTTACCGTGGCGAGGAGCGTCTAAAAACGAAGCGTTTATTCACTTGTTAGCACTTAAAAAACTAAATTAACTGATTCAGAATACTGGTGTAGCTATAAATACATTCATGTTCGTGTTTTAATAGATAATGAGATAATTTTTTTCTACACACTAAGGTCAAAACTTATGGTGGTATATTATAATCGAGACTATTATCAGTTATTTATTATCACGTGTGTTAATATTATCATTGCCAATTAGTCGGTTCATGTTACATTCTAACAGTTTGTGATTTTTTTATATGATGTACTAAGGTACATCTTCATTTTCATCGTCAAGGTAAGAAATTATATGGGAAGAGTTTGCGAAAGTAGGTATACAAGAAATAAAGGTAAGAAAATATACTTCATTTAATCATTGTATAGAAAACGTATATAGAAAACCTAAGACGTTATATCCCGCCTGTATATCGCCATTTTCTATACATTCATTATTTCATCATTACGGTATGTACGTATATTCATCTTTAATTATACTTACTTAATTTAATTTTATTATTTCTCTATATTTAGTTGATATTTAGATATAAAAATATGATAATTTTCATGTTCCAACTACAGTTGCATTAATACACATTGTAAAATTCATATCTTTATGATATGTACTCCAATGAAAATAAGACGTAAATCTGTTGAAATTTGTATTTTCTTATTAGAATTTGTATAGACATACACCTTTCCAAATTATAATAATCTAACACTCTTTGCAAGAAAGTATTTTTCAGCTTATCATCTCTGATTCCGCAACCATACTCACCGCGATTCCTCATGAATCATCTGCAAAACAACATTCATTGCTGTTTTTATTAGTAGAGTAATAAGAACAAATTTTACCTTATCTTGCAAATATTTCATTGATAACTGCTTTCGTGACAGCGTTATTTTATCTTCATCTCCGTTCATCATAACGATATGTATTTCCGCTACCGTATTTTGAATATCAATTTAATCGCTAATTTATCTACAATACTACTGGTTGAACCATTTTAAACACATATAAAAACGTATCAACACGCTCTATTGTTATGTGGTTACTGTGCATTGCGATGCATCTTTTGCACTGATTCGTCGAATATCCCAGCCGATACGATTTCATTTCATAAGTTTATTGTTTTCCATAAGTCCAGCACGAGTTTGTTTCTTACATTGTGCAACAAGGTTGGGAAATTTTAGCTAATAGGTGTTCTATATGACCCCTGAACACTTCCACAAAGGCGTTTTTCTAGGTTAGCTCGATAAGCGACATATTTGCAAATTTATCGAGTTAAATAGTGCTCAGGAAAAAAATTGTATTTTTTTCTATCATTCTATGTTTTTTTGGGAGCTGAATCCGAATTTCTTTTATTGCCAAAAAGTCATAAAACTATGCACTTTTCGATGTAGACCACTATATATAAAAATAAAGTACACTAAGTTTACAAAATAAACTGCTTCCGGGTTACGCCGTGTTTCAAGACAGTATTCAATTAGCTTTGAAGCAGCGAGCAACATGTTTCGCGAAACGTCAGCATTTACAAATCCTGACACACGGCATAACCCGGAACCAGATTATTTTCTAAATGATTCGGGCCATGAAACCCTACGTACTCCTTGTCACTAAATTGCTATAAAAAGCACCCTCAAGTATATTTTTTGGTTGAATGGTTTGGCCGCTCAAAAGAAGGCGAAATTTTCCTACATTATGTTATGTGCGTGTAATTACAAAAAAGCTTAGATTCTGATAAAACAAATTGCATAAGTTAATCAGTTATTTTGGCCAAACTGTGTAGCCGTTAGAGCGCGTTGAAATTCACATTACGCGAAACAGCGATAACAAGAGCCCTTCACCTAAAATTCAGTAGAAACTTATATTATTACTATTTATTTATTAACTATATATTTGCTCTTTTTAATTAATACTTAATGTATTATGTAATGTATTAAGTAATTTATTATTTTTTTGTGAATTTTCGGGCTCTTGGCTTAGCGGCTTCGCTTAGCTTAATATGACATAATATATCTACCCAATCTCGCGGGTACACGGTTTGGCCAATAAGTAATTAAGATTTGTAATTTGTAGGTCAACTAAGAAACTGGGTTTTACATAAAGTAGGTGAATTTGCTCTTCTTTCAGCGCGCTTAGTGGCCAAACCGTTCAACCAATTCTAATCTAAAGTTATTCTTTCCTGAAAAGTTCAAATGGAGGCAAAAATATCTCGGTAACCGGGTTTACAGCCTAGTAAATTGGAAAAATAGAGGCAGTTATGGCAATTATTTCTGTTGAAAAGACGATTGCACAGTCAAATAAAAAAGACAAACCACCAGAGAAATTTTTAAAATTGAAGCTGGATGTGTTTCTTTTACTTTAAACCATAAACTGACTTAAAATATAGAAAATCGGTATTGAAAACCCAGTCTAACAAATCTTAAAAATAAGTGAGAAATGTATTTATAATAAAAAACAATAAATAAAAAATATAATGATGTTGATTAAACAATAATGTGTTTTCCCAAATTCATACTTGTACTGACTGTTAAGCCTAGGCGCCCAGTAAGGACTTTTTAATCGCCGCAGATACAAATTTGCACCAGGTGTTTGGGCGCAGTTCTTTACAAACCGTGTGTATTATAACAGCTGATACATATTCGCTGTAAGGAGAAAGACAAGAGCAATAGAAACTTTTCCAAATTTAAATATGACGTAAATGGACCAGAAACATAGAATAAAAAATTCGCGGAATGACCTTAGTATAATGTCTCTATGCTCTTAAAGTTAATAAATAATTCTAGTTTTTATGTGAAATTTCGGCTAGCTACTATTATATTGATTGCATTGTGTGTGTAGTAGCTAGAAGAACCATGTAAATAAGCCACTAATCTTAAAGACATTAATAACACTAATGGGAGTCAAAATAAAAGTACCACCTGACAATGTCACTCAAACATTTTCCTAATTATAGGTAGATATTGTGACATCACAAGATGCCAATTTGGTATTGTTAATTTTAGAAAAATATAAAAATCTATGAAAAAGAAGTTCTAAATAACTTTTTTTGCCAAAATTTGAATGGTAGTTTTTCTACCACAGCCTTCTTTTTTAAACAGCAAAACTCTGATGTTAAAACTATGCCATGGATAAAAACTGGATAAAAATTTACCGAAGTTTTTAAGGAGGTTTTACATTATTTTGTGACATGTCATTAAAGTTGTGACTGACATTTTGTCCTTTAAATGCAATTTTGGTTTCTTTACTGTACCGGCCGTCAATTTTGATATTCAATAACTTTTGTTATCTTTGATCGATTTCTTAAGCATATGGTAAAAACTTCATCACTATTATGACATATTTTTGAATACTCGGTAAACAAAAATGATTATACTCAAGCAGAAGATACACAACTTCATGTAAACCTTTGCAATTTCAAATGCGGTTACACAAAAACTTTCCACATAATTGAAAGTCTTAGACCATTGTTTTAGTAACAGCAATAATTTAGTCGCAAAATACAGTTTTACCGGTGTTTCCGGTAGCAAAATAAAATGCAAAATTTTACCTCAAACTGTGTATCCTGATGAATTGAATTGAATTGGCTCAAATCTGGGGCCCTTGTTGTATTTTTGTTTATATAAACTCGGACTCAGATGTGAACGCCTTGCGAGGAGATCTGGTATAGATAGGTCTATCCGAATGGTTCTCCTTGAATGTACTGAGTTTGAATGCGCGCTAATATTCGGTCATGTCGTATACTCGCGCGAAGTCACAATTGATATCTTAATATTCGGGTGACAACAGCGCTCGACGCTGTTGACCGACCTTGGCATTTCGTTTGACCATTAGCTATTGTTTTGAGTGGTCAGTGATTACATAACTAGAGTATGCTCATCCGCTGTGACGGTACTGGGCTTTATCTTGAGGGCCTGGGCTTTATCTTGAGGGCCTACAGGACATTTGAGGATATCAGTCTCTTAAAAGACAGTTTATTATATAGCTTTGTGGTGAGCAAGTCTCCTTTATTTTACATTATCTATCTTCATCGAAAGGCCTACAATTTAGTGTAGCAAACACAGAAACATATTATTTAACTTTTTCTTTGCGTTTTGGTTTAGACCTGCAGCATAGGAATGAAACTATAAATGCGCCAACAATTACTGCACTACAGCCTAACACCACCACAAATAAAACAAGGTCGACCAATAAATTTTTATAAAAGCGCAAATTAACACAAACATTTCTCAGATGTGGCGCCCCGTTGAATTGTATAACGTATTCTATCCAATACATGTTTCCTTCCAAAGCCTTCGTACTCTGCATTGCCTTCGATAATATTTTAGCTTTCTCACCATACCTACAAACAATTATAACTAGGCTCTGAAATATCATCAAAATAACGTCTTACTTTGGCTTGGTGGTAACTTCCACCATTGCATTGTAAAGTTGGTCAGCAGTGTAATTCTTAAAATCAATCCTCAGTCCATAACCTGCGTGGACAGCCTGAGCAATATTGTAGGGTTGCTCTGCAAATACTGCGAACCCAATTATCGGCACCCCCAAATATATAGACTCAAATGTACTCAGGCGACCTCCGTAATGAAAGCTTTCACGTTCGGATGAGCTAAACAGAAATTACCAGTTGGTATCGCGGTTAAACAACATACTATATCTAACCTAAAACAGCTGTCTGTGGAAGCCACTTGAAAATTTTTATGTTATTCGATTTCCCTGGCAAATTTTCATCTTCAAACTTCCACAAGACCGGCTTATTCCATCTTTTGAACGCCGCCAAAATAGGCTTTAGTTTCTCCAGTGGGAGATCATTGCTTTTTAAATTTGATCCTAATGAGAAGAGTATCACTCCTTCTTTACTATCGTCCAGAAACTTCTTCAAATCAACTGGTAATTTGGTGTTATTCTTTATGTGAAGTCCACCAACTTCTTTCATATTAGGCATAAGTGGTATCGAGGCAGAAAATCCTGGATACGAATTCAGAAGGACGAATGAAGTGTTGTACATTAGATCGTAAACGTGAGGAGCATTAATGAAATAAGTCTGCATCAAAGCATTTTGTGGCGGTATTCCATACAGGTGAGTTATTAACTCTCCGCCAATTGCAGTGAAGGTATTGTGTAGCCTTTGGTAGAAAGTCATATTTGGTGTGTATGGAAGGAATTCGTTTACGATAAACGAACTTGGAGACGGGTTTCCAGTTAGTCGAGTAATCCATGGCGATGCTCCACCGGCTGATAAAATTAGGGTTGGTGCTTTGAATCTGTGACCAAAACCATAGAATGCTTCATTGAAGAAGCTTTCCATTACGACCAAATCAAAATGTTCATCAGAACTGATCAGAGCTTGGTCTTCTGTATTCCGAAATGTGGGCTCCACTAAATTCTCATCATACCTTTATCTATAATCGCTTTCGCTTCTGGTAAATAAATATCTTTATAGTTTTTAAGAGGAGCCTCCTGGGGAAATGGGCTGATCATTGTAACCTCATGGCCTCTTGCAACTAACTTTAAATATGAGATCTCCAAGAATGAAATGGCTGTAACAAGCCATAGGAAATATTCCGAGTATTCGCGCACATGATGCTAAGTTTAATAGCAAAGCTGATAGCACAATCTTTTTGAAACTGACCATTTCGTAGGTATCATTAGCGCTGCGTGTATGGTACGACTGAAAGCGTGCATGTAATTACTATTACTTAAGCTGTTATTATAACGATTTATAGTCGCAGCAGTAGTAGTAGATCTGACAGGACCGGCCTGTGGTAGGTACATTAATTTCCAAAGCAATATGATAATAAATTGATTTGTTGATTGATTGGTTTGTGTAATATTGAAGCATATACATATACCAGAGGTCTGACCAAAAGGTCACCACAGCGTTGGTAAAAGTATCGAGGTAAAATTTTCTCGACATCTCCATGACAAAAGGTAATGAAAAGTCATTCAGTTTCAGGAGATCTGAAAGTAGTTAACCCCTTCCCGCAGATACAACTCTGCATAGAATGATACAGAGATATAGTGTTGACTGACTATAGTTATAAATAAAGCAGCTGGAAGAGCTAATCATTGCGTGATATCACATATAGATTAAATAGTACATCGAATAACACTAATCTGCCCTGAATGCGATACCGGACTAAAAAAAAAACACTCTTGCATAAGGTTTTCGCAAAAAGTCAGGTCAAAATATATCTATTATCTATCAAAATATCCTAGAAAGTTCAAAAGTATCTCACATGGCAAACGTTCAACTTTGTTCTTTCACCTGAAAGGCTGAAAGTGTGTACACAAAAGATTTCGAAACAATTACAATGATCCTTTAAAAGGGATTCGGGTGCTTCCATAAAACAGACAACGAAAAACTTAATAAAATCAGAACAACTAAAACTAGAAATTTTGCATCTTCAGAATGATATTGTACTAAAATCCTATATTATACTAAATGGAAAGAAAACTATTCATTCTTAAAAATAGCAGCATACCTGACTGTAAAGAAAGAAGCAAAATGTTTTGTCGGTTCAACATAATTGATCGAATTATCGTTTTCAACCATGAATATCAGGTAAAGATCTCGGCTTACAAATGAGCATCTTGATGATTGTTGACCAACATGAAGGGACTGACCAACGACTGCAATGCTAAACATCACATTGTCTTACACTTTGTATACAGGGTGTCTCAACAGTGCGATCTCGGAAGATTGTGCTTCTGTTAATGAACATATTTTAAAACTGATTTCGCTCATATATACAGAACATCGAGGCGCTCATTTTAAAATTATTAACGTGTGAACAGGTGGTTCCAGAAGGTAGTACCAACCCAAACTTAAGTTTTTTTTTAATGGAACAACCTATATCTCGGCACAATTTTGAATTCCTCGCAGATTTTTCCGTAATGAAAAATAACATTACCTACCCGAAACTATACTTACTGATTATATTTTTAGGAAACCACAATCTAAGAATTTTTTTATACATATCTCAATGCCTGTTCCACAAGGACCAACCATATCTCCCCTTCTATACAACATATTTTGCTACGACATATATGATCCCCATCCGAACATCTTTAATCTTCAACTTTACGCCCTTTTGTATGCTGACGACACCGCCTTAATATCCCATCCCCGTTCTCTAGATCAGTTACTCATCTTAAACTGTAAAGCCTTGTTACACGGAATCTTTACCTGGTCTAATGGGGAATAAAAATAAACCCGCAAAAAACACAATTTCTTGTTCCCTTCCATCGTATCCATGATAGCTCCCCCTCGATCCTAATCAGCAACACCACGATTACTCCCAACCGAAACTGCAAGTACCTCGGAATGTTGATAGACCCAAAACTAGAGTTCTCAGCACACACCAAGCAAGCAAAGATAAAAGTTAAAACAAGAGCAACCCACTTCAGATTCCTCACGTACAAAGACGGGGGAATAAGTATAGCAGCTACTGTTCACATCTACCGAACTATATGTCGTCCTATCCTAGACTACGGCTGCCTCCTATTCAACGACATACCCCAACAGGCAACCAACAACATCAGCGTTGGAGAATGATGCGCTCTGCGCAGCATCACCAGACTACGTTACCCCAACAATCCTCTCCACAATCCCTCGAATGAACTGTACAATTCAACAAACATTATCCCAATTACCACCAGACTAAAAACAATAGCCATGAATGTATCCAAAAAATTCATAGAAACCCTATTCCACATGTTCCTAAGAAAATCCACAACTACGCATGTCCCACCCCAAACCCACAACCTTCGACACCATCAAGAACCTTAAGGAATTATAGTCCTAGATATGCCATAGATGAGAATACCGGGCTGAAAGACTCCGGTCCATGGCCATTTCCAGGCGAGAAGAACACTTAATTATATCCGATTTTGTAACATGTATTGTATTTGTATATATAGTTTTCTGGAAATAAATGTATTCTATCTACTATTTATGAATGTCCCACTATACATAATATTGCTTTGAAAGCAATGTTGGTGGCCGCAGCACTACCACTATTTCACGATATGCTCTCGGGAACAAAATGCGTGATAAAACATGCCAAGGAATTCCGATAATCGTTAAAATAACTTAAGCATAAATATTAGATCGCCATTTATCTGGTGCATCAGTTGCAATTAATAGGCTAAGTCAACAATAACATCGAGGTAACATGTAAAATAATATTATAACTACTAAAGTATCAAACACTTTTATTCACTAACGTACACATATAAAAGCAGAATCAATGCCTTATATATCAATAACCTGTACATTATTCTATGAGCAAGTAATGTAAGCAATTACTCGCGAGAACGAAGTTTTGAGGAACACGGATTATCTACAATTTAACTACAGTTTAAACTTCTTTATCTTACTCTCCTGGTGAATCACAGAAACATATTATTTAAGTTTTTCTTTGCGTGTTGGTTTAGACCTGCAGCATAAGAATGAAACTATAAATGCGCCAACAATTACTGCACTACAGCCTAACACCACCACAAATAAAACAACGTCGATCAATAAATATTGATAAAAAGGCAAGTTAACACCAAAATTTCTCAGATGTGGCGCCCCGTTGAATTGCATAACGTATTCTATCCAATAAATGCTTTCTTCCAAAGCGTTCCTACTCTGCATTGCCTTCGATATCATTTTAGCTTTCTTGGCATACCTAAAACAATTATAACTAGACTCTGAATTGTCATCAAAATAACAAATTTACTTTGGATTTGTGGTAACTTCCACCATTGCATTGTAAAGTTGGTCAGAAGTGTAATTCTTAAAATCAATCCTCAGTCCATAACCTGCGTGAATAGCCTGAGCAATATTGTAGGGTTGCTCTGCAAATACAGCGAACCCAATTATCGGCACCCCGAAATATATAGACTCCAATGTACTCAGGCGACCTCCATGAGTAATGAAAGCTTTCACGTTCGGATGAGCTAAACAGAAATTACCAGTTCGTATCGCAGATTAAACAACATACCATATCTAACCTAAAACAGCTGTCTGTGGAAGCCACTTGGAAATTTTGATGTTATTCGATTTCCCTGGCAAATTCTCATCTTCAAACTTCCACAAGACCGGCTTATTCCATCTTTTGAACGCCGCCAAAATAGGCTTTAGTTTCTCCAGTGGGAGATCCTTGCTTTTTAAATTTGATCCCAATGAGAAGAGTATAACTCCTTCTGTACTATCGTCCAGAAACTTCTTCAAATCAACTGGTAATTTGGTGTTGTTCTTTATGTGAAGTCCACCAACTTCTTTCATATTAGGCATAAGTGGTATCGAGGCAGAAAATCCTGGATACGAATTCAGAAGGACGAATGAAGTGTTGTACATTAGATCGTAAACATGAGGAGCATTAATGAAATAAGTCTGCATCAAAGCATTCTGTGGCGGTATCCCATACAGGTGAGTTATTAGCTCTCCGCCAATTGCAGTGAAGGTATTGTGTAGCCTTTGGTAAAAAGTCATATTTGGTGTGTATGGAAGGAACTCGTTTACGATAAACGAACTTGGAGACGGGTTTCCAGTTAGTCGAGTAATCCATGGCGATGCTCCACCGGCTGATAAAATTAGGGTTGGTGCTTTGAATTTGTGACCAAACCCATAGAATGCCTCATTGAAGAAACTCTCCATAACGATCAAATCAAAATGTTCCTCAGAATTGATCAGAGCTTGGACTTCCTTATTCTGAAATGTAGCCTCCACGATTGGATAGGCGAACCCAAATACCATCATCAGTTTTGACAAAGATGACAGCTTGTCGAAATCGAAAAAAATCGCTCCAGCTTCTTTCTCTAAAAGCATAGAAATACAAATAACATTCAATAACTAATTTGTCGCCATACCTTTATCTATAACAGCCTTCGCTTCTGGTACATAAACATCTTTATAGTTTTCAATATTAGCCTTCTGGGGAAACGGGTTGATCACTGTAACCTCATGGCCTCTTGCAGCTAATTCCTTGAATATGGTCTCTCCAAGAATGAAATGACTATACGAAGCGAAGGGAAATATTCCGAGAATCCGCGCACATGATGCAAAGTTTAACAGCAGCGCTAATAGCAGAATCTTTTTGAAGCCGATCATTTCTTATCATTGGCGCTGAGTGTTATGAGACGACTGCGAGCGTGTACGTAATTACAGCAGAATCTTTTTGAAGCCAATCACTTCCTGTTATTAATTTCGCGTGTTATGGGACGACTAAGAGAGTCGTTACTATCATTTAAACTGGTATGATAGCAAATTATAGAAGCAGCAATAGTAGTTGATCAGGACTGGCTTGAGGCTTGAGGAACATTGAAGAAATTGATCTAAAATAACTTTTTGTGAGGTGGTGATGGGCTAATAGATGGAGAGAGAGTCTAAGATGCAAAAAGGTTCCGGGTTTGCCTTCAATTTGAGTAACAAAATTGTAACAATTACACCATCCATGTGAAGAGAAGGCTTCCCAAGTAACAACCACTTACTCCAAGCCTTGCTTCTGAAAATGAAACGTTAATTTCTTCTGATTAAGAATGAAGGGTAATAACATAGCACACCAGAGGTGCGTTGATTTCCAAGAGATGTAAAGACCTAAAGATCTTTTTGAACTCCGTCGCGCAGATTCAACTCTGTGTACAATAATACACAGATTAAACTATCGTCAAAGATAAAAGAATTATAAGATACGTCACTAGACAAGAAAACGCGGTTCGAGAGTGAGATAGATTTGGTCAACGAAAAGATGGCTACCAACAGCTGATTGTGTTTGTATACTAGCGGATGACATCGGGTGACATAACCTTACTTTGGTGTTTAAGTTTATTGGATTGTGCAAGATTGTGTATGCAGTGTTTAGCATTTTAATGAGTGATCAGTTTGTTAATATTCCATTTATGCGACTATCGGAGACGTTTTATTTTATTTATATATGTGAATATTGATTTGTTTTCATTTGCATTACATAACCTCTAATGTCGGTAATGGTCGGTAAAGTTGCCGCCCATCGTGCATTGTATTCGTTAGTTTAAAAGTCCCGCCAATTCCCGCATCGTTTGGTCAACGATTTAAAGCCCACATGCGTTCAAGGTCAACGAATGTGGACCCCACTAAATCAACGGAGCCGATCCGAAGCGTCGTATCTTTCTATTCTCTTATCTTTGCTATCGTGTTGACTAGGGGAATACTAATAATAATACAGCTGCAAGAACAGTCATTCTGTTACATTGTTATGTTTACTCTCTTTGATAATATTATTGTGGCAACATGTAGATTAAATAGTATATAAAAGGAGATATTACATAATATATGAAAGAAGTGTCACAGTAAACAAGGTAATTCTTAACTGGAAACGAAAAATTAAGTGCTAGACTCAGTATCAAATTCTATGCGAAAACAACAAAATATTTTTTCCCCATTTTCTAGATATTTGACATTCAAGTTTTATCGCATCGGTAAATTAATAAACAAAAGGAACAAAAAATAAAAAAAATAATTTCTGGCCTAGCCAAACTCCCTAATTATCTAAGAATTGACACTGAGAATTTCATCAATTTTGAAGCTTAAATAACGCGGTTAATAGAAAAGGCGTTTTAGCACAGATAGAACAGCGTCTTAAATAATAATATAATAAAATACAATTATAAAATGATAAGAAAAGGTTGACATATCTACATATTGACGCAAACCAACAATGTACTAGAAAAAAGAGAGGTAAAAAGAAATAAAAGAGGGGCAAAAACTGATCCTCATGGGACTCCAATCTGTCTTTCCTGTTCGCTAAAAAGGATTTCACAAATTGGGGAGTAGGTACTTCCATTAACACACTACACTAGAATTAGAATTTCCCTCAAATAGTTTTCACTAGTTTACCTTACGATATCCCACTGATTCCTTTCCTAGCATGACACAGAAAGAAAAACTCTTAGTAGAAGATACAAAATTATTTATTAAGTCACAAATAAATACACACGTAACTATTAAGCACACATCACTGCACCTTTACTTTTCGTTTAGGTGTAGATTTAGATTTAGATTTCAATTTTTTACACACCCTCAATATTACATACAATATTAAAGCATCGACACTTATTCCTAGCACCACGACAACCAAAATAACATCCACCATCAAGTATTGATACCAAGGTAAATTAACACCGAAACTTCTCAGATGTGGAGCACCCTTGAAGTCCAATACATACTCAACCCAATAAACAGCTTCCTGCAGTGGATCTTTCTTCTGCATAGCTTTTGATAAAATCTTCGCCTGGTTCTTATACCTAAAAACAAATGTATCCTATGCTTAGGTCACCTTTTAAGCCAACAACTTACTTTGGATTGGTAGAAATTTCAACTAGGGCGTTGTAAAAAGTCTCAGCTGTCAATTCCTGGAAATCCATCAATGTACCATAACCTGCATGGACAGCCTGCGCAACATTGTATGGTTGCTCAGCAAATATAGGAATTCCAATTATCGGTACACCGAAATACAGCGATTCTAACGTACTTAAACGACCACCATGGGTTATAAAAGCTTTGACGTTTGGATGGGCTAAAGGAAAACAATAAATAATTGGTCTAATTGAAGACAGTTAGCCGTACTAACCCAAAACAGCTGTTTGGGGAAGCCACTTTGCGATTTTAATATTATCAGCCTTTTCTGGTAAGTTCTCATCTTCAAATTTCCACAGAATTGGTTTACCCCATCGTTTGAACGCCGACAAGATGGCAGCTAGTTTCTCAGGTGGAAGATCTTTGCTCTTCAGGTTTGATCCCAGTGCAAAGAATATAACTCCATCCTTGCTGTTGTCTAAGAATTTTTTTAGATCAGCTGGTAGTGCGACGTTTTTGTTGATGTGGATTCCCCCTACTTCTATCATGTTTGGTGTCAGTGGTACAGGAGCGTTGAAGCCCGGTTGAGAATTCAGGAGAACTAATGACGTATTGGACATGAGATCGTACATATGGGGAGCATCTGGGAAATAGGTATGCATCAGAGCATTTTGTTTAGGGAAGGAGTACAAATGGGCTATCAGTTCACCAGTGACAGCGGTAAGAGCGTTGCTAAACCTTTGGCAGAAGTCCATATTTGGAGAATAAGGCACGAATATATCCGGGATGAACGAAGGTGGTGAAGGATTTCCGGTTAATCTATTAGACCAACTGGACGCACTGGACGTTGAAAATATCACCACTGGTGCCTTAAACTTATGAGCAAATCCAAAGAATGCTTCGTTCAGGAAAGTTTCCATCACTATTAGGTCAAACTCTTCGTTGGAGTTAATCAAATCTTGAACATCCTTATTTTCAAAAGTAGCTTCCGCCATTTGATAACCCATATGGCTGACAAAGATCATTTTGGCGAAGGCTGGCATATTTCCAAATTTAAACTTCGACGCAGAAGACCTATCTAATATTTAACGCATAATAACTACTGGCTATCTCAAGGTTGTTTAATTATTTCTACATACCTTCCATAAGGACCATAATTTCAGGAAGATTAATATCCCTGTAATTTTTCACTGGTGTCTTCTGCGGGAAGGGACTGATCATGGTAACTTGATGCCCTTTTGCTGCCAGTTCCTTCAATAGTGCTTCGCCCAGAATAAAATGGCTGTGCGATCCCATTTGAAATATTCCAAGAATTCGAGCACATGTTGCAAAATTTACTAGGAGAACTAGTGCGAAAATAGTCTTAAAGATGATCATTATGCGTTGCTTCTCGCCCAAGCAACAAAACTATCGAATATGGACATTGATTGCCACTCAGACACCCAATTTATAGATTACTATTATCTCATAATTACAGGTGATGAGATTTTTTGTTTTGATAAGGGTGAGTAGTATGGAGGGGAAGTGCATTTGACACGTGCGAGTTATTTTCCATACTTGATTATGATATTTGTAAATTGTCAATGAAATATTTCAACCGACGTTCATTTTCTAGAAATAATAACTCCGACTCTGTAGAGTATAATAACACTAATAACAATTTTAATTATCACGAACATATATATTCATTTACTTATCATTATTGTATTGCAGTTCAGCTAGTCATCCATAAATTTCTCTAAAAAATTTAGTTAAAACGCTGTGTTTATTTGGTTGATTATATTATGATATTTCGTCATTTGACGTGCAGATAGCGAAGATTCGTCCCTGATATGTAGAATATCCAAAACATAAGAGGATTATTTCGTAACATTGCGTGGTAGCGTAGTTTTGAATTACATAATGATTTGTATTAATATGCAGGTGATACGACTGAAAATCTTAATCCAGAATATCTCTTTGTGTGTGTGTTAAAGTATGTCGTTTAAATTTAAAAGTTTTGATTCTCAAAAATACCAACACGTGATGAGGCGCAAACTTGATGCGTTTTACTTCTTCTTTTACTTCTTATCATGACAGGATTAGATTGACCGTTTCCAGAAAAGCTCTTGAATCCTCTATAACTTTGTGTTTCATGTATTGAGTCTAAAGAGGGTAGTGTTAGAATAAACTGTTCCTTTGTTCATGTAAATGCATTAGGCATTTACATTCTTCTGTATTTTGATAATAAAACCTGCCTTGTCTTTAGATTTAGAACATGATTATAGATTTTGAAATTTTATCCGTCTTTCCCTCTTTTGGTTTAAAATATGTGCACTCGATAACTCATTTGGAGTCCAACTAATATAACACGAGCCAGCAATGCGAAGCAAAATAATAAACATCGGTAACATTAGTAATAACATTAGTTGAAATTCATTGAGTTGCCAGAGAAAATGGTAAAAACGGTCGAATAAAGTAACAAAGTATATAAACAGTAAATATAGATACAAAAATTGAACCATTATAACCGTTTTCATCAAGCATGCGATAAAAATCCTTAATATCAAATTCATCATCAATATAAAGGCAGCAATATTAAGTTAAAATTCTGGAATTCATTATCAAAAGTTTTTTACCCAATTATCGGCACCCCGAAATATATAGACTCTAATGTACTCAGGCGACCTCCATGAGTAATGAAAGCTTTCGCGTTCGGATGAGATAAACAGAAATCACCAGTTGGTATGGCAGCTTAAACAACATGCTATATCTAACCTAAAACAGCTGTCTGTGGAAGCTTGAAGATTTTGGTGTTATTCGATTACTATAGTAAATTCTCATCTTCAAACTTCCACAAGACCGGCTTAATCCATCTTTTGAACGCCGCCAAAATAGCCTTTAGTTTCTCCAGTGGGAGATCCTAGGTTTCTAAATTTGATCCCAATGAGAAGAGTATAACTCCTTCTGTACTATCGTCCAGAAACTTCTTCAAATCATCTGGTAATTTGGTGTTATTCTTTATGTGAAGTCCACCAACTTCTTTCATATTAGGCATAAGTTGTATCGAGGCAGTAAACCCTGAATACGTATTCAGAAGGACGAATAAAGTGTTGTCATTATCGTAAACGTGAGGAGCATTATTGAAATAAGTCTGCATCAAAGCATTTTCTGGGGGTATCCCATATAGGTGAGTTATTAACTCTCCGCCAATTGCAGTGAAGGTGTTGTGTAGCCTTTGGTAGAAAGTCATATTTGATGTGTATGGAAGTAAACAAAGTCGATTAATCCATGGCTATCCTCCACCGGCAGAGAAAATTAGGGTTGGTACTTTGAATTTATAACGAAAACCATAGAATGCTTCATTGAAGAAACTCCAGGCAGAAAATCCTGAATACGAATTCAAAAGGGCGCATGAAGTGTTGTATATTAGTTTGTAGACGTGAGGAGCATCTGGGAAATAATTCTGTATCAAAGCATTTTGTGGGGGAATCCCATATAGGTGAGTAACTATATCGCCGCCAATTGCAGTGAAGGTATTGTGTAGCGTTTGGTACAAAGTCATGTTTGGTGTGTGTGAAAGAAAATCGTTTACTCGAACTTGGAGACCATCCATCACGATCAAATCAAATTTAAGTTCATCAGAATTTATCAAAGCTTGGACTTCTTTATTCTGAAATGTAGCCTTCGTGACACCATAACCAAGACCAAATAGCATCTTCAGTTTCGTCAAAAATGGCAATTATAGAACTCTAAGAAAATCGAGCCACGTTCTTTCTCTAAAAAGTACAATTACAAATAACAGCAAAAGCTAATTTGTCGGCATACCTTTAGCCATATTAGGCTTTGCTTCTGGTAAACAAATATCTTTATAGTCTTTACGAGGAGCCTTTTGGGGAAATGGGCTGGTCACCTGAAAATCATACCTGCTTGCAGCTAATTCTTTAAATATGGCATTTCTAAGAATGAAATGGCTATAAGAAGCCACGAGAAATATTCCAAGAATTCTCGCACATGATGCCAAATTTAATAGAAGCGCTAATAGCAGAATCTTTTTGAAGCCGATTATTTCCTATAATTAGCTCTGAGTGTTATGGGACCACTAAGAGCACCGTTATTGTCACTTAAGCATGTGTGATAACGACCTATGGTAGCAGCAGTAGTAGTATATCAGGACCGAATTGACGAGACTATAGTAATTTGCAAAGTGCGAAGAAATTGTACTAAAATACCTTTTTCGCAGACAAAAATAACCCAAGTTGGCCTCCTTACCATCCTTGTGAAACGACGGCTTCCAACGTTTACTTGTTGGTTAAAAATAACATAGAACACCGAAAATCTGTTCATTTTCAAGAGAATTAAAGGTTATTGAACTCTTTGCTCACTCAGTCTCATAATTTAACTGAAAGTTACATGATAATTGTTTTTTCGATCCGCTCTTGTTTTCTAGAGATTTGACATTAATTTTTTATGATTGCGATAAATTAATAGACAAGAGATAAGGAAGATAAGGTAGAATCTACAAAAAAAAAACTATTAATGGAGTTACCAAAACTGATGAATCAAAAACCATGTAGAAAGAATATAGCGATAGTTTAAGGTGGTGAGGGTGAGGCGGGTGAGGTGTATGACTCCGCACATGATGGGGAGTCATGTGGTATAGGAGCGTCGAAGCTGTGGACCGGAGCTCCAGGTCCAATATAACAATATAACTGAAGATTTGTTATGGTGCAAGACTCAAAATATGAGGAACATGTTCTAATTCAAGCTAACAACGCAAAATACTTGATAAGTAGGCTATCGTGTACTCTGTCGTGTAATTTTCGTTCGTTGCTAATTTCTTCTGGCTTCACATTTATTGAAACGGCAGCAAAGACCGAACGGAAAATACGCTATCACGTATTTTTTTAGTTTTACCAGAATGTTATGCTGATCGAGCATGCATTTCACTGCTCTGTTCCCATCAATATAATTGATGTGCTTGCGCCATTACAACATACTCTATATGGGGTTGATATTCCGAAGTCTGTCAGTAGTATCGATTTCTCCGACACCCATAATGCAAAATGAAGTGTTTTTTCTTGTGAAGCAACATAAAATTAAGTAATGCCTCATCGACCGTCCTGTATTGTCCTATTTGGAAAATTGCAATCATATATGGACTAGCTATGTAAGATGCAAAATATCAGAGAGGTCGAAAGAAATAAAAGACTATACTGTGGGACTACACTGTCCTACTACATCCTTTCCTAGCATGACACAGAAAAAAGACTTCGTATAAAAAAAGCTGTTAGTATAAGAAAAAATATTTAGTAACATACAAATAAATACACAGGTAAGTATTAAGCACACATCACTTTACCTTTTCTTTTCGTTTAGGTTTAGTAGGTTTAGATTTAGATTTTTTACACACCCTCAATATTACATACAATATTAAAGCATCAACACTTATTCCTAGCACCACGACAACCAAAATAACATCCACCATCAAGTATTGATACCAAGGTAAATTAACACCAAAACTTCTCAGATGTGGAGCACCCTTTAAGTCCAATACATACTCAACCCAATAAACAGCTTCCTGCAGTGGATCTTTCTTCTGCACAGCGTTTGATAAAATCTTGGCGTGGTTCTTATACCTAAAAACAATTTAGTTTATGCTTAAGTCACCTTTGAAGCCAACAACTTACTTTGGATTGGTAGAAATTTCAACAAGGGCGTTGTAAAAAGTCTCAGCTGTCAATTCCTCGAAATCCATCAATGTACCATAACCTGCGTGGACAGCCTGCGCAACATTGTATGGTTGCTCAGCAAATATAGGAATTCCAATTATCGGTACACCGAAATACAGAGATTCTAACGAACTCAAACGACCACCATGGGTTATAAAAGCTTTGACGTTTGGATGGGCTAAAAGAAAACAATAAGTAAGTTGTGTAATTGAAGACAAGTAATTATACTAACCCAAAACAGCTGTCTGGGGAAGCCACTTTGCGATTTTAATATTATCAGCCTTTTCTGGTAAGTTCTCATCCTCAAATTTCCACAGAATAGGTTTGCCCCATCGTTTAAACGCCGACAAGATGGCAGCTAGTTTCTCAGGTGGAAGATCTTTGCTCTTCAAGTTTGATCCCAGTGCAAAGAATATAACTCCGTCCTTGTTGTTGTCTAAGAATTTTTTTAGATCAGCTGGTAGTGCCACGTTTTTGTTGATGTGGATTCCCCCTACTTCTATCATGTTTGGTGTCAGTGGTACAGGAGCGTTAAAGCCCGGTTGAGAATTCAGAAGAACTAATGACGTATTGGACATGAGATCGTACATATGGGGAGCATCTGGGAAATAGGTATGCATCAGAGCATTCTGTTTAGGGAAGGAGTACAAATGGGCAATCAGTTCACCAGTGACAGCGGTAAGAGCGTTGAGGAACCTTTGGCAGAAGTCCATACTTGGAGAATAAGACACGAATGGATCAGGGATGAACGAAGGTGGTGAAGGATTTCCGGTTAATCTATTAGACCAACTGGACGCACTGGACGTTGAAAATATCACCACTGGTGCCTTAAACTTATGGGCAAATCCATAGAATGCTTCGTTCAGGAAAGTTTCCATCACTATTACGTCAAACTCTTCGTTGGAGTTTATCAACTCTTGGACATCCTTATTTTGAAACGTAGCTTCAGCCACTCTGTATCCTAGATTGCTGACCAAGATCATTTTGGCGAAAGCTGGCATTCTTCCAAACTTAAACTTTGAGACAGAAGACCTATCTAAAATTTAACGCATAGTAACTACTGGCCGTCTCAAGATTGTTTAATTATTTATACATACGCTCCATAAGGACCATAACTTCAGGAAGATTAATATCCCTATAATTTTTCAATGGTGTCTTCTGTGGGAAGGGACTGATCATGGTAACTTGGTGACCCTTTGCTGCCAGTCCCTTTAATAATGATTCGCCTAGGATAAAATGACTGTGCGATCCCATTTGAAATATTCCAAGAATTCGAGCACATGTTGCAAAATTTACCAGGAGAACTAGTGTGAATACAGCCTTAATAATGCTCATTTTGTACTGGCTTCTTGCTGAAGCGACAGTATTATCGCATGTGTTCGTTGATGGCCAGTCAGACTCTATTTATAGATTACTGTTATCTCATAATTACAGGTGATGAGATTTTTTTGTTCTGATAACGGTTAGTAGTATGGAGGGGAAGTGCATTTGACACGAATTTTTTCCATACTTGATAATGATATTCGTCAATTTTCAATGAAATATTTCAACCGTCGTTTATTTTGCGTTCCCAAAATAGTCCGACTCTGTAGAGTGTAATAATACTAATGACAATTTTAATTATTATCACGAAGATATGTTTATTTATTTATCATCATTGCAATGCTGTCACCCGTAAATTGCACTACAAAATGTAGTTAAAAACTCTATTTTTATTTGGTAATTATATTATGATATTTCATCATGTTACGTGCAGACAACGAAGATAGCGTCACACTGATATCTAGAAAATCTAAAACACGAGAGGAATATTTCGTAACATTGCACGGTAGGTTACTTTTGAATTACATAATTATTTCTATTAATTGAATACATCCATGTTATTACAAACGAGAACATTATATGGAAATGTGTAAATAAAAAAAAAAACATTACTCTTTTGTTCCGATAAATTTTAATGTTATAAGAAAGATTGTCCCATTTGCACTATAAGTGCATATTATGATTCACCAACTTAGATAATGTAAAATATTTTCAAAGAACAGTAAGATTAAAGAGAAACTCAAAGACAATCCTTGCGGATTACAAAGCAAAACTTAGGTATGTAAGCTTGATACAATTTATCTTGTGACTCTTTAGCACTTTATCGCTAACACAAAGTACAAAAAATATAGATCTTCTAATAAGGTATGTAATAGTACAACTGATAGTAGATACTAGCTGATAGTAATTGGAATATTCATTATTTGTCTAGCAGTCTTTTGATAAGGCTAATTTTTAAAAGAGCCCGGAGAGAGCAAGCGCCTATATGCAACAACGGTAGAGATTGTTCCAATTTTCTCGCGTTTTTTTGCTGACATGTATATTATGTCTATTGGCCATGCCTTCTTTAATTAACTTGGTTAATAGTGCATAAAATAAGGAAGGTATTAATTTCAGTAATCTTTATCTAAGTTTTCCGTGATAAATTGAACTTCAAGAAATAGACGATATTTAAAAAGACAATTTAATATAATAGACATCTAAAAATGAATTCACAAATACAAAAATATTTTAGTAGAATTTATGATTTAGTAGAAGAACAAACAGGAATGCGAAATTAAGTGAGTATGGTCTAGTGTGTACAGATTTCCAGAGAGCATTCGATTCGGTGAGTCATGAGAAGTTAGTCATGGCAGGCACTACAAAAAGCAAATGTGTCTAAAAGATACATGCACATTATAATAATAATAATAATAATCTACGCCTTAACATCCCCTAACAGCTTTCGCCACTACGGGGGCATCGGTAGGCCCAAATTATCATTATTATAGCCCGCGTCTGTGGCACGACTGGCACGTCTTAAGAAAACATTTATCATGGAAATGCCTCTAAAAGTAAAGAAACAATTATTGATTAAAATAAAAACGCAACAAAACAATGTTGTATACCCCTATACAGACTCAGTGCCATTTCATGTGTTTTGTGTTAGATTAGTTAGTGAGTTATGTTATTCGAATCAATATTGTAAATGTGTTTGTTTTTGTACGACGCTCACAATAGTTCCCGCGTATTTGTATTGAGGTTGGTACTATCCAGGTTGACTCGCGCGGTTCCGGAAACTACCCCGAACAAGCTCGGGTCAACTACCAACGCTCAACCCCTAACAGAGGTCTCTTTGCGAACAGACCGTTTTACGTGTATCAACAACCCCCAAATTGTACAAGCCGCATCCAAGAGTTGAAGCATCCATCTCTGCAAACAGCAGCAACCGCGCCGTAAAGTCAAGTTTACACGGGTCATGTATAATGGTCAAGTAAAGTATAACGTTCAAGTTGAATGGTGTAAACAGTTTGGGTAAAGTCAAGTATCGACTTGCGTCATGTAGTGACGCAAGTAAAGTTGTTCTGCACGGTGGACAAGTAACTTGACTTGACTACTACCCCCACTACCGGTTTAATCGCTTGAACGCGCACTTGACTGTGCACTTTACTAATGTAAACAGATGGGAGGCAACTATCAGCAGCGAGAAGCATTTTAAGTTTAATTGCGTGTTTGTGTTTACCGAGATCAAGTGGTCAGAGGAAGAGATACTTAAATTTGGAAGTCTACTGCGATAAAGATTGCTTGTGGGAAAAAGTAACGCCAATTACTGTAATAAAAGTGTCAGTAAAGCTGCGGAGGAAGACGTCATAAAAAGAATGGGAAAGGAAGGTTCATCCAAGAGATGATTTGGTAAATTAATTAAACAATTTTGTGCCACAGCGCGATTAGCAGCCATGTTTACAGACTTTACTTGACCTACTTGGTATTTCTCTACTTGAAGCTTATGTAAACGCGTTTGATCAAACTGTAATTGAGTCAAGTCAAGTAGAACAAAACCACGCAAGTGCAAAGGCAAGTTACCTGCGCCGTCACATGAACCGTGTAAACTAGACAGCTAATTCGTATCCATACCCAAGTATCTATCGCTGTGAGCGTCGGTTGTTATTATTTTAAATATACAATTTAAAACCACTGCGTCGTATTATTATCAATCACGAAGAAAAACTGTCCAGGAAAAGGATCGTTTAATCAAACGATTAAACACAGCACGCGCTTTCAAACAAATAATCAAACAGGTTCTACAACAACAACATGGAACGAAGTATTCTGGGTAAAACATGGAAAGACAAACTTCGAATAGCGGAAACGAAAAACTAACTAAGACAGCCGACGTTGTCACAGCAAAAACCCTGAAATGGAGTTGGGCTGGGCTTATCATGAGAAGAAATGGTTGTGCTAGAGATGTAACTGATTGGATAAGGTTGAATAGTAGCAGAAGGAGAGGGTGCCAAAAGACTAGATGGGCGGATGAAATTATAAAAGTAGCAGGTGAACCAAAGCTGGTCAACCAACACAGTTGGCTATTTCCGCATTTTCTGCCAATCACCGACGCCGAGGGCAGGCTACACACAACCAGGAATTTCGTCGAACTGAAGGAATGAGGACTGAAGGCGACATGCAGAGGCCTGCCTAATATACCAGGACAGTCGATTTTACACCGAGCAGAGATTTGAACCCGGGCCTCCGGCGTAGATAACACCGCTCTAACCTATACGCCAAATCAAGTTGGTTGATACTGCATGGAAGGTATTAATGTAAGTAACCTTTATTTAAGTTTATCGTGACAAACTCATCTTCAAGAAATAGACGATATTAGAATAGTGAGTTTAATATAATAGACTTTTCAATTAATAAATACATATTATGTAACCTTTAGTTTAGTTTTCGGTGTAGATTTTTTACATAACTTAAACATAATATACACAACGACAATACTGCTACATATTGCGATTGCCACTCCAAATAAAATAACGTCCAGCAGCAAGTATTGATACCAAGGCAAGTTAACACCAAAACTTCTCAGATGCGGGGCTCCCTCAAATTCCATGACATACTCCACCCAATATACAGCTTCCTCTAAAGCATTTTTCTTCTGCATCGCTTTCGATAAAATTTTAGCTTGTTCCTTATAACTGAAAACAAATACATTTTATGTTTAGATCGCAATTATCGTCAAAAACATACCTTGGATTGCTTGTAATTTCAACAATAGCGTTGTAAAGAGTCTCATCCGTCAAATCTTGGAATTCCAACAATGTTCCATAACCTGCGTGCACTGCCTGTGCAATATTATAAGGCTGCTCAGCAAACATAGGAATACCAATTATTGGCACCCCGAAATAAATGGACTCCAAAGTACTTAAACGTCCACCATGGGTTATAAAGGCTTTGACGTTTGGATGAGCTAAAAGAAAACCATATCTAGGTACTCGAATTAAAGAAATTTACTCATATTAACCCAAAACTGCAGTTTGAGGAAGCCAATTTGAGATTTTAATGTTGTCAGCCTTTTCCGGTAAGTCCTCCTCTTCAAATTTCCACAAAACAGGCTTACCCCATCTTTTGAACGCCGACAAGATGGCCTTCAGTTTCTCAGGTGGTAGATTTTTGCTCTTTATGTTTGATCCCAGCGCAAACAATATGACTCCCTCTTTGCTGTCGTCTAGGAATTTCTTTAACTCATGAGGTAGTGTAACGTTTTTGTTGATGTGAATTCCTCCTACTTCCTTCATGTTTGGCGTAAGTGGAACTGATGCGCTGAAGCCTGGGTGAGAATTCAGTAGAACGAATGATGTATTCGACATCAAATCGTACATGTGAGGAGCATCTGGGAAATACTTATGCATCAACGCATTCTGCTTTGGTAAAGCGTACAGATAGGCCAACAATTCAGAAGCGACTGAGGTGAGCGCATTATAGAATCTTTGGCAGAAAGTCATATCTGGCGAATAAGGTAGAAATGGCAAAGCCACGAACGAAGGTGGTGATGGATTTCCTGTTAATCTGTTCGTCCAACCCGACGGTCCACCGGTCAAAAATGAAATAAGAGGGGCCTTGAATCTGTGGGCAAAACCAACGAAGGCTTCGTTGAGGAAAGACTGCATTATAACTAAGTCAAACTCTTCATTGGAGTTAATCAGATTTTGGACTTCAGTGTTATTCAAAGTAGCTTCAACCATCCTCGCGCCAAAAATGGGAATCATGAGCATTTTGACAAATACCGGCATGGTGGCAAAACTAGAGACAAAAGATCCTTTGGAATCTTTCAGCATATCTGAAACGAATATATCGAAATGGTGATAATATTAATTTATCTAAATGTACCAAACCTTTCATCATGTCTCTGCATTCTGGTAAATCAATATCTCGGTAATTTTTCACTGGTGTTTTCTGGGGATATGGACTCATCAAGGTCACTTCATGTCCTCTCGCTGCTAACTCTTTGAATAGAGACTCCGCGATAATGAAGTGGCTGTAAGATGCCATTTGAAAAATCCCAAGAATTCGAGCACATGATGCAAAATTTACTAGGAGAACTAGAGTGCAGAGGCCTTTTATGATCACCACCATTTTATCGAAGCTATTGCTTCTCACTGAAGCGAAATATAATAAATATGGACGAAACAATCGTCTCTCAGGCCACCAACTGAGTTGATTACTGTTATCATATCAGAGAGATATATACAAATTTGCTTATCAAATTTATTTATTTTGGTCCACCAAGTAAGTCATTTATGAAATCAAGACATAAATTCATATATCCAGGATCATAATATGTGAGGTAAAGTGGACGAAGTGGCAATACGACTTAACTGAGATAGTAAGAAAAAAGTTAAAAGGTGTGATGCTGAGATCCAGATCCCACTCGATATTTGCCGAGTGGTTATCAACAATGGAATTTATTTTCTTAAATTGCATCATTTGTTTCTTTGCTATGTCTATTTCTACATATTGTAAGCTTTCTTTCAATAAAAAAAAAACGCTTGTAAAAACTTCAGAAATGAAACAAATACACATTACTTAACCTTTAGTTTATTCTTAGGTTTAGCCTTTTTGCATACCTTCGACATAATAACCACAATTACAATACCGACACATATTGCGATACCCATCACAAACAAAACAACATCCACCATCAAGTACTGATACCAAGGTAAATTAACACCAAAGCTCCTCAAATGGGGGGCCCCCCCAAATTCCAGAACATGCTCCACCCAATAAACGGCCTCCTCTAAAGAATTCTTCTTCTGCATCGCTTTCGATACAATCTTCGCTTGTTTGGTATAACTAAAAAGAAATATATTCATATTTAGATTACCTTCGATATCAAAATCTCACTTAGGATTGCTGGTAATTTCAACAATAGCATTGTAAAGAGTTTCGTCTGTCAAATCTTGGAATTCCAACAATGTACCATAACCTGCGTGCACAGCCTGTGCAATATTATAAGGCTGCTCAGCAAATATAGGAATACCGATTATCGGTACCCCGAAATAAATAGACTCCAAAGTACTTAAACGTCCACCATGGGTTATGAACGCTTTGACGTTTGGATGAGCTAAAAGAAAACCATAAATAGGTATTAGAATTAAAGAAAGTTACTAATATTAACCCAAAACTGCCGTCTGAGGAAGCCACTTTGAGATTTTAATATTATCAGCCTTTTCTGGTAAGTTCTCGTCTTCAAATTTCCACAAAACAGGCTTCCCCCATCTTTTGAACGCCGACAAGATGGCCTGTAGTTTCTCAGGTGGTAGATCTTTGCTCTTTAGATTTGATCCCAGAGCAAACAATATAACGCCATCTTTGCTGTCGTCTAGGAATTTCTTTAACTCTGCTGGTAGTGTAACGTTTTTCTCGATGTGAATGCCACCTACTTCTTTCATGTTTGGTGTAAGTGGAACTGGTGCACTGAGGCCTGGGTGAGAATTCAGCAGAACGAATGATGTGTTATACATCAAATCGTATATGTGAGGAGCATCTGGGAAATAGGTATGCATCAAAGCATTCTGTTTAGGGAAGCTGTACAGGTGAGAGATCAATTCACCAATGACTGAAGTAAAGGCATTGATGAATCTTTGGCAGAAATTCATATCTGGAGAGTAAGGTAGAAATGGTTCTGCGATGAATGAAGATGGTGAAGGATTTCCCGTTAATCTGTTAGTCCAAATTGATGGCCCACCAGTCCCGAAAACAATGAGAGGGGCCTTAAACCTATGTGCAAACCCAACAAATGCTTCGTTGAGGAATATCTCCATCACGACTAAGTCGAACTCCTCGTTTGAGTGAATTAAATCTTGAACATCCTTGTTTTTAAATGTAGCTTCAGCCATTCTGTATCCCAGATTGCTCACGAAGAACATTTTGGCGAACGCTGGCATACTACCGTACTGGAACTTCGACTTGGACGAACTCCCATCTAAAATTTAAAATATTCTTTTTATGTAACTAATTTTGATAAATATTTATTCATACCCTTCATGAGGTCCAAAATCTCAGGAAAATTAATGTCCCTGTAATTTCTCACTGGTGTCTTCTGAGGGAAGGGGCTGATCATGGTAACTTGATGACCTTTTGCTGCCAGTCCCTTCAATAATGCTTCACCGATAATAAAACGACTGTGGGATCCAGAATGAAATATTCCAAGAATTCGAGCACATGTTGCAAAATTTGCAAGGAGTACTAGCGTGAAGATACTTTTAAAGATGCACATTTCAATCGTAGCACCTTCGCTTCCAACTGAAGCGATAATTATAATCGAATATATACAATTCGCTTGTCAACAAATGTATAGATTACTGTTATCTCATAACCACAGATGATGCGAGTTTTATGAATTTGATAAATGCAGATAATACCGTTGAAAAGAGTTTATATTGTTAATCAGAAGTGGACACAGTGGCGTAACTAAGGGGGGGGGGGGGGCTGCACCGGGTGCCACCCGTTTTGGGGTGACACCCGACCGTGAAAAAAACAACTTACACAAATCATCACAATGTTTTTCAACTATAAATCCACTTAGGCTTGTAGCCATTTTAACCAAGTTATCCATAGCAAATGATTTAATTTATCAATTGTGATAATTTATAAATGCTTGTAAGCTATGAAATAAATAATTATTGCAGATTAAAATGTTCACAAGTGGCAGTTATGCAATCACTACAGTTTTGAGAATTTTTATAGGTGGCTATACTGATGTTTACATATGGTTATGATTTATTTGTAATTTATTTTTTGTTTACCACAAGGCAACCTTTTGTTGGATGTATCAATCACTCAATTAATTCATGTGGCCAATACTCATAGCTGCTTGGAAGTGCTTCTTAAACAAAGCAAAACATCTAGGTTAAAAGACCCTTAACGCGTTAGAGTGCTCATTATGCTACAGTAAAAGTATTTGTATCAACAAGAAAATTAGACACCAGAGCTACTGCACAGATTCTTATGCCTACTGTGTGTGATTTCATATTTCTTTGCTATCTTTTCTGTTGGATTGATATACTAAGGTAAATAAATTGTGCTCAGATTACATTTAAAAGTAGAGAATTGAATGTTAATCAGTTAGCTATAAAAATTGAGACACTTCGTCTATATATTGAAGAAATACGGGAGTCATATTGCTGATGAGGCAATAGATCTTGCTGTGAAATTATCGGAGGACTAGAACATTCCAATAGAAAGACGAATTCGTCGTACAAAACGAATGGCCGGTGACTTGGCCACCGGTGCAGGACTTATACAGAGAGCTGAACTTGAAAAGGATATGTTGGAATGTTTTGACCTACTTAGAATTATTTTTTAACAAAATTTAAATATTTGTTAATTTTCATGAAGTTTTGGATTTACGGTTTTTGGGCAATTTTGAACAATTATTACTAGACAAATTTTTCGATAAAAAATCCCTAAAGTGATTTCTTGATTTTTGCGATTTATTTTGCCATCACAAGGTGCTTTAAATTTAAAGAATTGTTTTTTTTTTTGCAGTAAATAGAGCAATATGTGTTCTATATTTGAAAGAAAAAATTACTAAAATTGGACTGAAAATAAAAAATTTATGAAGGTGTTACACTTTTAAGTGGGACACACTGTATATGAAAGGATAAACCCATAATAAAACAGTAATTTTATTATCATAATATTGTAACTTAGTGTATTAAACAAAATCATCACGTGTATTAAATAAAATCATACTTTACGTTTATCGGATTTTTGTTAATTTTAACGGTTTTCATTCCTAGGGTGACACTACGATATCCGCACCGGGTGACACCCATTGTAGCTATGCCACTGAGTGGACAATTAACCAATCAACAAAAGTTCAATACGTTCATAAAAAAAACTATTGTGTTGTAATTTTAAGTTATCATCCAAAATATTTGCTGTAGGACGCTGGCAATCTAGTATATCGATAATTTCAAATCTGTAATATGAGCTTCATTTCTTAACATTATCAGGTAGACGTTATAATCCCTAAATTACATTACATGTCACTGGACTACGTTCGGTCATGTATCTTCCTGTCACTATTTCAGAACTTAAAAAGACCGGTTTTTGTTATACTCCGCTCGCGCGTTCTGGCAAAAAAACATATGTGATTTTTTATTGTACCTACAATATTTCGGCCAATTATGTCCATGTTGTTTCTGGGCTATTACTAGTAATTTTTTTAGTAAAAGATTGACATGGTGTTATACTCTTCATGGGTGTAGTTGCATAACAAGTCGTAAAATGACTTTAGTTTGATATTTGAGAGTAAAATTTCGCGACGATAAACAACACAAAAACATAAACAACAACAGTTCAGCCCACAAGCGTGGGCTGAACTTTCGGTGGATGACATGATAAGGAACTTAAACCACAAGGTTCATATTGAGCGCATAGAACGTTCCAAAAACTCCTTGTGACATGCATGAAATATGTGAAAATTGCACTTGAACAATATATTTACAAATTATTTACTTTCTATTTATGGTAAGCCTAATAATGTAGGAATACCCCAATAAATATTGTTACTGCTCTGCTACTTAATAAGTAATAACTAGTGTCCTTACTCCGAAGCTCATTGCAAACTTAGTAATTAAAAAACTTTACAAATCAGTTTTACTTTTTATAATTTTTATTGTATTGTACTACAATTTTAGCGAGGGCGCGCGGGCCGCACAGTATGGTGTTGAGGGCCGCAGGTTTGACATCGCTGGTGTACTGTAATGGCATCGGAATGGGAAGCACATATAGAACTTAATTTGAAAATTACTCCTAAATGTGCTGACAAAAACACTCAAATCAATTTGGTGGAGCAATCGTTATTTTCGATAATGAACTAAACTTTTTTAAAGATATGTTTTAGATAACATGATACTAAAATCTCATTTGAAGATTTTGAATATCACAACACTTTAGACAATATTTCACAACTATTGCATCTAATACATTACGTCAGAAAACGCGCAATTTTTTATTAGATGCTATCAATTTCTAATATGAGTATAACATGCTGCGATATTATGCAATATCATTAAATAAAATTTACATTTCATGTTATCGAGAACATTTACGTTGATTATTATACTTAATACATTGCAATATAGGTATTACTTTAATTATACGTTAAGGTTATAAATAGAAACATTCTTTTAAACTGTAAAACCAACTGGAAATAATACTTTTTTTCTATTTCAATACCAATTTCTTTTTAATACACGTTAGTAAATAGTAAATAAAATTAAAAACCGTTTAATATCAGCCAAATAATTACAATATCACACATTAAGTAAAAACAAATTACTTAACCTTTAATTTAGTCTTAGGTTTAGACTTTTTACATAACTTAAACAGAATATACACAATGACAATACCCCCAAATATTGCGATCGCTACAGCGACCAACACAACGTCCACCAGCAAGTATTGATACCACGGTAAGGTAACACCAAAACTTCTCAAATGAGGGGCTCCCTCAAATTCCAGAACATACTCCACCCAAAAAGCGGCTTCATCTAACGGATCTTTCTTCTGCAACGCTTTTGATAAAATTTTAGCTTGCTTATTATAGCTATAAACAAACACAATTAATGTTAGGTCACCTTTCATATCAAAATCTTACTTTGGATTGCTGGTAATTTCAACAATAGCATTGTAAAGACTCTCATCTGTCAAATCCTTGAATGCCAACAATGTTCCATAACCTGCGTGCGCAGCTTGTGCAATATTGTAAGGCTGCTCAGCAAATATAGGAATTCCAATTATCGGTACTCCGAAATAAATAGACTCCAAAGTACTTAAACGTCCACCATGGGTTATAAAAGCTTTGACGTTTGGATGGGCTAAAAGAAAACCATAACGTATTCGAATTAAAGAAAATTACTCATACTAACCTAAAACAGCAGTCTGAGGAAGCCACTTTGAGATTTTGATATTATCAGCCTTTTCCGGTAAGTTCTCCTCTTCAAATTTCCACAAAACAGGCTTCCCCCATTTTTTGAACGCTGACAAGATGGCCTTTAGTTTCTCAGGTGGGAGATCCTTGCTCTTCAAGTTTGATCCCAGAGCAAACAATATAACTCCATCTTTGCTATCGTCTAGGAATTTCTTTAACTCTGCTGGTAGTGTAGCATCTTTCTTGATGTGGATCCCACCAACTTCTTTCATGTTTGGCGTAAGTGGAACTGGTGCGCTGAAGCCTGGGTGCGAATTCAGTAGAACGAATGAAGTATTCGACATCAAATCATACATGTCAGGAGCATCTGGGAAATAGGTATGCATCAACGCATTCTGCTTAGGGAAGACGTACAGATGGGTCATCAATTCTGTAGAGATTGAGGTAAAAGCATTCATGAACCTTTGGCAGAAATTCATCTTTGGCGAACAAGTTGTCATCTGTTCCGGGATGTAAGAAAGTGGTGAAGGGTTTCCTGTTAATCTATTAGACCAGCTCGACGCCCCACCTGTCCCAAATACAACGAGAGGGGCCTTAAACCTATGAGAAAATCCAACGAAGGCTTCATTGAGGAAATTTTCCATTATGACTAAGTCAAACGTTTCATTTGAGTTAATCAAGGCTTGGACTTCTTTATTTTTAAATGTAGCTTCAGCCATCTGAACACCAAAACTGGTTATGAACACCAATTTGGCCATTATTGGCATACTGTCGAACTTTAAAAAGGATCCTTTCGAATCGCCTTGCATCTCTGAAACAATGATAATAACAACATGAAATTAACTACACACGACTACATACCTTTTACAAGGTTTCTACACTCTGGTAAATCTATGTCTCTGTAATTTTTCAGTGGTGTCTTCTGGGGAAATGGACTCATCACGGTAACTTCATGTCCTCTCGCTGCTAATTCCTTAAATAGAGCCTCGCCGAGAACAAAGTGGCTGTAAGAAGCCATTTGAAAAACTCCAAGAATGCGTGCACATGTTGATAGTTGAATAAACAACGCTAACGCGAATACAATTTTAGTAGTAATCATTTTATCGCCAGGCCAACGCACAGCTAGGCGATTCGAATCCAACTATTCCAGCAGCTCCGACTCAGATTACTTAATTGTCGGTACTTGATTTCCATTCTGGCCACAGATAGACAGGACCGGCACTAGGTACAAGGCAATGGAGTACTAATACTATAAGTATTAGATAAAAGTCTGCGGTTATTTGGTTTATAATTACATAATTACAATGTAGGTATTACTTGATCGGACACGATTAGGGCCAAACAATAAATCATGATAAATAACGATGATAGCTTTGCGGTGTGTCCATACGGTTCCTGAATCACCAAAATTATGTCAGTCCTCCAGTCAAACTTACGATGAAAGCCGAACAGATTAATATAATGGCAAACTCTTGATTTCTTTTTTATCAATTTCAAAACCAACACTATTTTGAACTTATGGTTCATATATGTACTTCAATAAATAGTAACATAAAAACTAAAAAAAGTTTAATATCAGCCAAATAGTAACAATATCACACATTAAGTAAATACAAATTACTTAACCTTTAATTTAGTCTTAGATTTAGACTTTTTACATAACTTAAACAAGATATATACAATGACAATATCCCCAAATATTGCGATCGCTACAGCGACCAACACAACGTCCACCAACAAGTATTGATACCACGGTAAGGTAACACCAAAACTTCTCAAATGAGGGGCTCCCTCAAATTCCAGAACATACTCCATCCAAAAAGCGGCTTCATCTAACGGGTCTTTCTTCTGCAGCGCCTTTGATAAAATTTTAGCGTGCTTATTATAGCTATAAACAAACACTTAATGTTTAGATCAACTTTCATATCAAAATCTTACTTTGGATTGCTGGTAATCTCAACAATAGCATTGTAAAGAGTCTCAGCTGTCAAATCCTTGAATTCCAACAATGTTCCATAACCTACGTGCGCAGCTTGTGCAATATTATACGGCTGGTCAGCAAATATAGGAATTCCGACTATCGGTACTCCGAAATAAATAGACTCCAACGTACTTAAACGTCCACCATGGGTTATAAAGACTTTGACATTTGGATGAGCTAAAAGAAAACCATAAATAGGTATTCGATTTAAAGATAGTTATTCATATTAACCCAAAACTGCAGTCTGTGGAAGCCACTTTGAGATTTTAATATTATCAGCCTTTTCCGGCAAGTTCTCCTCTTCAAATTTCCACAAAACAGGCTTGCCCCATCTTTTGAACGCCGATAAGATGGCCTGTAGTTTCTCAGGTGGTAGATCTTTGCTCTTTAGATTTGATCCCAAAGCAAACAATATAACTCCATCGTTGCTATCGTCTAGGAATTTCTTTAACTCTGTTGGTAGTGTAACATCTTTCTTGATGTGAATGCCACCTACTTCTTTCATGTTTGGTGTAAGTGGAACTGGTGCGCTGAAGCCTGGGTGAGAATTCAGTAGAACGAGTGAAGTATTCGACATCAAATCGTAAATGTGAGGAGCATCTGGGAAATAGGTATGCATCAACGCATTCTGCTTAGGGAAGACGTACAGATGGCTGATCAATTCTGTAGTGATTGAGGTAAAAGCATTCATGAACCTTTGGCAGAAGTTCATCTTTGGCGAATAAGTTGTCATCTGTTCCGGGATGTAAGATAGTGGTGAAGGGTTTCCTGTTAATCTATTAGACCAGCTCGACGCCCCACCTGTCGCAAATATAACTAGAGGGGCCTTAAACCTATGAGAAAATCCAACAAAGGCTTCATTAAGGAAAATTTCCATTATGACTAAGTCAAACTTTTCATCTGAGTTAATCAAGGCTTGGACTTCTTTATTTTTAAATGTAGCTTCAGCCATCTTAACACCAAAACTGCTTATGAACAACAATTTGGCCATTATTGGCATATTGTCGAACTTTAAAAATGATCCTTTCGAATCGCCTTGAATCTCTGAAACAATCGTAATAACAACATGAAATTAACTACGCATGACTTCATACCTTTTAGAAGGTTTCTACACTCTGGTAAATCTATGTCTCTGTAATTTTTCAGTGGTGTCTTCTGGGGAAATGGACTCATCACGGTAACTTCATGTCCTCTCGCTGCTAATTCCTTAAATAGAGCCTCGCCGAGAACAAAGTGGCTGTAAGAAGCCATTTGAAAAACTCCAAGAATGCGTGCACATGTTGATAGTTGAATAAACAACGCTAACGCGAATACAATTTTAGTAGGAATCATTTTATCGCCAGGGCTACGCACAGCTAGGCGATTCTAATCCAACTATTCCAGCAGCTCCGACTCAGATTACTTAATTGTCGCTTCTTGATTCCCATTCTGACCACAGATAGACAGGACCGGCACTAGGTACAATGCAATGGAGTACTAATACTATGAGTATTAGATAAAAGTCTTCGGTTATTTGGTTTATACTTTGAATTTGATACTTAATTCTTATTCAAAAAAATGTCTTCACTTAAGTCAGGACGATTTGTGCCATAGTCTGTAAGTTGCTCCATAAATACATAATATTATTGTCTGGTGTGGGTTCTTTATTTGTTTTAGATGG
This sequence comes from Melinopterus prodromus, assembly GCA_964023965.1. Lineage (NCBI taxonomy): Eukaryota > Metazoa > Arthropoda > Insecta > Coleoptera > Scarabaeidae > Melinopterus > Melinopterus prodromus. Next base: position 9,737,421 of record OZ030392.1, on the reverse strand, counting down.
AGAGCTTAACTGAAGAAACTTATATTACTAACCGGTATCTGTTGTTATGATTTGACAACTTTCAGACACATAAAAAATAATGTCATAAGGTATATCAGGATTGATTTTTATACGCCGGATCTGCAACTTTAATTACATGGGTACTTACACAGATAAAATTATATAGTACGAAATGTGATGACTATCAAATTGCGCCAAGGTCATCATATCCTTAAGATCAAATTTGTGGCTTTATCTTTGGTATTATTTATACAAAAGTATTTCCACGAGTCACGCTAAAATTACAACTAGGGTTGCCATATTTTGTGATGCACTGTCTGGACATGTAATTTTACATGCCGTATATTTTCTTTATTATAAGAGAGAGGAGAAAAATTATAGGAACATCTTGCTTAAGATTTTTGTGATCTCTAATTTGTTATGAAATTTGCTCCTTTACTTAAGGTGTTGATTTTTTCAGAAAATATAATTGAAAAGTTCAACAGGATACGAAATGTTTTATTCCTTTTAATTAAAAATTATAACACGAAAGACACTAAACCCATGTCATAACTAATAGTACATACGTTGAAACATATGTAGCATTTTTATTTTAAAAACATTTGATTTGCCACAGAACCAATCAATAAAAGTTTTCCATTGTCCGCTCTGTATGGAAAGTACACTAGCTGGAACAGTAATTTTTAGATAGTATTGAATAATTACAAGAATCCTTTAGAAAATAAATGGCTTTTGGGTTATGCCGTAAGTCAAATTTGGCTAGTCATTTTGTTGGGATTTTCACTGAATATCAATTAAATTAAATTTAAAACAAGTGTTTAGGGAAAATGTAACAAATTCTTGTTTTGCTATCAGCCTGTATGTTAAATCAAAGTTCTGAGTATGTCAATAGGCTTAAAGCATCCGAAACTTTTCAAAAAGAATTTTTTTGTCATAAAGTTAAAATTTAATACCATTTTAGGTATGGTTAATTCAACCTGAGGCACGTGGGGTATGTATATACATAGGAGAATACTTAATTTCCTAAATTTTATTTAATAAATATATAAACTGCTTATGGACAAAACAGTTGGGTGATGACAAAATCCCATATGGTAGGTATTTGTATTATTGACGACGTTGTTGCTCCTATTTTATCACAGTATTTCAATGCCCAGAGATCGCGTATATAGATTATTCGATATCGTAATATTTCACAACACAATTAGCACCGTTGCATAATACACAATTCCTCGAAACCTGGCCCGAGTTTGCCCTTGACTCAGAGCCGTCACCTTCGCTGAGAGAAGGAATCACCAGTCAACGAGGAACATTGACCTCGATCAGAGATAGTAAGATAAAGAAGTCCAAAAATAGATATCGACATAATCTAATGTGTACCTGAAGGTGACAAACAAAAACATTTATGTGATCGTGACAGGTTGACTAAACATGCGTGCAATAGTGTTATTCGTGCTAGTGCTCGTCAGCTATGCGCATGCAGGAAAGATTCTCTTCTTATTTCCTGCAGTGGCCAGGAGTCATCACACCGTTGGTTACGCCCTAGCAAAGGAATTAGCGAGTAGAGGACATGAAATCACTTTTGTTAATCCGTTTCCGGATACAAAAGCGGTTAAGAATTTGAAGAATGTTGTACTCGATGGATTCCTTGACAAAGCTGCAGGTGATTGTTGCTATCATTTAAATCTAAATGTCATTATAATATAAATAAGGAACTGAATATTAATCTGGACCCCACAGTTCTATTTTTGGATCAACATACTGATTTTTATAATCGCCACCTGGCTTTTCTCTGATTGTATTGTGTGATGTGATATAGTGATAATGCTACACGAATAAAATTTGGTGTGCTAATAGACGAAAATGTTCTTTTTTTTGTATTCTTGTTTTTACTATAGCTTCCAATTTTTCCTGAAATGACGTCATCACTGAAACTTGGATGGATTATGTATTTCTATATTTTTGATATGATACTTTCAATCAGTACGACATTCTAAGCAAAAGCACAAAACATTTAATCCTTATAATTTTATTTAGAAATTCTGGCCATTTTTTACACAAAAGTTTTGTTATCATCCTGTACTTTTAATTTTGAAAATCTGGCATCTAATTTGAAAACAGCGTTAAAGTATTACAGGAAATAAGTTTCAATCAATTCCAATTATATTTTGAATTTTGGGACGACATTTTCGATCTGCTATTTCATCATGACATCATGTCTTTTTGTAGTTATCGCTATTCGAAAATTGGCCCAACAACAATAATTTTCGATGCTCTGTATGTTTGATATCCTTCGCATCACTACTTAGCTACAACTTCTTTTTGGCTTTACCCTCTTTTCTTTCCTTTTAGCTAGCTCCACGCTAGTCCTCCTACTTAGGCCCCATTGGACCCAGTATCCAAACGTGAAATTAGACACGCAAACAAAATTATTTCTCAAATGTTTTTTTATTGTTCAGTATTTACCCCATAAAAATCCCATAATCCCATAAAAAATATAATGTTCTTTGTTTCAGAAATGCAAAAGGACATGAACATGTTCGACTTCAGTGGACTACCGACGTTTATCTCCATCCTTACCACCGGCAGTATTGGCCTAATGATAGCAGAGGAAACATTAAAGAATCCAGCAATGCAGAGCATACTAAAATCTGATGAATCTTTCGACTTGGTGATGGCAGAAAGCTTTCTCATGGAATCCTTACTTGGCATCGCCCACCATTATAACGTACCTTCAATTCTAGTTTCTACAATCGGACCAACCATTTGGACGAATCACATCGTTGGAGCTCCTGACATTCCTTCATTCATGCCACATGTAGCCATAGGCTTCAACGAAGATCAAATACCTTTCTGTGGAAGGGTGTACAACACCATCTTACATTTATACCAAAAATTGTACGACCATGTATACTTCTTTCCAAAACATAACCAACTACTCAATACATACTTACCAGAAGCTCCCAATGTATACGATTTAATACATAATACATCGGTGGTGTTTGTTAATTCCCATGTTAGCTTCAATAAACCATTACCTCTTATGCCAAACATGATTGAAATCGGTGGCTACCATGTCGATCCACCGAAACCATTACCAGATGACTTGCAGAAAATTATAGACGGATCTAAGGATGGAGTTATTTACTTCAGCATGGGATCCAATCTAAAAAGTGCCCAATTACGACCAGAACTTAAAGACGCCATTCTGCAAGTCTTTTCGACATTGAAGCAAACCGTACTTTGGAAGTTTGAAGAGGACCTACCTAACAAACCAGAAAATGTCATCATTAGGAATTGGTTCCCGCAAAATGATGTATTAGGTAAGAAAGTAAACTGCAAAATGTTGATGATATAACACCAGAATGTTTTAGCCCATCCTAATGTAAAACTTTTCATCACCCATGGTGGACTTTTGAGCACAATCGAAACAATTTACCACGGGAAACCAGTCGTTGGAATTCCAGTGTTCGGAGATCAGGCCATGAATATTGGGAATGCTGTTAACGCTGGATATGCTGTGGGGATTCCTTTCAAGCATCTTTCGGAAGATACCTTCTCGAAAGCTGTTAATGAAGCTTTAACAAATCCAAAGTGAGATTTAGTATTTAGCAACTCGTAGTGCTGGATGGTTTATATAATATAACCCGCAAGTTATGTGTTATTTTTTATTTCAGGTACGCCCAAATAGCAAACGAAAGATCAAAAATAATGCACGATCAGCAGGTGAAGCCAAGAGATAAGGCTGCATACTGGGTTGACTACGTGCTCAGACATAAAGGAGCGCATCATTTGAAATCGCCTGGATTACATTTGAAAGCCTATCAGTATTATATGGTTGACGTAATTCTTTTCTTAACAGCAATTACAATAGTCCTATTTGTAATATTTTATATGGTGATCAAATGGATTCTAGGTAGGAACAAACCACCCAAGAGGGCTCCCAAGAAGAAAGAGAAACAAACATGATATGTATCATAATAGAGGATGTAGATGTTTAAGTTGTTGTTTTAGTTTGCACTGTATTATAGATGGTACAAAAAGACTGCTGTTCACAGTATCGAAAAAGTGATAGAGTTTTAATAAAATCAATATAAAAACACAGGTTGACCGTAAACTTGTTTATAACCCGAATAAAAACCATCGCAAACTCCTACTAACTCTTCATTTACAAAATACATGTTAACAAAACTGTTTATTTATTTCATTTATTTAAGGTTTTATACTTTAAGATAGGGTAAAAAACTTAAGTCTTTCAGGGTATCAAGGATGCAACTGTTTTAGGAAAACTATTTCTAAAAACATATAGGTACTTGATAGTGCACTGGAATGAGGCATTTGAACATGGTTTGTGCCAGAAGAATATTGTCCTGTAATGGTTAGATTCAGTACAATTCACGATACGAAATTTTGTTTAGTGTTGAATAATCAAGAAATAATATTATCATTATCTAAAAACTTGGTGATAAAGTTTGTTTAATAACGTCTATATCATTTTCGAAAGGTGGCAACCCTGTACATGCTTGAGAAACGACATATAATTAACGGTATTTCTTTATCAGGAATGAAAAACATGAAAATCTTTAATCTCACACATTATGACTAGTAGTAAAACATCAATAGCTGCTATCAATTGAATGAGACTTGTTGCATAATATTTTTAAAAAATAACAATTAACGTTATCACGTTTTTTGCCATATTTGAATACAGGAAAACAATGTCAAGAAGTAATTGCTCGCTAGGAAAAAGTCAGTATTGCACCACTCCATCTAACGCTAATAAAAGAATTTCTGAAAGCGGCGTAAAACAAAAATAATGATTGATTTAAATACATGTGCACATTATTTGCGAGACTGAGCTTGAAGAAATTAACAGCAGGAGATTTTGACAGGCATCTAATTCACAAACTGATCAATTATTTAGTTCTCGCAAAATCTAATATAAAAGCTGCTACATGGTGAACTTTCAGTTCAGTTCTGAAGAATTTCTTCGGCAATCACAAGCAAACTAAAAATATCGTAAAAAAAATATGCTCCTTCATTTGGGAAACTGGGGGATCAGAAAGCCCAGGTAAAACTATCTTCAAAACCACCTAGACAGATTTCAAGAAAACGTTGGTGATGTTAGTGAGGAACAAGTGGGACGGTTTTACGAAGCTATAACTTCATGGATATTGGAGGAAAGGTATCAACTTCCAAGGCAAGTACACATGATGGTGAGAAAATAAGCGGAGGTTTTTTATATCTTAAATCTGTTTTATTATATTATGTGACCGTTTCGAAAGAAAGGGGTCCCACTGCTAAAATGAGGTTTTCGAGAAATACACGTTTATTGTACAGCGCTGCCAGGTGCTAAGTAATAGTATGGAGACATGTGTTTGAAGACTCATAACTTTGAAACTACTTATAAAATGCTAATTAAATAAAGTGTGATATACCGTTTAATCGTTTCTGTATGTAGTGTATCAAAGAGGTACTCGATTTCTGCCGTTTTAACTGTTTTAAATTAGCCTGTCCATTTTTTTTTCTTTTGCAAAAATGTCAGAGTTTGATCGAGTACAATTTGGAATCTTGTCAATTGATTATCATTTATGTTTTTCACTTGTCTCGCGTTCAATTTTAAACCTAAGAGCAGCCAATTTTGATAGTTTCCATTTTATATATAGATATGTTTCAGGAGTAATACGCAGATTATTTAATTTTTTTCCGTTAAGTCATTTCAGAGTTATGACAACCTTTGAGGTGATGTCTTAGAATATTTTAGGGCATAATTCACGTTGCTAATCATTCAAGTATTCTGCACTGCTATTGTGTTTCGCAGCTGTGTATGCAGTACAAAATTATAAGATTTATGCACACTTAAACCGTCAATAATTCATAATTTATTATTTGAGTAGCAGGACACCTTTCGACGGCAAACATATTTTTTTGAGAAATTATTTTTTATTATTATTATTCGCCACTCTGTGTGGTGATTTCTCCATTTATATTTCTGTTTCCTTAGTGCAGTTGCATTATATAATATCGATGGTATTAAGCAGTGAAAACTGAAGAATCCCAAAAAAAAAACAGGCGATTACGTAAAAGTTTGTAAATGTTTTGGCCATTTCAAAAATAATCATTGCAAATATGGTTTGTATGATTCTTGGGCCACTGGAGAATATATAAACATCAACAAAAATTGTATATCATGTTTAGGAAGTTATGCTGTATTTTTAATAGTAACCACAAGTGAATACTATTTTTGAAAATAGTTAAAAATAGATATAAGCATATTTTTGCCACAAGATCACATTAGTTAGTATACGTTTTGTATACTAATTAATGTATAAGACAAAAACTTACCACGATAATATACCGTTGGTAGTACGGCGTAGTACTCGAAAATAATTTTTTGGTGGGCAGAATTTGTTGCTGAAAATTTTCTCCAGCTATGAAAGGAATGTTTTGCTGCGTTTCGTAAATTTGAAACTCGTTTTCTCGCGTATAATGTTTTCAACTATATATGGAAACGCACATAGTCTGATGTTAGGAAATATTGTATTATGTCGATTTCTAAGTTAATTTATCAGTTATTCATGCGTATTTTATTAAGAAAAACGAAAATACACATCAAACCATACGACAACGGTGAACGCGAATAGTACCCTATACAATGATAGGATGTAAACATTTCAATAATAAGACTGAAATTAATACAAAAATTAAGAAACGTTCATTCTGAGTAAAAATTTTCATATGGATCTTTTGTTTTTCTTAAGAATACGGGTTTGTTTATATTTCAAACTGCTGTAGTTTTTTCAAAGGATTGAAATAATAAATAAATTCTATATGGAACATTTTACTCAGAATGACATCATAACTTAATTTGTACTACACATTTGTGTGGAACGAGTTCATTCTTACTAAGTATCTCTAAAACTACAACAAAATAACTACAACAACAAAAACTGACATATACTTCGGAATTAACAATACAAAATCAGCCTAGAATTGTAATTTGTTATTTTTGTGTCTACAAAATAACTAGCGCGAATTCATTTTGTTTTCAAATATTTCTATCTTCAAGTTTGGATATCACTAAAAAAAAGCCCTTTCCGAATTATTTGTCTAATTTTTATTGACCATTGTATAAGAAGTAAATTTAATAATAATTAATAAAATAATAATAATAATTTAAAAATCCTAAAGAAAATAATAGCACATGCCGGCTTTTAGATTAAGAATTGTCTTGTGGTCAACCACACCAAAATTTGGTAACAAAGAAGAAAACGTACAATGATTATTCTATAGCGTAATATTTTAGAACTAAATTACTACCATTACATAACAACCAAATTCATGAAACCTGGCTCAAGGCTAGCCATTTCATCACCTTCGTTGAGATGATGAATTGTCAGTAAAAAATGAACATCGGCGGCAATAAGCTGTAGATAAATATGTAGTATGTATAGATAAATATGTACTTGTCCACAATAAGATCAATATAAAATCTAGTGTTCCAGCAGGTGGCAACGCCACATAAGTATTTGATTGTGATTGGAATAGGTTGACTAAAAAATGCGTGCAATAGTTTTGTTCTTCCTACTGGTGTTTGTCGGCAATGCGCAAGCAGCAAAGATTTTGTTCTTATTTCCAGCAGCCGCCACGAGTCATCACACAATTGGTTATTCCCTAGCCAAAGAGTTGGCCAGCAGAGGACATGAAATCACCTTCGTCAATCCCTTTCCGGAAAAAAAGTCCGTGAAGAATTTGAAGAATGTTGTACTCGATGGATTTGTTGAGAAAGCTACAGGTGATTATTCGGTTATTTCATTATTCGTTTATTTATATCAATTCTATGTTATAGTAACACTGTTTTAGAAATACGAAAGAACATGAACTTTTTTGACCGCGAGAACGTACCAAACTTTATCTCCATCCTCATCACAGGCGGTCTTGGTCTAATGATGGCAGAGGAAACATTCAAGAACCCAGTAATGCAGAACATATTAAAATCTGACCAATCTTTCGATTTGGTCATCTCAGAAAGCTTTCTCATGGATTCACTCCAAGGCATCGCCCACCATTACAAGGTCCCTTCAATTTTAGTTTCTTCAATTGGACCTAGCATTTGGACGAACCACATAGTTGGAGCACCTGATATTCCTTCGTACATGCCGCACTTATCCTTAGGCTTCAGCGAGGATAAAATACCTTTCTGCGGAAGAGTCTCAAACACCATCCTAACCTTATTCCAAAGATTGTACGACCATTTATACTTTTTACCTAAACATAACCAACTGCTTAAGACATACTTACCAGAAGCTCCCAATGTATACGATTTAATACATAATACATCGGTGGTGTTTGTTAATTCCCATGTTAGCTTCAATAAACCATTACCTCTTATGCCAAACATGATTGAAATCGGTGGCTACCATGTCGATCCACCGAAACCATTACCAGATGACTTGCAGAAAATTATAGACGGATCTAAGGATGGAGTTATTTACTTCAGCATGGGATCCAATCTAAAAAGTGCCCAATTACGACCAGAACTTAAAGGCGCCATTCTGCAAGTCTTTTCGACATTGAAGCAAACCGTACTTTGGAAGTTTGAAGAGGACCTACCTAACAAACCAGAAAATGTCATCATTAGGAATTGGTTCCCGCAAAATGATGTATTAGGTAAGAAAGTAAACTGCAAAATGTTGATGATATAACACCAGAATGTTTTAGCCCATCCTAATGTAAAACTTTTCATCACCCATGGTGGACTTTTGAGCACAATCGAAACAATTTACCACGGGAAACCAGTCGTTGGAATTCCAGTGTTCGGAGATCAGGCCATGAATATTGGGAATGCTGTTAACGCTGGATATGCTGTGGGGATTCCTTTCAAGCATCTTTCGGAAGATACCTTCTCGAAAGCTGTTAATGAAGCTTTAACAAATCCAAAGTGAGATTTAGTATTTAGCAACTCGTAGTGCTGGATGGTTTATATAATATAACCCGCAAGTTATGTGTTATTCTTTATTTCAGGTACGCCCAAATAGCAAAAGAAAGATCAAAAATAATGCACGATCAGCAGGTGAAGCCAAGAGATAAGGCTGCATACTGGGTTGACTACGTTCTCAGACATAAAGGAGCGCATCATTTGAAATCTCCTGGCTTACATTTGAAAACCTATCAGTATTATATGGTTGACGTAATTCTTTTCTTAACTGCAGTTACAGTTGTCCTATTTGTGATATTTTATATGGTGATTAGATGGATTCTAGGTAGGAACAAACCACCCAAGATGGGTCCCAAGAAGAAAGAAAAACAAACATAATGTGTATCATAATAGAGGATGTAGATTTTTAAGTTGTTGTCTAAGTTTGCACTGTATTATAGATGGTACAAAAGACTGCTGTTCGAGGTCTCGAAAAAGTGATACAATTTTAATAAAATCAATATAAAAACACAGGTGGACCGTAGACTTGTTTTAAACCGAAATAAAAAGCATCGCAAACTCCTACTAACTCTTCATTTACAAAATACATGTTAACAAAACTGTTTATTTATTTCATTTATTTAAGGTTTTATACTTTAAGATAGGGTAAAAAACTTAAGTTTTTTCAGGGTATCAAGGATGCAACTGTGTTAGGAAAACTATGTCTAAAAACATATAGGGACTTGATAGTGCACTGGAATGAGGCATTTGAACATGGTTTGTGCCAGAAGAATACTGTCCTGCAATGGTTAGATTCAGTATAACTGACGATACAAAGTTTTGTTTAATGTTGAATAATCAAGAAATAAAATAATCATCATCTAAAAACTTGGTATAATGACATAGTTTGTTAAATAACGTCTATATCATTTTCGAAAGGTAGCAACCCTACTACCTAACTATACATGCTTGAGAAACCACATATAATACACGGTCTTTCTTTATCAGGAATGAAAAGCATGAACATCCGTAACCTCACACATTTTTACTAATAGTAAAACATCAACAGCTGCTATCAATTGAATGAGACATGTTGCATAGAATTTAAATAAAAAATTACAAATAACGTTATCACGTTTTTTGCCATATTTGAATACAGGAAAATAATGTAAAGAAATAATTGCTTGGTAGGAAACAAGTCAGTATTGCACCACTTCATCTAGCGCTAATAAAACAATTTCTGAAAGCGGCGTAAAACAAAAATAATGATTGATTTAAATACATGTGCACATTATTTTCGAGACTTAGCACGAACAAATTAACTGCAGGAGATTTTGACAAGCCTGTAATTCAAAAACTGATCAATTATTTAGTTCTCGCAAAATCTAATTTTAAAGCTGCTTTCAATTCAGTTCTGAAGAATTTCTTCGGCAATTACAAGCAAACTAAAGAGATCGTAGAAAAAATATGCTCCTTTATTTGGGGAAACTGGCGGTTCAGAAAGCCCAGGTAAAACTATCTTCAAAGGCACCTAGATAGATTTCAAGAAAACGTTGGTGTTGTTAGTGAGGAACAAGTGGGACGGTTTTACGAAGCTATAACTTCATGGATATTGGAGGAAAGGTATCAACTTCTAAGGCAAGTACACATGATGGTGAGAAAATAAGCGGAGGTTTTTTATATCTTAAATCTGTTTTATTATATTATGTGAGCCGTTCGGAAGAAAGGGGTCCCACTGCTAAAATGAGGTACAATTTGGAAACTTGTCTATTGATTATCATTTATATTTTTTACTTGTCTCGCGTTAAATTTTAAACCTAATAGTGGCCAATTTTGATAGTTACCATTTTATATATAGAAATGTTTCAGTAGTAAAACGCAGTTTATTTAATTTTTTCCGTTATTTCAGAGTTATGACCATCTTTGAGGTGATGTCTGAGAATATTTTAGGGCATAATTCACGTTGCTAATCATTCAAGTGTTCTGCACTGCTATTGTATTTCGCAGCTGTGTGTATGCGCTACAAAATTATAAGATTTATGCACACTTAAATCGCCAATAATTCATAATTTATTATTTGAGTAGCAGGACATCTTTCGACGGCAAACATATTTTTTGAAAATTATTTTTTATTATTATGATTCGCCACTCTGTGTGGTGATTTCACCATTTATATTTCTGTTTCCAGTGCAGTTGCATTATATAATATCGATGGTATTGGCAGTGAAAACTGAAGAATCCCAACAAAAAAAAAACAGGAGATTACGTAAAAGTTTATAAATGTTTCGGCCATTTCAAAAATAATCATTGCAAATATGATTTGTATGATTCTTGGGCCACTGGAGAATATATAAACATCAATAAAAATTGTAAATCATGTTTAGAAAGATATGCTGTATTTTTAATAGTAACCACAAGTGAATACTATGTTTGAAAATAGTTAAAAATAGATATAAGCATATTTTATTTTTTACCACAAGATCACAATATGTAGTTAGTATACATTTTGTATACTAATTAATGTATATATAGACAAAAACTTACCACGATAATATATCGTTCGTATTACGGCGTAGTGCTCGAAAACAATTTTTTGGTGGGCAGAATTTGTTGCCGACAAAATTCTCCAGCTATGAAAGGAATGTTTTGCTGCGTTTCCTAAACTTGAAACTCGTTTTCGCGCATATAATGTTTTCAACTCTATATGGAAACGCACATGTCTGATGTTAGGAAATATTTTATTATGTCGATTTCTAAGTTAATTTATCGGTTATTCATGCGTATTTTATTAAGAAAAGCTAAAATACACATCAAACCATACGACAACGGTGAACGCAAACACTACCCTATACAATGATAGGATGTAAACATTTCAATAATAAAACTGAAATTAAAAATAACTACAACAAAAAAAACTGCCATACACTTCGGAATTAACAATACAAAATCAGCCTAGAATTGTAATTTGTAGTTACATGTCGTCCTACATTTTTGATATTGGTTTTCTACAAAAAAAAAACTAGGGCCAATTCATTTTGTTTTCAAATATTTCTATCTTCAAGTGGATTTCACTAAAAAAAGCCCTTTCCGAATTATTTGCTATTTTTTTATTGACCATTGTATGTACAAGTCATATTTAATAATATTTAATAATTTTAATAAACATATTTAATAATCCTAAAGAAAATAATAGCACGTTCGGGCTTTTAGATTAAGAATTGTCTCTGTATCCGTACAAATAATGACGTTACCGAAATCACCAAGATCCGTCGTCACACGTATTTGGACATATGGTTGAACCACGAAAACAGTGAAGTTTCGGCGTACCCGTAAATAACGAAATAGTAAATAAGTCTGAGGCCCTACATGAAATTATGACGTAACTCCTCTGTTTTTGTGGTTCAACCACACCAAAATTTGGTAACAAAGAAAAAAACGTACAATGATTATTCTATAGCGTAATATTTTAGAACTACTATTACATAACAACCAAATTCATGAAACCTGGCTCAAGGCTAGCCATTTCATCACCTTCGTTGAGATGATGAATTGTCAGTAAAAAATGAACATCGGCGTCAATAAGCTGTAGATAAAGAGTATGTATAGATAAATAAGTACTTGTGCAAAATAAGATCAATATAAAATGTAGTGTTCCAGAAGGTAGCAAGCCCACATATGTATTTGATCGAGATTGGAATAGGTTGACTAAAAAATGCGTGCAATAGTGTTGTTCTTCCTACTGGTGATTGTCAGCAATGCGCAAGCAGCAAAGATTTTGTTCTTATTTCCAGCAGCCGCCACAAGTCATCACACAATTGGTTATTCCCTAGCCAAAGAGTTGGCCAGCAGAGGCCATGAAATCACATTCGTCAATCCTTTTCCGGAAAAAACGTCCGTGAAGAATTTGAAGAATGTTGTACTCGATGGATTTGTTGAGAAAGCTACAGGTGATTATTCGGTTATTTCATTATTCGTTTATTTATATCAATTCTATGTTATAGTAACCCTGTTTTAGAAATACGAAAAAATATGAACTTTTTCGACCGGGAGAACGTACCAAACTTTATCTCCATCCTCATCACAGGCGGTCTTGGTCTAATGATGGCAGAGGAAACATTCAAGAACCTAGTAATGCAAAACATATTAAAATCTGACGAATCTTTCGATTTGGTCATCTCAGAAAGCTTTCTCATGGATTCACTACAAGGCATCGCCCACCATTACAAGGTCCCTTCAATTTTAGTTTCTTCAGTTGGACCTAGCATTTGGACAAATCACATCGTTGGAGCTCCTGATATTCCTTCGTACATGCCTCACTTATCATTAGGCTTCAGCGAGGATAAAATACCTTTCTGCGGAAGAGTCTCAAACACAATCCTAACCTTATTCCAAAGACTGAAGATCAAATACCTTTCTGTGGAAGGGTGTACAACACCATCTTACATTTATACCAAAAATTGTACGACCATGTATACTTCTTTCCAAAACATAACCAACTACTCAATACATACTTACCAGAAGCTCCCAATGTATACGATTTAATACATAATACATCGGTGGTGTTTGTTAATTCCCATGTTAGCTTCAATAAACCATTACCTCTTATGCCAAACATGATTGAAATCGGTGGCTACCATGTCGATCCACCGAAACCATTACCAGATGACTTGCAGAAAATTATAGACGGATCTAAGGATGGAGTTATTTACTTCAGCATGGGATCCAATCTAAAAAGTGCCCAATTACGACCTGAACTTAAAGATGCCATTCTGAAAGTCTTTTCGAAATTGAAACAAACTGTGCTTTGGAAGTTTGAAGAGGACCTACCTGACAAACCAGAAAATGTCATCATTAGGAATTGGTTCCCGCAAAATGATGTATTAGGTAAGAAAGTAAACTGCAAAATGTTGATGATATAAGACCAGAATGTTTTAGCCCATCCTAATGTAAAACTATTCATCACCCATGGTGGCCTTTTGAGCACAATCGAAACAATTTACCACGGGAAACCAGTCGTTGGAATTCCAGTGTTCGGAGATCAAGCCATGAATATTGGGAATGCTGTTAACGCTGGGTATGCTGTACAGATTCCTTTCAAGCATCTTTCGGAAGATACCTTCTCAAAAGCTGTGAATGAAGCTTTAACAAATCCAAAGTAAGATTTAGCATTTAGCAACTCGTAGTGCTGGATGGTTTATACAATATAACCCAAATGTATAGCGTTATTTTTTTGTTTCAGGTACGCCCAAATAGCAAAAGAAAGATCCAAGATTATGCACGATCAGGAGGTGAAGCCAAGAGATAAGGCTGCATACTGGGTTGACTATGTTATTAGACATAAAGGAGCGCATCATTTGAAATCGCCTGGATTACAGTTGAAAGGATACGAGTATTATATGGTTGACGTAATACTTTTCTTAACCGTTGTTACAGTTGTCCTATTTGCTATAGTTTATAAGACAATTAGATGGGTTTTGTATAGGAACAAACCAACGAAGACTGCCAAGAAGAAAATCAAACAAACTTAATGTACAGCTTAGTTGAAGATGTAGATATATGTAAATAAATTTTAAATTATTTATAAGTGATGTATTTAATCCACCGTGCTCCAAATGCTTGTGTAAAATAAAATAAAATGTTGCACTAAATTAGCTAACAACTATCTAATAAATCTAATAATCCCTAATAAATAACTGTTTTCACAAATATGTAAGTAGGTATATCACAATGATTTATTGGCCTCATTAAATAACTCTATATCAGATCTCTATAGAAAAATCACCTGACACCGTAATATTGCAATATAAAATAATGTTAACCTAAACAATTTATTTGTCCATGAGTCTACATCAAGAAAACCACCAAAATCCAGCGATTCAAAACACTACCATATGGGCTCGACTGGACTAGGATAAACACAATAAGTACCAGTCCATTGTATGCGATAAGAAACCGCGATGGCCAATCTTATAGACTGCACTAGACTGCACACCAGTATTATAATATGGTTATGTGATAATTTTTAACACTATACCTAGTTCACGACGTCACGTTAAAAACACAGTGGTGGGCGTGCCGTCCTGAGCCCGATTTACACATGAGCAAAAAATGCTGTAAATGACGCCAAATTCAAAGTTTATGTCAAGACATATGATTTAAAATTATCTCAAATTGAGATAATCATTGGCAAATGACCTTTTTATAACGTTATATAAAATTAGTATGACTTAATTTTAACAGTAGGTATATTAAAACAATAAAGATTGACATGACATATCAGAATTCTAGTGGTATTCCTTTTTACTGATTCTTACCAACAAAAAATAAATGTATTGAAAAATACCGAAGAGAAGAGATGGCATGAATGTGCAGACGAAATTTGACCGGATTTCTTTTTGTGGGTAGTATTTATTGTATAGGCACATAAAAACAATTTGACACTATTGTTCAAATAAGGTTTCTTAATGATACCAATAGAAATCACACAAGAGTAAGTTTTCCCTTTGTTTTTTTTTTATTGAACTAATTGGCGCGTCAATGTAAACCACCATTTCTAGAAGGGAATAGAGATATCTTCCATTCCATTTTAATTTCGATCCAAGCTCTCTGTCTATCCGCAATATATCTGTATTAAATATTTGGAAATAACCAAATAATGAAAAATTTCGGCTGGTGTGAACTTGGTGCAACTTTCAGCTTGTCCAAAGTCCCAAAATATAGCCCTATCAAGGAGAATTATTTATAATTAAGAATAATTGTTATTATTAGTAGTATTTCTAGTACTATTTAGCAAACATAAAAAGCTAATAACAAATTAATTCAGATATTAGGAAATACACGATGTAGTATTTATTTATTTAAAAGGCCGTAGAGTTGAAAGATGGGTTGGAAACTATAGCCAAATTTTTCCTATGATCGGTACCTATGCTTGATTTTGAAAATGTTGACAATTTTTCTTTCTTCTGATTCCCGTAATATAGCACACTTGTTTCGCTGTCGATTTGAATGTTTAGTGTTTAGGAACTAGAATCAACATTTTTTATTGAATTAAAATTATGACGGTTTACTGTCACTTGTCTGCCGGTCACACTGCAGTTATTGATTTCACGTAAAAATTGCCGTCAAGTGAATAAAAAATAAGAAAAATTTAAAATTAACATTTTATTGAGACAGCAAACGAAACGCTCATTTAAAAATGGCAGTTTGTCATGAAAAATGTAAAGTTTGAAAACTATTTAACAAACAGGAGACAGAAGGTTAGGATTAGAGAAAATTAGTCAAGTAAATTAATAAACAGCTTAGGGGTACCACAAGGTGTTGTTTTTGGGACCAGTTTTATTTAATTTGTACCCAAACGATGTTGCTTCACTAGTTAAATCTTGTGATATGCACCTATTTGCAGACGATACACTAATATCAATTGCAGCAGATAACTTACCTGACGTAATCGCGACATTGAACTGTGAACTGGTTTCTAATGTTTCCATATCAATTTGGTATAAAGAAAATAAGTTATGTTTGAATGTATTGAATACAAAAGCTATGATATTGGGAAATAGAAATTTGGTAAACCCTACACCAGAAATAGTTATCGATAACACAGTTGTTGAGATAGTTGACAAATTTAAATATCTAGGTGTCATTTTAGACAATACTTTGAAGTTTACTAGTAATATAGAGTATATAGTTAAAAAAGTGAGCCGAAAGGTTAGCTACTTAGGAAGAATATCTAATAAACTTACATCAAAAACTAGAATATCATTGTACCATACGACTATAGAACCATATTTTAATTGTTGCAGCAGTATATTATTTTTGTGTAGTGACAAAGACATTAAAAAAATGCAAGAACAACACAATCGAGCACTCAGAATTTTATTACAAAACTCCAGGTTAACCAGCATCGAGTCAATGTTGAGATTTCTTGAATGTTAAACAAGGAATGGTATATCAGACGCTCGCATTGGTATATAAATGCATAAATAATAAACTCCCTAATTATATGAGTAATTATTTAACGTACAATAGTCAACAGTATGAATACAATACTCGGCAAAAGGGTCATTTCAGATTACCAAAATAAAAAAGCAGTACGCAAAAAAGCAGTACGCAAAAAAAAATTATTATAAAGCACTGAAGATGTTTAACAACCTACCAAGTGATATCAAAAACTAAACAAAAAAAACGCAGCTTGTTCACAGTCTCTAGACTTCATCTATTCTATCAATCTATTGCGTAAATTATCCAAAATAAATCTGTTGATACTTAAACGATAAACGTAATAGTTATCAAATAAATTGAAATTATATCCGATCGTATCATCACAACGGTTTGATTGTGCACACGAGCAGTTGTCAAAATGCGAGGAGTAGTATTGTTGCTGACGATCTTAGCATGCTGTGCGCAAGCATCGAAGATACTAATTGTATTTCCAGGTTTAGCCCATAGCCATAAGACTGTCGGTTATTCGTTAGCAAAAGAATTGGCAAACAGAGGACATGAAGTGACGTTTGTCAGCCCTCTACCTGACAAGAAACCGATTCAGAATATAAAGTACGTCCACCTCGGAGAACTTTTCGAAAAAGGGCAAGGTAATTATTAATTAAGTTTTAAATTCTATTATTATAATAATCTGTGTACCTACTTATTTATTTTATTTATTTATTTATTCTTTTTTTAATTATCTTTCGTTCAGAAATGAAGAAGGGCAATCTGTTTGAGTTCGGTAACATCCCAACACTTATCTCGATACCAATTCTGGGAAGTATGGGTTTAATGTTAGCGGAAGAAACATTAAAAGACAAAGCAATGCAGAACATATTAAAATCTGACGCTTCTTTCGATTTAGTAATCGCGGAAAGTTTTATCAGCGATGCCTTGCATGGTATAGCCCACCATTATAAGGTCCCTTCAGTATTGCTTACAACCATCGTACCGACAATTTGGACTAATCACATCGTGGGAGTTCCTGACCTGCCTTCTATTAGTCCACACATGGCTTTAAGCTTCTCTGGAGATAAAATACCTTTCTGGGGAAGAGTCCTCAACACCGTATTATGCTTATACCAAAAATTATATGATCATCTCTACTTCTATCCAAAGCAAAACCAGATACTGAAGACCTACTTCCCTGATGCTCCTGATATATACGATTTGGTCTATAACACATCGCTGATGTTTGTAAATTCTGATATTAGCTTCAATAAGCCGTTACTCGTATCACCTAACATGATCGAGATTGGTGGCTACCATGTTGATCCACCTCAGAAATTACCTGCAGACCTCCAGAAGATTATGGATGAAGCCAAAGATGGGGTGATTTACTTCAGCATGGGTTCTAACCTGAAAAGTTCTCAGTTACAACCAGAGATCAAAGACGGAATTATGAAGGTTTTCTCTGGGTTAAAACAAACTGTGCTTTGGAAATTCGAAGAGGATCTACCTAATAAGCCATCAAACGTCATCATACGGAATTGGTTCCCACAAAACGACATATTAGGTAAGACTTCAAAAGTTTAGGGAGGTACCACATATAATTTTAATATTTTTAGCCCATCCCAATGTGAAACTGTTCATCACACATGGTGGTCTTTTGAGTACCATCGAGTCAGTATACCATGGCAAGCCGATGATTGGAATTCCGGTGTTTGGAGATCAAGCCTTAAATATTGCAAACGCTGTTAATATTGGATATGCTGTAGAAATACCTTTAAGTCAACTTTCAGAAGCTACATTTTCAGAGGCTGTAAAAGAAGGAATAACTAATCCAAAGTAAGTTATTGTTAACTGTTAATCCTTCTCAAATATAACTAAAAAATCACTCTTTCGTTTAGATATGCACAAATTGCAAAGCAGAGGTCCCAAATTATGCACGATCAGAAAGACACGCCAAGAGACAAAGCTGCATATTGGGTTGACTACGTCATTAGACACAAAGGAGCACCTCATTTAAAAAGTCCTGTATTGCGTTTGACAGGTTATGAGTTTTATATGGTGGACGTAATACTGTTTTTAGCGGTGATTATAAGCTTCAAATTTGCAATGCTTTATAAGATAATAACATGGATACGAAGAAGAATTAATAATGCGTCAAAAAGTCCAAAGAAGAAAGTAAAGCGGACATAACGTTTTATATGTCCGCATATTTATAAATTGTAAATGAAACATACAAATATATTACATTTTAATACAATGTCGTAAATTGGAGCAACTTCCAGCAGTCTCCATAGGTGTCGGGACGAGATTGAAGAAGAGAATAAATGAGAATAAATGTACATCAAAATGTTCCATATGTGCCAAACCAACCATGGCTTTGATGGTGTAATTGGTGAACATGACGTAGTAGATTTATTAGAGCTACTGGTTCAAATCCAGGAAGACTCAAAATTTACGCTTGACAGTTGATTGGCAGAAATCTTAAGACTGACGTTAATGCATTAAACAATCTATAGGAGCAATCTGCTATAATATCGATATAATGTATCAAGTAATGGAAGTACTCATTTTTAATGTGATCTTGAATATATATTTACGTGCTTCTAATTCAAGTATAACACCGTTACAAAAACATGGATGCCAGACGTCTGTATTTGAACAGATAACCCCAATTCCCCCATAACAATAAGATCATTCTGTATATGATATTTTTGCACCCTGTAAAAAATAAATGTAATTTCCATCACAAACATAATGTAAGAATACATGTGTTGTGTAATACTGCAGTCATTTTACAATGTTGTCTGTATTGTTACAATCAGACATGTAAAATCGCAACCAAAGCGCGTTCGTACAGTAGTTTTAACGTAAACTATTATGTTACAATGTTGTGTTGGCTTGTGCTTAAGCGTCTGAAGCAAAACTGATCTATTATTTGATTGCTATGGGGTATAAAGTTCTCTAATCTAATATTGTAGCGATTGTTCCAAACATTCGGATGGTGTTTTTAGTTTATACGATGAGGTAAGTGTACGTTTTTGCATCAAACATGCCGTTAAGCTGCAATTTATTCACTCTGGAGTTTAAAACTGAGCTACATTATGAAAACACATTTGCAAATTAATAGTGATATACGCTTTGTGATATACATATTGTGAACATTACAAGGAAAAGTCTATTTATTACAGCAATTTAAAGAGAATGTATGTACTCTACGTTTATAAATTCCAAAGTAATGCAAAGTGGTTAAAGTGAAAATCCTGTGTCACATTGAGCTATTTTGGATACAAAGAAAAACAGCACTCTTAACCCTCTTGCATTTCATGTATGTCTATGTACGTCTAAATAACATGTAGTTTTATACCTTAACTTTAAGTTTCAGTTATATTTTCGCTCCGTTTCAGAAAGGGGTGTTATGCTACATCAAATAAATATGTATTGTATTAATTTTGAAACTCGATAATGCAGAATAAATCTCTTAAACGCTTTTATGATGCTATAGAATGCTTTTTTTATTTATGTTAAAACTGTGCGTTAAATATTTAATGTTTTCTTTTCAAAATATATTCTATATTTATCCTTTAGTTTCAATTATCACTCGTGATGGACAACTCAATGTTAGAAGGAAAATATTGTATTAGGTATTTAATAAATGGCAATGTTTTCGCCAAATACCCAAACAAAAATATATTAATATTATATTCATACATATACCTAAGACAATTATTTTTTAAATAAGCTTAATAAATTATAATACGGATTAATTACATCAAACGGTAAGTATTATTATATACCTACATCATACCAATTAGTAAAAAATCTGATGTGACACATGACTTTATATATATATATATATATATAAAAATAGTAGAAGATTAATGGGAAAACAGTCTGTATATTTTCTTTATTTTTTCTTAATAATGAAATTTGGAACTATTTTAGAAGAAAATTCATATCCTCGTGTTTTGATTAGTAAACTACTTTACAGCAGTCGTGTACGTACATCAAATTTGAACATTGATTTGCATAGTTGCACAGAATTTACACGAAATCGTAATATGGAGACAAAATTCAAAGTATTACCTTATATTGCTGGACTTACTCCTAACCTGATGAAAATTTTTAAAGATCATAATTTGATTTTTGCACGTCGTACAATGAAGGGTCTAGGAACATTTTTCTCAAAAATAAAGGATGATCTTCCATTGGATTTGCGTTCAGATGTTATTTACAAAATTAAATGTGGAGATTGTCATCAAGAATATATTGGACAGACTTCTCAACAACTTAAAAAACGAATTGCACAACATAAAAGTGATGCAAGATTGAAGCCTGAAGCTTGTGCATTGGCTTCCCATGGTAGCCGTCTTGGACATAATATGGACTATCAAAATTTGGCTGTATTGGACGGTGACGTAAATTACTTTCGGAGAAGTTTTCTTGAAATGTTTCATATTAATAATTCTGTATCGCCAATGAATTCGAAAACTGACATCAAAAATTTAAGTAGCATTTATACATATTTATTAAATTACAAAAATATTCATCGCACCCAGTTAAACCAACTTTGAAAATTTTGAGATGTTCTTTCCATTCATATTGTTACATTTCATGTCATTAACTCTAGTTTTTTAGGTTAGATTTTTGATGTTGTCATATATAAAATAAGGTTGGCTTTTTTTCTTCCTATATTTTGATCACCATAACAAATTTGTTTGACAAGAGTTTTTTACATGTTTCATAATGTTATATAGTTTATAGTGATATTTCCGGTTTGTATTGTATTTCGTTTTTAGATTGTTAATGTTTTAAACTTTTTTAACTTTTAGAGCTCTGATGAAGGATGCAAATTCATCCGAAATATTAGCAAAGAAAAAATAAAGAAAATATACAGACTGTTTTCCCATTAATCTTCTACTATTTTAATAAAGTACAGTCATTATATTTTCTATATATAAAAAAATTAATAGTAAATGAGATTCGATTTGATCGAGATCGATCGTATCTGCATTAAAATAAAACTAGTTAGCCAGAATTTGACAGGTATTTTAATACAATAAAAAGTAGTCTGATTCCTGATTTTTTTTTATTTTAGCAATCGCTACATGTTTCGTGTCCTACAGGGCACTTCTTCAGCTATAGATAATGAGATATAAATTACACAATTGACAACCAAATCAAACTCAAAAAAACTCAATTGTAAAAACAATTTGTAAAAACATTTTGTCAGGCGTGGCCCGTGGAGAACATAAAACAACATATAAAGGTCACAAACAAACACATATGAGACTGCAGAACAGATTCTTTTAAAAGATATTTTTACTATTGACAGTAGGTATTGTCAAAACATCAGCGTTTGACAGTACCTACTGACATTAGAATGAAATTATTTGTCAAATCTTGGCTAACTAAGCTACAATTTGCTCACGTAGCTAAACTATTAATTTGACCAAAAAATGTCGTAGACATAAATTATTCAGAATTTCCTCTACTTTGAATTATTATTTACCTATTTTGACAAAATTACAGAATAGGCAGCTCATTTGCAAAATTGTTAAAAAATGCTAAGAGTAAACATCCAGTTCCTTTCGACCCTTTTGAACCAAAAGTTTTTCAGCTCTAAGTTTGGTCATAAAACTAAATATGACGTTTCGTCCCGATACCTTTAGTAGTTTCTGCAGAATCGTCCCCACAAAAATCGGGTACACACACACACACACAAGGATTTTTATACCTCCATATTTATAAATTGTAAATTAACTTTAAAGATATAATACGTTTTAACAAAGTTGAAACAGTCTCCAATGGGTATCGAAGTTCACTAACTATAAACAAGTATTAAAAATGCAATAAGAACCAATTTTATGTGTACCTAGGACTCAAAAAACTCTAGACACGGCCCTGTTGATTTGCATCGTTACGCAATGGTCTAATGTGCAAACAAACACAACCTAAAACTCACTATCGTAGGCAATAACGAAACACAATGACAGCATATAATCATGAACTTCTTTCTCAGTCATGGCTAAGTATCGTTAACTTCCGCAGTTAGTTGAGAAACAGCGGCCTAGAAAGACGTTTAACATGATTTAGATATCAAAATTATTCTGCATTTTATCTTCAGATCGTACTAAAGTCGTATATAATCGTGAATAATTGCGTAGTAAATAACTAAAATGCGCGTGACGGTATTGTTTGTGTTGTTATTTGCATTCTGTGCGAATGGAGCAAAGATTCTGTTTGTATTTCCTGGAATGGCGCACAGCCATTACACTATCGGACACGCTCTAGCAAAAGAACTAGCAAATAGGGGACACGAAGTCACATTTGTTACTCCTTTCCCTGAGAAAACGGCTGTGAAGAATTTGAGGACTGTAGTGCTTCTTGGAATCCAAGAAAAAGAAAAAGGTAACCTAAAAATTGTCCTACGTCTTTCTGGCCTCTATTATGTATTTTTTTATCCATGATATCACTTCATTCATACGATAATTTGATTTTAGAAATGAGGAAAGATTTGAACCTGTTCGATTTCAGTGGCTTGTCCCCGTTTTTCTCCATCGTTTTCCTCGGCAACATGGGTTTAATGTTAGCCGAGGAAACATTAAAAGACGAAGTCATGCAGAAACTATTAAAATCTGACGAATCCTTCGATTTGGTAATCACCGAGAGCTTCGTCTGTGATGCTTTACAGGGCATCGCCCAACATTACAACGTCCCTTCAGTCTTACTTGCCACACTTGGACCTACCATCTTGACCAATCACATTGTTGGAGCTCCCGACATACCATCCTTCATGTCCCACATGGAGTCGGGATATCACGAGGATACAATGCCGTTCTGGGGACGAGTTTATAACACTGTCCTATGCTTATACCATAAACTCTATGAGCATATTTATTTCTATCCCAAACATAACCAAATACTCCAAACTTACTTCCCAGGATCTCCTAACATATACGATGTAATTTATAATACCTCGTTAGTGCTGGTTAATTCCCATGTTAGCTTTGGTAAAGCGGTGCCAATTATGCCGAATATGATTGAAATTGGTGGATATCATGTTGATCCACCGCAAAAATTACCTGAGGACCTACAAAAAATTATGGACGGCTCTAAATACGGCGTTATTTACTTCAGCATGGGATCCAATCTAAAAAGTGCTCAACTACGACCTGAACTAAAAAACGCTATTCTGAAGGCATTTTCGAAATTGAAGCAAACTGTGCTTTGGAAGTTTGAAGAGGACCTACCTAACAAACCAGCTAATGTTATAATCAGGAGTTGGTTTCCCCAAAATGATGTTTTAGGTAAGAAAGTCAACGCAAACACATTCCGATAATAAAAATCATATATTTTAGCCCATCCTAATGTAAAGTTGTTCATCACCCATGGTGGACTTTTGAGCACCATCGAAGCAATTTACCACGGTAAGCCAGTCATTGGAATTCCAATATTTGGAGATCAAGCCATGAATATTGCAACTGCTGTTAATGCGGGCTATGGTTTGGAAATACACTTTGATCAACTATCGGAAACTACTTTTTCAGAGACTGTAAATGAAGCAATAATTAACCCTAAGTAAGTATGGCTTGATTAGAAGACTCCATTTATAACCCCCACATTTACTATGGTAGGGTATACTGAGTTTGTTTTTAAGTATTCGTAATGTGTTAAAATATACAGGGCGTTACATTAAATATAAATTAGGTATATTTTTCCACCACACTTAAATACAACACCCTATATAAATGGATATAGTTTTTTATTGTGGAATATAATTAAATGGTCAAGCAACTTTTGCATAATGCATTTTTATCTTTCTCTTAAGACAACGGAAATATTGCCCAATGCAACATTAATGAATCACCCTGTATACTCTGGCAGACGACCGCTATTATTCTCTTTTATTCCTGATTCTAAATTTTCAGATCTTCATCTTTCAGAACATCTAAGGAGAGATAATTGGGTATAATTGAACTCCTTACAAAAAGATTTAAAAAATTCCCATATGTTCATCCGTTACAGAACCGTAGAGTTCTAAGTATAAGAGTTTCTTTGTAATTTGGTAATTGTTGTTGTCTAAGAAATTTAAAACTAGTCTCATATTGAAGTACTGAACGTTAGCCAAATATCTAAAATTTGCACTACTGTAAAATTGTCTTAAATGTACTTGGAACCTTGGTCCTCTGTATAAATTTGAATTGAATTTTATTTTTTATGCGAAAGCCGAACGTTAAACAAAAAAACAATCAAGAGACCAGTTTCTGTAAGAAACGAAATGAGGATTTCAAAAATTATTTTTACTTTAAGTATTTGCGGATCAGTTTTTGCTTTGAAATGATTCAGTACAAAACCGGACGAACGCCCTTGCAAGAATTTAAAAAAATATGTTGTACAGCAGAAAATGCCTTTTGATGCATAAAAGATGCGTACTACGCTTCACAAAAATATCTAGAGTCGTACCAAAGTTATCATAATAAAAATTATTTTTTCTTTAAACTTTAGCACCCTGTAGTTCAAAAGTCAGGACCTTTACGACAAATGTTCATTTTAATTTCTTTCCTCAAAATGGACCCAACATTCTTAAATATTAGCATGTTATTAAGAAACATTACGAATCTGAGAGATATACATAATCTCTCAGATATTAAGGTTGGCTTCGAAATGAGTAGGCAACCAAATATGCTTCATAATTTTGTAATCAGACTTACACCGAAATGATTGGCTATTTCCATTCAAATTATAACCTAAAATGAACTTGGAACCGATAATACAAAAAATTGTTGGCTCAATGCTGTCGAGTCTAGGTGACGGACTTTAAGATTATTGGTGGCAATATATTAGTCTTCTTGCGATCAACTCAAAAACCGATATTCGCAGAATTCGTCACTTACACTTGACATAATTGAGCCAGGTGCTTTTTTATTATTAGCAAAGGTACAAAGTTCACTGGAACGTATATTTTTAATGCACAAACTTAAACATGCATATGTAATAGCCGATTGAAAATTATTACCGTATTTTAAATTTAAACGTCATCTTAAGATTAAACTACTATACCAGTACTTTTCCTTGTTTTACGATCTTCTTAACTACCTATATCATATATCAAAACTTAACAGCACTTGTGTCTAGTATTCATTCGATTAAATTTATACGAAAGGCATGCAACGGATAAAACATGCAAACAATTAAGGACTCACCAGTAACTTGCGAACACCCAGCTCCGACATCCAGTCATAGGGGTCCAGTATTATCTGAATCTGAAATTATAACAATATCGTCGTGAAACACCACAGTAAATAAGCAACACATTATTAACACAGCGGACAGAAAAGAAATATTATAATAGAGCGTCGACGAACAAGCCCTTGCATTATTTTCTCGCGTTTTACAACTTATTCGAAATGTCGCATGTGATGATATGATAAACCGATTGGGATGTGAACAGCGAATCATTACTTGTTGTTTACGCTGTTCATCGCGCCACCATTTCAAACGTGAATTTCTCGGGGAAAAGTTGTACCGAAAGGCGAAAACACAACAGTACCGGTAAATTTTGACATTCGATTGAGTGTGAAGCGCCGTCAAGCCGGTTAACCATGGGTTAACCTAAGAATTATTTTGATACTCATTGCAATTTGGCGGTACATACTTTCAAGTCAATTAATTCTATTTACAACCAGATTAATGTTTTTGTCAATGGTGGAGATACTAACTATCTCGAACTGAATACACTTTGAATACATAAGTCATCCTGGAGCGAACTACAGGAACATTACTTGCACGTTCAATCAGTTCAGTTTGTTAAGTCTAGCGGAATTAAGATAAATAATAGGTTCATTGGACAACAAGTTTCAAGTAAACTTAATATTAAGTAATAGAATGCTAAAAAATGTATTCGAGGTAGCTGGGCATGTTCTGTTGCATTTTATTAACAGTAGTCTGCAACAGGGGGAACTTCCCGATGAATTAAAATTAAGCACAGTTATTCCCATTCAAAAAGTTAACAATTCCAAAAGTATCGAGGATTTTAGACCTATCAACACATTACCACCTATTGAAAAGGTTATTGAACTTGCGATTCATGGTCAGATTGTTAATTATTTTCATAGTAATCAACTCCTTATGGAAAACCAATCTGGATTCAGAAAACATTATTCATGTGAAACAGCGTTACAACTATTGTTGACCAGGTTGAATAACAATATTAACGATCAATTGTACACCATTGTGGTTGTTCTGGATTTGAAACGTGCATTTGAGACAGTTGACCGAACCATACTGTTAAAAAAACTTAACTACTTTGGCATAACAGGTGTTGCTCATAGGTGGTTCAAACATTATTTGTTTAATCGTAGGCAAATTACTAAAATCGGAAGTGAGAGCTCTGCTATAGTCAATGTGGATACGGGAGTCCCTCAAGGTAGTGTGTTGGGTCCCCTATTATTCGTTGCATACATTAATGACATTCAATATGCTGCCGATTTTGATGTCATGAACATGTTTGCTGATGATACTTTGGTTGCTACGCAACATAGTGATTTGGACGTCGCAATACTTAAAAATGAACAGTGAATTGTCAAAGTTATCAAAATACGTTATTAAAAATAAACTTAAAGTAAATGTTAATAAGTCTACGGCTATGGTAGTTACAAGTAGGTATCGAAATAGCCAACTCAATATTGCAAACATTCAAATCTGGATGGACTCTGAAAGGGTAGATATTGTTGATAATATAAAATATCTAGGGTTTATTGTCGATAAGAGCTTAACGTTTAATTGTCACTTTGATTATATTGCACGTAAAATATAAAAAAAAACTGTTTTTCTTTTATAGAATTTCAAGATCTATTGCAATTGCAACTAGGATAAAAGTTTATATCGCTATGATTAGGCCCCATTTTGAGTATTGTGCGAGCATATATTCCTCTTTAACGAGAACCAAAAGTCAACTCTCCAGAAAATGCAAAATAAAGCCATGCGGACGATTTTGCGATGTAATCGGTATACTCCTACCGCTCTCATGCTAGATACACTAATTTGGAGGTCAGTAACAAGTCGTCTCAGGTATCTTACATTAGTTTTTATTTTTAAAATCGTTAAGGGTGTGGCACCACCTTACCTAACGAGCTTAATCAGCTACAACAGCGACATACATTCGTATATGACAAGGTGTAGGAACGACATTTACGTTTTACGCACGACATAATGTCATAATGACAGATGTCGCGCGAATATTTTGATTAATTATTTGTCATTTTTGATACAATGTATATTTATTGAAATTTTTGGTCGTAGGTAAGTGCAATACTCGAGCTGTAACATATATTACATGCTCGTGAACACTTATGTTGAATTTGTATTGGAATTTTCTATCGACACTTCAGACAAAGTACTGTGTAGTTGCTATAGATGTCGCGCGAATACCGTCAAATATCGTCAACCGTCAAGTATCCTTACCTTTATTTATTTGACATTTTTGATAAAATGTATTGAAATTGTCGGTCGTAGGTAAAATTATGTACAATACTCGAGCTGTACTCGCATATTACGTGCTCGTGAAAAATAACTAAACTCACCGCTTCGCGGCTCGTATGTTAGCTTTCCACTCGCACGTAATATGCTAGTTACAGCTCTTGTAATATAATATACTATTAGTTTATATTGTGAACTTGTTTATCAGTTTTCCTTTTTTTTTATAAAAAAAAGAGTTATAACGAATAAAGGAGAGGCCTGTTTATTTTACATGCGTCCTGGATTGTTTTAACATATGTCCTGAGAACTCGATTTTAGAATCTGGCAACTCTAATTCAAATTAAAAATCTATTTCGGTCATCCAACCATTTTTATTGTTTCTACAAGCTCTAAAACAATTAGCAATCTTATTATTCCACGTGTCTCTAGACTTAGTGATGGTGAAAAAGTGTTTATTAAGATGTGTTATTTTCTGTCGTAGATATACTCAAATTGCAAAGCAGAGGTCCAAGATACTGCATGATCAAGAAGTGAAGCCAAGAGACAAGGCTGTTTATTGGGTTGACTACGTTCTCAGGCATAAAGGAGCGCCTCATTTGAAGTCACCAGGATTACAGTTGAATGCTTACCAGTATTATATGGTTGACGTATTACTGTTCTTAACAATGATTACTGTCGCCGTATTTGCAGTATTTTATCTGACCATCAGATGGATTTTTAAAAGAAAGAAAACACCGAAAACAACAACGAAGAAAACCAAATAATCGTCATATTAAGGGAACGTCTTGCTCATTAAACAATTTGATAACTAGTATTGCGTTTTATTGCATTCTTACTAAAAAAAATCTTACGAAAGCGCTTATCAAACTATATACTTCCTTTCCTTCAGTTCTTAGTTTCATCATAGGGAAAGATAATCGTAGCATGTCATGGATAATCACCTGACCCCGTCAATAAAAATGTTGCGTAATGATGACAATACGTACGAACAAAATCAAACATGAGCAAAACATGATGACTAACTATAGGTATATGATCTTGATGTACTTGAACGTCTGGCAATCATGGAAAGCAATCGTGTACGTTCCCAGATGGACACTTGAGAATCATCGGCCTCGACAGAAGTTTATACTCATCGAGATATCAAATTTATGATACAGATACAGCATCGTCAGATTGTATAGTAAAACCATTCCGTCGAAGTATTCAGTACCTAGTAGATGGCTAATATGCACGCAACAGTGCTGTTTATGCTGGCGTTTGCCATCTGCGCGAATGCAGCGAAGATACTAATTGTATTTCCAGGTTTTGCGCATAGCCATTACACAATCGGCTATTCTCTGGCCAAAGAACTTGTAAAAAGAGGACATGAAGTCACATTCGTCAGTCCACATCCGGAAAAAAAGGCGGTGAACAATTTGAGAATTGTGGAGCTGGTTGGTATTCAAAATCAAATGAAAGGTTGGTAGTTGGTAGTGAAGCTTTTTAATTGGTGAGAATTTAATGTGTATGTGTGCTTACTAGGGTTGCCACCTTTCGAATTTGTAATTGTTTGCCGAACAAATCTTACCAGTTAGTGTTTCACGTAAAAATGGAATATTCAAATTTCAATCATGAACTGTAGCGTGGGTTTTACCGTGGGTTTTTGTCCGAAGATTTCTTTTCGCGCATGAAATGAATTACTGATTTTTTCTTATTTTAAAATAATATTTAGCGGTTGCAAAAGACAAAAGACAAATTTTAAACAAAAGTAATTGTACCTATATGTTGATTTATTTTAGTAAATCTACATACAACATACTATATAATGACAACCAACAGCAGATTTAATGCGTTGAATGACCTCACTGATAAATAACAATACAACTTTGTAATTTTGTAATTATGGTATTATCTTCTTTGTAGAATTAGTCAGAAATAGGGTTGCCAGATGTCCTGAATTTTCCAAGATATCGTGGATTCAGCCATACATTTTAGAGTCCGGCGTAAGACCTCTTCAGGACGCTGTAGAAACTTTAATTTTAAAAGGTTATAGTCACTGTTTGTCATAAGCTAAACGAGTAAAGGAGCTAAAACAGTTTGTAGATTTACAGTTTAGTTTAGAGTCTGGCTGTTTTTATATCCCACTGTACAGAGAATCGTCTCCACTGGCACGTCAAACATACTTCTCCGAAGATGCGGTTAAAATTAAAGATAATTTGCGTAGCAAATACTGTAAGCAAAATTGCTCAATGAATCCAACAGAATAATAAATTATTTTTGACTGTTATGAAAATCTTGCTAATTATTTGGATTCCAAATTTGATTTGACTGCCAAGAGCATGATTACCCCAAATTTCATATAGTATGTATTATCTTAAAACCATGTATTTAGTTATGAGTCACTAGTTGTTGAGAGGACATGCACCAGCAACTAGTTCAATGATTGAAAAATGGAGTAAATTATGCTTGACCTATAGCGAATTACCAAATTTCCTGAAAATTATTCAATTTATATTTTCCATATTTCGTTCAAATGCTGACACCGTAAACAGTATATTTGTTATGCACAGACTCCTGGTGCTTGAAACAATCTACCTGTCGAGTTTATAAAAACAGAACTTCAATCAAAGAGTTCTACTAACCATACGCACTTAAAAATAAAGAGTTGCTACACGCTGTTCTTTTGGCATGTGTTCTGGAATTTTGGATCTTTGACCTGCGAACGCAATTTTTTGAGCTGGCAACCCTAATCAGAAATAGTTCAGTCTCCAGTTTCTTATGAAATCAGTGCCAAAATATACAGAAAGCGTGGCCACACGGGCCAACAACCAAACATTACGAAGAAAAACAATACAGTTGATTCTGGTATTATTTTGTTTGTAGAATTTAAAGTCAGAAATAGTGAATTACGACTAGTTTTTGAGTTCCAATATGTACAGAAAGAGTTTTGGCATTTGTTTTTCTTCAATACTAATTAGAAGAATACTAATTAATTCAATACTAAATCCAGTTCTTATTGAAATGAATACCAAGATACAAAATAATATTTTTTTCATTTCCTTTAAATAACACCTAATGTAATTTACCTATTTTGATTACTTTGTTTACTCTGTTACTTTCTTTGACACCTGGACACCTGGATTGTTAGAAAAATATGTATAAGCTATGGTGTAGGTAATTGTCATCATATCATTGAATCTTTTGAAACGTTTGTTACTATGGTCTTTAAAACTAAGAAACGTAGGTAGGTAGGTGAACGCACAACTTTTTCCCTAAATATTCAAGTAAACGAAATCCCCATAATTCTTATTGAATATACACTATAAGTAGCAACCCTAGTATGTAGGAGCTCTTAAGTGTCATGTCCACAAAATAAACCATTTCAAAATTCACTGTATTATCAATGTAAATAAATATTGCCGCTGTTTGACTTTTATTGACCATTATCATTTTGCTGATGACCAACTGTGGAGTTACTTATTAAAACTTCTTACCATAATTAGAAGAACATTGATGCAATGTCGTTATACCAATACAATATATCTTCTTGTTATTTCAGAAATGATGAAGGACGTCAACATGTTTGATTTCGTTGACTTAAATCCGTTTATCTCAACCATCTTCGTCGGAAGCATGGGTGTAATGTTAGCAGAAGAAACATTGAAGGACGAAGCGATGCAGAACCTATTAAAATCAGACGAATCTTTCGATTTAGTAATCACCGAGAGCTTCATCTGCGATGCTATACAAGGGATCGCCAACCATTATAACGTCCCTTCTGTTGTACTTTCCGCAATTGGTCCCACCATTATGACGAATCACATTGTTGGAGCTCCGGACATTCCTTCATTCATGCCACACATGAGTCTAGAATTTAAAGACGATACCATGCCATTTTGTGGTAGAGTGTATAACACTCTTCTATATTTATTCCAAAAACTTTACAATCACGTTTATTTCTATCCGAAACATAACCAAATACTCCAAACTTACATCCCAGGAGCTCCTAACATATACGATGTAATTTATAATACGTCGTTAGTGCTGGTTAATTCCCATGTTAGCTATGGTAAAGCGTTGCCAATTATGCCGAATATGATCGAAATTGGTGGCTATCATGTTGATCCGCCACAAAAATTACCTGAGGACCTACAAAAGATCATGGATGGCTCTAAAGATGGCGTTATTTACTTCAGCATGGGGTCAAATCTAAAAAGTGCCCATTTGCGACCAGAACTTAAAGAAGCAATTCTGAAAGTATTTTCGAAATTGAAGGAAACTGTGCTTTGGAAGTTCGAAGAGGACCTACCTAACAAACCAGCAAATGTTATAATCAGGAGTTGGTTTCCCCAAAATGATGTTTTAGGTAAGAAAGTCAACGCAAACACATTCCGATCATAAAAATCATATATTTTAGCCCATCCTAATGTAAAACTTTTCATCACCCACGGTGGACTTTTGAGCACCATCGAAACAATTTACCACGGTAAACCGGTCATAGGAATTCCAATATTTGGAGATCAAGCTATGAATATTGCAACTGCTGTTAATGCGGGTTATGGTTTGGAGATACGTTTTGATCAACTTTCGGAAACTACTTTCTCGGAGACTGTGAATGAAGCACTAACCAATCCTAAGTAAGTATGATTTTATCATAAGATTTGAAGTTAAAAGTATGATGTATGCTTATTTATCTTCTTAAAGTATCTTGAAATATTGCATTTGGCAAACAGCACAGTGAATTCTTTGAATACTGGATAAAAAAAGGTGTTTATTCAGTTGTTTTATTGTCTGTTGTAGATATACTCAAATAGCAAAGCAGAGGTCCAAGATAATGCATGATCAAGAAGTGAAGCCAAGAGACAAGGCTGTATATTGGGTTGACTACGTTCTCAGGCATAAAGGAGCGCCTCATTTGAGGTCACCTGGATTGCAGTTGAAAGGCTACCAGTATTATATGGTTGACGTAATACTTTTCTTAACAATGATTGCTGTCGTCAAACTTGCTGTGTTTTATCTGATAGTCAGATGGATTTTAAGAAAGAAGAAATCACCCAAGATAACAAAAAAGAAAACCAATTAAAATTAATTTTGTATATTAAGTATTGCTTATTAAATAATTTGAAAATTTGTTATGTGTTTCTTGGTTTTTTAACACATTTAGGTAGATCCTATTTAACCAGTTCTACCAATAGGCAATGTATTACAGTTTTCGAGGTATTGGCAATTTTTTTGTGCAATTAGAAAAGCATAAAACGAAAAGTTTAACAATCGCGGATAGACTAAAGTACCTACTCGTGTTTAATAGTAATCTAGTAATCTCACTAATTTAGAATAGTTACTGTACATACATAATTTACAGTGTTATTTAATTATGGATAGTGAAAGAGTACAATCCAAAGCATAAGGAGTGGGAACCAAATTGAAGATTAATGATAAGTTAACTTTTGAGGTAGGAACGTATGGTCGTTTTGATATATTTCTTTGCGCTGAATACAAATCCAAACTTAAAAATTGCATCTTGTTAGGTTTTTGCGTTTTTGTCGTTTATGTTTAAAAATTTCTCGCACACCAGTAAAAAAGGGAGACCTCATTTCCGCTTTATTGGTTTTAAAATATTTTTTTTTCTCTATTTTGCTTTATTCTAATCTAGAAGGTCTCAGAACTATTCCTGTAAGAGGGTTTTAAAAATTCGCTCTAGTTCTGGAGTTGTAGCCGATGATTTGTGTGTACGTCCATCAGTGTTGTGATAAGGGAGGAAGAAATCCCTCCGACCGAGCAAAATGCGTACTTATACTATTTATACCTCCAAATCGCTTGGCCTGAAGACGAAAGGTTATTTTCGAAACATGTAGCCAGCTAGACCCACAATAAAAATACGTCGTTAGTGAACTGGTTTATCGTTTTTATTTTATTCATCTCTGACTAACGTTATGGAGACCTTCATATCAAATTTAAGTATTGCCATTTTTTTACCTAATTTTAGTTAGTATGTATTCAGTTTTATTTTATAACAAATAAAATATTTCCTGTATTTTTAACATTTGCCCTGCTTTTTTAAATCACCTGTCTTGCGGATTTATGTTTTTTGACCTGGCAACCCTGGGTTTTAGGTATGTTGATTACCTTCACTTCAAATTCTCTACCACTACCTACGTGTATTTTTCTACCTGTTCCAGGTGGCTTCTTGTTTTGACACAGTTCAGCGAACTTATAGGGGCTGCATAGGGCATTAAATACCGGTATTGTCATAGTGAATAGTGACTAGAAATAACAATACCAAGAAATTAAACGTGAGTATTATACAATCCACTATAAGTAATTCTTATTTGCAATAAAGAACTTATTGGTCCTTTTGTGTATGTATCGTTTTGTTGGGTTTGCTTTATCTTTTACTAGAAATACTGATTCTATTCTAGTTTTAATTGAGGATGCCGCCATGTTTTCTGTTATTTTCTTATGCATCACAGTCTTTAACCTCATAAAAGTAACTATAAAATCCTATGTTTTGTTGGTGTCTATTATACTCCATCTCCATCAGGTACATAATTGGATTAATGACAAATAAATAAAATCGATCATGAGCGATTAGATAATGACTAGATTTCGTTGAGTACTTGTAGAATAACCTACCTCAAAGCTAACTTTCCCACACGGAATTCGTTAATTAAAAATACTTTCATGATATCTTTGATTCGCTTGATTACATATAATTGGCTCAGCGTTATTTTCTTATTAGTTTTTGGACATACCCCGGGATGAGTTTTTGCAATTGCTATCGACAGTAATTAATAGATACCTATTGTAGCGTGGCCTTCGATATTTCGAGAAATAGAAACCAACAATGTTAATAGTTGTCCTTATAAAATCTACAGGCTAGATTTTAACGCATAATATACAGGGTGAGTGATTAGTATCTTGGCGATCGATAGGTATCAAATCGTTTGAGGAAGAAAATTTTTTTAATACAATACTTACATGTACATGTAAGTTACATGTATCTTTTTAATTTTTATGATAAATTCTTATGTATTTTCGATACCATGCGATAAAGAATTTCAAGTAATTGTTGACACTAATTTGCATAAAAAGATATCTACAGAATTCAAATCTTTATCATAACTTACATTACACTAATCGTTTGCTTCAACGTCAAAAAATGAAGGCGAAGGTTTGTTCCGTTTTGACTTATGCAATTCATTAATTAGTTCATTTTTTGTGCATATATCCCTGTTTTTTAGTGCATATAATTCACAGCTCTACTCATCAGTTCCTATAACGTCAAATTATTTTCAGTTATGCAGGATGTTGCATTTAGGCGT
The DNA here is from genome assembly GCA_964023965.1 of Melinopterus prodromus. Taxonomy (NCBI): domain Eukaryota; kingdom Metazoa; phylum Arthropoda; class Insecta; order Coleoptera; family Scarabaeidae; genus Melinopterus; species Melinopterus prodromus. The sequence goes on along the minus strand of OZ030392.1, from coordinate 9,701,787 downwards.
GACGGAAAGTACGTAGCTTTTTTTTTAATGGAACGCCCAGTACATTATAGGTAGGGTTCGAAATGAGTAGGCAACCAAATATACTTCATAATTTTGTGATCAGTATTTCACCGAAATGATTAGGTATTTCCATTCAAATTGTACGTTAAACTGAACTTGAAACCTTTCCCGATAATACAAAAAATATCCGGCTCAATTCTGTCAAGTGTAGGTGACTAATTCTGTGAATATTGGCGTTTTTTTGTTGAACGCAAGTAGACTACGTCATAGCCACCAACAATCTTAAAATCCGTTACCTAGACTCGACAGAATTGAGCCGGATATTTTTTTGTATTATCGGCAAAGGTTTCAAGTTCAGTTTAACGTATAATTTGAATGGAGATGCCTAATCATTTCAGATAGATACTGATCACAAAATTATGAAGTATATTTAGTTTCCTAGTCATTTCGAAGCCCATCCTAACTTTTACCTGCAGCAAATAGTTTCTGAGATATTGAATTATTTGTCATAAAATTGGCAATTGTAACAATTGTAATCTAAATATTTTGCAACATCATAACTAAAACCATAGCTAAATGCTGATGTCATGAAAAATTAGATGCGTTATACAGGCTGATCGTAGCTTTTAAATATTAGTAACTTTTAAATATTTTTAAATGTCTTTTTTCTTGAGATTTTTAAATGGAACACTGTGTATTCCACTGTGCTATTTAGTATATTAATATTGCTCTATATACATTGTGTTGCGTAGCTTGAGGTAAAATATTTAAAGAATTATAGAAGAAACCATTTAGAACGTATTTTACTAGATTTATTCATATACAAAGTATTACGCTGATCAATGATACACCATGTTATAAGTACCTACGTTTTGCTATTTTTCCAACCGCCAGTGAACGAACCCGAATACCTAGTAACGTCAGTTGTACCACGAAGTAAACCATAGGCTTGTGTACTTTTAGGGGGACAATCGCGAAAATTTCTTCATTTGTGAAAATAGTGCGCAGACTTTTCATTGTAATAGTATGTGCGCTCACACATAAACAAACAGAAACGCTAAAACCTATCTTGATATGCTACGTTGAGAACGGATTTGTGTTCAATACAAAAAAAAACAACCAACAATATCTTCTTGCTATTGTTAATTGATTTAAAATAGGTTATTTTCTGGAGAGACAAATCAAAATTGAGATTAATATGAATGATAATATGAGTATCTAATAGGGCTTCCAGTCCCGGGATAACGGGATCCCGGGCTCCCAACAAATAGTGAGTTTTGAATCCCGACATATACCGAGTTTTGTTCATGAACCTTTTTAACTTGCTTCAGTCTTTTTAGTTACTTTGCTATCAACAACAGAAAAAAAAACATAAACGTAAAAATAAAGAAATTTGTGGCGGATTTATTTACCTGGATTCAGTGATGTACTCCAGAATATAAAATTAGTAAATAGGTAAAAAAAGACAGCGAAACAGTTTCTTCCAGCTTAAGGATTTTCCATAAACAAAAAAATTAAATATTTTGGTACGAAGCATCTCGAGTTTGTGATGAGCTGTGACAGCGGTAATATGGTCACGTTTGACACTTCTTAATCGCACAATTATCGTTTTCTTTAGTGGAATAATTTTATCAGAAAGGGCACCTAGATAAAAAAAATCTATAATGTAGGTTGGGCTATTCGAACTTTCTTCGAGAAATCTAATATTAATTTTTTTTTTCATGACAAGAAATTAAATATTTAATATTCTAAGAATTTGCACTGAATATTTCATCAATTTTGAACAATAAAAAACGTCTTCACATGAATAAACATCCATGACGTACGGTTTCTAAAGTTATCCAATTTTATCTTAAAGAAGAAAACAAAAATATCAAAATGTTTTATTGACATCAAAATGGAAAATTGAAAATTTTGCTCGATCAAACAATTTCTTTTGCCGTGACAATTCATGAAACATTTTACAAAAATGCAACATTATTGAACAAATTTAATATGTTGACACCTTTTACCTTTTAAACCGTCAATTTTGGTTTTCTAATTGTAAAATTTGAAAATCAAGTTTCGGGGTAAAAGATATACCAATAGAATGGTTTCTTCAAAAGTTTCTTACTGACTGGATTTGTCATCCAAGGCGTACTGATGCGGCAATTTTCGCTTTTCTCATGAATTCCGGGATCCCGAGATTACAAAATAAATTTTGATAGCCCTTTGTCCCATCTGTTGCCCTACCAACTGACGGCAACATGAACTAAATAAATATTTACAAAAATATAACGTCATACCGAGAGATACTAAAATTTACAGATTGGTGGCAACTTCGAACCAATAAGAGGCCAAGAAATTAACGCGAGAATAGCTCACTTGCTATGCCAATTCAAATTTGTATGAATTCATAGGTAATAGAAGGCTTGCAGATTAGAGGGCTTTATGACCCGTATCCAATAAATTATTCAGAAAACAATGAACTAAAATTATTAGTATTTTTTATATCCTCACGTAAACGTTAAATTCCGTATCAGTTAACTTCATGCGGTAAACAGAGTGACGTATGCCTATAAGTTACCAGACAGACCTATTTATTTTTAGTAACGTTGCGTCATAGCCAAATCTAAAGTAAAGGTAGGAACTTTTAACATAAAAATATCACTTTGCTGTCAACAATAATTATTACTACTGCGGCCTCTTGGTCTCTGCGGTACTACCTTGGTATCTTTCTCAAGTTTTATTAGGACTGAAAAACCATTTCTATTGCGTGTGTGCTTTTCATAATACCAGGTTACCTGCAAAGTATTAAATTAACAAAAGCTACGCATTTTAAACCAAAAGCTAATTTTATTCTTGCCAACAAATTGATGAATTCCATAGAATTATTTTACTGTATCTTATCGCTTAGCTTTGTACATACCTACTGCAATACGAATAGGTTATGTTGGCGTTTTTTACGTTTATAGCTGGTAGCCAATGGCGAAACGAATCAAACTGCACTGGAATGTGGAGGCGTGTTCACCAAAATCGCAAGCGTTTTGGAAATTATAGTTTCCCACTTTCTGGCCAAACCGTACACGCTACGGGAAAACCGACCTCACCGTTGAATTCAGCACATCCCAATGCATAAGCATGACTACATTAAAACGCTCTATCTCTCAAAAAGTTATAATTGTTTTTTCGGTCTAAATTTAGCACTTTTAGATAGAAAAAAATTGAACATTGCAACCGTTCGTGATAGAAAGGTTTACCCACTACCAAATGATAGCTCTCGTTGAGTCTATCAAAAAAATGTATACTTATATATGCCTAAGATTTACCATTTTCATGTTATGTGGCCAATTTCGCTTACTTTTGTATTATTTGAAAAACCGAAATTTCAGCACAACTCGATAACCAGTAGAGACAGAAATTTTTCCTATGTAAATTTCTAATCAGCGCACCCATTTTAGTAAGATAACAAAGGTTTCATGTTGATCCGGGTCCTTGTTTTTGAGATAGGTGTGCTACTTCAAAATTATTGTTTAAAATATGTGATTTCTTACAAAATTTAAGCCAGTCGGCAAAAGACAACTACCTTCAATCAAATTAAGGTTGAGGTTCTTGATACAATTTTTGACGCTGATTACGCCGGTACAATTTGATTTTACTTATTTGGAACGGTTCGGCAGTTATTACGTTCCCAATCATCAAAAATGATGCTAAAAACACCCATTTTACTATGTTAGAAACTTTGAACGCAAACTGTGTCCGATCCAATCGACCGATGTTGACGGTTCAAACGGTATCGGATGGGAAATTGGCCGAGGAATTCATTTCTGCAAGCCGCGTTGCTCTAAGGTGCGCGTTTCGCGAGAAAAGGGCCAAAAACCGCGGAAATTATAGTTTTCCACTTTCTGGCCAAACCGTACACGCTACGGGAAAACCGACCTCACCGTTGAATTCAGCACATCCCAATGCATAAGCATGACTACATTAAAACGCTCTATCTCTCAAAAAGTTATAATTGTTTTTTCGGTCTAAATTTAGCACTTTTAGATAGAAAAAAATTGAACATTGCAACCGTTCGTGATAGAAAGGTTTACCCACTACCAAATGATAGCTCTCGTTGAGTCTATCAAAAAAAATCAGCGCACCCATTTTAGTAAGATAACAAAGATTTCATGTTGATCCGGGTCCTTGTTTTTGAGATAGGTGTGCTACTCCAAATTATTGTTTAAAATATGTGATTTCTTACAAAATTTAAGCCAGTCGGCAAAAAGTCTGTTTAGTCCTTTTGTTATTGTCGTCGTTTGGTTGTACTAATGTTAGTACATTTGGCCGTTAGGTATTTTATTTATATGCGCGACCGGTCGACTGCACTTACCCGAATACGTTCGTAACTCGATATAGTCGTATTTCAGCACTACGAGGGTACAGTCGACACCCAGAAATCATGTCCTGTAACGATGTCAAGAAATTGAAGAATATACGTATTATACGTAAGCGTTAGCAGTTTTATTAAAGAACCAGCGACTCATATCGCACAATACTCAACATGGTCCGTCGAAGCCACGATATTTAGTGGAAATTTGGAAGAATTCAAGGAAGAAAAAAAACTGACCGCATGGAACTCACCTGGCCACGTCCAGGATCTTATCGTATGTTTTAGGTTGAAAAATCAACGCTTATATCTCGGCAGCATCGCCGTAGGCTTGATCAGCACCAGTATTTCGCAGCATCTGCTCATCTTAGGCCAGAACCAGTATCTCGCAGCATCAGCTCGTGCGTTTGAGGTTTGGCCAATTAATACGAATCGCATCCGAGATCACAGGAAACTGCCACGCTACGCCGCATAATCAGGATACATACGCACATGCCGCCGTAAGTCCTTTTTATCAATTTCCTATTTTTTGTGTGGTTTGCTCGCCTTGATCTGGATCAATTTATTCTGTCGGTTATGGAGGACTTGATTAGGAAGCGCGGAACGGTAAAGGCTAGGTTAACTAATTTTTCGAAATTTGTTGCGCGTCTTGAAACCGGTTTTGCCGATAAAAACGTGACGGTCGAAAATCCTTTGTTGGAGTTGGAGCAACGTTTGCAGCGTACGCAATTGCTCATTGACGAGTTTGAATCTATTCAATTGGAGATTGATTTAGTATGCACCGATTCTGAAGCTCAAGATATAATTCGCGAATCCTTTGAAGCGTCTTTTTACGCCGCTACGTCTAGCGCAAAAATATTTTAAAATCTAATCAGCCAAATTTGTCGGCTGATCTCGGGGACACGCGTTGGTGACCGGCTCATCTGTCAATCGGGATATGCCACAGCATATAAAATTGCCGATTATTGAATTGCCTAAATTCGATGGAAATTGTGATTCCTGGCTCGAATTTCGGGATGTTTTTGAATCCTTAATCCATAGCAATGACTCTGTCAGTGACATTCAAAAGTTTCACTACCTGCGCTCGTCGTTGGTGGGTGGTGCAAGGCAGGTGATTGCAAGTTTGGAGATGTCCAGCGCCAATTACGTCGTGGCTTGGGACTTAGTTTGTGGTAGATACAATAACTCTCGCGTTTTAATTCAGACTCACGTAAAGGCGTTGTTTAGTTTGGGGAAACTTTATGACGAGTCATCTCAAACATTAAGAGGGATGATCGACAACATCAGAAAGCACATGAGAGCTTTAAATTCCTTGAATGAACCCACTGATAACTGGGACACTCTTATCATTTATATCGTAACGACTAAGTTAGACTCTGCTACCAACCGCGATTGGGAACAAAGGAGATCGTCTCTTGCGGTTGCTAACCTTGAGACCTTGTTGAGCTTTTTGAGAGACCGCGCGGATCTGTTGGAATCCTTAGAGCACAACAAGGTAAAACCTAGAGACAGCAATGGTTATAATAAGACAAATATAAAAACTCGGTCATTTGTCACCGCGAGGGAAAATATTTCGGGGGGCTGTCCGTATTGTAAGGGAGATCACAACATTAAAGGCTGCAGGGAGTTTTTAAAATTGCGGGTCGGTGAGCGAATAGGGTGCGTAAAGACTTTGAGACTTTGCTTAAATTGTCTCAGATCTGGTCACTTTGTTGGGGATTGCCGTTCTGGCTCATGTCAACGCTGTCAATCGCGTCATCATAGCTTACTACATATTGGTAATGACGAGTACACGCCCACGCGTTCGGTGGCCCAGCCAACACCTCATTCACCGGAGGAAAGCATTAATTTAGCAACCAGTCATTTCCCAACGGCGCACAAGTTTTGTTGTCGACCGTTTCCATATATATATTTGATAGGGATAATAAGAGACATATGATACGCGCTCTGCTTGATCCCGGAAGTCAAAGTAGTTTTCTCACATCCGATTTATGCAACATCTTACTATTGCCGAAATCTAAAACTAATATCACGGTAGCTAGCATAAATGAAAAACAGTCACAGTAGTTCAGTGGTAATTCAATCGGGTTGTAATAGTTTCTCAACAAGGATAACGTGCTTAGTCATTCCGCACATTGCAAGCAACCTGCCCAGTTTTGCGGTGGATAGATCTAATATACAAACACTATTACCCGACCTCATTTAAACTAGCCGACCCGAAGTTCAATATACCCGGTAAGATCGATCTGCTTCTGGAGCTGATTGTTTCTGGCAGTTTCTTTGCGTCGGGCAAATAAGAACACTTCGTGGACCTGTACTACAGAACACAAAATTCGGGTGGATTGTGTCGGGACCGATTCAGTCTTGCGCTGTTCTTAGAACACACTGTAATTTTACGCGGGAGTCTGAAAGTCAGGTTGACAAACAGATTAGTCGGTTTTGGAAATCGAAACTTTTCCAAATACCAAACCTCTCTCTCAGATCGAGAAACAGTGTGAAACTCACTTCATAAACAATTTCAAGCGCCATACGAACGGGAAGTTCATTGTTTCAATTCCACTGTCGCACGCTCCTGATAAACTTGGAGATTCGTATAAGACCGCTGAGAGGCGTTTAATGAGCTTAGAGCGTAAGTTTGAGAGATTTCCTAAATTTAGAGATGATTATTTTCAGTTCATTCGGGAGTATGAAAACTTGGGTCATATGTCTAAAATTCGCGATCAGAATTCAGCGCAAGTCTCATATTATCTGCCTCACCATGGCGTGGTGAACCAGAGTAGCATCACTACCAGGTTACGCGTTGTTTTTGATGCGTCATGCCCTACCACCACCGGATATTCATTGAATGACCTTCAAATGGTTGGCCCAACTATTCAGCCAGATCTCTTTTCAGCACTTATTCGTTATAGAAAATACAATTACGTGGTGGCATCTGACATTGAGAAAATGTACCGTATGTGTTTGATAAACCCGGAGCAAAGGTCTTTGCAGCGCATTCTGTGGCGAGAGAACCCCAGTGACCCAATCGAGTCGTACGAGTTATCCACCGTTACCTACGGGACGTCATCTGCAAGCTATCTTGCAATTAGGTGCCTTCAGCAACTGGGGATCGAATGCGGTGACCCAGTGGTTTCAAACATAATAAGAAATCATTTTTATGTTGACGATCTCTTGACTGGTGGCGACACCGTGGCTGAGGTTACTCTTGCAGCTCATAAGGTATCGCGTGTATTGCGTCGGGGTGGTTTTATACTCCGCAAATGGCTGTCAAACAGCCCCGAGATTTTGAGGGGTATATATGATCAAGAACGGATTGATTTGCTCGACTTGGGAGCTAACGAAAACACAAAGACTTTGGGTTTATTATGGAACGCGAAATCGGACTGCCTTACATATAAAATAAACGGTAGCACTCGGCAACGGGTAACTAAGCGATTAATTCTGTCGGAGGTGTCTCAAATATTTGACCCACTTGGGTTACTAAGTCCGGTAATCATTAGTGCAAAAATGTTACTTCAGGAGTTGTGGGGTGAGAAACTTGATTGGGATGATTCATTGCCGAATCATTTGTTTACTAAGTGGATGGTGTTTCGGGATGATTTGTCTAGTTTGAATGATCTTAGAGTTTCGCGACAAGTAGTTTGTAAAGACCCGGTGGGCCTCGAATTGCACGGCTTCTCTGACAGCTCGTCTCATGCTTACGGTGCTTGCATATATTTGAAATCTCACGACAAGTCCGGAAATGTGCGTGTCGGATTGGTTTGTTCAAGGTCAAAGGTAGCACCTTTAAATTCTCAAACAATTCCACGTTTGGAATTGATGGCTGCTTTATTGTTGACAGAATTAATGAGCAAGGTAGAATTATCGTTAGACATTTCTTTGGACAAAATCACTTATTGGTGTGATTCAACTATAGTTTTAGGTTGGCTGAACACTCCGCCTAATATTCTGCAGGTTTTTGTAGCAAATCGTGTTGCTCGCATCTGCGAACTGTCAAACGCCCGTCAATGGAGGCATGTACCCACTAATGACAACCCAGCAGATTTCATTTCGCGGGGAGTTAAGCCAAGCGCCTTGTGTAAACTTGAAACCTATTGGTATGGCCCTTGCTGGTTGAAGGGCAGCGAATCTGATTATCCTCCCACACACTCGCCTGAGAAAGATATCCCAGAGTTGCGGAAACGCGTTGAAACTCACAATATCGCGCTTGTGCCTTCTGCTATTGCTATTGCCGATTATTCAAGTCTAACCCGTTTGCAAAGAATCATCGCGTATTGTTTGAGATTTAAAGGTAATTGTCTCCCTCCCGCAAAATCTAGAATCATAGGACCACTGCAAACCATTGAGCTCAATCGCGCTATGACGTGCCTCATAAGGGTGTCACAAATTGAATCGTTTCCCGGCGAGGTGGCGGATTTGACAGCTAATAGACCGTTAAAGGCTAAGGGTAGAATGACAAAGCTTAATCCTTTTTTGGATAATCACGGTGTTTTAAGGGTCGGTGGTAGATTGGCCAATTCTGAATTCAATTTTGATAAAAAATTCCCTATATTATTATCGTCCAAGCATAATCTAACTAAGTTGCTATTTGAAAGGGAACATAAATCCTTGCTCCATGCAGGACCTCAGCATTTGTTGGCATCAATTCGGGATAGATTTTGGCCAATTTCTGGGAGAAACTTGGCAAGAAGGGTAGTTCACAACTGTGTCTCGTGTTTTAGAGCGAAACCACATACAATAGCTCCTATAATGGGTAATTTACCCTCCGGAAGAGTTAAGCCTGCGCCACCTTTCCACACGACTGGCGTGGACTATGCAGGCCCATTTTTAATTAAGAGTAAACTTGGACGGGGCGGAAATAAAACAAAATGTTACGTTTCTTTATTCGTTTGTTTCGTTACAAAGGCGGTGCACCTCGAATTGGTGTCGGATCTCACGACAGAGTCATTTATAGCCGCTCTTAGGCGTTTTGTGGGACGTCGTGGAAAGCCGTCGCGGATTTTTTCTGATAATGGTACTTGTTTTGTTGGAGCCAATCGCGGGCTGAAAGAGTTGGGTGCGTTCTTGTTCTCCAACTCCGACAAATTGACCGTTGTTATGGAGGGTGAGGGTATTAGGTGGTCTTTTATTCCCGCGGGTTCGCCGCATTTTGGTGGGTTATGGGAGTCCGGTGTCAAATCGATGAAACACCATCTTAAGCGCGTCGCCGGCAGCGTCGCGTTGACCTTTGAACAATTTTGTACTCTGTTGATCCAGATCGAGGCTGTGCTTAACTCACGTCCACTAACTCCATTATCCCCAGATCCTTCTGATTTGACCCCTCTCACACCTTCACATTTTCTTATTGGTCGACCCATGACTGCGGTGGCAGATCCAGATTTGAAAAATGTTCCTAACAACAGATTAACACATTACCAGCATATCCAACACATGCAGCAGCATTTCTGGTCCAGGTGGTCTCGGGAATACGTCTCTGAGCTCCAGCATCGCACAAAATGGGCTACGCAACACGGTAGCCTCCAAATTGACGATTTGGTGCTCATCAAGGAGGACAATCAACCCTCACTGAAGTGGGCACTTGGCCGAATCGTGGAGATTCACCCAGGAAAGGATGGCGTCGCCAGGGTCGCATCCATAAGAACACCGACGGGTGTTATTCGACGTGCCTTCAGTAAGATCTGTCCGCTACCACTTCAAGATTAGTGCGTGTGTGATAACCTAAAAGCAGAGTAATGTGTGAGAAGTGCGACTAGCTTTAATATTTTATTTCGACATTAATCGATTGTTGATTGCACTTATATATATATGTTTCTTATATAATTGATTACGTTCTTGTGTTTATTGACTGTATGTTTGTTATTTACACATGTATGTTTACTTACCTGTAGTTATTTTTGAAAGTATCATCTTTCAACGCGGGGAGCATGTTTAGTCCTTTTGTTATTGTCGTCGTTTGGTTGTACTAATGTTAGTACATTTGGCCGTTAGGTATTTTATTTATATGCGCGACCGGTCGACTGCACTTACCCGAATACGTTCGTAACTCGATATAGTCGTATTTCAGCACTACGAGGGTACAGTCGACACCCCGAAATCATGTCCTGTAACGATGTCAAGAAATTGAAGAATATACGTATTATACGTAAGCGTTAGCAGTTTTATTAAAGAACCAGCGACTCATATCGCACAATACTCAACAAAGTCAACTACCTTCAATCAAATTAAGGTTGAGGTTCTTGATACAATTTTTGACGCTGATTACGCCGGTACAATTTGATTTTACTTATCTGGAACGATTCGGCAGTTATTACTTTCCCAATTATCAAAAATGATGCTAAAAACACCCATTTTACTATGTTAGCAACTTTGAACGCAAACTGTGTCCGATCCAATCGACCGATGTTGACGGTTCAAACGGTATCGGATGGGAAAATGGCCGAGGAATTCATTTCTGAAAGCCGCGTTGCTCTAAGGTGCGCGGTTCGCGAGAAAAGGGCCAAAAACCGCGGAAATTATAGTTTTCCACTTTCTGGCCAAACCGTACACGCTACGGGAAAACCGACCTCACCGTTGAATTCAGCACATCCCAATGCATAAGCATGACTACATTAAAACGCTCTATCTCTCAAAAAGTTATAATTGTTTTTTCGGTCTAAATTTAGCACTTTTAGATAGAAAAAATTGAACATTGCAACCGTTCGTGATAGAAAGGTTTACCCACTACCAAATGATAGCTCTCGTTGAGTCTATCAAAAAAATGTATACTTATATAGGCCTAAGATTTACCATTTTCATGTTATGTGGCCAATTTCGCTTATTTTTGTATTATTTGAAAAACCGAAATTTCAGCACAACTCGATAACCAGTAGAGACAGAAACTTTTCCTATGTAAATTTCTAATCAGCGCACCCATTTTAGTAAGATAACAAAGGTTTCATGTTGATCCGGGTACTTGTTTTTGAGATAGGTGTGCTACTTCAAAATTATTGTTTAAAATATGTGATTTCTTACAAAATTTAAGCCAGTCGGCAAAAAGTCAACTACCTTCAATCAAATTAAGGTTGAGGTTCTTGATACAATTTTTGACGCTGATTACGCCGGTACAATTTGATTTTACTTATTTGGAACGGTTCGGCAGTTATTACGTTCCCAATTATCAAAAATGATGCTAAAAACAGCCATTTTACTATGTTAGAAACTTTGAACGCAAACTGTGTCCGATCCAATCGACCGATGTTGACGGTTCAAACGGTATCGGATGGGAAATTGGCCGAGGAATTCATTTCTGAAAGCCGCGTTGCTCTGAGGTGCGCGGTTCGCGAGAAAAGGGCCAAAAACCGCGGAAATTATAGTTTTCCACTTTCTGGCCAAACCGTACACGCTACGGAAAAACCGACCTCACCGTTGAATTCAGCACATCCCAATGCATAAGCATGACTACATTAAAACGCTCTATCTCTCAAAAAGTTATAATTGTTTTTTCGGTCTAAATTTAGCACTTTAGATAGAAAAAAATTGAACATTGCAACCGTTCGTGATAGAAAGGTTTACCCACTACCAAATGATAGCTCTCGTTGAGTCTATCAAAAAAATGTATACTTATATAGGCCTAAGATTTACCATTTTCATGTTATGTGGCCAATTTCGCTTATTTTTGTATTATTTGAAAACCCGAAATTTCAGCACAACTCGATAACCAGTAGAGACAGAAACTTTTCCTATGTAAATTTGTAATCAGCGCACCCATTTTAGTAAGATAACAAAGGTTTCATGTTGATCCGGGTCCTTGTTTTTGAGATAGGTGTGCTACTTCAAAATTATTGTTTAAAATATGTGATTTCTTACAAAATTTAAGCCAGTCGGCAAAAAGTCAACTACCTTCAATCAAATTAAGGTTGAGGTTCTTGATACAATTTTTGACGCTGATTACGACGGTACAATTTGATTTTACTTATTTGGAACGGTTCGGCAGTTATTACGTTCCCAATTATCAAAAATGATGCTAAAAACACCCATTTTACTATGTTAGAAACTTTGAGCGCAAACTGTGTCCGATCCAATCGAGCGATGTTGACGGTTCAAACGGTATCGGATGGGAAATTGGCCGAGGAATTCATTTCTGAAAGCCGCGTTGCTCTAAGGTGCGCGGTTCGCGAGAAAAGGGCCAAAAACCGCAGAAATTATAGTTTTCCACTTTCTGGCCAAACCGTACACGCTACGGGAAAACCGACCTCACCGTTGAATTCAGCACATCCCAATGCATAAGCATGACTACATTAAAACGCTCTATCTCTCAAAAAGTTATAATTGTTTTTTCGGTCTAAATTTAGCACTTTTAGATAGAAAAAAATTGAACATTGCAACCGTTCGTGATAGAAAGGTTTACCCACTACCAAATGATAGCTCTCGTTGAGTCTATCAAAAAAATGTATACTTATATAGGCCTAAGATTTACCATTTTCATGTTATGTGGCCAATTTCGCTTATTTTTGTATTATTTGAAAAACCGAAATTTCAGCACAACTCGATAACCAGTAGAGACAGAAACTTTTCCTATGTAAATTTGTAATCAGCGCACCCATTTTAGTAAGATAACAAAGATTTCATGTTGATCCGGGTTCTTGTTTTTGAGATAGGTGTGCTACTTCAAAATTATTGTTTAAAATATGTGATTTCTTACAAAATTTAAGCCAGTCGGCAAAAAGTCAACTACCTTCAATCAAATTAAGGTTGAGGTTCTTGATACAATTTTTGACGCAGATTACGCCGGACAATTTGATTTTACTTATTTGGAACGGTTCGGCAGTTATTACGTTCCCAATTATCAAAAATGATGCTAAAAACACCCATTTTACTATGTTAGAAACTTTGAGCGCAAACTATGTCCGATCCAATCGACCGATGTTGACGGTTCAAACGGTATCGGATGGGAAATTGGCCGAGGAATTCATTTCTGAAAGCCGCGTTGCTCTAAGGTGCGCGGTTCGCGAGAAAAGGGCCAAAAACCGCGGAAATTATAGTTTTCCACTTTCTGGCCAAACCGTACACGCTACGGAAAAACCGACCTCACCGTTGAATTCAGCACATCCCAATGCATAAGCATGACTACATTAAAACGCTCTATCTCTCAAAAAGTTATAATTGTTTTTCGGTCTAAATTTAGCACTTTTAGATAGAAAAAAATTGAACATTGCAACCGTTCGTGATAGAAAGGTTTACCCACTACCAAATGATAGCTCTCGTTGAGTCTATCAAAAAAATGTATACTTATATAGGCCTAAGATTTACCATTTTCATGTTATGTGGCCAATTTCGCTTATTTTTGTATTATTTGAAAAACCGAAATTTCAGCACAACTCGATAACCAGTAGAGACAGAAACTTTTCCTATGTAAATTTCTAATCAGCGCACCCATTTTAGTAAGATAACAAAGGTTTCATGTTGATCCGGGTACTTGTTTTTGAGATAGGTGTGCTACTTCAAAATTATTGTTTAAAATATGTGATTTCTTACAAAATTTAAGCCAGTCGGCAAAAAGTCAACTACCTTCAATCAAATTAAGGTTGAGGTTCTTGATACAATTTTTGACGCTGATTACGCCGGTACAATTTGATTTTACTTATTTGGAACGGTTCGGCAGTTATTACGTTCCCAATTATCAAAAATGATGCTAAAAACAGCCATTTTACTATGTTAGAAACTTTGAACGCAAACTGTGTCCGATCCAATCGACCGATGTTGACGGTTCAAACGGTATCGGATGGGAAATTGGCCGAGGAATTCATTTCTGAAAGCCGCGTTGCTCTAAGGTGCGCGGTTCGCGAGAAAAGGGCCAAAAACCGCAGAAATTATAGTTTTCCACTTTCTGGCCAAACCGTACACGCTACGGGAAAACCGACCTCACCGTTGAATTCAGCACATCCCAATGCATAAGCATGACTACATTAAAACGCTCTATCTCTCAAAAAGTTATAATTGTTTTTTCGGTCTAAATTTAGCACTTTTAGATAGAAAAAAATTGAACATTGCAACCGTTCGTGATAGAAAGGTTTACCCACTACCAAATGATAGCTCTCGTTGAGTCTATCAAAAAAATGTATACTTATATAGGCCTAAGATTTACCATTTTCATGTTATGTGGCCAATTTTGCTTATTTTTGTATTATTTGAAAAACCGAAATTTCAGCACAACTCGATAACCAGTAGAGACAGAAACTTTTCCTATGTAAATTTGTAATCAGCGCACCCATTTTAGTAAGATAACAAAGGTTTCATGTTGATCCGGGTCCTTGTTTTTGAGATAGGTGTGCTACTTCAAAATTATTGTTTAAAATATGTGATTTCTTACAAAATTTAAGCCAGTCGGCAAAAAGTCAACTACCTTCAATCAAATTAAGGTTGAGGTTCTTGATACAATTTTTGACGCTGATTACGACGGTACAATTTGATTTTACTTATTTGGAACGGTTCGGCAGTTATTACGTTCCCAATTATCAAAAATGATGCTAAAAACACCCATTTTACTATGTTAGAAACTTTGAGCGCAAACTGTGTCCGATCCAATCGACCGATGTTGACGGTTCAAACGGTATCGGATGGGAAATTGGCCGAGGAATTCATTTCTGAAAGCCGCGTTGCTCTAAGGTGCGCGGTTCGCGAGAAAAGGGCCAAAAACCGCAGAAATTGTAGTTTTCCACTTTCTGGCCAAACCGTACACGCTACGGGAAAACCGACCTCACCGTTGAATTCAGCACATCCCAATGCATAAGCATGACTACATTAAAACGCTCTATCTCTCAAAAAGTTATAATTGTTTTTTCGGTCTAAATTTAGCACTTTTAGATAGAAAAAAATTGAACATTGCAACCGTTCGTGATAGAAAGGTTTACCCACTACCAAATGATAGCTCTCGTTGAGTCTATCAAAAAAATGTATACTTATATAGGCCTAAGATTTACCATTTTCATGTTATGTGGCCAATTTCGCTTATTTTTGTATTATTTGAAAAACCGAAATTTCAGCACAATTCGATAACCAGTAGAGACAGAAACTTTTCCTATGTAAATTTGTAATCAGCGCACCCATTTTAGTAAGATAACAAATGTTTCTTGTTGATCCGGGTCCTTGTTTTTGAGATAGGTGTGCTACTTCAAAATTATTGTTTAAAATATGTGATTTCTTACAAAATTTAAGCCAGTCGGCAAAAAGTCAACTACCTTCAATCAAATTAAGGTTGAGGTTCTTGATACAATTTTTGACGCTGATTACGCCGGTACAATTTGATTTTACTTATTTGGAACGGTTCGGCAGTTATTACGTTCCCAATTATCAAAAATGATGCTAAAAACACCCATTTTACTATGTTAGAAACTTTGAACGCAAACTGTGTCCGATCCAATCGACCGATGTTGACGGTTCAAACGGCATCGGATGGGAAATTGGCCGAGGAATTCATTTCTGAAAGCCGCGTTGCTCTAAGGTGCACGGTTCGCGAGAAAAGGGCCAAAAACCGCGGAAATTATAGTTTTCCCCTTTCTGGCCAAACCGTACACGCTACGGGAAAACCGACCTCACCGTTGAATTCAGCACATCCCAATGCATAAGCATGACTACATTAAAACGCTCTATCTCTCAAAAAGTTATAATTGTTTTTTTCGGTCTAAATTTAGCACTTTTAGATAGAAAAAAATTGAACATTGCAACCGTTCGTGATAGAAAGGTTTACCCACTACCAAATGATAGCTCTCGTTGAGTCTATCAGAAAAATGTATACTTATATAGGCCTAAGATTTACCATTTTCATGTTATGTGGCGAATTTCGCTTATTTTTGTATTATTTGAAAAACCGTAATTTCAGCACAACTCGATAACCAGTAGAGACAGAAACTTTTCCTAGGTAAATTTGTAATCAGCGCACCCATTTTAGTAAGATAACAAAGGTTTCATGTTGATCCGGGTCCTTGCTTTTGAGATAGGTGTGCTACTTCAAAATTAATGTTTAAAATATGTGATTTCTTACAAAATTTTAGCCAGTCGGCAAAAAGTCAACTACCTTCAATCAAATTAAGGTTGAGGTTCTTGATACAATCTTTGACGCTGATTACGCCGGTATAATTTGATTTTACTTATTTGGAACGGTTCGTCAGTTATTACGTTCCCAATGATCAAAAATGATGCTAACAAATTTTTACAGCCAACACATATTATTACGCATATTATCAAGAACAAGCCATTTGAAGAACAACAAAATTTACTAAGTTCAAGGAACACCCTGAACATCTGAATGTTGTATATATGTATCTAATATAGTGTATCTAATATCGATATTATTATCTACCTATTGGCTTTGACTATTGTCACACATAGTTTAAAGGCAAAATCGGCAAAAATGCCGCTGTTACATAGTTTTTAAAAAGAACCTGCAACGGGTATATTTTGGAAGAATACTTGAATATCTTTGAACTTATTAACGCTGTGCCTTAGCAACATACACGGGTGGATGAACAACTATAGCACTTTTTATAATATAATAAAATAGTCATCAAGTGTAAAATCAAGTGCTCGAGAAACATGAAATAAATTTGTCAAAGCTGACAGTATCTATTTTGGGTTCATAGTTTGTAGACTGAACAAATCTATAAATTAATTAAATAATTTACCACATTTTTCACATTAACGCTGTAAATAAATCATACAGTTCATATGGAAATGTATTAAATAATTTAGCTATTTAAATTACAATGGAAAAGTACAAGAATATTTCTGATAAATATAACACTTATGGAAGGTAATACTACCTAATCCCTGGGAAATTTATAACACGTGTTTATTAAAACCATAATTAAACCAGCCTCATTGAAAATTTTAAAGTTTGCACGTCAAAGAGTTTTTAATGTCTGTATTTAAATAGTAAGATAATCTTACTACATTGAATTACTAAAACAAAACTACACTCTTTCATAATAACCAAGTTATTTTATAATACTTGTCATCATGTTGTATAATTGACATGAAGACGTGATAATAGAGATATCGAACATGGCTTCCGTCTGTAATTTGGCAATCCACGGCCTGTAAAATTTCAATTATTTACGCCGCTTATTGAACAGTTCGATCATTTTGCAATGTTTCACTCAACCGGTAAAATATACAAATTCCACGGTATCGGTCATTTCAATGCTGATATAATATCAATTATATTCTCGTTCTATGATTAATACAACAATTATTAATATTTAAATTGTATTTTAACAAGAATTGATCTTAAGAATTTATTTCTATGTCCAATTGAATACGGTAAAAAAAATAAAAATCTTGTGGTAGGTACATTATTCACACAATATCCATATAATACAATTGGCACATTCATTGTTAATGCAATATGCTTATTTGAACAAAAACATTTATTCTTGGATTAACTTTGTTTTCAGCTTAATTGTAAGGAACAATGTGTGTTTTCTAAAGTTATAACTCTACACGCAATGTAACTGAAAATAGAATTAATAATAATATAATAAATAATACAGCCTGTGTAATAAAAAAAGTAAGCAAGCAACACTGTTATTGTTAATCATCCGATTGATCTGTGCTCAATGTATTACGGAATGCTTTCGGAAATGTTGAGGTCAAAATGTAAAAAATTAAGAAATTTTTTGCATTTATATTCGAATGATGTATGTAATAAATTATATACATACCTACATTATTTGAAATTAGAAACATTTCGACTGATTCAAGTATTATTTTGTTCACATCATTACTTTATACAAGGTGATTCGATACTCTTACTTTTAAGAGATAGAAACAAATATTTTATACAAAAGTTCTTCGACCATCATTTTCTTTTTTACTTCATCGTACTATGTACGCGATGTATGATGTATGTAGCGATGTAAAAAGAAGTCGAATTGGAGTTACCTTATTAGGAAACAAACTTTTCTTATTTTGTCCAACTAAACAGAAATATGTCGGAATTTAGGTCAGTGCCGGAATTAGCGACGTTTACCTTACTTAGTTTTCAGTAAAGCAACTGATTTTTTATATTCTTTTATTTTTTCGATGCTTGCTCGTTTGATAATTCACGTTTGTCACGTTAATTCTCGTTTAATAATAGAGTTATTCAACCAGTTTCAACACAAATTATTTATTTATCTTTCTGTAGTAAATAAAACATTAAAAACCACACAAAATCGGCGCCCAATACCGTACGTATTTCTAACAATTGTCGCTAATTGCCTCCACTCGAAGATATTGAATATGACCAATCGATTGACGCAATACCGGAGCAATTAACGTTGATTATTTTCCAATAAACTGACTTTCTTATTATAATAAACATGACCATGCCTCATTGTTTGGTCGAGTTAGCCGACCTCGCCTCAATAAATTATTAACCACCTGAATCAGAATTATGATAAACCATAGCAAAAAAAAACGGCTACCTTTCCTCCTCACTGAGAGGACACAAAAGACGCTAGTAAGTCCCCAGGCTCAGCGACGTCATTCGTCCTTGTAGTGCGCCACGCTTCGCAGGATAGGCGCGAACAATTTTCGGCTGTCGAACAGGCTTCCGGTTTTGCTCAAAGAAACCCTTTCCACAAATTAGACACTTTAGGAGACCGATAGAACACGCGGCCTTCGCTACGATTGTTGCAAAAACGGAAAACGACATTTTCTGAGACAATAACTATACGACAGAATCCGGAAGTCGGGATTTTTATTAGTGTGAAAGGTATTATTATTACAGTACCATTCCAATCCAACACATTTGTCCTGCATTTTTGTAAGTTTTTGCTGCTTAATTTATAGAATAGAATAGAATAGAATATTTTTTATTTCACCAAAATACATTACAATCACAAACTAAAAAGAGTGCACTGAATAGCGTATAGTGGGACGTCAAAGAAACATATTAACAATGATAATAATACAAAATATTAGACAATTTTGCTGGCTGCTGCTTTATATTCATCAATGGAATAGAAGCGCTCATGAAGTAACCATCAGGGCCTGAGATCTTTCTTGAACGTTCCCAGTGGCCTTTGAATCCATGTGGTAGAGAGTGCTTTAAATAGATGCACAGATGCTGGTGCTGGGCTGCCGATGTGCTTGTTCTGTGGAATGGTATCGTCGGGCGTGCTTGTGTGCCTCTTTGTTGATATAAATATACCACTGTCGTCTTTTCCTCATTTAATGCAAGCCTATTTCCTGAAAACCAGGTCTTTGCTTCTTCCAGTGTCAAATCCATCTGTTCAGACAGTGACTGAATATGTCTTCCTTGCACGGCAGGGTTGTGTCGTCAGCAAACAGAGTTGCATGACCAGATATGTTCATTGGCAGATCGCTTATGTAAACGCAGAACAATAACGGTCCCACAAGTGATCCCTGCGGCAGACCGTAAGAGGCACACGTCATGGAACTCAATCCTTCCCTGGTGTAGACTGCTGGTTTGCAATGGAAAAGCTAGAAAGGCTGCAGTGGTAGACCTCATATCCCATATGCGTCTAGTTTATCCAGCAATCTCGATCTTTCGATGCAGTCGAAAGCCTTTGACAAGTCACACTTCATTTTAACAGCATCCCAGACCACTCTCCATACTATCCCAAACAAAGTTTAGCAGGTGTTCCACAGCATCTATCGTGGACTTTCCCTTCTGGAATCCATACTGCTCTTTGCAGATAGTTTTCTCATGGTCGAAGAAGCATGTTAGTATACGCATGATTGCCGCTTCCATACTTTTGAAAAGACTGGTAGGATTAAGAGTTTTATCCTAACCTTACTAAGCACAATTCATTCTTATAAACTGCCTACTGTACGGAAATTCCCTTTTTGAAATGATTTGGCACTTACTACTTACTTCAGTGCTACCACATGTTGCCTGCAAAATAGTCTAGATTGTGATGTAACTGAATGTAGTCCCCTCAATTTCAAAATTTATATAAAATTAATGTCGCAAATTAAGGGGTATAATATACTACACATTGTGATTTAGCGCAGTTTAGTTTGCCGTTTACAGGTTTAATACGCAATAAGCGTTATAAGGAAATTTTTAGGATTATATTTTATAATAAGAAAGGCAAATGCATCCAGTTGAAACTGGACCATTTCCAAGATATGTCCTGAGAAGGTTAAGAAGTGTCTTATGCATAACACTCACCTTGCTTTATTGCGGAAATGTAGGACAACTTCTGTAACTATGTATTCAAATGTACTCTAGTAAAGAATACCCTTTTTAAACAATTCTCATAAAAAACAAGGGAATTGTTTTTTGAAAAAAAGAACAAGGGTTTGAAAAGACATTAAAATCGGCCCACGTTTGACTACATTATTATTGAATTTTTTCATAATATATGATGCTCCTGTAAATTCCCCTGTAAACCTTAGTGCTTTTCAGCCGTATTCGGTAAGAACGACTACATGGTTGGCTGTTATTATTATAAAATATGATAGTCTATCATGTTTTCCATTACTTGGATAGCTGCGATATATTTTATAGAATAAATTGTTTTTCAACGACATTTATTACCTAAAATTTACCTTGGAAACGTTGAAAAATGAGTTTTTGGCGAATAACTTTTAAAATAATGGGAACTGTGATGTGGTTGTATTTAGAAACAATGTTTATTTTTTAATTCTGCACCATTTCACATAAAAAAAATATGGGTGGCAATTTAAAATAAGAACAATAACACGCTTTGAAGTTTGCCCAGTTTGACACTAGATTTTGGTCACGCTGTATAATTTGGATCAATAACACTTGGCAAACTCTTAGCCAGATCTAACTTAATAAGCAAGTCGCAAAATTTTATTAACTTGTTGCATTTTGTGGTTTTTATTGATTTTTTTTTCTTTGCGCTGCAGTCACTCAACCGATTTTAATATAACTTTGGTGGTATGTAGGCAACCATAAAAGGCTTCCAAATGTGTAAAGAATATATAGCATGCAACTTAAAAATATATATTACCATGGCGTTGTACATTTTTGGGACACCCTGTATAATCAAAAATACCTTCTCGAAATGTACCCTGACGTACAGGGTAAGCCTGCAAAATGTCAAACTCTTAGCTTAATTAATAACTGAGCTATGGAAGACGGGAGCTGAGCTGCAGGACCTGTATATAGGTATATACACATAAGTAAAGGTAGACATTTCCTTAGCAACAGGTCACCAGGTAACAGCAGGTCTAATTGTGTACAACAGCCTACTAGCTTAAAAATTCAAATGTCACATCGATAGACTAAGAAAAATAGCGTTTTATACACGGGAAAAAATGTTAGATGGTAATACTTTTTCCCTTGTATAATAAATAACTATTTTTGCTACCACACAACAAGATTTGCCATTCAAAACCTACAAAAAAGATTTTTAGTAAGTTACAAATGGCATTATTTTGCCGAGTTTTTAGTGGTTCTTCTTTCAGAATTTCTCTGAAGAGCATGAACCAAAATTACTATAAAAATATCAAAAGAATCCTATAGTAACTAAAAAAATAAACAAAGTTTAAAACAATATATTGTTATTGATAACGTATTATTCTCATTTTAAGAATAAATTGTACCTTACTTTTGCAAATAACGCATGCAAAGTGGTAACCAAGGATATCTAGTGCGAGCCGGTAAATACCCGTTGTACTGATAGAAAATACTCTTCTGCATGACTACTGGAAGGTGTTTCATTCGAGAGACATAGCAGTATCATTAGGAAATCGAAATACACGATTTCTTTATGCAGGAAAGTTGTAGATAATCATCCGCTCTATAGCCAGAAAGTATTTCTATGTATACAGCATGTTGCACAACGACGTACTAAGTCAAACTTCTAAGTCAACGTCACATAAATTTAATAATACCTGCTGAATATTAATATTGAACAAATTTTTTAAATATTTTTTAATAGACCTTTAAACTAATTTCGTCCAATAAACTAAATAAGAATAACATCTCAAGTAGAAACTGGCACAATATTTAAATGAGTTGAAATCATTTTGCTTGAAAATGATTTATTATTTTTAATTAAATGCAGTCAGATTTATTAAGGCTGTCTTGTACAAAGAGTAATGAGGCAAAATTGTCTCGATTGTTCTTGAAACAAAATGAATTTCAATGTTTTCTGTGTTTACTTTTGTTTGTCCTTGAAAGCAATAAATTGCATATTAGAAGAAGTTGGACGTTGCCGAGAAAAAAAAATGAGGAAGTGCATTGGATTTTATGAAACGCCTTCGTTTTCAATTAGTTGCGGTTGTGGAAGTAAACGATTTCGACACATTCGGCGCTGTTTGAGAATAATTATAAATGCTTGAATTACTTACAGTACAGAGGTTCAATTACCTGGTATCGCCCTAATGACTGTCCTATTTTTTTCGACCTTTTTTTAGGCGGTCAACATTAACCTTGCATGCAACCTTCTATTGGATCAGGAACTTAAACTGTTGATTCTTATAGATTGCAGAGCAGACTCAAGTCTGGTGTTGAAATCTTCTCAGATACCGAAAGTGCCCGAATAATTTACTCGTTTTTTTTTTTTAACTCTGACTTATTATAGACATTTAATGAGAGATACAGAATCATGAGAAGGGTGTCTATAGACGCAAAATTCAATGTGTTGCGCACTGTGACGGAGCACTAATTTTTACAGTAACTTTCAAAAACTTTTTTAAATTTGTATACTAAAGGTATCGGGACGAAAGTTTATATTTAGAAGTTTTATGAGTAAACTTAGAGCTGAAAAGCTTTTGGTTCAAAAGGGTCCAAAGGAACTGGATGCTTCCTCTAAACATTTTTCAGGGATATTGGAAATGAGCCGCCATTTCTGTAATTTCGTCAAAACAGTTAAATAAGAAATTAAAGTAGCGAAAATTTTGTATAATTTATACCTATGACGTTTTTTGGTAAAATTAATAAGTTTAGCTGTATGAGCAAATTCTTTTTGATCGAGATCGTGTCTGCATTCAAACTTAGCAAGGATTTCTCAATTATTTTCACTCTAACAGTAGGTAGTGTCAAAAGCTGTTTTTTGACAATACCTACTGTCAATATTATCCATATACGTATTAGGGATTATACGGAGCTTGTACTATAGCCCCAATGTGTAGTCTCGGTTCCAACAATGTGAGACGGAGATATATATTTTATCTATCGATGTGGTGCCCGGGATCAAACTGCGCATGCGTAGCCAGTAGTTCTTAGGATCGTCAACAGATGGCGCTATTATAGCTTAATGCCCGCGGCCAGTATTACCGAGGCCGTTTACCCGGTAAAATTCGGCATCACTAACGCCAAACCAGTGACAGCCCATAGATAACCTTATACATGTGGCAGCTGGTGGCAGCACTGTAGTAGCCTATGGATTCAATCCAGCCAATCGAATCCACGATCTTGACGCATGCGTAGTGAGTCCAGTGGCACTACGTCGGATGAGATAGAGATATATGTCGCAACGCTAGTGTTTGAACAGCCTGCTGTTACCAAAATTCTTTATATCACTTTGTATATATGATATTATCAACATATCTGTCAAATCCTGGCTAACTTGTTTTATTTTAATGCAGACACGATCGATCTCGATCAAATAGAATCTAATGCAGCTAAACTATTAATTTTATATATTGCATGATAAAGTCATGTGCCTGGCCACTTCAGATTTTTGAGTTTGATGGAGTTCTCTATATTCACCACGGTTTGTTAATGTCACAACCCGATTCCAAGATCTACAACGCAACCATGTACATTTACGTCATCACCATCGCTTGTTCCTCATCTCTGACGTTCACGTTCTTGAAAATTTTCGCACTATAGATAGATATTCATAAGATTAGGCAACGACAGTAGTGAGGCCAACAAACAAAATTTGCACAACTTGTTTAAAAGAACAGATCCACAATTTCAAATCCTACGTATGTTCTATTATAGTAGACTGTACTGTACTAGTTATTGGTAATATTGTTGCATTATTAGTCATCATTGCTTCACGATTGAATAGATACATTTTTAAAGAAACAATTATTCAAACGACCCCATTAAATTAGCAATTAAAATGCAGGAAGGAATAAACAGTAGTTGTTCTGTGCGGGCTTCCAGAAACAAGTAGTTTGGAATTACCTCTGGTTTATGACGTACAAAACTGTATTAATGACTGATTGAGAGTAAACGAGTACTCGAAACCTGTATTGAAATGTAAAGTACATAGAAACTGGTCGGCATGTAAATTACTTTTCGAATTATCTACCAGAATGCTTCCGCAGAATAACTTACTAATCTTAGTGTCGAGCAGTATGGCTGTTCTTACGCTTGTATGCGGTAGGCAAATACAACGAATGTTGCTGTCGGATTTGTTTAACTAAAATTTAAATTAAGCCGCAGCATTACGAAATCTAAACTTTCTTACTAGGCGACGATTGTTTTTAGAATTCGAACAAAAGTGTCTTTTAATTACCCAATACTCCTAAAACTATAACTTGTTTTTGTACCTTGAGATATAAACTAAAAATATCCCAGACTTAACAATTTAGAAAATCACTTACACTCTAATGATAGAGTAGACGTTCATTACTTATTAAAATATGTGTTGTTTAATAGTCTACGCTTTATTATTTATTTATATATGTGTTGTTTAATAATGTACATTCGAATAGATTAATAACAATTAAACTAATTATAAACAAAGTCTTTAATGATTACGTATATATGGGAACCAACCAAATTATAATTCTAAAAGTGAGTAAGGTCAAAATTAGAATAGAATATTTTTGAGACGTCCACTATTTACTTAATTATTTTTTCTACTCTATCATGTCGTATTGTTCTCGTTCATGAATTAAAAATAAGTAGACAGTGCTCGTTACTATGTATATAACACTTAATGGATTATTATTTTTAATTATTATGTTTGTGACGTTGATAAAACAAATGAGTCTGATAGCGACAACACCAGAGGACCAATTTTAATAAATTGTTTTAGTTATTTTAAATTGAAGCCTTTATATTCTATATTTTATAACTTCATGAATTTCTTTAATCATAAAATAATTTACGGTTTTAAGCAAAAAGAGGATTGACCACATTACCTGATCTCAATGGCCATAATCTTGATAGATAAACAGAATATAGGACTTCATATACATAGATGAATATTCGGACCTAAAAGAAGTAAAAACAGGGGTACCCCAGGGTAGTGTTTTGGGCCCAATTCTTTATCTACTAAATACATGCGACCTGCCTCACCTGGCAAATGTGACAATGAATGAATGCAAATACAGAGTTGTATTGGCTTTTGTGAAGCAACCTCAACTATTAATACAGAACAGATTCCAAGCTTACTCCCAAGTACTAAAACTAATTTGGTTATGCAGCATTTAAGTTTGGAGCTAGGCTAAAAGCAAATATACAAGGAACCCTGTATATTCAAAAGTCGTTCAAGTTTCTAGCTTAAGTTTTTGCCTAAACCTTTTATTTGGTTCCTTTCTTCTAAACTTTGAGCGCCTGATATTGTCACGTTACGTTTCTTCTTGTGAAAACTGAAAAACTGAAAACTGAAATTTTTTTTGATGATATGGAATCGGAATCTTAAGTAATGTTAGAAAAAGGAAATTACATTTTATTAAAAGTAAGATCTCAAAAAACTATTAAAACTGCACCACAAATTTAATAAGTACATATTCGACATAATTATGTATTATGTATATATTAATGATGGCGTATTTAAGAATGAATTATCGCAGTTTTTGAAATATTTAAAATATTAAAAACATATTTATTTTGTTAGGAATAGCCTTTATTTATTAAGATAATATATTTTACTTGCTACGAATTTTGATTATTAAATTGTTAAGCTATGTATTAGTTATTTTGTAATTCTTAAGAATAATCGGTTGTTACTTTAAATAATTATGTAGGTACTTATATTAAATGTTGTTGCAAAAAGGTCACCTTACCTATTATTTATGATTTTTGTTAATTGTTCCGAACTGTATATCTGTATTATTAGTATATGTATATTATTTTTGTATTAAAAAGAAATTCTTCTTAATTCAACATTGTATATGAGGGCTCCCAAATTCAAAATTACCCAGGGGCCATGATGACATAACGCGCCGCTGCCTGGATAATATAATTTGTTAAATATGTACATCAACACTAGAAAATGATGTTCAAAATTTAGAGAAATAATTCTTTTTTTAACATAGTTTGCTTTTGTAATGGTGTAATTTGTTGTTCTGGAAGAAATGTCATACCTACTGGTTAGTATAGAATAATTGTCTTCTTGGTAGAGCAAATTTTCCGCACCAGCTGAAGTTTCTGTGTGCGTCAGAATTTTCATCGATTGGGAAACGATTTCATGCAGGTATGCAGGCATTCCTATTATGTATGTTCTTAGTAAATGGAGTATGCACCTAGCACTTGTCACCTAAACAGTTAACATGAATTCCAATTTGAATTCATTTAATTCTTAAGTCATGTATGACAAAACGGAAAAATGCAAACTAGAAAAATAACATGCAGTGTGAATAATACCAATATTGCTAACATCGAAAGGCGAAAGAATTTACTACAATTCAGACAGATAGTTATGAAGGCAAGCAGAAAAATCATTACAAAAACTACGCTGTAAAAGTAAATAGCGCGTGGGCGAACAAAATATTAACAATTATTCCAAATATGGTAATAACTTCCCTGATTCGTGACAATTCGTGCATTACATAACGATTCCTTACATATTCTACATTATTTACTAAAACTTCGAATATAAGGACATTGACGAATCCACCAAGTCTTATAAAATGAGTGAAATATTTTTTTTTTATTTTGCGTAATTAATTTTACGTAAATTTAGACTAAATTTAGTTACATTAGATTTGTTCCACACCATTTACACTTTTTACACCATGTGACTCCAAATCGTTATTTTTATGCAGTGTACTGTTGTCAGTTATCGTGGAGTTGGCACATAGCTATTTTTTTAGATACGTAGACACTATTGACATAAATTTTGGAATGCCGTTTGATAATAAAAAAAAACATTATGGGATGACCTCATCAACCTTTGATATTTTGTTGAATATGCTTCACCATAGTGGTCACCAGTGGCGCGTTATCCCATGGGCAAAATGGGTATTTGCCCACGGCTCGCAATAACAGAGGGGCCCCCAAAGCAGTATTTTGGAAACTCATTTCCGTAATAGACTACCACACCATGCCAGTCCTCAGAACGATGCAAGCAGATTTGACTTTTACCGTAGTAAAAATATCAAATTAAACTTTAGAGTATCTAGTCTTGCCTATGGGGCACCCAAGAGAATGGAGGCAGTTTTAATAGCTAATTTCATGTTTTTTTGCAATAAAACGAACTATATCTAATGCTGTAGGAGACTAATGAGAAACCCTCGACTAAGTTAGAAGAAAAAATTCGAATTTCAAATTTGGAAAAAGCTGTGAAATTAGATGAAATTTATTGGGGGTTGAACAAAGATTCAGTTAAGGAAGTTGAAACATGATTTTCATTGGGCTCGTTATAAGAAATTAATTATTAAAAAGTATACTTGTTTGGTACTTGAGTACAATTTGAGTTTTAAAAATATGAAAAATAGTTATTTATTACCTATACAGGGAAAAAACTGAGAACTGAAAACATTAGACCTGCGTTGCTAAGGAAATGTCTAACTTTACTTATGTGTATATACTGTATATACCTATATATAACT
Source organism: Melinopterus prodromus (assembly GCA_964023965.1). Taxonomy (NCBI): domain Eukaryota; kingdom Metazoa; phylum Arthropoda; class Insecta; order Coleoptera; family Scarabaeidae; genus Melinopterus; species Melinopterus prodromus. Next base: position 9,673,739 of record OZ030392.1, on the reverse strand, counting down.
GGGAAAAAGTACTGTTTTCCCGGGGGAAAAAGTAATGTCATAAAAAGTGACATTTTATTACCTGTCAACAGGGATAAAATGTCAAACTTTTTTTCCCGTCACAGAAAAAAGACTTTGACACCACAGCGTCCTGCATCAAATCCGGAACTGAATAAACGTCAATCAGTACAGTTGACATGGTTACAAAACGAACACATTACAGCGTTTCAGTGTTGTCAGTCAAGTCGTTTATTATGTTTTAAACCAAATTTCTTATTGTTATTTAACGCAGTTTTTGATATATTGTTCATAAAAATAAATTTTATGGGTTGTATTTCATGTAAGTATTGTGCAAACGCGCGGATAGTTATTATTATTTTTATTGTCTTCTATTGTGTTTCTATTGGCTATTGGAATAAGGCTATAAGTCCAAGATTTTACTTCTTTTTTATTATTATTACACCACAGAAGTGTCCTATCTTACAATTTTGTAGTTTTGATCTGATATAAACAGATATGGTCTGAACTAAGCGATCTAAAAGTCAAGTCATCTTCAAATTAATTATCTCAAGCAAAGATCACAAAAAATGATTCTTACCTTGAAAATACGATGACCAATCTTTGCCTAACGGTCAATCACCCTATATGTGTTACCCAAAATCATTAGATGCTGTAAACGCTTACTTACATTAATGCGGTTATTAATAATTCCGATGTTTTTTGCTCGTAATTTCATCTCACTGAGACTGTTTTACACCAAGCATATTTGTAAGTGTTTACTTACAACTGCGGTAGGTATTTATTCTGCATTTCAAATGCAGTGTTGTTTCAATGCTGATCAATAATATTACAACAACTCAAGCAAAATATTACAGTAACTCAAGCAAAGTTTATTCATTACAGGGAAATTACCATATAACTGAAATGGTACCGAGAATAAATTGAGTGCTTTGATGACAATGGATCTTTAACTATTTGTTTATATTCCGGGTTGAGCGCTGATCCAGTTTGGCGAGTTGCTTGTGAGCCTTATTATAGGTTTTTAGGTATGCGCTGATGTCATACAACATTCTTATAATTCCATAACCATACCACACATTCTAGCAAAACAAAAAATCATTCTTGATGAGCACGATAATAGAGTTTTCTATTTTGTCTAATTGAAAGACTGCACTTTCTTCTAATAAGAAATAAATATTTACAACCAAATATCGCCCACATGAGAGAAGTAGACAAACCTTGTGGTGTGCTGTACTGAATTACCTCAGGGTGAAAATTTCCCATTCTGATGTATATTTTATACATAAACGATAACCAGGAAATTGGCATGGGACGAAACCTCTATAGTAAAACGTAACCAAAATATTGCAATATGCAATGAGACATGACTGGAGATTTGATAAAATCCCTGATATGCACGTGTTTATACAGAACTATTATACTAATTATTATAGCAATATAGGATGGAATATGATATGTCGCGGGATGTCAAAAACATTAAATTGTTTTGAGATTTTGATTATTTTTTGCAAATAAGGTAAACGTCCCAAATTCAGTCACTGTCCTAAATTCCGACTTATTTCTGTTTAGCAGGATAAAATAAGAAATCTACAACATTGAACTTTATTTTAGGACATCCGGTTTGTTGATTTGACATTACACTTATCAACCCACAATCGTTTCTTATTCTACCAATGTTCTAACGGTCAGAATATAACCTAAAACTTTGACTAATCTTGAGTGTTATGCTAAAAGTTGATATTTTCCTTATAAGGTATATACCTGTAATTCGACTATTTAGAGTGACTAAAAATGCTTGCCTGATATTTTCATAATAATACGGTATAATACTCATTTAACTACTATTATTTACAAATTGAAAGGTGTCGGAATTATGTAAATATAGCACGTCCTTAAGTCATACATGTGTTAAAAGTAACACATATGCCTCTATTGCTGTCTTTACACAAGAAAATAACATATTTTACATCGTTTGATATATAACAATTACTTGTACGCATTTTGTCCAAATTTCGACAAGAGTTTCGGAATTGTGGACATCAATAATCCCTAATTATTACACTAGCAGCAATGAGTAGCGATGTTGGGATTAATACACCACATTTGAAGATAACAGTTGAACTCATGCCTTCTCCATTAAAAAAAAATCTTTATGCTGGCCTGAAACACCCAAATAAAGTAAAAATAAACTGTTCGTCTGCAACATTATGATCTAATGCTTGGAGAAAATATTTGTTAATAAAAAATACAATAATGCAAGAAACATTAATATATATATAGGGTTGCCAACATGGTCATCTCAACCCAGAGACTTCTTGTGAGAAACTGTAGCGACACATTTTTTAAAAATCATGATAATACAGTAATTATTGTTATTCTTAATGTACAGTTTGCAGCGATTTCCCTTAAAAAAAAAAACGATTTTTTCTCATAATACGAAGCAGTCTGTTACTCAATCTTCACAACAATTTAATTTTACTTTTTGAGAGCATGTGAGAGAAACTTTGAAAGTAGCAATTGTAGCATTTTTAGATTTTGTCACATGTCTAGTGAATACAGTAGGAATTCTTTAGTGGTACGACGAACGCAGACGATTGTATCCTGCCTCGATGATCATAAGCTGAGACAAATCTAATATCAAAAATAGCTTTCAAAAAGACGGGTATTTAAAGGTTGGAATATTTCTTGTCAGAAATCAATATTCAATAATGATACATTAATTAACAAAATATGTTTTGAACTTTCGTTGATTATTTTAATATGTATATTGTTCAGATGAAAAGAAATGTCCCAACAATATGTTTGAATTTGTCTAAGGCAGTTCACAGAATAGTATCATACTGGTTTGCCATAAAACGGTATTTTTTAAACCATGGAGATGACGACAGCGACACCTGCATTTGAAAATTTTATTATTAGTTGGACTACCTATATTATTTCCAAAGACGCAGTTACTAGTGATATAGGTAAATATATATATATATATATAACGTGTTCTACTTCAAGGAAAACACATGAAAAATGCTCTCAGTACATCAAAATTATGCTTGGTTTAGATGGTAATATTAGCATTTTGTCTAATGTTGGTTGTGTCGTAAAAAATCCACAATAAGAGGCAGAAACGAAAAGAGGGAAAACTAGTAGACATTAAATAAGTACGTAGGCTTTCACGGCCAGAATCATTTAGAAAATAAAAGGAGGCGGTCGAAGGCCTTCGGACAACACTTGTTCCCCTAGGTCTACCAACCGATGTACCGGATCTTGTAGAGTATTGTCTCTCCACCACATACTTCAAGTGGGCGGGAGCGATGTATGAGCAAGTAGAGGGTGCTCCCATGGGATCTCCTCTCTCACCGGTAATCGCCAATTTCTTCATGGAATTGTTTGAAGAAAAAGCCATTAGGTCATGTCCTTACAAACCCAAGCATTGGGTCAGATATGTTGATGATACCTTTGTGGTTTGCCCACACGGTAGAGATAAACTTACTGAGTTCCTTAGCCACCTGAACAATGTCAATCCTTCTATCAAATTCACGATGGAAATAGAAGATGATAACAAGCTGCCATTTTTGGATGTGCTGGTATACAGAACGCCAACTGGTGCGCTTGGACATACTGTCTACCGTAAGAAGACACATACCGATCGTTACTTGAACGCCAAATCGCACCACCATCCCCAACAGAAGAGAAGTGTTATTAATACTCTGTTCAACAGAGCCGAGAAGGTGTGCGACGCCAGCAGCTTGGACGACGAACGGAAACACTTGGAGTGGGCTCTGCGTCAGAATGGATACACCAAGTCTGACATACGGGGTGTCACACAGAGAAAACCGCAAGTCTCAGAGGAGCGGCAAGAGTCAAAGGGGTTCGCTTGTTTGCCATACGTAAGTGGGGTATCGGAAAGAATCGGTAGAATACTGAAGAAATCGGGTATCACGGTAAGGTACAGAGCGCCAGCAAAGGTAAAAGATCTTTTGCCTAACCCAAAGGATATCACACCACTCCTGAAGAACGAAGGAGTATACAAGATAACATGTGAGTGTGGAACATGCTATGTAGGACAGACAGGACGAAGTATCGAATGTAGAGTCAAGGAGCACAGTAGAGACACCCGGCTACGCAAGATTCAACAGTCCGCTGTTGCTCAACACTGCCACGAGTCGGGACACACAATGAATTTCGATGACGCGAAGATGTTGGCAAGGGTAGGTAATTATCATCGAAGGCTTATTAGAGAAGCAATCGAAATCTACAAACAGCCTGACAACATCAATCGCGAGGACGGTACTGACATTAGTAGGGTCTGGAAATCGATCCTAACGCGGTCAGGTGGAAAAGCACATGGGAGCGGTTCTCCAGATGTGCGCAGTGAGGTGTAAACTTAGGTATATAAGGGAGATTGTCTTGGTAGGTCGTCAGTATTCAATTAGCTTCGAAGAAGCGAGCAACATGGTTCGCGAAACGTCAGCATTAACAAATCTTGACACACGGCATAACCCGGAAGCAGTTTATTTTCTAGTAGACATTAATTAAAATAAATTAAGGTACTTAGTACGTTAGTTACTTAGTAGCACATTAGTAGCAGACTGAACAAGACTAAGGACTTATTTTATAGTGTTTCATTAAAAATGGTAAAATATTCCTTAACCTATCTGAATTTGGGGCGTTTACCTTAAGCATTGTTTTGGGTTAACAGGAGTTTGAAAAAAGAATATGATTTAAAATTCCGAAAAATTGCGAATATCTCATTACACTGATGCTATGAGAAATTAACTGCACCAAGCTTATCCAACAGATGGATCGGTCCTGTTAGTCCAATTTTATGGCCTCCCCAGTCCCCGGATTTAAATCCTCTCGATTTTCTTACTGGGGTGGTTAAAGGAGGATATATTTGCGCGAAAAATAAGTAACGTAGGCAAATGAATGGAGGTCCCAGAAGTGCAAACCGGATTAAAAAATCCATTTTTACTTATGATAAAGTATTGTAATCGTGCCGAATTTATTTATTTTTTATTTTAGCGGAAATATGCCCTTTTGTGTCTGCTACTTAGTTAGCCAAGATCTGACCAATAGTTTCATTCTAATGTCAGTAGGTAGTGTCAAACGCAGATGACAAAATGTAAGGTTTTACAATTGAATTTTTTGGAGTTTGATTTGATTGTCAATTGTGTAACTTATTGCTCATTTCCTATCGCGCGTAAAGAAGTGCCCAGTAGGACACAAAACATGTAGCGATTGCTAAAATAAAACAAAAATAAGGAATCCGACCACTTTTTATTGTATTAATATATCTGTTACATCCTGGCTAACTAGCTTTATTTTAATGCAGACACGACCGATCTCGATCAATAGTATGATAAAGCCATGTGCCTGGCCACATCAGATTTTTAAGATGTCCCACTTGTATACCATTTGGTTACAGGCAATTTGAACATATTCGTTAATTTTTATTTGCGTTTTGTAAATAAATATATAACCGTCCACATTAGCATACGCATGCGGTGCAAATCCCTCTGACGCGAAAGTTTGTATGCATTCCTGTGTACAATTATTCTTGTTGACCTTTACATTTTTTTAACTAAATACATTGCTGGGTCGTGGATTTTATGAATAGATAGTAGAATACCTACATAGTTTTTTTGATAGGTTTTTATTGCGTTGGTTTTGGGAAAGAAGACAAATAATGTTTGCGAATTTAATATTAATTAACAAAATATCCCCGAAACACTAAAATGATCTCAAAAAAAATTTTCAACATAAATCTTTTACATAAAGTCATAAAAAATTATTTATGAACGTCCTTGCAGGATTGACTAAGTTTCTGTCTGGTGGCACGTCCGGACGCAAAAAAATGCAAACCATTAAAAAGGATCTCAAGCATCTGTCGAGCCCGGATTCGTATTCATCGTAAAGAAATCGAACGAAAAACACGTAACCATACAATTAAAAAAATCTCCCTGTGTTGTATTACCCATATTTCCCAATTGTTATTTTTGTTACTTTTCTTTACTATTGCCAAATTGGTAGATTTTTGATCCCAAACATTTAATATACAATCATTACTGTAATGTTATTAACGCATCTATAAAAATAAAAGAGGAAAATGATTACTGGCTATTTAAAAATATGTTAATGAATGTCATCTTTCAATTTCAAATTACATGCATTAATTCCATACTTTTCTCATATACTCAACATAATTTATGATAAAATTTTGATTATAACTTTGGTTTAATGAAACAGTACAAATTTTATTATATGCGGAATAGTTAAACTACAACCTGCAATTAAGCATGTGATAAAACAAAACAATAAAAAATATAATAAAACAATACAAAAAATATGTGAGGTATGCAAACAAAAAATTATTTGTGCATTTAAAAAATCCGATGTGGCCTGGCACATGACTTTATCATACAATATATAAAATTAATAGTTTAGCTGCATGAGATTCTATTTGATCGAGATCGATCGTGTCTGCATTAAAATAAAACAAGTAGCCAGGATTTGACAGATATTTTGATTGAAAATATTGACAGTAGGTATTGTCATTGTGAAATCCTAGGTAACTTAGTTTTAATGCAGACACGATCGCGATCAAAAAGTGCATGAGTTTTGCAAATGAGCTGCCATTTCTGTAATTTCGTCAAAATAGTTAAATTAATGTAGAGGAAATTTCGATCGCCATTGTGTGTTTCTATGATTAATTAATGCTAATAGTATTAACTACCGTTTTGTAAGTTGTACTTTAATACACTATTACTGATTTACAAATGAGCGACAAACAAAAAATAAAAAAAAAAATGGCATTATTAGATGATATTGCACATTTTTCTTTAAATTGTAAATATCACGAAAACTACTACAATTGGACATATGGCATACTTAACATAAATTAAAATGAACTTGGGGGGGGGGGGGCAATTCAACTAACACATAATATACAGGTTGTTCCATTTAAAAAACTCAAGGTAAAGGCATTAGAAAAACATAAAAAATTACTAAGTTTTATGAACAGCCTATATAGTGAATCTAGTATCTTTTAATACTATCATCTATCTACTGGCTTTGACTATTGTCTGACATTGTTTAACGTCAAAATCTGCAAAAATGTTGTTTTTACATAGTTTTGAAGAAGATCCTGCAACGGGCATATTTTGGGGAAATAATTGAATATGTTAGGACCTATTAACGCCGACAGTTAACCTATACGGTTGGATAAACAAATTTATTAGTATTGATATAATAATAAAATACACAGGGCGTTCCATTAAAAAAAATATATATTTTCCGCCGGCCGAAATGCAACTATAAATGAAAATAATTTTACGTTATATAAACTGGTGAGTCAAATAATTTTTGTGTTAAACATTTTTTTCTCTGTCTAAGCATTTAGTCAAACTCACCCTGTATAAAAATTATAATAAATTTCTTGCGCAGGAAACTCCAATAAAACCGTGGTATCTTAAAGTAAATTTAAGCTAATCAACTATAAATAAATGCAGTACCTTATTTACAATAAAAATCCATGCTTTTGTTGCAAGGTGAACTAATAAAACTAATCCAGTTTTTAAATACCCACACAATACGTACCATTGCACCAATCGCGGCAATTATTTCTCTTATCTTATGTCAATTTTGAAGGTTTTCCATCCACTTAACTAAAACTATTTAATTAGGAGAGATATTCGAGTCGTTTAAATACAAATTTTCGGCGGTTAAATGCGCGCAAGTTCACGCCGCGCTATAAATACAAAATCGTGAAGTTCCCTCGCTTTACTGTCCTGTCACCACTGACACGGGCACGATCCACAAGCAAAACTTGTGTGCACGACCGCATGCAGCAGTCGACGCAAGAAAAACCGTATAATTTAATTGCACCAATCAATCTAGTTTATTAAAGGAATGTGCGAATAGTGTCACTTATGTTGTTGTTTCTTCATTATCAGTTTCGTTGTGATCCATCAAGACATCCACAAGGAAAATGCACGACCTCAAGGCGAAGATCTTCAACGGGAAGTTACCACAAATCTTCACAGTCGTAGCAGGTGAGTTTCTATTGGTGATTTATCACTGTTACGCTTCTAGTACTATCAGTAGTACTTGGAGTATCTTATGCTATCACAAATACCAAGTAATTAACTTGGTATGTCCAAGGAATATTATAATAATAGTATAATAGTCATTATAAGGTACATATTTAACATTTTTGTTTTGTTATTAGTATTGTTAATATTAGTCTGTTCTCTGAAATGTTCTTCGTGACTCCAGACTTTTATCTCTAATGTTTATTCATAACTATAACGATTTTTTCATTTAGTTTTTACTTAAGCGAAATTGTTTTAATTTCGACATGCTTAATATTATGATTGACTGATCTTAAATTTAATTTTTTGTACACGCAACTCTTAACAATACAACAGAATATAAATTTAAGATAGAATAAACTGTGATCATTATTTAATTATTCACTAATTTAGATGCCCGATTTTACCCCACGAATACAATTATTATTATGAATTATTAATGTTTATGATAGACTATACGTTAGTATTATTAGCATATTTGTTAGCTATTCCATGATATTAATTATGTACAGAGTAAAGTAAAGTTTGAATAACAAAAATGAACAATTTCTCGATATATCCGAATTTATATAACCTAATTTTGGAAGAATGGGGTCCTTAGAATAATAGTATGTAGTTTCAAAAAATTACCGAAAAAAAAAACAGAAACTTTTTTGTTTAAATTCACCTTTTGATATAACAATTTTCAGTAATGATGACAGATTTGGTGACAGCTTTAATATGGTCTTTTTTAATATTTCTTCATCGCACAATTATCTCATTTTCGCTTTTTTGGGGGAAAAGTTTTGTCAAGAAGTTCACTTAGATAAAAATCTATTTTCCTAATGTGGGTTGGGCTATTTGAACTTTATTTGATAAAACCGAAAGACGTGCAAGTAATATTAATTTGTTTCACGAGTAGAAATTGAATAATTAATATTCTAAGAAGTTGCAAATTCCTAAGATAGCTGGCGGTTGTCAGTTCTCATACTTAGCCTGTATAGATCATTTTAACAATTTTCAGTAATGATGACAGATAGAAAATTAATTATATTATTTTCTTTTGAATTTCTTATTTTAGATCAAAACATATTTCTCTGGCAAAAACAAATATTACTGGATCAATCATCATCATCATTGTGTATAAAACTTCACAAATGGACCTAGTTGTTGTTTCATTTTTTCTTTTTCAAATCATTAAAAAGTTATGCCGCTAGAAATATTAACAAAACAAAGAACATAAACAATAAAATACATATCAAACAATGTGAAAACGAATAAACAACATACTCAATACCCATAACAATAAAAAAAGTAAATAAATTAAAATAAAGAATATAGTAAATATTAAAAATAAATTAAATAAACAAATGAACGAAGAAACAAAATACATGTGAAACTTTATAGACTTCTAATTTTTCTTCCTGTACAAGTAAATGTCATTCTGAGTAAAAAGTTTCATGTCGACTTAATGTGTTTTTCAATACCTTTCAATACCAGAAGTTAGAGGCGTTTAAAATACAGTGTTGGTATTATTTCAAATACCTGTAACTTTTTAAGGAATTTAAGGAAAACAAATAAGTACATATGAATATTTTTGCTGAGTGTGACGTACTATCTGGAATAAAGTTTTGCGAAAACAAAAGTGGAGCGCTCTGTATATTTGTATAAAAGACAAAGTTTCTTTCCTTTAGAGTAATATTTTTACTTTGGTTTAAACATACTATGACTTGCGTCAACGCAATTAAATTTTGATCGAAATAAAACTATTGTTAGTGTGAATACCTCATCCAACAAAGCCAGCGGTCCATGTTAATCTTTATAATCAAAGAACTATAAACGTTGCAACATTAAAATATCGCATTTAAACTCAGACAACCATGTAATTATTTAAAAAACAAAATTCTTTCTCTCAACATAATTATTATTTAAACTGTACAAATATTGTTTCTTATAATATACAAATTGTCAACTTTAATCAAAAACATAAATTGCTTTCAGTAGAATAAACGTTCTTTCTATCAAACAAATGAATTTTTATCCACCAAGAATATTTCTTTGTCTCTATTGAAACAAAAGATTTATTTTCGTCAAGTCTGTGTAAGTTTTGTATAAAAGAAGTATGACAAATGTATTATCCACATTATTTTGATTCACATGTGGCGCCATAACTTTGTTTTTCAATCGAATTCGATTTGGATTTCAAATCTGAAAAGTTTATATACCTTTGCCAGCGAATGAGCCAATGTACGTCATTTCAGTACATAACTTAGAACAATATTTTTAGGGTTCTTTCTGCCATACATAGTGGGTTCATATGTGTCAAAATAGAACAAATTATGATCGACTTATTGTCAATGTGGCATTTTTAGTTTTGCGTTTAAGTGAGTGAGATTTGTGTAATGAAGGATTAAAATCTTACAGGCACAATTGAAAAAATCTGATGTGGCCAGGCACATGACTTTATCATACAAAATATAAAATTAATAGTTTAGCTGCATGAGACTCTATTTGATTTAGATAAATTGTGTCTGCATTAAAATTAAACTAGTTAGCCAGGATTTGACAGATATTTTGATAGTCAATAGTATCAATAGTAGGTATTGTCAAAGCATCAGCATTTGCCACTACCTACTGTCATCAGAATAATAGTTATTTATCTCACAAGTGCCGAAAGTACGGAATAGCGCGACGAGCGGTAATCCGGCGTGTCACCGAAGGCGGAGCGTCGCGTGTGAGCGAGGCGCACTATTTAGTTTTCGGCAAGAGTGACATCAACGTTTTTTGAGTTGCTTTTTTAGAAATACGTATTTTAAAAAAATTCAAAAATCGTTATATTTCTGTATAGGAAATGTTAGGTTGATACCTAATTCAAGTTCTGACAGATTTATATTCGTTCAAGATACTGTAGCTGTCACATCCGTACTAACATACTAAAATATAACTACACTCATCGCTATACTTTATTTACAATTTTTTCAATTTAGCGTTTTTACAATTAGGTATCACAACGGGTTGATATTTCCTATCAAAAAAACAATCAAAATTGGTGATCTTATTTTATTTGAATTTTGTATTTTGTACTTTGCCGCACTAGAGCGGCTACGTTCCATAGCGGCCAACCTCTGATGAAATCAGCTGTTTTCGAGTGTGACAGCCATAACATTTCTGTGGTGACACCACAAAAACATATTTGTCAAAATCCTGGCTACTATGTACTTTCATATCAATGCAGATGCGACCGATCTCGATCAAATAGAATTTGCTCTTGCAGCTAAACTACGAATTTTACCAAAACATATCATAGGCATAAATTATTCCAAATTTTCTCTACTTTAATTTATTATTAACTATTTTGACGAAATTACAGAAATGGCGGCTCATTTGATCTCGATCAAATAGAATTTGCTCTTGCAGCTAAACTATTAGTTTCACCAAAAAATGTCATAGGCATAAATTATTCAGAATTTCCTCTACTTTAATTTATTATTTAACTATTTTGACGAAATTAGAGAAATGGCGGATCATTTGCAAAATCCTTGAAAAAGGCTTAGAATAAACTACCAGTTCCTTTGAACCCTTTTGAACCAAAAGCTTTTCAGCTCTAAGTTAGGTCATGAAACTTCTAATTATGAACTTTCGTCCCGATACCTTTAGTAGTTTTTCCGGAGTCGTCGCCACAAAAATCGTTTACACACACACACACACAGACATTTTTTTGTACCTTGGTCAAAAATGTTCAGGGGACCCAAAAAGACCTATTTCCGCTAAAATCTCAATTTTTTTTTCGGCATGATTACAATACTTTAGCATACTGCGTATGATAAAGTAAAAAATGTGACGTAGTAGAGTTCTCCACGTAGTCTAAAATGAAAGCTTAAAATAAGTTTTCTTACTGTTAAACGCGGGTCCGAAACTGGCACGTGTTCAAGCTTTTATTTCAGTATACCTAAAGAAAACAATCACGTTTCATTATTATGGGAGGTATTAAAAGGGTAAAGTCAAGCTTACGGGAACAACTTAATCTATAGAAATGTTGTTACCTGTTGTGTTTAGATTATATACAGCGATGAATTATATAAGAAAAACACCTGGGAAGACAATTTTAAATGTAACTAGCGTCGTATGAGTCATTGAAAGCTCGTCAGTAGTACAATTGGCGTGCCCTCTTGGTTTCACACCAAAGGGTTTTAACTTTATACTTTTACATGCATAAATTTGCAAAATAAGCACTTACCGCATCCTGTCATTACTTTTTGAGGAGACAAACCACTGCTGTGGGTGTTTTTGGCGAGCCCAAATCCAAGTACGACCACAACATAACCTCACTTCCCGGAAAACAATAACTTCACTAAATTTACGCGACACGGGCGATGAACGATTTTAACGATACCGCGACAAATATCGGCGACTTTTTATCACGAATATTGATAGCAACGTACGTTTTTCTTCAATAATTTCCATCGCGAGATTTCCGAGACAGTTGCGTCGTACACGGTTACAGCAAAACTGCGCCTGCGCGACATTTTGAATGTTATTGTGCTCATTGTGCTTTTCGTTGTACAGCGGGGATTGAGGCGGTAGATTTGAACTTCTAAAACATGAAATTAAAACAAACCACAAGATTATTTCACTATATATCTTTAAAAACATGAGTTACAGTAACAAAGGCTTATTTTTCGTTCAATTCACATCATTCTCCAAACCTGCACATACTAAATAAAATAATTTTGAGTGAAATAGTGTCAATAATCCTTTTTGCTTAGGAGAAAATATATTTCAATGCTCAACTTTCATAACGATTGTATTAAAAGTTGGTTTCTCTACATTGTTTGAAAATATGTATTAGACTGAATTGGTGCCCGTAACAAAAATAAGTCCTATAATTGCAGATTAAAAATCTACACTTATAGTAATTCCGTTAACGCAAAGTAATATGAACTATAGCTCACAGACATAATTACAGAGTGATTTCTTTACATATACAATAGACCAGGCAATAGAGCAGAAAATGACTAAGTTTGTGACAAAAATACTAGCAGACAGCCTAAAGTCCCAGGCCACGTGGAACAGTCCGTGTTATAAACAAGAAACCTCAAATCGTGTTTGTTTCGTTTTTCGCTTGTAAACACTGAACCGATGGAGCAATCTTGAAATTTTCAACAGACCAATTGTAGAGCATGACAAGACGAAAAGAATGAACTTTGCACGGACTCGGTTGAACTAATATTAACGGAGGAAATTCGAAAAAACCGGAAAAATCTGCGTTTATTCAAAAATTCATAACTCCGCCATTTTCAAAGCTGCAGCGGAGGCTTTACGCGTGAAAGTAGCGATTGATGGGTACTTTGAGTGTGGACAACCCAGGTGTTTTACGATGATTAGTTTTTGCACAATTGCCATTTGAATATTTTTATGCAATAACTAATAATTCGCTGAAAATACCAATAGTGCCTAACGTTTTGGTTTTACCAGCAAGCAAATGCAATAAATAAACTTCCAAACTTCTTAAAAGCACCTTCCAAGTTCTCGTTTTATCTCTGTAATTAATTTAGGACTAATATAGCTTATTCGATATCATTATCTCTTTTGTTTTTATAACATTCTTCGAAATCACCCTTTATGTATTCAACTTTCCAAACAACTATTGTTTTCGCTAATAATGCAAATAATTAAGTAAGTACTTAGGCTTTCACGGCCAGAATCATTTAGAAAATAATCTGCTTCCGGGTTATGCCGTATGTCAGGATTTGTATATGCTGACGTTTCGCGAAGTTAGCTCTGAAGAAGTGAGCAACATGGTTCGCGAAACGTCAGCATTAACAAATCTTGTCACACGGCATAACCCGGAAGCAGTTTATTTTCTAAATGGAAATAATTATTCTTAGTAGATTTATATGGACACTCTGTATATATCCGGGTGAAGCCATGAACTTTATGGCGTAGGATAAATACATAATAGGCTAAATATACAATATTCTATTTTAAATTTCTTGTCAAAGGTGTTCAGAGTATCCTGTTTGTATAGCAGAACGATAATCCTGTGCATAGATAACATTTTCAATGCATTTAAGTGAAATAGTTTCAGTAGTTATTTGTTTATGCTGTAATGTTATGTCAATAGTTATATACTTATATTATTCATAAATTGCTAGAACATTCTGCTTAATCAAGTTTTAGAATCAAAATAAAATGTTAATGAAACCTTCTGTATTTTATGGTTACATTATTTTTTCCTGATAACAATTTTGCTGCACCATATGTTCAATAACTTCCTACTAGTATTTGGCCGTTTTCATTATTTTTTCGATAAACACAGGATGTCCTGAAGGACAAAATATCGTTTTTGTTCACGCAGTATAATTAACTAATATTTTTTTAATAATATTAATGTAATACGGTAATATCTTAAATTTTTAAGCCATAGTTATGACTACTTTTATATATTATACAGAGATATTAAGAACTCTGGGAAGAAGAAATTTTTGGTGTACAAAATACGTATATTCGAAGAAAGTAGCCATATACAAAGTGTTCCATTAAAAGAAATCTCAGTTCGCAGCAAATGTTCCATATCTAACAAGTGGTTGTGATAAGATTTTTATTAAATAACTATAGTTTTACACAAAGGACTTACTAACGTATTTAAAAATAACCCCTCATATATGTTCCACAGGTAAAAACATTGTATAATACTAAATATTTTGTTTATACAACGGGTGATCTTAAACAAATCTTTTAAAAAAATGGTAGAATTAGCGAAGGTCACTTTGCTATAAAGAAATGTCACTGAGTTTCAAACGAGACATCGCCATCGTTGCAAAATATTGAAACCCATTAATAGTGACTTTGAATTTACTTTGGCATATGAAAGCTGACTAATAAAAGAGATGCGGGAATTGTACCAGAATTGTTTATGACTCCTAATTGTTTTACGATAGAATCAATGAATAAGAAAAATCGATTCTTACTTATTTTAGATCGTTTAGATTCAAATTCTGTTGTGTGAAGTACTGGTGATTAATTTATGATTAACTCAACCAAATACCGCTTTGTTTGTATTACTTTGTCTGCCGAGAGTTGCGTTACATCAGAGACTTGTGCCCGATTATGACATTGGCGATCCAGTTTACAACTTTGTGTATTCTCTATTATACTTTCTTATCAATTTTCAACAGTATTTATTATCCACTTATTGTGTGATAGTGTAAATATCTTACATATTTTGCTAAGTCCATAGGCGCCAATTACAAGCACAAGGTTAAGATTATAATAGTAAAACACGTAGAATAAGTTAAAAAGCAGGTAGAACAACACAGGTAAATAAATAATCCATGCAAATTAAATCCAAATCGATATAAATGCTGTGTCGCAAAACAACTTGTGGACAAACTTGTATTATTACCCAAAGGATTTTATTTATTTTAATATTTTTAATATATATAATTAATATATTAATATATACAGGATAATTATTCTTCTAATGAAAATATTTTTTGTATTGTGGAAAATGATGGGTCACAACTTTTATATACAGCATTTTTATCTGTCTTAAGACAACGGAAATATCGCCTAATACGACATTAATGAATCCCTCTGTATAATCTGCCGGAGAGAACTGATGTAGCCGTTTTCTTCATTCCCCTCTATTACAGATTCCAAATTTTCAGATTCATTCGGACCATTATAAGGAGAGATAAGTGGGGACTGTCGCTTCTCAAACACCCTGTATCGGTTATTCGTCAAGGGGAACGTTTAGTTGTAAGGTCCCACAATACTGTTATGATTAGATTGACATTAATTGATTTTGCTAAGAATTAATATAATTGAACTAGCAAAAAGAATTCAAATTTTTTAGGAAACAATTTTAATATGTTTCTCCGCTACAGAGTCACGGACGTCTAGGAACAAGCAGGTCTTTGTAATTATGTTTGTCTAAGGTATTTAAAACTAATCCCATATTCAAGTGCTGAAGGTTAGCCAAGTATCTAAGGTGGTAGATTTAGGTTAGGTTCAGGTGAAATATTATGTCAATAAATTACAACTTGTTTTCGTATTTAATCAAAATTAAACTGAAATTTGCTTTACTCTAAAATTGTCTGAAATGTACTTGGAACCTTTAGGTTCTCAGGTCTTGCCAATTGGCGGTAGGCAATCCAAATTATTATGGGAGTACCTATCGTATGAATCTATAGTAAAATGAAATAGCGAGATGTTTTGTAAAAGTACTATGCGGGCTGAATGTTTTTAAATGCAAGCATTCCAGCTAATGATCAACGATTACACAATGGAAAAATACCCTACCTTTATGCGACGTTTCTCTTATAATTCGACGAGCACCCAGCATAAAGTCAACAGCAACATCACTAACACCAAATTTCACACATTTATCAAGTTTATAAATCAAGACACCGATCATGAATGAAGCGACAACCGAGAAACGCGTCAAAATTGGAAGACGCTGATTTTCCAAATTATCGGGGTCTACACATGGGTTCGCACGCACAAAAAAACTAAAGAATGCGAGGTCTCGCCGATATCCACAGCCGCAATATGAGACAAAAAGAGAGAGAGAGAGAGAGACTGGTATTAGTGAGTGCGTTCTTGAATAATATGAATACACCAATCTTCTATTATTGTAAATTGGTGAATACATACAATGGTGTTATAGTTGTACCATTATTTTATGCGTGGATTGAGGAATCCGTTGCTTATCAAACATCAACTTTTAGCATAACACTCAATTAGCAAGATCAGTCAAACTTTTAGGTTATATTCTGACTGTTGGACTGGTAGAATAAGAAACGATTGTGGGTTGATAGGTGTAGTGTCAAATCAACAAACCGGATGTCCTAAAATAAAGTTCAATGTTTTAGATTTCTTATCTTATCCAAATAAACAGAAATATGTCGGAATTTAGGACAGTTTCTGAATTTGGGACGTTTACCTTACTATAGATACATGTTAAGCAAACAAAATCGAGATCTTTCGCAGCATAAATAATATCAATAAATAATAACAATGATATAACTTAAAAGAATTCATCATTTAGCATTTACTGTACTCCTTCGTATCTTGGGAAGAATTAACTATAAGTGAATTTGCATAAGTGAGCCTTTCATTTAAAATTAGATGCACACATAATGTTATTTTATTAATAAACATAGTTTGTACAAGTGTTTTTATACCAAATATTAAGTGGTACAAAAAATGTGTCCTTGAAAAAGAACTCTACTTGCTTGACTTATTAGGTACAATAAACCTGACCGCAGATCACTCGGACCCAGGTTTAAAAAAATTAACGATGCTTTAAAATCATTAACATTGCAACTTTTTTCTTACTTGTTTGACCATTTTTTTCATATTAAATAAACATATTTTCAATAGTCATATTTTCTTCGTATAGATGATACAAAATGATGATTGAATTTGTGCTCTCGGAGTTATTCAATAACGATTGTAAATAATAAGATAATAAGAAAAGGTGTTAATGTATACAACGTGATTAACTAATTACCTATGCCGATACCTCAAGGCAATTTTGCAATAACTTAATTGCCGTTGTAAAAACCTCATTATTGTCACAGAAGTCCCTCATTAAAACAACCACAGAAAAAGGAAAATATAACAATCCAAGCGAAGGTTTTTTCTACAAAACCTATAAATCTAACATTCGATCTAGAAATACTGGGACTATAAATTTTTCGAAACGTTTGAATTTTGCAATTCTTTAAACTGAAATCTATAATGATCTAAAAAACAGTTAACCTTAACGCAATAATTAGGCAAGAGCTAAAAATAGAACTAATTAAATCTTTATTGAGAAAATAAAATACCTAATACAGAGTGATTTATAACTAGGTACTGTTAAAAATTATAACCCCTCAGACAGAATCCCAAGTTACGTCCAAATGAAAATCATTTTATTAAAAGAAATCCACCGTTTTTTTAATCATTAAAAATACGATTTTTTTATTATTACCTGTGAAAATGAAGGAAAATATATTGTTTAAATCTGAGACACAAGAACTAATTTCGGTCAGTCTCATTATGACGCCCATATCAAGGACATTATATTCTTTGAAGATGTAAACAATGATATTCGCCATGATCGTGTTTTTATCTACATTAAATAGTCAACAAAACAGTTTGTACTTATCAACGCAATAAACAAATACCAAACGTCAATATCTGCAGGTTGTATTGTTGATTGAACAAATTAATTGTTGACTCACTTCAGAGCTTCTTGTAAATATTGTTTTTGTCGAAAGAACGCAAGTCACAATGAATAAAAAAAAACAATCAAATGATGTAAACAAAAAAGTTTAAGTTTGTCATTTTCTAAGAATTGATTGATTCATGAACTCTACATTTATAGTAAACCTGAATTCATTGTTTAAAATTAGATAAATTTATTATTGCAAGGTTTAAGATGGGAAAAATACCAAATTTTGGTGTCTGAATCTCATATCTTATTTATAGGAACGTGAAATGTTAAATACATACAAGTACAGTATGCATTTTTAACATTATACTCATAATTAATGAATTTTATAGTAACATATCGATTGTTAATAATAATTCATCTTATAGTTATGCAAGTCTAATGTGCATATGCTCTCCAGGAAATGGTTTGAAAGTCGCTAATTTCCTGAGAAATTAATGCAAATCGTGCAATTAAAACAATCGATAATCGACAAATTAATTAACGATTTTTATTTCGTTAATATATATGAATATCAAGCAAGGTTACGCAGGAGTAGTCGTTATATAGCTTGTTCGTATAATATTCAATTGGTAAGATGCATGTTTGTATGTAAATAAACGTTAAGTTTTGTTGTATTACTACGTAAATTATCGAGAAATTACCTCTTAGATTTTGTTATGGAAATCACGTAATTTTGAAGAACACGTTTTATACGATAACAATAATAACTACCTTTGCGTTCCTAGAAACTTGTTTTAAAAATGAATTAAGGAAGTATGCAACCGAAGAAAAGAAAACCAATTATTTAGGTGTCGTCTTTTGATGGATTGGAATTTTTAGATAGGTATATTTTATTTAAATACCTCGCATTATAAACTACTTTAAATAATGACTTCTAAAGTTATTTCTCAGTTTAGAGACATTGTTCTTAGATCTTCTACTAACAGTTCTTTAAGTTGTTCGCCACGCAATAGAAAAGTATTTTTTAATAGTCACTTGTTTGTAAATCGTTCAATAAAAACAATTATAAGAAGTACTTGAATTCCACTAGACAATTATTGTTTGGTGTTCATGTCAGACTAAACCTTGAGCGTCTGTTAAATTTAAATTAGTAGATTACAGCTCTGATACAAAAAAGAATAAACTGCAGACGCCGCCAGTTAACAAGTTTTGATACTCAATAAATACCGGAAAAATAATATACCAGCATATCGTGGCTGTAAACATTGTTTTAAAATGCAGTTTTAAACCAGTATACTGCATGACCTGAAAATTTATATGCGTATTTGTTGACTATTATGAATTCATCAGTTAAAATATACACCTGTATACAAAAATACGTCATGAATTGTTGAATCTTTAAAACAATATGTATCCATCCTACATTTTTTTGTGGCGATATAACTCAGAAACAACCCAAGACTTTCGAGCGGATGTTCTCCCAGAATGTCTTTGTATTTTAAAGAAGAAACAAGCAGATCAACATTTTTTGGATTAGTTTTTGAGTTATATCGCCACAAAGAAATGCAGGCCTATGGTATGTTATCATTAAGACAATTCAAGAATACAATAAAATCAATAAAATTTAAAAATAGTTTGAAATGTTCCAGAGATTAAATTACGAGAATGAAATTAATGACTCCCAGTCTTTTCAGAAGTGATGTCACTTGCAAAATTGAACTCAATACGCCACGGTATTATCTGTAAATCAAACATTCCTAAAACACGATTCTACAACTAATTTTATTGCGCAAGCAGAAAAAAAATGGATGAAGTTTTGTTTTAGATAATTTATGAACACTCAAATGCGCAAGTCTTGTCCGTTAATCACAATTTTTCAACAAATCGAGTTCATTCCTTTTTTTTAATACGTGGTAACCTTTTGGTTGCTGATGTCCCATACAACAGTTTTCACAACGTCTACTTTTGAATAAAAGTCTAATCTTCGTCAAGTACAAATACTGTACCAAGTATAACAATGAGCGATAAATAAATAACAGATTAAGTACAGCCTAGTAGCAAGTATTAGCTTTAAAGTTGACAAAATGATTTGCACAAAATAGCATCATACTTTTGTGTGAAAAGATACATAGATTAAATCCACAAATATGTATAACGATATGCATGAAGTAGTGCATACCTACATGTAAAATATTATGATAAAAACACACAAATTTGTACCAATATTGTATGTTATAGTTACTTATGTGTCAAGGGTATTATACGGCTGTTTAAGCCCTGAGGGTGACCGTTGAAAAAGTTCTAAATCGCAGAGGGAATAAACATCAAGTAATGCCCATGGTACATAAAATTTTTACATTATCATAATGTGACATTTATATCTTAGATACCGTGGCAAAAACTGCTTCTTAACACCCGGCAGGGCGTTAAGAATCCTTAACACCCGCGCGGGCATTAAGGGTTGCCATGGTTATATGTCAAATATATCAGCTATTTGTTATTCAAATTGTAAATTTTAAATCGTTAATGTCAATTATTGGAGATTAAGGTTATTCTGTTTGACAATGAATTGTCTGTATTGTCACTCAACTCCTATAGTTATTTATGTACCAAGAGCATTACACGGATGTTAATGCCCGTGGTACATAGAAGATTTTATGTCCTACAATGGTTTTGTTCCTCCAATTTGAATATTAATAAATATCTTGACGTTATCAAGAGACATGCGTATCTACGAAGTTGAATAACAATACAAACAATTCAAAGTTGAGTGACAATATAGACAATTAATTGACAAACTAATAACCTTAATTGCCAATAATTGACATTGACGAGTGACAATACAGACAATTAATTGTCAAACTTATAATCTTAATCGCCAATAATTGACATTGACGTTTAAAATTTACAATTTGACTGACAAATATTTGATATATTTGACATATGGCAACTCTTAACGCCCGCGCGGGCGTTAAGAATCCTCGCGGGCAAAGCAGTTTGTGTGAATAGTATATTATAATACAAGTTTTATAAGACAAAAATTGACGCACGAGTTGTTTTGGGTACGACGAGCGTAGCGAGGAGTGCCCAAATGGCACGCGTGCGCCAATACGTCTTATAAAATAAGTGTTATATATGTACCATTTCTTCTACTTTGCGACATTAATTTTACATAAATTTTGAAAATTGCGGTTGTCATCATACAATCTAGAGTAGTTTTATCTTTAAATACGATTGAGGCTAGCCTTATTTGACACTTGAGGTCAAAATCACCAATCTTGAAAAACTAGACGTTTCTAACAGTTTGTGATCTAACGAATGTTTTCATAACGACACCGAAAGCGGTTTCGTTATGGAGTTTATAACGAATGCAAAGTGGAAAAAAATAATTTTATACATAACAATGATCATGATCATCGAATGGAGAACAAGTTTTTGGTAACGTTACTGACACTATATTTCCTTGATATCTAAGTAAAAGCTTATTATCAAAGCAGGTATAGAAATTTTAACAGTGGTCTGAAAATTCCTGAAAAATTCCAGAAACAGGAGCTGCAGGAGGTTGGTCAATATGAGATCTCTACTTATTTTGCTGATGTTTTCTATTAGTTATGATGCTGGGGGAAATATATAAGTAGTTTTAACCCCACCAATGTTAATTAATTAATCATGATATATTTTGAGTAGTTTATTTGTTTTAAATCAGTAAGTAACAACAATTCTTACGCAGATAGTCACTGTGTCATGAAAGGCCAGAAAAGAACAGTTACAGACATAAAGAAACAAGTCTTCTACTTTACTTTAAACTATTGAATGAATTTTGATCGGATTTTCATATTGAATTTTTGTCCGTTATATAGTCACAGAAATTAATTCTTTTTCTTATTCTTTCAGCAACACTTGGAGCCATAGCGGATGGCATGCACTATGGCTGGGCATCACCAGTGACGCCAATTTTAAAGGGCGAGAACAGCCCGATTCCAGACTTTGACGAGAGCTCCGTAACACTCATAGAACTCCTGTACATGTTCGGCGGAATTGGTGGTCTTCCAATCACAATCTACATCGTCGATAAATTCGGAAGAAAATCATCGATCCTAGTAGCCAGCGTTGCCAACTTAATATCATGGATCATGTTGGCGTTTTGCAACAATCTACCTCTGCTATACGTCGCAAGGGTTCTGTGCGGCATCGCTGGAGACATGGCCTTCGTTGCTGGACCGATGTACATAGCAGAAATAGCTGACAAATCAATCCGAGGATTACTATCAGGATTCATCTACATAGCCATGTTGATTGGTATCGTGGTCATCTACAGCGTGGCTCCGTTTGTTACCTTATGGCAATCGTCGATAGTTGGAGCTATCTTCGTTATACTTCAGTTGATCTGTTTCTCTTTCGCGCCAGAGTCTCCATACTACCTACTCATGAAGAAAAAGGAAGAGAAATGCAAGAAAGCTCTAAGCTTCTTGAGAGCTGGACAGAACATCGACGAGGAATACCGTGAAATTGCCGTGGCAGTTGAAAGACAAGAACAAGAACGTGGTCGTCCACAAGATCTCATATTAGACAAGGGAAACCGCAAAGCAGTACTCATAATGACCGTACTTAATGCCTCGCAGCATTTCAGTAGTATCAGCGTTATGCTCATGAACCTCCATACGATTCTCAGTGATGCCCAAGGCTACATGTCATCGGAATCGTCAGGAAT
Organism: Melinopterus prodromus; assembly: GCA_964023965.1. Taxonomy (NCBI): domain Eukaryota; kingdom Metazoa; phylum Arthropoda; class Insecta; order Coleoptera; family Scarabaeidae; genus Melinopterus; species Melinopterus prodromus. The sequence goes on along the minus strand of OZ030392.1, from coordinate 9,650,794 downwards.
TGTCTTTTCGCTGGTCATGTTGGTCTCTGCCTGCGTCGCCATAAGTTTCGTCGACAGATTTGGAAGGAAGAAACTGCTGGTCTTCTCCAGCTTCCTCACAGGTATCTCCTTGGCTCTCCTGGCTACGTACTTTGTGATCAAAGAGCATGGAGATGTCTCAGAGTACAAATGGGTTCCTGTGTTCTCTGTTCTTCTATACGCTGTTGCCTTCAAAGCTGGCTTAGGCATCGTACCAATAGTCATGACTGGGGAATTATTCCCAACCAGCGTGAAAGCTATGGGTATGACGACCGCTGATGCCATGTACGTCATCTTCGGCACTATTTCAATATACATCTATCAAGTATTAGAGAAGCAATACGGTATTTACACCCCATTCTATCTGTTCTCTGCGTGTTGCGTGGTAACAGCCCTATTTGCGTTGTTCTACATACCTGAAACAAATGGAAAAACATTGGAGGAGATTCAGTATATGCTCAAAGGAATACCGCTGACGGAAATGAAGAAGCCGCCTCCGGTAAATGACACTGATATAAGTACAAAATTGTAATACTGCCGCTTGGTGATACTTACGCGAACACTTGGTGATACTTAAGAGACGTCAGTATTATAAATAGTGAAAGAATTAAGACTTTCTGAACATTGTGATTCGTGTTGATCGTCTGAAGAGTATTTATTTGTGAATAGTCTCCGTTTAGGTATATTTTTGTACAGTAGCGGACGAAGTTCTTAATCTGTTTACAAATTGACTGTTAGATCTTAAAATGTTAGTGTGAATTGTGTATATAGATTAAATGAATAAAATTGTTTATTACGTGTTGAATATTTATTTCCAATCGAATATAATTTGCTTTAGTACTAACTATTCCAAGGGCATTAAACGGATGTTTATGCCCCAACGGTGACCGTTAGGTGGGTTCGCCCGTGGGTATAAACATCAAGTAATGCCCGTGGTACATACGGAATTTTATGTCCTACAATGGTTTTGTTCCACCGTTTGAATAATATTAATAAATATCTTGACGTAATCAACTGACATGCGTATCTACGGAGTTGAATAACAATACGAATAATTCTGAGCTGAGTGGCAATGCAGACAATTAATTGCCAACCAGAATAACCTTAATCGCCAATAATTGATATTGACGAATTAAAATTTACAATTTGAATGTCAAATATTTGATATATCGGACATATAAACCATGGCAACGCTTAATGCCCGCGCGGGCATTAAGAATCCTTAATAGCCCCGGTATCTAAGACGTAAAATGTCACTTTATGATCATGTAGGACATAAAATAAGTTAATCGACAGTCGGCAAAATTGAAAATGTTTTGAAAATGCAAAACTGTACTGTGAAATGACCGCGCTTGAAGTTGAAAATAACAGCAAGATGTGCTTGCTATTTTACTGGAAAAAGAAGATAAACCACGAAATATTGTTTTAGAGTACTTATAATCTGACAAAATATTAAACATTTCAGAAATTTCATCATTTTTGCTTACTGATTTTTCACTAGGTGCATAATATGTAAGTAAATCACTAAATATAGGCAACCAAACCTTGTAAGTAAATGCAATTTTGTAAGCATAGACATAAATAATTAATTATTGTTGTACCCATGTATACAAGTTGTATAAGTTGATATATGATATATTGACTTCCGGGTGGAAACCGCGTTGATGATTTTATACGTTGTTATTATATTCTTGAATCTATGTCGATTATTTTATTTTACTTCGTTTATTTCCTTTATTTCATTTATTTAACTGTAAACCTAAATATTATGTTTTATTTGTTTAATAAAAAACAACCATTGAGCGATAATGTTCCATAAACAAGTTTGCCTCTTAACCTCTCACTTTGATGTTATCTCCTTACAACTTTAGAAGAGTTGAAATGTAGAATTTGTATACTAGTTAAAGACTGATTCTTGCATGTTCCTCCGTTTAAAAAGTGGTTGCAAAAAAACAGAAAATAATTTGCTTAAAATCTGTGTTTGAGGAACACAAAGTTTAAGTTACTATTTTGACCAGTTCATAACAAACAAGATAAACAAACCAGTGTTTTTTTTTCGTTGCTCGATAATAAATGTTGACAATTAAATCAACAATTGTTTGTTGTCTAAATATAGACCATATTCGAAGGAAAAAGATATGGTCTACAGACAAATTTCAGAGACATATTAAAAAAAAAACTGTCGTACTGACCTTAATAATATCTCATAGAATGTCATTTTTATAACACTATCGACCAATTTATTGAGAATATCATCCCGATTGAAAACACAAAGCGCAATTTAAAATGTCTGCTTAAAATTGTAAAGATTGCGGTGTTGCCGTCATTACTGGAAACACCGAAATTACCATACTAGGTTAATAATATGGTGATATACAGGCGGGATGTAAATTTTAAATAAATCAAAAATTACAGCCACTACCTGGATTCGAACCAGGGACCTTTACGTTTCTAGCACAATGCTCTCCCATCTGAGCTACTGAGGCCTATGACATTTGTTAGATATAATTGTCATAAATCAAGGAAACGAAGTAGTGGTTACTAACAAACACTAACCTATCTTGGCGTACTACACCTATCAAATTTCATATACTTTGGAAGTAGGGTTCACGCTAACAAACGGATTGTCATATCCAGACTGAATTACAGTCTAGCTTTGAATACATATTTACAAAAGTTGTGTGGAATTTGCGAAAAGAAAACAAGGTGAGTATTAGATAAAACACTTCTTAACCTTCTGACAGACATATCTTGAAAATGGTCAAGTTTTACTTGCATGTTATTGCTTTTTTATTATAAAATATGATGGTCTATGATATTTTTAATGACTTGGGTAGCAGCACATAAATACATCGTTGCTCTTAGCTGCTTTTGACGTTTTTGTAGAGCTATAAAATAATATATAGTGTTTCTATAACTTTAAAATGTCAGCTCTTACGTAAATTATGTATACTTGGCATTATTTGTAGATAATTAGTAGATCTAGAAATTTCGGTCATTGTTATTTGATCAATCGAAATCAAGATGTAAAAAATCTCATGTGGCCAGACACATGACTTTATCATACTATATGTAAAATAATAGTTTAGCTGCATAAGATTCTATTTGATCGAGATATGTCGTGTTTGCATTAAAATAAAACTAGTTAGCCAGGATTTGACAGATATTTTGTTTCTATTGACAGTAAATTGTCATTAGAATGAAAATATCTGTCAAATCTTGTCTAACCAGTTTTATATTAATGCAGACACGAGCGATCTCGATCTAATGGAATCTCATGCAGCTAAACTACTAATTTTATATATAGTATGATAAAGTCATGTGCCTGGCCAATTAAATAGAATTTGCTCGTGCAGCTAAACTATTAATTTTACCAATAAATATGTCATAGACTTAAATTATATAAAATTTCCTCTACTTCACTTTTATTATTTACATATTTTGACGAAAATACAGAAATGGCGGCTCATTTGCAAAATCCTTAGAGTAAATTAGAGTAAAAATCCAGTTCCTTTGGAACCTTTTGAATCAAAAGCTTTTAAGCTCTAAGTTTGGTCATGAAACCAAACATGAAAAACTTGGAATTCTTCTTAATCTAAATCCTAATTTGACTATATGTTGGCATTACTAATTTTGAAATTGAAATATGTCAAATAAAATAAAAACACGTCAAAAATGCCAAACAAACATTTATTAAATCAATTTTGGATCAAAAATTCTCGCATAAATTGACCAAAATCAATAAAAAGACTGAATAAAAATACCCAAAAAGCAACCATGTTAGGAAATAGGAAGATTCCGTTTACAATGAAAGAAAGGCAAGAATTCGTTAAGAAATAAAGATGCAAATGACAGATAGATCTTGGAAAAAAAGTGTTCAATATAATTAACTAATGTATATATAATGCTGTTGTAGTTTAATGATTGGTGACGTAAGAACAATCTACTGCCCAAATATATAAGTTTTATAAGACAAACATTGGCGCACGAGTTGTTTTGGGCACGACGAGCGTAGCGAGGAGTGCCCAAATATAAATTTCTAACATTGCGACTGTCTTCGACAATCTAGACCAGTTATATCTTCAACAGTTGGTAGTTGTGGTAAAACTGCCGAATACGATTGATGCGAGGCAATAGCAATTGAGATGTCATCATCATTTGACACTTGACATCATTCTCGCCAATCTTGGAAAACTAAAAGTTTCTAAAAGTGGGTGATTTAACATTTTTATAACGACACCGAAAGCGTAGAAAAATAATTTGGCAGCTGTCAAACATAAATTTATTAATTTTACGTGCTTACTTTCTTTTTTAACGCCATGTGTTCAATGAAAATTGTACATGGATAGGTCGGGATTACTACAAATAATGCATGAAACTTTTGGCACGTCCTATATGGTTATAATTAAACCACCTTGTACCGAGTATACGTACATATGTGACAATTGACATTTTTATACGTCTTGCGCAACGTCATTAATGTTTCGTTATCGCGTCTAATACTATTGTAGTTCCGGGATTTATGTAGAATGTAGTGGTAAATTTTCGTTCACAACTGGTTATGCCTGCACCGGCCGATTAAGTAGACGATGATGTTCAAACGGCGCCACTTATGGCAAGTTCTAGCTACAATTATCAGTAAGTAACATTTTGCTTCATTATTACAATTGTTCTTCCTGTAGAATATCTGTCGTTATCAATTATAATTTTATCTGTTACCTCTTTCTTTTAAAATATCTTTAATACTCGCATATTTTAGCCTTTTTCGCAAACTTAATCAATGCTTTCTTCGCTAATTTTCGTATTGTATCGAGAACTTGACCGTAACACGCTGCAATTATTATTATCGTGGAACACTGTTTCATCAGAACTGCTAGAGTAAACACATACTCTAAAGATTATTTTTAGATGAAGCCACCAAAATCGCATTTGGTCTTCGCACATACAACAACCACTTCTACCGCAAATAACTAATGTGTAGCCTTAGCAACAATAAACACAGTATCTTTTATAGATATTTTAGTAGTAGAAATCCCGTATTTAGTTTAGTTTAGTGGTTTTAAACTAACGCATTCTTCTGGCCTTTCGATATTTTCATTGAATTTGCTTAAACAATTTAAATTGCTTAATCACTGATATCACGTCTGAAGTATTATTCACTCTGTATTTCACAGAACAGTCGTTGTAGATAGTGCGATATAGGTAATACATGAGTAATGCTCACATTGATTATTACTGTTTCTTACAAATTAAGACTGCAAACGTTCTAGAAGCAATAATTTGGCTTATGGACCGATATCCATAATTATCCAAACACATTTTAAAGTAAGTCTTTGTTTCCTTAATCCTGGTCTAGCCTCATTTTTGTCATTGGCTTACTGATTATGCACAGCATATTTCATAGAACAATAACTCTGGTTTTCTTACTTTATGACAGTGACTAATATCCATTTGTTTCAATTTTTTATCGTTCGCTGTATACATAAAATGGGTAGTTTACAATGTTAATTCAATAAAGGAAACATATGATTTTTTTAAATTAAGCGAATAGAAAGTATATTATACTGGGTGTTACAGTATGGGTAAAATGAGTAAAGGACAAAGCACGGTTGGGAGTTGCAGAGATTAATGGAGAACCAGAAGATGTAACCACCTGTAAAACAGGACAGGAAAAGTTGTCAGTTGTGTTAGCACAATATAGCCCCATTAAAATTTCTAAACCTTCTACAGTTTCCAAATGGTGCATTTCCGGACTTGAGTTAACAGAAGTTTAAGAGTGCTTTTATGTCCATTCTATGAACAATAATGTTGGTAAACATAATTTATTAGAAAGAAATATATATAATCCTATATCATTTCTTATCATCGAATATTTTCAAGTTAAAGTTTGTCCCACCAATTCGCTTCGTCCATTTCCGTGGCAAACTTGGTCCACTGTCACTATAAATACACTGTGAGCAAAAAAAAAAAACGGTACAAATTTATAAATGTTCATATCCATATTCGCAATTTAACAACTCTTTTCAATCCAAAGTTATGTTACTTAATGTGTGAGTAATGTATATTGTATAGGTAATAAAATGACATTTGTTTTATGTCCTACATGATCATAAAGTAACATTTTACATCTTAGATACCGGGACAAAAACTGCTTCAAGATTTGCCGTGGTCAAATATATCAAATATTCGTCATTCAAATTGTAAATTTTAAGTCATCAATGTCAATTATTGGCGATTAAGGTTATACGTATGACAATTAATTGTCAGTACTGTCACTCGGCAATGTCAATTATTGGCGATTAAGGTTATAAGTTTGACAATTAATTGTCTGTATTGTCACTTAACTCCGTTTGTATTGTTTGTATTGTATTGTTATTCAACTCCGTACATACGCATGTCACTTGATAACGTCAAAATGTTTATTAATATTATTCAGACGGAGGAACAAAACCATTGTAGGACATAAAATTTTGTATGCACCTCGGGCATTACTTGATGTTATATCATCGGGCGACTTAAAAAGCTCTCGGTCACCCTCGGGGCATAAACATCCGTGTAATGCCCTTGGTACATAAATAAGTATTGTGTTGGCATAAAAACAACAGTAGGAGTAGGGATTTTATAGCACCATATACACGGTGATTTTTTAGTATACTGGGTGACTTTTCAAAACAAAATAAATCGTTTTTTTATTGTTTTTACCCAAAAAGCAGGACAATTACATGTATCTTTTAAGATGGTAGATAAATCAAGTGTTTTGGACTTTTACTGATCAAACACGATTCTTTTGCTATTTTCTTGCTTTCACTTGTCTGACGGTCACGTCTATTCGTTTTTGACGTAAAAATCACCATTTTCAAATAAAAATATCACAGAAATATGGTTCGGGCTAACGTTGTAAATGCTGCTCATTTAAAGTTTCAAGTGATATGTTATACTCAAAAAACGTCGATTCAATCTTTGCAAAAATAACCACAAAATAGTATGGGACGGTCAGGTCTATTCGTTTTTGACGTAAAAATCACCATTTTCAAATAAAAATATCAAAGAAATATGGTTCGGACTAACGTTGTAAATGCTCCTCATTTAAAGTTTCAAGTGATATGTTATACTCAAAAAACGTCGATTCCATCTCCGATTCAATCTTTGCAAAAATAACCACAAAATAGTATGGGATGGTATTGTATGGTATGGTATTGTATGGTATGGTAGAGTTGGGTCGTTTGGCATCTGTGCCTTGCGATATATTTTGACCTACAAGATCTTTTGTATGTCCCTCATACATTACAGTCCTTCGATATTGAGCCTTTTCATGAAGTAACATGAAGTCAGTTATTGTTCGAGGAGTAAGTTGTGTCACCTCTGTTGGTTCAATGATGGCGGCTCCCAAGCGGGTTTGTCTTCTGCGCCTGACAGCGTCACAATATGGGTACCGTTGTCTCTGGGGACCCCCCGCAAAATCTACAGTATGTGTTGCTTGTCCGTCCAATCTTTGTGAGATGATATCTCAGTGGACAATGTCTTTTAAGGAGACCTGTAATCAGTTGAAGGTCTGCTTTTTGTAACTGGATATACTGTCTGGAGCCTTGGAGGCGGAGAAAGTTATGGTAGCCTTAGCTTGCCTCATGCCAGGTGATGCTTCAGAGTAAGCTCGTTTAGCTTTATCTTCCAAATTTTGTACCATCTACCTGATGTGGCTCTTTGTGATACCGGAACAGGATTCAGGTCCGTAGAAGGGAGTCTTAGAGCCTTCTCTGAATGTCCTGGAACCCACATCAGTAAAACCTGGTTCTCCTTTGCTAGTTTTCTTCCAAGGAAATTTTGCAATCCCAGACTTTTTTGGATTGTGAGCTTGTGATTGCAGGGCTTTCAATGTCGCCTGACTGCCTGAGCATATGTCGATTTTTGGCTTTTATAAGTTCGTATGGGCACATTCCTGGGCACATAAGTCAATTGCGTGAATTTCCGCCTGGAAGATGGTCAAAACAACGCGCGAGATACACCATAACTGAAAATGAAGAAAAGTACGCAACTAGATATCTCAAGCCTGTGCCATGTCTTTGTCACAAACATCCAATTTCATTGTTTGTTGAGTAAAAATATGACTAGACTATCTTTCATTTCACATTAAATTGACCCGTCGTCATCAAACATACTGCATGGCCAATGGCCATACATAATTTTGGATTAAAATGTTTTTTGGGTGAATATTACTGGAAGTACAAGTAACTAAAATTTTATACCGATTTTTTTGGCCTGCAGTGTATAGTTCACTCTTCAGGTTTCTGCCAAAGCATATCGAAGCATATCTAAACGAAAGGTACAAGTTAGTGTTCTGAAGATATGCTTTCCAATACTTCTTCTCCCTGCCAATGTCTTCCATCATCATTCCTCCAATTTCCTTCCACTGATCTCTTCTGAATTGACGATATTTTTATTTTTAGTTGCACTGGGGCTTATTTCAGACGGCATGCACTTCGGTTGGTCATCACCTGCCGAAGAATACCTCACCGGAAGCTCATCTCCATTCACAGGCTACAACCAAAATATTAAAACAGCGAACAGGGTGCTCTTTCTAGTCGCCGGTGTGGCATTTACGCCACTCATCAGCTACCTCGTAGACACAATTGGAAGAAAGTGGACCAACATCCTTGGCTCCGCCATAAACTTAATCTCCTGGATATTGGTAGCGACAGCCCAACACGTGGAAGTCCTATGCGTTGCCAATGCCCTCGCCAGCATCTCCTACACCTTCGACATGATCGTCGTACCCATGTATGTGGCTGAGATATCAGACAAAAGAATTCGTGGTTTCCTGCTCGGCTATGTCGTCATGTCCGCCATGCTTGGCATCATACTGATCTATACGATATTTCCGTTCGTCTCCGTATTGTTTTCATCGATGGTCGGCGCTGTGCTGCACGTACTCCACATCACGATCTCCGTATTTCTACCAGAATCTCCTTACTTTTTGATTAAGATCGGTAAGAAGGAGATGGGAACCAAAGCCCTTCAGTACTTCAGGGGTATGGATAACGTGAAGGAGGAACTGGCTGACGTGCAAGTTGAAATCGATTCGCAGAATCAGAAGAAAGCCAAGTTTATCGATATTGTTCGAGATGCTGCCAGCAGGAAGGCTTTGTTCATTGGCAGCATTCTATACTTCTTTGTGCCCATGCATGCTCTGTCGGTCATCGCGATGAACCTCCATGAAATCCTCGGTGACGATCTGCTAGTCCCAAAGAACTATTCAGAAATTGTCTTCGCTCTAACCTTAATTCTATCCCAACTCGGATGTATGTTCATAGTAGACAAATTAGGACGCAAACCGCTGCTGTTATTCTCTCAGATTTCATGTCAGGTTGCTCTGTTGGCCTTTGCGACGTACTTTGCCTTCAGGGACAACTTCCCGAAAGAGATGAACACACCTTACGTCAGCTGGATAGCTGAAACCTCCATATATCTGTACGCGTGGTGCTACAGGTTCGGTCTGGGACCAATCCCGACTGCCCTTTGCGCGGAATTGTTCCCGCTGAACCATAAAGCTGCTGGTATGTCCATAACGTTCGTCATCATGACCCTGACCGACGGCCTAGCAGTGTTTCTCTTCGAGAGGATGAATCCGGTCCTTGGGTTTCGGTATCCTTTGTTCATTTACGCCGGCATTGGGATGTTGTCGGTGCCGTTTGTGATATTCTGCGTCCCGGAAACAAAGAACAAATCGTTGGAGGAGATTCAGCGGTTGCTTAGGAACGACAAGACAATGTGCGTGGATGTGAAGACAATATCGTAAATGAGTGTTTGCGTTTAAGAATGAATTGTGTTACTTAAACTTACTGTGATATTGTTGAGCGTTTGGACAATTTTGTTTTCTTTGCGTCTGTATCGGTTGTAGTGCTATGGCAACCATCTTAGATATTTCAAATGGCTTTATTATCTTTTTGTTTTGTCATCTTATTGTCTATAATTTAAGAATAAAATGTATTAATATTTTGGTGATATGGTTTTGTTATACATGATTGTATTGTAAGTATTCAAATAGCTAAATCACATTAAAAATTGTAGGGCAGGACTGTTTAGAGAGGAAAGGACAAGAAATCGGTCTTGATTTTAAGTAATTTTTCAATTTCGACCTTGACAAGATGACAAGACTTGACAAGACAAAAAACATATTTTGTGTGCAAGTAACAAAGAAAAACATAGCGTATGACTAATATAACAATTGTCTCCTGTTGATATTTTCTTGTAACGCGTCGATTTCACGCGTGCGAGAGTGTTGGGGCAGGAAAGAGACGCCAATAGATTCATCCTGCTTGGTTCGGGTTTTCATGGGATAAAGTTGTGTTTTTGTGGGGGCTCGGCACCCATAGTCTCTGGTGTTTGTTCTCCGTCTCATCCATTGTTTGAAAATTGCGAAAGTTGTTTAATAGAGTTTTATTGATTTATTTTGGCCATCTCCCGTCACTAAGAAATTGAGTTTTGTACTTAGAGGTTACTATTTATATTTTTTGTTAGCAGTTCTGCATTTTATATATTTATGTTAAATAGATTCTCGTGTGGTGTTCGTGGGCATTTTAATTTTTAGTATAAAATATAGACCTGTCGTTCTTGTGCGGAAGCACTTTAGCTTCCAGGTAGTTTATGGTTCAGTTTTTCCGACATAGTCTCACAGAAACAACTCATACTTTAACCACCGTAAGATAAGCTGGCAAACCAGACAATTAATTAATACTACCGTAAGATAAAGTTAGTTATACAGATAAATAAGATAAGGGTTGAGTTGAAATGGCGGACACAGCGTCGCTAGGGGGGTCGCCATCTTAAACATGTTGTTTAAGGTTAGGTTTGTAAGAGAGGCCCTTACAGTGGGCCAGTCTTCAGTAAAGTATAATGAAGTAGTAATTTTGAGAAGGGACCCCCCCCCTCATAACATTTTCTGGTGATTGTCATTACTACTTATTGTGTTCTACAGCTCGTGGATTGAAAGAAGCACGGTTTCATGGGTGATCGAAAAGACATGTTAAGAGATTCAAGTTATTCATATTCACCCCCGAAGCGTGGCACAAAATTGCACTTTCTACAGTAAAATAATCAGGATGGGCTTGATTCATAAGAATACGCAATCAAACAAAAACCTTATTATCTAACTGTAAATAGTGCAATTTTGTGCACCACTTCAGCTCCCTCTTGGACCCACTTTCAATCCACCCACCGGCACCTGTAACACGATTTTTTTTTTAAATCTAGGCTTTCAAAGCCACGCCCTGTTGGTTGCCAGACTTGCCACTATCTTATTGTTACGCTGCAAGGGACAGATTAAGTTTTAGCCTGTTTATAAATAATGGTAGTGTTGCCGTCACTGTTATTTACTTGTTTTGAAGCTATTTAAACACACGTCGCTGCCAAACAACCAACAAATGCACTAGGACATCCAAAACTATGAAGAAAGGATATTTTCTCGAAAAATTTAAATTTGGCTTCTTTGCGTAGGAAGGCTTATTCTTGTAGTTCCCTTTTCAGGTGGCTCTTGAAGGTTTTCGATTATTTTTAAAGTTGATTGGCTTTGACTGGTTGGGATGGTTACTAAATTATTACTATTATTTCATTTTTAGTTTGAATGATTTGTAGTTTAGTTCCTTTGTCTCATTGGGTAGGTTGTTGTGCATTTGTAGAGCTTTTCCCTGAATGTAGGGAGCATAGCGAGTCGTTCTTGATCTTTCCGGTCTTATCTGTATCGCGTATCTGGTTTTATGTTCATGGACTGATTTTTTTAGTTTTATTTCCGTTTTAATTTTATGTTTGTCAATTTTGTATATTAATAATATTCTGTGCAGTGTTATCATCTGCTTTAGTGTTGGTTCTCTTCCAAGTGTGTGTACCTCAAGTGTTGTTCCTCTTTCTAGATTATACAGTGCTTTCAGTATTTTATTTTGCTGTCTCTGTAGTATATTTATATTGCTTTGTTTGGTATCACTCCAGATGTTAATCATATAATTTATGTTTGAGATGTACAGGGAGTTGTATAACGGTTTTCTTACATAGTCAGGTATGAAGTATTTTATTTTGTGTTATGGTTCTTGCATTATTTTTCTTAAGTTTGTCTATGTGCGCGTCCCAGTTGAAGTTGTCTTTTATAGTAAGACCTAGGTATTTAGCGTTTTGTATTTGTGCAATCTTCGTTTTGTTGATGACTATGTTTAGTTGAACGGGGTTCTTTCTACTTGACAATATCATATATACTGTTTTTTTCTCGTTTATTGTCAGTTAGTTCGAAATAAACCATTCCTCTATCTTTTTTAAGTCTTCGTTTATTTTATGCTGGATTTGTTCTTCCGTTTTTGCGGAGTATAGAAGACAGGTGTCCTCAGCATACATGAACGATGTTCCATTTAGAGGTAATCCGAAAAAATCGTTTGTGTATAAGATGTAGAGAGTTGGTGGGATAAGTCCTCCCTGTGGTATTCCATACTCCGCAAAGTATATTGGGCTGAAAGTTTGATTTATTTTCGTATTTTGTGGTCGATCACTTAGGTATGTATTTATTATGTGCAGATCTTTCGATATAGTGTCGAATGCTTTCTTTAAATCAACAAATATGCATGCCGCCACCTCTCGTCTATCCAATCTCTGTTTTATATCGTTCATCAGGTCTAGAACTGCTGAAGTTGTTCCGGATTGTTTCTGAAATGCGTACTGCTTCTTATATATTATTTTGTTTTTGTCGATGTGATGGTCCAGGCATTTTTGCAACACTTTCTCAATAACTTTGCTTAGAATTGATGTAAGTAGTTTTCTCGTCTATTTCTTTCTCCGCTTTTGTGTATAGGGATAATTATTGTTCTCTTCATGTATTCTGGGTATATTCCCTCCTCCAGTGTGTTGTTGACTAATTGTGTGTGACCATTTTATCCATCTTGGTGTCAGATCTCGTTTTTCTGTTGAGTTGTGTATCTATGATTTTCCACAATTTAGATTGGTTGAACTGATTAATAATGAGTAGCTTTTTGAAGAAGTTTCTCTTTTCAGTCTTTAAAATTTGTTTTGTTTCTTTTTTGCAATTGCAGTATTCTTGTCTCAGGATTTCGTTAGTTGGATTTTTTATGTGTCTCTTGTACAGTTTGTTTCTTTCTTTGATTTCTCTGATGATGTGTTGAGATATCAATGGGCACCCTTCCCTTCTTTCTATCCTTTTGTTTGTTTGGTTTGTTATAATAATGTTTTGTAGTATCTTGGATAATGCTTCGAAGCTGCTGATATTGTCAAAACCGTAGTTGAGACTGTCTTCGTTTATTTTGTATTTCGTTACAGACTCCAGCGAGTCATTGCCATTAGAAATTAGTTTGAGGCACCATAGGTAGTTAATCTTATATTCACGGACCATAGGTAACCCAATACCTTTCTAATGTTCGTTTTTCTTCTTTTCAGTTTCACTGACTCTCTTCTCTGAAGGTATGCACTTCGGTTGGACTTCACCGGCAGCCGAGTTCTACCAAAGTAATAAAAGTACGATTCCAAAATACGACGCCACCTATTCGAATATAAGTCAGACGCTCTTCTTGATTACCGGTGTCGTTTTCACACCTCTGATTACCTATCTTGTGGACAAAATTGGAAGGAAATGGACCAACATCGTCGCCTCGATTGTGAACCTCCTATCATGGGCAATGATCGGTCTCACGAAAACTGCCGAAGTCATTTGCGTGGCGTACGCACTATGTGGAATCTGTTATACGTTTGATATGATCACGGTACCGATGTACGTTTCGGAAATATCGGATAAGAAAATACGGGGGTTTGTTCTCGGATATGTTTTGGCGTCGGCCATGTTGGGAATTTTGGTAATTTATGCTATATTTCCGTACGTTCCCGTGTATTTCTCATCTTTGGTTGGAGTCGGCGTGCATGCGCTACACATAGTAGTGTTCGCGTTCTTTCCAAGGACGCCCTACTACTGGCTACGCAAAGGAAAAACGGAGAAGGGCGCGAGGTCTTTGAAGTTCTTCCACGGCGAAGCAGAGGTAGATAAAATGATGGAGGAAATTCAAGAAGAGATAGAATTTCAAAAGCAGCTAAAGGGGAAGATAATGGATATTTTTAAGGATGTTTCGAGCAGGAAGGCTTTATTAATTGGGAGCGTTCTATATTTAATTGTACCCTTTCACTGCATGTCAGCGCTGACCATGAATATGCATAAGATCATCGGAGACGATGGACTTTTACCGAAAAACGCATTACCAATCATATTCTCAGTATCGCTCTTGCTGTCCCAAATTTGTTGTATGTTCATCGTGGATAGATTCGGTCGGAAGCCGTTACTTTTATTGTCGCTGACACTATGTGAGTTTTCTCTATTGTCATTTTCAACATTCTTCCTACTGAAACGATTTTATCCGGACTTTATGACGCAGACGGCAGTAATATGGATACCAGAGAGTATGATAATTTTGTACGGCCTCGCCTATCGGTTTGGCATCGGTCCAATACCAACAGCGCTCTGCGCAGAACTGTTTCCCCTAAACCACAAAGCCGTCGGTATGACGTTTACTTTCGTCCTCATGACTATCACCGATACTATCGTTGTCGCTATCTATGGACAGTTTGCCATTGCCATAGATGATATGAGCCTTCCATTTTACCTCTTTATCGGTATTGGAGTGTGTGCGGTTCCGTTCGTTATTTTCGTCGTTCCTGAAACCAAAAATAAATCACTGGAGCAGATACAACATGAATTGCGAAGCAAAAGGTCACTTAGGGTGGACAAAAATGCAGAACAAACGGCCAAATGAAGAATTACTCATGAAAGCATCTTAAGTGTATACATAACATGATCTTGTATATTCTATAACATCAACAAGTAGTGTCCTTGAAAAATACTGTTTTGCAAGAACCGCGCCACGTCACTCCTTAGACTAAGCAGTCGTCACACTACGATGTTTTATTAGCCGCTGGTCACTGTGTTGGTAGACAGCCAGCGACTGTCTACCAGCATAGTGCGAACAGCCATTAACAAGCAGAGGCTGGTAAAACGATGTAGTTTGGTGCTTAAAAAACAGGATTTTTTCATTGCTCGATTTTGACGACTAAATTTACTGATTTTTGCGTGCTTAACTAATATCCATTTCACTATTAATAAAAATACTACAATGTTATTATTGTGCGTACTTTCTTCCACAATTATTAAGAAATTTAAATGGAACATCTGGAAATTATTTCTCGTCTAGTATAGGAAAAAGACAAGAGAAATCGGTTGGTAAGTTCTCTAAACCGGTAAAAAAAAAGTTCTATTAGGTTGCATACACGATGCAGTAATATCCGGATCTAATGCTAAAAGCTAGAGAATTAACACCGTACATCAGGGTCATTGATAATATATATGAGGGGCGGCTCGTTATATAGAGCCAAGGAGCCATGGCACTACCTGTAGTTTCAACCTCGGAAAGAATTTATAATTAGTTCTAAAAACCTTTTTTTTTTTCATTTTAAACGTTAAACAATGCCTGCGTAGGTTTAATAAGTAGAGAAACATCGCAACGCATTTCACTCCCCAACACAACGCGGTTAACCGTGCTATTATACCGCCGCACCAGCACCAACGGAGCCAACTTATTTCTGGCACCGCAGTTCCTTAGAGCTAGGGCTATCGCGGGGTGGTGCGCGGGTAGGTGGGGGTCTAGCGACGTCACGTTCTGTATGTGCATTTGGAGCCAAACTCGACCTGGCTCAAGCGAGTGCGGCGTGCATGTGTTACTCGTATTTTGCGTCTCATATCGGTTAAATCTGACACATAAAGTTCCGCTCCGCGCCATACATAATGAATCCAATTAGTTCATTACAGAATAAGCCTTTTCTAACATGTACTATTGAGGAAAAAGTGCAAAATTAATCGATCAGCTCAAATATTTTTCGCACACTTGTCCGGGATTTGTTCATTTTTTTTTTCTACGTCTCCACAAAGAACGGGTCTTCTGGACGAAATTGTTCAGAGACTCTTACCCTATTCGTCACAAACGAGATGGAATTTTCATTCGCGAGGGGTTACGCCGTTTTTGAGTACAGAAAAGAGTTAATAAATGTAATGGAAACTTTGGAAAATGACGAAAATATTAAGTTGGCGTCGACGATAGAACAAGCGGAGCGGGTGCCTATAAACTTAGACTAAAGGACAAGGATTATGTATTTTGGTTAACCATTTTCCATAAAATAATGAACCATGTGGATTTTTGAATTTTTGAATTTTTAACCAACTACAAAGAAAAAACACCGACGCGGTTAGGGTTAAGCACGATTTGTAAAAGTTTGAAAATGCAATACAGAAAATACGTGATAAAATAGATGAAATTATTGCTGAACTTAAATTGGAATTCTCAGAAGACGGACCACCATCCGAAAAAGACAACGTACAGTAGCTCCTAAAAATACGAAAAGAGAAGCGTTGGAAATTTGTGATTCTATTTGGACAAATAAGTACGAGATTTATTTTTACGGGACATTTAGTAGTTGGTAATTTATTCACGGTGGTAAATTTTACTAAATATCGCAAGCAATTTCCTGATAATTTTCTTTGTGAAATAGTTCGTTTTTATACATCTTTGAAAAAAAAATAGATTAAAAACGGAACTGCAAGTACTTTACGAACGAGAAGAATTGCAGGGTGTTTCTGCTGGAGCTGTTTCAATTTTATCACTTGTTTTACAATAACATATGGGTAACACTTTTCAAGAAACTCTAAAACTTTTAAAAATCTTAGTGACGATACCTATGTCAACGTCTGAAGCTGAGCGGTGTTTTTTTATGTTAAAGGCTTAGTGCGCTTGGAATGTTGTCCTCTGAAAAAGCTTTTTTCGGTAATATTGAAGATTTCAATAAGCGTGTGATTGAGTTATTTTCAAGTAAAAAAGAACGTCGAATGGATTTTATATATCGCAAAATGTAATTTTACGTTTATTTTCAGTTAATTTTCTATACTTAATATCTAAATATATAACTGTAATAAAACTGTTTGAAATTATATACCTTAAAAAGAGTTTTTTCTTTATTTAAAAAACCAAGGCATATTTTTCATGTTGTGGCTCGACCATCAAAATGTACCACGGGCCGCCACTGATATATATAGTTAGTCAATGATCAGGGTGAACGTTGGATCACGTGACTAGACAAAGACGAATGGCACAAAGTTAGATAGCAGCAGACAAATTTCTACTACGAAAACTGTTTACATCTATTGGATATCATGATGGTCAGTCCAGGGGTGTTTTATCTAGAGGGATTTCGCGCTTGAGTTTGAAAGGGGGATTTGACTTTGCACGCTGGTGTATTTTGTTTTAAGACGGATTCGAGGTTGGTACAAGCCACGAAGATTAGCGTGTGAAATTAGAGCGCAAGCGTCTGGGGCTTTGGCGCGTGAATTTAGGGGTGGAAGAAAAACACAACCATCCATTCTCTGCGGTATCCGACCTTGAAAAATCACGGTTGTGCGTCGAGCACCCAAGCGTAGGGCCCCAATGGGGTCCAAGTGATAGAAATTGTGCTGTCTTGTGTTTCTTGTTCTCAACCATTCATAATGCGTAAGTTGTTTATTAGAGTTTATTGATTTATATTGTCGACCATCTCTGCCAAAAGAATATTATTATTGTTTTAGAATTAACGTTCATGTCCTTTGTAAGCAGTTCTGCATTGTTCATGTTTTCTTTAATAGACTAGTGTTGTTTTGGATTTGCGTTTATATTATAGAATAATATATTTTTTATATTTTTTTGTGGAGAAGCATTTTTGGCTTCTAAATAGTCATGATAATTTTTGCTAGCTTTGTAAGTGGTTCTTTTATAACCTACAGTCATTCTGACATAAATCTTAAGTACGTGTACGAAACATGCAAGTTGACAAATAAAAACAAGGCAGTATTACAAAATGTAAAAATTAGCTGTACAACGTTTTTGGTGCGCATAGTACGTGTTTGTGTCACTTGATAATTTTTATTGAAAACGTACCGTCTAATGAACGTAATTCCCAGAGGTTGGCAACACTGACTGAAATGCATAACTGTCGTGGCAGAAAAATTGTGAAGCTTCTGTTGACTAACAATTTTTTTATTTCCATTCATATAACCCCAATGCATAGAGGGTAACATTTATTACGCTACCAATAATCCGTTGTACATCGGTTAAACCTTTACGATAAATACTTCACATTTCATTAATTTTTGCTTTGGCCAACTGGAACTCCGCCTATCTCCATGTGGTGGAATCAAGCTTACTCCAATCTTCGGCTGACAATCTATTTTCAAATTTGAGATGAAGTTTTAGCAATTTATCTGTAATGTCCTGTAAAGATCGGTATGTAAAGTGTACTCTTTCACGTAATAAGGCAGTCTCCATTCTCCTCAAAATCTTCTTGGCTGCAGCGGTGTTGATATGGTGTTTGGTACGCAGGAATGTTGGTACCAAACCTTTGTCTCTACACCTTCTCAGAAAAGCAAGATTGGATAACATCTTGCTTTCTTTTGTTCGTAAAGTGTCAAAATCCTTGGTAAGTTTGTAAACATCCTCCCCGTAGAGTGAGATTAAATAAGTACGTAGGCTTTCACGGCCAGAATCATTTAGAAAATAAACTGCTTCCGGGTTATGCCGTGTGTCAAGATTTGTTAATGCTGACGTTTCGCGAACCATGTTGCTCGCTTCTTCAAAGCTAATTGAATACTTAAGACCTACCAAGAAAATTCCCTTATATACCTGTGTTAACACCTCACTGCGCACATCTGCAGCTACCGCACACATGTGCTTTTCCACCTGACCGCGTTAGGATCGATTTCCAGACCCTACTAATGTCTGTACCATCCTCACGATTGATGTTGTTGGGATGTCTGTAAATTTCGATGGCTTACAAGCATCGAACAACATCACTTACAAACTTACTTTTTTTACAATGTTCAATTGTTTTATTTCCTCCAAAAAATTGCTGTTTCGGTATGTACATAAAGCCACACATGTATTAAAATCATTGAATTGTCAAAAACAATCCTATAGCAAATTCTTTAAAAGAAATGCCATCCCCTTTAAAAATAAAGAGATATACAGTAGAGCGTCGATAATACGAACCTCGGTAATCCGTACGTTCGCTAATCCGAACGCCCAAAACGAAATAATAATAATAATAGCTATTTATTATACAAGGGAAAAAAGTATTAGAATTTAGGTCGAGCTTGGGTTGTCTCCCGACGCGAAGCGGAGGATCACAAATAAACGAGAGCTAAAATCTAACATTCTTTCCCGTGTATTATAAAACAAGATTTTTCTCTTACGTCAATCGGACGAAAACTACGTAATGGCTTGATCCGCTTGTTTTAGCAGATATTATTACTATATAATAATTGCATAGTAATAATATTACATAGTAATACTATGTTATACTATATTTTTGATGCCCTACAACAAACAATATTGGATATTTTTTACAACTTCAATTAGTTATTTAGTGTTTACCATTTTGCGACTAATATTTTTATACTAAACACCGCGCGGAAAGCGAGAAAATTGAGCACGCTGCGAACTGAAAATTTGCCGCTGCGATATGGTATTCCGCCTAGTAAAAATTTTCCGCCCGCGATTCGCGCGTCTTTCGATACACACTCAGAACTGGCTTTGGACTAGGAACGTTAGCAAACAAGCCATGCGGTTGAACGAAATAAACGCTGCATTCTACGAAATTTGACGCTCTGGTTTGGTCACATCCATATGCTGCAATGTACTTTGGTTTCGCGCGATGCGAAAATCGCTCTGGTTTTGGTGTAACTTAAATTTGTAAAAGTTAACATTACATTTTAACCCCCACTTCTTTCAAACTTTTTAGTCCAGATGCGTCTTCATGGCCAATAATTCTATCCAAAGCACATCATCATATTCCATTCAAAGCAACCACGTTCCTCGGCATCAATATTTAACAATGTTCAATTGTCTTTATCAAAACTTTTTTTATGAAAACGCAAAAAATGTAATATTTATTAGTGATTAGTACATTTATGACTTATATGTGTTATTACTTATTTGTATATCAGTGGGAAAAGTCGGTAGAATAGTGCCTGCTTTAATTTCCTCTGCATAGCGGACAGTTGGTAGCAGTGGTAATTTTCTTTTTCACAAACATGGTTGGTCATCCCAAAAACATGTTAGAAGAAAAACGAATCAAGAATGCCAACCAACGCTGGGTCAAATTTTCTTGTCTCGATAATTACTAGAGATAAACAAACATCTAAAACCGAAATTCAAAAGTTGTATGAATACACCAATAACCTGTAATAAATCAAAATAAAAAATTAGAGGTTTTCGAGTTTTGTTCAATGATAATTTAGTGTTTCTGCTTGCCATTCTGTCGCGGTTCACCAGAGACCACGCAGCGATGGGGAAACACCGCAGGGCAAGGTTCGTTTCTCACATTATCACCGAAATTCTTGTCAAAGAACCGGGTACGACACAATATCACAAGTTGCATACCGGGCATTCAAGATAAGAAACCGATATTAACCGGTGCGTGTTTAAGAGCAACCACATGAGCAACACTTCACATCAGAAGGTGATGATTTTCTATCAATATAATCAAGTATTATAGGCCGGTCAAGGAAGTTCTATTTTCAGCTGGTTTCACCGGCGACTAAAAGTTTGATAACAAGAAGTTCTGACACCAGAATTCATGAAAGAAAGAAGCAAAAGTAAGTAAGCAGTACCTTCTTCGGGATGGAGTAATAAGTATACAGTTTTTTCAACGGGTTTAAATATGCCTACTGGCAAAAGAGATCCAATCTGCATTATACTTCTTGTTTATTCTGTTCCTAACTGTTTGTTCATGTGACCTGTGCACAAATCTAGGGCACCTGAATCGACTTTGGTTTTGTGGTACCAATACTGCAACCTGCCACCTGACTAAATGATATTTCAAAGAAAATTCACGTACTTTTTTTAGTTTTAAACATATGAGAGAACAACATGCGAATATTGTGATTAGTTGTGTTTCCGTAGTAATTTGTTAATTTTTATGTGACCCATAGCAAAAATTTATTTGAATTCATGTCATGAAAAAGTTAGGAAAAATAGGTTTTGTGAGATATCCTAGGATTGCTGTTGTTTAAATAAATAAGTGCCTAACTTTTGCTTAGGTTGCTTAAGTTTTGCTGTATTTTGATTATTATTTAGCGTCTTACACCTTGAAATGTTAAAGACAATCGACAAACTACATTTTATGTACGTTTGTTTATACAGGCTGTCCCAAAGCTGAACGTCACGCCTGAAGGGCTTATAGGTTAGCTCATGACTGACCAGAATATGAAAAACTAAAAAATATGTCAAAATCGTCACCTTGTATCAGTTTTGTGAGTGCTACATCTACAAAATTCTTAAATCTAAGTTTCTAATTTTTGTGTCAGGCCGATTCTGTAAAAAAAGGCAATTAACTAACCAGTTGAAACGTGGTTAAACATCTTAATAACAGTTTTTGCTAATAATTGTTGCTTAAAAATTGAACAACGTTTCTAAGTGGTTAGCTAGCAACTTTTTTACAGAATCCGTCTGAATATGTTATTTTTAGTCCTTGAACCCAAAGCACTACAAAAAACAATAATAAAATAAATAAAATTTCCGTATATCCAATACGATTTTCATAAAGATAATAAGTTGACGGCCAAATTACAAATTAAATTAGCCAATATTGGATAACTCGTGTTCTAACAATACTTCGGTTAGTTCCATTAGTTTTTACTGCCTATACAGAATTTTAAATTGATATATCTTAAAAATTGAGAAGTAAATTTCAATTTTACTATAATTGGTCAACATAAATTGTCAAGCTTTGCCAAAATTACACATATCGTCTATCAATTAAAAAAACCATATACGTATTAGGGATTATACGGAGCTTGTCCAATGTGTAGCGCCAATGTGTGGTCTCGGTTCTAACAATGAGAGATGGAGATATATATTTTGTCTATCGATGTGGTGCCCGGGATCAAACTGCGCATGCGTGGTCAGTAGTTATTAGGACCGTCGACAGATGGCGGAGCTATTGTAGCTTAAAGTGCGCGGTCGGTATTACCGCGAACGTTAGCCGGTAATATTCGGCATCACTAACGCCAAACCAGTGACAACCCATAGATAACCTTATACATGTGGCTGCTGGTGGCAGCACTGTGGCAGACCAAGAAATTGACGCATGTGTAGTGTGTCTAGTGGCACTACGTCGAATGAGATAGAGATATATGTCGCAATGCTAGTGTTGGAACAGCCTGCTCTTACCAACATTCTTTATATCAATTTGTATTTATATGAAGAAAACCCAAAACATTAATGTAACAAGATTGTTTATATTCAATTTAATCTTAGTTTAAAGTCTGTTGATAACAAAACGTTCTTTTTAAAACTTTCCTCAAACAGAAGGAATTTCATATTTTCACTAACAGCACAGACACCAACACGCATACGTAGATTTGTCATAGAAGATATATCTTACTTTATACTGCTTTAAACTAATTGCTCGCACTGGGCCTACATATCCGAAGGCAGCTAGGGAACCGTCAATCATTGAAAAAATCTCCTGAATAAAATAAAGCAGGTAACGGGTTGTAATTTTCAGGACTAATTACCCAATTTATCTCTGAGCTAGCACGGTACTAATTTCTGTACGAACTACTTTTTTCTCAATCGTACATAAACCATGTTATGACAAACAGGAAGAAGTTTACAATTAGATATACAATTACATATAGATTTGTAATAGCAGATATTCATTAGATCTTACTTTAGACTAATTGTTAAAAGCTTTATTACGCACGTGGGTCTTAATACCCAAAGGCACTTCACATAAAACTGAAACGTATGTTAATAAGTTGGTACTAAGAAGCCTTTGACAAATTTTTCCAGTAATATAGCCTCATCGCTAAGCATAGCGGCAGAACATGTAATGTGTATACCATCTGATAAAGCACGACATGTAAGACATTCTTACACGAAAAATTTCAAATACCGCACCTAGTTATTTAAACAATATGTTTTATGCTAATCATCCACTCGTAAGTTTACATTCTTGAGTTCAGAATAGTCTGTAGAACTACTAATAAATTGGTGTGTAGATTTTATATCTTTTGACAATAACGAATCCATGACAGATAATGCTGACAAACAAACTACAATTTTTACAAATATTTTCTAATGTTATATCGGCATTTTCGCCACTATACATAAGTTCTAGGATAACTAGAGGAAACGATAATGGAAATTGAAAAATCACCTGAATTTTTATGGACCGAAAACGTTGCCAATGAGATGAATTTTGACAAGTGTCACGAAGGATGTAGAGCACAACCTAATAATTATCACCTAATAAACCGAACACCATGATGGTGCCAGAAAGTGGTCGACAGTATAATATTTCCGTGATTACGCTCTAAAGCTAACATAACCAAGTGTTGCTAAAATTAGACAAATAAATCAAAAATCGGTTTATATCTGCATGCGCGCACATTATAACAGCTCCATCTCGATTATAAAGTGGAAGAAAAAAATCGCTCGAATAACAATAAGAAAAAGTCTTCGCGTTTGGTAAACAGATTAACAATTATCTATTAAGCCAGCACTGATAAAAATGTCAAACTATCAACGATTAGACGAAGGAAAGGGCATTCAACATAATGACTCCGCACAGTTCACCATGCCGTTCATATGAGAAACTCTATTCCTTATCAGCGCTCTACGTTAATTCATAAAATTACTTCAAAGTGCATCACGACGCCTCAATCATGCCGGCAGCAAAGTTCATCGCAAGTAAACAAACCCAAATCATATCGACAGCAGTTGGTAAGTTATTTTCTTTCTCCGCATTGTCCAATTTTCACTTTGCAATAACTTTTTAGCCGCCCTGAGCATCATATCCG
Source organism: Melinopterus prodromus (assembly GCA_964023965.1). Lineage (NCBI taxonomy): Eukaryota > Metazoa > Arthropoda > Insecta > Coleoptera > Scarabaeidae > Melinopterus > Melinopterus prodromus. The sequence continues at coordinate 9,626,865 of OZ030392.1, read as the reverse complement.
ATGCCATGCAAGTGAGTTGGTCATCTCCAGCAACCCCAAAATTGATGGCACCAGATAGCCCCATCAAGAATTTTAACGATGATTCTGCGTCATGGGTCGAACTGTTATACCTCATAGGAAGTCTCGTAGGTTTACCTGTCACAGTGTTTCTAGTCGATAAATTAGGTAGAAAACCATCCATTATGATAGCCTCTTTCACGAACCTGATCTCCTGGTCACTGATCGCACTTGCCACAAACACAACGATGCTGTTTACCTCCCGGTTTATCGGTGGCATATCATCGGCAATTAACTTCATAGCTGTCTCAATTTACATTGCAGAAATCGCTGATAAACGAGTTCGTGGTTTCCTATCATCGTTTAATTCATTCTCAGGTGTATTAGGTATTATTGCCATTTACAGTATAGCGCCTTTTGTTTCTTTAACAACGTCAGCGTTAGTTGCCGCCTCTATCAATATTTTCCAATTGTTTGCGTTCCTCTTCATACCAGAATCGCCGTATTACCTACTCAAAAGAAAGGATTACGAAAAGAGCAAAAAAGCGTTGATGTTTCTAAGACATCATCAGAAAATCGACGAGGAGTTTGATGAGATCAAGCAAGCGGTAGAGAGACAAGAGAAGGAGAAAAGCAGGTTTATCGATTTGTTTATAAACAAAGGAAATAGAAAAGCAACTGTTATTGGATGTATCTTGTATATCGCTGAACATTTTGGGTGTGTAACCATAATCTTGATGAACCTACAGACCATCATGGAAGACGCTGAAGGTGCCATACCAGCTGAGATAGCTAGCATACTGTTTGCTTTGGTAACATTAGTTTCAGCTATAATCGGCATGAGTTTAGTAGATAGGGTGGGACGGAAGCGATTATTGGTCATCTCTACGATAACCACAGCTTTCTTCCTGTCGCTAATGGCAACGTATTTCGTCCTAAAAGACTCAAATGTTGACGTATCAAGATTTAACTGGGTACCCATAATGTGTATAATTCTGTATGGTCTCTGCGTCAAGGGGGGTCTTGAGATGGTTCCCATTATAATAATAGCTGAAATATTCCCCACTAACATAAAAGCGATGGGTCTCACATTGGCTGATACTGTTTACGTGAGTTTTGGCCTTCTAACTCTGTACATATACCAAATACTTGAGAAGCAATTCGGCATTTTCTATCCGTTCTATTTGTATGCTGTCGTATGCGGCATGATCAGTGTTTTTGTCATGCTGTATGTGCCTGAGACCAAAGGAAAGACGCTGGAAGAAATTCAAATGGAACTGCACGGAATACCTCTGAAGCAGATTGTCCAGACTGAAAATAGTAAAAATGCTACCTCGAGCAGTTAACGGATGGTGTAAATTAGGTTTTAATTATTTAGGATATTTTATTTTTATATTTAAATGGACTAAATATACGATATTTTATTAATTCTATCGTTTTGTGTAATTTTCCTTCAGCCGTTTTGTGCGAAAAACTAACGTTTTAAATGGCAAATATGACGAGCTTTAATTTCTTAATAAGTAATATTGTTAGGCTCCAAATGAATTATTATGAAGATGGTTGTTGTTGCAAAGTCTTTAATTTTTGAAAAAACAATGGCTTTCCCCCTCTATAAAAATGTTTGTTAATAAAACTACAGAGAAGTTCAACCTGTTACTAGTTTTCCAAAATATGATTTCACAGGAAGTATAGTATACAACTTCATATCACAACTTGGATAGAATAGAATAGATTAATTAATTATCCATACATTTTTTTTTCGAAAGTTAAAGTCGTTTTAGGTTAAAAATGTATAGAAAAATAGAAATAGAAAAATACTGCGGCAGCCTATTTACTGATTTGCTGATCAAATTTACTGATTTGGTTTTAAAAAAGACACTCTATCTATGCTGTTTCTGAAGTTAAACTCCTAACACTAAAAAGTATTACAGAAAAAATGTTAATATAATTTTGTATTTGAATAAGTATGTATTTATTTAAATGTACCCTGCTTACAGTATGCCAAAACAATTTTGTCCTTGAGATTAAAACCGCGTGAATGCACATTTTAATTTTTTTTACTTATTCCAGTTTAAATAAATCAAAAATTACCGCCACAACCTGGATTTGAACCAGGAACCTTTGCGTTTCTAGCACAATGCTCTCCCATCTGAGCTACTGAGGCCTATGATAATTTTTGGTTTATTTAAAATTTACATCCCGCCTGTATATCACCATATTATTAACCTATAATATTAATTTGACAAAATATGCCGTTAAACATTTTCATTTGTAATAATCACGATATTCAACATATATACAGATGCTTTAACAAATAATTTTTTGTGGAAAATCCTGCATGTGTTTAGAATCGTTATTGAAGCATATTTTTTATGTTTTTCTTAGAAATAAGAGATAGACGAAACTTTATGTTCAAAAGTAGTAACGCAATTATTTGAATATCTATATACCGTTCCAGAATCCATAGGGATTCTGGATAAGAAATTCTTAGATAAGCAAAAATCACAAATATATTTCTTGGAGAGAGTTAGAAGATGTTCCAAAATAAGAAGACCGTACCCCACCACTACCTCTGTTTTAGAATACATTGGCCAGACACCACGTAATACATGGTAATACCTTCTTCTTCTTTTGATACAACTCTACAATCTTCCGGGACAGCTGTATACCTTAGGGTAGTGACAGATAAAATAAGTCATTTCTTATCATTGGAAGCTCGTTTCTTGCTTTTTTGTTATCTTTTTAACTTTAAGGTGCCCCTAAAATAATCTTAACTTTAAATAATTTTAATAACCATGACTGCCAACAACAATTTTGAATGTTCCTATATTTCTTTCCCGAACGTTGGCAGCGGCAAAATAATTTTAACCTCACTTTCACAGAATATTAACCTAATATTTGCACCATGAGTATAAGGAACGTGATGAGGCCAATATTGGGTAGGTGAGCCTTAAACAAAACAAAATTCCCATTCATCTGGTTATGTTTTAGCAAATCTGCGACCCATAGCCCCGATAATCAATAGGGTTTCATACAGTACGCAAGATGACACACCAGCCTTCGACATGAAAAACCCCTTTAAAAAGGAACAAATTCAGTGCATACTATGCAAGCACAACATAAATCCAGATTATAAGAACGTAAAACTCCTCTCGCAATTTCAATCGCCTTATACTGGCCGTATTTACGGCAAACACATCACAGGACTCTGCGAACATAAACAGAAAAAGGTCGAACTGGAAATTATTAAAGCGCAGAGTGCTGGGCTAATGCCAGGATACCTCAAAGATCCTACATTCTTCAAAGATCCCAAATTATTCGATCCAGAACGACCAGCAAGGCCCCACAGATTTGAATAATATATTTATTTTAATGTTCTAGTTACGTATTTGTAGTGTAATTTCATATATTGAGTAAAAACTGTATAAAAAACGTTGTTATCGATTTTCTATCCTATTACAGACAGTTCAGTGTTTTATACAATACAATAGGTTTATTTCCGTAAAATACATTGTACAGGGAAAAAATCAAATGGAAATATAATTAACATGTTAATTATGCATGTTTAAACTGTAAAAACACCCAGCCATTGTAAAGAATAAGGAAAGGAAACAGGTAAAGTTGGAAAATAATAAAACGACAAGAGACCCAGGTTATCGTTTTATATTCTAATAACATATTTGTAGTGTAATTTCATACATAATAAATAAAAATTGTACAAAGAAAAATACATATTGATTTTTAATATACGTGCACCATTCCGTATAAGAAAGTCCAACATAAAATGTACGTAAACAACTGTCCAAAGAATCCACTCGTAAGTAACGATCTCCGTGAGACAAAATATTCGTTGAAGGACGCACCAGCCTTCACCAGAATTAGCACCCAGAGCAATATGACGGAAAACATGTAAAATGCAGCTCCTGTGAGACCGGTTAGTCCCAGTAAACCAGCAGTACAGCCAGATAAGGCAGCCATCGATGTTCGACAATATTCCACTATCGATGAATTATTTCGCAAAGCAGGCTCACTGTACGCCACTCCATTTCCTCCTATTCTATCTCTTCTTAGCTTCGCAGACATTCTTTCTTTTCGTTATAGCCCTTAAAACAATCAAAATCAACCACAAAAAGTGTTCTATCACCAATTAATTATTTATTAGGACACAAGTTGTCTTGTGGTTGGTCAAACTGAGTTTTGACAACTCAAAAATTCTTGTTTTTTATCATAATATTTAATATGAAGTATGTTTCAATGAATATATTATAAAATATGCTTGTTCCAAATCTGGTAAATTCTCATATCTGTTCTTTCTTTGTTAAAATTCTTTAGAAAATAATCAATACCTCCTTAAAATTAACGATTGGTACCCCTGGTCTTAACATTTGTTTGTGTCAGTCACGACCTAACCTATATAATTTTAAATTGATTTTATGATTTCTGTTATTCGTTTATTTAATTCTTCGATTTTATCAATAGTATAAGGAATTAATTTACTTAAGACTATCTTCGTGAAATGAATACTCCTGATACCAACACGGTGCGAAGTGCTATTCATAACGATGGAGGCATAAAGAAGAGTCTTCTAACACCTTTCCGGAGAATTGGGCTATCGAGAAAGCGAAAAAATGCAAATACTGGATTCAACTCACCTCTAGCTCAAGAGAATATTGATTTAAATTATGAATCACCAGTTTCTAAGTTAGTCATTAACGAAAAAGCTAAACATACGGTATCTTCTATAACTCCTTTGAGTAGAAATAAGAAACCTAAAACTGAATTGTCCAAAAGTGAGGATAAAACTCCAGATTCAAGACCTAAAAATACTGAAGATGAAAATTCTAAGCGTGAGAAATCTAAGGAACGTAAAAAGAACGTTGATACAAAGTCGCATAGGAAAACAAAAAAGAAATTGGTTTTAGACAGTGATAGTGAAGATGACAATGGTAAAAGTAATGCTCTTAATATGTCAGGTTGTGAACTGTTGACAAAAGAAGATAATGAATCAAAGAATTCTGGGAATATAGCAGCGATAAAAGAAATAACTGAAACAAAGCCTGTCATTGATGGTGCTAAGAAAACTACAAGAGAAGTGAAAAATGAGAAAAGTGTAGATGATGAAACCGAAGACGTAAGTTTCTCTTCCAAAAAACCTAAAGAAAGTCATAAAAATCGAAACAAGCCACAACAAAAGGTAAAGCCAAAAGGTAGAAAGAAGTTTGTAATTGACACTGATAGTGAAGAAGAAGAAGATAAACAAATAAGTGCTAAAAAACTGCATGAATCAGACGATCAAGATATAAAATCTACTAACATAAGAGAAAATCAAGAAAGACAAAATAACAGATCAGACAAAATGATAAGTACCGAAAAATATTCTAAAGAAAATTTAAAAACATACTCAAGAGAAAATTCTACTAAGTCAACGGAAAAAAAATCTCAAACAAAGCCTGCAATATCTGATAAAATAGCAAATCGCACTAACTATCAAGTTGCTACAACAATGTCCCCAAAAACTTTACAAAATCTCGAAACAAAACCTTTGCTATATGTACCAGAGCCACAAAAAAGCCGAGAAACCGATAGCCAAAGCATGCAATCGAATTCTATATCGTCAAAACCGAGCGAAGTCAGAATCATCGTAAACAAAACATCTCTGGACGAATACATCAAAAAGAAAGAAAGCCAGAAAAGCCGCGACAACTCGAAACTCAAATCAAAACTCTCCACGAAGAAAACACCAAAATCTGAAGAACTAGATAGCGATGACGAATTCTTGAGAAAAAAATCGACAGATTCGTCAAAACATGTCGAAAATCCGAAAGACAAATCGATGTTAATCGATAAAATCTTACAAGTTGAGAAGAGCATCAAAGATAAAGAAATGCAATTGGAAAAATTCAAACAAGCCGAGGTTTATCATAAACTCCACAATGTTGACGATTTGACCACATTAACGGAATTGTGGAAAGGTGGATGCAAAAACGCCCTCGACGATCTTCTAGCAAAATTACGCGAACACGCAAATATTGATATGAATGGGTTATTGCTGAATCTTCGTGCCCCAAAAACTCTGATCCAATTCGATACTGAAAATGATTGTTTTTTATAGTTATAGATGTATAAGAATTATTTATTGTTAATTTGTCATTTAATATAATATAGTTTGTTTCCGTACAGAGTGTTTTATTAGCATTTTTTATAGTTTTAGTTATTTAATATACATAATTCATTAGATAACATCGAGAAGAAATATCTCCATTTCAATAATGCTTTGTATATGTTCAAACTCGTAAATCTAACAATCTAACTATATAAGTTAATTAATATTAAGTTATTTTAAAAAATAACTTCTTTGAAAATTGGTTCTGTATTAAATAAATAAAGAAGCAGGACAATAAACTAAATGAGGAAGATACTGTTTTTTCAAAGACGGGAAATCTTTGAAGAGCCGAGGAAATCTTACAATTTCCTAAAAGTGGATTGGACGAAATGGCCCAATTCTATGGCAAGCATGTTATCCTGAATTATAGATTTTATTTTGCGGATGATGCAAACAAATTGCTATGGTGAACTAGTACAAAGAAGAACTATTAAATTAAGAATTAGAACTATTTAACGATAATGAATGCGATAGAATCTCTAACACAGACAGAAAATCGATTTTTTTTTATTTTTTCTTGTTCATTTTTTACATATAAACATTCACATTTACACAATTCTAGCAAAATATTTTCATATTGCTCTCAGCTATGCTATTGCCTTTGTGAAGACTGTGGTATAATTTTAGCCAGTTGTTTGGCACACCGAATAGTAAAGTTCAAACAATATTTACGTTATCATGCTCGTAGTCAATGTCAAAACAGAATTGTTGATATATCATAGCATACCATTAAGATACCAAGCTAGGAACATTTAAAATTCTATCTATAATAGAAATCAATGCATTTGAAATGAAAGAATACTCGTCTTCTATTGGCCAAACACAGCCAACATAACTCTCCCGCCAAAAGCAATTCAAAATGCTTGTGATTTGATTGGGCTGTACAGAATAAGCGACCAATAGAAATGATTCCCCCCTACCAGCTTCTGTAGACGTTGCCGATGAACGAATCTGGTTCACGAAAATTCTGGAACATTTCAGGGCCTCGGTTGCATTGCACGTGTCAAAGCACCTGGAACTTCTATTTACAGCTCTAGCTTTTTAAATGTGAACACTGCAGTCAATAAATATGGTTAGATTAACACCGTTGGGTTTGGTAAGTGTTTATTTGAATAAATTACCATAATAAAAGCATGCATTATCTATTGTTTTGATCAGTTTCGATAGTATAATAACAAATATTGAATTTCTAGGGAGATTCATTTCAAATGGAAGCAGCAAGAAAACAACCGAATCCGTTTAGTTCAAGAAGTTTATTGAACGTTATTCTGGGGAATTCAAGAGTAGAGTGTGCTCCAAACAACTTGTGCGAAACAGCTTCGCTTGATACAAGCATTATTAACTCTTCAACAGAGAATTGTGCAGAAGAAGTTGCAAAAATAGTTCCTTATAATAATACAACAAACTTGCAAACAAAAGATTCACCAGTTTGGGATCTGGATAACTTGGATGGTTTAAAATCAAGGTACCGGGCTAAACGTAATTGTTCGATAATCTATGACAATATTCCAGAGGAGAGTGTCGTGATATTATTCGAAGACACTAACTCCAGGAAACGGAAGATGCTCGACGGGAACCTAGAGACCATGGATATCGATCTCTACGGTGTAATGAATAAGAAAAAATCCAGAACGGAACTTCCCGATCAGTGCTGTGATATTGACTTTAGTGTAACACCAAGACGTAAGTTTAAAAGGCTAGGTAGCGTGCTGGCGTCTCCAAAACGATTCGTCTCGAAAGTTTTTATGAAGATGAGAAACGAGAATAATAAACGGACTGCTTGTGATGACCCCATTCAAGAGTTAGAAGATAATCTGCCGGATTTAACGCTAGACGACTCGACTGCGGTTCATAATTGGAAACGAAGGCGGTGCTTGAAATTATGACGTCCGTAATTAATCAAATATTGTGATATCGCTTTATTGCGACTTCTTAATTAATTTGTCTAAAGTTAAACCGTAAACGAGAGATGGTCTCTAATGTGTTCAAAATAAGTAGTGGAGTCTTGACCTTGAACAGTGAGGTAACATATGAACAATTAGGTTATGTTTTGTTAGAAGCATTTATTTTATTATGCACCACCCTACGTACCTAACTTCTCTAGCTCATAGGTTGTCGCTTCTCAAGGTCAAGACGCTGTTATTGATTTACATCGAGATTTACATCTTATATGACATATTGGCCATCATTTGTTTCTGCAGCTGATATGGTGTTTTCATTTTAATAGCGTCCGAGAAAATATGTAGCTATTGGTATGCAGTCTAACAATTGAAGTCTATTACTGAATTCAATTACTAGTCATAGATTTATTCATTACTATTTTCTCGGAACTTTTAAATGAGAACTCATGTTAATGAATATATTCATAAGTGTCAAAATTTTACCGTTATTATTTTTAAATTTTCATCCGGCTACCCGATTAGTCTTTCGAAAAGATATTATGTATGTTGTCATTAAAAGAAAACATTATAGACAGGGTTACCAATGATTTTACATTGGTTGTTTTTTTTTATGAAAAAGATGAATAACTTTTTCTTCGGATTAATTGGTTGAAATAAGTATTGTATTATTTAAATGTATGAGTAAGCATTATATTTAATTAGTAGTAATTAAAATAAAGATTTTATTTCTTTACTTTATGCATTACTATTATTTTCCTTAGTTTAATAGTCTAATAAATAAATATTGGGTCAATGTGCACGTTTTTGTGCTGATTTTCTAAATATTGTTACCAATTTTTTTACTCTATCATACATAGCATGATAAACTATTGTAATCGTGGCAAAAAAGTGTTGCGAGTTTTGCAGAAAGATGCATTTTTGGCTCCCCAGAAGATTTTAGACCAAGGTACAAAAAATGTCTGTGTGTGTGTACCCCTTTTTTGTGGCGATGATTCCGGTGAAACTACTAAAGGCATCGGGACGAAACTTCATATTTAGACGTTTCATGACCAAACTTAGGGCTGAAAAAGGTTTTTGATCAAACGAGTCCAAAGGAACTGGATGTTTCCTAATAGGCCTTTTTTGAGGATTTTGCTAATGAGCCACCATTTCGGTTATTTCACCAAAAGTGTGGTTAAGTAATAAATTAAAGTAGAGGAAATTGAACAATTTATGTCAGACATCTTTTGGTAAAATTAATAGTTTAGTTGCAAGAGCAAATTCTATTTGATCGAAATCGATTGTGCCTGCATTAATATAAAACTAGTTAGCCAGAATTTGACAAATATTTTCATTCTAATGACAATACTAGAATCACTATCATTTTAATAAGTGAAATAATTGCAAATGACTTTTATCAATCTAATTTAGTTAATTCTGGTTTATTAAAATCAATAAACCCTAAAATATATTTTTCAAATAATTTAAGTGATTAATTTTATTGAGATTATAAAATAGTTTCAAAAGGTGCCGCTTGAAAAATGTTTAGACAAAAAAAACAAAAAAAAAAAAATTTATTAGTAAAATTTGTGTTAGCAAAAGGAAGGAAGTAGAGGACACAACACTAGAAGAAGCGGGTAATAAATAATAGCAATATATACTATAGCTAATAGTATTTTATTCTTAAAAAATTACTCAAACACACATTAATCCCGGGACATCCACCCACTTTAAAATTTGAATTCCTTATACTTCTTCTGTTGCTTTGTATCCATATTCTGCTGACGTTTCCTCTTATTCTTCTGTTTAGCGACGTGCTCAGCCAACATGTCGCTGAGATCCTCCTTTTGCAACTGCGACTGGTTCTCTCTCATCTGTTGCTCGTACCTTACGGCCATGGCATCGCTGTCCATATCTAATTCCGAAGGATCAAGAGCCAACTCGACCATGCCTTCCTTTTCAGGTTGCGACTGGTTCACTCCTCTCCTGGCTGAGATTACAGCAGGTGGCGGTGCTCCAACTCCGGTCATGTCGTAAACGTGAGAACTTCCCATCATTGCGTTTCCTATCCTTTCGTTTCGCTTTTCGGGAATGACGTGGTATAGCGCTGGTGTCTCTCCTCTGCAATAATTATATAATATAACATCTTTTTGACCAAAATCTACGTTCTAAGTAAATTATATTTGATAAAAAATTGATAAGGCGTTTCATTTATCAAACTTATCAATCGTTACTTTTGTTTGGGTTCGAATTTGACTTATACCCAGGTGTTTTGTAACAAACTGGAGAGTTGTAGAAAAAAATTTTAAATGTCATGAAACATACCCTTCCATCTCTGCCTCAATCTTCTTCTTCCTCAATTCGATTGTCTCTGGAGTCTCCATGCCAGCCGGTATACTGGTCAACCCGCTTGGCGTCACCAACCCTTCGGCAGGCGTAACCAAACCAGTTTCGTCAATCGGTTGCTTCTCATTATCCTGTTCCTCCTCTTCTTCCTCACTCTCCTCTTCAGATTCTGATTCCAGCTCACCCCACAATGTCCTATCCACTGTTGCATCTTCTCCAATATCCTAAAGCAAAAACAACCAAGTCATAACAATACATGAGATCATGTTAGAATATGCCTAGAATAGGTCTCTTAAATAGAAAAAAAAAACAAGAAGACAAAGGAAAAGAAGAAGTCAATGAAGAAGAAGAACAATAAAGAGGAACAAGATACAAACGAAGAAAACAAGGGAGAAGCAGAAGTACGACATTGAAGAAGAATAACACATTGAAGAAATATACGACAAGGAAGGAGAATAAGACAAGAAGAAGACAACGACAAATAGTACAAGAAAGAAAAACAAGACAAGTAAGAAGAAGAAAAGGAAGAGAAATAAGACAAGGATAGAGAAAAATGCAAGAAAGAAGAAGAAGACAATGACAAGGAAGAAGAAGACAAGCACAGAGAAGAACGCATGGAGGCACTATTTCAACGCTATGAATTGAACAATAATTACCGACAGCTATATTTCTTCATTCAATATTTAAAATAGTATGTAAAATTAATTAACTATTTATATAAAATACCACATCTATTAACTAAAAAAATATAATCTTTTTAGTGTGGAATAACAATTTATTAACAGACAAAATCAAAATCAAGTGCCAACACTGGTAAATAATAAAAATAAAAAAAATCTGATGTGGCCAGGCACATGACTTTATCTACTATATATAAAATTAATGTCAAAATAACAGCATTTGACACTACCTACTGTCATTAGAATGAAAATATCTGTCAAATCCTGGCTAACTAGTTTTAAATTAATGCAGACACAACCGATCTCGATAAAATAGAATATACTCATGCAGCTAAACTGTTTGTTAACTTTACCAAAAAAATGTCATAGTCATAAATTTTTCAGAATTTCATCTACTTTAATTTATTATTTGACTATTTTGACTAAATTATAGAAATAGCGGCTCAAAAAACGTCACCACAAAAAAACGAGTACACACACACAGAGAGAGACATTTTTGTACCTTGGTCAAAAATGTTCAAGGGATCCAAATTGTATTGCCGAAAAAACCTCAATGTTCCTTTTTTTTTTTTTTTTTGGCACCAGTACTATACTTTGTCATCTCCATTACGTAGGATTTGAGAAAGTTCAAAAAAGCTATTTTTCACAAAAACTGGCAACAAAGAAGAATATAAAGAAGAAAAACAAGGCAAGGAAGAAGAATAAGGATAGAGAAAATGAAAGGAAGATCATAAAAAAAAGAAAATAGAAAATGACTAGAAAAAAAGACATGCACAGAGAGGAAAGCAAGAAAGAAGAAGATAAAGAAGAAATGGAGATAATAAGGAAGAAGACAATGGAGAATGATAAGAGAGAAGAATAAGGTACAAAGAAGAAGAATAAGAAAAGGATAATGAATAAAGAATAAGACAAGTAAGAAAAATAAGACAAGGGAGAAGAATACGACTAGGAAGAATAATAATAAGGAAAAATAATAAGACAAGGAAGAAGAATAAGCCAAGAAATAAGAATATAACAAGGAAGAAGAACAAGGCAAGAAAAAAGAATATGACAATGAAGAAGACGATGAAGAAGCAATAAGACAAGGAAGAAGAATAAGACAACGAAGAAGAATAAAACAAAGAAGAAGAAAACAAGAAAGAAGTAATGAAGAGGAAGAAGACTATGAACAAGACGAGGAAACAGAAGGCAAGAAAGGGAAAGAGGACAAGAAAGCAGGAGAAGGCTAGGAAAATAACAAAGAAGAAAGATAAGTCCAGGGAGAATAAGACAATGAAGAAGAGTAAGACAATGAAGAAAAAGACAAGCAAGAAGAATAAAACAAAAAAGAAGAATTAGACAAGGAAGAAGAATAAGACAAGTTAGAAGAACAAGCCTAACACGAAGAACCAGACAAGGAAGAAGAAAAAGGCAATGAAGAAGAATAAGACAAGGACGACTAATAAGATAGAAAAGAAGAATAAGACAAGAACAACAAATATCACAGAAAAGTCAAATATGACAAAAGAGCAAAACACAACAAAGAAAAACAAAAACCAGCAATCGCAAAATATCAAAACAATAAAAACTCACATCTGAATTGATGATATTTGTTCCAAAGACGTCTCCGTACAAAGGTTTGCCGTTCTCGTCGACCGGGGGTTTGCCCCAACCACCTGCATGGTAGCCGAAGGAACATCCCTCTGGAATGGGGGCGTTCAGGCCCGGAATTTTCAGATTTGGGTAGCTGGGTGGTGGCCCGTACCTCTGCATTGCAATCAACCACGGAGGAGGTACTTTGTTGGCGTTGGGGCCCACCGGCATACCGAGAGCAGTCCGGAGTTCCTCCGATAAGTCTCCAGGCTTCTTCTCTTTCAATCTTGTCTCGAATTCCTTACCTTCATAATACAGGTCACCGTGGATGGTCATCTTCGGTTTTGTCTGCCATCTACAAATTCATCGATTCTTATTTTAAAACCACAACAATTCAAACAGTTCAAAGATAAGTTAGAGAAGAAAAGCCGAACTTACTTGAAGAAAGCATCGTGTAACTTCTGATAATCAATGTCGATCTTTCCCAGCTTAGGTCTGGCACGTTCGCGCATCTTTGCCTTCAGTGTCTTCGATTCGTCTTTGTCCTGTAGCGAAGCACGCATCTCCATGATTCCGGTCCTCTTTATAAAGTCTGGTAAGTTGAAGGGTGGTTTTTCTATACCCCTCTTACCTTGAAGGTACTTCCTCTTGAAGCACCAGTGCCTTGGCACCTGGACGGTATTTCTATGCGCCTTTAGCTGCACCAAGAGCCTTGGATCCCTCGCTGTAACGTCGTGCATTTCAACGACGTCCGGCCTGTTCACCAACTGCTTCAATTCAGCTACGCTCAAACGTGTTAATTTCTTCAATTTCCGCTTGGATAGCTTGCTCTTATCTTCAATTTTTTTCTGTGAAGAATTGGTTGAATAGTTTTTCAGTTATATAAAGACAATAATTTGAATATTTATATTATAAACGTACCTCATCGCCTTCTTCATTTTCCTCATTGAACTGATCGCCGAGTGTTGCGATGGGTGTTTTACTCGACAGAGATGTAGGCATTGCTAACATCGGAGGTGGGATATTAGGTGATGAATCGGCGATTTTGAATGCTTCGAAGATGTGGTAGAACTGTCGGTATTGGGGCGCAAGCTCGTGCAAGCCCATTGATTCTTGAACATACCTGAAAAAAAAATTATTGGTATCATATAGACAAAAATTACAACTTTTTTATTTTTTTATCTGAGATCACGCCAATCTTTTTATTTCTTTATTATATTTAGATAGAAATTGATCGGTTCGGACAGAAACATTATTGAGAATAATCTGTTGAGAAAATGATATTGAAAGATATGTTAATCCTTTCACTGTTCTTGACGAATATATTCGCCTAATATTGCGGACGAGTTTTTCCCAATTCTTGTAAAAATAGAATCAGCCTCAAAACTAGTAAAAAGTACAAAAACAGTGCAACCAAGTATGACAAACACCTGGTTTGGTAATTATCTTGATATAAATAAAAGGTTGTATCAAGTAGGGGTATTCTCTACACTTTGATATATGATTCATTCCATAACAGTATTTTTGTTGGAAATACACACTATCGAATACGAAGTATGTACTGATTTTTAACATAATTATATTTTTGCAGGTGAATTTTGTGGAGGTATCCTTGCAAAGATTAAGACATTTATGGCAGCTGTAATAAATTAATTTAGTGATAAAATCAGAAATGAATAAAATGACAGAAAATAAGTTTTAATAAATGTAATACTGCAATAACAGCCACTACAGATGGCATAGAATCGACAAGGGTTACTATTCATCAATGCAGGACAGGGCCGGCATTAACTTTTGCGGGGCTGGGTTAAAAAATTCCGTGGGACGAGAAAATACTCAAATAATTTGCTTATTATAAACACATAGCACTATGTTAATTTACATATTAGCGTCAAATTGATACATTTGTGGTAACAAAATGTGCACCAATAAGAAAAATATGTTTTGTATATTTTAGGGAACATCTTTCCACAGTTCAGAGATAAAATGTATTGTTTGATCAAGTTCTTGTTTAGTGTTTACCGTTCTTACTGATAATAAGCACACAATTTTTTTCAACCTCTCCAATATGACAACCACGGAATTTCACTTTTAAAAAATAAGAAAAGATGATGGTAAAGAACTGGACATGTAAATAAAGTAAGGAAAAATTACTAAAACTTTATATAATGTTGCTTTTCTAAGAAAAATATTTACAAAAAATGTATTTTAGGTAATACTGCTGCAAGTTATAGCGCTTTTCTTTTGTTTGTGACTTCCATAACTTGCTATAGCAACTAACATTGTCTTTTTTTAATACGATGGTATGTTTAGCCTTACATCAGAAAATTTTAAAGAAAAATTGTTAAATATTGTAATATAATTAGTAACTTTGAGGAACATGGATTATGTGAATAGAAATTGAAAAACTATTGAAAAAACTAAACGTATTAACTTTTTTCTGTTTTATTTGAAAAGTATTTATGGTCTATTAAATTTTTCCACTAATAAAGTAATACTACTCTTACGGCTCTTAATTTTTGAAATAATTTATGTTAAATTTGCGGAGAAAGAGACAAATTATAAAATGTTTATCGTGCTTGGAACCATGAATATTGTGAATGGATAGTGCATATGCATTTTTGATAGATTTATTTGAGTAGAATACGCCACTAAAGACAATATAAGTACCAATTTCAAAATGCAGTAATCCGTCATTTTACACAGCAGTTTCCATTTTACAAAAGAAAATAAATAACCCAGATATGATATAAATTACTCACTCCACTTCAACCTCATCGGCATTTTCTCCGTTCAGCTTTTCCCCATTTTCTTTCTCCAACAACTCGAGCTGTTCCTTCTTCTTATTTTTCTTCCTCTTCTTCTTCTTCTTATTCTTACTCACCTTACCGTTATCCTTCTTTTTGTCAACCCCCTCATTATCCACAACACTTTCCTAAAAACCAAATAACGTCAAAAAACCTTTATAGACAAACAATCAATTTATTCTCCACCATCTCATTTTCCCAAATATGAACATCTTTCTCATGCATAGTATTCGATTCCTCGGCTTGTGGCGCTCCATCTTCAGTACCAAGCTCCAACGCCCTCTGATTCTTCAACGCTAAGACGTCCTCTAACGCCTGCGGTAATATTACTTCGGAATTGCTATTTTCTGATATTTGGTCTGGCGGGTCAACTTTTAACGATAAAAGCGATGGCAATTGTTTTTCATGACCTTGCATTTGATCTGTAAACATGGAAATTGATCAGTGATGTTGCGGTTATTGGAACAAATGATAACATACCGAACTCATCTGAAGCCCAACCTTGAGTGCCTGGCGGACCGAACATTGGAGGAGGTATCATACCTTCCGGGGGCGGAGGCCCACTCAGCATCATTTTCTGTGGATCCATTACGACTTCAACAAGCCGAAATTAGGTTATGTTTGATCTCACTACCCACGCCGTTTTGCACTTGAGTGTAAATTAAGGGTGAAATATTAATTGTAGAAGGAATATTAACCTAAACTGTATTATTTAAGCAAACACTTTGTTTAATAAATACATTTTCGAAAAAACGACTCTATTCTGTCAAAATACGATTGGAATTCTGCCAACATGATAAAATTGTGTGAATAAACGGAATAAAAGTAACTAACTTTGAAGCTTGTAGATAGGCAACCCAATGTATTGCGGTATACCATATTTGCGAACAATTTTTAAAATTGGCGCCGTAATCTAAATAACATTATTAAAATAAAAAGTCGAGCTTATATAAATATTTATTCACAAGAAAAATAAATTAAAAATATACAGAAGTCAGTTTACTGAGTAAAGTCCAATTTGCTTTTTATTTTTGGTCTTCTTTAGCAATAAATCATTTTGTTCGAAGAAAGTATCTGCTATGGGTTCATTCATTGCACCGTTAACAATAATCTTCAAATCTTTCTTAGACATTACACGCACTTCATCAATGCTTAAATCTGGACAAACCGAATCTAATACTTTACTAATATCACTGTCTAGCTGACATAAATCATTCTTCCGTTTCTGTTTTTTAGATATGCTTAACTCATCTGCACTATCTATCTTCGTCAATTTTCTCTTTTTTGCCGTCCTAGAATCATTAAGACAATTCTCCATAATTGCTGTATCACATTTGTTAAGATCATTCTTTTTGTCTTCTTTGTTATTCTTCTTTTCTTTGTCATGTTCCTTACAATTTAGTGTGAAGCTGGAACCGTTTGGTGAATTCTTAATTTCCGACTTCTTCTTCTTCTTTGCTTTTTTTTCCTCCGAAAATAATTGAGATAAAACGCCTTCTATGTCAGGCAAAGACTCTTCAAATATATCACTTGCTATATCGTCACAACTAGCTTTTTTTCTTTTAGATTTTTTTGATTTTCTTGTTGGTGTGGCCACCGATGCATTATTTTCTGATTTTTTCTTCGTTTTCTTGGTTTTATCTATAGAGCAATCCTCTTCCAAATTGCATTTAGGAACTTTAAATTCTGACTGTGAACATTCACTATCATTTTGGTCGCCATCGTTGTTAACATTTTCAGAGTGGTTTCTTTCTGATTTTTTCTTCTTTTTCTTGGTTTCATCCCCATATAGATGCGATAACAGACACTCTATCTCTGGCAAAGAAACTTCAAACATATGACTTTCTTTATCTACCATACAGTCGTCTTTTTTTCTTTTAGATTTTTTTGATTTTTGCGAGGAGGTCTGCGACAATTCATCTTCTTCTTTTGTGGCTCGTGTATTGCTTAAGTTATCACTTTCTTCCAAATTTGCAGTTTTTGCTAAATTTTCCGAATTATGATTTAAGTCGGAAATGCCTTTTTCTAATTTGTTCCCTTTCTTTTTCTTCTTTTTATCACTAGTTGGCAAAAATTCTCTATTGTTCTCTTCTGTGACTAGTTTCTTATTTTCCAAGTTATCAGTTTCATCTGCATTGCATGTTCCAACAGATTCCAGATCACAATTCCCTTTCTTCTTTGGTGTCCCATTTGCTAATAAATCAGATAAATCGCAGTATATCTCTGGCCTATAACTCTTTGAGTTCGGATCGTTTCTTTTCAATTTTCTTGATTTTTGTCTAACTGTTTGTAGCTCTGGTATGCAATGGCCCTCTGTGGATATTTCCACCGTCTTCAAGTTCTCAGCGTCAACAAACTCATCTTTGCATTCGGGAAGAAGCAGATTTTCTTCCAAAAACAACCTTTTCCTTACATCTCTGTGATTTCTGGGATCGCTATCCAAACTGGTTGTCTCTGATGGCGGTTTCTTTTTAACCTTCTTCTTTTTTTCTACATCAGATGAAACATATATTTCGGGCAAAGAGACATTTTCTGTATCTAAGTTTGCGTACCCTTCCAAAACTTTTACCCTATGTGATTTTCTTTTGTGTGAACGTGGTGGCACATCTTCAAGGTTACCTTGTTTCCCTTCCAGATTATTCTCGAAAATGTTATCCGAAGTCACCCAGTCTGATGTTAAACTCCTTATCTTAGATGGTTCCTCATTAAAACTGCTAGTCTTCTGGTCTTTATTATTTATTTCTTCATCATTGCTGGAATCTGATTTCTTCATCTTCTCACTCAGTTGATCCTCTAAATTACTTCTCGTTTGTTTTTCTGGACTTTGATGTCTTTCCCCACTATTGTTCGATCGTTTTTCTCTGGATTTCTTCTTGATTGATGCATCTACAATTGTGCATGTTTGCGTTTGGTTGCTATCTGTACCTAAGGTCCATTCATCTGCGTGTTTTTTCCCTTTTTTCTTCTTCTGTTTATATGTTTCTTCATCACTGCTGGATACCAAAAAAGCATTTGATCCTGAATGTTTATTCTTTGGTTTCTTCTCTTCATTTGAAATGATATCAGATGAAAGGTAGGCTTCAGTTGTTTTATCTACATTAGAGTGTGCTTCCTTTCTTTTAGACTTTTTGGACTTACTTGTAACAGTTTGTATCTCCGATGAACCGTAGTCCTCAGCTGTCTTTAAATTCTCAGCAACTAACTCAGGAAGATATTGCTCTGAAATATGTTTTTTCTTCTTTTTAACACGGGTCTTCCTAATATTTCTGTCCAAGCTGGTATCACTATCCAAAATTATAATCTCCGACTGTTTCTTTTTTGCTTTCCTGTTTTCCTCTGTATCAGACACAACATAATATGTTTCTGGCAGAGAGACTACATCATTTTCTTTTTTTAGACATCTGTCCCGTTCCATTCGTTTTAGATCCTTCTTATTAAAAATTTCAGGTTCTTTTAACTTTACGGCACACCGCGATGTTGGAATACTAACTTCATCAAGTAATGGGTGAATTTCATCATCATCTAGCATTCCTTGTAAGCGTATCTGGTCGTTATCGTGTTCGATAATTTTGTTGACAGTAATAATACCCATGGGGCGAAGTGACATCATTTCGTAGCAACCCGTCTTAGAACTTATAACGTACACCATAGACGATCTTACGTTCTTCAGCTTCATCGAATAAGTTTCGTCGTTGTAATTCAATTCGGAAGACTTCTCTAAATTAATCACTTGATCGGCAAATAATTTTGGATCAAAATCTTTCGTATTTTTAACAAAATATACTTCGTCACCATCTCCTAAACGATCGACTACATTAACAGTTCTGCCCTGTGGTGTGTCAGTCTCCATACCGCGTTCAAAAGTACACGTTGGTGATTTGTTCGTATCCTCAAATATTCTGTAAATGAAAACGTAAGTGAACTATTATATAAAATATTTTTTTAGCTTACGTCATTGTGTCCTATAACTGGCCACCAGTTTCGGAAACTAACTTGTTGAATCTATAAAAAATACACATGAAAACTCTCGTCAGTTTTTGAATTATAGAGAAATTGAATAACTATAGCCAATGAGCTAGGTTATGTCTCTTTCCACATGTTCCATCTTACTTAACATCAAATACCCTATAGGCAACTAGGCACGAACGTATTTCGACTAACGATTTAAAATAATCACTGATATTTAATAAACTAATTATTGAAAAACCTTTCCAATAAATGATCACACAGCCTGTATTGTTTTGAATTTAATTTACAACTAACTTCACTCCGATAAGTTGTCACTTTTTTGTCACCACTGCCAGTAACTGCTAACACGAAAATTCACGAATTGTAAGCATATGTACGAACCGGAGAGAACCGCGAAATAGAAATTATTACAAAGATTTAGTACTTAATAATGTAACTTATGAAATTATTAATAATTTTAGAGATATACATCTCCTGTGCAAAATTGAATTTGCTGATATTCGGTCATATTGCGTACGATAGTAGCGCCATCTATTCAAAAAGCATGTGAATTATTGTAATTAGTTTTGAATTCGATATTTTATTTTACATTAGTAAGGATCTAAATAAAACACGCGAAATAGCCAAAAAATATTTATTTATATATATATCATAACATAAAAAGTGCAAACGGTCAATCTATAAAATGCATTTACAATTTTTTTCTTTTCTTCTTAGACGTCTCGTCATCTGAATGTTTGTGTTTTCTCTTCTTGGATTTCTTTTTCTTTTCTATTGAATCCACATCTTTAACTAAATCACTGATAAGGCTGTCAAGATCGTCATCTTTACTCTCCTTTGGTATTATACTATGATCTTGTTCGAAGATCGAAGTATTGACGAAAGGAGTAATCATCGTACTATTACTAATTGCTTTGGAGTCTTTTTTCTTCTTCTTATGCTTCTTTGACAGGCTGTCGACCTCCTCGGATTTGACGGTTGACAAAACCAACTCTAATTCTTTATCGGTATCACGCTCTAATTTAATTTTATGTATTTTCTTTTTTTCTTTTTTGGTAATATGGGACGATTCACTAATTAGAGAATCCAAAATGTTGGTAGTCTCAACTTCGTTCGATTGTGATTTCTTCTTCTTTTTTTTCTTAGGAACTTCAACACCATTTTCTTGGATTGTTGTGTTGGGGAATAAAGACTCATTTAAAATGTCTATACTTTCTTCGATTTCCGTTTTTTCTTTCTTTATTGCATGTAACGGGATTTCATTGGAATCTTTCTTTTTCTTCTTCGTCTTCTTTTCCGTTTTTGTTTCTTCACTGGAGAATAAATCAGGTAGAATTGATTCAACCTCACGCAAACATTGCTTGGAAACATCGTCTACTTCATTCTTCTTTTCTTTCTTGTGTTTCTTCTTTTCTTTAGCTGTCTTTGTTTCATCTAGTATCGACGGTTCTGATTTGTGCTCGTTTAATAGCTTAAAGATGTCTAAATCTGGATCCTCTGGAGCAGAAGATTTCCGTTTAGCCTTTTTCTTATTCTTTTTAGCGGTTTCGACAGTCCTAGCCAAAATAGATTGATTTATCTTCAACTGATCCTTAAACTTCTTCCCGAATAAAGGATGCGTTTCGTTCAAGTTATCCGGAAATTCAGTTGCCGAAGTCTTGACTGGTTCTAAGTTGACCTTTTCCTTCTTTCCTTTGAATTCTTCGTCAATAGTGATGACCCCGTTTGGCTGAATTGACATCATTCCGAAAGATTTCTTCTTCGAACTGATCACATTTACTTCAGGTAATTTCATCTTATTCACCGTAAGCAAATAAGATTTCTTATTGCATTCAATCCTCGTTGGTTTATTGAAGTTGATGAACAGATTTTCGAGCAATTCAGGTTTGAATTTCTTTGAAACCTGCACCAGGAATACTTCATTAGAATTCTTAAGCTCTTTGTCTAGCCTAACAGTCTTATCGGAAAATTCTTTGCATTTGTTCTCTGACAAATAAGTTTCTAGCTGGTGATCCGAGTTTTTGCTGGATTTTTTCGGCGTTGCTATAACGACACTCTCCATTAAATCAACGTTAGACTCTTCAAATTTCTTCAGTTTTGGCGTGGGTGTTTTCGAACTGGATTGTGTAGCTTTTTTATATTTATCTTCATCACTGCTTCCGTTCGAGTCAGAACTTGAGTCGGGTTTCTTCGTAATTTCTTCTTCAGAACTGGAATCCTTTGTCTGATTCTTTATTAAGTTTTTCAGATTAACTTTAGATTTATTTCTTTCTTTTTCACTACTGGAAGCTGATTCAGAGTTCAACCTTGATTTCTTCATTTTTGATTGTTTCTCAATCATACTATTCTTCTTCTGCCTGTTTCTATTTGTTTCTTCATCACTACTTGAATCTGAATCGGATGAATTTGATCTTGATTTGTTTATCTTTGCTGGTTTCTCAATTAGGCTGTTTTTCAATTGTTTCCTCGGACTGGGAGTGGTTTGTCTTTGATTTAATTTCTGTTTTTTGATTGACATTTGTAGACTGGCTTTCGATTTATTTCTTTCTTCTTCACTACTGGAAGCAGATTCAGAGTCCAATCCTGAGTTTTTCATTTTTGATGGTTTCTCAGTCATGCTATTCTTCTTCAACCTTTTTTTGTTTGTTTCTTCATCACTGCTTGAATCCGATTCATCAGAGTCTGATCTGGACTTCTTTATCTTAGACGGTTGCTCACTCAAGCTGTTCTTCAATTGTTTCTTTGGACTAGGAGTGGTTCGTTTTTGGTCCAATTTCTGTCCTTTTTTATTCGTTTCTTCATCACTACTGGTATCCGATTCATCAGAATCTGATCTGGACTTGTTTATCTTAGATGATTGCTCGCTCAAGCTGTTCTTCAATTGTTTCTTTGGACTAGGAGTGGTTCGTTTTTGGTCCAATTTCTGTAAGTTTTTATTCGTTTCTTCGTCACTACTGAAATCCGATTCATCAGAGTCTGATCTGGATTTCTTTTTCTTAGATGGTTGCTCACTCACGCTGTTCTTCAATTGTTTCTTTGGACTAGGAGTGGTTCGTTTTTGATCCAATTTCTGTAAGTCTTTATTCGTTTCTTCGTCACTACTGGAATCCGATTCATCAGAGTCTGATCTGAATTTCTTTTTCTTAGATGGTTGCTCACTCACGCTGTTCTTCAATTGTTTCTTTGGACTAGGAGTGGTTCGTTTTTGGTCCAATTCCTGTAAGTTTTTATTCGTTTCTTCGTCACTACTGGAATCCGATTCATCAGAGTCTGATCTGGATTTCTTTTTCTTAGATGGTTGCTCACTCACGCTGTTCTTCAATTGTTTCTTTGGACTAGGAGTGGTTCGTTTTTGGTCCAATTCCTGTAAGTTTTTATTCGTTTCTTCGTCACTACTGGAATCCGATTCATCAGAGTCTGATCTGGATTTCTTTTTCTTAGATGGTTGCTCACTCACGCTGTTCTTCAATTGTTTCTTTGGACTAGGAGTGGTTTGTCTTTGGTTCAATCTCAGTCCTTTTTTCTTCATTTCTTCATCACTAGTGGTATCCGATTCATCAGAGTCTGATTTGGACGTCTTGATCTTAGATCGTTCCTCCGTCAAGCTCAAACTATTCTTCAATTGTTTCTTCGGACTGGGAGTAGTTTGTTTTTGGTCCAGTTTCTGTCCTTTTTTATTTGTTTCTTCATTACTACTGGAATCCGATTCATCAGAGTCGGATTTGGATTTTTTCTTCAAGTTGCTCTTCAACTGTTTATTTGGACTTGCCTGCGTTTGGTTAGTAGATTTTTGTCCTTTTTTATTCATCTCTTCATCACTGCTGTCATCTGATTCATCAGAGTCTGATCTGGATTTTCTGTTGAAATTAATCTTCACTGGTTTCTTCAGACTAAGACTTGCTTGCTTCTGGTTAGATTTTTGTGCCTTTTTAGTCACCTCTTCATCACTGCTGTCATCTGATTCATCAGAGTCTGATCTGGATTTTCTGTTGAAATTAATCTTCACTGGTTTCTTCAATTCATCAGAGTCTGATTTTGCTTTTTTGTTAAAATCAATCTTCACTGGTTTCTTGAGACTAAGATTTGCTTGTTTCTGGTTTAATTTTTCACCTGATTTAGTCGTCTCTTCATCACTGCTGGTATCCGATTCATCAGAGTCTGATCTGGATTTCTTAACAATCATTTCACTTTTGTTAACTTCCTTTCCTTTTCTTTTAGTTTCTTCATCACTACTGGAATTTCTGCCTCTAGAATTCTTTGTTGATGTCTTCTGACTTGTGGGCGATTGTTTTTTCTTCTTATCTTTACCGAATAAATCTTTTTTCACTTGCGTCTTCTTATTGGTTTCTTCATCACTGCTAGAGCCCAAATCAGTCTTCGATTTCAAGGAGGATTGTTTATTCTGTGTTTGTAAATCTTCTTCGGAACTTGAGTCAGATTGGGATTTCTTAATCTTCATGTTCTTCTGACTCACTGCATCGCTGCTAGCTTCTTTCTTCGAAGGGGACGATACCCTTTGCGTACTTGTATCAACTTTATTATCAGAATCGTACTTTGATCTTTGCGCACATGGTATTTCTTCATCGGAACTCGATATAGACTTAGATTTCTTACTATTTTTGCTACTTATTAACGATGTTAACTTCTTCGGACTTGGAGTCACACTGCGTTGAATCCGTTTTTCTGTTACATCCACTTCAGAATTTGATGCACCGTCATCAGCTGATGAAATTTTTTCTTTTTTCAATTGTTTAATCTTCTTATTATCGAATCCTTCATCGCTTGGTTCTGATTTCGTTGAATTTTTCTCAACCTTGATTTTTTTCTTCTTGCTCTTTGGTTCTTCGTCACCAGTTTGCGGCAAGCTTACATTGTTAGGTTTTGTCTTAGATTTATTCACGTTAGAATGGTCAGATTGCGAAACAGACCTTTTTCTTATTGGCAATTCTTCATTAAAACTTAAGGTAGTCTTCTTATGTTTATCGCTCCGTAATTCGGACATACTTGTATGTTTAGTTATCTTCTTTTTAGTATAAAATTCATCATCGCTTGATTCCGTAGATTTTGGCTCTTCTTTTATTTTTTGCGTTCGCTGCAGTGCTTTTACGATCGTATCAGAGTCGTCCAACATCTCCTTTAAGTAGTCTTTGCTAGAGTTTACACTCGCTTGTTGGCTATTCTTCTGGTTAATCATAATAGCCCATGGGCTGTTCGAAGTCTTCTTTGGACTCGCTGAAGTTGTACTTGGTTTTGGTTTGTTGGCGCCAAACTTTTGGTCGGACTCCGAGTCCCGTTCCTCGGAACTAGACATCTTAACGTGTTCTACAATATTATACCATTAAAATCGACATACACATAAAAGATAAAATTGTTACATTTATCTTAAGCTATTGGAGAAAGTACAAGACGCACATATAGGTTATGTAAGATCAACAACCGCAAACCATGCGGATATCCTACGAAAAAAACCCTAATAAATCCTAATTTTTCTAATTTCTTTTTGATTGTTTAGGTTTGTGACCATGATTTTTTATAAATTTGATTTTATTGAAAATACTCTTGACTCTTGATATATATTTGCTCAATTTTATTAATAATATAAAGACTAAAAACATTTTATTTGAACCAAATTTACAAATAAACATGAAAATAATGTAAGCATGATCTTTCGTTTATAGTTTCGCTTCCGTCCGCAAGATGTCCTGAGTGGACAACGTTCTGCAAGTTGCTATTTTATCCATTAGAAATACAAATTTTTACATAAATTACAGTATGTAATTTATCAATTTAATGAATTGTTACTTCTATACTTTAGTTTTAATATTTATATAGATTATAATCCTAACAATTATGCTAATTCGGTAATAAACCAGCTATTACACCGTAGATGTCGCTGCTAGACCAACAAACACTATTAAAGTTCTAAAATAAAAATTTAAAATTAGAATTTGGAAACAGTTTAAGCATTCTGATTCTTTTCGCCACGTTTTTGCACGGTTTCGCATACGCCCAAATTTTCACCTATGGAAAACGCGCGTGGTATTTGCGCAGTTTGTTGTGGCAATATGGCGGGCTTAACCGGGTTGTCTGAGTCGGTAAGTAGAAATTTGGATTTTCCCGGTAATTGTGAGCATGTTGGACGCATTTGTGACGTTTAAGCCCTGTGTGGGAGTTCTTGGATATATATCGTTAGTTGGCATGTAGTGCATCATTACTAAAAGTGACCACATGACCCATATATTGAAAACGAAAGTGATAACACAGTGGCTCGGCCCACTATTGGTTGGTTACGATCACACCATGCCGGCGTTTGTTTATTTGGCCGGCTATTTGACCTTGGGATAGTGCGTATCAGATAGTGCATACCTGCCTGCTGAGATACACGCGATTTTCTTTTTTGCGCATCTACGTAGTATGTACGATTTTAGTGTTTGCTAATTCGTTACGTTGGTTGGACATTTACAAGTTTGGATCGCAAGATTGTTTATCTGTATTTGCCAAAACTGCGCTGTACTTTCCGATTAAAAATTGAATTTGACAACACGTGTCAATGTCATATTATGTTATAGCGATTTTGGATAAATTGGGAGTTTACGTTTTCGACTAATTTTAAGTGGTGCTCTCAATTGTTATAAACGTACTTCCGGGTACGACGTCCAAAAATTAAGGGGAATCATGTCTGATCTTTTTATATGTTGCGGGAAATCCATTGACCTCCGAACCTAGAAATAGTGGGCCGTTTTGATATTTTGCCAGAATGTAATATGTTCGACTTTTTGGAGAAAACCGTTTTCAAAATAGCACATGGCTTCCAACAAAGTTCTCGGTATTTCAGGTGCTTCTAATTCTAAAATGATCCTTACCAGTCCAGAAAAAACTATTTCTCGCTTTTTTTGTTGTCTGTTTAGTTCTTTTAATTCAAAACATTTAAGCACTTGACTTTTATGTAGTAGGTACCTATGTACATACTTTTATTTTGATTATTTCTAATATCTTATCGTACTCCTACAATTTCACCTTGTTTTGGAAATATCGATGGATTATCGATTGCAAATATGGTAATCGCTTATAAATAAAAGAATATTGTAATTTAAACCATTCTTTAATTCATAGTTTTAAAAGTGAATGTCCATTTTTATGAATATTTATTTCATACTGAATATTTTGATGTAAATACACTAACCGGCAAAATAAACGCAAAAAATCCTTAAATGCAGGGTTTCGCAAATTTCAGTGTTGGGTATATGTTTTAACATTTTAATTTTTTTACTGGATTGCATATTTATTATTTTTAATGTTTATTTACAAAAAAACTCATTGAAATCGAATACTTTTGGAGAAACGCAACAGTCTTTTCTTTTACCAGTCAATACATATATGTATATATTTTTTTCTTTTTTGATAAAAATAGTAAGTTCTTAGAAGGACATTTTGAACCTCTAATACTGAACGTAGATATTGAATATTTTGTGCTTCCGGTTTATGGATCGGTTATTTCTTCCTTTTTTTATCATTTCGGTGATTGTAAGGCATATTTTTGGTTGAGATTATAGCAATATTAATTTAATTCCGATAATATCCGTATCGGTAGGCAACTTTATTTACTGTGATCCAAGCTTCGGTTGCATACCTACTGAACATGCTGCGCGTACGTTCAAATCTTTGTTCGTCCACTTTTTAGCGATGAATCGTTTGCAGCAATCGTGAAATCTACTATACTCATGTATTCCTAAAACCACTGAATAGTTGCTTTTCAAATTTCAATTTCCTGCATATTATGCATTTGTTATTATCATTTGCGAATTAACCACAGATTATCCTAAAAGCCAACTCATAGGTTAGGTGTTGGATATTTTAATAATACTTCTGCTGTGATCAATATTACCGTCTAATAAATAGCATTGATATAATTTTACTAGTGATGGGCGCATTCGGATTACATAATCGATTCTTGAAATAATCGAGATAACTCGATTATCATTTGCAATAATTGATTTTGAATAATAGATTTTTACCATCTGTTTTACAACCCCTCCTCCGTCATTAAGTTCGCCGTCCATATACCTAATCCCAAACATTAGTTTTGCACCATGCGTCAGTAACTTCGCCGCCCTATAAACCCAATAAATCGAGCACCAAATCAAACGATTATGCGAAGTTCTCTCTTAACAGTTCTACCAACGATTTGTTTTCGCCGGTTGGCAGCACTGACTGTCACGCTGTTCGAAAATACATAACCAAAATGTTTCGTAACGGCGCGGCACGATCGATGATGGAGACAAGCAAAAGTTTCAAAAGTGCATGTATTCTTATTAAATTAACAAATCCAAATATACGCTGTCTGTAGAAGCGGTAAATGTGCACACGATTTTGCGATAAGACTGAATTAGTTTCTTCGAGTTTGTTCTACGTGTATTCAATACTGACTATTCTAAATGCTGCTCATCAACATAACAGGTAGGATATTCAATTCAATTTATAATCTGTTTTCGGGTTATGATGTCTATTTACTTATACATTTTTCATTGTTTTTGGCGTGAAAACGCTACAGGCTATAACGCGTTTTCGTACAACGCGTAACATTAAACCGCGTTGTTACTGTCTACTGTAATTGATCTGAAATTTGGTATACAAGCTTATTTATCTCTTAAAAATTAAGGAAAAGTTCGTGAATGGGCAAAATCGGATCACTTTGTTTAAACATATTTTACTGTGGGGGTTGTTTTAACTTCAGCACGACTGAAGATAATTCTCTTACTAGTTTACGTTTGGTTTGTTATTCATTCCCCGTGTTGCTAACTTCGTATCGATGATTGTCGAACATTGTAATTTGAACATTGACGGTAAGGGTTGCAAAAAGTAAAAACTTTTTGAGAATTATGCATTCAGTCGACAATATTGCGACCAAATATTAACGAATAGACTAACAATCTCGGCTCCAAAGCCATAGCCGCGAGTGATTTTTAGGCTAATGATAGATGTATTCACAGATTAACCAGATGTATTTCTGCAGATAATTTTGACAATTTGATATTATTATAGCTCGCGTTGCTAGGCAACGCCTTGTTTTGAATTGGTGCGCTTTCACATCATTCTCTGGCTTTGTGACAAAATCTGGAAGAGGCCTATCTCCAACTGTCGACACGATTGAAGCGAATGGGAAACTGAGCAATTTGCAGACAATTGTCCTACTGTCTACTGAAGTAAATAGAATTGCTTAACACATACAAAGCAACACCTTTTCCTGGTTCTATGTTGATGAAGTACATGGGCCCAAGACGCCTACTTCCATAGGACATAATAGTTTGTAATTTCTTAATCTTGACTAAGCAGTCTGATGGCGCAACATGTCCAGACAACCACCCACATGAATTTTGCGTGACCCGCCACGCTTACTGACAAATTTCTAAATTAACAGTTGCCTTTATCGATGTCAGCATACCAGCAAGATGCAAATCGATTAAGCTTGCTTTTACCAACCGAGCAACCATACTGGGTCAGCGTAAACCACAGAGAGGTGTATTCTCATGGCCGACTTAGAAATGTCAAGTAACAAACGAAGTTGGCATAGGCCTGCTAGGTATAGCAGAATTATAGCGTCGTGAGTCATGCACTAGCATTAGGTTCTCTGTTCGAACATTTTAGCAACAATATGGGCGGTTTGCGCTCTCGTGCGTCACGGATTTGAAATAATTGCCGAAGATCCGCGGATACCGGTACCTGTATGCGTTTCCTACAGACGTGGAGTGAGTCATACGCGTTCTGTTGCAAATGCAACCAGAACGCGGCGAAGACGGTAATTGGAAGGGTAGCCGTGAATATAACAGCGAGACGGCTATCGCAAGGCTGCCAACTTGCGACGAATAAAAATCGTTTCATTAAGGAGCCGGGCTTGATTGCGATAGAAAGGAAATTGTGTTCAATGACCTTTGGATTTCAAGAAAAACGCAACACCGCGCTCACCGGGATCGTTAGGTGATATAAAGTGAAAAGGATTGTTTGACTTAAAACTCATTGCGTGTAACAATTAATTAAAAAAAAAATCATTTAGTTCCAGTAGTAACATATTAAAATGTTTAGAATCATAGGTATGTAATAAGAAAATAACTAATTAATAAAAAAAAAACATTTAGAAATGTTGCCTTCATTCCTCGAATCTCACCCAATGGGCAAAACTAAAAATATATCATTGTAGCGGCCAAACGTGTAGAATTGCGGTATGATTGGTCTGTATGAAATTCCCGCATGTTTACGTGTCAAGTATGTCTGCTTTTGACATTTCAAACAAACATAACATCAACATTGCTAATTGCGCTACTGCTGGGCGGTTTGAAATCCCCGCGTTTTTACGTATCAAGTTTGATAGTTTAAACAAATCTGGGTAGGCAATCCGTTACGCCAAGTCGGCGAAATTGTCCGATGGTTGTCTCGTGTGTCCCGAATTTGACAAGAGATCCGTTTGACAATGGCCGCGCGTGACGTCATAGATTGGAAGTTGGGATTGAGCAATCAATCCTTGTAAGATTCTAATATCCTTGCCACAAACGGGCATTTCTAATGTCATCTGACCGGTTGACGTAAAATCGCAGTGACATACTTCCATCAATTATACAAAAAGAACCATTTTTTCAAGTAGGTTCTGGAATTCTTTTGATTGTAAATTTTGTCTGCTACAGTGTGGTATTTTAATTTTTGCGGTTATGTAAGTGAGATATGAGTGAGATTCAAGGATTGACGACTTAATGTCTGACAGGAAGAATTTTTGTTTTTCGTTAATTAAAAATCTTCCTATTAACTATGATTCTAAACATTTTAATATGTTAGTTACTATGGGAACCATAACCTATCGATTGGTATCAGTTTCATGCGTTTGACTGTATTTGAATTTCCGAATCAAAATCTAGAATGATTGGGACTATTTGTTGTTAAATTAGCGTAAATAAGTGTACATAACGTGAAGACAAAATCGGGGAAACAGAAAAAAGCTAAGATTCTATCTGTCTGCTTATGTTAGTGAAATAATTTTGAACTTCCCCTTTAAAACTTAAATGGAAGTGGATATATTGCAAATATATTACAAACGAACAAATTGAAATTTAGCTGATATTGTCAATTTTAATTGATGATTTTTACAAATCCATTATATTGACTTGAATGGCCATATTTGGAATCTTATAAAAGAATACTGAAAGCTTTATTATTATTTGCGAACACTTACTAATAAATGCAATAATTATTTGTATTTATTCCGTAATAGATACGGTCAAAGTTGACATTTACGACTAAAACGTGAAAATAACCAAGGTCTGTGCTTGAATGTGCTTGCCAAGTTAAACATTAATTTATCGACAGACCCGAGATTTTAGGAGTACCGGTTTATACTAGACAATTTAGGGTGTAACAAAAAAAACGTTTTTTTTCGAAATTCATAATTTCAAGTTGATTAAAAATGTCCCTGCGGACCCTCATATACCACAAAAAATATTGGCCCAATTGAATAATATTTAAGTCTCCCGCAGGAGGCCTAAAGTTTATGATTTTCTTTATAAATACGAATTTTTTCATATTCTTTTAAATGAAATATTTGGTGGTTTTTCTTTTTCAAAGCCCACATGTCCGCACATAATAAAAAATTTAATATCAAGTAAACTTTTATTAACATTTAAGCACATAAATTATACGAAAATGGTAATTTTTTTAAGAGTTGTATCGAATCTAAATAAGCTGCAAGCGATATAAATGTTGCATTAGAGTAATATATTTTTTATACGGTAATTTCACACCTTATTGTTAAACTTTTTGTATTTGAGCAAGAAAACTCACGTAATATTTCATTGAAAAAAAAAAAAATCTAGGTCTTCAAGTAAATTATAAACTTTAGGCGTTCTGCGGGAGACCTAAATAGTTTTTAATTACGCGATTTTTTTTTGTAATATATCCGTTTTCCATAGGGACAACTTCTAATCAACTTTAAATCAAATTTGAATTAAAAAAAAAACCTGTGTTTCGATACACTTTACTAAACATTAGAGATTGAAGCAATATCAACAGTTTTAACACAACAGAAAACCGATTAGTTGTGTACGAAATTTATTCCACACTAATTTGATGGATGGTAAACTGAGAATCCAGGACGAACAGAGTGATAATGGTACCATTAGATTGGTTGTGAATGACATCATACGATAACGCATACTCTTTGAAAAACATCAAAAAGGTAAAAAAAACATCATTTATATTGGAGGATTTTATTGTCAAATCTAATACATAATACAACATAATCTCTATTTATTTACTGTCTCTCCGGCTCATTCGTGTTGATATAATCCCTATCGTTGATTATATTTACTATGTGTCATAATTACAGAAAGCAAAAGGTGGCAGTGGTCCGCCATATTTAAAGTAATCTTTAAATCACTTTATCTGTGTACCTTTTTAACCTCTCTCTCTCTCTATAGTGTGCTGCATCACTTTAGAACTAATAGCACTTCAGACTTACATAAAAACAAACGGTAATTGTTAATTAATTAAGACCAAAGCTAAACACACCTGCGGCGGCCATGAAAACTGTTTACAGAAATCGCTACCTGCCAATATTATCTTATTTACACAACAGTTTGCATAATGGCAACTATAGTAGGTTCAATGACATCCACTCCTCAGTTCGCAAACAACAGAATAGCTAACCTCCTTCATGACAAAATATTGTCCTTGGCCAGTGCATTTCTAGTCGTGATATTTACATCACTCCACACTCTTCCCATTATATACTGATTAAAATGATAGTAAACTATAATAGAAACACACAAAAAAACATTCCGGAAAACTTTAAGACTGCTGGTAGTTGGATTGCAGGAAGAAATGGCTTTGTTAAATGTCCCAAGTCGTCATTTACCTGGCCGTAAGTGTAGAGTCGTGCGAAAAAAGTCGCTATTAACTTTAATTGACGTTAATTGCACCATTTAAAATTGCTGCGTTGCGCCAATCACCGTAAATATTAGATAACCGGAATATTACGCGCTACAAAGATCTATAGGTGTATAGTGCACTCCGCAGTAAACAAGATCATTTCGTAATGTGAACTTGGACCGTATCACAATAAATTTTATTTAACTTCGAAACGACGTACGTTTCGCACAGTTCAAAATACCCGAGTATTTCTTGTAGTTGGTTACTGCACTGCAACAAAGCCAAAATTGTCACAATTGGTATGAACAAACATATACTAAAAGTAAGAATAATGATTTACTGGTAGTGAAATTGATTGCTATTGCTGTTTTGACGGCGATGGCATGCCCTAATTATTGCGCACGTATGTATGTAGTAAGTTTTATTTATTGCACAATCAGTTCGGTCGTAAATGAGGCCATTTTTAGGTTTTATGCGCAGTAAATAATCACCTAAGCACCTCGGCATAGCACTAGAAATTGTTCTTCGTTGCCCAAATGGTTTGTTTGCTGTAACTCTTTAATTTTGAATTTATTATCTATTCGATAGTCAAACGCCTTGTTGTACAGTGTGTTTGGTGTAACGGGATGAAGTTATACATACCGTATGTCATGTTCAGTCATGTTGCATGCAACCATGGTTGCATACATTAGAGGGCATGGTTGTTTGTATAACAGCCAGCACAACAAGATAAGCAAAATCGTAGGTTGGTAATACCTACAGCAGGAGTCAAAACCAGTCAAAACAATTGGGGATTCTTGTATGCATATGCAATCTTTGGTTCTAGTAATCATATCGGGCACATTTAGAATTACCCAATCGTGGAATTTTGACCTTGAAAAGTGACATACAGCACCTCTGCCCAAGAAAATAAATGTTCCTAATAAGACTGGCGACATTGCGTCAAATCCGCATCAAATTCCCTGTTTCAAACAACCTGATTGTTCATTTTTTGAAGTATTAGTCAAACATGTTACATGTTAGGTAATGTTTCCATTTCTTATTCTTTAAAAACCTCCATGTTAAAAACCGAGAATTTCGTGCGGATATGACGCAATGTCACCAGTTTTGTTCTTCGCAAAATGTCGCCAGTTTTGTTAGGAACATTTATTTTATTATGCACCAACCAGGGTTATTATAAAAAACGTTTTTTTATTTAAAAAAACAAACATAGTTTTGTTATAAAATAATGCTTTTAACGAAACAATGTTTTTAAACACTTCGCAAAAGACATGTTTTAAATCACCCAAAAAAAAAGTTTTAAATAAAGACTCACACTTGTTTTAAACATTACTAATCGATTAAGTATGCTTTTTTCATGACACCAATCGACATTTAATAAACGTCAGACATCGTACTTATCAACTATTGTTGTTAACAGTAATAGTGATTATAGAAATATAGTATTTCACTACAGAATTAGCCCCTATATGTCAAAAAGTGAAATTAACACAACTAGAAATATGAAGTCAGTTTAGCAGCTCTTGATGTTGAATGTGTGCTCTTTTTTGCAATCAATTGCATATAATATGACCAAGCAATAAACTATCTGGGATTTATTTACATAATGCATTATTCATATAATGACAGCATGAATGCTATACCATTGTATTCTTATAATGCATTTTGACGATATGAATTTATGAATATTTCTCAGGACTGTTAATATGGAATCAGGTTAGAATAAAAATTCGTCCATTTTATTCTATGGAAATCGGGTTGTCAATAGTAAACATCGATTTTGATAATTACCTATTATATAACTCGTCATGTTTTCGAGTGCAAAAAAGTGTCGAAACGTTGGCCATTTTTTCGATATTGATTAGAATTTGTTCTCATATTCACTAATAAAATTATCGCTTATCTGGCTAAATAGTCAGTTTCTATGGATTTAAAATGATGCAACATCTTTTGACTATTTTACTCTACAAGCATATCTAATAGTACCGAATTAAATTTTGTTTTACATATGATATTTACTGAAAAAACTTTTCTGACATAAAGGCATTTGTGGCAAAAAACGAAACAAGCTGTTTCTTTTTTCTGTCCACACAAGGTTTGCACAAACCTTGTTTGTTTTGCCATTCCCGACATGTAATTAACACGCATATATATATGTAAATACTCTCCATTTTCGGAAATTCACCTCGGGGAACTGCATTTGCGCGGCAGCATAGTTACCAACAAAACAAAACACTTTCTTTCCACGTGCGCTTAGATGTTTGTTGTCGCCCCTGTGTTATTATTAATAACCGCAAGGTCGCCAAGTGAAAATACAATTATTACTCCGGTGTATATTTCAAAATCTCGCGAAAATAGAGTGTTTTACGGCTTGCCCGAGATCTTACTTCCCGTCACGTTGTCGCGGGATTCAAGGCGAAATAAATACCTAAAATAAATGTTATAAATGTGCGGCGTCGTCTCTTAACAATGCGTCCATGGCCATGAGTTCAAGCTTCACGTATATTTATGTGGTGGTGTACGTGCAGTAGAATTACAGGAAATGAATGCGATATTATAATAGAATTAAATTTCTTCTATAAGTTATACTAATTAAAAAGAAACAGTTTGTGATATGGTGTTAGCTGACGGACCTGAGAGCACAAGGAAGATGCACAAGGGGCCCAATGAAACTTTGGTGCTGTCAATTTTGCTTTTTTGTGTTCAAAACTGAATAACCATGAACATTGTTTCCCATTTCAATATTGTAAACGATTATCTTACGATCTTTGAACGACGCGGCAGCACTTGTTTCCGGATTGCTTCAAGGCAAGCCCCTTAATATGAACTAAAATAAAATTGTAGTAAGACTCTGTTCCGAACTTAGTAAAATCGACCAATGACTAAAAAGATCTGATGTGGCCGGGCACATGACTTTATCATACCATATATTAATAGTTTAGCTGCATGAGATTCTGTTTGATCGAGATCGGCCATGTCTGCATTAAAATAAAACTACTAGAACTAGACAGATATTTTGATTAGATTTACAGCATGTAACGTCAAAACATCATCATTTGACACTACCTACTGTCATTAGAATCACAATATCTGACAAATCGTGGCTATCTAGTTTTAATACTATAGTGTTTTAATGCAGTACGAGCGATCTCGATAACATAGAATTTGCTCATGCGGCTAAACTATTTATTGTACCAAAAAATGTCATAGTCATAAATTATTCAGAATTTCCTCTATATTAATTTATTATTTATTTCGACGAAATTCCAGATATAGCGGCTAAAAAATGCTTAGGGGACCCAATAGGACATATTATTTCCGCTAAAATCTAAAAATTCGCCATGATTTCTATACTTTGTCATACTACGTAGGGTTGTTGATTTTGATGATTAACATATTATATTGGGTTCTAGCATACTATATTTTCGGGTATTACCAGACGTGGTAGTAATACCATCTTTCTTGCATTTACTCGCGAAAACATAACAACATTGCCATCCGCACTTGAAATACACATTGACTTTGTGAACCAATATCGTTTCACATAGCGTACGTGCGCGCGTGTTTCTCCTCCTCATCGCATTGTCCATACATTTGCGTGTTGAATTGACGTTTCGCAACCGCTGACGTGACATTCTGAATACTGTCATAAGTTTCAAAATATCCTGGCTACCTACTATTAATGCAGACACGATTTCGATCAATTAGAATTTGCTCCTGCAGCTAAACTATTAATTTAACCAAAAAATTTTATAGACATAAATTATGCAAAATTTCCTCTACTTTAATTTATTATTTATCTATTTTGACGAAATTACAGAAATGGCGGCTCATTTGCAAAATTGTTGCAAAATGCTAAGAGTAAATACCCAGTTCCTTTGGACCCTTTTGAACCAAAAGCTTTTGAGCTCTAAGTTTAGTCATGAAACTTCTAAATATGAACTTTCGTCCCGATACCTTTAGTAGTTTCTCCAGAATCGTCTCCACAAAAAGCTGGTACACACACACATACACACACACACACACACATAAATACACACACACACACACAGACATTTCTTTGTGCCTTGGTCAAAAATGTTTAGGGGACCCAAAAAGACCTATTTCCGCTAAAATCTCGTTTTTTTTCCGGCGCGATTACAATACTTTATTATTATACTGCGTATGATAAAGTAAAAATGTGTATTTGTTTCAAGGTAACCGTACAATGTTTAAATAACCTAATCGCATATCATCTAATGGTTTACGTGCCACATGCTTGCGAATTACGTAACGCGCTTGTAATTAAATCAAATAAAAAAGTGCATAAATTTACTGTGCAAAACTCGGTTTGAAACACTTGGGTACTTCTAGCGTGAAGGTTTTATGAATAAATATAAATTATGGCTTTTTTACACTATTTTTACATAAGTGTGTGTTTGTTTCAAAATGACGACAGTGCGGAGAGACTGAAAGAATTGGTTTCTGTATATGTACATGTATAAGTAGGGTTGTCAGAGTACCTCTTTTGAAGAGAACGTGTACTCGTTTCTTGTTTTGATCTTTCTTTAGCATTCTTGTTATCGACGTGTTTTCTTTTCTTAGTTGGGAATATTTTGGCAATTTTCTGGAATGTAGGTGTTTAATCAATTTTTTTTCATTTGAAACAGGTGGATAATGTTAGAATTACAATATTATTTTTACTGAATATGTACCAATATGTGTACTATCATGGCCATATATTACGCCCCTTCTTTTGACGTTGATTTGAAAAAAGTCTGATGCTGTCCTTGATTAATATGCTACAACTCATAAAAATTAGAAAGCTGTATCTGTGGGCGTTTTCCCGGTTTTTCCAAATTAAGAAGCGTCGCTGTCGATCCCTTCACCCGCCCGCCCCAAAGACCAAAGAGCGCCGCGTCAATTGCAGCAATCATGAGATGCTTCAAGTCGATCTTTTGTAGGGATAATGCAAGATAAACAATGATTATGTCGTTCGACACAGTTTGTCACTGCTGTATAGTATGATAAAGTCATATTCCTGGCTCCATCGGATTTTTTAAAGTTTTATTATGTGCAATGGTGTCAAATAAGTACCTTGCATAAAGAAATTACGTAAAAAAATCAATACATGTACAAATTTTGTGGAACCATGGATTGGATACCTGTTCAGGAACGGGGATTTTGTCTATGGAACGTGTATATGTATTTGTTTTCTATAGATTTTCCTTCATGAGAACACTTAAACGTGAACTCCTCAATCAATCTTTGCATTATGAAGATACGTTTTAATCTTAATTAATTAATTAATTTCATTTTCTTGAAGGGTAGTATTTTAAATCACGCTCGCCTACGGCTCGCGTATAAACTTCATGCTCGCGATTTATAACCTTAGTTATGTGCTCTACAAATAATATACTACTATGTACTAATATACTGTCAAAATGTAGGTAATAATAAAGGTGGTTTTGGCTACTTTTGTGAAGTTATAGCAGTTTAACCCAATACCCTACAAACTTCAAAAGGGACTCGATGTAAACTTCTATAGTTGTACTTTTACCCGATATGCTGAGTTTGTTTAGGGCCTAAGTTTCAGCCGTTTTAGTTCGTTAGAAATTCTAGTAGGTACTACAGATACTCACACGTCAAAAGTGTCCATGTTTTTTAGAGATCGAACTTTCTCCTGTGAATAGTTTCTCTATCATATCATAACCACTCCTCAATTATGATATAGTTCTAGTGGCAGTACACTGTCTGTGTCATACTGTTCTATCATTCTGCTTAATTTTAAACGATTGAAGTGGTTATTGATAATTAAACAAAACGCAGCACATATCTCAAAATAACTTAAATTTATAATCCAGAGGAAGTAAATAATATATACATTTTGGTTTTGACGAACGAGATAA
This sequence comes from Melinopterus prodromus, assembly GCA_964023965.1. Taxonomy (NCBI): domain Eukaryota; kingdom Metazoa; phylum Arthropoda; class Insecta; order Coleoptera; family Scarabaeidae; genus Melinopterus; species Melinopterus prodromus. Next base: position 9,588,654 of record OZ030392.1, on the reverse strand, counting down.
ATGCGTGACCACAGAGCATATTTTATAACCTCAACGAGTTAATTGCATTAATTAAAATTATCTCCATCTTCTTTCCACTTCCTGTACAGCGTAATAAATACACAAACATTTTAAGGAGTCCGTATTTCCTTTAGCAGTAGCAAATTTTAGACAGCTCCGAGGAAAGAAAATAATAAAAACTTAAAAATGAGTACAGCCATGTGCGTACGTATATTCCACACAATCCACACGTAAGATATACGCGCCAATAATAGACCTGACAGGTAATGTATTACAAAATTGCCTCTAGAAATACATATCCTAGGCCAGAAGTGGTGCTCCAAATACCTATCGGGCAGGTGGTGACTACAATCCCACCCAACCCGATGGCAGACTAGTTCTAACTCGTTCGTTGATACTGCGTTTAAAATATTCCAGAATGTAGAGTATATTATACACAGCCATATATCACGAATACCTATCAATCTGGACTCACTTGAACCCCATCACTTGAATTGAATCTAAAATTTAAAACTCAAACGTGCAACCTTGCTTGAATGATAATGCCAGGGAGATGATTGTGAATAGATATACTACAGCGAAATGAAAGTTCTAACAAGGTATCCGATATGAACTTGCCATGGTGTTGGTATACTCTCCACGAAGGTCGATGTCGCTGTTAATCGAGAACTATTTTGCCCACATATGTATATGTATATTTATGCATGCGTTCTCGAACAAAATAAAAATACGTTGAGTTATGCAAATGACATTATCTGCACTACTGCGTATAGCATGCGTAGTAATAATAATATGTAGATGAGCCTCGTGGATATATTATTACGTGTATTATGGAGAATTGGCCATACAATCTGAACTTAATTACATACACCCAGAGAAAGGGGATAAATTTCACCAGTTGCATTTGTGTACCAGAAGAATCTTTGGTTTCAAATGTTATTCTGTGATGCCTCGAACGACTTAAATATTTTTGTTTACCGAAGCTGTTTTTAAGCTACAGTTGGTAGCAGTGTTGCTAGAATACTAGATCGACTGCTCTGGTGCCTGAATTACCCTATCAAAAGATTAGATGAAAAGTTTATGAAGTTTGCACCAAAGTTTAGCAGTGTCTCAACCAGGGTTGTTATAAAAAACGTTTTTTTATTTAAATATTATTTAAATATCATTTAAAACAAATTGTTTTGACAATTTTTAAAAGAAAATAGTCTAAAACAAAATATTTATTTTAAAACATGTTTAAAACAATGTTTTCAAACAAAGTGTTTTAAACATAATCACCCTGGTCTCAACCATGTGTCAACACTTGACGAGGTGACAGCTGCAATCATGCTGCGATTAAATAACCATACTAGCTTGACAGTAATTTGTGTAGTTATGGACATAAATTCAATGGTTCCATAGCAACGGCACATCCTGCATTAAACAATACCAATCGCAAATACAAAAATCTGGTTCACCACATCTTTAATCTGTCGTCTTTATCTATTATAATTGATTAGTATATTTATTACTATACAATTGATTTCAATATCAGAATGGTTCTGCGAGTAATATCTTTTACAGATTTGCAAATAACGTGACAAATAATAGATAGAGTAATTTTCATGGAAAAGGACATTTCGTGACATTTATGCTTTGCTATTGGCAAGCTTCATCCAATACCGAAATACCAGAAATAATATGTCACCATAATTGTGACTAGTCACCGGTGTGTCATTTTTAAGAGATGCTTAGTTGGAATAGTTATTTATGTACCACCCGACGGTATAAACACCAAGTAATGCCCGTGGTACATACAAAATTGATGCCCTATAATGGTTTTGTTCCTCCGTTTGAATAATATTATAGTACATATATTATAATACAAGTTTTATAAGACAAAAATTGGCGCACAAGTTGTTTTGGGCACGACGAGCGTAGCGAGGAGTTCTACTTTGCGACATTAATGTTACAAAAAAATCCGAAAGTTGCAGTTGTCATTTACAATCTAGAGTATTTCTATCTTCAACAGTTGGTAGTTCTGGTAAAATTCACAAATACCATTGAAGCGAGCCAATAGCGATTGAGATATCACCCTTATTTGACACTAACTTATTTGACACTACGTAAATATCATCAATCTTTGAAAACTAAAAGTTACTATGTATAAGATTGTGATCCTGTGTTTTCATAACGATACCGAAAGCGGTTACCTTATGAGTTTATAACAAACGAAAAGTAGAAAAATATATTTTTTTTTGACGTAATCATTTGACATGCGTATCTACGGAGTTGAATAACAATACAACAATTCGGAGTTGAGTGACAATGTAGGCAATTAATTGTCAAATAGAACAACCTTAATCGCCAATACTTGACATTGACGATTTAATATTTACAATTTGAAAGTCAAATATTTGATGTATCTGACATATAAACCATGGCAAAACTTAATGCCCGCGCCGGGCGAGAATCCTTAATGCCCTCGCGGACATAAAGTCGCTGTTTTCGCCCGGTAAAATGTCACATTATGATCATGATCATGTAGGTCGTACGATATGAAGTACTGTTATGTAACCAGTAAGAAAATTATTTTACGTCCTACGTGATCATTTTAGTGACATTTTACATCTTAGATACCGGGGCAAAAACTGCTTCTTAACGCCCGCGCGGGCACTAAGGGTTGCCATGGTTATATGTCAAATATATCAAATATTTCTCATTCAAATTTGAAATTGTAAGTCAGCAATGTCAATTATTGACGATTAAAGTCATAAGTTAGACAATTAATTGTCTGAATTGTCAGTCCACTCCGACTTGTTTGTATTGTTATTCAACTCCGTAGATACGCATGTCATTTGATAACGTCAAAATATTTATTAATATTATTCAAACTGAGGAACAAAACCATTGTAGGACATAAAATTTTGTATGCACCTCGGGCATTACTTGATGTTTATACCCTCGGGCATAAACATTATTACCCTCAGGGCATAAACATCCGTGTAATGCCCTTGGTACATAAATAACTATTGGTAATTGTCTGTATTGTCACTCAACTCCGAATTGTTTGTATTGTTATTCAACTCCGTAGATACGCATGTCATTTGATAACGTCAAAATATTTATTAATATTATTCAAACGGAGGAACAAAACCATTGTAGGGCATACAATTTTGTATGCACCTCGGGCATTCCTTGGTGTTTATACCATCGGGCGACTTAAAAAGTTCTCGGGCCTATCGGCCCTCGAGCTTTTTAAACGGTCGCTCTCGGGGCATAAACATCCGTGTAATGCCCTTGATACATAAATAACTATTTTTATTTCTCTGGCACTGCTTAGAGTAGAACGTCAAAACTTCTAACGCAAAAAATCAGAAACATCAAAAACCGAACGCGGTACAAATGTGTTTAAATACATAAATAATGCATAATTGTTTTTGATTCTTGTCTTTTGTTAAGTTTAATTGACTTGTTAATAAGTTAATAACAATTTTGGTTTGCAAATTTGAAGGTATGCATACGTATTGAAATCCAAATATTTGGACCAAATATAAGAACCGACCTAGTAGACATGGTATATTTATCACATACTTATCTGAAACACAGCTGACATCATTATTTAAGATTTCCAATGGTTTGTTTACAATTTATTATAAAGGGTCGCTAAACGGTTATTTATTTACTTTTTAAACTACGGATTTATGGGTAATAAAGTCTCTCATCTCGTAACACAATGAAAATTAAACAGATAACACTTTCTTCACTTTCATTTCTTATTTTGTCACAACAATCGTCGCTGTATCTTATACATACATATAAATCATGTACATACATATTATATAGTTATAAATAATAAACCGCTGACGCTAATGGAACAAAACCAAAAATATTGACGCCAACCCGAAAAAAAGATATTAATATTACTGAAATGTATACGCATTTGGCTAGTCGATGTTTGCCCCGTGTATTGCACCAATTAAAACAAACTTTATCTCTGCATTTTTACCGACGATATAACTTAAATAGCCTTCGGTTAAGTTTAGCGTTATCTTCGTTTACTTATTAGCCTTATTACTGTCAATATCTTGTGTAATAAAATCATAATAATATGACTATTAGTTATTGTGGTAGGGCTGATTACATACTATCTATCAGTTTGTTGTTGTTAGTTTAGTTATTAGATTACAAACCGTTTCTTTCTTTATGATATACAATCAATTAGTCCACAGTGAAGTAAGCGATATAAGCCAATAAAGCCCATTTATCTACGTATAATTTATCACATTCTTATCGATTGTTACACCGATTGTTTATTTAAATTTTTTTATTATAATATAGTATGCGTATAAAAATTTGGAACACTTGGTTATCATTTGTTTGTTCGATAAGCACTGGCCAATGATGTCAGTGACTTGCGTATGTTTTGTTCCGATTAACATAAAAATATTTTCGTTCTGCTGATCAGTATTGGTAAGGAGCAATGTTTTTGGTTCGCATGATTATATTTTCTCTTATAAGGTTTGTGCCGAAGTGAAAGTTAATTAAAGAAAAATTAATTAACAGTAATTTTCATATGCTCTTTTGTCGTATAGAACGCGATTATGATAACCAGGTGTACATATTAGACACTATTTGATACCCTTCAAAAGGCAAAAAATGCAACCTGATAAAATTAGTTTAAACGTTCAAGCTTTAATTTTAACAGACTTACATAATTCTATAACGTAGAATTATTTATTGCGAGAGTATTATGCATTTTTACATTTTTAGGGATTGTTTTAAAACATGTGAAGTCTGTAATAGAATTTAATGTAAGCTGAAATGAAACACCAACCTTTGGAATTTTGACGTATGGGTATCTTGTTTATTTGATGCTATAAAAGAATGATAAAATTGAGTTTAAAACTTATGTGAAATCAGTAATAAAAATGCAATCTTACTAAGACACGTTGTTTACAGTATGTCCTCAGGTGGGCCTAACTAGATCTATAATGGTGCGACATTTTCAATTCTCGACAAAAAGCAGTATTTTATTTAACATTGTTGCTAAATTATCAGAAACCCCCGAAATTGGTAACTATGTAAGTAAAATAAAAATACCGAATCTTGCAACAGAAGAAAACAGTTTGCTTGTTTTTACGTTATACAAAACAGGCAAAATTACCAGCTTCATGTATAACTTGAAGTGACAAGTAGTTATACCTGCTCACACCAAAAGTTTGTATAATAAGATACTCAAAATAAGACTTCGAACAATTATTTAAAAAAGTTACTATACATACTATACAAAATCCAAACATTAATTAAAAATCTGATGTGGCCAGCACATGACTTTATCATACTATACACCAGTGTCGAACTGTATCAAACGCTGATGTTTTGACAATAGTGTTTATAGAATCAAAATATCTGTCAAATCCTGGCTAACTATATAGTTTTAATGCAGACACGCCTGATCTCGATCAAATAGAATTGGCTCATGCAGCTAAACTATTAATTTTACCAAAAAGAGTTAAATTATACAAAATTTCCTCATTTTTTAATTTATTATTTAGCTATTTTTACGGCATTCCTGAAACGACGGCTCAATTGCAAAATCGTTGAAAATTGCTAAGACTAAACGTCTAGTTCCTTTGGACCCTTTTGAACAAAAATCTTTCAGCTAGAGCTGAAATTTAGAAATTTGGCCAAGAAACGTCAATATGAAGTTTCGTCCCGATACCTGTAGTAGTTTCCCCAGAATCATCGCAACAAAAAACGGATACACACACACACACACAGACATTTTTGTACCTTGGTAAAAAATACATCTTTCTCAAATTGTGAGGTTCTTATCAGTAAAGACTGCGGTTATAATATCAATATTTACAATGATTTCAATATTTTGTTTCATTCGCGAATGGGTACTAAAATTTTAAACAAGCTGAAACCTATAGCCTTGGAAATCATTCTTTTAATCATTGAGAATGGCAATTGATAATTACTTCGATTACTTCAGATCTCTGAACAACAGGAAAATAATAGGACTTACTTCTGATGTCAATATAATATATGTGTGCCAGTTAGCGTATTAAGAAATCCAAAGAACATATTTGTGATGTAAAACCACTACGTTTTAATTTTCTATTCAAAATTTATTTGTATTTTTCTCTTCTTACATAAACAGTGAAAACTTGTAGGTTAAAGAACAAAAAATTATATCTTAAGTCGAAATTTAATTGGCAAAAAATGCGTCAGTCTCAAAAGGCACAAAAAATCGACCAGAAGTTAGTCAAAATGTGTTTTTTTTAATTCTTTTTGCGAGGCTTAACCCACTGACGTACAAATTTCAATTTGGTATCATCACAAACTTAAGTATTTTTTATCTCAAATTATGAAGTGCAGAAACGTTTATGAGGAATCGACAACGACGCTTTAGGCGGGGCACTGGCCCATCAAAAACATGAAAAAGCCTTTGAATTTCCATTTACATACCAAATATTTTTTTTGTGTTGGCATTATTACAATTAAATTGATCAAAGTTAATAATAAATATATAAACGATGTTAAAGTAAAAAATCTGATGCGGCCAGACACATGATTTTATCATACTATATATAAAATTAATAGTAAATGAGATTCTATTTGATAGAGATCGGTCGTATCTGCATTAAAATAAAACTAGTTAGCCAGGATTTGACAGATATTTTGATACAATAAAAAATGGTCGGTGTCCTTATTTTTGTTTTATTTTAGCAATCCCTACATGTTTCGTGTCCTACTGGGCACTTCTTCAAGCGCTATAGGAAATGAGATATAAATTACACAAATGACAAACAAATCAAACTCAAAAAACACAATTGTCAAAACTTGCATTTTGTTAGGCGTGGGTCATATGTGAGACTGCAGAACAGATATTTTTACATATTTTTTTGTTTGTTATTTTTAACAGTAGGTATTGTCAAAACGTCAGCGTTTGACACTACCTACTGTAATTACAATGAAAATATCTGTCAGTCAAATCCTGGCTAACTGGTTTTATATTAATGCAGACACGACCACCTAGAATTTCATGCAGCTAAACTATTAATTTTACCAAAAAAATTACAGAAATAAAATGTATAAAATTGTCTCTACTTCCAGTTGTACATCCACAAATGTACCCAACTTTCTGAGCTAGTTTTTCTAAATTTCTTCAAACATTTTATCGGAGGTTGGGGTTACACAATACTGTATTTAAATACTCCCATCATCAGTTAATGTGTTACATATGTATGTGTTTACTTCCTAGTTTTAAGCATACTCGATGTTATCCAGTTATATTTAAAAATATTACACAAATAGTAAATCGTCTGGATGGTAAACTGTGTTATCTAATCTAAATTTACTCTGTATCACTGGAGGCTTGTTTTCAAAGATCTCTATCTCTTCGCACATAAGCCATGACTTAACAGATAGATAGTCTAGAAAATATTTTCGATCTTCAATCTGTTTACTTAATATACTAAACATAACCGCTGCGGACAGCAATAATTTTCTGCATATTCGTCAATAAATATTTAAGCAAGCACGTTACATATACAGTGATACATAGGTCCTTGCGCATTTTTCGAGTTTATAATTAAAGTTACGCAAATAGTAAGTTGTAGTAAACGTTATCACGGGATTGTTCGTGGTAAACAAGTACGATAAGCACGAAGCCCGTTTTGTATTGTATTTTTCCTAAACGTGCGGTTGTTGGTTAAAATTCTATTTTCGGTACTGCGAACGGGAATTTAATGCGTTGTTAGCGATGTATTATTAAAACTTTACTTCCAACGCAATAAGTCTTATATAATCAATTATTATACTTTAAGCCTAGTTTAGACCGGAGCAACAGACGGCAACACCAACTGAGAACCAACATCGGACCAGATATATTACTGTTGTTGACAATTCAAATAAAAATAAGTAAGTAGCCCAATGTTGCTTAGGTGTAAATGAGGTAAATGTTTAAAGAAATATGCTCGAGAGTCTAGTTTATAGGTTTTATAGGTTATTTTTTCGACATCTTGGTATATAGTTATAAGCCAGACATTAAGCGATAAAGAGTGGCTAAGATGAAAAGAAAACCAGACAGGTAGAAATTTAATCATCCGTAAGTTTTTGATGTTTTGTAAGTGATTTAGAATATGTAGATCAACAACTTAACAATATCGCACATAACACATTTAATACTCATAAAACTTTGAATATGTTTATAGAATAATATACTTACTGCATACTAGCTAGTGTGGGGAAAATTGTACTCATGAGTTCTTAAGTTTGAGTACTGAGTAGATACTCAATACTAATTTTTTTTCGGTGAGTACTGAGTACCTACTCAATACTCAAGTTTAAAAATTTTGAGTACTGAGTAAATACTTACTACTTATTTTTTCGGTGAGTGTTGAGTATCTCAGTACTCGAAATTTTAAATATTGAGTATTGAGTTGATACGCAGTACTGCTCAATATGCGTCATAAAAAACACGCGCGTTATAGACTCTACAGAAAACGCCCCATAAACGCATTATAAAATACGCACGTTATGAAACAAGCACTTTAAAAACACGACAAAAATCACTAGCGAAAAAATCGTAAATACCAAAGCCTTTGAAAACACGCCCGTCACAAAACATCTCTTAAAGATAAAAAAAATTGTATCAACGAAATAGGCCGAAACAAAGTACGCAGTACACACAACGGTTTGATTAGATGTAGTACTCAGGAAAATACTCAAATCGTTTAGAGTATTTTATTCAACGAACGCATCTATACTCTGAGTATAATACTCAATTTTGTTTTGTTTTGAGTAGATGCGTACTCTGAGTGAATCTACTCAAATCGGTTTGAGTAGATGTAGTACTCTGAGTAAAATAATCAAATCGATTTGAGTAGATGCGTACTCTTGAGTAAATCTAGTCAACTCGGTTTGAGTAGATGTAGTACTTTGAGTAAAAGAGTGTGACTTTTACTCAGTTCTCTCGTACTCAATACTCAAATTTATGAAATCTACTCAAGTAGTACCCCACTCGCAGGGTTAGATACATAAAACATACATACAAAATTACCGGAACACCTAAATAATTCTCCAACGGTAATAAATTTAAAAAAATTGTTCAAACAAAAGTTTTTTGGCTTTAAACAAGCAGTCTTTTATTATAAGTGTTAATTCTACGATTAATTCTAAGAATCTTTTGTAAGGATAATTTTCTTTATCAAATACATTATTTTTTTAATTATACGCTATTAACCAAAAGTAGTCAGAATTACAGGACCATCTAAACAATTCTTCAGAAAAAAATTCAAAAATTTTTTTAAACAAAAGTTGTCTGCGTGTAAACTACTTCTCGTTTAAATATAGTTTAAATATACAGTGTTCATAGTTTGAATATCATGTGTTCATTTTAATATGGATATTTGCTAACCTTTCCATTTTCTAATAGAAATGTATATATATTTTCTTTAAATTCTAACATTAATTGTAAGAACTTTTTCCAGATTTTTTTTTAATGCATTATTTTTCAGGTATGAGCAATTAATCAAAACTCCTGAAATTAACAATATTTTCCCACATACATACTCATTTATTTTAACGTGGCAATGTGAACATTTCATTTAATTTTATTTAATTGTATTGTTATTTTCTCTTGGATGTTTTATTTTTTACCCATTTGGTTCAAGTAAAAGGTTATGGTTTTTGATTAATTGGTTGAAACTAAAAAATAATGCATTCTATAAAAAAATATTTCTCACATAAGATTGATAGAATTAAACTGTATTTATTATGCATTAAAAATATAAAATATACAAGGCAAATTGCAAATTTCCATAACAAAATAAACAGCCTTTATATTAAAAATATATTTGAACGAGAGGCTGTTTAAAGCCAAAAAACTTTTTTGGAATTTTGGAATTTATCATCAAGGTGTTTTGGTAATTTTGACTATTATTGGCTAATAACTTATAATTAAAAAAGCACGCTTTTTTTAAATGTGTTCCTCTAAAAAGTTCTTACAATTTTTTATAATATATAGGGTGTTCTATTTAGAAAAGGAAAGGTGGTCACATTTCTATAATAAAATGAAATAATATTTAAACGATAGCTTGTTTAAAGCCAAAACACTTTTATAGGTTAATAATCTGGTGACAAACAGGCGGGATGTAAATTTTAAATAAATTAAAAATTACAGCCACAACCTGGATTTGAACCTGGGACCTTTGCGTTTCTAGCACAATGCTCTTCCATCTGAGCTACTGAGCTATAGTACAGATAGTACAAATATAGTACCAAATTGGAAATCTGAAATATTCTAATATCTACATTCAAGATCTAACTGACTAATTTTCGTTAAAGAAGATTTTGATGGTTCTCTTAATTGCTTTTACGATAATATACTAAATTTATGGCATTACAGAAGAAATAGACATTTGAAAACTACGGTAAAATTGATAACGTGTTTGTTTATGGAAAGCGAATAGGCATTTTTCATTGATTTATTTTCGCTGAATACGAATCAGACCTTAATTTCTTATCATACAAATCTTCTTGAGTCCTTATCGCAAGCACAAAATAATAAAGTTAATAAAAAATTACATTCTGTCAAATTAAATGTTCTAATGAGTCGTCAGCGGTGCGAACAATACGACTTTCAAAAATATTTACTCTTTGTTTTCCATATTTGCCTTAACACTGTGTGTTTTCGACCGACATGTTTAAACTATATTACATGTAGGTAATCGTATGTATGTTTAAGAAATATTTGCACAAACTGCGTCAACGGGTCTCGCTTAATATAACAATGTTTTCTTTTCATGTTTGCACCAAAACTTAACGAGCCACGTTAAATAATGCTAAATGAATCCAGCTTAGTAATTTTTACATAATTGCTTGTTGTTGCCGGGTTATTTTTTAGAGAGCTGCTATACATATAGCGGTACCCTATATATAATATTACTTACTGATACTGATAAAACCACTTCTACACGGGAAATGCCATCGGCTTTATCAGATAACACACCTATATATGCCGCTATGTTTATGTTTGCCTCGCTTGTAAACAAATTTAAAGGTGACACAGCTTATATCATGTCATTGAGTCTGGTTTATAGACATTCTATACGATGATATGAGATTTTTTATATTTATGAGCCGTTACCTATATGTGTATAGATAACATTGTAGCTGATTTTTGTGTTTTTGTGATCGTTAATAAAAAACTTGAAACTAATCTAAAAGATTAACCATCAATTTAAATCTGCATTCTTAAAACTAGGTACTTGTCTCTAATTGGCTATCCACTGATGTCCTATATTTTCTTTGTCCTAAACAAGAAGCACTAACACTTTACTGACTGTGCTCTGCGTTTTACACATTTCACTGGTTCGCTAGTTCGAAGGGTTTAGTTCGTTTTAGTCTTCTCACTAGATTCTGGTTGTCCAGTAGCTGCATGGCCTCTACGTTGACGTGATGGCTTAGGCGAGATTCGTGCTTAGTGGCGAATCTTTTTATCTCTTGGATGACTTGTGGGACACCAAGATCACGATGCAGGTCACTATTCCGTATGTACCAAGGAGCGTTAACCATATTCCTCAGTACTTTATTTTGGAAAGTCTGGATTCCTTGTATAGTGGACTTTTTCGCACAACCCCAAAGCTGGATACCGTATAACCAAATCGGTTTTAGTATTTGGTTGTAAACTTGTAGTTTGTTCTGTACTGACAACTGAGAGTTTCTTCCCAGAAGCGCCAGTATAGTTCTCTGTATTTGAGGCTAAGCTCTACTCTCTTCTTCTTAACATGCTCTTTCCACCTTAGTTTTGTATCCAAAGTCATACCCAAATATTTTGCAGCGTTCGCATATGGAACTATGGCGTCATTATCCTTGACATGAGGTATATCCTGGATTCTTTTGTTTGTAAGGTTAATGTGGACAGATTTCAGTTCGTTGAGCTTGGTCTTCCATTTATATATTTTATTACTTGCTTGTTGAAGATTCCTAGTAGATTCTCCAATAGTTGATCCCACTACCATTAGTGCCGTGTCATCTGCGAATGTGGCGACTGTTACATTTCCCAGCTGTGGTAGGTCACTTGTATATAGTAGATAGAGAATTGGTCCCAATACACTACCCTGGGGTACACCAGCTTTTACTTCTTTTAGTTCCGAGTATTCATCGATCTGTTTTATTTTGAATAGTCTATCAGCTCCATAGGATGTTAGCAGCTCGACGTATTGTAAAGGTAGCATACTCTTTAGTTTGTGTATCTATCCTTCGTGCCAAACCTTATCGAAAGCTTGTGTCACATCAAGAAAGATTGTTGAGCAAATTAGCTTTTCTTCTAATGCTTGCTCTATGATATCTGATATTCTGTGGACTTGATCAATAGTGGAATGCTTTGCTCTAAAACCAAATTGGCGATTAGGAATTAGTTCCTTTCTCTCAATGATAGGTTTCATTCTCTTAGGAAAAAGAAATCTTAGAAAAAAGTTACTAAAAACAGTGCTACAATTTGACAATTTTAATACCGAAAATAGTATTACAATGTGTGCATTGTGAATGCAAAGTTGAAAAAAAGAATAGTGAGTTTTGGATTATGTAGGTACATAATATATTTATTTCAAGTAAACACGTGTTAAAACAAGGACGTATCATATAACTGCTACATAATATGATAATTTTTATCTGTGTTATGTTGGCATATCTTAATAACCTGATATTTATACCTCAGTACGAATACCTGCCTAGTTGAGTCACTACATAGTACATACCTGTGCATAAATAATCGCTATATGGTTTACCTATTCCACAAGTAGAAATAGCGGTAATATTAGTTAACTTCAGGTTTATTTTCCACTAAAGCCACGCGCTAGGATGTTTAGGAAGATAAGTTGAATTGTTGACATTATTTAAGGAGCTGATTTCAAAAACATGTTTTGCCCATAATTTTCAGCGAGTGTTGTGATCACCTATACATATATCGCCTAATGCTTACTTGATTCCAAATATACCTTAAAATCAACCAATAGACCAGGCAACAGATATTCTAAAAAGGCCTTTTAGTATAGCCAACAAACTGACACCATTATAAGCAAGATATTATGGCGGATAGGTTGCAGAGAGCTAGAAATCCTGTCGTATATTTATTATTATTTATTATGAGAATCTACGTCACCAAAAAAAGCGTCTTTAGCGTTTAGCAGAACAGCACATGCTTGTAAAGTACATACAACAGGATGTAAATAAAAAATAAGCACCAACTCGAAAAATAATATTGGATTAGACCTTGACCTTATAGATGTTTCATCCGAGGCAAAAACAACCAGAAAAAACAGAAAGTATCGTGTAAAATAATTGCTATTAATATATTACTAGTAACCACAAAACGGGAAATTTTATTGGTTATATTGGTAACAATTAGCCAGTAGCAAAAAATATTTATTATTTATTTATTATATATACCTGGGCAGTCCAGTAAAAATAAAGAATGTATGTATTCCGTGCTTGAATATCTGTATTTTCGCAGTTGTGTATTGTGAAAGTATTGAAGGTCTTTTGCATATCGATATTTTGATTTATATCCGTTATTTCTATTTTTATATCCGTTATGTCTAGAATGCTGATTTATCTGTAGTAGTTCGGGCAATACGCCATTGTAGCTTGAAAAAATCGAGATAGGTCAAAAATTGGTATGTTATTCTACTATTTATAAACAATTTTTTTTTCATGTACAGTACGTCAAACATGCTGTTGAACATTTTGATTTTAGAGTTAAGTGAAAGTGTATTGACAATATTTTGGAGACTGTGGCGAACTTAATAATAAAATTATAAACCCCTAACCACAACAAGTATTTTAGAACCTAAATACGTATTTCAGCAACTATGTTGCCATCTTCAGTAGAACCTAAAAAGAGGAAAAGAGAGATTAGCACTTCATAGTATCTTTACTGGATATTGTCCAAGCAAATCACTAGTGGAAGTGATTGGAAGTGACACTTCCACTAGTGATTTGCTTGGACAATATCCAGTAAAGATACTATGAAGTGCTAATCTCTCTTTTCCTCTTTTTAGGTTCTACTGAAGATGGCCATCTTCAGTGTTGCCATCTTCAGTAGAACCTAAAAAGAGGAAAAGAGAGATTAGCACTTCATAGTATCTTTACTGGATATTGTCCAAGCAAATCACTAGTGGAAGTGATTGGAAGTGACACTTCCACTAGTGATTTGCTTGGACAATATCCAGTAAAGATACTATGAAGTGCAAATCTCTCTTTTCCTCTTTTTAGGTTCTACTGAAGATGGCAACATAGTTGCTGAAATACGTATTTAGGTTCTAAAATACTTGTTGTGGTTAGGGGTTTATAATTTTATTTGAAAGTGTATTGTTCCAAATCTGGTAAGCTTTTAAGTTGTAAATGTCAAAAGATAGCAAATTTCCGATTACTTAAATCAAAATCGTACAAACTACAGTCGATATGCTTACAACCTGCTGCTGGTATGACTTTTTTCCCGTAGAAGTGAGTCAGCAGGCAGATATTGAGACTAGTTTTATAGAAAACCAAATGCAAAAAACAGTTTTGAAATTTTTGGCACTGAGTTTCGAAAAAACGAAAGATATTTGTGATTTTCTGCATTCGGATTGAGATTGTAGACGGAAGACACTCACCCTGTATAGTTATCGTTGTTTTTTATTAGATAAGATAATTATGTCACTTCAGTCACTACAATCGTTCGAAAAACTACTGTTGTACATATTAAAAAAAACGTTGATGTCCTGTGGGATTAGGATTAAGAGTTTTGTATGTATTATTTCTCATTGGACTTTTATCAACCACTTATATACAGGCTGTTTCAGAAATAACGGGTAACCTTGAAGGTGCATATGCCCAAGGACGCAATAAGCACGTGTTGTCAAATAACTTATGATCTAACTTAACGCATTATCGATGAAAGTAATAAAGAAAGGCGGAGTCCGTCCCTGCTCAGCGGAAGAAAATCGACAACACTCCACCACAGTTGTGGTGCAACTGTGTACATTGTTGGTTTATCTCAATAAGAATCTTTTGGATTGTGAAATCTTCATTTTGTTCTGTTTGTGTAGTGATTTGTGTAGTACCAGAGACGGATGGATGCCAATTTGTATACGAAGTATGGCTAGAATGCGACATAACTTTGATCGGCCGGGGCCAGCAGTTGCTGTGCTAAGTTGGTTTGTTTTGTACGACGGATATTGTTTTTCTTTCTTCATGCGGCACCTTTTAAAAATTTTCTATTACCTGATCATTTCATATGTTAAAATATTACTTTGCGGTTCTACCTGTTTACAAAGTTATCTAACGTCAATTACATTAACAAAAATTGTTTACTCATTTTAATAAATAAAAACTCAACAACATTTAATGTTAAAACAACAGCAGATTTTCAATTACTTAATTTAACAAAAATACTACACAATATAAAAAAATCGATTAAACTACAGTTGATATGCTTACAACCTGGTATGTTTTTTGTCTTTTCGTGGCATCTGAGACAGCAGACATAAATTGAGAATAGTTTTTGAGAAAATCTAATGCATAAAATTCTATTCATAATCTGATTATAGGGAAAGACACTATACCCTCTATAGTTATCGTGTTTTTAAATTGATCAGACAACTAAAGTTACACAAATTATTTTAAAAAGTTTTATTGTAGTTTCGATTTAAAAGATTAATTATTATTATTATCATTTCAATCGTTCAAACAATTACTGTTGTATTAAGAAAAAGTTGATATCCTGCGCGATTAGGATGCTAAATTTGGTGTAGCATCGCTCAATAAACTTTTGTTCAAACAGTCACTACAGGGTTTCCCACAAAAATTATTTTGTGCAAGTAAATGTCATTCTGAGTCTAACTTTTCACAATTCGATATATTAAAAGAAAAATAAATAAATAAATGAAGGAAGAAACAAAATACATATGAAACTTTTTAGATATTTTTTACAAGTAAATGTCATTTGGAGTAAAATGTGTTATCTAGACTAATGGGGGTTTTCAACTTCTAAAGAAGTTAGAGCCGCTTAAAATACAGTTTTATTATTATTTCAAATGACTGTAACTTTTAAGTGTGTCATTTACTATCTGAAAAACTACTATCCACTATTATTTACAAGTGGTGTCGGAATTACGTACATGTAAATATAGCACGTCCTTAAATCAGACGTGTCGGAATTGTGTACATGTTTAGAAGTAATAATTATGGCTCTATTGCTGTCTTTACACAAGAAAATAACATATTTTACATCGTTTGCTATATTACAATTAATTGTACGCATTTTGTCCAAGTTCGGGCATCAATAATCCTTAATTATTACTCTAGCAGCAGAGAGAAACATTAAAATACAGATGAGGGAGAGAGGGCAGACTAAAAAACACTAAGGACTTATTTTATACTGTGTAAAAATGGTGAAACATAAATGTTTAACATTCCTTAATAATAAATGTTTGAAATAGTCCATACTCAAAGGTGCAGTTTAATTAAAAGTGTAATAAAAACCTCTTTTCCTTCAGCTCATCATCATCTTCATCAAGCTCAAGCTCAAATGGTCAATTGTTCAGAAGTCTTATAAACGTCGCCTTTTAAAAAGTCTCATTGCAATTGATTTATGTCTGAACCTATTTTGGCAACGAACTTTGTTTTTCAATCCCGTTGCCGTCATTTTTATTGTTTGTTTAGTCTTAAACAAAAATCTCTGGGCAAGCACCAAAAATGAAATTTGTTCAGCATTGTTGCTATGCACAAATAACCAACAGCGAGAGAAATAAATAATGGCAACTTGTCAATTACCGGCCTAATTCACCAAACCATACCTAATTCGTCGCTAACAAAATTCGCAAACAATCGCCGTATCGCTAATAAAACAATAACATCCAGAAATAACCCATTACATAACATTTGCGTTGTGTTTTCGGTAAATAATGCGGCCCGAAATCACCGGGCGGAGAGTCGTAAACAGAAACCATGATGGGGCACGACCCAGGTGACGCAAGGGGACGTCCTGTTGTGTACCTATATTCCTCCAACATAACCTTGGCCTCCGAAATGAAAACAAAATCATTGTAACCTTGAAGAAGTCAGATGTTTTTGGTGCGGCAATCGCCCAAACAGATCTTCAACTTCCGACTCGTGGTGACGATCACGCAGTGCCTCTGGGGCACCCAAAATCTCCTGCGTAGTTTGCTTACCCTGTTAAATTTCTCAGCGTTCTTTTTTCTTTTTTTATTCCGCTCGAGTGCTAAATTGGATAGGGTTTTATGCGGCAGATGCCAGTGTTGAGTATGGAAAACTGCGCAGTTCTTTCTTGGACTGGTGTGTTTATGCCAAAACGCGCAAGAACGCGGATTTCGAACAGACACACGACGACGTTAATAATGGCTGAAGCTTGAGGTAAACGCACGCAGCATACAGCGAAAACACTCTAAAATTACATTGAAATATGCATTCATACATACATAATCATCTGCGTCGCAGATCGACATCAGCTGGGAACATAGGCGGCGTTACATATATGTGAGTGGAGGGGTGCTGAATTTGAGGAAAAACTCGACAAAAACAACACACAAACACTGACAGAAAAAGTCCGGACGGAAACCACCTGATTTCGATTACTTAATTATTAGCTAGAAGCCTGGGCGTATCCAGAGGGGGGCAAGGGGAACCCCCCCCCCCTTTCGTATTTTGGTATTATGTTTATTACATAGCTCTCTTTCCTTATGTACACTAGGGCGGTTACTTATTTAGAAAGCGCCAATTCCCTCCAAATCATTTCCAAATCCAAAAAAAGTGGACACGTATGTTTTTTCGAAATTTGATTTTGAATGGTTCCTTTCGATGCCTCAAATTTACAGGGGAAGAAGACATTTTTTGATATTTTTCGAATAATCGTTCTGGGTTTACGAAAAATCAATGTAATTTCTATACATTTTGTAGATTTGTTTCCCATTCTAATTTTTAAATTTACTACCCGTTTCTGGAAAATTATCTAACGGCGCCCATGGCCGCGAAATGTACTATAGTAGGTAGTGTGTAGTAGAAACGTTGTTTGCCAAGTACGCAGTGAGATTTATTCCAACCGTATTATTTTATAACTTCTATACTTACGTGTTGTATGGAGTTCAAAAGTAATGTCAATGACAAATTTTATTTTTTATATACAGTAGAGAAAGAATTGGTACGTAGGTACATGATAAAAAATATATAAAGTTATCACACCGTTTTTTTTTTGTAAATTTTGCACTTACATTTGCCAATGCAATTCCTGTCACCGGAAGTGCAACCCTTTATACAGGTGACTGGAAAGTATGTATTTGCATACCAGCTGCACAGAGCAGCTATGGTGTATACATGTTGCTACATATTCAAAATTAAAAGAATAACATTCAGAAGCAGAGTGAAGAATACTAAAGTCTTAGGAAAACTGAGCATCACTGTTAAATCAAATAACTCTGAAAAAAAAATAATAATCCACTGCTTAAATTCTACAGGAAATACAATATAAAACGTACAACGCAATTACTGATATCTAACTTTTCACCGCAACCTTGTTTGTTGAGATTGATGTATTCATTTTTCCAAGATTGCGGTTATTTGTATATAGAATACATCGCAATTGAAAAAGTCGTTGATAAGTTTGAGTGACATATATTCCTATCAGTTTGCGTGACAACCATTGTAAACATTAAGTTTGCATGATGTCCCACACCAGCGCATCTCAAACCAGACACAGGATATCGTTATTTTCTTGTGCTAAAAGAAGCAATCATCGAACTGCTGGTTTAGAAATATATCGAATATATTGATTTAAACTTGATTAATTTTTAAAATCGCTATTTTTCTCGCAACAGGTTTAAATCTGCGGAGAGATATGTATCTCTAAATTAGTTTTTGAATCGTTTCAATCGTTTTATTGCATTAAATTAATGTTTGAACTTCTGGTGTAGAGATAAATCGAATATATTCATTTAAACTTGATTATTTTTTAAAATCACTATTTTTCTCGCAACAGCTTTAAATCTGCAGAGAGATATGTATTTCTAAATTAGTTTTTGAATCGTTTCAATCGTTTTATTGCATTAAATTAATGTTTGAACTTCTGGTGTAGAAATAAATCGAATATATTCATTTAAACTTGGTTATTTTTTAAAATCGCTATTTTTCTCGCAACGGGTTTAAATCTGCGGAGAGATATGCATCCCTAAATTAGTTTTTGAATCGTTTCAATCGTTTTATTGCATTAAATTAATGTTTGAACTTCTGGTGTACAAATAAATCGAATATATTCATTTAAACTTGATTATTTTTTAAAATCGCTCGTTTTCTCGCAACAGCTTTATATCTGCGGAGAGATATGTATCTCTAAATTAGTATTTGAATCGTTTCAATCGTTTTATTGCATTAAATTAATGTTTGAACTTCTGGTGTAGAAATAAATCGAATATATTCATTTCAACTTGATTATTTTTTAAATCGCTATTTTTCTCGCAACAGCTTTAAATCTGCGGAGAGATATGTATCTCTAAATTAGTTTTTGAATCGTTTCAATCGTTTTATTGCATTAAATTAATGTTTGTACTTCTGGTGTACAAATAAATCGAATATATTCATTTGAAGTTGATTATGATTTTTTAAAATCGCTATTTTTCTCGCAACAGCTTTAAATCTGCGGAGAGATATGTATCTCTATATTAGTTTTTGAATCGTTTCAATCGTTTTATTGCATTAAATTAATGTTTGAACTTCTGGTGTAGAAATAAATCGAATACATTCATTTAAACTTGATTATTGTTTAAAATCGCTATTTTTCTCGCAACAGCTTTAAATCTGCGGAGAGATTTGTATCTCTAAATTAGTTTTTGAAACGTTCTTTCGTCAGTTGCATGTCGTTATGCCAGGAGGATATCGAAGACAACTTGTTACATTATCACATATGTACGTCAGATGATAGACCTACCACAACTTCTTGGAATCAATTGCAACCCAACCGATAATAATACCGTGTCTCCAATCTAACCGGAGAATACCTACAATACCGACAAAATCGATTAAATTATTAAATTCAACCTGCCACCGCTAAAGTGTGTTAGTTTTTACGTCATCCTGCCCGCCTCTGCTTGCAGATTATTCGCCAGAACCGGTAAGCAACGCGCTGGTAATCGTATTAATTTAGTTAACGGTCGTCGACCTCGGCCATTTGTAATTTAGAGGTTATGCAAGCGCGTGCAACGCGGGGGGGAATCGACGCGAACGCGAGACGAGATTGCAGTTCAATTGTTTCTAGTAAACATAAACGATATCTGGTCGTCTGTGTTGCGTTGGTATCAGTTGTAGGTCGCACTACCAACTACCAACTGTGACTACCTACCATACTTTCTGGTCTAGCGAACCAGACTGTAGGCGTAGGTTGGGTCACCACTTACTCGCGGCTTGTGTTGTTTATTTGGGGTAATGCATTCAATATTTTTAGACTAAAGGACTTAGGAGTTTGTTGTCCATCCACGAAATGCAAAGGTTTTAGCAAATATAGCTCCTCGATAAGATATTTTGGGGAAATGCGTTTCTTTATGCACCCGGAATAATGTTAGCATCATAAATACACGAACCTACTCGAGGCTATCTATTTTCGATCCCATTAGTTCTCTCCCACATTAAGAGGATATTTCCAGGTATAATTTTGAATAAAGTTCTCGTATTAGTGCGGTTTATTTTTGAATAACAACTCTTAAAACAACTCCAAAAATTAACCAGAATTATCAAGAAAAGATTGGATCAAATTAACAACTGTGATTTTGATTAGAAAGAAACGTGACAACTCTCCAAAGAACCTACGATTATCCATAGCATTGTATATTTTAGACTAAAAATGACACTTTCCGACCATTGATCTTCACGAAGACAAGATATTTAAAATTGTGAATGTGTGAAAAGCTGATTAACTGGCTATTCAGATGAACTTTTCAGAATAAACCAGAGAGAGGAATACTCGGACCTAAAAGAAGTAAAAGCAGGTGTACCCCAGGGTAGTGCCTTGGGACCAATTTTCTATCTATTATGTACAAGTGACCTACCGCAGTTGGACAAGTGACAGTCGCCGCTTTCGCAAATGACATGGCTCGAATGGGAGAGAGATCAACTATTGAATAATCTACTAGGAAGCTTCAACAAGCTGATAATCAAATACACCAAGGGACGATATAATGAAAAACCAAGCTCCACGAACTGAAATCTATCTACATTAACTTTACAAACATAAGAGATCGACGATATGCCTCATGTCCAGATTGAGGAAGTATTTGGATATGATCCTGGTACGAAGCTAAGGTGAAAAGGTAATATAAGTAAGGTAAGCGCCCCAAATTCAGACAGGTTAAGGAATTTTTGCTACATTTGGAACTGTTGAATACTCCGACCTAAAAGAAGGCAAAGCAGGTGTACCCCAGGGTAGTGCGTTGGGACCAATTTTCTATCTATTATTTACAAGTTGGTAGAGAGATCAACTATTGAATAATCTACTAGGAAGCTTCAACAAGCTGATAATCAAATACACCAAGGGACGATATAATGAAAAACCAAGCTCCACGAACTGAAATCTATCTACATTAACTTTACAAACATAAGAGATCGACGATATGCCTCATGTCCAGATTGAGGAAGTATTTGGATATGATCATGGTACGAAGCTAAGGTGAAAAGGTAACATAAGTAATGTAAGCGCCCCAAATTCAGACAGGTTAAGGAATTTTTGCTACATTTGGAACTGTAGAATACTCCGACCTAAAAGAAGGCAAAGCAGGTGTACCCCAGGGTAGTGCCTTGGGACCAATTTTCTATCTATTATGTACAAGTTGGTAGAGAGATCAACTATTGAATAATCTACTAGGAAGCTTCAACAAGCTGATAATCAAATACACCAAGGGACGAAATAATGGACGGCCAAGCCAAACGAACTGAAATCTGTCCACATTAACTTTACAAACATAAGATCGAGGATATACCTCATGTGACTGAGGAAGTATTGGAAATGATCCTGGTACAAAGCTAAGGACGGTGAAAAGACCATGTTAAGTTGAAAAGAGCAAAGCTTGGCCTGAAATACAGAGAACTGTATTAGCTGTTAGGAAGAAACACTGAACGAATTACAATTAAGTACTAAAGCCTATTTGGTTATCCAACTTTGGGGTTATGCTATGCTGGTCAAATTTAAGTAAATTTTTGCGTTACTGGCATCAGAAAGGTACGAAAGCTTTTACAACAACAACTTTATCGAAAGAATTACTAATTACACTGATCGACAGACTTGAATTTATTGTCGGTAATCTAATTGAACCTTTTTTTGTTAATTCGGACGTCCTGATTTCAAATATGGCCATAAAGAAGTTGCCAATAATGTCATTTTTCGGTAATTTTTATTTAAAAAATAAAACCTCATTTTATTCAAATGTTGGTGTTGGTAATAAATAAATCAAACTTCTTTCTTACAAATTATTTCTACGGTAAAGTTGCAGCACTTTTTCAGTAAAATTTCATGAGTATTCTGTAAACTTACTGTGACAATATTGTGAATGAATGCATCCATTAGTTAGCTGAAGTATAATTGGTTGGGAAAGAAGAAAGACGTAGTGTTTCTTGTAGCTATCTATTTATTTTCTTGCTTTGGTGATTAATTTCGGGTGTATAAAACCCATCATCAGACCAGCTAAAACAGAATCATAACAGAACATAACCTCACATCACATGTGGTCGTCAATTTATGTCTTACCGTTAGGCGGTTAAACTATTATTATGAACATGAGATGTGTTGCTGCTCTGCCAGGAACCAGGAACATTGAACTTTCGGTCGATTTACAATTTAAAAAACACTAATTATGTTAAATTTCTCGAGAAAACGTGGACTATATGTGGACGAACACGGCGATAAAATATACTTGAGTCGCTATCACTAGCGCAGGCGCGAGAACGCTACGAGGTGCGACATACCAACAGTGTTTACAAAATATGTGTAGTGGTAACAATGCTATTCTCGGTATGATTCATGTATATAGAAACAAAACAAAACAGATTAAAAATGAAACAATCAACAAATAAATCACAGCATCACCGCAAAAGCGACGAACTCAAAACATATCATTTGCGACTCCGGGGCAAACAACATTCGAACTCCAACAAAACGGGGGGGGGGGGGGGGTGGGGATAGTGTGGTAGATGTTAGAATTTAAAAGTTAACAATTAAGAAAAGATCTGTAGAGCTGTAGACCGCTAAGGCTTGTAATTTCGTTCAACAGGTTGTCGTTGTTGTCCCTCTTTGCTCTCTCGATATGGTAGAATTCGTAAAAATCAATTAATGGATATTTACTAATAGGTTTGAGAAGTTTCATATTATTTATATTGGTTGTGTGACCTGTATCTATTAAGTGTTGTCCAAAACTTGAGGGATTATTTGTCCTTGTATGTTCTTTGTATCTTACATCTAACGAACGCAAAGTTTGACCAATATATTTCGAATTACAACATTCACAGGACAGACAATATACACCACTTCGTTTGTGTACATTAGTTTTGTCTTTACAGTTATTTAAAATTTTGAAAATATTTGATGTGTTGTAATTAGTAAGTGTTAGGTTGTGATTGTTGAGAATTGACTTTAATTTGTTGTTGATATGAGGTAAAAAAGGTAATGAAATATATTTAGCTGAGGGCTTTAAATGTGGGTAGATAATGCTGATAATGTTACTCCTTTTTATAGAATTATGTATGCGGTTAAGATCCAACTTTGTATAGCCGTTCTTTGAGCCAATCTGGTGTATTGTGTTAAGTTCTTGATTATATGACTGAGGGTCGAGTGGTGTATTCTCTAATCTATGGAAAAAATATCTAAATGATGAAAATTTGATGTTGACGGGATGTTGTGAGTGTTTGGGGATGATAGTGTCAGTGGTTGTGGGCTTCCTGTAGATGTCGTAGGTGAGTTTGTCATCGACTTTTGTGATAGAGAGGTCGAGAAAGTTAATTTTATTATCTTGTTCCATCTCCATGGTGAATTTGAGGTTGGATATTTGATTAATTTGAGCAAAGAAACTATCTAGTTGTTGACTATTGCCTAGGAAGATACAAAATATATCGTCCACATATCTTCCCCAAAACTTAATTAAACCGGCCATTTGTAGGTTCATTATTTTTTGTTCTAAACAATCAACGAAGAAGGAAGAGAAGAGTCCGCTCAAGGGGTTCCCCATTGCCAGCCCAGTATTTGATAGCGACTCAAGTATATTTTATCGCCGTGTTCGTCCACATATAGTCCACGTTTTCTCGAGAAATTTAACATAATTAGTGTTTTTTAAATTGTAAATCGACCGAAAGTTCAATGTTCCTGGTTCCTGGCAGAGCAGCAACACATCTCATGTTCATAATAATAGTTTAACCGCCTAACGGTAAGACATAAATTGACGACCACATGTGATGTGAGGTTATGTTCTGTTATGATTCTGTTTTAGCTGGTCTGATGATGGGTTTTATACACCCGAAATTAATCACCAAAGCAAGAAAATAAATAGATAGCTACAAGAAACACTACGTCTTTCTTCTTTCCCAACCAATTACTGTGACAATACTGTATTTTCACAGGAAAATGTATGTGGAATAAGTAAGTCCTGTATGTTAATCAAATAATTTTTCTTCTACAGCATTTTTTGTTGTAGTTTATTACATTCAATTTCTGTAACTTCAACCTATTTGTTTTTTTTTTATTTCCTTCAAAAGTTACAGCCCGTTTAAGTATGCGCATTCAACTAGCGCCGTTTAAAATTCGGTGTTGTTAATATTGCAAACGACTATATTTTTTAAGGCATTGAAAACCAAATATAAATAAAAACATTTTTCTCATATTGACATTTACGTTCTGAAAATAAAGTTTGTGAATAAACACCCAAGTAAATATGTGCACACCCTAATTTCATCCATAAAAGATGATTTCGGTTATTTGGTTATGGTTATTTTCTCTTAAAATTTGTTAAATAAGGAGACTTGCTCATATATAGACAATGTTGAAAACTGCACTAATACAAAATCATTATAGCCCCAGGAGAAATTTTATCTTAAAACACGAAATTTGAAATAAAAAAATAAGATCTTAATTTTTCCGTTGTCAAACTTTTATAAGTATTTACGTTTATTTAATTTAATTATTTTTTAAATTAAATTCCTTTACGGAATTTCAAATTTCACTTCGCTTTTTCAGCAACAAAGCAGTTTTTAATTATAGCTTTATAGTGATTAACCATATAAATTTTCGCATTGACTTGCCTTGCAAATCACATATAGATATTTATTGATTTCTTATGAATGGCACCGTCACAATTTCTGTGACAGAAGCTCAGAACTTGTCTGGCAATATGTATATTAGTGATCTTTTCTGGAATGTAAGATCACATTGAAAACTACAATCCACAATTCTGCTCCTCTATTACGAGGAGCAAATTCAAATTGTTGGTTCATTCTGTCAGACATTTAGACCAATAATTCTGTCAGCAGTTGTTTCCTAAAGATTATTTTGGTTTTTATGTAACAGATAATCTTGTCATTTGATGTCAGTCTACCATACCGTGTAGGTTTAAGACGCATTCGAAAAAAATATTCATTAGCGTTTTGTTGATACACCCATACGCAAGCCGACTGGAATAACTTGTTTCTACTGCCTTTCTGCCCGGACTACGTGACCAAAAAGCTCTTCGATGCGTCTACCCACCTCCATTGTCTCAAGTTTCAAAAAGGCCTGAATCGATTTAAAACGCGTTTCGAGTTTGAATAGTATCTAGTTGCAGCATTCATTTTAATCCTGCTTGTCAACAGAGAGAACCGAAAACATTGTAAATTTTACATTGTAAAACTCTAGATAGTATTCATTATTCCCTACATTTATTTTGTTTTGTTCCACGCCATTCTAGTTTGATATACTTTTTAATTGTATGAGTTTTACGACATTTACTCATTGATAACAGCGTTTTACGATTATGTAATAACAATAGGCTGCACGAGACTGGAGGAATGTAAATTATTAAACAGAAAAACAATTTGCGAGTGAAATGGAATAACAATAGTGTTGTGGGGGACGTATCCACTTCATTTTATCTGAGGAACCTTGTGTTGATTAGTTTGCTTGTATATGTATCGGTTTTCAAAAGTTAGTCATACGAAATTACATAATATGATCAGCGACGTTATTTTTCCTGGTTTATCTGCGCTGTCTGTAGATTCTAGATAAAATAGAAGTAGAAAATATATAATAATCAGTTTTGCAAAGCAACAAACAAATACTCTAGACCTGTTTTTTGTTGGTATCAGGTTTTGATAGATCAAAATATGGTACAACTTTTATTGTTGTTCTTAAGTTGTGTCAAGTTTAATGCTGATTTTATCCAAGGCTTCCACGAAATATTCAATTACCCACATGACGATAACAAAACAAACCTATTATTGAAAATTGCGGAATGTTGTGTGTTATTGACCATTTCTGTTTTTGGAAACCCCGCAATAGGTTATGTTTCGTTTAATTCTTAATTTGTTTATAATTTATCACTGTACCAGTTGGCAAGTTTTTGCAGACTTGCTTTCAAGTTTCAGTGATCTTTATTAAACAATTTATGTAACAAAAAGCTGAAAGCCCTGCATTGTCTACATACAATACAATATAAAAAATATCTTACATATATTGGAAACTCGGACAATATTATTAAAGAACTCTTGTTTTTGTCTCTGTGATAAAATATAACAGAAACGTACAATAAAGTTGTACAATTTTTCACTATAGGATTAATAAAACTATCATGTTAACGCACGTTGGATAAAAAATTTGGATTTCATCAAAAATATATGACGTTTTCAAAACTACAAAAAGGTTAAGGCTGTTTTACATTACACTACTTTCGTTTTTTTTCTAAACTTCTATTTAGTAAAGTTAAAAAAGATTAAAAGATAAAGTAATAAAAAATTAAGGTTATGTTGTTTGTTTGCTTTTGTCGCTTCTTTCTGCAATATTTTGCTGTAAAAATGTCAGTGCAAATAACACATAAATTAAACCAATTGTTCAAAGCGTAGCGCGTTGCTGGGTTAAACGTATACGTTACTTTACTGCAATATGTCAAATCAAAACTAAATGCCCCACGTTGGCACTGTTGGCAGACGTGACATATGCGCAAGAATGCTAGAATCTTACAAGGGTTGCTCAATCCCTATCTTCCAATGTTACCAGCGCTATGACGTCACACGCGGTCTTGACACGTAAAAGCGCGGGGATTTCAAAACAACCGCGATACAATGATGCAAACACAAAGTGTATTTCTTTGAGTGTGCTGTGGAGTTTACTTTTATTATCATATTTACAATTATTTTTGACTGAATTTGTGTAATACGGAATTTATGTATTCTATGTCTATTTGGTAAATAAATCTGGCTATGAAAGCCGTTGTAGTTCAGTGTAGTAAAATGTTATTTAGTTTTTAACATGTTGGTTACAATACAACTGTTCTTTCGTTCGACCAGATAATGTCAACAAGGCTTGAAATTCCATGAAATATAATTTCAAGGAGATGTGCCTATGCAATTTGCAAAAACTTTTATGGCCAAAGCCACAAAGACATAGTCTACCATCGCTTTCTAAAGCAAATAACGCGACGCAACATTCGAAGACTGGATAAGAATAGGTTTGTTCGAGCAAACAACTAGTTCAGGAATCTTGGACCAATGCTTTGATTCCCTTGCCATTATCACATAATGTAATATATATATATAGTCTTTAAAATCACTTCTCGACAGTTCAGTAATGAATTCAGTAAATCAGTAAAAAAAAATTAGGTTAACTTACGTATTTGACATATAGTAACGCTGACGTCAGCTGCGGTCATTGTCATTTATGTGGAAATTGGCCATCGAGCAATCCTTGTAAGATTTCAGTATCCTTGGCATATGCGTATACGCTCAGAAAACTTGAGATATATATAGCACGTTATTGCTAACTCTACTATTATTTAGAACTTTTTTTAGTTACTAAAAAGGAGTTTAGAAAAAGGACGAAAGTGCTGTACTGTAAAATAGCCTTTAGGTTAGCTTAACTTTGCTCAAAGTGTCCAAACAAATGTACCAACTAAACTGTATGTTACATTTTTCTGACTGACCTTTTATGTGTGCAGGAATGAGAAAAGGGTAAAATAAAAAAAATGATATGTATTATACGATGTTACTCGTGCAGTGTTTGTATAGGGTTTCCAGTTACCGCTCGACTACAGGTTAGTCTATACGTCAAGGAACACCTGCATGGGATCATATAGGTTAAACTTGTCCAGTAGTGGTTATTGCATTATATTATATAAAGTGGGGATATACCTAATACCCATGCCATATTTATTCCACATAAAAACTACAATCTACATAGTCTGAGCGTCATACATTTTTTCAGGATGTTTATTTTCAGGACGAAGTGATTAATTTACAAAATTAATAATACAGTTATATAATATACTATTTAGTATTCGAATACTAGTATTCAGTTTCGCTTGCCATAAAACATATCCGACAATGAATACAAAATTAGTATACATATTTGTATACAAGTTTTATACTTATATAAAACGTCAAATTGGCGCATGAGTTGTTTAAATGAACAAATACGCGATGTCTTATAAATCGAGCAAAATATACTATTTTTTCTACTTTGCGTCAATAATTTTATATAAATTTAGAAATTGTGGTTACTATATTTAGGATCTAGGGTATTTTGCGAGTACCGGTTGTAGTACTGTTGGTACGATCACTTACCAGTCATAAAACGCTACACGCATGTTTATATATATACATATATAGAATGTAGATATTTCGCAGTTTATGTGATTGCAAGCAATCTAGAAAGGCAGTTTGTGGTTATGTGTGGTTACATTTGACATATGGCACTTGATATCAATGTGACCAATCTTAGAAAAAAGTCACTAAAAACGGTGTTAGAATTTGTCAAGTATAACACCGAAAACAGTGTAAAACAATGTATTCAGTGTGAATGCAATGTAAAAAATACTATATTATTATATACGAGTTTTATAAGACCTCAAATGAACATATGAGTTGCACTGTACTTACTGTCAACTTACTGTCAACAACTGTAAAGTTAGTATGTAATCTAATTGTGAATAATTTTATTCTGCTTTATCGTACAAGTAGAAAAAGGAATTCATGAGTTTTTTTATGTTTCTGTGATATGTACCGTTATAGAGATGCTTGTTAAATTGCATTTCTTGGAAAACATACTATTTTAAAATTTCTGGAAAGGAATGATATAACAACTGTTTAAATTATCCACAGATTAATATTATCATCGAGCAATAAAATTACGCATCTCTTTTTTCTACGCTGTACGAAGATCCAGCACATCTGTTATATTTCCCTCATTTCAAGTATCATATTACGATAATAACGTACAGTACACCATACTGTACGTCACACTCGGTGCTTGACGTCGATCTTAAGCCTCATATTCTCTCGACCGATATCAACGACAAAAATACAACTGAAGAATTGATAAAACACGTACTACATAACAAACGTAGGAATACCTATCGCGTTTACGTTTGTGTGTATGTACTTAATACGAATTTGTGAATGTGCAAATTTTGTTTGTCATGATAATTTTGTGCAAATCAACGTGATATGTGGTTCTATATCGACGTTATTATTGATTATGCATGTATATTTCGTTGAACTGTAGATTCATTCAATTGTTAATTTCTGTTTCACCTGGCCAGGCGAAAGATGATGATTAAGAAATTCAGTAACTCAACGATAATATTTATTATGCTGACTCAAATTGTTGTTAAGATTGTGTTTTATCATCTTAAATGTGAATAGAGGCCTTTTCTTTAAAATTTATATTTGGACAACAAGAACATTTTTTATTTTATTATGCCTGACTTACAGTATCAAAGTTTTGACAGGTTATCATATTGAAACTAATGTAAAAGATTAAACATCAATTTAAATATGAGTTCTTAAAACTAGATACTTGTCTCTAATAGGCTATCCACTGACGTCCTATATTTTCTTTGTCCTAAACAAGAAGCACTAACACTTCACTCACTGTGCTATGCTTTTTACACATTTCACTGGTTCACTAGTTCGAAGGGGTTAGTTCTTTTTAGTCTTCTCACTAGATTCTGGTTGTCCAGTAGCTGCATGGCCTCTACGTTGACATGATGGCTTAGGCGAGATTCATGCTTAGTGACGAATCTTTTTATATCTTGGATGACTTATGGGACACCAAGATCACGATGCAGGTTACTATTCCGTATGTACCAAGGAGCGTTAACCATATTCCTTAGTAGTTAATTTTGGAAAGTCTGGATTCCTTGTATATTGGAGTTTTTCGCGCAACCCCAAAGCTGGATGCCGTATAACCAAATCGGTTTTAGTATTTGCTTGTAAACTTGTAGTTTGTTCTGTACTGACAACTGAGAGTTTCTTCCCAGAAGCCAGTACAGTTCTCTGTATTTGTGGCCAAGCTCTACTCTCTTCTTCTTAGCATGTTCTTTCCACCGTGGTTTTGTATCCATAGTCATACCCAAATACTTGGAAGTGTGCACATATGGAACTATGGCGTCGTTAATCTTGACATGAGGTATGTCCTGGATTCTTTTGTTTGTAAGGTTAATGTGGACAGATTTCAGTTCGTTGAGCTTGGTCTTCCATTTATATATTTTATTACTTGCTTGTTGAAGATTCCTAGTAGATTCTCCAATAGTTGATCCCACTGCCATTAGAGCCGTGTCATCTGCGAATTTGGCGACTATTACATTTCCCAGCTGTGGGAGGTCACTTGTATATAGTAGATAGAGAATTGGTCCCAATACATTACCCTGGGGTACACCAGGGTAACCAACTTCTGCTACTTTCCAGGCATGTGGGACGTATTTTAATCTGAACGTTGCATTTATTAGATACGTCAGCATAACAATGCCTATCTTAGGGAATTGCTTAAGAACTTCTCCTGTGATAAGATCATATCCGGCTGCCTAAGTTTTGCTAAGTATCAACCAGGTGTCAACTCTTGACGAAGTGACAACTGGGACTGAATAACCTTACTAGCTTGACAGAAATTATTCCTTTGTTAAATTTTAATAAAATGAACAATACTATGTATTTTGGTAGACAACATTTAAAATTTGATTATTACAGTTTTGATGTGCTGAAAATCTTGTAAAAATGTTGGTAATTATACTTTTGTTTGTCAGGTGGAGTGTCAGGTATCACTGCATTTCAATTAAAGTAAAAGAAGGGTGCGGATGGGCATAAAGTTAAAACCAAACGCATTTTGTACTATATTGCGTCAGCCCTTACCTGGAATGAGCATACGATTGTATTCTAGCCTAGAATGTTCTAGGGGTGCAGCCCTTAATGTCCCTTCCCCCTGCATAACACACACATAAACCTTTCAGTATTATCTAGAGCCATTGTTAACATTTTTTAATAGAAATTACCAAAATAAAAAGGCATTGTGTAGTCTAGAAAGGTGAAAATATAACACTGAGCTTTTCAGCTTATGTTACCACTTATGTTATATACATAACAACTGTATTTCATTTTAGACACAACAACAACTGCTCTAATAATTTAAGACCTCTCATTTTGAACAGGGCTTGTAATTTGCACGCGAAGAAACAAAAGAACATCACAATGGCTTTACGTTCCACACGAATTCGTTTTTTTCGCGAGTTTTCTATGCGATTTGTATAATTGCACTATTGCAAAAACAGTTTTGCAATATACTTTAGTGTAGGAAAATTTTAGTTTAGTTTAGAAATCTCGGTCGTGCGCAAATTCTGAGTTATCATGATGTATAAAAACTAGATATATAAATTAATATGGTTTTGACTGAGTCAAGCTGTGTGTGATTAACGTTTTTGGCTTATGTGTATCTTTCTCTCGAATTTTGGAGATAATACTGTTTGAACGATGACTGAACCGATTTTAGGCTAGACGGGGGGGCATGTGGTCCGCTTTGGCAAAGTTTGGTGGTTAAAAATAGATATATTTTCGACGAGTGCCACTTCCCCATTTTGAACGAACAAAGCGATACGAATTTAAGCTACACATGTTCATTTCACCACTTGTGCTTTTTGGTTGCGTCAGAAATTATTATGAGGAATATTGCTCAACTAATTTACCAGATTTTGAGTCGAAACTGAAAAACACACACCGATCAACAGTTATTTGTTTTTGGCAACAAACTATTGTCAATTCAGCAAATTTTGTTGTATGTAATAATGTGTTATGTTTGATACGACAAAATTATGCAACTAGCATGAGTAATATTTCTTGATAATATATATTGATAGATATTGTAAACTGGGAATCAGGATTTATTTTTTTGCTGTCAAATGTCAAATCAACAGTTTTAGCATATTTTTTTATAATATTTAGCATATCATTGGATTTGGATTCAGAAGGATTGCTGAATTGCGTTTTTGTTTTGTTTTTGACAATGGACGCAGTTTACGTCATCATCCCTGGGCTACCGCAATACAAACAAGACAAACTTCAAATGTCAAATCTGTTTTTGTGATGTCTAATGATTGACGTTTCAAGCACACAATAATCACAACCTGGATTATCATCGCTCTGTGATTGGCCTCTTTGAAATCCCCGCGGTTTTAGGTTTGACAGTTTAAACCTCCAAACATATCGCGATAAGCTACCTAACCTTAAAATACATCTAGAACTTTTCAAATAATTACATAATAAATGATTAAAAACATGTTTTACTCCAATTATTTAGATCTATTGATTATAAGTGTGCATAGTTGAAAACAACTTAAATTTGGCAGTAATTATGGTTATTATATTTAAATGTCGTTTCCAAATTGTTTTTAAATAGTTGCTGACTAGGTAAAAAATGATAAGAAATTCAGTACATTTATTGAACAATAAATAATATTTACTATTTATTCTAATATTACCAACTTTTTATATCTACATATTATACATCAATAATTAAAAACAGCAGATCTTTCCTTTATCATACGCAGTATGACGATTTTTTTAAATGATTTTTAAGATTTTTTTAAATGTCTTCAATACATATTATTTAAATGTTGTTTTTCTTATACATATGTTTTCGGAAAGCACTTAGTACACGAATAACCGGATTTCTCAGATACTGTTACTACGTCGTTTGCATAACCAATGAATTCCTACATATTATCAGTTTTTCCTCTGTAAAATACCGTTGCTAAAACCCAACTAAAACAAAATATTTTGTTATTCGAAACCAGGACGTCGTTTTAAATTTAAATAATTTAGAACTGCGATAAGCGCGAGCAATAACGAAATATAGGTGAGCCGTTTTGGCGAGACAAAGACGAAAATATGCGGGTTCGCCATTTGCATATCACCTATTGTTCAATGTTGATTTGGACTCGGTTACACCTGACTTGCAACAAGTACAATATCCGAACAATCGTGTTGTTTTAATGCGAAAAAACGCAATGTCACCTTGCTAAATGATTCGATTTTTTAAACACTAAAAAGTTGTTTTACGACTGATAAAATTGTTAATGTTAACTTCCTGGTATGACGAACTTATTTGTGATTGCGTTGCTAAATTGTTTAAATTTGGAGATTTAGGTTAAGTCAATGCGAATTTCATTTTAACCCACGCAAAAATGGTCCGTAAAAATCTAATTTTAATTACTCATAATTCCTTTGTAGTCTGACGAAATCGCGACCGCTTATGACATGTGTCAAAGAAAGACACCTAGCGATACTTTTTTTCGAGAATATAGGTTAATTTTAAAAATAAACCAAAATAGGAACTGGGTTCAGGGCGTTAACTTCTCATTCCAGTTACAATTCTATTTTCAGAGCGACAATTTCATAATTTTGTCGATTTATTGCTGATATAGTAATGTCAGGTTATAGTTGTGAAATATTGAACTGAAATTTGAGCTCTCTGATTTAAATCACTGCTTAAGTTTAAAATTGCATATAGTTTTAAACAAAAGTAGTTTCATTTTAACGAAGAATTATTCATTAGTCGCTGAAAAGTGTTTTAAGTTGCAAGTTTTGGCATTTTTATTTTGTTTATAATTTATAACTTATTTTTCTATTTTATATGTCTTACACAGCCGTTTGAAATATTACCTTCCAACAAAAGGGATAGAAAAAAAAATACATATTAAACATTGCGAACACGAAGTGAGAAAACAAAGAAGTACCTATTACAATCCTAAAAAGTACATTAATTAATTAATAAATTAAATTAATAGGTAAATTTTAGAGACAAAAATATGACGTCTTGTTTGAAACAAAGTAGGTTGCTGTAGCAACATAACTGCATGAGCTACAAACGAAACAAAAATGCTAAAACTAGCAGTAGAATTAACCAAACCACATTTAAAAAATGTAATAGAACAGTTCTATCAATTTCAAACTCTCGGACGTTCTGGAAAGTTCTCCAATAGCTGTCAGATATCTGTCATCGCAACTAGACGTTTCTTTACTTTGTTTCGTTAGGAAGCGCCTTCACACAATCGTATAAGAGGTTTCACTTCAAAACTTGTATTATTTCATATATTATTGACTGCCTGTATGTACGACATCATTTCTCCATTTAAAACTGACAACCGTTGCCAATGCCAACCGTTGCTGTGATTAATGAGGTTTTCCAAATAATTCCAAAAGCCATCTAGATTAGATTTGTTATTTGATTTGTATTTATACCTACCTTCACAGATCTATAATTATTATTATTATGTAGGGAAGATACGAACACTTCAGATAAGGTTGTTAGTCATTTATTATTGTTGTGGTGGCGCATATTTTAGTCCAAAGAGTAGAGTCACTTTTTGTATTGCATTGTTATTTATTATTGTTTAATTAGGTCTTAAAAACGCCCAATAATCTATTAATTAAATTCATTTGCGTAATTTTTATGCACTTTCTGCGAATATTAAAAAGTACCAATCAATAAACAAGTTATTTTAAAATAATTGATGCAATATTTTGTTATGTTACACTAGGTATGACTGTACGTTTATATCCATATCTCAAACATAAGTAAATAATAATCCGTGTCTGATGTAAAGGAAAGGGGGAATGTGAAATATCAGGATATGCCTGATGTAACCCACAACGTTTCGCCGTCATTCTAATGATTTTTTTATTCGTTTTCAGGAGGCAGACAACGGCTATGACATATACGGGAATCAAGACGATGATTTGCGTACAATTAGTGGTAAGATAAATTTTTACGTAAGAGGGAACCAAACTAAATTGCCATCCCAAAATAGACAAAACCTTTGTTCATACGCGAACGCCGGAAGCAGGGCGACTCATCTGTATTTGATACACCTTTCGATAAAATTTATCACGCCGGTGTATCACCGTCATTGACTTTTAAACTATACTTCCAAGCATGAATAGATTAGCGTGTAGATTTTATTTGACGATGTCGCGCTCGCCTATGCGAACGCAGCTTGAAATTCAGCTTCAGCTGACGTGGAACTTATCTAGAAAGAACGTATGATCGGGCCCCCCACTACCGCCGCAATAAACAAAACACTGCCGGCGAACGGGCACGCGCGTGCGCGCCGATCGCAACCTACGTGACGACGAGGAGCGAATCTTCGCAGTCGGACTCGGTCGTTAGTGGTAGAAGCAAGCAAAGATGGGAAGATAGTCGGTAAACAAAAAGCCCTTTTCGTCGTCGTTTTTCCTTTTTCGATACCAAAAATAATAATAATAATAACGGGCTGCGGTACCTTATTGTATTAGAGAGTGCGTTGTGCCAGTGATAGATCTTCGGATTATACCTATATTATATACGCTGTTCCGTTCAAACCGAAAATCCAAAAGGAGATATTATGGTTGAGAAAATTATCGAAGAAGCCGATTGCTGCGATAGCAGCAGCACAGGTGCGTAAAAAGAGAATCCAAAGCCCTTTGTTTCCGCGTTTCTTTGTGCAACACTCGTCGGTTTTCACGTATTTTTAACCGACTTTGTGGTCTCCTGTTGCATCAGTTGCCTAGCGGTCGCGAATAGAACTAAATAGAAGTAGCCAACTAACCGGTTCGCCGGCTGATGTCATTAATTTAACTTATGGACACGCCACTTTAACCCGTTTTCCACTGATCTATGTTAGAAACGTACACATTCCGAGTGTTCTCT
Organism: Melinopterus prodromus; assembly: GCA_964023965.1. Taxonomy (NCBI): domain Eukaryota; kingdom Metazoa; phylum Arthropoda; class Insecta; order Coleoptera; family Scarabaeidae; genus Melinopterus; species Melinopterus prodromus. Next base: position 9,552,437 of record OZ030392.1, on the reverse strand, counting down.
CTTTAATTTAGAATAGCCAAGCAGACATTCGATGCGGAGGTTAAATATCAACGCGTCAGTAGTTTCGAACAATCGCGGTCTGTTTTCAGCATATGTATGTACTTTGTGGCCACATGTTGTTGTTATTGTTATTACGGAGTCAGATGATAGCTCTTCTTGACGGGAAATTATGACTAAGGAGATAAGACGTGTATCAAATTCTGCTTACCAAAGACGATTCAATTTTTGCCCAACCTCAGGCTTTTGCATTCCTGATAACCCAGTTACATATAGGATATGTTTTTATACTGTATGTGCATTATGTTATTGAAAATCTGAATTCACACAAAGAATATGCATCATGCATTAATATATCCAACGTTTTATATTGGTTTAACTGACAAGACCAAAAAACCGGTGGCGTAGTTTCTATAAATATGCCAAATTTTAGATGGCCCGTCTTGCATTGGTTGGTGCCAATGTGTATTTCGTATTGGCAACGCGTATGTCCAGGCCACTAACCTGTAGATAAAAAACTTGACGCATGTCCAAACATTTCTTCATTGGATTATATGCAAATTCTGGGCGATATGTCAAGCCGGTTGGAGATTATACACGGAAGTTAAAAAATGCCAGGCAGGTGTTCCAGGTACACCTGTGTCGTGACCGGTATTTGATAGTTAGGCTTAACATATACGTCATGTCATATCTTGTTTTTATTCGAAAATACAGAAATCTAAATAACAAAAAAAAAATTACATTAACAGAAAGACAAACAAGTTATAACTATTTACGAACATTGCAACTTTCATAAACTTAATAATAGTAAGCAATTTATCACGCAGTCTTATTATAAGTATATGGAATTATGGACTCATTTATTAGATAATGTTTTAATAAACTGTATTACAAAATACGAAAAACTATAACCATCAAAATGAAGAAATGGCACAGAAGGCTAAAATCATTTTTTTTTTTAGAAAGTATATTAATTTGTAATTACACAATTCTTTACTTTTTTTCCATACCCATGATCATAATTTAAAAAATAAATACATACGCATATTTTGAACCTTGTTGCTTATTTTACAAACATGAGGCTGTAAATAAAACATAAAAATCATATCAAAATGGTTACTGGCATTGATGATATTATTATTATAAATTTTATCTATATAAAGGACGAAGAATGAAGTTCCATAATAAACATTGAATTTAGAGTTAGTCAAAATAGTCCATATATCTATTCTGCCAAAAAACAAAATTTTGCTGATGACAGATGACTTAACAGCATAGATATTGACATAAATATCTTGGTTCTGAAAACCAGATTTTCAACCTCCTCCCAAACCTACATCTTTTTTTCAAAAAAGAGACTACAAACTTCTTCTTAGTCTAGAAGCGAGAAACAAAAAAATAACTTATCATTTAATCATAGAAATATTTCCACCACGTCATACATTGTCATCGGAAAAGATAGTATCAGATATGCCAAAATCTGAATTCATTTGTACCAAGACAAAATTTGTACCATCCATAGTTATGGATGGTTGATTAGTTAAACAGAACAGAACCTTTCGTCATCAAACTCTAATCTATCGAACACCACCATCGTCATTTAGATCAAACATTTTCCACCTCGGTCTTCAACCAAACTTTCATCATCAACCATTGGAAGAGTTATTCCACCAATTTCCTAACAACTTCTTCCTCTGTCTTCCAGGTGATGAGAGAAGGAGTGATTGCAATGGAGGTGGGAGTGCCTCTGATAGTGGTGACCAGATGGATGCAGAGACGAGAGCGCGCGAGTTAGAAAGACGCAAAGAGGAAGCGAAACGCAAAAGGAGGAAGAAGAGGCGCACCGGGTCGTCCCTGGTCTCCTCCTGCTTCCAGGACCTCTACAAGTTGACCGGCGAGGTTCTCGGCGAAGGAGCCTATGCCAGCGTCCAAACATGTGTAAACATGTACACGGACATCGAGTACGCCGTCAAAATTATCGACAAGGTGCCTGGGCATGCACGCGCTCGCGTCTTTCGCGAAGTTGAAACGTTCCACCACTGTCAGGGACATCCAAACATCATCCAGTTGGTTGAGTTTTTCGAGGATGAGGAGAAATTTTACTTAGTTTTCGAGAAGGTAATTGTTTGCCACCTTTTATTGTAATTATTGTAGGTGTTTGTTGTTGTTGTAAGGGTGGTTGAACTTTTGCTGGTCGTAAATGATCAGAAAATTATTCATTGGAAGCAAAAGTTAACGAAGACCGAGTAGTATGGGTCCATGAAGTTTCTTGTGCATTATTTTACGTATAATGGTCGAAAATAGTCTTTTTACCATGACCATGATGAGTGGTGTTGCTGTGAGTGCCTATGACCCGAAAACCATTCTTTTGGCGAAGATAAAACTTCCAAAGTATTAAAAATCTCATTTTGATGATAGCTATCTCAAAAACCTACCAAGTGTCTTCTATAGCGAGCACGTAAAGTATGGAAGCTTGACAAAATCTCAAGAACGGTTTGCTATTTTTCAATTGTTTTAAATAGATATATATATTTTTTAGTGAATTTGACAAATCTTTTAATTGTGTAATATTTTTATGGCCTTACATAAGAAAATTTTCGAGAAAAACCAATTCAAGGTTATGACATAAAAGTGACAAAATCTCCGAAACGGCTTGACCGAATTTAACGAAATTTTGGAATTAAGTATTTTGCAACCATGTGAAGTCACTGGCGTTACTATCGTTGATGCAACGTTTGCAGTTTCTGAGATACAACCTCAAACTTTTGAATTTGCGATAGAACAGCCTGTGTAGTTTGACATTTTCTGTTACAGTCTTCATTATTATATCAAAAACAGGTAGAAATGAACAAAAACCTTTATTACGTATGTCTAAAAATTAACACATTGTTTTAAATTTGATCGGTTTATTTTTTGTTGTTGTTTTTTTATGTTATGAATTTTTTCTTTGTTAATTTTTAGACATAAGTAATAAATCAAAGTATAGAACATGGTGATATACAGGTGCGATGTAAATTTTAATTAGATAAATTAAAAATTACAGCCCCAACCTGGATTTGAACCAGGGACCTTTGTGTCGCTAGCACAATGCTCTATCCAACTGAGCTATTGCGGCCTATGACAAACATTACCAAAGTATGGTAATTATAAATTGACGTGTTCGAGGATTTTGTAAAATAGATTTTGTAAAAACCGTTCCTGAGAGTTTGTCATGTTTCCATACTTTACGCGCTCACTGTATAAATAATTCAAGCAATTTTAGTTGAATTTTATGTTGCAATAAAGACTGATTATGACCAAGGTTACCTTAATTTCTAATTGACGATTGTTTAAAATATTTGAATTTGAAAATCGGATGTACCTACCTAACCTAAAATAAAAAATTGGTGGTCAGGCACATTACTTTATCATACAATATAAAAAATTAATACAAGTTTAGTTGCATGAGATTCTATTTGACAGAGATCGATCGTGTCTGCATAAGTTAGTAAGGATTTGACAGATATTTTGATCATATTGACAGTAAGTATTGTCAAAAAATCAGCATTTGACAAATTCTGGCTATATACGTAGTAGTTTTATTGCAGACACGATCTCGATCAAATAGAATTTCCTCATACAGCTAAACTATTAATTTTATCAAAAAATTTCATAGACATAAATTATACAAAATTTCCTCTACTTTAATTTATTGTTTAACTATTTTGACGAAATTATACAAATGGCAGCTCATTTGCAAATGTTTGACAAATGCTTAGAGAAAACATCCAGTTCCTTTTGGACGCTTTTGAACCAAAAGCTTTTCACCTCTAAGTTTGCTCATAACTTCTAAATATGAACGTCAGTAGGTTCTACACACACGCATACAGATACTTTTTTTACCATTTTTTGGTACTTTTTTGTATCAAAAATGTTCAGGGGACCCAAAAAGACCTATTTCCGCTAAAATCTAATTTTTTTCTGCACGACAATTGATACAAAAAGAACGAAATTTTTGACATAAAGTTACTTTCGCAAATGGCGTCACTGTATTTTATTCATTCAATGGTTTAATTTATAATACATTGCTCATGTTATAGAAAGTAAAACATAGAAATTGTATATCTTAATTGAAAATATTGCGTACCTATAAGCATAATAATTTATTCTTCATACGTTTACTTAAATCACAAATGGTCATAATTAAATACGAAAAATCTACAGGAAAAACAATAGCATTAAATGATGACGACGAATAAGCTTTAACGGCAAGTTTCAAGGTTGAATCTATTGTGGTTATATTTAGTAATAAATTGCATAGTCAGGCAGTGTCAGAACCGTATACATTATATCCATAGCATTTTCACTTAGCACCAATAACAGAACTGAAACATTATCTGATAATAATCAAGAAATTTTCCGACCTTATTTTATTGTCCATACTTTATCCAGATAAGGGTTTAGCGACGAGATTTCGTAGATAACACTCGTGCTAAAAACAAAACAAGGTTGTTTGGCAAAATAGGTTTGCAAAATCTGAGATAACATTTAAAATATGCCCAGGGTTTATCAAAGGATTAGATTTAAGAACACCGTATTATACCGCTCATAAACACTTAAATCAAATAAGAATACTTTTTGCGTCAATTGTACGAAATATGTACATATTTTTGAATCTGTTTAACATATTCCCATGTGATGTAGATTTTATTTTCCGCGTTGGCACTTTGTACTTTTCTAAAATAAGCTTAAGTGGAAATATTGGAACAAAATTCAAATTTACGACAATGTCCTTAATTCTCGAAATAAGTCTATGTGTTGACCACGTGTTTGAACTGTTTTTAACACAACGACCACACCTCCCAAAACATCGCGTGGGTGTTTACGACGAACATGAAATTCGGAATGACTTTCAAAATTCGGAGTTTTGACGTCAATAACATCGGAATTATGTATTTGCAATCGCGAATTATGGAATGCTTGACGTCAGGATGCATACTTTGATATTATTCATTTTTTTTATCAAATCAGGACTGAATAATTACATAAAATTTGTATAATCTTTCAAAAGGGTAACTGAAGTACATAAATAACTTCAAATAAATCGCTATCACTACAAGGATATGTATATACCACATCAGGCAACTTATCATTGGTTGATTTATTTTAGGTTAGGTTTTTCTTTCATGGCTCTTCTTTCACTTATAACAATCTTACCTTTGACATATTATGATTAAAAATTAAGTAAATATATGTATCTACGACTCGCATATAATATAATAAGTTCATTGTATTCGTATCTATGACTATATAATGCCCATCATTATGCGCGCCAATGATTATAATGACACTAGCGTTGTATAATAATGACAGTTCGTTCAAATAATGACCTCATTATTTGAACGAACTGTCATCATTATACGACGCTAGTGTCAAAGTCTGTCAAAACCTACGTCGATGACAGTTATTTGACAGTTCGCCTCACAATCATTGACAAACACATTTAAAATATTTTCCATAAAATGGAATTTATGAGTCGTAGATAAAACGTCGTATTTGACTCGCACATAACGGATATAAATCGCTCGCATGATTACACGCTCGGCTACGGCTCGCGTGTAAACTTCATGCTCGCAGTTTATATTCTTAATTATGTGCTCGTCAAATAATATACTAGTATCTACGTCAATTGTAGGTTCTCAAAACTTCCAATTCAATACTTGACAAAACTAAAAATAGTTTCCAATTGCTTTAGATTTCTTTTTGAAGCAATTAAATAATAATCAGTATTACCAACATATACGAAGCCACAAATGCATAATCTTACTCACATTGTGTATTTAAGGCTAATAGCTAATAGCGTTTTCGATTTATACAATTTTATTCACGCACTCGGTGCGAACTGCACCGAGAATATGCGTAGAGCGCATTGTTTTGGTGCATTTTTGGTGCAGTTCTTTAAAACCAACTTCAGGGTGAACTAGTTCATAACCTAAAATAAGTAACTTACAAGGGCTTTTACAAAACTATTTATGATTACATTTAGCTTCCCGGGTGTTATTCTTATATATTTTATCTCTATTTATCATCTCAACACAAAAAGGAATGACATATTCATCAATTAAGCCTGTCAAGATATGAGTGCTGTGCGCGTGCAGTGCATAAGCCGAACACGTGGCACGAATCGAGTGGAAAAGCCGAACATACACATCCACACCAGCATAGTGCTAGTGCAGCCGAGTGCAGTAAATCGAAAACGCTATAAGTGTAAATATTATTAGAAAACACCGCTGTGAGCTAAGTTTAATTTTGAATTCACATTTTAGTGGAGTGTCTGGGTAAAAATTTTGTTATCAAAATCGAAAATTACGAAAACTGCGAACAATATTAAAAATTGTGCAAATTTAAGAAGTGTACAATTCTTTTATCAACCGAAAGCGAAGAAGCCATGTTCTTTTTCTAACAATGTTTTTTACTCGTATTTCAATTGGTTAACAATAGACGGACAACAAATTATTTGAAAAATTACACACCTAGAAGATAAAAAAGCAAAGCAAAACATACAATTACGGCAGTTGTATTTGATCAAGATTTCGGTTGATGGTCACACTTAAATTTATAGCGACAGGTGAATCATTTTAAAGTTTGTCATACAGTACCCAAATTTCAGCATGTACCTACTATTTCAAAATTTGTGCCGAATGTGTTAGCAGCAATTCTTCTTCAACTTCTTATTGTTAAACACCGCAATCCAAATAACTGATAGGTAGTAGTCGTACTGGTCTGTGCTGGTCTGTACGCGTACACAACACGTACTTTTGTAGGCTGTGTTCCTCGTTATATCCGTTATATTTTATTGGGAAGCAGTTGGTAACGCCTCAACACGCAAGTCAACGCAAGTCTAGTATGAAACAAGTTCATACAAGCGCGTCTGGTTTTGAAAGAAGAAAGATCACAGAAAGATTGAATGGCAGCATAGGTTGCATATGTAGTGTGTACATAATTCTAACCTAAAAAATAATATGGTCCACCTTTAAGTTTAACAATGGCATTTTTTGTCCTTTCAGATAAACGGTGGTCAGTTATTACGCCGCATCCAGGAATACAAGTATTTCTCAGAGGCTGCCGCCGCCGAGATCGTCCGCGAGGTGGCGTCCGCGCTGAGCTTCATGCACGCAAAGGGCATCGCCCACCGCGACCTCAAGCCGGAGAACATACTCTGCGTGAACCGGGACACCCTCTGTCCCATCAAAATCTGCGACCTGGACCTCGGTTCGGGCATCCGGTTCCAATCCAGCGTCAGCAGCCCGCTGGCGACGCCGCAACTTCTGACGCCCGTTGGTAGCGCTGAATTCATGGCCCCCGAGGTTGTGGAGGCGTTCATCGGCGACCAAGACTCGGTCGCGTACGACAAACGCTGCGACCTATGGTCTCTAGGCGTGATAACCTATATCCTACTCTGCGGTTATCCGCCGTTCTACGGAAAGTGCGGGTCCGATTGCGGATGGGAGCGCGGAGATAACTGCGACTCCTGTCAGAAATTGCTGTTCCACAGTATTCAAGAGGGCAGGTACGAGTTCCCCGAAGCCGAGTGGGGACACATCTCGAATGAAGCGAAGGGTCTCATCTCGAAATTGTTAGTGAAGAGTGCGAGTCGTCGTCTGAGCGCCGCTGACGTCCTGAACCATCCTTGGTTGAGATGCGCAAACGATACGACTCCGCTGCCAACGCCCGCCGTCATCAAGAAGAACAACTCCGCGCGGGAGCTGTCGCAATTTGCGGAGAGCGCGATGGCGGTCAACCGTGTAGTCCAGCAGCACTTCAGCATGCGCCTGGATTACCTGGAGAGGCCGAACGTGTATCCGCATGAGGCGCCGCCCCCGCATGGGCTCAGCCCTCCCAGTGAGAGTCTGCTGTTGCAACGGCGCCTCAAGGCCAGGCAGATGCTGGTGCCGCCACCGACTACCCCCGCTATACCCAGCCCGAGCGGGTGAAGAAGTATTTACGTTTAGGAATGACTAGGAAGGGGAAGAGCAAAAGCCGCCTGGCTGCAGCGAAATGACGCCAAGAAACCGTCTCGTCGCTTTTTGACTGTTTTTTTTTTGTTTTTGTTTCTCTTTATTATTATTTTTTTTCTAATGACCCCTTATCAGGAGGGTTGCGCCTTTAAGACAGACCTTCGTCACAAAAAATTGACGTGCTTATTAAGTACAACCTCCATACAGCATAAAAATTCTTAGAATCGCCGCTCTCCCTGAAAATGAACATCAAAATTCATCTTTGCTTGATTTGATTTGTAGGTTAGGTGTTGATAATGCTTTCAGACAAACCTTTTTCCTTCTGGGAGTGATGCATTTCTAACAATTTTTAGTCTTCTTTAAACGCTGTAGAATAGTATATAGTCTACGAATGTAGTTTTTTGTGACGAAGAGCATTCTTGGGTGGAGTAGTGTTGGGTTTGGTCCGGTTTGACCTCGGCAGGCACCAAGTGTTTGGTTCCGGGGTGTGTGTATGTGGCCTTATCCCGTGCACTCTCCGCGTCGGCATGATCCCTCTGCAGAGCGTAGGTGGTTCGTTACGTTACACATTGTGATAACTACTCTAAGAGCTAGGATAGAGAGTACCTGTCGGTTCAGTCCATGTGATGAAGGATATTTTTTATATATGATTTTGATATGCTCAATGGTGTAGAGTGCGTGAGATTGTTAGCATTTACCAAGCAGTACAAACACTCTGTTTATTAAATTGTATAATTATTATATTGACGTTTCAAACTTTCAAAGAGAGGAGATCATTTACGAAAGATAAATACTTTATTACTACGAACGTGTACCAAATTTTCTAATTTATAATTTAATTTAATATACGATTTGTTACTTTATATAATTGTCGATCACAGTTCTGCTGCTGTGTGTGCCATCTTCATATCAAGGAATTTCTCTAATGCGAATCAGAAACATTTATCATCAAAGCAATACCATTTATTTAGTTTCCCTACAACCTGTTTTTTTTTCTTACCTACATCCTACATATAGAACCCCAAAAGAACCCTCATACAGAATGAGATAATCATTTGACTTTTTTTTTTACTGAATGCAACCTTTTGCGTTGTAAAGTATTTAGTGATTATGTACCAAGTGTGCTTATTTCTTATGAATAAAGACCGATTTTTTATACTTTTTATTTGTTTCATTTCCCAACCTACATAAAACGGATTTTGTTTTTCAAGATCTTTTTTTGTCTACTTTGCAGTAATTGCTCATAACAAGGGTTTGAAAGTGGGTGCTTTCGGTGTCGTTATGAAAACACTGGATCACTAACTTAGTTTTCCAAGATTGGTGATGTACCTAGATGTTAAGTGTCAAATAATGCTAACATCACAATCGCCATTGGCTCGCCTCAATCGTATTTATTAGTTTTACCCATATAAATACAAAATGATATAAAGAATGTTGGTAACAGCAGGCTGTTCCAACACTAGCGTTGCGACATGCCTCTATCTCATCCGAGGTACTGCCACTGGACACACTATGCATGCGTCAAGTTCGTGGATTCGATTGGCTGGATTGGATCCATAGGTTGCCACATGTAGAAAGCAGTAGAATGTTATCTATGGGCTGTCATGTCAGTGGTTTGGCGTTAGTGATGCCGAATATTACCGGCTAACGGCCGCTGCAATACCGACCAATACCGCACTTTAAGTTACAATAGCGCCATCTGTCGACTGCCCTACTATCTACTGGCCACGCATCCGCAGTTTGATCCCGGGCACCACATCGATAGCTAAAATATATATCTCCGTCTCACATTGTTGGAACCAAGACTACACATTATATGCACAGGCGCCGTATATTTACCACACCTATCAACTGTTGAAGATAAAACTACTCTAGATTGTAAGATGCCAACCACAATTTTCGAAATTTATGTAAAATTAATGTCGCAAAGTAGAAAAATAGTATACAAAACTCGTTTTATAAGACGCATAGGCGCAGTCGTTCCATTTGAAACACAACTTTTTGTTTTTTTTTTTTTAACTTGTATTATAATATTATACTATTCAAAAACCTCATTTAAGAGGTAAGTATGTTCAACGAATTTCGGAAACTCGTACAGAAACATAAAAATCTTACAAGACGAAAAGTTCAACAAGATGATACAATTTTCAAAAAGAATTCTATAGAAACCACTCGCTAGTTATTTCTGTCCTTCACAAAATCATTTCAAAAATGTTTGATAAGATATACCCCACTGACGGTGATGGTCCAGAAATACACTAGACTGCGGGAGATAAATTTCGCATAAGTAATACCGCTCTGCGAACGTGACATTCTATTACTTTCGTACCGAAATACCTACATACAATTTTAACATGAGTGCCACGCACCATCTAGCGGTGAGTAGTTAACTTACCAAGGTTTCTGGAATAAACGCAAGATGGCGGTAAACGTTACAGTGACCTTTTTTACCTGCTGACGCTGACAGATCTGAGCCAAATAGGACCATCAATCAACTTGATCTTATTTTCAATATAAATATTTATATTATTTAAAAAAGAAATAGGTAACCTTCTAGATACAGATCACCTCCTAGATATATAACAATTCCAAATAATCTAATACAATTTCCAGTAAAGTAAACTACAAGCGAATAATTAGAAAGTTTTGAAATGTAATGTTTCCCGCTGCAGGCGTGCCACATTCGCAATTCGTATACAAGAATCAGCGGGGTGGTGCATTGGAGGGAATTTGAAGCGCGCTAAAGAAATTCAATGTGGCAGTTGTTTTTTACAGTCCAAAAATGACTACAAAAAGTGTTTTACAACCTCTAGACATAAATAGTCCCAGCATGGACAGGTCGCCAGCCAGGTAATGTGATGATTCTCGAATTTACTCATTCAACTTAACCTACTTTCTTGTGCATTTAGAAAACGTCCCCGGCTAGAATCCCCCGTGAAGGAGCGATGGTCTTTAGTAAAGAAAAGCGGCGTAGAATTAGAAGACCTGCATGGAGTCGAGTTACTCGAAGACACAGAATCGGACGACCAATCCGACGACGAGAAGATCACGCACAACCTTCTCGCTTGTAGTTCTAGTGATAGATTGTCGCCGATAGAGAAGGAAAATCAATGCACACCGGAGTGTTCTAGGAATGTTACCATTCAAGAATGGAATGAATTTTTGTTTAGGAAACCGGATATTATGGAACGTCCGATTAAAAGTAAGTTATTTTTCGGAGTTTATCATGTTACGTAAGCCGCACACCAAAGAAATACGATATGTGACATTTGTAATATAAAAACTGCACTGTGAAAAACAAAAGATGAAACATCCACTCAACAAAGAAACAAAGCAAATAGGGATCATTAATAACTGTACTAATATTATTGTTCTCTAGACATAGTTTGTGCATTATTATATACAGTGAACATGCATTCAAAATCCTTGGGTATTATTTTATTATCAAAATTACACATAGGTATTTAAATCAAAATTTTCAACGTTTAATTCTTTTAGCAAAATATTTTATGTTTTATGTTTCTTTTACGTGCAGCTTTGCTTTGACCTTAAAATTGTTTAAGCTGTTTAGGCTCTTATTTTAATTGTTCTTCTTTAAATTCAAGATTACTTCGACCAGATCAGCGATGAAGTGATCCTCCACATATTCCACTTTCTACCAAAAAGAATCCTCAGTTCAGTAGCTTTAGTATGCAAACGTTGGCACAGATTATCTCAGGACGAAAGCCTATGGGCCAGGATGGACTTGGCCTCCCGGCAACTGCAACCAGGTGCTATGGGTCACATTTTAAGCCGCCAAGTATTAATTTTGCGACTATCGCAAGCAGAGATCTCCCACCCGCCAATTCTAGAAGGCAGCTATCCGTTCAACGAAGACTTCAGAGCTAGGCTGTTATTTTTAGACTTAAGTATGGCCCACGTGGCCCCCGAAAGTTTAGTCGAGTTGTTTCGACGTTGCGAAAGACTAAAAAAAGTCAGTTTAGAGCATGTAAGGGTCAACGCGGATGTTTTATCCGCATTAGCGTCCAGCAGAGATTTAGAGATATTAAATTTAGCGATGGCTGAAGGTATTAACGAGAAAGGCCTTCGAAATTCTATCGGGAGATGCTCGAAACTTCGAGAGTTAAACTTAGCTTGGACGGGCTTGAATTCTGCATCGCTGCAATATATCTGTTCTAGTTTACCAGTTGTTTTAGATAGAATTAATTTATCGGGATGTCGAAAAGTATTGACTGATGATTATATTCGACGATTAGTGACGAGGTGCCCGAAATTGCGGGAATTGGACTTGTCTGATTGTACCGGGTTGACTGGGGAGGTTATTCAGCATATTATAACGCTGGAGAGTCTGAATTTCTTGGCGTTGTCGAGGTGTTATCAAGTGCCGTATAAGGCGTTGGTGCACTTGAAACAAGTGAAGTCTCTCATGTATCTAGACGTACATGGCGGGTATATTGACGCTTCGGAATTGCGGTATATTCAGGAAACTTTAGGTTCCAACGTGCACCTAAATAAATTTAAGTTTAGTTCTATTGCGAGGCCCACCGTCGGGACACGGCGTTCTTCTATCTGGAATATGAGGGTGCGTGACTAAAAGTACCCTTACCGGTAGATTTGTGATTTGTAATAATTTACTTAAGAATGAATAAATTTTTATTGACGTTTTATTATTTGATTTTTTTTATCCCAGCACTCTTAGGTATTTTATACAGGGCATGTACTAACTGCGTGCAATAATTTTCAGGGGTAATGTCGCTCATTATTTTAAAAAATTTTAGTTGAAAATGTGATTGTCGCTACCCACACCTATCTCTAACACGTAGTTTTCAAAATTCATAAATAACGATATGTTCTATAATTACACATCATCAATCAAACTTCCAAAAAATTTAAACAAATTTGCTTTTGTACTTTGGCGTCTAAAGTCCATAGTCTTTGCGCGAAAACAACAAAATAACTAAACGCCTGACAGTCGACCAGAAACCAACGTAATACGGGACTTCCCACGGCTTGCTCAGCAGTCAGTTGATCACCTCTCAGGAACTGGCGGAGTAGGTTAAGGTAGTACTAGCCTTCCTAAAAATGTGAGGCGTCAAATACTGCATTTTCAATAATTAATTAAACAAAACTGGGCCCGTATAAAATTGAAAAAATAACAGTATAGTAGCTAAAAAACAAAAATAGAAACGCTATAATAATTTTATAGTTCCATCCAATGTCCATTAGGCCCAACCGAACGGACTAATAGTCAAATTATCTAACAATTACACATAATCCCTCATTTTAAATGTAACCTGATAGATAATAAAATATTGTACTTACGTTTCAAAATCGGATTACTTACCTGACTCACCAGGAAACAGGCCAACACAAAGATTATCACCAGAGATTACACCATTCCGGCGATTTTTTTTAGGTTAAGTAACAATGTTTACTGTTCTAAGGCGGATTTCTTGTATTACCTGCAGTGCTGCGTTACCAAGAACCAACAATGTTACTTTAGTAAGTATCTTTTACTTACCACATATTACAAATCAATGATAATTCTCTTTAGGTTAACAGAATTAAACTTTTCGAACCAAAACGGTTTATGAGTGCGGACCAAACCCAACCCCCGAAGAAGCCAGTACCAGGCCGAGGTAAAGGTCCGATTACATGGCAAAGTTTTACAATAACTGCTGTGCTGGGCAGTGGATTACTCGGTTTTATGTATTATCTTCGGAACAAGAAAGAACAAGGTATATTGAGTTTTTGGGAGTGTCGTAATACAGATATAAAACGAGTATTTTTTGTAGCTATGCTAAAGGAGAGGCAGCGGATGTTGGGTAAAGCTGCAATTGGCGGTAGTTTTGAATTGGTCGATTCTAGCAATCAGTTGCGTAAAAGCGAGGAATTTCTTGGAAACTGGTTACTTATTTACTTCGGGTTCACTCATTGTCCTGATATCTGTCCTGATGAACTCGAGAAATTGGCAAGTGTAGTTGATATGTTAGGTAAGGTATTAATTTGTAATTGAATATGTTAGATCTTGCAATTCTCAACCTTTTTACCCTTGCAAAACCCTTGAAATAACGCTGGCACCCGAGGAAACCCAAACAATATGTGCGGTGTTCTGTACTTAAAAAATCTGATGTGGCCAGGCACATGACTTTATCATACAAGATATACAATTAACAGTTTATCTGCATGATAATCTATTTGATTGAGAGATCGTGGTTGCATTAAAATTATACTAGTTAGCCTAGAATTGACAGATATTTTGATACTATTGACAGTGGGTATTGTCAAAGCATCAGCATTTGACACTACCTACTGTCATTAGAATAATAGTTACCGAAGGCGGAGCGTCGCCGTCGCATGTGAGCGAGTCGCGCTATGTAGTTTTCGGCAGGAGTGATATACCACGTTTTTTTGTGTTGCTTCTTGAGTAAATATGTATTTAAGCATATTTAAATAATTAAAATAATAGTTATTTATCTCACAAGTGCCGAAAGTACGGAATAGCACGACGACCGGTGATGCGGCGCTTTCGACAGGAGTGACATCAACGTTTTTTTGTGCTACTTTTTGAGAAATACGTATTTAAAAAAATCAAAATTGGTTATATTTCTGTAGGTATAGGAAATGTTAGGTTGATACCACTTCTACGAAACGTCAAGTTTAAAAAGCTATTTCAAATTCTGACAGATTTATATTCGTTCAGGTAACTGTAGATGTCACATCCGTACCAACATACTAAAATATAACTACACTCATCGCTATACTTTATTTACAATTTTCTCAATTTATCGTTTTTACAATTAGATATAACAACGGGTTGATATTTCTTATCAACAAACAATCAAATTGCTGATCTTATTTTATTTGAATTTTGTATTTTGTACTTTGCTGCACTAGAGCGGCAACGTTCCATAGCGGTTCTCCAACATCTGATGAAATCAGCTGTTTTCGAGTGAGACAGCCATAGACATTACTGTGGTGACCGCACAATTTTTTTTTTGTCAAAATCCTGGCTGCTATGTAGTTTCATATCAATGCAGATGCGACCGATCTCGATCAAATAGAATTTTCTCATGCAGCTAAACTATTAATTTTACAAAAAAATTTCATAGGCAAAAATTATTCAAAATTTCCTCTACTTTAATTTATTATTTAACTATTTTGACGAAATTACAGAAATGCCGGCTCATTTGCAAAATCGTTGAAAATTGCTAAGAGTAAATAGCCAGTTCCTTTGAACCCATTTGAACCAAAAGCTTTTCAGCTCTAAGTTTGGTTATGAAACTTCTAAATATGAACTTTCGTCCCGATACCTTTACTAGTTTTTCCGGAATCGTCGTCACAAAAATCGGGTACACACATACACACACACACACACACACACACACACACACACACACACACACACACACACACACACACACACACAGACATTTTTTTGTACCTTGGTCAAAAATGTTCAGGGGACCCTAAAAGACCTATTTCCGCTAAAATCCCAATTTTTTTTTTCGGCACGATTACAATACTTTACCATACTGCGTATGATAAAGTAAAAAATAACTTCTTCTGTGAAATTGCAAAAGTGTCCTGTAAAATTACAGTGATAATGCTGTAATTTCACAGGATTACCTCAATATCACAGGAAGATATTTACAGCATTTCTTGTGTAGTTTATTACATTTGGTTTCTGTTTTCTCTGTGATATAAACTTATTTTTTTTTTGAAATACTTCAAATGTTTTAAAATATTAATAATAATAAAATGAAGAAATTCATAATGGCATTCATAGTCTGAACTCTGAATGATTATAAAAATCTTTCTTTGTTATTTTTAATCTTTTTTTAGACAAAGTAGGCAATAACTCAAGAACTGTAAAATGTTTTTGCACTAAAATGTTGCTAAGAATGCAATAATATACAGAAATACAGATTTAAATACAGAGAAATACATCATTTAAAAAAATTATGCTTACTTTTTTACGCTAACGCCATCTACAACAAAAGTCTGAGGAAAAAATGAGAAATATTGAAATATGTAATGTTAGATTTTGACCCACAATTCGGTCAGGTGTTGTGTATTTCCACAAATTATTTGTTTTTGGGAAAAGTTAGTTTTAACTAATCTTATTTATAACAACTTATACATACTTACAATAATCTTTTTTAGACAAATCTGAAGATGTCCCAGAAGTGCGGCCATTGTTTATTTCGGTGGATCCCTTGAGAGATACTCCAGAGGTTGTCGGTCGTTACTGCAAAGAATTTAGCCCGAGACTATTAGGACTTACCGGAACTGAAGACCAAGTGGCAAAAGCATGTAAGGCGTATAGAGTGTACTTTAGTGCGGGTCCAAAGGATAAAGACAAAGATTATATTGTGGACCACACGATTATTATGTATCTAGTGAACCCGCAAGGAGAATTTGTCGACTATTATGGTCAGAACAGGAACGCAGAAGAAATAACATCGTCAATCAAGATAAATATGGCGAAATACGTGCAGTTGCAAAAGCAGTCGTGGTTCTGATTAATGTATATATCGATGTATTATTAGATGTATTTATGTTATTTTATAATTAAAATAAAAGGTACTAATTTCTAAGAAGTTCTTTGAGTATCGGACAAACATTAATTTTGTCAAACCTTGAGTTTTTGTTAAGCCGATGTATAATTACTGTTTTGCCTGTATTTTGCATAATTACATTTATTGGGGTTCACATGTTCATTGATTCATTATAAAAATTTAGAACCTCATTTGTATAATCATGGTCACCCACTTTTTGGCGGATGTGAACGTTTAACGGTGCTGGCATATATATTGAATTGGCACGTCGCTTTGTTACTGTTCCTCGACATGAAGACTCTGGTGGTGGCTTTAGCAGCCCTGCTGCTAGTGGCCCAAGAAGCGCATTCGGTAATTTTTTTGTCTGTTACTTCATCAAAGTTATGAAAATTATTTTCAGTTAAACGAAAAACAAATGGTAGCTGCTGCTAAACTCATCCGGAATACCTGCAAATCGAAAATTAAGGTTACAGATGGTAAGTAAATTTAAATATTATTGATTATTTTTTAAGAGGAAAAATTAATGAATTATATATTTAGAGAATATTTATCGTTTAATGTACAAGAAATTAAAAGGACTTCTATTTCAGTATAAATATTCAAAAACAATTTATAGAAGTGTTGGAAGTGTTTTCTCTTTAGAAGCTCTGTAGCTTCCTAGTCAGGGGCGGATTTAGGCACGGGCATTATGGCCCTTCACAGCAAAAAAAAAGAAATTAAATAAAAAATGGAAGAAATTTTACTAGTACCTATTAAAATCTTTGGCTTTCAACACTATACTAAAGCCTATGTACTTACCTAACACTATGCAATTTATCAAAAGAATTCACCATGTTTCAAAATTTCTATACAATCTTCAAAATTTATTGAATGTAACAACTTTGGAACAGCAGGAAAACAGAAAAATGTTGAAAAAGATTATTAAAGCGAACTTAAATTAAACTTAATTATGTTGTTCGAAATGCTGCGCCTTCTGCTTCAAATATATTAAAACTCTTTGCTGTACTTCTGTCATCGTCCTTCTTTGGATTTCTTGTCGCTGAAGTCCATTAATGGCGGCTACTACTCTGTTAGTCAATACTTCTCGAGTATTAGGAATAGACCTGTATTTTCACATGATCCCAGAAATAAATGTCAAAGGTGTTAAATCTGATGAGCTTGGTGGCTACCGCCAGGGTCCCCTATTGTCGGGTAAAATATTGAGGGAAAGAGTTTCGCAAAAATTGCTCACACAGCCAGGCAAAATTTCTAAATATCTATCGCTATTTAAATTTTTGTTGTAAATTTCGTATCGTAATTTCGTCCCCCATTATTAAATGGGGGTATTAGGGGGGACCCTAATATTTATTGATAGGTAATAAGATTTCCTATCGAATGGCGAACTCTATATTAATATTGGTTGATATCGGGAATAAGAATTGAAGAATTCATTTGAAAAAAAAAATGAGTACTATAATAACTACGTAGGGATTGCAGTTGAATTACGATAGTCTGCGTTGCATGGGTCGTATTGTAGTATTGTATATTAAAATGCTGCCATTTACAAATCTGCATAACATTTACAACAAATCAGTACATTTACAGATGGATAAATTTAATGTAGTGATTCTCTTTGCATTTTCTTCTCAGAGGTAATCGACAATATGCATAAAGGAATATGGGATGATGATGACGACAAAGCAAAGGTACAATATTATTCTTTACAATACTTATAATCTTTTAATTAATGATTCAATATATATTACATTTGCAGTGTTACTACCATTGCTGTTTAGCCATGATGAAAATGGTAAATAGAATCAAATTAAAAAAAATGACAAACAATAATCTTGATAACAAAATTAATTTACAGCAACAAAAGAGCGGAGCTTTCGATTTAGAATCGGCGTTGAAACAATTGCCATCGCTGCCGGAAGCAAGACGACCTGCTTGCGAAGTTAGCATGAGGAACTGTGAACATGCAGGTTTGTAGTCTTCTCCATCGTTGTAATTTTTTCCTTACAGTTTCAACATGTTACAAATGTAAAATCTCTTCTATTTTGAATCCCTCTGTCGGCTCTGTGTATTATTGTCGTGAAAATATTAACAATCCAAGTATTGTATTACATAGGTGATGACAAGACGCACAAGTGCGATATTGCTTACAGCTGGTTCAAGTGCATGTATTTCGACAATACCGATGTAAGTAATAATTATAACCAAATAATTGTATGTTATATCTTTTATAATGTGTGTGTTTTCAGAACTTTTTCTTCCCCTGACGATGCGAATGATTGCGAAGTCCATATAATATAATAACGTAGCAATAGAAACATGATATAAGTTATAATTATTTCACTGATGTATTATTTATTTTAATTGTATAGTAAACTGCTTTAAAGAAATACATTTCTTGCCCTTTAATTTCTACTTCCCGCACGCATATCGGATTAATTGGTACCTACAATAAAAATGGCGGATGTGGCGAATACTTCGATTTCTGTAATTATGCAATGTACCGCCTAGCCTATATAGCAAACATACCACCAAAACACATATCATAATCTTTGTTACAAATTAGTTTTTACTTTGCATGCGTAAAATTGCTTGTCTACATTCAGTCCCATAAAATTCGTTGTGGCAGACCTGCCGTATAGGCAACCAACTGTGCAACTAACGCTACTACTTAGCGACAAATGTCAAAATCTTGCTTTAAATTAGTCTTTGAACGAGGTAACCTTAGTAAAGTATTCTATAACGAAGTCAATTGAGAGGAAATTTATCTAAAAATTACTATATTTTAGAAAATAAAGGCATTTTAAGTCAACAATATGTAAAATCAAATGTATTAATTTAAAATGTAGTACGCTTTTTGCAAGCTTGTGAGCGATGAGAAACTTATTCTTAAAAATTATGACTATTTTGTGGTTTTACTGCACGTTTTAATACAAAAATCTGTTTCCCGTTTGACCAATTATTACCCGTAATAATTACGCAAAATACTCTAAAAGATTTCATGCTATTTCCAGTTTTTCTTGGAAAGAAAATACGAAAGAATTTCAAGATACCTTTTCTATAGCAAATTTTTCGACCTATAGAATAGGTTATTGTATTTTCTCGTACATTTTTACCCAGAAAAACTGATAGAATCCAAGATAATCGCAAACAAATTCAGTTTTTATTCCAATATATATAAATGTACTGTAATGATGTAATGATAGTGACTTGTTGATAAATTATTGTTAATAGATTATGTATGGAATGGTTAAAACACTTACGTGGTTAAAAACTTTAGCACCACTAAGAAGAAGTACAAGAGGTAGTGTAATTTTGCTTTATATACAGTGACTTAATTGTACCTACTTGTACTTATTAAACACAGTACAAAGCATGCACTTCTATTTGCCCAACAAGCCAATTAACATTTTTTAATTGATAAACCGCTTATGTTATTATTTAGCTAACTATACGTAACGACGTTGCATTAGTTCTCATTACCCTAATCTCGACATCCTGCTCGGTAAATTTCGAAAAAATACTAATTTCCAATTGCACACTAGGCTAAAACCTACTTAAGGAAGTAGACTAAGATAAAATTACCACTTGTTCGCAATGAGGAAGTTGATATTTACCTTTTTTGTGGCAACACTACTGCTTGTGGACAGCATCAATTGTGTAAGAATTCCGATATTGCCCTTATATTATATATTTATTAATATATTTTCAGTTAACTGAAGCGCAAATCAAACAAACTGGAAAACTTATTAGGAGATCCTGCCAAACAAAAACTCAAGCGGAAGATGGTAATAATTAAAATTTAATAGGATCATCAAATATCAAATAAATGTTGAAATAATTTTAGATGAATTAGATGGTTTTAGAAACGGTAAATTTCAGGACGCAACCGAATCTGGAAAGGTTTTTATTTACATAAACTTAACGCTGAAACAAAAAAGCTATTTGTTTTTAATTTCCAGTGTTACCTCAACTGCGCCTTGCAGATGATGAAAATGGTAATTTATTAATTTAATTTCTATAAACTCTACAATGCGGTAAATCTTTTAAAATGCAGGTTAAACGTAATGGCCACGTGGACCTTGAAAGTATCGCAAAATCTATACAAAATTTGCCGGAACCCAGAAGAGAACCAAACACATCTTCTGCTGAAAAATGCAAAGATGCGGGTACATATTTTATATTATTTATTTTAAATTTAAAGATTCACATTGAAACAACTACCTTTTTCAGGAAGTACATTGACCGACAAATGCGAGATTGGTCTTGAAATTTCCAAATGCTTCTACATACAAAATCCAGAGGTAAGAACAACTTCATATCATAACAGTAACATGCGAAAACAATTTATTTTCAGCAATATCTTGTCCCATGATAATAGAATAATGTACACAATCAAGGAATATGCACTGCATCTTAGAAGATTATAGCTTGTTTAAATATGGTATGCAAATAGAACAATTTCAGCATTTGTGTTTGAATTTTATTTCTAGGAGTTAGCAAGCGCCATCTACACTTGCCACTCTGAACTATAACAATCATCTTTTTACATAAAATACCAAAGTTTAAATTTTAAGGTTATTTTATAATTATTATTTTAAATATAAGTTAATAAATAAATTCGAAACATGAAAACAATCTGGTAAAAATAATAAATTTTGTATAAACATGTCGATGATAGATGTCGCAAGTATTCAACGCGTCGCACGCGTACCAACATAATTCCAGAACCTCACATAACCTCACTTTATCTCCGGTTTGTTTGTGGTTACACACGTGTAGTGAATAAACTTAAATAAATTCGCTGAAATGGCTGTAGATTCTGAAGTTACGGACGGAAATGACACAACTCAGAAGGAAGAATTAACATACGAAGAGAAATTGGACAATGTTAGTATAATAGCCAAACCAATGGCTTCGAAGAAACTAACGAAAAAGATATACAAACTAATCAAGAAAGGTACTAGTCTTGTGGTATAATATTTCATTTATTTAACACGTTAATATTCTAGCTTCCAAGCATAAGACCTACGTGAGGAATGGTTTGAAAGACGTGCAGACTCATATACGTAAAGGCGAAACCGGTATTGTCATTTTTGCGGGTGATGTGACCCCGATTGAGATTATGTGTCATTTACCTGGCGTATGCGAAGAGAAGACCATTCCGTATTGTTATACTCCGAGCCGCGCAGACCTTGGGGCAGCTTTGGGTGTCAAACGGGGAAGTCTTATGGTTCTGATACGTGAAAACGCAGAATACGCAGATACCTTCAACGAATTAAAAGAAACCATTAGCACTTTATCTGTAGAATTATAAGAGTATCCATACTATTAAATTAGGTTTAAGAATATATTGTTCTTTTTGTATCACGCGATTATAATAGAAAAATTGAAAATTAAATTTACTTTGTTTTATTTAATTATCTTAAGTTCTTGATCAACAGCGTTTTATATGTGACCAGTTCACTGAAATAATTTCCTTTTTCGTCTACAGAGTTTGTTTAATTATCAATTGTGTACTGTGTAATCTTTTTCTGGTGATAATTAATTAATTTCCTGTGCACACGGTAATTCCTGGTTTACAGTTGAAATTATAACATTACAAAACTAAGCAGAGGATATCCTTTAGACATTTTCGTTATACAATATCCTTAATTCATTCGAACGCAACTTCTATATAAGTGAGCAAAAATCCTCTCTGAAAGAGTTTGAAATAAAAATGAAGTCCTCATTGGCAGTTCTACTACTAACTCTCTACGCAAGCAATATTTATTGTGTAAGTAAAACATTCTGCTTGTCATGCATCATTATATAATTTTTACTTCCACAGTTCACTGAACAACAAATCCAACAAACGGCAAAACTTATTCGACGATCATGTAAAACGAAGTCAAAATCTACAGATGGTAAATAACGATCAATACAGAACTTAATGTTATACTAAAAATATTATTTTCAGAGGAATTAGATTCAATGAGATCAGGTAACTTTGATAACGCCAGCGATAATGCTAAGGTATATTAAAAGAAATTGGCTGAATTAAAATTGATTGAGTTTTGTATTATAGTGTTACTTAGCTTGTGCTATGCAAATGATAAAGCTAATGAAAAAAGATGGTACTCCTGACATCCGCAGTGCTTTAAAACAGGTGCCATTGCTTCCGGAGCCTAGACGACAACCAACATTGGATGCGATTGACCATTGCAAAAATGCTGGTATATTTTCTAGTGAACAACTTCATTTGTTCTTGTATTTATTTTAATTTGTTTGCAACTGAAAGGATAAAATGTTCTTTGAAACTGTTGAAATAAATGTACAGGAACAAATTTAGAAGTTAAAAATTGTTGTAGAAGGCATATTATATATAGGTATATTTTTCAGCTGATGGTGTGACAGAAATGTGCGATATGGCATATGAATTTACGAAATGCTACTATTTTGACAACCCAGAAGTAATATATACGTTGGGATGTGGTTATTTTAAATTAATACTTGCTTTTCGTTACAGTTTTATTTAATCCCTTGAAGAAAAGCACAATACTTCAACTAGAAAGAGTTTGTTTTTAGGTAAATAAAGTTGTAATTTCATATGTATGTTTTGTGTTAAATAACCAATAGAAGAAATAATCAATAGAAAGTAGCTATAGAATGTATTTGTTTCAAATGTCTACCTCCCTTTGGTTTTGAATAAAAAATCAAAAACGATATCG
This sequence comes from Melinopterus prodromus, assembly GCA_964023965.1. Taxonomy (NCBI): domain Eukaryota; kingdom Metazoa; phylum Arthropoda; class Insecta; order Coleoptera; family Scarabaeidae; genus Melinopterus; species Melinopterus prodromus. The sequence goes on along the minus strand of OZ030392.1, from coordinate 9,529,178 downwards.
TAACATTTCAGTTTTTTGCGGATATCTTCAAAATGATAGCTTAAATGTCTTTTCAGATAATTGATCAACACAGAAATACGAAACTGCGAAATACGAAACATTGGCTCTATCTCCACTAATAAGCAGGATCCCCATGGACCGTGGTGAGCCTCGAAATTGAATCACCCGGTATAATCGAAAACAAAATAAAAAGTTCTCCATAGAGTACAGTAGAAGTACAGCGGGAAAAGAAAGTTCATTCTTGCACCGTATATATGCTCAAAACTGGAAGTTGAATCTAAATAACTTTCACAACCACTGTATACTAACAAATCAAGCTATAATTGAATAAAAAAAAAAACATAAAGATATTAGTTTGAGACAATATCACTTTAATAACGTGACAATATTAGTGATGTGTTAATTTTTTTGCAAGTATATATGGTAATTTAATAATTCAAGTATTAGATAATGTACAAATGTCTCAAATATTGGCATAAGCACGTATGCCCTGCTTTTTTTTAATAGTTCCATGAGTTTGTCTCTTCTGGGCACTATTTTTTAACTATATAGTCTATTTATAAATAAGGAATTTGACGGTAATAAATATAATAAAACAAAAATACCTAATATTTTCTTATAAATGTTTATTAGAATAGCAAATTATTGCACAATTATATGATTGTTGAATAGATAAATGTAATTGTATATGAAATTTATCATTTCCAAACATATATCTCACTATCCTGTCGTCTCTCTTCTCCGCCTCTCCGCGTATATATTGACCATCTCGACGAACCTGCCACCCTATCCTTACGACTATGATTATAAAAAAGTGCCGTACAACATAGATATACACAAGTGCTTAGCTATTATCACCATTCAAATGAAAACTTGTATGTATAATTGAGATTTTCACTTGTTAAGTCTTTTGTAATTTTTTTTTCGCTTAGATAGAAAAAAGTTCCTGTTGTTAGCTAGTGTCTCGAAAACAACCACCGCGATCAGTTGAATTGACTTTAAAATTGTGTGTGTAAAAATATAGGGACAGCTCGACTACGATCCAAGTGTATAAAAAGATTTGGTCCTAAATAAAGCCTGTTTTACACGATATCGATTTAATGTACCAGCGTTAAAATTGAAAAATGGAGGTGAAATTTATGCGAGTAGCAAATCTGATACATATTATCGTGATAATGATTGTGTGCGTACAGAAGATTGTATGTACAGACGTGCAAAAAATTGTAGTAAATAAAATTGTTGGTCAGTTTTTATGTCAGGGTTTTTGTTCAGCCATATTTTTCTTTGAAAATTAAACAGTGCAACTGTTATTCCAACATAAATCCCTTTTTATAAGAAATTTTGCAAGCTTTAATTTGTATGCGAACCATTTTTCCAAACATTTAATAGTTCCTACGATAGTCTCAAAGAACAAAATTTTTTGCTTTTTTATTATTATACTTTTTTCCTACAAGGAAATTCCTTGTCTGACCTACCTTTCCCTTATCTATCGCTGTCAACTTGTCGTAATTTTAAAACTATTAACCATATTTTGCTTTCCATTTATTTTTGAATGTATTATTATAAGTATTATTTTTGACATGTTGCCATTAGCATCTTGGCTTCAGATTTGTGCTACTTATCTCCATTTTAAGATACTGAAGAACTTACTGTATAAGTTTTTGTATCAAGAGATTTAACAACACAAATACCTCGCTTTATAGCCTTTTGGAATTACGACAAAGTCTCGCTATACAGCATTTTTTTTTTTGTTAGACCCCTACGTTCTACTCGAAAAACATGTAAAAGTTCTGAGGGGATTTCTCAGTTATTAATTTACAGAACCGTAATGCAATACACCAAATTAAAGATAAAAGGAATATAATTTTCTGTCTATGGTAGATATTAGATAATTTTGTTTATTTTAGAGAAATCCGATATAAAATTGACTGATTTTGCAATTGTTTTACGGAGAGTAGAGGTTAAAATTGAAAATGTACCACGAGTCAGACATATTTTATCATGTAGCGTGAATACAACATCTATAATTTGAAGTCTAACATGAGAGAATTAATACAAAATTAAGCTCACGATTCCTTTTAAAAGTCACACCATAATAGAATTTTGGAGCAAATTTAACATCATAGATGCTGATATTTTTAATCGGTTTTTCATTACAAAAAAGAATTCATGCTAATAAAAATCCCTAAAATTAGTTGTAGGTCTGTAATGCTCATAAAATTCCCAAACACGTTTAATGGCATAGGTATTATTTCCTGAAAATCTGAATTGAAAAAATTGACATGTAGGTAAGTAATGATCTTAAAGCAAGTAAAAAATCAGCTTAAACAGATAATCAGCCTAATTCTAGAACAAAATTATTAACGCTAGCAACTATGAAAGTTTAAAGTTAAATGACACCATCAAATAGCGATGTCGTAACTTTGAAAAGTGATATTCAAAACCTCTACCCAAGAGAAGTTAGGTACACAGGTTGGTGCATAATAACTTTTTCTAACAAAACTGTTACCACACCAAATTCACAGTTTTTAAAGAAAAAATGTAAACATAACCTAACTTATGTTTTACTAATATTTAAAACCATAAACGTCATTTATTATAGAATTGAGCTGAATATTAGCTTTAAAAATATACTCAAACCAGTACATTAAATCGAAAAACTCCCCCAATTTCGAAAGTTATCGCTTAACACGCGTAAAATAGTAACGCACGACAACATCCGTAATTGGTCGTAAAACAGGTCAACATAAAAACAAAACCAAGGTACAATCCGCGGTAGGGTCATAGTTTATCAGAGCTGGACAGAGCGGGATCCGACTCGGACTTCCGGGTAAAACACAAGCAACCGGAACTGTTCTTAATCGGCGTTTTCTGCTCCCGATCGCGTTCGGCCAAACATTTCTGATAATAATCAAAATCTTTCAAATACCAAACCGGGGGCCACCGATGCTCAACCAGATACGCCTGATTATCCGGATGCAACAACCTCATACTCCTCGGCGACATCTTACACAACTTATTATAATTAATACACAAATGATTCATGCACCAATCGGCCAATTGATGAGCGTTATGCAATTTGACAGGTTCCAATAATCTCAAACACTGCTCGATAGCTTCCGATGACGGCAACTGCTCCAAATCCTCGATAACCCGTTGCTCGACCAGAGCGACCAATCTCGGTAAACATAACCTATTCGCGAGCTCGAGCAAATTGACGCAGCGTGTCGCAACAACGGCTGGTATTTCGTCGGTGTAGAGGAAGCACAGGAGCTTGTGGAATGTGTATTCGCGAACCCCGGGGAACTCGATCACTTTCGCCTGGCCCTCGCGGAAGTCGCCCCCGAACATTGCTTTCATGACGTCGCAACGGGCTGCGAGCATGGGTTTGTGGGCTGCGCAAGCGCCGTCGTCTAGTTCGAAGATGACGTCGGCAAACAGGCCCTGCTCGAGACATATGTCTCCTATCCTGCGCCGAAGGAATGCTTCGTAGTTCTCGTCCGTTCGGTAGTCGGTGGATAGCATAAGTTGGAGGTGTGGTAGTTCGAGGAGTTCTGCTACCCTATGGAGTTCCTATGAAAAAGATTAAGTCAAAAATGTAGCTTTGATTAGAAGATAAAGTGTAGAAAGGGTTGATAAACACTGTAAGAATATAGAAATGGAAATAGGAAATATAGGAAAATAAAAGACCTCTTTTCTTTGCGAAGTAATATTTTATTTAGTATACTAGGTTCGACATTTCTGTCATCTTCAGTAGCATAATACTGAAAACAGAAGATAAGAAAATGAGAACAAAAATTAATTAAGTACAAAACTCACGTCAAACTGTATAAGCAATCATCACGTTGTAAGTGGAAACTGTAAAAAGCTGTGAGAACATAATATTCATGTAAAAAACAATCGAATCGCCGAGTTCGAAAACCGTACATGTTCATAGGATTTACATTGGACTTGTACTGTTTTCGAACTCGGCGATTCAATCTCTGTGAACACTACGATAATCATTACTTTTTGTTCTCATTTTCTTATCTTCTTTGTTTAATATTATGCTACTGAAAGTACTGAAGATGACAGAAATGTCGAAACTAGTATAGTTTAAATTTTACTTCGCAAAGAAGAGGCCTCTTATATTCCTATACTTCGTTACTTTGCATTATGGACACTTTCCAACTGTAAGAATAATTTTATCAAATTTTTATCCTGAGTTTTATAAGTGTCACGATTATCTATTTATCTATCGCATAGTTATCGGCCTTATCAATTATCTATTGCATTGATATTTTTACTGATTATTTCTAATCGTGCATCACAATAACAATCTTCTCAGAAGTATGTTGGTGATAATAATAATCAAAAATGCAATTTAACCATGTTTTGTGTTTAATTATATACTGTAAAGTCAAATTAGCCTCATATTGCGTATATAACACATACGTTTGTTTTAGATATCGGCAGTTTTATAAATGTTAAACGTAATGTTAATGTAAAAATCTTCTAGTTGCAAAAAACAAGAAACCTGAAATGCCTGAATCCACTTGCACACATTCGATTTAATAGTTGTTTCCTTAAATCAGTTACAACCAAACTCGTTCAAAGTTCCTGAAAATCTTGAAAAACTAAAGATCTATATATTTTATGATATAAAACTATAAAATATTATCATTGTTGTTGATAGTCCAATACTAATACTTAAAATAATTTTGATATGTATTATGTAAATAAATTCGGTTATTTTATTTTTAACTTTAGCTATTTTATCCCAAATTTGACTATACTAGAGTGTAAGTTAAAAGAAACACTGTCAGGGCTTCAAGGACACATAGTATAAAAGTAACAGTTTTTACAAATTTTAAGGCATTGGGTTCTTATGTTATATATTCCCCAAAAAGTTACCCAATTTGGTCAAAAACCTGTCTAATGTTCCAACAATTTAGCTAATAATAAACCTCATATTTATCTTTTCGATAAAAAAACAGTCCTTTGTTGTGTTACAAAACAGGTATCATACAAAAGATAACGTTTACAACTGCAAAACTTTGAAAAATATCCTTCCAAACTAACATTTACTTGAAAAACAAAAACTACAGTAACAAAACATACCTGAGCGTCCATATTTCTGTGTTCCAAGGAACCGGTATAAGCAAACTGAAGACACTGCTGGAGTGCTGACGGACTGACCATCCTACTAACAGTGACGATCGTCTGTCCATCAACGCACCTAACGGATTGAAACGCGGGGTGGTCCATCTCCTTCCCGGACGGCAAACCCTGACAGCTGGCGCGACGCTTGCAGATCTTCTGTTCCGCCTTCACCAAACACTCGGTCTCGTCGGCAAAATCGCCCAGAGAGCTCACCATGCTGGAATCGCTGGTGCTACGGGCGAGCAGGTCGGCAGTGAGCAGCCTATACATAACCGCATATTTAATTTTTATTAAGGTAAAGTAGTTAGAAGTGGGATTGGTGAAAATTGTAATTTCTAATTGAAGGTTATGTTAAATTTGGTTGAAGGTACGCATAAGATGATGAGAAATAATAGTCATGTTCGATTGCTGGCCGCGCTCAGTTGTAATCTGTTCAATCTGAGCGCAAATTTGAAATACTTGGTTCCTATTGGTGGAATCAGTTTGGCTCAGACATCAAACGAGCAATCAAACTGCACTTTAGCCAACTGAGCGCTGCTCTGATTGATCAGAACTAAGCGCGGCCAGCAATCGAACACTACTAATATAGAAATAAATTTAACCTATATTTTCTAGATTTGAAGATGTCAACAACCTACGAACATATTGAAAATGCGTTTTAACGTGTTTGTTTTCTATTGTAATTTTATAGATTTTAACACATTATGACACTGTTTTCGGTTTTATAATGGACAGTTTTTATTATTAAACCATAACCACGGTTACTGTTAATATTTAGTATCGGGATATCGGGTAACCTTACCTATACAGGACGGGACTAGCTGCGGAAAGTAAAAAACGGTGCGCAGGGAAGGCGACAGGCCCTGCGACTAGTAGTACGTCGACGTGCGCCCTGTCCAGCCACAGCTGGCAGGCGTTCTCGTGCCATATTGAAGGTGACACAATTACTTCCGGTTTTGGAGGCGGGGGCGGTTTAAATGGTGCTTGTAGTAGCGGCCGTTGCACTTTTTTCAGGTTCGTCATCCAGAAGCGCTGTTGGCGACGTGCCATGAGAGCTGCCCTGATCGCATTCTCAAATGCCTCGTTCACACCGTAATATGTTAGTACGGACGTTTCGTAATAGTATAAACCTAATTCGCGAGCTACCTGCAACAATTTAAGTTTCTTTGATAAGATAAAGGGTAAGATTTTTGTAGGAGGTGATTTTTAATGATGGGGTTGTTTTGGCTTTGTTTTGGTTTAGTTTTTCACAGTTAGTTTAAAAATTAGAGACATAAACAATTGAATTGTAAAGCAATATCGATCAAAAAAAGTTTTTTTTTTACTTTATCATACGCAGTATGGTAAAGTATTGTAATCGTGCCGAAAAAAAAAATTGGGATTTTAGCGGAAATAGGTCTTTTTGGGTCCCCTGAACATTTTTGACCAAGGTCCAAAAAAATGTCTGTGTGTGTGTGTGTGTGTGTGTATGTGTGTACCAGATTTTTGTGACGATGATTCCGGAGAAACTACTAAACGTATCGGGATGAAAGTTCAGATTTAGAAGTTTCATGACCAAACTGAGAGCTGAAAAGCTTTTGGTTCAAAACGGTCCAAAGGAACTAGCTATTTACTCTTAGCATTTTTCAACGATTTTGCAAATGAACCGTCATTTCTGTAATTTCGTCAAAATAGATAAATAATAAATTAAAGTAGAGGAAATTTTGTATAATTTATGTCTATAACATTTTTTGGTAAAATTAATAGTTTAGCTGCAGGAGCAAATTCTATTTGATCGAAATCGTGTCTGCATTAATAGTAGGTAGCCTGGATATTTTGCGACTTTTGACAGTATTCAGAACGTCATCGGTTGCGAAACGTCAATTCAACACGCAAATGCATGGAGAAATGCGTGGAGAAACACGCGCGCAAGTACGCTATGTGAAACAATATTGAAACATCTTGGTGTCATACACAAAGTCTGTGTATTTCGAGTGCGGATAGCAATGTTGTTTTGAATTTTTTAAGGATTTTGCAAATGAGCCGCCATTTCTGTAATTTCGTCAAAATAGTTAAATAATAAATTAAAATAGACGAAATTTAGTATAATTTATGTCTATGAGATTTTTTGGTAAAACTAATAGTTTAGCTGTAGAAGCAAATTCTATTTGATCGAGATCGTGTCTGCATTAATAGAATTTGATCATCATTAGCCAGGATTTGCCAGATATTTTTATTCCAATAGCAGTAGGTAGTGTCAAAGGCTGATTTTTTTTACTATACGTACTGTCAATATCTGTCAAATCCTGGCTAATTCGTTTTATTTTAATGCAAACACGATCGTTCTCGATCAAACAGAATCTCATGCAACTAAACTTATAATTTTATATATCGTATGATAAAGTCATGTGCCTGGCCACATCAGATTTTTTACTTCTGAACCTTAATTAAAGCTTGGATAAGTTAGTAGATACACCTTTTAAGGTTTTGTACTTTTGATTCCACACCAATGAATCACCCAGTATATATAAAATCTAAAACAGAAGGATATTAACCAAGAGGAAGGGTTATTAAAGACAAAATAATAAAATAGAGTTCTAAAAACTTTAAAGGATTTAGAATAAAACTACTACAGACTATATAATAAAAAATATTTCTTAGTAATATAAATGAAGTATTTCTATCCTAATTCCTAATTCCAAAACTTCTCATCTATCAAAAATCTACACCTCTGTCTATTTTAAATTTAACAGCAAAAGAAAACAGAATTTACATTCGATAAAATTTAAAAAATTGTTGTTTTGCAACAAAGTCTCTTTAGGCATCCAGATTATTTTGCAATAAAATAAAATTTTAAACCACTATACTGCCATTAATATTATTTTTTCCGATATAATCATAAGTGGAATGCTTCAAAATAAACAGCACAATTTGTTCTTAAAATCAACATTTTCATTGTAATAATTGTAGTAATTGTCTTAGCATTTTTGTTTTGCTTACAACTTATTCCGTTTTGTTGCAATGGCAACCACATTTGTTTTTCTTCTTCTTTGCAATAAAACTATACTCATCCATTTGATGAAAGAAAGTTTATAACACAATACAAACCTAATATTAACAACACAATTACCACTAATTTAGGTAGAATTAACCAAGCACATACATAAAAAAATTATTGCAGTTCAGCCAAACTACAATAGCGTTTTAGAGCAATTTACAGAAAAAAAAATTACCGAAAAAGGACACTATTAGTATTTTTTGATATAAAAGAATTGATTTGAGAAAATTTGTCTTATTCTATCTGTTTATTAACAAAAATAAATAAATAAACAACAAAGAATATGTTTATTTACATTTTTTATAACAAAGAATGGTTGAAGATTCTAATTATGGAAAATGTAGAACAAAATTATTGTTGTGAACAATCATTTGTTCATTAAAAACGTTTTTCCTTCATATGACAGATAGATACATAAGATTACTTGCCAACGTAAATATTTATCTATGTATATTGCGAAAAATATATATTTCTATAACCTTCAACTCGCTGTAAACATAATATGAAATTCCTCTGTGCATTCTTATCTACTCATTACAGAATCATATATTCAATATTTATTCATATTTTAACTGAAGTAAATGCATATAAACTGAATATTCCTGTTCTACATGCAAGTGGTTCATTGGTTGCATAACCCATTCCAAATTTGGCAGGTGTTGCGGCAATAATTTAGTAACACCATAGTAACACAGACTACAATCATTTATAATGACTAATGACTCTGTACGAGCGATTTAGAAATAATTAATTGCCTTAATATCTGAGATCTTAGTATCACAAGCATAATATTAATTTATGACAAAGTGAAATAAATAATTCATATTTGTTACAACTTACAACTTTTGTAACTTTTTAAAACCAGTTTTTGATGAGAAACCAGAACACGTGGTGTTTATAATGACATTGTCATAGAAACAAGTAATTTATTACGAGTAGGTAGCAGAATAATATATTTTAATTGTTCTGTTACCGCTTCATAAACCAGAACATTTTTATATTATTTAACATAAAATTATTAGTATAATTAATAAAAATAAAAAATTACCTCTCTTGCCTCGTCGGGCATGACCAGATCACTCTTCCTAGTGGCGCGGACAAACGGGCTCCTATCCCTGAAGTAACTAAGATACGCCTCATCCCGATACATGTACCGCAGATCATTCTTGCAGCCAACCAAGATCACCGGCGTATTCGGACAGAATCTCCTAATTTCCGGATACCACATCAACCGGCAATTTCTCAACGATACAGGATTATTTATGCTGAAACATAGAAGCACCACATCCGATCTTCCGTAAGCGAACCGTCTGTCCTTCTCGTGGTCCCCGAACGTGTCCCATAACCGCAACGACACGTTAACACTATCGACGACCTCCCACGATCTCTCCAGGACATCCTTGTATATCCTGTATTGGTCGATAGCCCAGACGGTTGGCACGTGCGTCGCCAACAACTGGGCCAAACTTACTTGCTTGTTGCACGCCCTCGCACATATTAAACGTGTCTTTCCGACAGCCGTATCTCCAACCACGACACATTTGACAAGTTCCTGGTGGGGCTGTTCATTGTCCATCCCCCATTCCAAGAATTTACCGAAGTTTCCTATAAAAATAATAAAAAGAAATTGTAAAAAAAATGGTTTTATATTGTTTTTATTTAGCAACAACGCATTTGACGCAAGTTGAAACAATGTATCGGTAAATATTTGTGGTAAGATAACAATTTTTCGAAACGGGTGTATAATTTGAATAAGGCGCGTTTAATTTATTGGTTAAAAATGTCAACAAATAGCGAAAACAATGGAACGTCGAAATCGCAAGTGGGCGGATTAAGCGCGACGTTTAGTATAAACACTTCTAAATGATGTTTTAAACAGAGGAAATTGCACTTACATTCATGTGTTACTGTTAGCGAAACGTCTCGTTCGTCAACTCCCTGCCTATAGGACTGTCAGTCTGCCAGTGTTCAAAGATTGCCGCTGGTTTGGTCCATTCGCGAGATACTGCGAACTTTCGATCTGGGTTGCGTCGCCGGCCACTGTAATAAACGCAATTGTTTTCGCTGTCACTGTCGCGGTGCTGCTATCCCTGCTATCTACTTTTGCTCTTTTCGCTGAACGGTGGCGAGCGCATCGTCGGTTACCAGCGAAGGCGTTTCGTTCGCGAAAACGAACGGCCTTGTCGTAGATAGCGAATTTAGCGTGCAAGAATAATGACTGATGTTCAATTGATTTTTTCCGTGTGACGTCAGCCGTCGTTCGGGTCGTGGCGGCGGGTTCACGCGGATCTTGAACCCTAAAGCCGGCTCTATATAAAACTGTACCGAAAAACGTATCGATAATTTAAGGATAATATGAAAGGGAATATCGCTTTGTCTATGCGCGCCAGACGATATCGCGGCGCATCGAGACAATCGCGCAATAAACATAAAGGCTGATGCCTAATTTGAGATTTTAAAACGTACGAAATGGCGAAGTTGTACAGCGCAAATACGGTGTTGAACATTTCGAAAACATTGTATGCATGCATAATCTAATAATTAACATTGTAATTATTTATAAACGTTTGTTTGTTTACCAGATTCCACTGCGACTTACAACGGACAAAAATAAAACGATTTATAAATTATCTTATAATTGCGGCAATTTTGTAAATTTAGCGCGTACTACCGCCGCTGCTGGTGGTGGTATTCTTGTATCTGTTAATTATTAATAGCCACATTGTTACTGTAAAATTAAATACACAATTTTAAAAATTTTTACTATCACCATATATTATATAGTTTATTCAAACGAAAATGATTCACAAATCCGACGCCATACGTTTACATTTTGTTTTGTTTTTTGTAATGTAGGTACTAAGAATGGCATGGAAAGATTCCCAATCTGGTTACTAAGTATTTAACCAATAAAAGATGTATTTGGACTAATCACTTACGCATACATATTGATATTGACGCATGAAAATTATTTAATTTGGATTTTTTCTATGGATGCATGGGCGCGCGCAGAATTATTTCTCAGGGGTGTAAAAACTGTAAAGTACAAAACCGCTAACTACGGCATTTGGTCGTTTTTGATTCCGATGCGTATACATCTGTCTCTGTTAATATCATCACTGCTCAAAAAAAGAGCTGAATTGTGTTTTAATAAGAAATCCATATTTTGTTATAGTCTTTTTTTGTGTTTTATTACAAACATTTTTAATTTTTGTTTTGTGCTATTTCTATGAATGCATAAGAATGCATATAAAAATATTGATGGTGTTGCTTATAATTCCTAAAGCACGGTGCACGAGAACTCTTATTTACTGGGGGTTGGAATCCCCTGTGAGTTGCGGAAATAGACGCCAGAATGGCCAGAGTAGCTGTCACAAGCTGTCAAAGTCAAGTGTCAAACTCGCATATCTATTCGGTAAACGAAAGAGAAAAACATGTGAAAAAAACATTATTAAACATAGCAATGTTTAGTTACTTTATATGAACAAAACCTCGGTAAACAAATTAGGGAACTAAATTTCAAAAATTTCAACGTCAACAAGACGATGTTTTATAGGTTAGGTGCGGAAAAATATGATTATTAAAAACAAAACTTTGCGATCAGATTTACCATTTGACTTTCTCACAGCAATGAAATCAATGCAGTTCAAGGTCATACTTGTAATAAAACAAGTAGTAAAACAAGAATAATAAAAAAATCTTACTACAACGTGGTTAATTATGAAAATTAAGGTATGAAATTAATTGAATTTTCTTACAAAATTCAACAGGCGACGGCATTATACAAAAAACATAGATGTGTCTCTAGACATGTGCTTTCAACAAAACGCGTTAATGGTTACGTCAGGGTCCATTTTTGGGCCTCTTCTATCAACATTTGATGGAAAAGTAGATTTTTCAAGAAAACACATAATCATCTTATAACTTTGGTTTACTTCTTAATTTGTACTAGTCTAACACAAATAAATAAAAAATTAGACTTTCGTGTACATCGGAGACTGTCTATACTTTTTCTCCATGTCCACCTGCTTGACTCTAGCATATGCAGCACTTCCTATGAGCACAATACTGTTCGATAGCCACCATAAAAACGACTTCGACTCGTGGTACCAATAAGTCGCCAAGACTGTTTGAGCACAAGCTTTTGCTGTACCAGAAATGTTGTGCGTCAATGCAGAAGTAACCTAAAAAGAGAAAATTGCATTTTGATAATATGAATATTATAACATGATATTGAAATCAGAAATATAACGCTGTTATGTAGTGCTATTATAGCTATATATTATAGCTATAAACATCGATTTTCCATTGTCGTCAAGATAATAAATTGAAGGAAGATATTTTCATACCGTAAGCGTATATCAATAAAGTAATCTATTAAAAACACATCCACTTTAATAAAATAGTTTGGTATCGACGTCCGGAGTTCAATGCCAATCAAAAATATAATAAGCCTAACAACTGATCAACTGATGTCAGTTGGCGACAACCACAACATCTCAAAGGTTAACAAGCGCTCAGGCATAAACAATGTAGCATATAAAATTGCTTAAAACCTGTTCCCTTGGTATGCAAACAACCACTTGAACAAAACGGAAAACAACTTATCTGGGTACTTACGTGACCATTCTCAACAAAGGCTACGGTTATTTACATACATTCTACGTACAATTTTATACTGAATTATCTCGAGATACGAGACTCTGTTGATTAAGATTATTACTTAGTTTCATATTCATGCAGTTATAGAATAATTCATGAACGATTCTAGAAGATACTAGTTTTTAAAGTTCTGTCTTGCAGAAAAACCGGAATTCTCAAATGGCGTTAATTTCATTAGACGATAGGAAGTCATAAATGGACGAAAATAAGCTAAGGTTATACCAATTATGGTGCGTTCTTAAGGTTTTAGATGTTAGGTCAGTTTTGCGAACGCGAGCGTGATAATTGATGACACGTCATTCGTTCTCGAAAGAAGCAAGTAAACAAGACGTGTGCCACGCGACAATATTAATGGCGCCATTAGTACAAAACTGGCGACGAGGATTACAAAGGGCCTAAGGGTGTCATTGATCAACCAGATACTGTCGCAATTTTGCGTCATCTCCTGTTCATAAATAGAAATGATCTTTCCAAAAAAACACTCAGGATTTATATATAGGAACAGAATTTCTGATAATAGTAGAAATTTTAAGAAGAAAAGTATCATAAATGTACTATTTAATTCTATAATAATCAATGATTATGTCTACATCAGGCATGCAAATGGACAAACTATGAAAAAAAATATTTTTCTGTGTACAAAATTGATAGTTTCTCAGAAAAGATGATAGTTTTTACTTTATCATACGCAGTATTATAAAGTATTGTAATCGTGCCGAAAAAAAAAATTGAGATTTTAGCGGAAATAGGTCTTTTTGGGTCCCATGAACATTTTTGACCAAGGTACAAAAAAATGTCTGTGTGTGTGTGTGTGTGTGTGTGTGTACCCGTTTTTTGTGGAGACGATTCCGGAGAAACTGCTAAAGGTATCGGGCCGAAAGTTCATATTTAGAAGTTTCATGACTAAACTTAGAGCTGAAAAGCTTTTGGTTCAAAAGGGTCCAAAGGAAATGGGTATTTACTCTTAGCATTTTTCAACTATTTTGCAAATGAGCCGCCATTTCTGTAATTTCGTCAAAATAGATAAATAATAAATTAAAGTAGAGGAAATTTTGGATAATTTACGTCTATAACATTTTTTGGTAAAATTAATAGTTTAGCTGCAAGAGTAAATTCTATTTGATCGAAATCGTATCTGCATTAATAGTAGGTAGCCAGGATATTTTGAACTTTTGACAGTATTCAGAACGTCAGCGGTTGCGAAACGTCAATTCAACACGCAAATGTATGGAGAATGCGATCAAACACGCGCGCACGTACGCTATGTGAAACAATACATCTTGGTGTTCAAAAGTCAATGTGTATTTCAAGTACGGATAGCAATGTTGTTATGTTTTCGCGAATAAATTCAAGAAAGATTGTAAGACGGTATGTTAACATTAAAACTTATTTGTAATATTGAGCATAATTTTTTGGGATCTTTTGTAGTTAGCACTGAAGACGTGGTAATACCCGAAAATATAGTATGCTAGAAGCCAATATAATATAGTAATCATCATAATCAACAACCTTTTTACTTTGTTATAAAAAAAGGATACTAATCGTGGCAAAATTATTTTTTTTTTAGATTTGAGGTATGTCCTATTGGGTCCCCTAAACATTTTTGAGCCGCTATTTCTGGAATTTCGTCGAAATAGTTAAATAATAAATTAATGTAGAGGAAATTCTGAATAATTTATGACTATGACAAATAAATAGTTTAGCCGCATGAGCAAATTCTATTTCATCAAGATCGCTCGTACTGCATTAAAACACTATAGTATTAAAACTAGTTAATAATAATAATAAAATTGCCCAACAGCGAACCAAATTAAGGACAATGTTACAACAAGCACTAATATATAACAAACATAATAAACTTGATACTTTACAAAAATAAGAGCAATGACCAAAAAATCAAAACATAGTATAAAGTTTGAAGGTAAATTAAAAGAAAAGCTATCCAGAAACACAAGGTATAAATGATCAAAAAAAATACCAAAAAAGATCATAAAAAAATACTTAGCCAGGATTTGTCAGATATTGTGATTCTAATGACAGTAGGTAGTGTCAAATGCTGATGTTTTGACAGTACATACTGTAAATATAACCAAAATATCTGTCTAGTTCTAGTAGTTTTATTTTAATGCAGACGTGGCCGATCTCGATCAAATAGAATCTCATCCAGCTAAACTATTAATATATGGTATGATAAAGTCATGTGCCTGGCCACATCAGATTTTTTTCCATAAACAACTTTGTCCATTGTTTCGTGAATTTCTAATTCTCTATAATATTCAAGGCAATAAGTGCTAACAATAGTATACTCTAAAACCAATTGTTTTAAGTTAATGCTTCTGTTTAAATACAAATTTAGGAAAAAATCATTTTACAACTACTGTCATTTGTCAGACAAATGTCAAAATAGCGAAGCCTTGACCTTGCAAACTGACGTTTAGGATCTCTGCCCAAGAGAAGTTAGGGGCGCAGGTTGTGGCAAAATAAAATAAATGATCCTAAAAAAACTGGCGACATTGCGTCAAAAGCCACATCAAATTCCTTGTTTTTAAAGAAGAAGAAATGTAAACATAACCTGGAATGTTTGATTTAATATATGAAAACATAAACAAGAAAACCTTTAAGATTGCAAAAATATATCCAAATTTACACAGCGTGTAAAACTAACGCATCATTTTGTACATTACCTTCTTTAATAACTTTTGACAGGACAAAAAAGACAAAAACTTTGTATTGAACTCACCTTAATTTGCATTGACGTCATAAAACCAATGGCAAAGCCACAAATGCCTCCAATGGTCATCAAAGTCCAGAATGAGGAAGACATAAGCTGTTCATAGTTAAGGACTTCTTGTACTTCCCCCAATGCAAACATAATAGGTATGAAAAGAATGCTGCTATAAATGTTGTTGTAGTACGAGAGCAGCCATACTTCTTTATTCACTTTTGGTAGCACACGTTTGGTAAAAATTGAGTATAACGACAACGACAATGATCCCAAAACTCCAAATAATGTACCACTGATCGATAAACTACCTACAATCATATAATATTAAGATTTATTTGCTCTGATAAAACAATTTGTATGATGTATCACCTGCTATATTCTCTTGGTCAACGCCCAAATAGAACCCAAAAATTATTAAAAGACAACAAAAGATGCATTTTCCTGAAGTTTTCTCGCCTAATATTAAATATGTAAAAAGTACGTTGAAAATTGTTGTTAGAGATCGTCCAATGTAGTAAAAAGCAACGGATACGTATTTTAGGCATAAATTATTCGCAGCTATCATACACAAGAACATCACTGATAAAGGAAAAACCTAAAATTAAGTCAGTTATCTACAATATTTTAATCCTTTTCTTATTCAATAGACATCTTACATCCTTTATCGTTTGCCATTTGAAAGGACTAGAATCCGGAAAACTGAAATACTGTGGGAAGAACTTGCTCAAAGTTTTCATCATATAACATATTAATGCAGTTATCACAGTCTGATAGAACGCAATAAACATGGGAGCGTTGAGAGTCAATTCGCTCAACAAAGCCTTGTTGATAAACACGGTCAAAATAGAGATGATCCTGCAAACGGAAACGTTTAAATTTCCCGCCATTGTTGTACGCACCGAAAATACCCGTTGATCGAAATTAAAATAACCGGTGCTCGGAATAAGTGCGGCATGAAATTCATTGCTAAATATACGCCGGCGGTTAACTCAGGAAGCTTCCGGTACTTTAATATTCGACAAACAGATTAATCTAACCTCAAAGTTGGATATTAATTGAAAATGAAATAAAAACTGTACGAACCAGTATCCGCTCACTACAAAAAATATTTGCATGTACTTGGACAGAAGGCTCTCCTTGATGGCCGTCATTTTCGTCTTTTGTTTTATAGAAATTCTCACTTTTTAGTACTACATGACATCAACAGCACCACAACGTGGCCAAAGCGGTATTTACTTTGTACATAAGCTTCATAAGTGCTTTGTGTACATGATGTCAACGTACTCAACGATTTATAAACAATTTTCCACCTCAAATAAATAATATATTTTTTTTGTTTAGAACATTAAACTTCCATTTATTATTCAATTGTTTTTGTTTGTCTTCTTCTTATAGACGACATATTGGAACTCTTTAAAATCCAATATGGTGTCCAATTGCGTTTTAATTTTATAATACCAAAATTCCGAAAAATTATAACAACCTATGGTTTAAATTTTTTGTTTGGTATTAGATTACTTAAATGCGATTTAAATACCATTAAAACAAGATTATTACAAAAATTTATTATCGTTTCATAAAATACACAAAAAATCAGCTACAACATGATGTTCAAATAGTAAACTTTAAAAAATATGAGTGTAACTGACGCTTTAGAAAATGAAGGTATATTAAACAAGTTCTCTCTTCTAGCACGTTAACACAGTCAAAAAATGTTACGATTGTTTTTTTACAATATACATTAACGTTCTTTATAACTTAGGTTCTAAGTGATGATAATAAACATATTTATCACATGAATACCACCAGCATTGATTAACAAGTTTTAACTGGTTTTAAACTATTCAAACATAAACAAAACATTTCAATGTTAGAAACTTATGCGGGTTTTGGTTTATCGTATATCGTACATGGACTACCGTGATGTTCCCACATCTTTATAGATTCCTTGACAATATTATCAGCAGTGTCTTCAGTAACCTAGCAAACAAAAGATGAGATAAAAAATTATGATAGGTTGTATTACAAATCTTACATTAGTCAAACAGGCGATGGCTTCTTCACAGTTAGAAACGTTAGTCAATTTTAGCTTATGGTGAAGAAGCATCTCCACAAATACGTAGACTAAAATCTTGTATGAACCACCACATATCTTGTCCCATATGCTGCAAAAATATAAACTAATACTACACGTTTCTGTTAAATTTTTACATAATTACCGAACTAACGCAGACTTATTTAAAACTCCAGCAAAACAACAGTTAAACCATCGTTCGATTGGGAATTCATCAACAATTTTTAAGCTATATAGCTTCGTATATAACGTAACATCTTCACGCTCTAACAGTCCCCACGACAAATCAGCTAATTTAGGAATTTCATTCTCAAATTTTATGACTACATCGTAGAAACATTTTGTCATCCAATAAGCGTCCATATCGTTTTCAAACATCGATATCAAAATCTGAGTTATTGGGATAAAAGTTGAATTCCCTTTTATATTGGTTTGCATATGCATTTTTCCGCAACGTAATAACCACATAGCGAAAAATTGCTGTGGTTTTGGAGTATTTGAATCAATCACCCTCATCACTTGCAATGCTCTTACGAGATCTTCGTATTCCTGTCGCCTCTGGTCCATCACAAATGTGTGGGTTTCCGCATTTGAACATTGAGCACCTAATCACAAATAAAGTTTGAATTTGCCGCTCTTTTAGTACCAACTTAAAATACTACCTAGCAAAAGTTTCCATGTCTGTTTTCGGTGTATGGGAGGCAGCGAAAATCGTAAACAGAACTGTCTCAACTTGCCTCGGTCCAAGTGCTTTTCTTTAAGTAAAATTTCAATAGATCTTTTCTCTTCAACGTTCCTGAAACCGACTTTTCCGTAATAAGTGGACCGAAAGTTCCTATCGTCTATTGACATTGCGCCCTCTATCGGGAGATTGTGCAAAATTTTGACATAAGTCTATTATCTCATAACCCTACTTTTTAAACGTGTATTTTTGGTGTTGTTGCAACCGGTTAAAATTGTTTTGTTAGCGGAGCCGGAATGGAAACGGAACCCATTGAAGAAGGTAAAATTTTTGAATAAGTGCGTTTGGTGTGATAACGTAATGTATCTTGGTTTTAGGATGTAGCGGAGGACCGAAACGTAAGGCTGTAGATGCGTTTAGTGATTATTCTGACTGTGAATCTGATTTAGTTTTGCATTCGGATGATGAAGGCGATACAAACTGGAGAGACGATTCTATAGTTGTTGATGTATCATATAAATTTAAACCTATTACAGGTTGTAAGTATCACAATGTCGTCCTTTATAGGCAAAATATGCCATAACATGTCTTCTTCGTTGTCTGTACAACTGTTAATTTAATACTATTTTACATAACCACTAATCGCATAAAATAATGATCGTTGTAGATGGTTAAAAATCTGAATAGGCCGTACTGGTGCGAACAGAATTACATGGTTTATAAATGTTTGCTTATAGGTGTTAGATGCATGATTTGGCCTGAACTTTTGGTGTAAGAGAAAAGAAAGACATTGTATTTTGACAGAAAAATTTGTTGTTGACTAATAATAATAATTTCAGATTACTAAATTAGAAGCTTCATATATGTGTCATTCTCGTATCATGAACTTGTAATTTTACTGTTGTATTATATGCGCTAGTTTTTTGTTACTAGTCTAAAATATGTAAGTAAAACATACAGCTGAAATTTTTTTTTGAGTTCAAATTGCATCAAATCAATTTCAATAATAAGACTTTGAGTGTCAAAACACCTATTTGCAGTGAAAGAATACATTTTTTGTTCATAAAAATGATTATCTTGGTACACAAACATTTATTTATAGACAGTTTTTACTTGTTTTTAACATTTCGTGTCCTGTAAAATTGTTTATTTTTTATTTTATGAGAAAAAATAGGTAGTCCAATTACCGAACTCAACAGATAGCCCTCACTTCTATTCTCAAAACAATTGTTTTTTTATTTTAAAATATATTTACATTTTAAAAATTATAACATAGTTTATTATTATCTGCAAAGATTTAAGTCTGTTAACTAACGCCTTGGATTGCAGATAGATATCATACTTTTTCTGCTGAATGATTTGCCAGATATTAAATTATTAGTCACTTAAAAATAAAAAAATCATACGAAATGATAGAGAAGTATCAAACAACTCATTTATTCACAAATTATGATATTGCTGAATGATGATAATAGTGATAATAATTATAAACATCATTTTAAGTCAACAAAACATAAAAATTGCAATCATCAACTTTTTGTTTGTAAACATAATGAGTATTATCTTACGGAAGAAAGAAATTGACACTATTATTAAGAAAATAAATTTATCAAAGAAATCGTTTGTAATATGGGTATAAACATTAAATTCTTGTTGAATTTCCTCGAATCTTATAATCCGTATATTTATGAATTTGTGTTTAGCTTTATTCAGCAAAAAGTGTGACTGTTTTTTCCTAATGTGCTAAAGGATTTTGATAAGTAACTTCGTAGTACTTCATAGTAACATATGCCAGAAAAATAGCTTAGAATATTTTTAAAAAGAGACAATGCAATACGAATATCGACTAATACATATACTAATGTTGTGATAAAGAATTTGTTATTTTAATAAACCCTTTATTACCATTTTTTGTAGAAATGTAGGTCTGGCAACCCTAGTCACTAATTTAAAAATATTTCTCAAATATATTATATATTATATATTATATTTATCAATAAACAAAGCAAAGCATTTAATTTTACTGAAACAAAATTTGTCTTGCTAATTTAATATTATTTGTTATTCCAGTTCAAATAATGAATCCAAATCTTAAGAAGATAGTTGAACCCAGCAAGCAACGAGCAATCCTCAACACAAAATATCAAACAAGCGAATTCAAATCAAAATTCAAAGACGAATGGAATTCAACCAAAGACCAAGCAGGCGTAAAAAACGATACATACGAAATTATCGACGACCCTTGGAAAGTCTGCGTTTTAAATCAAATCTTAGACGACGATTCAATTCTCAAAACCGTGCGGCAGGAATTCTACGAATTAGACTGGAATCGCCGCAAAATGGACCTGTACGACTTCCACCAATCGCTAGATTTGAAGCATATCGACGCGGAACATATAAAAATATTATACAACTTTTTAAAAACAGACATTATGAATTGGGTTTCGGATACCATGAATTTAGAATTAAAAACCATATCAGCTACATGTAGTTTTTACGCCGATACGGATTATTTATTGGTGCACGATGATCAACAAGAAGACCGGGTCGTAGCATTCGTTCTATATTTTTCGGACGTCGTACCGTGGGAAGAGACATGGGGCGGTGCGTTACAATTATTTTCTCACGACGATAATTTTCAACCGAGAGAACCAACTCGAAACATCTACCCCGCGCATAACCAACTAGTTTTATTCCCAGTTTCGGGTATTTCGTACCACCAAGTCGAGGAAATCACCAAGAAAAACTTTTGTCGATACAGCATAAACGGTTGGTTCCACGGTACGTTAAAACCCAACCTAGTAACCCCGAAATTCATCCAGCCATCCACCGGGTTATTCAGCGAGAATTATCTAACGTCAAAGGTGTGCGAAATCGAGTTGCCGGCGTGGATTTCCGAGGATTATTTAGCGCAGTATCACATCGAGGATATTCAAGCGCAAATTGAGGAGCATTCCGAGATTTCTTTGGTGGATTTTTTCCTGGAAGATAAGTACGATGGGGTTTGTGAAGATCTGGAAGGCGTTGGAGATAAATGGAAGATGGTGGGTCCGCCTAATAGACTGAGGTATGAAGTGTTGGACGAGAGTGATTTTCCGGTACGCTTGAAGGAGCTTGTGACGCTGTTCCAGTCGGAATCTGTGTTCAGGTTGATGCAGGGCTATACGGAGCTGGAATTGGACGCTGCGGCTGGTATGAAGTACGAGGTTCAGAGGTGGTCCCCCGGATGTTATTCGGTGAGTTTTTTGTTTTATTAGCTATAGTTTTCAAAATTTGAAATCCACCTATTGCAGTTACAATTTATCAAAATTTATCAGGCAAGCACGCATATTTTATTAATAGTACTCACTATCAAGATCTATGTGAGTACTATACCGATCATCATCCCTCATCATGCACTATACATCAATGAATACTGATACTGCACTTTACCGTTTCCAATCAAATCTAAAGATGGAATGATTGATCATTGATCATCTATTAAAGCTAAAATATTAAAGAACATTGGAAAGAATTCACAAAAGCATATTGTAGTAATGTAGTAGATATAGTTTCCATATTCCAGGTATTATTTTTTTAATTAGATAATTAGATATAAGCATAGTTTTTGCAGTTCCTTATCAGTCATTTTCTCAGAAAGCAGACTCAATTCAGAATTTCTGCCTTCAGATTTATATTCATAACGTATATATATAACGAATACCAATCTAGATCTACATAACTGTTGTTTACCGAGCTCTCAGAAAGAAAATTTAACAAGAATTTGTCCTTAACTACCACTTTACAAGTTGTTTTATATACTTAACCAAGAATATATACTTCAACTATGACGAGCCAAATTGCGTTCATTTGGTTCTGCCCATTCTGCTCCAAGCAGCTTGCTCTCACTTTACTCTAAGCTGCTCGTGACGTCAATTAGCCCTAACCTGAGTAACGTCTGGTGAACCCAACAAACAGAGCTAATGTTAAAGAAATATGTTTTTTAAATAGAACGTCCTACATCAATGTTTATCATCTGTATATTGATACACCATTCAAATGTAAATCTTGCACTCTATCATTCTAAATCATACCTGATATTAAAATTTTTTTATAAATGCATTCAAATGTTCTCGATATTGCATTAGCAGGCCATGATATTTTGACCTATATTTGTGTGGTCGTGGTTACATTTATAGTATTTTCGGTCATGCAAATCGCTGAGGATTATACAGGGTCCTGCAACTAAGCTCCCGTCTTCTGTAGCTCACTTACTCATTAAGCTCAGAGTTTGACATTTTGCACGCTTACCCTGTACTTCAAGGTACAATTCAAGAAATTATTTTTTGTTATACAGGCTGTTCCAAAAATGTGCAACGCCATGGTGGTATATTTTTTTAAATTGCATGCTATACATTTTTCTACACATTTGGAAGCCTTTTATGGTTGCCTACATATCACGAAAATTTTATTGAAATCGGTTGAGTGACCGCAGCGGAAAAAAATAAAAACCAAAAAAAATTGATTTTGCATCGTAGGCTTTAAAAATCAATAAAAACCACAAAATGCACCTCGTTAATAAAATTTTGCGACGTGCTTATTAAGTTAGATGTAATAGCCTCGTTAACCAAGTGACATTGATCCAAATTATACAGGGTGACCAAAATCGAGTGTCAAACTTGTCAAACTTCAAAGCGCGCTATTGTTCTTATTTTAAATTGGAACCCATAATTTTTTTTATGTGAAATGATGCAGAATTACAAAATAAACATTGTTTCTAAATACAACCCCATAACAATTCCCAATATTTTAAAACTTATTCGCCAAAAACTCATTTTTCAACGTTTCCAACGGCAATTTTAGATAATAAATATCGTACGTGGCTTTGAAAAACAATTTATTTCATAAAAAATAATAGACGTATTTTAGATTTGAGTGTACTTAATTAAGTAGTTATTCAAATGCTAAATTTACTGCATAATTTACCTATAGCGGTAAGGACGGAAATGTGGTAAGTACAGTAAAATCTAAAATACCTCTCTGCGTTATATTTTTTCAACGCCACGTTCGATATTTATTACCTAAAATTGCCTTTTGGAAACGTTGAAAAATGAGTTTTTGGCGAATAACTTTTAAAATATTGGGAATTGTGATGGGGTTGTATGCAGAAACAATATTTATTCTTTAATTCCGCATCGTTTCACCTAAAAAAAATTATGGGTTCCAATTTAAAATAAGAACAATAGCGCGCTTTGAAGTTTGGCAAGGTTGACACTCGATTTTGGTCACCCTGTATAATTTGGATCAATGTCACTTGGTTAACGAGACTATTACATCTAACTTAATAAGCACGTCGCAAAATTTTATTAACGAGGTGCATTTTGTGGTTTTTATTGATTTTTAAAGACTACGATGCAAACAATTTTTTTTTGTTTTTATTTTTTTCCGCTGCGGTCACTCAACCGATTTCAATAAAGTTTTGGTGATATGTAGGCAACCATAAAAGGCTTCCAAATGTGTAGAAAAATGTATAGCATGCAATTTAAAAAAATATATACCATGGCGTTGCACATTTTTGGAACAGCCTCTATAATAAAAAATAATTTCTTGAATTGTACCTTTAAGTACAGGGTAAGCCTGCAAAATGTCAAACTCTTAGCTTAATGAGTAAGTGAGCTACAGAAGACGGGAGCTTAGTTGCAGGACCCTGTATAGCAGGGTTAAATTTTGTTAAATTCTGCAAATAAATATGCAGGATCCGATGAATTTATTATCAAGTTTTTGTTATGATAATGGGGGACAAAAATAGGCTGCCCGGCCACTGTTATGTCAATAGCAGAGAACAATGTTTCTTTAAAATGATTTCCATGAATGAAAAATAAATTAGGATAATCCCCCCATTCACAGTGGAGTACAATGGAGTATCTGACAAAATATCTTGGCTTTCTAACAGAATAAAAGGTACAATAAGAACAAATTTAGCAAAAAGTTATGACTAAAAGCTACTGAAGATTCACATTTTTTGAATAATTGATACAATATTCTTGGCCACGTTTTATTATAGCCGCTTGAGGCGCCTAGTAAACATGCAAATTATTTATTATAAAATTTTTTGCAACCTGTGGATTTATTACAACCAGTTCTGGCTCCTAAATTTTATTTAAATTATGCAAACAACATTTTTTGCACTTGCTGTATTAACTCCCAGTGTATTAATATATAATGATGAAGTAAAAATGATGAAAAAAATAATCTTGTTTCTAACAAAAATATACAATTTTAAATCAACATAAACAGTAAAATTTAAATAACTCAGAAATAGTCGCATTTAGGTATACATATATTTAGGAAACCTGTTGAAGGTCGATGTATTTTGAAATGGGGAACCAAAAATTAAAAACTAAATCTTTCCATTAGTGATATCTACTTTTGGATCAAGTATATCTTGATTCCAAACTTTCAAATATACAGTATGTGTCCGGATCAAGTTACGAACGGGAAGAAATTGTCTATTACTGATTTTCAAACATATGTTCATTTAAATAATGCGTAAACTTATACTCTAACTATACAAGTTAATTAATAATTTCCATTTTTATGTACAAAAATGGACAACAAATTTTTGTTAGTTCAAATTAATATAAAACCTTAGAAACCAAATTTTATTTATCAAATATATAGTAGCAACCAGGGTAGTAACTGGTAGTAACCATATAAGTCATATCTTATGTCAGTGACCTTTATTGTCATGAATTATTATGACAATTATGGATTTTTGTTTTTGGGGACGATTGAAATTAATTGGTTACAGTAAACCATTACACGATGCAGAACTATTAAAACTAAGGCTAAAATTCCAAATTGTTGTGAAGAATTTAGAACTCGTCTTCATATTTGTACCAAATTTGGACGTGATTTGTTTGAATAGTTGATTTGTTATTTATTATTTATCTACGACTCACATACAATAAGTTCATTGTATTGCATACGTATCTATGACTATATAATCCCCATCATGATACACGCCAATGATTATAATGACACTAGCGTTGCATAATAATGACTGTTCGTTCATATAATTTGATTATTTGAACGAAATGTCATCATTATACAACGCTAGTGTCAAAGTCTGTCAAAACGTACGTAGATGACAGTTCGCCTCCCCACCATTGACAAATACATTTAAAATATTTTCCATAAACTGGAATTTATGAGTCGTGGATAAAACGTCGTATTTGACTCACACATAACGGATATAAATCGGTCGCATGATTACACACTCGCCTACGGCTCGCGTGTAAACTTCATGCTCGCGACTTATATCGTTAGTTATGTGCTCGTCAAATAACATATACTATTAAAAGAAAAACAAAAAACGAAGTTATTTATTGTATTTATGTAGATATAGTACGCATCTGTACTGCTAGCAGCGATCAAAATTGAAAAACTCTAATGTTTCTATAATATTAAAGAATCATTTCGGCAATACATACTTCTATTTCGGTAGTGTACGTTATTTTGTTCAGTAGTCGATGTTAATACCAAAACCGAAATAAACAAAACGCCATTGAAACAACTTGTTGAAGATTGTAACATAATTCCCTTGTAAAATAAAGCGAATAACCTTCGTCTTCATTTTCCCACCAACTCCGTTCACAGACGCTTTTTCATGCCAACTTCAGTTGTAATGCCAAGATACCTACCAACTGATTTCTATAGTGCAGAATCGAACCATTCGAGTAAGTGACGGGCGAAATATGGTCATTACCGAAATGACCATTATCGTAGTGAACTTATATATACAAGTGAATTATATAAACTATATAAAAGTGAACGACACCGCCTTCTTATATGATAATACATACTGGAGAATAAAAGTGAGGATACGTTCAGGCCTATATAGCATGTTTTATCAATACATCAGTTGTTCTTCATTCAACAAAAGCTAATCACACAGAGCATTGGTGATTGCTGATTAATGATTATCCATATATGACGCGTATTAAACGTACGGTCTCAAAATGTAACATTAACTACGAATTGATGTCAAAAGACCAAAGAACTTACCAATCAAACAGTGGTGTACCGTCGTTAATGCTAACTACTTAGCCCTACATTGTAACATCCAAGGTTGTGGTATGCAAGTTAACGACATACCAGCTTGGCCATACCGAGATGACACAAAAGTGGTGGACTAAGAATAGGATTTAATGGAAGCAAATGTATAATTAATCATCGGACATGAATACACATATTCCATTAGTAAGACTATTCTACTCTAGAAAATTCACAAAATTAATGTAGTTATTGTTCACGTGTACATGAATATAAATAATATTACATGATAAATGAGGTTTGGAACCATTACCAAAATGATATAATGGTCAGTTAAAGTTGTGATATTTGTAAAGAAACACCAAAATTCATATGAATAGACAATAGTTATGTATGACAATATTTTGGAGACTGTGGCGAACTTAATAATAAAATTATAAACCCCTAACCACAACAAGTATTTTAGAACCTAAATACGTATTTCAGCAACTATGTTGCCATCTTCAGTAGAACCTAAAAAGAGGAAAAGAGAGATTAGCACTTGATAGTATCTTTACTGGATATTGTCCAAGCAAATCACTAGTGGAAGTGACGTCCATGTTAAAAAAAATGTTAAAAAATTCACAAACCTGGTAAATCAGTGAGACCTATTGTATCAGGTATTAACTCACCTACTTACCAGTTAGCGAAATGGTTATCGAATGAGTTCAACAATTTACCTGTTCCTCAACCAAGCTTCTCTGTTAATAACTCATTGGAGTTTATCAATAAGGTTAACAATGTAAAATTAGAGGATGGCGAATTGTTGATTTCATTTGATGTTGCTTCACTGTTTCCTAGTGTGCCTATTCCGGAAACTTTGGAGTTTCTTAGGGAATTATTGAGCAATAACAACTTTGACCCGTCAGAAATAGATGAATATGTAAGATTGACTGCCCTTTGTATGTCTCAAAATAGTTTTCAAATAAACGGAAAGTTTTTTGAACAACTTGAGGGAACTGCAATGGGTAACTGTCTCTCACCTTTTATTGCCAACTTGTTTATGAGCAGATTTGAAACCAATGTAAAGTCTATAGCACCATATTTCCCTAAGACTTGGGTTAGGTATGTCGACGATATTTTTGCCATTTTTTACACCAAGAAGTGCAGTATTCAAGATTTTCTTCTCGTTTTGAATTCTAAATTCAACACCATTAACTTTACTGTAGAACAAGAAGTTCACGGCCAACTTCAATTTTTAGATACTCTGGTAGTCAGGAATAGCAAAAACATAATACAAATTTACGTGTATCGGAAAGATACTAACACAATCAGGTTTATCCCTAATGATTCGCAGCATCCTTTTCAACAAAAATTGTCTTTTATTAGTTGTTTAGTAAATAGGTTATTGAAATTTCCATTGTCCGCAGATAGATATCAGCAAGAATTATTGTTTATTAAGAATGTTGTCATACATAATGGGTACCCTGAGAAAATAGTTGATAGAATGATTAAGAAGCAGAATCAAAAAATGTATGTAAATCAAATATCTACTTTAAATACTTTGTCTGTAGAAAAGAAGAAATATGTTAAAATACCGTTCGATTGTGCATATACAAGGGGTTTGAGAAGTATTTTTACATCACAAAATCTCTGTATAGCATATTCGACTCATAATAGCATAAAAAACCTTCTTGGAAACCCAAAGGATAAGGTAGATGTACTTGATAAATCTGGTATATATTGTATCAAATGTCATGACTGAAAAAGAATACGTAGGCCAGACTAGAAGAACTATTTTAACTAGGTTCAAAGAACATGTAGCTCATTTTAAATATAATCGTTTTGAAAAATCTAGTGTCGCTCAACATATTTTAGACACAGGTCATAAAGTAGTTGTAGATGACTTAAAACTTGTAAAAGCTGTGTCTAATAATAGGGAACTAAACAGCTTGGAAAGTATCTTTATTCACTTGAATAGAGATAAATTAATAAATTCAGACAGGGGTCCTATACCTAGTTCGCCATTGTTTGACCTGCTTTAATTAAAACTTGTTTTTTACGCTTCAATGATCAAAATTCACTGAGGTGTGAACAACAAATGGGTATATATAGGGTAATTTTTAACATGGACGTCACTTCCACTAGTGATTTGCTTGGACAATATCCAGTAAAGATACTATGAAGTGCTAATCTCTCTTTTCCTCTTTTTAGGTTCTACTGAAGATGGCAACATAGTTGCTGAAATACGTATTTAGGTTCTAAAATACTTGTTGTGGTTAGGGGTTTATAATTTTATTAATAGTTATGTACTACAACATTAACATTTTGTTCTAAACTGAGTACACTATTTATGATTGTGAAGCCATGAGTTGTTGAGGACGTCGCTTTGCAAGATTTTGTGAAGACAGGATTAAACATTTGAGACCATCCACGGTCGAGCGCATCAAAACAATTTCGTTTTGATATTCCATAGGCAAGTGATAATCGTAATGAATTTCTGCATGCCGAAAAAAATGGTAGTCAAAATCGGTAGTCTTGATTATATCAAAGTTCAGCTACATAAAACTCGACCCCTTATTTGTTTTGAGGAGGTCTGTTTCTTTAGAATATTTCCAACTACTTAATATGCGTGTAATAATTTGTTTACTCTTGTGCTTTCAGCTATTATCTGACTACGATTGGGAGAAAAATAAAGAACTGGACGTTATCGCCTATTTTAGTTGCCACCATACTGTCGGAGGTCTTACGCAATATGTCACCGAAAATGACGAAATCCAGCAAGCGCTGATTACGCTGGTTCCACAAAACAACACTCTAAATATCGTGTATCGCGACACCGCCAGAATCACAACACACGTTAGTAAATACACCGATAAACCATTTTATGCCCTCGTTTGTTCCTATGTAGAAAATAAAAACTCATAATTTAAAACTGGTTATTTTATTATTACTCTAGTAGCCCAATCAAATTAGGATGTCACTTCGGAAAATTTGCAACCCAGCTGGATTTTTGTATACACCTTTGGTTGGGCACTACAAATAATGTGGAAAAAGTTGTGCCTAGTGATATGTGTCAAAGATGACCGATTGGAGTTTGTTAACAGTAGTTCGCTTTTTATTGATCAGAGTCAATAAGTGCCATTAACGAATCTCTAAGTATGTTAATTATCTATAAAAATTTCTTTACATGGTTTCAATACGAGTTGCCGTTTTCAAGTTATAGGTCTAAACAACGTGAAAAGCACGTATGAGAAACAACGTGAAACTAAGTGCTGGGTTAACCTTTCCGCTACCTCCGCTACCCAAGTTATTGTAAACATGATGGAGCATCATATTTTATAACAAGAAAAACAATAGCATGCAAATAAAACTGACAATTTTCGAATGTGTGAAAGAAACAAGGGAGATATTTATATAAAGCCCTTTTTTTCTTCTTCTTAAGATCATATATAGAAAACTGCCAACTTTTCACTACATGTTTATTCGTTTTTGCTCTTTGTTTGTGCTCTTTATAAGGTCCCTGGTACATTTTCTGGACTCGGAAAGTGACACCTGGATAGATTCTTTTAATTTTCTACAATAAAAGAGGATCTATCGGTTGCAAAAGTATTGAGCCCTGTGTTTGGAGGTTTGTAATTCTGCAACGACTGAACAAAAAAAAGTAAAGTGTGGAGTATTCCTGAATCATTTTTACATAACATGATTGACTATAAAAATTTTCTGTCCCTAGGTTTGGACAGAAGCGCGCGAGAAGTGTAAAACTGTAGGTGCCCGATTTTAGCACTTTTTAATAAACGCTTGCCTTTCCAAATTTGTTTCTGCTAAACAACTTGTCCAAAAGAAATTCAAATTTACACAGAGTATACCTCAAGATCTTGTCTACAGATTGGCTTTTGTATTTTAATAATTTTCTTTGCAATAAAGGCTATAAACAAGATTTTAATGGAAGCTGATATCTCGGCAACGAGTATTAAGCACGATAACGAGACAGGTACGAAAACAATCGCAAAATTTTGATTTATAAGACTATTGCTATAAAAACTCATTTCGGATGTTCATTCATTTTATGAAGCGACAAATATTCGAGATAATTTTGGTACAGCGCGCAAGTACGTCACGTCGTTCCACGCACTCGTCACCGACTCGGGATTCGGGGCCGACATACAGCATGTATGACAGGCCCGTACTTAGAATTAAAATAAACATCGTACATATTTATTGATGTAACCAGCTTGAAGTTGAAGGTTAGAAATGGTGGACTCTTTGTTTAATGAAAGAATAGATTGCAAGTGTACAACGAAGACCTGTAAACATGTTTTTTTTAACGGCTTTTGAATTAACATTGAGCAAGAATGCTGAAGTATTATTCCAACGAAGTAAAGCAATTAATTCATCAAGAAAATGTACTTCTATTAGATTTTATCGGAATTATATAAATGGGAAGGAATGTACAAAATAAAGTTGCAAAAAGCTACAGTATATTTGAAATTAAAGATATGTTAATTTTATGTAACAAAGCTCTGTTTCAAAAGAGGTACGGCAAAATTGTGTTGCAGTTTTGCATCACAATTTTTGGTTTTGAATATCAAAACCAATACATTGATAAAGATCATATTGTTGACTCAATTGTAGAAACAACTTGCATAAAGATGATGATGATGTTTTAGAAACATCGATACCCAGCCCTGCTAATTCGACAGGGCTATAGGTGCTGATTTCGAGTGTTCTGGAAGAATGCACCAACAATTGAGAATTCTTTAAAATACATCTTTATTTACATTCAAAATATACAAGTATATATTATACATATCTGGTGTTTAAATATAAACGGACCCGTGAGATATATGAAACATTACGTTCATTCATCTTCCTTCTCGAGAACAATCCATTCGGAAGATCCGTAATGTGACATAACCTCAACCGCCGGGAATAACATTACATTAAACATTGAAAAAACGGTATACTTGTCTGGTTAAAAAAAAAAAAAACAGTAATAAAACGACGAAACGTGTAAATATCAAGTCCGCAGCACCTCTCCACGTCGAAAAACAAGTTCGTTTTTACCCTGACCATCACAGCCTCAAGAAGAATCACGTTGCCAGGTTAGGTACCGCGGACGGGAACGGCGGCAGGCGTCGGAAAGCTCACATTTATAGTTACGGGATGCAGGACGACGCTGTGGACCTCTAGGAGGTCCCAGTCGTGGAGGAAAGGTAGCAGGGTTTGGTAATCGATAGACAGCGGCACATAGAACGTCCCTTTCGAATGCAACACAAAAATGGGCACGTTGAAGTTGTTCTGCGGTTCGCTCGAGCTGGCCGTTATCGTTGTCCCGCCGCCGGATCCGACGTGCGGCATGTCCGACTGCGTCTGTTCGGTGTCCGCCGACATTCTGGTGCACATCTCGCTACTCGGTGGGCTGCTATGATTCGAACTGCAATCAGTAGTGAAAAGAACAAGATAGTATACCTATTGAGACATTTTGAGGGTTATTTTTCGATTGGTTTTTACGTTTTTACTGTTATTTTATTATTTATGGTCTTAGGAACATATGTACGCAATTTAAGGACAAAATTTGCAAAATTACCTAAGTTATAAATAAGCTATAAGTCCACTGCAACCTATAGAACTTGGAGAAGACAAAAAATACTTGGAGGCGTGAGAAAATTGACCGATTGACCATTGATAAAAGAATTGACGCGACGTCCACAATCACAAAAATCCGCTAACATTCGTATTGCCAGAGGCTCTATGGATGCAGATAGTCGGATAAAAATCACGCGTTCGGCGAGGGGCTCGCTCTGGTCCGCCTTTTTTTGTAGCCGTTTGCATCGATCCATTCTATGTCGGTCTTTCGACGCGGATCAAAGCATTTTTCGTGTGTATCCGAAGGTGTTATTTACGTAAAGAGTCTGATTTCTGACATCGTAGCAGCGGGTCGATTGGTATTATGACACCAATCCGAAAAACTGCTAATGAATGGAATAGTTACTTAGTAGGTATTGAAATAAAAAGATTAAAAAATATTGAACACAATAAATTTATATGCAAAATACAAATAGTTTACATTGATAATAAATTTAGTATCCGATAGTATTTTTTCTCTATTTGTGACGTCCACATGTTTTAAATCGAAATCCCATTGCTCTAATTTGTCAGGAAAAAGTCACATACGCATAGTTAAAATGGAAAATATACCAGATGATATTTATTTCTGTATTATTGAAGAAATACAAATGCATATCAATAAATTAACCATCCGTATTATAAGATTACTAATAAACATTAAAATTAATAGCAATATTAAATCAATAAGTAAATAAAACAAAAAAAAATATATTATTTAGAATTTTTTATAGGAATCAGTTTTTATACAATGCACCATTTTTGAGTTATAAGCAATTAATCAAACTCATAAACTTTCCATATTTTAACTAAACGGTTAAATATAACAGAACAATTAAATAAAATTAAATTAAATGTTCAAACAGCAAATTAAAATAAGTGTGTATGTAGGTGGGAAAAATTCAGCTTCAAAGTTCAGGAGTTTTAATTAATTGCTAAAAATGATGCATTTTATAAAAAATGGTTCCTACAACAAATTCATAGAAATAATCTTGGAATTAATAAATGTAAAAATATACAGTATATTCTTTTTGAAAAAGGAAAAGTTACCAAATTTTGATAGCTGTTTCAAACAGCAAAAATGTTTTTTTACGGTTGGAGAATTATTTGGTTGTAATTTTGACTAACTCTGTATGCATATGCACTGTAAAATTTCATTTATACCGCATAAGATTATACAAAATATTAAAATAAGAATTATACAAATATTAATAAATTTGCGTCTAGCCGAACTCCGAGACCGTGGAGGGCCTTCTTTGCCCGCTATGTCTCGCTCAGTTTCGTCGAACGGTTCGCCGATTTATTCGGGCTGAGTGCGGAGCTAGCATGACAAATTTCTATGGTTTAGCCATCAGAAGTCATGGGCCACGTATGAGTACATGCTATCATATGATCTCGAAGAATGAAATCCCTCATCAAAGCGAATTCATCACACACCGCTACTTGATAAAAATATGGTAAATGTTATAAAGCCGATTATAACGATTTGTCATCAAGAGAGTTACTGGAAGAGTTTTAAGGTGGTTTTAGGTGGCGACACTCAAAATAACGAACTCTTCAATTGAGGACAATGGTACAAGAAGGGGATATAAGTTACTCTTTTTCAGGAAAGAGAAGGAAAAAATACAGTGTATCAAATGACGATGGAAATGAAAAATCCAGAGTTGTGATTGGTTCTAAAGTCATGAGAAATGAATATTGGCCAGCGCAGAGTGCACTAAATTATTTTATTTGATACGAATGTTGGTGTTACAGGAACTAAAATCTACCTGTGAAGCAAACCGGGGATAAATTTTGAGTAAAAATATTAAGAATGTACATAAAATAAGGAAAGTCATGAATATATTAAGAATTGAACTAAAATATGGAAATCCAAAGCCATGGGCCATTCTCCAACCGTCTTCTCAGGCGGAAGTTCATGCCGGTGACTTATGTGCCCAGGAATGTTCCCATAGGAACTTACAAAGGGCAAACATCTACTTATGCTCAGACGTCAAGAGACACTGAAAGCGCTGTAATCAAAAGCCCACAAATCCAAAACTGTCTGGGACTGCAAAATTTCCCTCGAAAACCTTGCAGTCGAAGAAACATCAGTGGTGTAACATCTTTAATTCTACTAAACAAATTTGAAAGTTTGAAGGTGTAATGTTGAACAAGCCTCAAATTGTCAGAAATAAAAGGACTGAACAATTTTTTTTAGTTTATGAGTAACTGTGGGCACAGTCATCAACTTTATGTAGGAGATAGGTTGGTCATTCGGAGGATCAAAAATGCTTATAGTTTGAGTATTACTTGTGTTCGTGGAAAATAATATTTTTTTTTATTATTATTTTTTATTGGGAAACTATAAGCATTTTTGATCCTCCGAATGACCAACCTTTTTCCGAAAACTACGTAATAGCGTCATTTTTGCAGATATTTTCTTACAACTTTGTCAGAAAATAACCAATACTAATAGGGAGGTGATAGTGCCCAAAGAAATTTGATGCGCTATACAGGGTGTTCCTAGCACCTAATCAATTTTGATATATTGATATATAGAGAACAAGGTTTCACTGATGTGGGTTCCAGGACATTCAGGGATCGAAGACCAACGAACAAGCCGATATCCTAGCCAGAGAAGGCTCTAAGACTCCCTTCTACCATAGTAGAAGGTCGTGGAACACAAAAACACAAAAACCTAGTGACATCATTTTCTTGCACCAAGGTCCTCAATTCTACTGTTTGACGCCTTGCGTCCAACCATGTTTCCCTATGGCTCAACACCCATCGATTCAAATCAATTTTGCGGATTATTTAGTAGCAGTCATTTAACAAAAGCTTTCCTGCCGTCTTTAAAACTACAACGATAGGAATGGGCAACAAAGAAAGATAGATCAAATTAAACCTTTTACTACATTGCTATTAACACCTCAAATGTTAGTAAATAGATGTACGAATTTTAGCGTAAAATACTATTTTACTATATTTTACTACAACATTCCACCTTCCAACCATACGTTGTAAGAATATGTTAATTTATTTTTTGATGATACAAGCAAAAGATATTTTTAGTACGCTTCCAATCATACGATAAATTTCCCACATATGCAGACAAAGTGAACTTAAGTTGCGATGTGTTTATGAATATGCAATCGATATCATGTTGACTGAGATCATTACGATGACGGTAATAAGATGCGTAGATTGAACTTACTGCGTTATGCAAGTAACATTTCCGCGCTCCATTATGCTAATCGAAACGCATTTGTAATTGAAATATCGAATTCAATAAGTTAGTTTATATAACCACCTTTTTTACGCCACAAATCGCTGACGTCAAACCACGCACCTACGTCTCAACTAACCTGTGAGAGCTTCACACAATAAACAACATCACAGGAAAAACCAAAACCATTCTTTCAACAATCTGCAGTCATTTTATTTCCAACGAATTATAATTACCTATGATTCTCTATGCTCGTCGCCGAATTCCTTCTGGCGTGCTGCAAATCCTGGTTGAACCTCAGCTTGATATTCGTCTTGTACTTGTACGCTTCCGTGTGCTTATCAGCCAGTGTTTGCGTCTCCTCAACATGGTTATTGTTCGGTTCGTTTTTCGACGGCTCTTCCCCTACTGTCTGTTTCGTCAACGAATCACAATGTTGCTGCAGATGGCCCAAAAGACGAACGCACAGAGGTTCCCTGGGAAACCTTCCTTCAACCTCCACGAGAAACCTCATGGTTTCCGACATGCACTCCTGATAGCCTAGCCTATAGTGGTCCAAGTGCTGCAGGTGCTTCATATGCTTTATCGCCATCTCGATGATTTCTGTTTTCTCCACACGGCCGCGACCCTTTTTCAAGTATTCTGCTGGTATCAGTCGTGATAGATCCGCTAGGCAATTGTTCATTCGATCTCTTCGCCGTTTCTCTATGATTCTATGCGATAAAGGGTCCTGCCTGGAGACGCGATTTTTCGTGAGACGGACGCCGTACGTGGATTCGGAGTCCGAATATGGGGCCAATGCTTCGCAGCATGGTACTGAATCGCCACTGGAAAGGAAAACGATGGAAAATATTAGTGGTTTGAAGTAGATGTATAGAGTAATTGTCGGGCTTAGAAGTAAAAAAGGTTTAAGAGTACACTTTTTGTGGTTATGAGATAATAAGCTTCACACTAAAGTTGTATTTCAAAATTCCAGAAATAAGTTTGGAAAATTGTGTTATTATTTCAATTTTATTCATAGTCATCAAAAGATTATAATGAATCAAGGAGTGTCAAAATTTTATTATTTCCTTATTTTTTTACTCAAATGTACTATCGTGGCCATTTATTATGTCCCTTCTTTTGACGTCGATGTTCTCGCAAAACTAGGCGCGAAAAAATTTGAATAAATTCTGATGCTGTCCTTGAGTAATATGCTATAACTCATAAAAATTAGAAAGCGGTATATGTAGGCGTTTTCCCGATTTTTCCAAATTAAGAAGAATTGGCGCTGTTTGTGCCCCGTAAATAATCCATAGATTTCAACGAATTAAAAAGTAAAATTAGCTGCGAAATGCTAGCTTTCAATGTGCCGTTTTGTAAAATCATTGGGATTAGTGGTTGACCCACAAAAAGCTATATTATAACTCTTGATCTATTACATATATTAGAAACGTCAGCTCAAACTTAAAAATATCAAAAAATCTTAGACACGTAGAATATTTTACAAATCATTTATTAATTTTAAATGGTAATCCCGACACCAGATTTAACGTGCCAAGAATTCCCATGGGAGTTCCAAAATCCAAATGCCTGTTCGTGGTTCTGTTACCTTATTAACTCATTTTGCCATTATTTTTTAATTCGGTAATCTGTCGCCAGATATCCAAATTTCTTTGGCGAGGCATAATCGCCGTGTCGTTATTCGTCGTTCCGTAAACACTGTTCTTCTAGTACAGCGGTTCTCAAACTTTTTAAAATTTCCTGCGTCAGGGTCCCTTTAAAAATTGTCCGATAGCTACCGGACCCATTAATAAAAACAGAAAATTGTAGTAAATAAAACATTTCTTTACAAACATTATGTATTTAGAAAATATTACAGGTTATGTAATCGCCGTAAATAACAATGTTAATGGGATGGATGCATTTGGTGTGCCTGAAGTAGTCAATGTTTGGCTTTGTCTTGGCCAGTGCAACTCGTATATTTTTTGTCAAAATTAATTAATTTTTAATCAAAACAAACAATTCTTAGTAAAAAACACAATGCATTTTTTTAAATTCTACTAAATAAATTACCGAAAAAGTGCCATGAAATACTAGAAATCCAGTTTATTAGTATACTTATGAAAGATATATTTGACCATAATAAAAATATAAAAGTGTAAGTTAAGTTTACGGTTAATTTTATTACATGAAATCAAATTCTGTGGAATCACAAACTAAGCAATGTTTTCTTTAAAAATATTATTATTGAATAAAATAAAAATAATAATTCTCATAAATAATATAGTTCTTTAATGCATCTACATTCAGTTAAAACTTAAAATATTTATTACTTGAACATTTTTGTTATTTTATTTTTGATTGGAACGTAACCCCCCATACAGCATTGAGAGATAGACGTAACCCTCGCGAATTTACGTAAAAAAGCACGGGGTCATTATAAATCAAAATAGGCGATGCCCATGTTAATAAATTTTTGCCGCTATACACGAACAACTATCAAACTTAGATTATGTTATGCAAATAATTCTCTTGCGTGTAGGACAGTAAAATTAAATATTTATGGAACGGAAACTAGAAATCTTTACATTTGATAGCATAGCCCACTTCAACTACAAGCATTTACAATGAAAAAATAAATAAATAAAAATAAATATATTAGGGATATACAGGGTGTTAGTAAATAAGTGCGACAAACTTCCCGGGGTGATTTTGTATGCAAAAATAATGACAGTTTGCTATATAAACGAATGTCCGCAAATCCTTCGTTTTCTGAGATAAAGTTTTTCTTAAAAACTGACTGAATCTTGTATTACGTCAGAGGGAGATCATTTTCAACATTTTTTGTAGCTTTATGCCTATTTAAAATGTTATTAGTGTTATTTTCTGTTTTTGTTTTAGTTTAATGTTATTGTATTAAATAGTACTTTAAAAAATTGATATCATTAAGATCTTTTATTTTTTATTGCATAAAAACGGTGCGAAAAAAAACAGAGAGATTTTTTTTGTCACAAATTGAACGAGCAATTCTAAAATGATTTTTTTATTTGAAATATCACAGTGGCGTACCATTTTTTTCTTTAAAAAAGTTGATATCATAGTCCGTATGCGCGTCAATGATGAACATAAAATTCTTATTTTCATGCCAAAAAATGCGCAATAAGTACCTTTTAAAACCCACCAAATTTTATTTGTATTGCTCGACCGGTTTCAGAGCACTACATAAATCGTCAGTTTTTAACAAAAACTTTAGAAAACGAAGCATTTGCGGACATACATTTATACAGCAAACGGTCATTATTTTTTTCATGCAGAATCACCCCCTGAAGTTACGTCTTCGGGGCGTTGTGCATGCTACCATAGAATATAGACTTGTACAGCAGGATTGCTCATCTCGCAACGTTTTCGCGCATCGAAAGTCCGCCATGTACCTACGACGCTTAGTTCTAGTATAGTTCTAGAGTTCTAGTCATACCCTCGGAACTAATACTCCAGGACACCGGAAAATGGCGCCACCAAGTAATACATTTACACTCTATCGATATTTTCGCAGTATACCTTTGAAGAGTCGTTGCGCGATGACGGTTTCATACCGTATAATATAAATAAATATGTGTTCGTCTTTCGCGGTCCTACCGAAACCGCTTGGCGGTCCCTTAGGGGACCGCGGACCCCACTTTGAGAACCGCTGTTCTAGTAACTTAAGGTGCGTTCCGATTGGTGGTAATGGTGGTGGTAGAAGACGAAATTATAGTATTTCTCACCATGCGTGATAGTGACACATATTAGTTTGCATGTACATAAACATGAGTCATTAGCAATTTTCTAGTAGAAATACTATAATGGCGTCTAATAAACGTGCGATCCGCCACTACTGGCAGCGTCGCTGTCGATCCCTTCCCCCCGCTCGCCCCAAAGACCGAAGAGCGCCGCGTCAATCGCAGCAATCATGAGATGCTTCAACTCGATCTTTTGTAGGGAAAATGCAAGATAAACAATGATTATGTAATAAACTTTAAACCTATGAATTAGTGGGCAGCCTATAGTCTATATTTCATTATTCTAGCTCTTCTGATAAAGGAATTGCTGGCTTTGCATAATATAGCTTTTTGTGTGTCAAGCACTAATCCGATGATTTTACAAAAATACACATTGAAAGCTACATTCCGCAGGTGATTTTACTTTTTAATTAGTTGAAATCTATGGATTATTTCCGGAGTAATTAATTGCTAAAATTAAACGAATGAAATTTACGCGGCAAAAACAGCGCCAATTCTTCTTATTCTGGAAAAATCGAGAAAACGCCAACAGTCACAGCTTTTTAATTTTTATGCTTTGTTGCATATTAAGCAAGGACAGCATCAGAATTTTTTCAAATTTTTTCGCCCCTAGATTTGCGGGAAAATGGACGTCAAAATGTTACATGAAACATTATGTGGGTATTAAAAATGGTGGTGGTAAAATGGTTCAA
Organism: Melinopterus prodromus; assembly: GCA_964023965.1. Lineage (NCBI taxonomy): Eukaryota > Metazoa > Arthropoda > Insecta > Coleoptera > Scarabaeidae > Melinopterus > Melinopterus prodromus. The sequence continues at coordinate 9,489,554 of OZ030392.1, read as the reverse complement.
CTGCATTTACTGTATTGGTATGAATTTTATTAAAAAGAAATTCAAGTGACAAGTTACCTAAAGTAAAGCCAATACGCAATTTTTGTATTCGTAATCTAAATATAATAAAACGGCGTCATCTTTATAAGTATTCCAATAAATCATATTTTCTTGTGTCCTTTTCTTCCAGCTATTGTTACATCATGTTTTATATCTATATTTGTATAAAAGCGATATGGAGTGGTGGAATATATTCCAACAATGTTATTAGGTTTCTGTACTTCTATTTTGATTGATGTTTAATTCAAAGTAGTGATGGGCATAATCGTATTATTTATAGAATCGATTATTAGCATTCGAGTGATTTGCAAAATCGTATGATTCGGTTCTCGAAATATGCTCGATTAATAATCGATTTTGAAAAATCGATTTTAATAATCGATTTTATAAAATCGATTTTAATAATCGATTTTATAAAATCGATTATGAACAACCGATTTTTCAAAATCGATTATTAAAATCGATTTTTCAAAATCGATTTTTCAAAATCGATTTTTCAAAATCGGTTTTTCAAAATATATATAGTATATGAATTATATTGTCGCCTGTGGTGTTAGCGATAGAGCGTGCACACATGGTTAGTGAGTACACCAGCAGAGCAGCAAATAATTTCTCAAATGCAGAATTCATTCGACTCGACTTTATATCGAGAATAATCGATTATGAAAAATCGACTCGAATAATCGATTTTGAAAAATCGATTATGCAAAATCGATTATGAAAAATCGATTATGAAAAATCGATTATGAAAAATCGATTAAGAATAATCAATTATTGAAATCTATTATGAAAAATCGATTTTTAAAATCGATTATGAAAAATCAATTATTAAATCAATTTTATTAAATCGATTATGAAAAATCGATTATTAAAAATCGATTTTTAAAAATCGATTATTAAAATCGATTATTAAAAAATCGATTTTTTAAAATAATAATCGAGATATGACGATTATTTCCAAAATCGATTTTAATCGATTATGTAATCCGAATGCGCCCATCACTAATTCAAAGGCTTAGTATAGAAAACCGGAAAGTTGAACGTCCAACTTTTGAGGTTTAATATTACTGTTTAGGCTCGCTTTTATAATAAACGAAATGGTAAATTGCTCTTCACGTTATGTGTCATCGGTATCATTTTTAGGGTCCTTTATTTCATAAAATGGTAAGAAAGAGTAAACATCGTCTTTGGTCATATTATACACACAAAATTTATGATTTGTCTCTTATCGCGATCTCCCAATCCGACAGAAACTGGAGGAATTTACCTTTTCTTTCTCAAATAAACCAAAACTACGGTCACATTCCATGTATATGTCCAGGTTCAGGTTTTGTTATATTGGTGTCTTGAATAGTCACACTGAATAATTTTCAAAAGTTTTTAATTTGACGTCTGCAGGATTTTGACGTCTGTATGCAACAATCTTTAGTAAAATATACTTTAGAAGTGGTTAATAAGGGTGACGGCAGTGCCTATTGCAAATCAAAACGAGTAACAATATTTTTAGTGTTTTTGTTTTTAGTAATATCAGAACTCATGTTACTTTATGTGACATTATTTAACCACTAGTAAACATGCTAGGAAGTAGCAACTACATTAACGCTTTATGACACTAGCACGACCGCATAAAAATGGTACTAAGGGAGGTGAAATTTACATGATACCCCAAAATAAGGTATCTTTTAAGTGTAGTATACTGTACTTAACTCATTTTTTTAAAGTGCACTTAAACCCTTTTACTTCGAAGCTCCTCAATTGGGAGCTCGTGAAAACACGTATAGTTTGAGGTGATCTAATACCACGCCAGAATGTAGAAAATATTGGATTTTTCCCAAAATAATGTGACTTGTCATGTGTCTCCTTTGTGCTTTCTCCTGAGTTTAAAGGGCTGGTTTTCAACTGCCACTTTAACTCTAACTGCTATAGTTATCAGGTTCACGGGCACATTATTTATTGACTTCAAGTAATACAATTACTTAAAATTATATGTAACATAAAAGCAAAATAATCTCATGAAAACAACAACTCCTCGCAGAAATATTGGTCAAAATCAAACACTAATTGTTTTCAATATTTTCCCCTTTCCAAATGTATGACAAAAAGAATCTATAATTTGAACCTGCTGCTCATGATGGAAACACTTTTTACTTAAACGTTTCTTAATTTTTGTGTTCATTTTAGCTTTACTACTGACATTGGAAGGAATTGAAAAAAAAATAACTTTATGTACATACTGAGAGAAATATCTGTTTGTCAAAGTTACAGAAAATAAATGTAATACAACAAAACTGATGTAAAACAAGAATTTGCACAGGTATTTTGTTTTCCTGGTTATTTGATACCAGCTATATTGCTGTATTTTTACAATATTCAGATATTCCTGTAAAATTACAACATTATTAGTATAGTTTTACAGGATATTTTTGCAATTTCACAGAAAAAGTACTGTAATTTCAGAGTAGACGTATATAAAATTGTTTAGTCGGAATGACAGTGGGAAGAACACTATATAATATTTTTTTACAGGCGTTAGATTGTTCAAACAAATTAGCAGAGAAAATGAACGTTTGCTGATTCATACTGATACGATGGGTATCAAAGGTTCAAAGGAAACAAAGTTACTGTGAACGAAGCGTGCTACAGACACAACTAACTGAATTTTTGAGGCCGTGTTTTGACGATCTTTGGTTCCAGAAGGATAGCGCAATGTGCCGTTCCAACCATAAAATAATTGATCTTTTGCGCAACCGTGTTATCGGCCGTTTGGACACTTGATTGGTCTGCCGTTGGACTATGTTTTATGCGGAAGTGTTAAGGACCGTAGTGTTGCTGCAACGATCTTACAAACAGTTAACGGTCTAAAGATGTTATTTAGAATTGGGTTTGAATAAAACATGAATCATCAAAATATTCAGCGGTGTAGTTTTAAAAGTACATAATTAGAAGATTATTAGTTCATAAAATGACTCATTTCTCATCGAGAACAAACTACAAACAATAATTACGCCCATTATCTGTCACCACGCCGCACGTGTAGATACACAAACCTCACGTGAGGTGGTCTGAAAGTTACTAAAGCCGTGTTATCACGTTTCAGGCAATATCTTAAGTACCAAAGTTCAACACCGCGGCTTCTCTTCAATGACTCTCCAATGAAAACATGTTGTAGCAAGGCTTCGAAACAGAAATTCCAAATTTCTAGTTAATCCTCAACTGATATTTCCGCCACACCACATTAATTGCGTAGTTCAACAGCTTCTTCAAAACAATGTCCATGTCAACAAAATATTTACATGGATAATCTGCCGGAAAATACATACTTCTTGTGTTTTTTGGTTTTTTAGTTTTTGGTGATAATTGTGATAATGTTAAAGTCTATGGATATAAAGACTAATAATCATAAGCAGCAACAGGCTGGCATATTATTGATTCCAAGAGTATTTCGGGTGTTGTTGATGTGCTAAAATTAACATACATAATATAATGTGATCAACAAGATGAATAATGTTATAGATCGAAGAAAATACGCGATTCTGTTGACCGTGAAGATATGTCTCCTGCGGATTTTATCGCGTTTTGGTACCCTATTTGTCAAGGTTGCTCCCACGCTCCAATATTGACCGGAGCGTGCTATCTCATGACGCAGGCACGTGACGTCCAATAAAACAAACTTTCCATTCATTTATAGTTTTCGTTATCTGCCCGATTGTGCAAAAAAGCTAATCGACACCCGAATCTGGTTTTGCGGCGGATTCAAAACATCGAAGGAAAATTTTGGCGATCGCCCAGCGGCGCTAGGCGCGCCTAGATGATAGGAGATAACAGAAAAAAAAAACTGTAACGTCACCGCGTGATAAGCGTTATCAATTTCGGTTCGACTATAAATAGCTTATACAATTTTTAGAATTGATACTACTTTCTTGGGTACTTACCTTTCGTATTTAACGTGTTGCGACGAGGCGTTCTCCTCCCAGAAACTGTGGTTCATTTCGACGGGTGCGTTTCTGTTTTCGCGACAACCAACAATAACAATAATTTGACGTTTAGCGGGGAACTGCGCATCGGTAGGGGCAATGTTTGTACGCCGAGCGTTTTCAGGTACGTGACAGGTGTTGCGGTGTCGGAGTAAAATTGCTAGGAGTCGTGTGCCGTCAAAAACCTGCCCGCAGCAGCAGCAGCACACCAGATTAACACACGTGAGGCGAAATTGTGCATACGATCAGTTTCGCCCGTCCGTTGCGAGCGAGTGCGACAAAAGACCGATCGGCACGTCGAACAGCCTACTCCGTTTCTCTAGTGTCACGTTCAGGGTAACGTGGACTCCCACGTGACGTCCAATAATAATCTCGCGCTTTCTGCCCGACCGCAGATAACTATGCACACTAGATTTAGATTAAACATTCATGTCGTCGTCGTCGCATGCCCCGCACTTTTTCCGGCCGAACCGCGCCGTATAAATAATGTATGCGGTTTAATTCCGCGGTCCTCGCGCGATATGCGGCTTACATAACCGAAAATTCTTCGTTTCCGCGCCTCGGCGGCTGCCAGACGGTGGGGAAAAAATCGCGACGCGGAAACACGTGACGGCGGAACGTGACCGCGACGTAACACTTTTGAAAGTGAAAATAAACAAATGAGCTACTGCCTACTACCATATATATATACGATATATACCCATGTCGATTGACCGTAGCGAGCACGGTCCGTAAAAATGGTTCCCATCATAAAAATTAACATTGTTTAGTACAAAAATAGATTGTCGTTAAATGTTTACAGTGTGGGAGCATGAATATTTGCTGAGGTTGAAGAAAATAAGCAATACACACCTATTTATAAGAATTTTACGGGGTATATTCACCTACCCATAAAGTGTTGCACACCAATGGTGGCGAATAAACCGACGCTTAGTATGTTGAATATTGCTTGAGACATTTTAACGCACGAGCTGTAGTGAGTTGTTTCAGATATGGGCGCCCGCAGAGAGAGAAAAGTTCAACACAAAAAGTCACGAAATGCAGGCTGATTTATAAGTGCTGTTAGCAGCTGAAGCTTAACATGCCTACATACAGAATATAATTTCATTTATTAAGACAAAGACAATTAAAAAGCAATTTTTCTTCAAATGTTGCTTCGTTTGCGAATTATCTGAACATATGTCCGGTTAGTCTGGCGATCTTTTTTTAATGCACGTGGTACTACTGTAATGCTTTCTGTTTCTCCTCATAGATTTTAAAAGACCCGCCTTCCCACGAGTCTTTTTCCCAAATGTCTGCTTGGTTTTCTCCAGAAAATAATAGTTTCTCCTGTTACCGGTTACTATACTTTTTGGAGTTGGCAACTCTAAACCCAACGCAATGATCTGTTTTAGTTTTGAACCCCACTGAAATTATTTCTGCGCGCGCCCATGCTTTCAGGTACATCTCCACTGATTCTATGAGAGTTATCACTTAAAAATCTATTCTATAATACACTTCACAAAGATAATATGAGATAGTGGTAAGTATACCATTCTATCAATTCTGCCTTCCAACACAATGTTTATTGCTGTGTTTATTAACATTACAAAACCTATGGTATGGGTCACCCAGTAGATCAAGATTTTTATTTTATCGCATGAAAATAATACACAACCCACTTAAACAGAAACATAACTTTTATACATAAATATTTATTGATATCGATCAAATCAATAACGATTCACATCCGATAATACAATTAGATCATAACCCACATCGGTAATCCGAAACAAATAAAACCGTTACACATAAATATTAAAAAGTTTTTATTTACACAATTCACACAAACGAAGAGAAACTAACATAACGATCACTTAATTTACAAAAAATTCTTTATATATTAACATTCAACACCGCACCGCAATGCAATCAACACCAAAATATCTCTGCTAGTTATTCCGCCCTCGCCCTCGCTTTCATCCGAAAATTCTCATAAGGAGCATTCAAACTGCACCCACCACCTTTAAACTGGTCCTGCCTACTACACGTCACCGCCTGGGGCTTCGTGAACGTTCTCGAACATCAGCGCAAATTTGGTCTTCCTTCTCTTTTTTGGCCGAGTTTTTTGCTTTGTAGTATTCGTAGAGTCCCAGTTTTTCCCAGCCTTCGGAATCTCGGGGTCGTTCGTGGCTTGAGGGTGCCTAGAAGGCGTCGACTGCTGCTAGGCGGTGCTGGCGGTGGGAGTCGTATCAGCCCCGGGTCTATGGATTTAAGCGTTGTCTTCTAGTTTTATGAGGGGTACCATGAGGCAAGCGGAGAGCTCGTAGTAGGGTACCGATGGCATTAGGTCTTCGGGGTTTAGATTATTTATTATTAATAAAAATGACATTTACGTTGTTGTTTTTAATGTTTAGGTAGTTTTTATTGAATAGAAGCTAGAACAATTGTCTGTGATGTTTTCGAGAAAACAGACGTCTTTCCTGGAACTACCTGTATGTGCCTAACAACTTTACCTATAAGCAATGCAATCAAATCTATTACAAACCATTCACATATTTCCAAAAAAAGTATTTATTGTAGTTTTTCAGTGGTAGTGTTTGTATGTAATACATTTCACGAAGATAATATGAGATAGTTGGTTCAGCGTTGAGTTGGTTCAGGGGGAATGGTTTGAAAATCAATGCAGACAAAACCTAGAGGATACAGTTTACCACCAAGAGAAACACCAACGCAGACATCCCTGGAACCTCCGTAAAACTGCTGGGAATCAACCTGGACACGCGACTTACATGGAAGCAACATGTCGATGCCCTGGCAGGAGGGCTGTCTTCGGCCATACATGCCATCATCAGAATCAGACAGATAGCTGGACAGGGGGCAGCCCTTATCACCTACTATGGAAATTTTCATAGCAGAATGAGCGACGGAACGAGGTTGTGGAGTGTCTCGGGCCATGCCAGGAATATACTTTTACTTCAAAAAAAAAGCAGTGCAGGCCATTGTTGGAGGAACTAGAACATCTCATTGTAAGCCACTTTTTCAGCAAATGATGATCATGACGCTGCCTGGAATATACATCTAGCAGCAACTCGTAGCAGCCATGAAAGAGCTGCCAAACCAGCAAAGGAGATATGATGCAACCGGGCTAAACCTACAAACCAGCTCAAATATTCACGTTCCGTTCCGCAGAACCAACACCACACTGGCACAAAACAGTCACCATTGCCTGCTAAACACCCTCCCGAGGCACGGACCCACAAACCGATAAACGAATTCAAGAGGGACTTGAGAAGGTTGCTCCTGAAGGAAGCCTTCTACAGTACGTCAGAGTTTATCGAGCACATACGAACGAATAATTGTACCTAACTTTTTTTTTGTTGACATTTTGCAGTACACTATATCGTATTCTATATATTGTATATTTTGTATATTGTAAATTAAGATTGATTTGATTTGATAGTGGTAAGTATACTATTCTATCAATTCTGCATTCCAACACAATATTTATTGCTGTTTATTAACATTACAAAACCTTACCTATTGTATGGGTCACCTAGTAGATGAACATATTTTTATTTTATCGCATGGAAATAATACACAACCCACTTAAACAAGAACATAACTTTTATACATAAATATTTATTGATATCGATCAAATCATCCACGATTCACATCCGATAATACAATTAGATCATAACCCACATCGGTAATCCGAAACAAATAAAAACGTTACACATAAATATTAAAAAGTTTTTATTTACACAATTCACACAAACGAAGAGAAACTAACATAACGATCACTTAATTAAAAAAAAATCGTTTATATATTAGCATTCAACACCGCACCGCAATGTAATCAACACCTAAATATCCCTGCTAGATACTTTCCTGGGCACGTTCCTCCGCTCTTGCTTTCATCCTGGTAATAAACGCCGCCCCTTTATTCTTCCGAAAATTCTCATAAGGATCGTTCAAACTACACCCAACACCTTTAAACTGGTCCTGCCTATCTCTTACGTCACCACCCGAAATCGGAGCGTCAATCCCTTGCTCGTGAGCCCCGAGCCCATTCCCTCCCCATCCCGTCTTTTTCAGCATCTGATGGCCCTTATTGCTAGAATCCAAATGGAATCCAACTGTTCAATCGGCTGCATGAGAGGCACTATAACAGGCGTGCTTATAATGGGAGAAGGCGATCTCGATTTGGGACTTTTCGACCGAATTCTTCGACTTCTAGAACTTCTCGACCTTCTCCGTTTCAGACTTCTCGATCTTGACCTTCTCGGAGGCGTTGGTGACCTACTCGTATATCTCCGTTTTGGAGGCGATGGACTCCTCTCAACGATAACATAAACTGGGCTGGGGCTTCGTGAACGTTCTCGAACATCAGCGCAAATTTGGTCTTCCTTCTCTTTTTTGGCCGAGTTTTTTGCTTTGTAGTATTCGTAGAGTCCCAGTTTTTCCCAGCCTTCGGAATCTCGGGGTCGTTCGTGGCTTGAGGGTGCCTAGAAGGCGTCGACTGCTGCTAGGCGGTGCTGGCGGTGGGAGTCGTATCAGCCCCGGGTCTATGGATTTAAGCGTTGTCTTCTAGTTTTATGAGGGGTACCATGAGGCAAGCGGAGAGCTCGTAGTAGGGTACCGATGGCATTAGGTCTTCGGGGTTTAGATTATTTATTATTAATAAAAATGACATTTACGTTGTTGTTTTTAATGTTTAGGTAGTTTTTATTGAATAGAAGCTAGAACAATTGTCTGTGATGTTTTCGAGAAAACAGACGTCTTTCCTGGAACTACCTGTATGTGCCTAACAACTTTACCTATAAGCAATGCAATCAAATCTATTACAAACCATTCACATATTTCCAAAAAAAGTATTTATTGTAGTTTTTCAGTGGTAGTGTTTGTATGTAATACATTTCACGAAGATAATATGAGATAGTTGGTTCAGCGTTGAGTTGGTTCAGGGGGAATGGTTTGAAAATCAATGCAGACAAAACCTAGAGGATACAGTTTACCACCAAGAGAAACACCAACGCAGACATCCCTGGAACCTCCGTAAAACTGCTGGGAATCAACCTGGACACGCGACTTACATGGAAGCAACATGTCGATGCCCTGGCAGGAGGGCTGTCTTCGGCCATACATGCCATCATCAGAATCAGACAGATAGCTGGACAGGGGGCAGCCCTTATCACCTACTATGGAAATTTTCATAGCAGAATGAGCGACGGAACGAGGTTGTGGAGTGTCTCGGGCCATGCCAGGAATATACTTTTACTTCAAAAAAAAAGCAGTGCAGGCCATTGTTGGAGGAACTAGAACATCTCATTGTAAGCCACTTTTTCAGCAAATGATGATCATGACGCTGCCTGGAATATACATCTAGCAGCAACTCGTAGCAGCCATGAAAGAGCTGCCAAACCAGCAAAGGAGATATGATGCAACCGGGCTAAACCTACAAACCAGCTCAAATATTCACGTTCCGTTCCGCAGAACCAACACCACACTGGCACAAAACAGTCACCATTGCCTGCTAAACACCCTCCCGAGGCACGGACCCACAAACCGATAAACGAATTCAAGAGGGACTTGAGAAGGTTGCTCCTGAAGGAAGCCTTCTACAGTACGTCAGAGTTTATCGAGCACATACGAACGAATAATTGTACCTAACTTTTTTTTTGTTGACATTTTGCAGTACACTATATCGTATTCTATATATTGTATATTTTGTATATTGTAAATTAAGATTGATTTGATTTGATAGTGGTAAGTATACTATTCTATCAATTCTGCATTCCAACACAATATTTATTGCTGTTTATTAACATTACAAAACCTTACCTATTGTATGGGTCACCTAGTAGATGAACATATTTTTATTTTATCGCATGGAAATAATACACAAGCCACTTAAACAAGAACATAACTTTTATACATAAATATTTATTGATATCGATCAAATCATCCACGATTCACATCCGATAATACAATTAGATCATAACCCACATCGGTAATCCGAAACAAATAAAAACGTTACACATAAATATTAAAAAGTTTTTATTTACACAATTCACACAAACGAAGAGAAACTAACATAACGATCACTTAATTAAAAAAAAATCGTTTATATATTAGCATTCAACACCGCACCGCAATGTAATCAACACCTAAATATCCCTGCTAGATACTTTCCTGGGCACGTTCCTCCGCTCTTGCTTTCATCCTGGTAATAAACGCCGCCCCTTTATTCTTCCGAAAATTCTCATAAGGATCGTTCAAACTACACCCAACACCTTTAAACTGGTCCTGCCTATCTCTTACGTCACCACCCGAAATCGGAGCGTCAATCCCTTGCTCGTGAGCCCCGAGCCCATTCCCTCCCCACCCCATCTTTTTCAGCATCTGATGGCCCTTATTGCTAGAATCCAACTGTTCAATCGGCTGCATCGGAGGCACTATATCAGGTGTGCTTATAATCGGAGAAGGCGATCTCGATTTGGGACTTTTCGACCGAGTTCTTCGACTTCTAGAACTTCTCGACCTTCTCCGTTTCGGACTTCTCGATCTTGACCTTCTCGGAGGCGTTGGTGACCTACTCGTATATCTCCGTTTTGGAGGTGATGGACTCCTCTCAACGATAACATAAACCGGCCTGGGGCTTCGCGAACGTTCTCGAACACCAGCGCAAATTTGGTCTTCCTTCTCTTTCTTGGCCGAGTTTTTTGCTTTGTAGTATGCGTATAGTCCCAGTTATTTCCAGCCTTCGGAGTCTCGGGGTCGTTCGTGGCTTGGGGGTGCGTAGAAGGCGTCGATTGCTGCTAGTAGTCGCTCGCTAGGTGGTGCTGGCGGTGGGAGTCGGATCAACCCCGGGTCTATGGATTTAAACGCCGTGTCTTCTAGTTGTATTAGGGGTACCATGAGGCCAGCGGGGAGCTCGTAGTAGGGTACCGATGGCATTAGGTCTTCGGGGCTTAGATTATTTATTAATAAAAATGACATTTACGTTATTGTTTTTAATGTTTAGGTAGTTTTTATTGAATAGAAGCTAGAACAATTGTCTGTGATATTTTCGAGAAAACAGACATCTTTCCTGGAACTACCTGTATGGGCCTAACAACTTTACCTATAAGCAAGGCAATCAAATCTATTACAGACCATTCACATATTTCCAGTGTAGTTTTTCAGTGGTAGTGTTTGTATGTAATACAACTCACGAAGATAATATGAAATAGTTGGTTCAGGGGGAATGGTTTGAAAATCAATGCAGACAAAACCTAGAGGATACAGTTTACCACCAAGAGAAACACCAACGCAGACATCCCTGGAACCTCCGTAAAACTGCTGGGAATCAACCTGGACACCCGACTTACATGGAAGCAACATGTCGATGCCCTGGCAGGAGGGCTGTCTTCGGCCATATATGCCATCATCAGAATCAGACAGATAGCTGGACAGGAGGCAGCCCTTATCACCTACTATGGAAATTTTCATAGCAGAATGAGCTATAGAACGAGGTTGTGGGGTGACTCGGGCCATACCAGGAATATACGTTTACTTAAAAAAAGGCAGTGCGGGCCATTGTTGGAGCAACTAACTAGAACATCTCATTGTAAGCCACTTTTTCAGCAAACGATGATCATGACGCTGCCTGGAATATACATCTACCAGCAACTCGTAGCAGCCATGAAAGAGCTGCCAAACCTGCAAAGGAGATATGATGCAACCGTGCTAAACCTACGAACCAGCTCAAATATTCACGTTCCGTTCCGCAGAACCAACACTACACTGGCACAAAACAGTCCCCATTGCCTGCTAAGCACCCTCCCGAGGCACGGACCCACAAACCGATAAACAAATTCAAGAGGGACTTGAGAAGGTTGCTCCTGAAGGAAGCCTTCTACAGTACGTCAGACTTTATCGAACACATACGAACGAATAATTGTACCTAACTTTTTTTTTTACATTTTGCAGTACACTATATGGTATTCTATATATTGTATATTTTGTATATTGTAAATAAAGATTGACTTGATTTGATAGTGGTAAGTATACTATTCTATCAATTCTGCATTCCAACACAATGTTTATTAACATTACAAAACCTTACCTATTGTATGGGTCACCTAGTAGATCAACATATTTTTATTTTATCGCATGGAAATAATACACAACCCACTTAAACAAGAACATAACTTTTATACATAAATATTTATTGATATCGATCAAATCATCCACGATTCACATCCGATAATACAATTAGATCATAACCCACATCGGTAATCCGAAACAAATAAAACCGTTACACATAAATATTAAAAAGTTTTTATTTACAGAATTCACACAAACGAAGAGAAACTAACATAACGATCACTTAATTAAAAAAAAATCGTTTATATATTAGCATTCAACACCGCACCGCAATGTAATCAACACCAAAATATCCCTGCTAGATACTTTCCTGGGCACGTTCCTCCGCCCTCGCTTTCATCCTCGTGATAAACGCCGCTCCTTTATTCTTCCGAAAATTCTCATAAGGATCGTTCAAACTACACCCAACACCTTTAAACTGGTCCTGCCTATCTCTCACGTCACCACCTGAAATCGGAGCGTCAATCCCTTGCTCGTGAGCCCCGAGCCCATTCCCTCCCCACCCCATCTTTTTCAGCATCTGATGGCCCTTATTGCTAGAATCCAACTGTTCAATCGGCTGCATCGGAGGCACTATAACAGGCGTGCTTATAATCGGAGAAGGCGATCTCGATTTGGGACTTTTCGACCGAGTTCTTCGACTTCTAGAACTTCTCGACCTTCTCCGTTTCGGACTTCTCGATCTTGACCTTCTCGGAGGCGTTGGTGACCTACTCGTATATCTCCGTTTTGGAGGCGATGGACTCCTTTCAACGATAACATAAACCGGGCTGGGGCTTCGTGAACGTTCTCGGACACCAGCGCAAATTTGGTCTTCCTTCTCTTTTTTGGCCGAGTTTTTTGCTTTGTAGTATTCGTAGAGTCCCAGTTTTTCCCAGCCTTCGGAGTCTCGGGGTCGTTCGTGGCTTGGGGGTGCGTAGAAGGCGTCGACGGCGGCTAGGAGTCGCTCGCTAGGCGGCGCTGGCGGTGGGAGTCGGATCAACCCCGGGTCTATGGATTTAAATGCCGTGTCTTCTAGTTTTATAAGGGGTACCATGAGGCCAGCGGGGAGTTCGTAGTAGGGCACCGATGGCATTAGGTCCTCGGGGGTTGGAGGTTCGACGACCGGGGGGAATCCGGGGGGCGGTTTGGAGAAGTCCGGGAAGATTCCTAGAAAAGATTTGTAGATTTACATTGTATAACATATAAACAATAATAAGATAATAATAATTCCGAAGCAATTCTTTCGAAATTCAAAACAACAGTTAATCTATATTATTTAGGTATTGCATTGAGAGTGTTGGTATTAGGGCATCCAATCCCGCACAATATACAGATCCAGGGATTTCGGGGTTAAAGATTTTGTAATCCCAGGATTCATGAAAAAAAAACTAAAATTTGCTGCAGAGCCGGTAAAAAAATTCTCGACTGCGACTCCGACTCCAGATATTATTCGTGGTCCGACTCCGTCTCCAGACTCCAGAAAAATTGCACACAAAAATATTTTCAAATAATTCTGTGTAATAAAAATCTTATATGTAAATAATCACAAATTTGACACAGAATAATACAACCCTGTAATATTTGCTATGAAAACAAAAACATTGCAAGAAAAAAAAAAAAGAAACAAATTTAATAAATTAAATTTCTATTTGATTTCTATAGGAAGAACAGAAGTTTTATTTGTGCCCAGCGAATTTGTTGGCAAATATATTTTAAGTGGCAATCTAAAGGTAATTAAAAACGGCCTATAAGATATCAAAAAGACCTATTGATCAGACCTCAAATAAAAAAGTTATTTATTAAAACGGATCACAAATAAAAAAGTTATTTATAAAATATAATATCTTTGTTGATTCAAATATCTCTGAAATCATAAAGTATTAAACTGGTTTCTCATTAGAGAACATACAAATTCTCTCTGAATTCAAAACCAATTTTTTGTTTCTCATGTTGAATCTCTAAAATATTTATAAAATATTCTAACTATATATATAAAATGGCTTTTCTCAAGAAATGAAAATCGTGAAAATATGTTCAGTTACATAAGATCTACAACCTGCACTATGTCTCATGAAAAAAATATTGAGTTTTTGTTTTATTTTATAACAAACTGCTTCCTAATTGTATTCAACACTTTATTGATATAACTCATCACTGAGATGAGTGTTAAACTGGTCCTATGGCTTGTGTTATCTATTGTATTTAATAGTTTTAATTAAACACAATAAAAACTAAATAAAAATATAATAAGCTGCCATAGCTCTTGAAAAAAAAAATGAAGAGAGCTTAATATCAAGTTTAAAGATTTAAGATTATTTCTTTATGTAATGTAATAATACAGACCTGTTCTGGCAGATGATAAGGATCCAAAACAATGCCAAATAATATTACCCTTATAGATTATATTCTAAGGCCCAGAAAAATAAGTATCAAAATAATCAGTTGCTAACAAGTGAAATTAAACAAAATAGATCATAAAATCACACTAAATAAATGATCAAAACTAAAAATTCTTTTAAAACAAAATAACACAATTTAAGTGTCTTCTAGTACAAAAAAACAAAACATGCTATTACCTGTTGGTGTTGGAAAAAATCCAGGCGGTGGCTGATTGAACTGCGGCGGGGGCACAGAAGGATTAATAGGAGGAGGCGGAATCTGGGGAGGCGGAATCTGGGGAGGCGGTTGCTGTAGTTGTGGCGGGGGTTGCTGCATTTGCGGTGGTGGTTGCTGCAACGGAGGTAACTGTTGCTGCAACGGGGGCAACTGTGACTGCAATGGAGGCAACTGTGACTGCAATGGAGGCAACTGTGACTGCAACGGAGGCAACTGTGACTGCAACGGGGGCAACTGTGACTGCGGTTGAATAGGAGGCGGATGTTGTTGGATTGGTTGCGGTTGCACTTGTTGAATTTGCTGTTGTTGCTGTTGTAGTTGTTGCTGCTGCTGAAGTTGTTGTTGCTGCTGAAGCATTTGCTCCTCCAAAATACTCGCTCGTCTCTGCTCCAATTCCTGAATACTTTGCGTGGCGTGCCCCACGAAAACCTGATGCTGGACGCGGTACCCCTCGAATGTCGACTGAGTAACCCGAGTGATCTCGCCACCGTATTTAGCAATTTGACGGTTGAAATGTTGCTGTAACGACTCCTGCGGCGTTTTCATCGATTCAACTGTAGATTTAGCCAGATAATTTGCTTTCGATTCCCACAATTGTAGCAATTTATCTAACTTTAACCTTTGCTCGTCGGTAGCAACAGTAGCCGCTCCGCAAAACATCGCAACGACTACTGATTCTAACGCATCTTTTAAATCAATTGCGCTCTTCCTCGCGCAATGATGCAAAACATCGTTAACCAAGTATATAACGTGTAACCTCTGTAAAAACGAAGCCTCTGGTTGCATAGCTTTATGCAATAAACAATTCGCTATACAGAAAGCTTGAGGTTTTCCTACCGCGTGCGATAATATCCACGATTTCCCCGTTTGAATAGAATCCTTCGTGCAATTGTCAACAATCGGCTGTAAGATTTGTTGTAGTTCATCCAAATTGACGTTACAATCGTTTGCTTCGGCTTGTAAGTCGGCAGTTTGGCTTTCAAATATAACATTTTCCATCTGCGATTGTTGCTGTTGCAATAAAACGGTGTGTTGCGCTTGCAGGTTTTGTTCGCTCTGCTTAATCTGTTCGCTCAACGTTTCTATCTGTTGATTAATTTGCTCTATATCTGAATTAAGTCCGTTATCGTTTGGCGGTGCCCACCCTCCTTGGGGTGAAGGCTGCGTAGGTTGCATTATCCCCTGCTGTTTGATCATAGTTTGCTCGGTGTTCACCTTATACTGATAATAATTAAAGTGTTCACCGCCGTAGAGGAATTGAAATTTAGGATTGCCCTTTTGTTTGTTTTTGGTCATTTGCTCGAATTCGGGGCCATTTCGGGCGACAAATTGCGCCAATTTGTCGATTATATTCCTGAGTTCGGTATCTGCAAATCAATCATAACCTTACTTTCGTATCGATAAAAGCGATGTTTTTCGACGACACATTGTGGCAAACGTGGCGAGAGCGAATTCCTTACCTTGCGGCGGTTGCGGTAGGTCCATCATTGTCAGTTACATGTGATAACATAAGCCATTTCACTTAAAAATAACTTTGAAAATTGTTTAAATCATTCGTATAACAATTTTTCCCGAAGAAAACAGGAATTACCCAATCTTTCAAATGTTGGTAACGTTTGTGTGGCTTGTCTAGTGACTTTTCAACGTGAATCTAGTGAATTTTAGTAATAGATGCGTTATAGCGGGAACTTCCATGGCTTTTAATTTTGCCGCATCTACCCATAGCTGAAAATTGAGCCCACATAATTCTGATAAATGTGACCAAGCATCCTGCGATAAATACATGAATGGTTTTATCATCGTAGATGGCGCCATTCATATTGACAATTGACATGATATTGACCAACGATATCCAGAGGCCGCTCGTGATCTAGAAAAATGGGGGTTGCAAGTTTCAGGTATACCTGACATATCTGTTTATAAAAAATATCTTTATTTCTGCACTAAAAATTACTTTCTTATTCTTAAATACTCTAATTTTAATTAATTTTGGCTGCTACGTCGCATGCGTCTTAAATCTCTGTTATTGTTTAGTGTCCCACTTTTGTTTCAGATAGTAAATATTTATACTGGGTAAAAAGTTTCATATGGACTATAAGTTTTTTCAATTAATTAAAAAGTTACAGCCGAAATATTTTTGCAAAACATTAAGAAATCGATGTTTTAAACGGCTCTACGGAGTAACATTTACTTTCTAGAAATAATCAGTATAATCTACTTACCTTTGTCTAATAATTATCTTCAGGAAGTGTGTTAAGGTGGAAGAAATAAAATGAGGTGGTTACGAATAAAAAAATTTATTTATTTATTACAGCCTCACTAGCCACAATTTACAATGTACAGACAATTTACAACTTATGTTACAATAAAAATGTTTTGGTAATTACAATACATGATTAAATAGCGAGCAATAAGAGTTAAAAAAGAGGTAAATGAGAAAGATAATTAATTAATGAATCAACAATTAACGGATTCTGTATACAATTAGTATTAACAATATGTACAAAAAAATAGTTGCATTGAACATCGACACCCGCAATAAAAAGTAAAATCAGCACAGCCAAAAGGGTATCATGTTGTCCTGCAACTATCATGAAATTTTGCCTTGCTTCTTTAGCATCCTATGAGCTATCCGCAAAGATTCAGCAAAGCTCTCTTCGTACTGTTCTTCCTCCTTAACGTATATCTCATCATCTTTCATATTATCTAAATCTGAATACCCGGGAGTCTGCAGGAAAAGCCGCCTTCCTCCAAAATTCAACTGGAAGTGCTCCAAACCTTGGTAAAGGTTCCCACTACTTATTACATCATATGCTATATCGGCCTTCTTAAAAGTCACAAACCCACAATAATCAGGCCCGTCTTGCCATTTCTTCTCATAGATGATATTCGTATGTTCTACCTCACCAAATCCTACAAACATATTTGCTAATTGAGCGTTAGTGGTACCCTCACGTATACCGCCAACAAAAACCACTCTTCGTTCCATTACAGAATCAAGAATGTCCTTAAACGTCCTTGCCTTATTACCCCATCCACGCCCCAGCGTCTTCTGAATACCAAACGTCGAGCGTGCTGGAGATTGCGAACGACTACGACTTTTCACTGTTCCTACCTGAGTTCCTACTTCG
Organism: Melinopterus prodromus; assembly: GCA_964023965.1. NCBI lineage: Eukaryota > Metazoa > Arthropoda > Insecta > Coleoptera > Scarabaeidae > Melinopterus > Melinopterus prodromus. The sequence continues at coordinate 9,471,682 of OZ030392.1, read as the reverse complement.
CAAGTCTCCACTTTTTCCTTCTTCCTTTCCGCAAAAGTTACAACAACGTCTTCGAAAATCTTATCGCTGATGTCGTTTTCGGGTAGTTGCTCCAACATCGATGAAATCAATGAGTTGCAACTGAACTGTAGGCCATGATTTTTCGCCATTTGTTCTAAATGCGCCCAACTTTGACTGGTGTTCACACCTCTGCTCACCTTCATCTGAAGATGGCTGGGGATTGGCCGCGGTGCTACGTATGGATGCTCCTGGGCTACTGCTGCAGCAGGCTGGTCAATCGGAATTAGTGAAGGGGGCACAAAAGGTGCTAGGGTAATGTTTTCTATAATAGGTTCTTCGCGAATCTGTGGTTTGACTATAGGTATAGGCCTCCTCTGTTTGTAGTCTTCTAGTTTTAGTATCTTCTTTGGTTGGACTTCATGGGTGTTGTCAAGTTTTCTTTTAACTTGGACGATCTCTTGTTTATCCTGGACAGCTTTCTTCTTCTGGGCAAGGTCATTTTGGGCTTTTATTTTGTTAACGTTCGCTTTTAGAATAGAGACCATAGGTGGTTTGTAGTTAGATTTGACTAGAGAGGCTCCATTCAAGTAATCATGATCCACTTGCCAGCATCCTGGCTTTTTGCTTGGCATTGGTTGTAATACCTTTTTCGCTTCTACTGGTTTTTCTGGTTCCGTTTGTGTTGATATCTCCACCGCACGAGAAACCTTTGGTACTGGTGCTCTAACTTGGGCGATAGGTTGAATTGGTCTTGTATTGTGATGCATCGTTTGACTTCGAAATATGGTTTTCTGTGGTGTTTGGATTGCTGGTTTTGCTGGCTTCTCAACTTTCCATACTGGTAACATTTGAGTGACGATTATCTTCTTGTTTTTCGTTTTCTCTTGTAATTGTTGGAGAACCGCCGCTGATATCTGTTGCCCGGAAGCTTTTTGACTTTCGGGTAACGACCGGACAAGTTTCAACTTGGCAATCGGCGGTTTCTGTTTTGACGGTACTGTCGACACCTTCTGGGGAGTGTACAACCAATCTTGCGGATTTATAACCGGAATTTCTTTTAGTGTTCTTATCGGTTGCGCAATTACCTTCTTCTTCTCGCATTCGGTTTTAGTATCCACGATGATCTTGTACGAAGTAGGTTTGGTCGATTGTGCGTTTTGTCTTTGTGGTTCGACAATAACTTCTTTCTTCACTTCTACTAGTTGAGCGTCTTTAGATTCCGGCATAGTTTTCTGGGCTTCTTTTAGTTTCCTCGATTCCTTCCCTTTTGAGCGTTTACTTTGCGGGAGAGCTTCAACGGCAATGGTTCTCCTTTGCGGGGCATGCTTTGCAAGCGGTTTCTTGGTCTTCGTACCGTCCTGGTTCATTTGCAAGTCGAACATCTCCAACTGATCGAGTAAACCAATTCCATCTGAAGCCTCGATGATAGCCGGAGGAGCGATTTTATCAACCACGCCGTGGGTGATGTTTTTCTCGGGAGCGCCGATGACATTCTTCTTATATTCAACACCCTTTTTCGGATCGGTGGAAGTAATTGAAGATACCGAAGAAGATCGTGTGAATTGCTTTAAATCCTTCTTGCCAATAGGCATTGTCTTCATTGGAGGCACTATTTTTTGTTCTTTTTTGATCAGTTTAGGTTTGGTAGGTCTTTTGGACACCTTCCTCAAACACTTCTCTTTAGCTTTTTCATATTTTCCTTTCGACGGTTGAAATTGATCGACCGAATGAAAGAATGGTTTGAAGTCATCTGGGACGCTCTCCACATCGATTTCCGTTTCGGAATCGACCTCCTCCAGCTTTATTGGTCGGTTTGGTCTCACCTCCTGCACTTGAGTTTCTTCTAGTTTTACCTGCAGCATAGGCTGGGATGGAGATGGAACTTCTTCATCTTGGAAGCGTTCGACTTTGCAAACTTTGACGTCGATGTCCTGGTTCATGTCTTCGCAGAGGAACTGCGTTAGGTCGAATCTGGTGGTGTCCTCATTGCTCATCGGGTCGACCGCGTCCGGCAGAACAAAGTTGTTGATGTCGGCGATAAAGTCGAGCGACATGCCATTTTTAGATTCTAGGGGGTTATCACAGTAGCCATAATTTAATAATTCCTGATGATTTCCTAAGTTCGGTTCTGGGAACAATTCGTCCATCGGCATTGACTGCAGAAGAAAAACGAATATCAATAACAGAAATACCACAGGGTTTAATTATTGTTATATTAAGTAGACAAACAATATTTATTTTTTTGACTTAGTTTTGAAGGTATCAAGAAAAATTATAAATTTCAGAGGCTTGAACAAAATTTACAAGTTCGGCACATTAAAAAAGTACTACCTATTTGATACTACGTTTCGTTAACTTTTACCATTGGAATTAACATGGTCAACATTAACGTACAACGAGAAAATATTTTATAATTAACAGGTGTTGATAGTGGTACCAACTTAAGAGTAAGTGGGTTGTGTGAGGTATCATTGGATCACATCCAAACAAACCTAACTTGCTTTTTTTATAATTACAAGGAATATAAAAATACGTTTACACATATCAGATATATCTAATGATACCTCCACGGCCGATTTCTTCTATGATAACTATTATTTTAAGTGATTCAGTTGAAAAAACACTTATTTTGCTTATAATAAAATCAAAAAACTTAAACTAAAAGGTTTTTGGGGGTAAAAAATCCCTTGTTTAAATATAATTTCATTTATTTTAATGTGGCAGTTTGAACATTTAATTTAATTCTATTAAATTGTAGAATTAAATTGTGTTGACATTTTCTCTTGGATTTTTTATTTTTTACCTGTTTGGTCAAGTTAAAAGTTTATGAGTTTTAATGCATTTTATGACAAAATAATTCCTTATAAAATTCTTAGAATTAAAAATTTTTTAAATATATAGGATGTTGTCAGAAAAAGGAAAGGTTTGCAAATTTCCATGATAAAATAAACATTCTGTATAATAAGAATATATTTGGGCGAGAGGCTGTTGAAACACAAAATACTTTTATTATAATTATAAATTATTATAATTTGTTTGCAATTTGTTACGGTTTGAGAATTATTAGGTCTTCCAGTAATTTTGGCTTTTTTTGGTTAATAACTTATAATTACAAAATAATGCATTTTATAAATTGAATTTTGAATTCTTAGAATTCAAAAATGTAATAATATAAAGAGTGTTCTATTAAAAAAAAGAGGAAAGGTTACCAAATTTCTATAATAAAACGAGCACCTTTATGTTGAAAATAGCGAATTATTTCCGGTAATTTTGGCTAACCATATATACAGGAATTTTACCTCAAAGAAGTTAGGTATGCAGGTTTGTGCATAATATAGAAATGTTCCTAACTAAACTGGTGATACTGCATACTTATAAAATACACACAAAATTCCATGTTTTTTCCATCGTTTGTTTTAAAATATCAGTAAAACATGTTATATTTACATTTCATTTTGTTTACAAAGAGGATATTTGGTGCCGTTTTATTAGAAATACTTATTTTATTCTGTACCTAACTTCTCTTGAGCAGAGGCCCTGTAAGTCACATATTTTAGGTTAAGACTTTGCTATTATATCTTATTTCATGTCCTGTAATTACAATTCAGATATGCAATAAATAGATATTACAGCATTAATTATTTATTTACTACTATTTGTTAAATTTGGTATACAAATTATACCTTTTAATTTTTAGAGTTAAAGTTAAATACTTAATGAATTTTTGAATTTCTGAATTTTTTGCAGTTACCCTTAGAATGGTAAGCAAGATACCATAACATATGCTGCAAACTTTAACTGGATTTCATCTTGCAAAGTTTTACATGAAAATGTGTATCTTCTACAAATATTAGGATATTAGAGAGAATCACCAAACAAAATGTTGAGAAATATTATTGGCACGGTGTCGTGAAAATAGACCAAAAACATTACATTGGTTTACCTTTTATAACCAGGTGTAAAGTTTTATTATTCAAAATTACAATTATATGTGATAATGTTTATGAATTTTTTTACAATATCCTAAAAATTAATAATTGGTTGGCAAATACAAAAGTAATTGAGCCTCAAAGTTTATCAAAATAGTTATCTCTTAAGTTTTATTGGTAAAATTCCTCTAGAGTAACATTCCATTAGTCGTGTTACTAGTAAAATAGAACTGATAAAAGTCAATATTATGTAACATATCTGGTAAATGAGTCAAAAATGATAATCAATACCTCACCTGGTACGAGGTACTTAAAATAAAATTATCATACTTTCTCCATTTAGGTAATATTAAACGTTCATATTAAATTCATGCTAAACATTCCTTACAAAATTGTTCTATACGAGTCAATACGAACTCCTCCTGTTTTCCGGTTGTTTATTTTTTTAATTATAACTCTATGTTTCTTTACCACTTTCTTGGTGTAACATTTTCCTATTTCGGTTAATGTTTGGAAAGGGTTCTGTTTAAATCATGTCTAAAGTTCTAAATCAATAACCAATTAGTTAAAATATCAATCGTGTACTCATAAGAAACATAATTAACTTTGAATGAGGCAATAAACACCATGTGCTGATTCAACAGGTTTGAATAATACAACAAATATTCCAAATTACAGGGTACAGTTTTGAGGGAAAAGTATTTTACCTCCAATTTGAACTGTGTATAGTGGATTGCACAGTCTACACCTCTTATTTGGTACATTTACGTTTTTTAATTGTGACATGTGCTTACCACAAAAAATAACCTAGACAAACAAACATGAGGACAATCAACAAATCACTTAGTTTAAGACATTGACAACAACAGTAATGAGTAATTTACTTACAACGGAATAATAGATTTTAAAAAACAATAAAATATACTTACGCCTAATGCTTTCTCGACAAGAGGAATGTAATCCCATGTAGTGTCCGTTGGGGAAGACTGGTAGCTTCCCATGCTGTTCGAGTCAACCGGACTTGAGTTACAAGATACATCCGAGTCGCTCATATCCAGTGGCCACTCATATTTCTCCTGAGGTAACATATTGATGTTAGCACATGTCCATGTTGTAAACACAAATATGTTAAAACTCACCGAAAGATATGGCCCGGGGGCCATAGCTTGCCAGTTAATCTCGTAATTCGTCATTGCCGGGCCTGGAGATAAACTCACATGGACGTAGAATACGACGTAGCGAACCACGCAGCAAGTTACGATTGAGGTTAATAACAAGTAACCCAATAAATAAACCTGAAATAACACGTAGATTAGCCGCCAGTCGTTTGCACGTAAACAAGGGTATTAGATTTCGGCGCGCTTATCACTAAGAACGCAATCGGCGGACGAAAAATGCCGCTTTTCGGCGATTTTTTGTTGATCCGCTCGAAATAAGGTTAGAAAGGAGGTGGACATATTTCGGTTGATTACTGTAGAAATACGGCATATTCGATAAACAAACGGACTTACTTAATAAATAGAGCAACAGTGTTTACTGTTTATGCATCCTAGCGTGCACGATATCCTGATAAATTAACTAAAAATTCACTTAATCCAGTATTAACACTACACCACATGTGTTCGGATGCCAACCATGCGGTGCACGTTCGGCAGCACGAACTGTTTTACCGACCAGACACGATTACTATTCACTCGGACTACGAACCGCATGAACTACTAGCGGGAATTTTGCTGGTATTTGAAGAATCTTTGAATACGACGAAGATTTTTATTTGACTGGCGCCCTTATGACGTGTAGGACCTTTTATAGGCAAACTTAGGGTGGGGATAGAGGCACATCTTTCTGCACAATACGAACCAATTGTATATTTGGAAAACCATTCCTAGAAAGGAAATAAAGGGCAACCTTACCAGCAATAATTGTAAAAGATCCAGGTAAAGAACACCGCGGGGTTTTCAGTGGTTTAATACTTTGTGAAACCGTTTTAATTAGGTAGGTACTAACATTTGAGATCTTTCAAAACACTATTCCTTGATAAATGCCGTTATTCGTTAGCAGGGAATTTTGAGGGTAAATTGGGATAATCTGTCAGCGTTGATTAAGAATCTTGATTACCCGTTTAGAATTAGCAATTATCTTTTTCTGAGTGACTTGTTATTTCATCTATAAAATTGGTGTAATTTTGTTTACATATGAAAGGAATGCCATTTATTCGTAATTAGATAATTGCTGTGTGTTATTGATTGGCATAACAAGTATAACATTACACATTTAAAGTGGAGAAATAAGTATTCTGATAAATACCCACTATGCTGTTTGAGTACCTATCGGTTAATCTAATTTCGATATAAAAATTCTATATTTCATAGACTACAATGATTTCTATCATATCTTGACAAAAATAGAATGTTGCTCAAATATACAAACAATACTACAGAAATAAATCCGCGACAACATAAAACAGCTGTTGATATACATATGTAGTTTGTTAACTACATATTTTGCTGAGTTCTTCAGAGATAACTTTAGAATACTAGTTATTCAGTTTCCTATTCATTTTTTCCATAAACATAAAAATCATAAAAATGAAACGTATAGTCTCTGTATAATTTTTACGTAATGGTGGATTTATAATATTGTTCGAGATCCCAAAATCAATGTACACAATTTTAAAACCGATTAAAGCTGGATTATTTTATTGAATGTATGCACATTTCGTGTGGGTACCCGTTTTTCGTGGCGACGATTCCGGAGAAACTACTAAAGGCATCAGGACGAAAATTCAGGCGTTTCATGACTAAACTTACAGCTGAAAGAAGTTTTCTTCAAAAGGGTACAAAAGGAACTGGAGGTTTTTACTCTTAGCATTTTTCAACTATTTTGCAAATGAGCAGACATGTTTGTAAAGCCAAAATAGTTAACAAAATTAAATGTAAATTAAAGTAGAGAAAATTTTGTATAATTTATGTCCATGACATTTTTTGGTAAAATTAATAGTTTAGCTGCTTGAGCAAATTCTATTTGGTCGAGATCGGTCGTGTCTGCATAAAAACTAGGATTTTACAGATAATTTTATTTTATATTGACAGTATTGTCAAAAAAACATCAGAGATTGACATTGCTGTATTGTATACAGCAAGAATATAGTATGATAAAGTCATGTGTCTCTTATTATTGGTTGTTTTCAAAGTAGTATCAAGATTAAAATTATATTTTCTACTTATTTTTAACATTACATTTATTGTAATTTTATTTTATCTCTTATCAAATATAATACTTTAATTATGTCCATATTTATGGATATAAATTTTCTGTAAAGTGAATAGAGCAGAATAAGTAAAAAAACAACAGTTTAACAATAATTCTTTATTTCAACAAAACATTAAACATCTAGCTCAGTTTTTATAATTTTTTCCACAGTTGGGGCAGGAATAATCGGAGCTTTTCTATCCTTCTTAGGCGTAGTTGATAAAACTTTATCGATTATACCGAACTCGAGCGCCTCGTTTGGACTTAAAAACTTATCACGTTCCATATTTGCTTCGACATATTCAATTTCTTTTCCGGTATGTTTAGTATACAACAAATTAATTTGTTTTTTCAGCTTTAAAATTTCTTCGGCATGAATTTGTATATCGGTCGCTTGGCCAGTCGCACCTCCAGAAGGCTGATGAATCATAATCCTCGAATTGGGAAGAGAATACCTCATTCCCGGATGACCAGCGGCTAACAACAAAGAACCCATACTCGCAGCCTGTCCGACACACCACGTAGCAACTGGTGGTTGTATATATTGCATGGTATCGTAAATTGCTAAACCTGCAGTAACGGAACCTCCTGGTGAGTTAACGTACATATGAATTGGCTTCAAGTTCGATTCGGACTGCAGAAATAACAATTGCGCTATGATTACGGAGCTTAGCATATCTGTCACCGGTCCCATCAAACAAATAATTCGCTCCTTCAACAACCTCGAATAGATGTCGTAGGCCCTCTCTCCCCTTCCAGTCTGCTCTATTACAATCGGTATGTAGCCTATATGTCTTTTTGCACCGCCGGATATTAGATTTGTGCATAGTTTCGAGGTTATGTTCATAACCTTTTTCGTCAACATGTTTGCGAATTGTTTTCGGTGTTCCGATGGTGGGTTGAGGAGACCGCTGCAATTTTGCAAAAGAGTTTACGTTTTAGTTGTACTTATTTCTAAAGTTTATACGAAAGTAAACAAGCAAATGTCAAATTCAAATGTCAAAAAGCGGCAGCGTTCAAAGTTGCATACTCAAGAGTTCAATGATTTTTAATTTATCTATCACAAATGTTGTTGAAATTGTATTTTTAATAAAGATATAGAGGCCAAAATAAGTTGAAAATCTTAAATAAGTTAGGTTCAAGATTGAATTGAGTATACAGGGTGTACGGTTTTCCTGAGCCCAACAAATAGTTTTTACTATTATACAAATAAATAACTTATAAACCACTGTGGGCAAAGAAACGGTACAAATTTTCAATTAGGTTTTCGTATTTCCAATAATACGTTGTGAAGATTGAACACATAACATATTCGCAACAATAGATCGCCTTTCAATCCAATGTTATGTTACTGTATGCATAGGTATTAGGGCTTCCAATCCCGGAGTATATACTGATCACGGGGATTAAAGACTTTGTAATCCCAGGATCGTCTCCCGGGATTGATCCCGGGATTCATGAAAAAATCGAGAATTGCGGGACCAAAACGCCATCAGGAAGAAACGTCTAAAATATACCTTACTGGACAATATCTTTTTCCCTGAAACTACATCAACGTTTTCAAATTTTACCTTACAAGTAGAACACAAAAATTGACGGTTTAAAAGGTAAAATTGTAGCAAAGTGTGCATAGCGACATCAATAATAAACAAAATTTAATCTTTATTAGATAATAACACCCTCTTGCATGTTAAATTTGCTCAAAAATTTTTAATTTTTGTAGAATGTTTTAAGAATAGTCACGGCAAAAGAAATTGTTGGATCGAGACAAATTTAAAATTTTTCATTTTGATGCCAATAAAACTTTTTGACAATTTTTTTTCTTCTTTTAAGATAAAATTGGATAATTTTAGAATTCATACGTTAAGAATGTTTTTTATGCAAGTAGACTAACTATTTGTATTTTTCATTAATTGATTATTGTTTGCAAAAAACATAACTACAATGACTTTAAGACCCAGCTCTAAACACGTTTTCAAATGAAGACGTTATTTATTGTTATTTAGTGCAACTTCTTAGAATATTAAATATTCAATTTCTTCTTATGAAAAATATTAATATTACGTCTTTCGGTTTTCTCAAATACAGTCCAAGTAGCCCAATGCACATTATAAAAATAGAATTTTTATCTAAGTGCACTATTTGACAACACTTTTCCACTACAAAAGCAATAATAATCCCGGGATTTAGATTTATATATATTATAATCCCGGGATCCCGAAGAAGCTCATTATTTGTCAGGATCCCGGGATCCCGTCTTCCCGAGATTGGAAGCCCTAATAGGTATGCAGCATTTTTCATAATATCTGGTCAATTTTGTGCGTCAAGTATCTGGTCGTGTATTAAAATGAATAAGTAGGTAACGACATTTGTTATGGTCAAAATGAATAGTAAAGATTTTATAGCACCATTTTTATTTTCTAGTATAAATGGTGAAATTTTGTAACCAAAATACCGTTTTTTAATGTTTTTATCAAAAAATAAGTGGAGTTGAACGATTTTAAAGAAAACATTGCACACGCACATATCTCATTACAGTCATTACTCGTACTTGCATTATTTTTTTTAATATGATGGATAAACCATGGCCATTTTTTAGCTTTCTTATGGGCACCATGTTTTATTTTGACATTATTGAAGGATTTTTCTTGCTTCTGGCTCACGTAATAAACTAATAATAACGTAATAAACCAATAAACTACAATAAATTTACATTTGCTTGGCTGTAGATATTTCACAGTTTTCTATTTTTGTTTTGGGGCTGTTTTGGAGCTAAAATCGACATATTCTTTTATTAAACCAACCCTGTATACGGCGCTATAAAAGCTTTTAACTATATCTACTGATTTTAATACACCTTTCATTTGATATTAATTTGTTATCAAAAATACTGCAAGGCCACACAGAAAGTAACATAACTTTGGGTTGAAACGTTTTGTTATAGCGAATATGGTATGTTTTCAATCTTCACAAATCACAATATAGGTAATTGGTTTTGAATATTTTAATTGAGTAAATATTATTGGAAGGAAATACGAGTAATTAAAATTTAGTCCCGTGTTTTTGGACCCACAGTGTATATTATTTTAAACGTTTATTGAGCTTTTATCATTTTAAATTTGTTATATTTCTTGCTGATGGTTCAAATTTGATATTGGTGTGATATAGTGGTAGTATATATCATTAGAACTATCTTCAGAGCGACGAAATATTAATAGGAACCTCATATTGGAACAATAAATTATTACATTTTGCACTACCGCTTTAAAACGGACTGTGGGATACAGCAAAAAACTGATACCTAGACTTAGACACAGTTTCAAAGACGATTTTATATTAGAAACGATGATATGGACGATATTTTGATTCTAGTATCAGAACGGGAGTACCTCGTTTTTTTGTCGACATTTGGAATGATGGGGAGGTCACAAAACCTGTTTCCCAATATGAAGCACATGATTTGTTTATACTGCTCAAATCGACGGGAAAGAAAACAACCTCAAAACTTCAATCAAAAAATATCTTTTGTAACATCGTTTCTGATAAATCAAGCTAAGGTAAACGCCCTAATTCAGACAGGTTAAGGAATTTTGGTTGCAAGGTTCTTTTTCAATTTTCTTATACGGGTAAAAAAACGTCTTTGAATACGTCGATTTTTTACTATAAAAATACACATTTTGATGTAATGGCAATCCCATATTTGAAAGTTATTTTAATATAACATTTAATTGTCTTAATGGTAGCGGAAGAAAATTTACTGCTTAAAGACCATAATTGAAATTGCAAATATTGACAACTTTGAGTAGCATGGAGGTTGTAAATGGAATATAAAATGTATTCAGGAACTTTATTTGCCCTGAATACGAATGCGAACTCAAAATTACGTAAGACATCCGGAAAAGTGAGGTCAAATGTCAAACCTATAATTTTAGCAACGTTAGTAAATGTATGCCATTTGAATTCAATCTCCCAGAAACCTCAAAAACTGTATAAAATACACATTGTAACACTAATTTCAACTATCTTTTTCTAGAAAATTTTCCTATGTACGGCCATCATACTATTATATGCTGTTATTAAGCCAATGGTGTCATTTAAAAAGTATGTCGATTCCGCCTTAATTCAAAAACCATTGAAGGTCGGAAATTTAGTTTACGATAAGTAAGTGTACATATTTTGATAATTAAAACCAAGTTTTTTTTTTAAATAACAGACCGATTTAGAGATTTTGTCATGTTTCAATACTTTGTGTTCTGACTGTATAATAGCGGTTTTACACTATTGTTAATGGCACTATACGCATTTTTTATTGCTTAAAAAGTTGTAGAACATATTGCGTGATAAATTGCGTAGTGTAAAATAATTTGAATAACATTGACTATGTAAAATTCGACAAAGATATTTCTCTGTCTGCATATCCTCTGGTTAAAAGTAACTAACATTTCAAATAATTAAAAAACCTGACATTATATTTATTGGTATTCCATTGTAGAATACCAATAAATATAATGACATTTTCCAGAGAATTAATGGATTTTAAGAACTTATGGAACTTATTTTAATAACACATTTTATCCAACTAAATGAAAATATGTCGGAAAATAGGACAGTGTCTGAATTTAGGACGTTTACCTTACTTTTGATTATTTAATTAACACACTACCACTATGAAAGTCGATGCCCAATATTGCAATTTAAACGATCCATCGCATCGCTATGGCATGCGAAATTCACACGAAAATTTGACGTCACAATCCTAACCTGACCGCGGTTCGTTCCCCCGCCAAAAAAACAAAAGAGGCGCGAGACCGGACTCTATGCGCCACCGCCAACTTGATGGTAGTTTTGACAAATAAGCGGTTTGAAATAGAAGCGCCAACTGTTGCGGCCGCGAACAAGTTTTTCAGTGTTGTCTCGACTTTTATGAAAGAACAGTGTGAAATAAGTGCGTCGCTTATGTCATAAGGCATAAATAATAACATCGTAACATAAAAGAAAAAGTAAACGTAAGTCGTTTTCGCTATTAGTTGAGTTTATTAATTTGTAGGAATTTAAATGACGTTCGAAATAAAAGTGTGTCAGAAATTATGCGTTGGTAGACGTTTTGCAATAATTACAACTTCTTCAGCATGTGGCTGGCAGAGCGTATCTGCCTCAATAAAACACCTATTACGTTATTCTTTAGCTATTGCTCCACAAGAAGAATTTCGTATTATGTATTGTCGGATTTCTTTTGTTTAAATTGCGTTGGTGTCGTTGCCTTGGTAACGTAGGGTGATTCATTGGGTTTTACGAATAATTTGGAGGCAACCTGTTCGGAAAATAACCTATAATTTTCTTCGGAATTAACTAAGATACATTGTTTTCTCTAGCGTGCGTTGAATTTGAAATTTTTCGATTTAAAATTCTTGTCACCGCTGAAGGCTAGAATAATGTTCCTTATTTGAGTTTCACAAATACCGGAACAGTATTCTAATTTAGTTTTAAACAGGTAAATACATCATCGTTAAACGAGAAATTTTAAGTATCTATACACTTTTCGATTTTTCGTTAGTCACGTTTAGGTTATGTAAAACTAATTTTCACAGAAATATTGTCAGCTATAGTGTCGTTTGCGTGATATGCACATTTAACCAATTGGCAGTTATGGTTGTGTCAATTCTAGCCTTACAGTTAGTCATTTTACAATGTTAATTCTATGAGATGTTAGCACATCTTATTTGATTTGTACTGTCATTATGAAGTCGTTGTAAATAAATATAGATGTGTTTAGAGAAGTGATTTGCAAATTGGATGAGGTTAGAGTTTTCTGCATTAAATAGAGGAGTTTTTTTTCTAAATTCATGCACAATTTATTTCAATCGTCCTCAAAAATAATAATTGTATCATAATTATAGAATTATTATTTAAATGTTTTATATGTTCATAATAATACGGTGTACTACTCTTTTAACTACTATTATTTACAAATTTAGGAGTGTGCCAAATTTTCAATTTTCCGTATTGATGCCAATAAAACATTTTGACGTCTTTTTGTTTTCTTCTTTAAGATAAAATTGGATAACTTTAGAATTCATATGTCATTGATGTTTATTCATGTGAAGACGTTATTTATTGTTCAAAATTAATGAAATATTCAGTGCAACTTCTTAGAATACTAAATATTCAATTACTTATCATGAAAAAATTAATACTAGATACTTGTACGTTTTCGGTTTTCTCAAATACAGTCCAAATAGCCCAACCATACATTATAGATTTTTTTATTTAAGTGCCCTCTTTCTATCGAAACTTTTCCACTAAAAAAAGCGATAATTGTGCGATGAAGAAATGTCAAAAGTGACCATATTACCTCTGTCACAGCTCATCACAAACTCGAGATGCTTCGTACCAAAATATTCCATTTTTTAGTTTATGGTAAAGTCCTTAATCTGGAAGAAACTGTTTCGCTGTATTTTATTACCTATTTACTAATTTTAAATTCTGTAGTACATCACAGAATCCAGGTAGAGACATCCGCCACAAATTTCTTTATTTTTACGTTTATGTTTTTTCCTGTTGTTGAGGGTAAAGTAACTAAAAAGACTTAAGCAAGTTGAAAAGGTTCATGTTTGTCTCCATTTCGAATTATATCTAGTACTTGCAAAATCTGTTCTTCCTATTATAGCAACATGTTGGTGTAAACGAACATTTTATGCTTGATACTTAATTTAATCAGAAAGGGTGCTGTCATAGACTGATATTCACACTTAAAAATCACGTCTTAAATACTTCATATTGAACTGCCTGTAACCCTGTACAAATAACTCAATTTTGAAAATTAGGATTCCAATAAGTCTTATTATAATCCTCAATAGTTTGTTATTTTTTGCATACATCGTAGTGTTTATTATTGAACATTTTTGGTTTTGTTATGTTCCTTAGAAATATCCTTACACGTTTTATCCCAGTTTAGTTTTCTTAAACTGATAACAGTGATACAAAGTCTGAAACTTAAAATGCTGTGCTGCGTCTTGAAACGAGACACAGTTTCTTAAAAACAAAATAACTGACCGGTTATTGAGTTCGGTTCCTCTACTGGTATGCAATTAATTATGGAAAACTTGTTTAGTGCTGACGTCTTGCGGGAATTTTCGGACACAGACACTAAATTGGAGAATTATTTAGCTAATTATCTTATTTATCATCAGTAGATTGTTACCATACAACAGTAATTTAAATACCTAATGAGTTGATTAATTTAACCACATTTTTTTTGTCATAATTTGGCTACCTAAGTTTATTATCACCGAAAACTCAAAGGAACTTGCAAGTAGGTTCCACGTATTAAAAATAAAAGACGAGAAAACACGTGAATATATTATCATTAATTTATAATATGACAGAAGCAGAAATTACAAGTTCACGAAAAATACTGTTCATCAAAAAAATGTGTTGCTTTTCAGGTATGCTAATTATATATTCAATAAGGCCAATAATGAAGCTGTTAATTAGTATTCTAGACAAACAAATTATTAACTAATTACCGTAATCACTAAATATTTACCACACATATTTCGTGTGGGTTTCAAAATTATTTGTTATTCTGTTGTATCCGATTTAAAAATGATGTTTGTATTGTGTAACAACACTCATCCATTATGGTTTTATAATAATTATATTTTTCATATTTCACACTAGTGTTTCGATAATAAACCACAATAACGGGTACAAAGCGAACAGAAAATCGTTACACATAGCTAATTTATTTGAAATTGCTACTGCTCTTGTGTACAGTTGACCGACGATTAACGATTTCCTATAAAACGTATCTACCTATAATGGCAATCATTACTTATTTAGACAATGTAGCCTGTGTCTAACCTTTAGAATCAGATAGTGAATCATGGAGTTGCTTTCTTTCTATTGACGAATAAAACTAATATAAAAATAATATATAGTTGCATTCCTATTGTTTCTTAAATGGTTATTAGGACTTTTTTTTATTGTAATCTTTATGTATACACGAGAATTTTGGTGTTTATATCAGGAATACAAAAGAGCAAAATGAATGACAGATCCTGGAAATAGTTATACGAGTATTTCTTGAAAGTTGGGCATTTAGGGTGCCCACTGCCTACGTTCATTGTTTAACATAGGGGATGCCCTGATATATTTTAATAAGCCCTTATTATTAAACCCCTACTCCATTATATTCGGAGTTACACCCTTACTTTTATGATATTTTACGTGCCTTACACAACGTCACATCTATTATCTATATTTTCAAAAACGTCTACAGTTGTATTAATATTTGTAATAGTAATTAGTAACATATTTTGTGCCATATGGAAAAGCACTGGTTCTGACGAAATACAACATTAGATTCATTTAACGAAAACAATTTTTTGTGGTATTTAAACAATCAACAAAATTGTACAAATTGTAAGCTAAGAATAATATTTAAAAATCAATTAAGTACACAAAATTTTGATTTTATTTAATATACCTTTACACTTATGGGATAAAAATATCTTAATAACTTATAGTTCATTTATTATGCCTTGTGTGTGTAGATTAACCTAGAAATCTCTAAACAATTTGCGCTTTCAATTAAAGAGCTTTGGCCTCACCTGTCCGCGTTTTTTTTCAAATATCCTTGTCAATAAAGATGGCCGAATGACAACGACACTAATGTGATTCCCATGTTTGTAATGTACATAAATTATTGCTGTCTTATTTTTTTCTGTGATTATGGCTTCGATTTTTCATTAACGGTTAATTATTAAAATTATAAGTATTAGTGTTATTGACATTGAATCAGCCGCTTCTATTAGTGGTGTCTGGACACTGCTTGACGAACTACCTACTTACCTAGTACTCTTAAAATTTTGCAGTTAATATAATTTTTCGAATACATATTGAATCCAAACATCATTAATGAACTTGATCTTTTAAGGCTGTAGCAACATGTAAGTAAATTATTTGTAAATTTTGTTGTAAAACTACAGTGTGTCCAGGAAAGTTTGCACCATAAAAGGCGGATCTAAAACCAAAAATGTAACCATAAGATCTAAAAATATATGTACTGTAATATGGGGCAGTTTAGAATGTACAAATTTAACATTTGAGTGTTAAGAATGTTATTTTGAAAGGTAGCTTGGAAGTAAAAATTGTATCTAAATTATAAACCGCAGCCACCTATCTTGAAATAAATTGCTACCAATCATTTTAAAGGATCTAAAATTGTGTTAAATTTTATTGGCAATTTTGGTCGATTACTAATGTTAATCCACAACTATCGAAAAATTATTCATTTTCTTGATGCGAACATTATGCAGGGGGAGTCATACGTACCGAGTTATAAAGTTGGATAAAAGAGTTTTGTAGGAGAACATAATTAATTTGTATGAATAATCAACTGATGTAGCTTTTAGTTATTAATCTTTGGTTAAAAAGGTTATTATGAAAATAGTTCATCATTTATCCTTTCTTCATTTGCTATTGGTGATTATGAATAAATTAATAATACTCATTTATATACTTATTCACTTCGTTTGTTTCTAGTGCAATTGTTTAAAAACATTCGTTAAACCCTCATACTTGATATAACTTTGCCATATGGTTTCAGGACACGTAGCAAAATATTGAAAGTTTTAATAAAAATTCTATGAGAACAGATCATTGCAACATTTACTTCCTAAGTAAATGATGCTTCCCAAAATTGACCAGAAAACCCTAACTATTATCGTTTCACAAACTTTAAATGGTGAATTATATCTACAATTTTATTTTACTTAGTCTATTTTTATTTTGGAATTTTTGACAGGGGATGATAACTGTTTTGTATGTATGGAAACACTCTTTTATCAAATGTTGGTTAACTTACACATCTTTAATCCGTTTTTTTTGTTGAAAATTGCTCCGTGATGTTTATGGTATTGATTAACAATTTTATTCAAAAGAATCTCTGAATAAACGGTATTTGTAAAGAATGTTTTCAATTCTTCGTTCAGGCATTCAAGAATTAAATTAATTCAATTGCAAACAGTTTTCAATTCAAAATACCCTATAGCTCCGGCAATTTTGAGAAAGAACTGTAATTTAGAAAGTTAAGTAATTGTGCATCATCTTTTCATAATATTTTTGTTTTAAATTTCCATCTTTTATCATAAGAAATGTCAAGTTACTTTGAAAGTGTCAAAATAATGTTTTAACATTTACAAAACATTTATTAATGATTATAATTATTAAGCAGGTACTTAATAATGTCCTTAAAGTATATATTTTAAGTTAAATAATACATATTTGCCATACAAGTTAAGTTTGTATTGTTGCAAAAACAACATACAAATCTGACCAAATTGATCTGATTTGGAGATAAAAAATTTAATGCATTGAACCAATAACTCATAAATGTTGACACAAATTCACACATCCACTGTGAACTTTAGCAAATAAAGACCACTCTCTTGTACTTTGCTCTCCAGAGTTAACCGTATACTCAGTAATAATTAGCGTTTTTTGAAGGTATACGCAATCATTGCCTTATATAATTGAATCGACAGTAACTTTATGAATGATTATTTTTACTATTCAATGCCAGAACTATCGGCAAACACAATAAATTGTCTGAATTGTCAAGGAATTTTATCGACAACCTTTTCGCTTTTGTTTCTTATGTAGGATGTATTCATGAAGGTTGAATGAATTGTGATAGGTAAATTGCATTACAGGCTTTACATATTTTTTTACTTTGCAAATTGCCGTGGGCAATTTAGATACAGTCGCGCATATCGTACAATTACGTTTGTTTTTCTATATACTGGACTCAAATTGCAATGCTTACTCATCACAATTTCTCCATAGAAAACTTGTCCTTTAGATTGACAAATTGACTATCATGCGTGCTCAATTTGCATGCGAATATTGACGACGTTATATTTAAATAGCGCTTTTGACCTTCCTATATAGAAAAAGACGTTTTATTATCCTTTTACGTGGTAGAGGTCCCAGAATATTTGCATTATAAAAGTTTTACGTGGAATTGTGTTAAAAATCCTTTTCAGAACCAAACTTATTTTTAATTTAACGCCGCTGAAGATGATTAAAGGCAACATGATTTTAACTCGTTAGTATTATTTGTCAAAAGTTTCAAAATACTTTGATTTTAAAAAACCTATCCTATGATACTACTCTGCATAAATTTTGGCCAACTGCTATATTTTATCGAGTTTTTTTTTAATCAAATGTTAAAAAACCGGTAAACTATTCTACAAACATTTGCAAATGTAAAGGCGACTGATATCAATTTTTGGCTTTGACGTCATAGATATTTTTTTGATAATGGCAACCCCAGTTTTTAATGTTTTTTTAATTGTCTCAAATATCGAAAGACTAAAGAAAAGTATAGAACAGTTTTATTACCCATTGAACTGATGAATGGAATATATAGTTGATTCGGGCAGATTTTGTTTCGCTGAACACTAATTCTAACCCAAAAGTTGTCTATCACGTTAGGTTTTCAAAAGAATTAAGGTCAAAATATAAAAGTTTTTGTATTACAATATAAAAAATACTATATGTATAGTAACCTTTGTAGGTACTTACCAGAAATGTTTAAAAATGTTTATGTACTAACGGCATTTCTTTAGTGGTGTATGCGCGAATTCAAACAAAATAAAACGCAAGAAGTTGACGTAGGTTGTATAACATTTGAGGTTAAATTCGTATTTAGTGACAAAAAAAGTCTATCACAGCCAATTCACATTCCACAAAAGGTTTCCCGAAACAATTAAAGCTATCAAAAAAAAATCTATCAAAATCAAAATCAATAAGAAAAATGCGGTGTAGGCATAACAACTGTCGATGATGTCATAAGTAAAAAAACAACGTATGGCAGGAAAATGATTATGATATACAGCAGTTTTCAACTGGTCTAAGTTATGATTTTGGACTAGTCACACTAGTTGAGAATGTACACCAGCGCGATAATAAAGAACGAGTAGAGTCAAAATTTGGAATGATTTAACTGTGTTTTGCAATTTCTTATCTTGTTCGTCATGTTCACATTTATATCATTTTAAATGTTGACATTCAACCAATAAAAATGCTCTATTAAGGAGAGTTGAGTTTCTAGAATATTTAAAACTTCACAAATACTGCAAAAGTTAGTTATTCAATTAAATTTGTTGACGGTAGTAGATAAGTGTTTCACTTCACTTCACTTAGCTATAATAGTCGTTTCTTTTTTATGATCGCATAGGTACATTCTCAACTAGAGTAGAGTTTGATGTTAATATTTTTTTTCTGAAAGCTGTTAATATATTTAATTTAAAAGTGATATTGTGGTTGAAATAATATTATATAGGTATACCATATAAATATATAATATATTGTGGCTCCAAAATCATAACTTCGACCAGTGATGGACATTTTTTAGTTGAATAAATAATTGAAGACTAAAAGCTAATATTGCATAAATTAGTCATGACTAATATCAAATTTTACGAGCGATTATTGGTTAGTTGTAATCTAGAGTAACATTTCATTCATAATAACAAAAATACATATCTAATATAAAAGCTCTATAACAAAGTCATAACGTGGTTGTTAATCATGTAGAAAGTAGTAGTTTAGTGGAATTTGAATTTCCCTAGGCAGCTTATTTTTCGCGACGCTATGTCAACTTTAGTTTTTGAGTTATGTTCTTGCAAAACTTAATAAGTAATAGTATATTGTATACCAAGCCGAGAAAGTGTTTCTTTTCCGGGCGAGAGAAGAGCTGGGTTGGGTTGGGCACTTCTTGAGGCCCGGAAAACCACTTTCTGGGCGTGGTGCACACAAATAAAATCCGTTGACGTTTTAATCACAAACGTCAAACCGAATCGAAACTGTGTTTTGATTGGACAGAGATATTGCATTTTCCGGCTAGTTTTCGAAAAGTGTTCATTACATAATAACTTTTAGGTTATATTCTGAGCGTTACAACATTGGTAGAATAAGAAATGATCGTGGGTTGATAAGTGTAATGTCAAATCAACAAACCGGATGTCCTAAAATAAAGTTCAATGTTGGACATTTCTTATTTTATCCAAGTAAAACAGAAATGTTTGGAATTTAGGACAGTGTCTAAATTTGGGACGTTTACTTTATCATCCCATTTGAAAAACTCTTAGTTTATTCCACTTGTTTATACTATACAATATTCTTTTAGAAAACAGATTTTTTTACTAATACTAGCTTTTTATTCACAGGTAAAAACTATGATTAAATTATCATTTTATAATTTATCATTTTGGTCGTTCGGTTTAGACATGATTGACAATTTATGGTTTGAACCGACCACTCCTTACATTATTGCAGGGTGCTATCTTTATAAAAAAATCACAGCTTACTCTAATTGAGAATTTATTTGAAGACACGGTATTTAACTGTCTAATTATACCAAACTAACATTGCGGCTCTGTTCGCTTTAATTTGTATAGCTTTTAATCGGATTGCCCTTTATTCCAGAAAGATTTTTTCTTTATAAACCATCTTTATATATTTCCACATAAAACATGCTTTCTAATCCATAATCTCTACTATATTACAGACCAAAAATGACGACCTCCGCCACAGGAGACCTGGAAATGAGACGACGGAATCTGAAGACACAAACCTCCACAGTTGCTAGTCGTCGGCAACAAGCTGTGTGCGTCAGAAGGGCTTACAAGAGATACGGCACTAAGAAGAACCCTTTCGTCATCCTCGACGGCTTAAACATGACTGTACCAAAAGGCACAATCTACGGCCTCCTCGGTGCCAGTGGTTGCGGAAAAACAACCTTACTAAGTTGCATCGTCGGTCGAAAAAGGCTCAACTCTGGAGAACTCTGGGTTCTGGGTGGTCATCCAGGCTCCAGAGGAAGCGGAGTTCCCGGCCCAAGGCTTGGGTACATGCCCCAAGAAGTTGCGCTCTACGGGGAATTTACCATACGGGAAACCATGAAGTTTTTTGGGTGGATCAATGACATGACTTCGGAGAAGATCGAAGAGAGGTTGCATTTTCTGATGGACTTGCTTATGTTGCCAAGGGCGGACCAGCAGGTTAAGACTTTGAGCGGTGGACAACAGAGAAGGGTTTCTCTAGCTGCTGCGCTTCTGCATGAACCGGAGTTGTTGATCTTGGACGAGCCTACTGTTGGTGTGGATCCTTTGTTACGAAACAACATCTGGGGTCATCTTGTCTCGATAGCGAAGACGACACACACCACTGTCATTATCACCACACATTATATCGACGAAACCAGGCAAGCTCATTTGGTAAGTGTTTTGTTTTTGTAGTTATTTGTTCGGTTAGTTTCCATAGCAAGATATATGTTTAACGTATTTGTCAATTGTGCTTTTAATTGCGGAAGTTGCTGTGTACGACAGTTGCTGTGTAAAAAAGAGGGTCAGTTCTTAATAACGTTAATTGGACAATTTTATACAAACTCTAACCCTAAAACACCAAGCATTAAGCATCATCTAAAACAAAACATCATGGTTAACAATCCTAAAATGAAGAAGATTTCAGATTTCAGAATCTCAGCCTCTGAAACGCGACAAAAACATCTCCTCATAAAATATCACTACGAAATGTAGATGGTGATGTAAAATAATGTGGAGAATAGGAAATGGTTGGTCTGGGTAAGCAAATCTAGTGGAAAGATGCTTAATTCTAACTATTAATTAACATTTGGTGGATCAGAAATCTCACACGTTATTTGAATGATTTTTTTCTCAATTATACAGGAATATACCTTCTTGTCCGATAGAAACTAGGCCAATTGGAAACTTGGATTTATTTATTATACAGTTTTCAGAAAATTGTATACTTTATAAAAGCTTGTGGATTGCAAAATTGTGCAAAAATTTATGCAAAAATGTTATTTGAACGAAGTATTTAGAAAAATTAAAGGTCATTAAATACGAAATTATAATCACCTTCTCCATTGCCATTGCCAAAAGGATGAAATTGACATAAAACGAAAGTACATTTATCTTCAAAGCTATGCAAAAACATTAGAAGGCATTAAAAATGAATTTATAGTCAGTTTCGACGTTCCATATACCGGGTGTTTATGCAACGACGACGTAGATTATAATTTCATATTTAATGCCCTCTAATATTTCTAAACACATTTTTCATATAACATTTTTGCATAGCTTTAAAAATAAAGCTAGTTTACTCTTAAGAGTTTTGCATACTTTTGGTAATACCCTGTACATGCAAGCAGATAATTACATTCAAATACTGGCATTTTAGGTTTAGGATAATCCAGAAGCTTTTTATGAAGAATTGATTGAAGATTGAAGTGCTTAGAAAACTGCGTTGAAGGGATAAAATGCAAGAAATTGTATACTAGTTTCATCAAACAGACCAGTAATATACTAAAATATAAAGATTGAGTTATTTAAAAACCTAAAACATGGGCATTCTAAACGAGAAATGCTCTTCTTACCTGTTCAGATTAAAATATTAATTAAACATATTATTCCGTATATAATCAAGCCCATAACACTAACTTTAAATAGATGCTTCCAGGAAACTTGTTTTCCGGATGATTTGAAGTTTGCCAGGGTTGTGCCTATTCACAAGGGAGGGTCTTTGCAGGATCTTAACAATTACCGACCAATTTCCGTTCTGCCTGTGCTATCAAAGATATTAGAACAATTACTAAAAACGCGTTTATTAAGTTACTTCAACAAACATGAAATGTTCTGCAAACAACAATTTGGCTATCTGAGTAATCGTTCTACTGTAAGGGCATTACTGGAATTAGTCGAGACTACTTTGGGTAATTTTGATAACTCGAACAAGTCGTCCGCTCTTTTGTTGGGTCAGGCTTTTGATTGTGTAAATCATATCGTACTTTTGACTAATTTGGAGTACTATGGGATCAGAGGTCACTCTTTGCTGATGTTTCGGTTATATCTAACAAACAGGAGACAAATTGTTGACACTGAAAACAGCAGAACGTCACCCTCAATTATAAAACATGGAGTGCCTCAGGGTTCAATTTTGGGTCCCATTTTATTTCGTATTTACATCAACGATCTTAGTTCTAACTTAAGTTCTTGCAAACCAATTATTTATGCGGATGACACGACTTTAATTAGTACCTACAGCACGGGCAATGGGTGAACTACTGCAGAACGAATCGGCTAGCATCGAGGAAGCCCAGCAGTGGTTTTGCAAAAACCACTTCAAACACAAAAAATTACTTTTGCTACAAAATTTATTAATAGACTAGAATCAGTAAGGTTGTTGGGTGTACGCATTGATTCGTCATTGGGTTGGGGCTCACATATTGATGATCTGTGTCGGAGGCTTAATGTGGATAACTTAACCTGGATACAGCTGTTTCACTTTACTATGCAATTTTCACAGTTTGGTGAATTACAGTCTTGTTTTGTGGGGTGGCTCATGTCACATGCAGAGGGTTTTATGCCAGGTTAATTTCAGTAGTTCCTGTAGGGAATTATTTCAACGCTTGGATATTCTTACTGTGCCAGCTATTGATATTTTCAATTCTATACTTCACATCAGGAATAATACTCAAGATTTTCAAGTCCAATCCAATACAAACAGCCATAATACAAGATCTAAGAATCACTTATCAATACCTTTACAGGTCTATCAACAGTCTGCAATATATCAGGGAATAAAATTTTAGAATATGTTCAGTGATAACTTAATTTTGTTTTATTATTGCGAAATCAAATTATTGAAGTATTATTAAATATGTTGCGAGAGCACTTGTATCCACAATTTTAGTCACTAATTAGCCTAATTAAACATCCTTTCGACCAGAATTGCCAAATTCAACATTAGCATTTCCTTTTCTCCATTCCATGTTATATCAGATGTAGATTTTTTGTAGGGTATGTGTTTATAAGGGTATGTTTTTGTCGTGGCCTATAAAATAGTCGCGTAATTTAGGTTTCAGGAATCCGTCATATCAAAAATAAAACGCATATTTTTTTGTATAACAAGTATTGTCAGTTATTATTTATTAAAATCACGAGAACTCTGGCTGAAGAAGTAGGCAATTATGTAATAGTTGGTAGATATTTTATGACAAATAAAATAATATCATGTTGTTTAGTCATGTGCCAATGACAGAGGAATGTCAATATGCCTATAATTTCGAAAGACATGATTTCTCGCGTAATTATTGAAAATTGGAAGAGGATGTTTTTACTGTCAACGGTAAATCATATTGACATTATAAATACGCCGTTAAAAAAAGTGTTTTCCAGTCGGTGTCTGAAAAACAAATCTACTTGAACAAAATTTAAATTTAATACGTTGTCTGTTTTTTTTTTACTAAAGTCTAGGGTGTTTTAAAGGACTCACCTTAAATCCTAACTTATCTGCCTATAGGTAGATACATACTAGATACCACACAACATAAGCAAATAACATAAAATGTCTGTTATAATTCGAAATAACAAGGATTGATACATGGGGTAGTTTATGAGACATTTTATTGGATTTTTATTCTGCCTTGTCAACTTACAACCAGGCGTGGGCGCGGTAAGGGCCTAAGAAGATTTATTCCCTTACCTACCCCCAGCAAAATCACAAGTCACCATCCCCTTTAAAACCCCCATGGTTGTTTGTCCCGTAGGTATGTTTACTGTATATCGTGGTTAGCAATATACAGAGGTAGTTTCCCTTTAATATGTCCTTGAAAGGTCGTTGGACGCAGAAATTGGCGGTTTCCAGATTGTAGAAAAAAATACATCTGTATTTACCTGGTGTTAATTTATTGAGTGATTTTTGTGATAATTTAGTCATAGGCACACCTAGGTCACATTTGTGTTTGTTTTTGTGTTCGTATTTGTAACAATTTTAATATAGTAATATGTAGGTATTTGCTTTTAGTTTAGTACATTGTGGTGCAACTTTTGTTCTAGAATTCCATAAACCCAATTTAAATTCATAGAAGGTCGTCTCAAATGTTGTATTTTCTTCACGAAGGCAATTATTACTTACATATTATTAACATTTTACCTCGGATAATGTAAAAAAACCTTCGGTGTTGTTAAAAAGTAATTCTTATTTGTGCATTTATTTATTATTATCGATATCATGAGTCATATAGTAATGCTATATTATATTATACAAACATATTAGGTGTATCAAATAGATTACGTATTAAAATATTATATCAACCCTTTAGAACTTTCGTTAGAAATTCTTTCAGATGTTGAAAAATTGTTCTATTTTGTGTTCCTATGTTGACCATGTGAAACATGTGCTTTGAAACCAAGTGCAGCTGTCTTATTGTTACCTAAGATCTAAAGTATACCCTCAGTTAGCAACAGGATTTGTAGGGCTTAAGGCAGCTACAAGCTAAAGATGAGGCGCATTCAACTGTTTGAAGCTACCGAAATCCTTATCTTTTTTCACTTTAGGTTATTATTTGCGGAAGTGGTCAAGACACATTCCTAATTTATCTATATTTTACACTCTAGGCTAAAATTGACACATAAACCCGATCAGATATTCTTGAGTGTTAGTTAATAATCTAAACTAAACTCTACACTAGATATTATAAATTTACCGAGAATTAAATACATTACAGTAGTTAGAATTCTGATCTTCCATAATCAAGATTATACGATAATTCGGGCTGTCATATATTCTGTTACATTTATTATACTCTGTATTCGATAATTGTGATGTTTCGTTTGCTTATTTGTAAATGCGGATTCTTTACAAAATACTAAACCAAATAAAACTGAAGGTAGGAAATATAATTTAAAAAAAAATAAAATTTGTTTTGAACGGGTGCTTTTTTAGAAATATTTTTAGAACAAGTATAAAGCCTATAGTCGAATCACTATTATAAGTTATAAGATCTCTATTATAAGTTATAAGATCTCTATTATAAGTTATAAGATCTCTGAGAGAGATAGATTATAATAGGTTAATAATATGGTGTATATGTCATAGGCCTCAGTAGCTCAGATGGGAGAGCATTGTGCTAGAAACGCAAATGTCCCTGGTTCAAATCCAGGTTGTGGCTGTAATTTTTAATTTATTTCAAATTTATATCCAGCCTGTATATCACCATATTATTAACCTATAATATTAATTTGACAAAATATGTCGTTAAACGTTTTCATTTATAGATTATAATGTTATCATAGCACTATATATTTGAGAGAATATACGATATTCTCAGCGCTCTAATAATAGTAATTCAGCCAAAGACTGGCTGCAATGTGACGTACGATAGTCAATTGCCACATCGAACTTTATATCTGGTTGTTTATTAGTTTTATGCTGCGATGATGTTAATTTTTAAGTGATTGACAAGATACGTTTCTATGACAACTCCATTATAAATACCAATGAGATATTGGGTGGTATGAATAAAAATGAGTACCTGCATACTTTATTCTCAGTAGTTTTAAATAAATATTAACAAATAATGAGGTTTTTCGGGATCGCGGGATTATAAATCTAACCTGCTCGACCTGCTTAAGTCTTTTCAGTTACTTTACCCCCAACAACAGGAAAAAGAACATAAACGTAAAAATAAAGTAATTTGTGGCGGATTTCTTTACCTGGATTCAGTGATGTACAGAACATAAAATTAGTAAATAGGTAATAAAAACATCGAAACAGTTTCTTTCAGTTTAAGGATTTTCCCATAAACTAAAAAATGTAATATTTTAGTACGAAGCATCTCGAGTTTGTGATGAGCTGTGACAGAGGTAATATGGTCACTTTTGACATTTCTTCATCGCACAATTATCGCTTTTTTAGTGGAAAAATTTTGTCAGAAAGGGCACTGATATAAAAAAGTCTATAATGTATGGTTGGGCTACTTGAACTGTATTTCAGAAAACCGAAAAGCGTACAAGTATCTAATATTAATTGGCTGGATCAAACAAATTCCATTGCCGAGACTATTCTTGAAAAATTTTACAAAAATGCAAAATTTTAGAACAAGTTTCAGATGTAAGATGTTTATTATTGATGTCAATACGCACATTTTGACACCTTTTACCTTTTAAACCGTCAATTTTGGTTATCTACTTGTAAAATTTGAAAACGTTGATCAAGTTTTGGGGTAAAAGATAACGGCAAATGGAAACGTAGCTGGGACAGTGGAAGATTATATGTTACGAGTAGAACAATTTAATTCCGGAATGTAGATAATGAATTTAGATACAATTTTAAAAAGCCTACAAGCGAGAGAAGCCAAACTGTAATTTGCGTTCCGTAAAATATTATAAACAAGGAACGACCACCTGTTCCCCAGCTATAATGTTTTATATGGCATTTTTAGGGAGATTTTTAAGAGTGATTTGCAAACCTGTTTTTTTTAAGAATTTTGGGAAAGGAGAGGTGCTGCGATATCAAATTGATAAAATAAGGATCTGTTTACGATATGTGAACAGATATAGAGTTCTGAAACTAAAAAAATGATTAGATCTTCTTAGAAGACATCTAAACATTCGTCAAATGTGGCAATCCTTCATACAAAAAATGAAGACATTAGCTAGTGGTCTGTTCACCTTTCTTAGAGTTTAGTGGCTACGGTCAAGGTTGTCAAGTGTTTCCTAACCAGATATTGGGAACATTGGATTTGTTAACGAATTAAATAAAAATACCAATTTGTGAACGATTGTTTGCTGCCTTATTATATTTTATTATATTGTGTCATCCAACAAACATTGCTCAGAAATACCCAGAAGTTACAAATAGTGTTAACGAATAACGTTATTTCATACATAACCTGGTTATTTGCCATTACAGCAAATACCAGCTGCAAGCCACAGATTTTTTACAAACCTGTGCTTCGATAACCTCAAATAATTTCGTAATTAGCAATACAGGAAGTTATTAGTTTCTGCTTGTGCCAGAACCGATAGAACATACAGAATTACTGATGATTCGATCCAACCACCTTTTTCTGATTTCCTATATTACGTTGATTACAACAATCTCCTGTCGCTATACATATGTCGCGGTTGCAAATCAGCAAAAACACCAAGATTGTAATTGGAATATCCAATTACACACTTTAAAAGTCATGTCAATTATTTACGAGTCACAAAACAGTTACGAAATTCTCCATAAGATCATTTAATAATGATAAAGCGTTGGCTATACCAGAAAAAACTAATGATGACATACTCTCAATTACCTGTGTCGGTCGCATGGTAAAGAAAGTGAAGATTTTCTGTCTCGTGGTCAATGAAATTGAGAGTGGGCCGACACTGCCTTGAAAACTAAATTTTTAAGGAGATCAAGGTAACCGAAAATACCCAATTATGAAATAAAAAACGACACCTGAGTTTTGCGTGCATCGTTAAAATGTAAACAAAACCAGTTGGGCAAGCGGACACAGTGAAGACTGGACAAACTGTTCCGATTGCTGATTCAGTTGTTATATCTGGGTCGCAAATGCGCTAAACAACGATTCAACAGACTAGAAAGAACGCGGTTCGGTAAACAACGTCCGCATGTTGCGAAAATGTTAACCATTCTTATGGATCACGTAATGGTAAATGCCAGGATATTCATCATTGCGGCTCGCCAAGATGGTTATATGCAACTGTTATGCCTTGAGATGAATACAATTAGTTTATGGTAGGATAATTTTACATTTTATTTCCTCAAAGCTTGGTGTATACTTAGTTAAGGTGAAGAGAATTTGATTGAAGCAAAGCGGGACAGTCACGGGGGGCAGTGACTAAAGCCAAATATCTATCGACAAATTACAGGATTTTGAATAAATAATTATTGTATTAATTAATTATTAATAGGATTATAAGTTTGGTGCACAGATTTTGTTTAAAGAAACTTTTACAAGAAAAACTTGTTTCGTCATCCTTTAAAACTAGAAATTTTAACTCTTTCCTTGAACATAAGTTCTTCAAATATAGATTCGTTGTAGGCAAACATTGTAAATAAGTGAATTTTTATTAACTAATAAATATATTAACAAGCTTAATTATTTTATTATGGATAACAAGACATATCTTGAGACCCAAGAAGATAAGTAAAATACGTGAGAAAAAAAAATATTGATGTTTTGCTGGAATTTTGTACACGTATAGAAGAGGCGTTTTTTTGGTCAATTGTATACAAAATATATTTTGGCCTGTGTTTTTGTACGAAAATGCTAAAATCCGTAAATTCTTTTTCTGATTACGTAGCATATTTTTAGAAAATACAAAAAAAAACTGATGCGACCAGGTGCATGACTTTATCATACTATACAGCAGTGTAAAACGCTGATGATCTGACAATACTGCCAATTGAATCAAATTATCTGTCAAATCCTGGCAAACTAGTTGTAATGCAGATACGAGTGATGTCGGTTAAATAGAATAGTGTTGTCGGGAACCGCTGGTTCGAACTAAAAACTGCTAACGCTTTACTAAACTATTTATTGTATATATGTCGCAGGCAAATGGTTGTTTTAAGCAAAAAGCTTTTGACTAGGCAAAAGCTATTTGCCTGGGCAAATAGATATGAAACCTTTATTTATATTATTAAAGCTATTTGCCAAGACCGTTGTCAGGCAAATAGCATTTAGAATCGATGCTGTACTTGTGGCCTTTGTCGAGGAAATAGCATTTAGTTTTCAATCGCGTTTGTTTTAAAATTGCTATGTGTAATCCGTGCATGTTAGTTCTCAAATACGTCATAATTAATGTTTAGTCGTTGACTAGTTCTGAGTAATATCGTATTCTAATCATCATGATTCTAATGAAGTTACGCTTGATTTGTTGTGACAAGCGTCAATACTCAGGAGTCACTTTTTTGTTCATATAGCTACTTTATTGGAACCGAAGATTTACTTTCCCTTAAAATGTCAACCAGAGTCAAATAAATGATACACTGAACAACAAAAATATGCACGGCTTTGCATGGTTGATGGTAAAAATTCTTTGTGAAGTGTGTTTACAGTTTACTACTGTTTACTTGATAGTATTATAGAATCTATAGAGATAGTATACTATCAAAACAATGCAGTTAACTGACAACTCAACAACACAAATTGCAAAATACACGTGCTCTAATCATTTTTGTTAGGATCTGCAACAGATTATCGTGAGATAATAGACCCTGATAAGTTAAAACAAATTTTAACATTAAAAAAAACTATTCTTGGGACTCTCTGGTTCAGTTTCTAATACGATCGCGTAACAAGTCATGCTCCTGACTATATTAGTATAGTTTTGGAATTAATTTATTGAGACCTGAACTCCAAAAAAAAAGCAATCCTACAAATTATATTCCAAAACAGTTTACTTGGTTGGTAAACATTTGACATTAGGTCTATTCCATACAAAAAAATACAGTTCACGTACGATACAATGTGTGCACTGACACATCTGGGCCACATTGGACCAGATGTGTCAGTGCTAGTTCTTATCATTAAGTTGTCGATCGTAATATAACTGGTTCTTCACAAAATATGATACCTGAACGGTTTTTTCTTTGTGTTGGGACAAACCTATTAAATACCTACCAAGTTTCGAACAAATCGGACCATTGGTCTCAGGACGGTATAAACTATTGTTGATTTTCTTAGATTAAATAAATAGGTACCTACTTACAAAATAATAATATATAAGCATACATATATAAGTAAATATCTATAAGGAATCGCTGTAAATGTTTCAAAAACATTTGTGAACAAATTTTCAGGGTTTCAGGTGAAAGTACAACGTTGAACGTTTGCTATGAGAGATCTATTTGAAGTTTCTAAGATATTGGGTTCACCTAGCATACATTTTGCAAAATTTTTACAATAAATGGTTTGTTTGGTTATAGAAAAATCAATGTGTTCCAGGATAAAAAACAATGCGTTTAAATGAAATCTACAATCACCTACAAACCATTTTGTTCTTTTACTACATTTTTCCAAAACAGGTAAGACAATAATATGAATCAATTAAAAAAATACTTAGACAAATCTTTACTAATTAATATAGGGGATAACAATCAATTACGATTCAATATTGTATTTAAAAATTAATATAATTGTCCTTAAGAATGTACCTTATGACGCATATAATAATTTAATTGTACTAATGATTACAAAACGTTCGACACTGTCGTACTACTTTATGTTTTATTTCGATTCCAAAGAAATTAATTAATTAAAAATAGATGCCAGTACCCTAACGAGAAATAATTAATATCATATGATAATTATTTATCAATATAGTAATTACATTACCTTAATTCAAGGTTTGAACGTTTTATCAATTGAACTTGTTTTTTCTTTATGAATTCTAAAGGCATCAATCATATCTTATTAACGAATATAACATACAAATAATGTATATTTAAGAACGAGACAACGACCTTCATCCGCTTGAACTTTAAATAAATAATTACTTTATTGGGATTCACGTCCAAAACTGGCAAAAGAAACTAACTGGTATCGACTTGTAAATAATTCATCAGGAAGTTTTAACATAATTTATTAATATAATGAGAGAATGTTTTTAAAATTATTAATAGACAAAACAGGTATCAACTACTTAAGGTGTTAATAAATAATATACAAATATGTTATATGAATATACGATATTCAAAATGAATCAATCATGTGAATTATTTAAACATCTAAACGTCACATGTAATTAATTTTTAACCTTGGTTCGCGTATTTGTCACCTTAATAAATTGGTAATGTATTTTCTCAATAAATATTGAGGCGGGGGACAGAGTCCACCATAAAACAGGTAACGCACAAACGCGTGTTGTAAATTGCGACAGCCGCAAACATTTGACAAGTAGAATAAGTCAAGGTTAGTTACCTGAAACCCGTTACTACTGACGTCACATTTTTTTGCTGACCCATCAGAAAAAATCGGCAACTAATGCTTAACCATCGTCATACTGACAGCTTAATTTGGTCAAGGAATATTTTAAAATATATAAAAGTATATTTTGTCCAAGAAGTACCTAACAGTAATAAATTTTAGACTGTAGGTAATTGGAAAGAAGATAACAAACCTATTCAAAATTTGTAAAGGCTGTGAAAAGGTACCGAAAGGTACAATTGACAAATGGTGAAACGCACCATAATAACTGCTTTGGTGTTTGAAATGACTAAATAAAATTACCCAGAGCACTGAGCCATAATATACATTATGTCAAAATTGGATTTACATTTTTAAAAATAGTTATCTCCAATTGAAATTGATTCAGTTCGCAATGTAGAGAACTATCCATAGTTTGTTTAGATATTAGATAAAGTGGACAGATGAGATTAAAAATGTAAACAGAATAGGTACTCCTGATTTCTTAAAATGCTACACCCTGATATTTTTGGGGTTTTTCCATCTTTCTGAACGTGTTAAATCTGTTCTGTGAAACCATGGCCGAATACCATCAATCACAATAACTTCTCTATTGTTGTTGTGCTGTTGGGTGTGTCTACTCTGTTATACATTGAGGACTTGTTGGTTACATTCAAGAAAAATAATACTTTTCCTGTCGAACGGTAATAATAATAATTCTTTAATCTTTTTTTTACAAGAAAAAATTCATAAGAACCTTATAGACGATATACAGGCTATCACGATACGACTTTGACGTCATAAACACTTTTTTAATGGCAAGCTCTATTTTTACTGGCATTAGTTACTACGACAATGGGTTCGAATGGTATAAATTTGTAGAAATTACCAAACTTGCGTCGTTTGACACTAGACTAGACTAGACTAGACTCAATTTTTTTTCTAAAACCGTTGCCGATCGAAAATTTTGGAACCCAGATTAGTTTTCAGGACAATTAATTCTACCCAAAACGCTAATCATATTAAATTCATAAAATCTAAAAATTTATGATTGTTTTCAATTAAAAGAAAAATTAAATTTTCCCGATACCATTTAGACAAATATTTCCACACATTCACTGTATTTTAATACCTATCTCGAAAAAGACTTTTTGGCGCCAAAATTTTGATTTAATATACTGTGTGTGTCAAAGCACAACTACCATTTTTAACATTTAAAATAAAAATAATAGAGATATTTTTTTGTAACAAATCAGCACATTGTTGAAAAACACGTAAAAGTGCTGAGAGTTTTTTTTTGTCACAGGATTGATATTCATTCACAGAATCTTAAAACCAAGACACTAAATTTAAGGTAAAGAATAAACAGACTGTAAAGAATTTATCATCTTACAGTATATTTTTGATATTTTAGTCGGTTTATTAAAAGAAACTTGTAAAGGAATCTGTAAAAAATAGCTAAATGTTATTTTTTATCAAATGTAATTGTCATAATTTATATTTAATAATACTGTTGATTTACGAATGATCAAACGATAAACTAATAACAAACCATAATAACAAAAGATTAAGTATTATAATTGTTATAAAATATTCATACTTGATATCTGAACATCAAAATAAATAAATTTCAGACAACTTTTCATAATGCCATTTTACATTTAATTGTGAAAAACTCATACTTTAACGTTTTATAAAGAATAATTTTTTTCTAGAAATAAAAGGACAAATTGGAGAAATTAATAATAAAATAATTTTCTACTATAGTCAACACTTATCTAGACACGCTGTATATATCGTCCATCATAACACCCAGTATGTGTCATGTTTAAACAATCTAAACAATTTTAGAGCATATTATAATGTGTAATCATAATAAAAAGTCCGATTTTTCATTAAAAACTGGAGATTTCAATAGTCAGTGTGACGGCAAACCCTATATACCACTTTTGATTGATATTTATTCACAGGATCTTAAAAGCAAAACACCAAATTCAAGGTAAAGAATGAACAGAATGTAAAGAATTTTCCATCGTACAGTATATTTTTGATATTTAAGTCTGTTTATTAAAAGAAAATTGTAAAGGAATCTGTAAAAAATAGCTAAATGTTATTTTTTACTATAATCTAATCATATACATTATGATTATTATTGTGACTTGCGAGCAATAGTACATTATCAAATGTAATTGTCATAATTTATATTTAATAATACTGTTGACTTACGAATGATCAAACGATAAACTAATAACAAACGATAATAACAAAAGATTAAGTATTATAATTGTTATAAAATATTCATATTTGAGATCTGAACATCAAAATAAATAAATTTCAGACAACTTTTCATAATGCAATTTTACATTTACTTAATTGTGAAAAACTCATACTTTAACGTTTTATAAAGAATAATTTTTTTCTAGAAATAAAAAGAGAAATTGGGGAAATTAATAACAATATAGTTTTCTATTGTAGTCAACACTTATTTGGACACGCTGTATATATCGTCCATTATAACACCCAGTATGTGTCATGTTTAAACAATCTTAACCATTTTTTGCGCATATTATAATGTGTAATCATGCTAAAAGTGCGATTTTTCATTAAAAACTGGAGACTTCAATAGTCAGTGTGACGGCAAACCCTATATACAACTTTCACATTTTAAATCAAACGCTCTGTATTTGATTCATTTTTGAAAGTACGTATACTTAAAGTTTATGCTTTATGTTACATTTGTACAGTTTGAAATATTATAGACGGTGCTCAAATTTTAACATTTTTAACAATTCACAAAACATATACAAGTTTTAACTACAGTTTTATAGATTTATTGTTTATGAAAACCGTTGTGCTATCACCCTGCATTTTACTACACCAACTTTGATTATATTGTTTTGTCCTCTTATATCCATTCCTATATGCTTGATTTAACAATTTTTATTGTATTACATTTCTAGATGTATGTTTGAAACTATTATCCCAATTTGTTATATACCTGGTACTTGCCAACCTTTGTTGTTCCGACTTCCGCCCTTTATTTAACACCCCCTAAGAAGAACAATGAACCGACGGACCTGTTCTAAACAGTCTAGCTTTGGGGTGGTTTCTGTGCTATCGTAGCGTATTGTAAAACGGTTGTTCAGGAATTGTCTAAAGATAATATGCTTGCAACAAAACAACAGACCGTTATGTAGTTGAATGTGTATGCCTTAAAAGTATTGCTATTTGTTAGTTTCTATATAGGTGTACATTTTACTTTCAAACAGCAGTGATTAATAATGGAACCTGCCCAGAGTCAATTTAAATTCGCATTTGCTTAACACTTAAGCAATAATTTATCTATTAGAGACAATTACAGCTAGCAACCGTTTATCCAGTAGTAAGTGATTTTCATTGTTCACATAATGGACGTACTACTGAAGAAAATAATTATATATTATTGTTAACTAGGTATAAGTGAACAAGGTCATACCAGAAGAAGGTTTTAGTATATGTACTGTTTTTTTCTATTTAAAAAAATATATATTATAAGTGCATATTATTGATACAAGAAAAATAAAGACTAGATCGTCAACAGAGTGATTTATTTCATTTTCTAACTTACACTTAATACTATAACGATTAAATTGATTGAGCACTATCTACTAAATGACTCTTAAAAAAATGTATAAAAGAAAAAGGATCAAAGGTTTCAACAACAATAAATTATGGAATTTTTTCTAACTCTCAAGGCGACACTTACCTTAGTAACGCATCATTTAGACAGTATACTCACTTTACAACAGCTATTAAGTAATTTACCTCATATTGTTTTTTCGTGGAGTTTTACGAAGGCTGAAGGCTGTATTGATGACATTTTAGAACTATCCTGTCGTATTTAAAATTAAAACGATTTTTATGATTGATATTGTAGACAACAACACATATACTATGACATAATACGTACTTCATACAGTACATAGGTAGTCTACCATTTTATTTTAACACTGCTAAGAATAGTGTTATTTGTTGAGGTTATGAAAGATACATATTTTGATTGTTTGCAATTTGACACAACACCAAAACGTAAACACCTTTAATTTTTCGAAAGAAATGTTTTGAAATCAGTAATGAGTAAAGTGCTGTACACTAACAAAATGCTTGCCTGACGTTTGAAAAATCCCCAGTTAAAATGTGAGACATGCAACTTCTAGGAAGGACAGCCTTTTAAAATTGACCACAAATGCTAAGAATTGTCCATGGTGGTTTATACAGGGTCCTGCAACTAAGCTCCCGTCTTCTGTAGCTCACTTACTCATTAAGCTAAGAGTTTGACATTTTGCAGGCTTACTCTGTACTTCAAGGTACAATTCAAGAAATTATTTTTTATTATACAGGCTGTTCCAAAAATGTGCAACGCCATGGTAATATATTTTTTTAAATTGCATGCTATACATTTTTCTACACATTTGGAAGCCTTTTATGGTTGCCTACATATCACCAAAATTTTATTGAAATCGGTTGAGTGACCGCAGCGGAAAAAAATAAAAACCAAAAGAAATTGATTTTGCATCGTAGGCTTTAAAAATCAATAAAAACCACAAAATGCACCTCGTTAATAAAATTTTGCGACGTGCTTATTAAGTTAGATGTAATAGTCTCGTTAACCAAGTGACATTGATCCAAATTATACAGGGTGACCAAAATCGAGTGTCAAACTTGTCAAACTTCAAAGC
This sequence comes from Melinopterus prodromus, assembly GCA_964023965.1. Classification (NCBI taxonomy): domain Eukaryota; kingdom Metazoa; phylum Arthropoda; class Insecta; order Coleoptera; family Scarabaeidae; genus Melinopterus; species Melinopterus prodromus. Next base: position 9,434,987 of record OZ030392.1, on the reverse strand, counting down.
GCGCTATTGTTCTTATTTTAAATTGGAACCCATAATTTTTTTAGGTGAAACGATGCGGAATTAAGGAATAAATATTGTTTCTGAATACAACCCCATCACAATTCCCAATATTTTAAAAGTTATTCGCCAAAAACTCATTTTTTAACGTTTCCAACGGCAATTTTAGGTAATAAATATCGTACGTGACGTTGAAAAACAATTTATTTCATAAAAAATAATAGACCTATTTTAGATTTGAGTGTACTTAATTAAGTAGTTATTCAAATGCCAAATTTACTGCATCATTTACCTATAGCGGTAAGGACGGAAATGTGGCTATAGGTAAATTTTGCAGTAAATTTAGCAATGGAATAACTACTTAATTAAATACAGTAAAATCTAAAATACCTCTCTGCGTTATATTTTATGTAATAAATTGTTTTTCAACGCCACGTACGATATTTATTACTTAAAATTGCCGTTGGAAACATTGAAAAATGAGTTTTTGGCGAATAACTTTTAAAATATTGGGAATTGTGATGGAGTTGTATTCAAAAACAATGTTTATACTTTAATTCCGCATCGTTACACCTAAAAAAAATTATGGGTTCCAATTTAAAATAAGAACAAACATGCTTTGAAGTTTGACAAGTTTGACACTCGATTTTGGTCACCCTGTATAATTTGGATCAATGTCACTTGGTTAACGAGACTATTACATCTAACTTAATAAGCACGTCGCAAAATTTTATTAACGAGGTGCATTTTGTGGTTTTTATTGATTTTTAAAGCCTACGATGCAAAATCAATTTTTTTTTGTTTTTATTTTTTTCCGCTGCGGTCACTCAACCGATTTCAATAATATTTTGGTGATATGTAGGCAACCATAAAAGGCTTCCAAATGTGTAGAAAAATGTATAGCATGCAATTTAAAAAAACATATTACCATGGCGTTGCACATTTTTGGAACACCCTGTATAATAAAAAATAATTTCTTGAATTGTACCTTGAAGTACAGGGTAAGCTTGCAAAATGTCAAACTCTTAGCTTAATGAGTAAGTGAGCTACAGAAGACGGGAGCTTAGTTGCAGGACCCTGTATATAAGCAACTGTTACATACAATAATGGTATATGGGACTTTCTCTGACAACAATCTGCATTTTTTTAAGATTGTTGAAAATCCAACTTTTCCAAGTTTCAATACCATAAAAATTAAAGCTAATTGTTTATTCAATAAATCTTACAATTGGGTATTTGACAGTATTAAAAATATGACTTATAATCATCCTAATAGATTACAGTTTAAGGAAACTATTTCACATTACTTTTCAAAAAAAATATGCTTTATTTCTATTAAAAACAAAAATTAAAATTGAATTTTATTCACGTTCTATCACGTGATTGAAAACGCACTGTAATTGGCTCAGTCTCCAGTGACGTCATTCGTTAGTACGCTTATGAATCTCCCGTTTGAATTTACTACTTTAATTTACAAACAATAGAAAACAACTTTGTTAAAGCGGTTAGTGGTAATCTACCGAAGGTTAACGCTTTGATGGTGGGATTCTTCTTTAAAAATAATCCTTAATTTTACGCTCCGGAACTAAGCAACGTGTAAAAAGTGCAATGTAAGCATAACTTTGTAGGTTAGGTTAGTCCTAACCTTAAACTGTCAGATTATACCTGGATCAAAAATACGACAGATAACTTATTCTAGTCAGTTTTATTTATGTCTTATGTAATCTTCACAACAAAAAACACTTGTATTGGCCGCTATTTATTTCATTTGGATTTCTACGAGCCAGTCTCAACTACTTTCTTCGCAGTTTCAAATCTTGCGGAACAGCTACAAATAGTTTATCCAGAGTTTTTATTGACGTATTTCTGCATTGTGGATTTATACACCATTTATAACCCATTTTTATGTAGAAATTGTGAAAACAACACATCATACCTGAACAAGATCTGAATGTTTTGTGGTGCGTGGTTTAAAAGAAAAAAAGTCGGAAAGACGAGCGTTAATTAACTTTTTTTTAGCCTTTGGGTACTTTTTTCACTTCTCTCGCGCTCATGTTTACACCGAGAGGCAAACAATTTTGACAGTCATACAACTTATGTTAAATTGTTAAATTTTTTGGTATAATTAGCCACCTTATGATATCAAATTAACTTATTGTTGATGCAACGTTTACAGTTTCTGCGATATAACCTCAAACTTTTGAGTTTGAAATAGAACACCCTGTATATTTTGGCATTTGACAAAACATTATACATTTTCTACTGCAACTATTCTAGTTGGGTTTGTGAGGATCCTTTTTAGCCCTAAGTAATAAACATTGTTGTTTTTTTATCTAATACTGTAACAAGCGTAGTAACATTGAATAGGCAATGGAAGACTGTAACAGAAAATGTCAAAATATACAGGGTGTTCTAATTCAAATTAAAAAGTTTCTCAGAATCTGTAAACGTTGCATCAACGATAATAACGTCAGTGACTTCACATGGTCGCAAAACACTTAACACCAAAAATTCGTTAATTTTTGTCGAGCCGTTCTACAGATTTCGTCATTTTTATTTCATAATCTTAGAACATCTAAGACATCTGACATAATTTTTTTCTGTTTTAGATTGGACTGATGCGAGGTGGCTACTTATTGGCCGAATCATCTCCAACGGCGCTGATGCAGCAATACGGATCAGAGTCTTTGGAAGATGTCTTCCTAAAGCTATCAGTCATTCAGAACCAAGGCAAGCGCCGGCGTTCGTCCATCGCTCAAGTTGTCACATCCAGCATAACTGTGCCACCGGGTATCGTCAATGAAGCAGCAGTCATAGACGACGAGCACACCGAAATCTCCGGAGAATTCGGTGATAACATCTCCACCACAAGTAGAACTAGACGCATATCCTTAACACCCGATAACACAGACCTTTCTCCACCAGAACTACCTCCAGACGAAGACCCTCCCAGATCATTCATAGACCACTTTAAGATAGTCAATCTTCGGCACATGCAAGCACTCCTCTGGAAGAACTTCCTCTGGATGGCTCGCAATTATCCGGTGATGTTGTTTATTATTGTCCTGCCAATTGCACAAATTATCCTATTCTGTTTGTCCATTGGACACGATCCTAGCTATTTGAACGTTTCCGTCGTTAATTTGGAGTTGGATGATGGTGAGAAATGTATGATTAATACGCAGTGCAACTCGAGCAGATTGAGTTGTAACTTCCTGGATTACCTTGAGAAAAGGACGTTGTTGTTGAAGTATTATGATACGCTTGAGTTGGCGAAGGATCAAGTTCGACAAGGCGATTCTTGGGCTGTGGTGCACTTCAAGCAGAATTTCTCCGATGCTATTAGGTCGAGAGTGGAAGATGGAAGATCGATCAGTGATGCCAATGTTTGGAGTTCAGAAGTTGACGTCTACCAGGACATATCGAGTAAGATATTTTGTTTTTTAGGCACTTTCAGAATCGTGAAATCAATTGCGTAAGAGAAGGTTGATAATGTAGACCACACGTAGGATGTGGCCTTGTTACAATTTTGGAAGAGTTGGTCGGAATATTTATAGTAAAGACAACAATTACGACGTAATTCTGGCGCCAACTTTCTACTTATTATTATACAAATGCTTGAATTAAATCTAATAATAATTCTGTTTTTTCTCAACCGCTTAAAATTGTATATATACACTCTGCTTGTTTGCTTTTGCAACATTTGCATTGACAGTACAGTACAAGTGTAACATAACCTTAACGATTTTTTTTTACCTTATAACGTTTATTTGGTCCTTATGAAGGAATTATCTATGTTTCTAAAGGAACAGAACTTCAACTTTAGCAACAGTATGTATATGGTGTAAATTGGTTCTGCGAGGTATCATAGGATAGCTCGTTAAAACCCAAATAAGTTCTGATTGAGATTTTTTGTTTAATGTTGCTTTGGATTTCTAATGGCAATCGGAATTTGGTGATTGGTTGAAAAATTAGTTTTTGGCGAATAACTTTTAAAATATTGGGAATGGTGATGGGGTTGTATTTAGAAACAATGTTTATTTTTTAATTGTGCATCGTTTCAAATAAAAAATATATGAGTTTCAATTTAAAATAAGAACAATAACACGCTTTGAAATTTGACAACTTTGACAATAGATTTTGGTCACCCTGTATAATTAAGACCAATGATTCTTCGTTAACGAGACTACTAGATCTAAATTAATAAGCACGTCGCAAAAAAATATTAACGAGGTGCAATTTGTGGGTTTTATTGATTTTTAAAGCCAACGATGCAATACAATTTTGTTTGTTTTTATTTTTTGCGCTGCAGTCACTTAACCGATTTCAATTTGGTGGTATGTAGGCAACCATAAAAGGTGCAAATGGCTACGATTTTCAGCAAAGTATCAAGTATTTGGTGTCAGTGTAATCGGAAAAATTTCGAATAATCAGAGCGCACAAAGTACACGGAAAAAATACTCATGGGCCAAAAACGAATAAAATCACGCAAAATCGTTTTAGTCTAGTGTTTTTTGGACAATTCTCGACTATTTTAACGAATGCATAGCCACCTACAGTAATAAACAAAATACTTACTTTTTTTCGTTGCCTTGGTGATAAAAATTGACGATCGATATGTTTTTGATGTTTTTATGTTCAGAATGTCATCGTGATTCAAAAAATCACACAAATAATGAAATAATTAAAATTTTAATGATGACGTCATTTCCGCAACCACCGGCAGTCCTACTAACCTTAAGAGTATACCAACAAAAAATGGTATTTTGTAACTATTAAAACAATTTCTTTCCTCCAGCACCATAACTAAAAAAAATAAACAGGCGTATCTATGGCGTCGGTCACCCAGAATACCATGGTGATTATTTTGCGATTTTTATAGACTTTTGGGCTAGGCAGTAGCCCCATCCTACTTTCAAAATTACGCAAATGGTCGCGAAACGGAAGAAAATTCATAAATTTTCAGGAAACCCCGTGAAAATGTTATATGACCAGAAAAACAACTTACATACTACAGAACAGTAATTACTTTATTTAAAAAAATGGTCGATAAACATTCATGTTTAGATAACACAGCATTTCAAAGATTACAAAGTACTTAATTTGTCAAAAGCACAATATTCAAAACTAAAAAAGGAAGAAGAAGTTATAACCGATTTTTGTTTGTTTTTTTTTTCATGAGCTCCTGGAATGGGACGGAAGAAATTTGTAATTACCTAGTTTTTTAGAAAAAAAAAACTCAAAAACACAAAGTTGTGTCGTTTTTTCAAATCATATAAACATTTTTTAAGATTCCAAGTGACATGAATCTCTTAGTCCACTTGATCGTCTTCACACAATATCGTCATGTATTGTTAATCCATCAACATTTGTAAATCCTTAAGAGTTAATTTTGTTGCAGATCAAAACATAGGCACATTCTTAAAACGAGATCTTTACGCGGCGTTCGAGCATTTCTTCCAGGACTGGCTGGAGTCTTGTGGAACAGACAGGAAAATTGGAAGAATTCCGATGAGGTTCAACGAGCCAATCTACGGCCAGAACAGCCCTGACTTCACGGACTTTGCCGCTCCAGGAGTTATCCTAACGTATGTTACTCATTTTCCTTTTGTTTTTACAAACTGTATTCTTAATTTCTACATGTTTTCAGGGTCGTGTTCTTCCTTGCTGTCGCACTGACATCAGGAGCCATGCTGTTAGAACGCAACGAAGGAATCCTAGAGCGGTCCTTGGTCAGTGGAATCAGCGGTGTAGAATTATTATTCGGCCATGTTCTAACCCAATTCATAATCATGTCCGTCCAAGGTGGTGTCGTTCTGATTTTCTCCTTTGCCGTTTTTAACGTTACCATGAAAGGGGATCTGTTTTTGGTGATTCTCTTGACGTTACTGACCGGTCTGTGTGGAATGTGTTTCGGTTGCGTTGTTTCTTGCGTTTGTGATACTGAACGTACCGCAACTTATTTGGCGATGGGTTCCTTCTTGCCAATAGTCATGTTGTGCGGTATTGTTTGGCCAATAGAAGCTATGCATTACGTCCTACAGGTGATAGCGTACGTCTTGCCACTGACCAAAAGCACGGAGAGTCTGAGGTCCATGCTTCAAAGAGGCTGGACGTTCGAGTCACCGGTTGTCTATGCTGGGTTTATAAGTACCGTTTTGTGGATTTTGGTGTATCTGTCGACGAGCGTGATGATACTGAAATTCAAGAAGGGTTGAAACTATTTTGTAGCCGCACGATGTCTTGTCAATAAAGGGCATGTTAAACTTTTTCCGTCCGATGTTTTGTGTGCAATTCGTAGCCTAGTTCTTAATATTTATACAACTTTTTTCTAGGATCGAAGTAAATGTCGTACGTACTGTTTTCTAGGGGAAGCGTAAAATGTTGTAATGTTATTTTAAGTTGGATTTTATTTTTGTATTTGTATTTTGTACAAAGCTGATTAGAACGATGTTGTTGCCGTAGATTTTTCTGAACGATTAAAAAACTGTCATTATTTTTTAGTTAAGGCTGTGGTTCTATAAATAATAAAGTTATTACCAGAAAACTATGTTTTCATTTTATTTCCAGATTTTTTTTGTAGTTTGACATGGTATCTTTTTTTGTCTACGACTTGCCAATAATATTAGGTACATTATTTGACGACCACATAATATAAGAAGATATAAATCCAGAGCATGAAGTTTATACACGAGCCGTAGGCGAGTGTATAAACATGAGACGCGTTTCGCGACATTATCACCCAAATAGTCGAAAATTGAAAAACTCGCAAAAAACGGGCAATATATCGGGATTATGGCGAGAGAGCGGATTGAAACATAGGGTCTAAACATTTTGTGTTTGCAGTTTTATTGCAACAAAATACCCTTAAATATCCTTTATGTCCTACATGATCATAAAGTAACATTTTACATCTTAGAAACCGAGGCAAAAACTGCTTCTTAACGTCCGCGCGGGCGTAGCCTGTGAGTTTAGTGCCTACAGACCTATGCGCTCTTATCTTATTTGGAGGAATTACATCCATGCTATGAAATATAACATAAAATATCATAAAACACAAAGATGTTGTGGAAATATCCTCGGCACGTTCGTTGAACTGACGCTAACCGCACAATGTTATAGCTGTCTGATGTAACGTGTGTTGTTCTTGATTAGTTGGGAAAAATAGCAGAAATAATTAGTGACATTCCCGGAGTATATCGTGATCGAAAGGAGTCGAAAGGAAGCAGCAGATTTTCAAATAGAATTAATATGACAAGCATTGATTCGTTTGCAACTAAGGTCGCCTCTGCCTGATCCACAGTCCACACCTACCAAAAAGTAATGTCGGTTGAAGATTTTTACAACGTTGAAGTGGATGACGTTTATTTATCATCTTTTGAACTTTGTTGCTCTGCTATTTCGCAAGTAGTGTGTGAAGAAAATAGATCTGGGCGACACTGCTCAATACATTCTGACCGATGAAACGTCGCAACACGAGAATTGTCCACCTGGTGATTTCATTTTCACTTTCAAGTGGCAAAGTAATTGTGGAGGTATTATGTATGAGCATCGGGCCAAACTGCAATCATTTCTACGCGAAGGCTGACGCACGGCGCATCATGTTTTCAGAGCCAATCGGTGACTGATGCTGCAAAACAGGCCCGCCTGTCGTCAAAATCAAACAGAAAAAACAAGAGGAGGAAAATATTAATTTCAAAAGATAATTATATGGTCCAGGCATCGCCGACTATAGCAAAATATGACAATTCTATACGCCAAAGTTACACAATACTTTAAACAGTGTTTCCACAAAAATTCCCGAAATTTTATATGCATCTTCAGAACAACATTATCTAGAGAAGTACGTACGGATTTTACGATAAGTTCAAAACTCTTTTTGTTATAAACCTTTTTTAACCTAATTTTGTACCTAAAAGTGAATTTGTGTTCAAACGTGCGCCATTTTGTTTTAAAGCAAAATTTTCTAATTTCCGTACGTACTTCCCGAGATAATCTTATATAGAATCAATTCCTTTTTTGTTTTTATGGCTAAGTGAAAAATTGCCTGCAAAATGTTTCCGGCCGTGCAACCCTGTCCGCCGGAACAGGTTTACTTTGATGTTTTTTTTTATTGTGAATATTCCTCAAAATATGAACAATAAAGGTCTTTAAAGAGATTTTGTAATTCATTTACTATATTGTAACAAATATACCTACAAAAGCTGCTATTTTTCTCGCGCTAGAGTGGCATTACCCCTTAATTTTAGTTGCCACCTTTCAATTTTCATGTTAAAACTGTGGTATTTTCTTCTTTCTAAACCTACTAATAATTTCTTTAGAAGACGATATTTTTCTTGAGAATGTCTAAGTGCGCATTGCACTTTGAATTTTGTGGCACATATTTACTATTGTCTTTTTTTAATTTGACCGTTTGGTACACCAAACGCACTCACAACCTTTAGATCAGTTTAGAATGGTTTAGATACACGAAATCAGATACCTACTATATATTAATGATCGATTATATAATTCGATTACCCGGCTCACTATTTGTAATAACGTAGTAAGTATATAAACATTTGTAATTAACAATCAAAATAATCGACATATTTTTCGGTACATGTTCGGTACACGTGTTCAGTACTTTTCCATGCTTTCTATTGTAAAGCGCAGCATCCACGCGCATTTTCGCTGTAAATTTCCGTCCATGTTGTTTGGTGACATTTCGCGCCATATTCACGACGACTTTGATATTAATATCTATTAATATAAACGTTACACGCAATAAAGCTGTACAGTTTTCTATATTTTTCCCCTGAAATTTATATTATTTAAAAGTAGGTAGGTTAATTTTAATGGATTGAAATGAACTACCGTCTACTGAACTACCGAAAGTTCAAATTTTTAGAAACAATTCATGTTAGCATAAAGTTGGAAAGGTAAATTATGGTTTAACTTTTTAATAACTATGATATGTCCTAGAAACATGGGCACCCGCAGAGAGGGACAAAGTGATGTACTTGCACCCCCCTGACTTTTAATATAACAGGGGAAGATCAACAAGAAAAAAAATCATGAAATATACATGCTGATTTATAATTTGCATTAAAAATACTTAACATTTAATTGAAACTATAATAAAATAATAGAACTTTACAATAAAATAATTAATAAACTTCTGAATTTACACGTAAAAATCCACAGAACAATTCTGATAAAAAAATAACTAACAATGGTGATTCTCACCATTTAGCAAAACTCCGACAGTCGAACGGCCACTACGTCTTTCAATTACCTTCAAATTGAGGTATGGTGGAAATTTATGCAACAATCTTTGCAAAACTTATAAACATTCTTTTTACGCAACTATTTGAAATACATTTGCTATTCAAACGGACATTATCGCTATTTAAGGGTTGTTGTCCATAGGGCAAAACTCCGAACATCCAAAGGCTACTAGGTCTTTTCATTACCTACCTACAATTTGGGGTATGATAGAAATTTATGCAATAATTTTTGCATATATTATAAAAAAAATTCTGCGGCAAATGTTTGAAATACGTTTGCTATTAGAACGGAGATTATCGCCATTTAAGGCTAGTTGTCCATGGGGCAAAACTCCGATAGTCAAAGGGCTACTAGGTCTTTTAATTACCTACAATTACCAACAATTTTTGCAATAGTTTTTTTAATAAGTTTTTTTAGAGTGGGCGACTCTTGACCCAATCTATGGACGGTTTTCGTTTTGCACCATCCTGGAAATATTTCTGAGGGTTCTAGAATACAATAAAGTTCTTCTTTCCTAATCAAACCAGAAAACAAAACACAACATACTAAAAACTCAATATATTTAAGAACATTAAAATCGTACTATCATATTTATTACTCTACCATACAACTTAAAAACTCGAGAGCACCAAGACCTTAAAGAAAACGATTGTCAACAAAACATCGTCTCCAAAATACACTGATAAATACAGTGATAAATACATATTGGCAGTATACTATTTCCGTACAATTCCACAGATCGAACAACACTTAATACAAAACACTTCAATCTATAATTCAATCGTACGCCATAAAATCCCCGTTCCACAAATCAGGATCACTCTCGACATCTAAATCATGATCGCTCGGCACACTTGGACCTTGCGAAGCATAGGACGAACCTTCACCCCCAACTGACATATAAAACGTTGCATCCAACTTCCCATTCCTACCAATCGCGTTCAAACCTTCCAGCGCCCTCTGGTTGCAAGGATCTAGCCTTATCGCGGAACTATAATGCGTCAAAGCTTCTTCTTCTTTAAACAATCGCACCAAACAATCGGCCAACATTTGATGTGTCCGAGATGATGGATGTTCCTTGACGTGCGCCGATAATAAATTATATATATCGTCGTAACGTTGATCTTGTTCTAAGTGCTCGGCTAGCAACCATACGGCGGGATTGTGCGATGGATCTTTGTTCAGGGCTTTGTCGAGTAGGTCGCGGACTCGTGAAGCCATGCTGGGGTCTTTCCGTAATACTTTGGCGTATAGCTAAGTTATGAGAGATAGAGTGTTAAGATTAGAGATTTGTAGAGGTATTGAGATTGGTGTGGTGTGAAACTTACCGTTAGGGATTGTGGGCTATTTTTCAGTTCTTTGCAAGCGCTGAGGGCAACCCGAGCAGCGTCTCTTGTACGTCCTAAGGACGCGTAACAGTCTATCACACCTTTGTAAGCTTCAAATCTAGAAATATTAATTAGTTTTGCTGAAGTCTGAAGATTAATTTGCTATTAATAATTTCCAATAATGTAAATTGTGAAATAATCGAAACGAGTAATTTATCATATATATATATATATATATATATATATATTTTTATTTGTAAGGGTAATGTACAGGCTGATTCATAACTCCAGCTTTTGTTTTAGAATATTGGAATATTTGAGTTTGTCAACGGTTTTTTTAATGTGTTGAATTAATACACAAATATGGTTTCTACCATACTTAAACGAGGATTTATTATTATTTATTAATATTACAGATTACTTAAAAGGGCAACCAAAAGCTCGAAATGCTTGACAACGGAAAATAAAGGAATTCAATTATGTCTTAACTTTACGTCTTTCTTTTTGTTTATTAATGTAGCTACAGTTGCAATACTTTGAAGTGTCATATTTCGGAAACAAAGGTTGAACGGAAAAATATTACTTCATATTTTTCACTAAAGATTTGATGCTGAATATATACTACTTTATTATACAGCTGCAATACTTTGAAGTGTCATATTTCGGAAACAAAGGTTGAACGGAAAAATATTACTTCATATTTTTCACTAAAGATTTGATGCTGAATATATACTACTTTATTATACAGCTGCAATACTTTGAAGTGTCATATTTCGGAAACAAAGGTTGAACGGAAAAATATTACTTCATATTTTTCACTAAAGATTTGATGCTGAATATATACTACTTTATTATACAGCTGCAATACTTTGAAGTGTCATATTTCGGAAACAAAGGTTGAACGGAAAAATATTATTTCATATTTTTCACTAAAGATTTGATGCTGAATATATACTACTTTGTTATTGCATCGAGTTATGTAGCATCTTGTATAATAACATGGACAAAAACAATTGAATTTGAAAATGGTGGGTACAATATGGCTTACTGAGTACTATTGTGAGAATAAAAAAATGGTGACACTCAAATTTGCACTAATTAAACTGAATTAAGTGTAGGGAAGAATACCGCAAAGAATAAAACTGTTGAAACCGGAACAAGTTTGTAGGTTGACAGATACTGAGAAAGTTTAGACTTCACAGGTTAACAAATATGGTCAAAGTAAATGTTATACAAATAAAATTGTTGACTATAGATGGCTAATTTCACTTAGCTGTCCCCATTTTTTAATGCTTTCTTATAATCTTTTTGTTCTTATATTTGTAATCAGTAATGAAAAAACAATTACTAAATGAAACCGAAATCAAAAATATATTTCAGTAATACTATGATAAGAAGTATTTATAAAGAATTACGTTTTCCTCAAAATCATGTTTAAAGTACCAAAATCTCTCTCGCCTTATTTATTTGGTTATTCCTAATTGTCGTGAAAATGTTTTTCCCCTAGCATTTGATTCCTGTCTCCTATACATACAGTGTGGCCCTAGGTGATACAACTACTACATATTACAAACAAAACATCATAAACAAACAAAACCAATATAAAAATAATAAATAAATAAGTCTGATTAGTAATTAAGCAGATATGCAATCAATATTAATTTTTAATAATCAGTTAATTATTGTTTTATTTCATCAATTCCTCCCCAGTAAAGTATGTTTATGTCCTGGCCAATGTATTTATCCTGCTTTTTGTTTGGTTTCAAAAGAAAGGTGGATAAAATAATAAAATAACCAGCCATTTTATAGATATACTCTTAGTAACTATTAAAATGAAAATAAAATTGAAATATGCCAATAGTAATTTATTTGATTTGCTACAAATCATAGATATCACCTATTGAAGAAACAGCTTTAGCAAACACCCCCAATTATGGAATTTAAACTACATTAAAAATATTATTAAAACCTGTACTAAATTGTGTCCGCAATTCTGTTTGCTGCTTTTATTTTTGATTTCGACTTTAAAATCAGTAACCGCAAAAAAAAAAAAAACGTTTGCTTTCACCTAAACCGTGTCTCCACTATACTAAATCTTGCATCCTACACTGTTAGCCTAGCTCTTCTTGTAGACCCCCTTTTTTTTAATTTTAGCAAAAAAAACCTAAATCGCTATTTAAAAACTACAGTATAATCATAATCAATCGTGTATAATTCAAAATAATTATTTTTTGACAACGCTAATATTTTCACAAACAGGCTTAAGAATTTTTTAGTAAATCCGGTTCTCAAGATACTATTGTAACACAATAGTTTTAATCTATATGAGCTGTTTAGCAATAAACATTTAGCGATTCCTAGTTACCAAACTTCCATCTAGCCCCAATAGGTGTCACGACGGGTTTGTTTAATTCGAAAACTCGGATTGCAAGTCCTGAAGTGACAAATAAAACCTATGAATTTCCATCGCCTCTGTAGCTCAACTGGGAGAGCTTTCAACCGGCAATTGGAGGGTTCCTGGTTCAAATCCAGGCGGAGGTGTTTTTTCAAAAATTATCCTCACCTGGGTTAATTATCATTCGCTTCTTTAGTTGATTCTATATTACTGACGAGTTTACGTAATAACCATTTTCCCTTGAATTTATTCATCTATATGAGCTGTTTAGCAATAAACATTTAGCGATTCCTAGTTACCAAACTTCCATCTAGCCCCAATAGGTGTCACGACGGGTTCGTTTAATTCGAAAACTCGGATTGCAAGTCCTGAAGTGACAAATAAAACCTATGAATTTCCATCGCCTCTGTAGCTCAACTGGGAGAGCTTTCAACCGGCAATTGGAGGGTTCCTGATTCAAATCCAGGCGGAGGTGTTTTTTCAAAAATTATCCTCACCTGGGTTAATGATCATTCGCTTCTTTAGTTGATTCTATATTACTGACGAGTTTACGTAATAACCATTTTCCCTTGAATTTATTCATCTATATGAGCTGTTTAGCAATAAACATTTAGCGATTCCTAGTTACCAAACTTCCATCTAGCCCCAATAGGTGTCACGACGGGTTCGTTTAATTCGAAAACTCGGATTGCAAGTCCTGAAGTGACAAATAAAACCTATGAATTTCCATCGCCTCTGTAGCTCAACTGGGAGAGCTTTCAACCGGCAATTGGAGGGTTCCTGGTTCAAATCCAGGCGGAGGTGTTTTTTCAAAAATTATCCTCACCTGGGTTAATTATCATTCGCTTCTTTAGTTGATTCTATATTACTGACGAGTTTACGTAATAACCATTTTCCCTTGAATTTATTCATCTATATGAGCTGTTTAGCAATAAACATTTAGCGATTCCTAGTTACCAAACTTCCATCTAGCCCCAATAGGTGTCACGACGGGTTCGTTTAATTCGAAAACTCGGATTGCAAGTCCTGAAGTGACAAATAAAACCTATGAATTTCCATCGCCTCTGTAGCTCAACTGGGAGAGCTTTCAACCGGCAATTGGAGGGTTCCTGGTTCAAATCCAGGCGGAGGTGTTTTTTCAAAAATTATCCTCACCTGGGTTAATTATCATTCGCTTCTTTAGTTGATTCTATATTACTGACGAGTTTACGTAATAACCATTTTCCCTTGAATTTATTCATCTATATGAGCTGTTTAGCAATAAACATTTAGCGATTCCTAGTTACCAAACTTCCATCTAGCCCCAATAGGTGTCACGACGGGTTCGTTTAATTCGAAAACTCGGATTGCAAGTCCTGAAGTGACAAATAAAACCTATGAATTTCCATCGCCTCTGTAGCTCAACTGGGAGAGCTTTCAACCGGCAATTGGAGGGTTCCTGATTCAAATCCAGGCGGAGGTGTTTTTTCAAAAATTATCCTCACCTGGGTTAATTATCATTCGCTTCTTTAGTTGATTCTATATTACTGACGAGTTTACGTAATAACCATTTTCCCTTGAATTTATTCATCTATATGAGCTGTTTAGCAATAAACATTTAGCGATTCCTAGTTACCAAACTTCCATCTAGCCCCAATAGGTGTCACGACGGGTTCGTTTAATTCGAAAACTCGGATTGCAAGTCCTGAAGTGACAAATAAAACCTATGAATTTCCATCGCCTCTGTAGCTCAACTGGGAGAGCTTTCAACCGGCAATTGGAGGGTTCCTGATTCAAATCCAGGCGGAGGTGTTTTTTCAAAAATTATCCTCACCTGGGTTAATTATCATTCGCTTCTTTAGTTGATTCTATATTACTGACGAGTTTACGTAATAACCATTTTCCCTTGAATTTATTCATCTATATGAGCTGTTTAGCAATAAACATTTAGCGATTCCTAGTTACCAAACTTCCATCTAGCCCCAATAGGTGTCACGACGGGTTCGTTTAATTCGAAAACTCGGATTGCAAGTCCTGAAGTGACAAATAAAACCTATGAATTTCCATCGCCTCTGTAGCTCAACTGGGAGAGCTTTCAACCGGCAATTGGAGGGTTCCTGATTCAAATCCAGGCGGAGGTGTTTTTTCAAAAATTATCCTCACCTGGGTTAATTATCATTCGCTTCTTTAGTTGATTCTATATTACTGACGAGTTTACGTAATAACCATTTTCCCTTGAATTTATTCATCTATATGAGCTGTTTAGCAATAAACATTTAGCGATTCCTAGTTACCAAACTTCCATCTAGCCCCAATAGGTGTCACGACGGGTTTGTTTAATTTGAAAACTCGGATTGCAAGTCCTGAAGTGACAAATAAAACCTATGAATTTCCATCGCCTCTGTAGCTCAACTGGGAGAGCTTTCAACCGGCAATTGGAGGGTTCCTGGTTCAAATCCAGGCGGAGGTGTTTTTTCCAAAAATTATCCTCACCTGGGTTAATGATCATTCGCTTCTTTAGTTGATTCTATATTACTGACGAGTTTACGTAATAACCATTTTCCCTTGAATTTATTCATCTATATGAGCTGTTTAGCAATAAACATTTAGCGATTCCTAGTTACCAAACTTCCATCTAGCCCCAATAGGTGTCACGACGGGTTCGTTTAATTCGAAAACTCGGATTGCAAGTCCTGAAGTGACAAATAAAACCTATGAATTTCCATCGCCTCTGTAGCTCAACTGGGAGAGCTTTCAACCGGCAATTGGAGGGTTCCTGATTCAAATCCAGGCGGAGGTGTTTTTTCAAAAATTATCCTCACCTGGGTTAATTATCATTCGCTTCTTTAGTTGATTCTATATTACTGACGAGTTTACGTAATAACCATTTTCCCTTGAATTTATTCATCTATATGAGCTGTTTAGCAATAAACATTTAGCGATTCCTAGTTACCAAACTTCCATCTAGCCCCAATAGGTGTCACGACGGGTTCGTTTAATTCGAAAACTCGGATTGCAAGTCCTGAAGTGACAAATAAAACCTATGAATTTCCATCGCCTCTGTAGCTCAACTGGGAGAGCTTTCAACCGGCAATTGGAGGGTTCCTGATTCAAATCCAGGCGGAGATGTTTTTTTAAAAATTATCCTCACCTGGGTTAATTATCATTCGCTTCTTTAGTTGATTCTATATTACTGACGAGTTTACGTAATAACCATTTTCCCTTGAATTTATTCATCTATATGAGCTGTTTAGCAATAAACATTTAGCGATTCCTAGTTACCAAACTTCCATCTAGCCCCAATAGGTGTCACGACGGGTTCGTTTAATTCGAAAACTCGGATTGCAAGTCCTGAAGTGACAAATAAAACCTATGAATTTCCATCGCCTCTGTAGCTCAACTGGGAGAGCTTTCAACCGGCAATTGGAGGGTTCCTGGTTCAAATCCAGGCGGAGATGTTTTTTCAAAAATTATCCTCACCTGGGTTAATTATCATTCGCTTCTTTAGTTGATTCTATATTACTGACGAGTTTACGTAATAACCATTTTCCCTTGAATTTATTCATCTATATGAGCTGTTTAGCAATAAACATTTAGCGATTCCTAGTTACCAAACTTCCATCTAGCCCCAATAGGTGTCACGACGGGTTCGTTTAATTCGAAAACTCGGATTGCAAGTCCTGAAGTGACAAATAAAACCTATGAATTTCCATCGCCTCTGTAGCTCAACTGGGAGAGCTTTCAACCGGCAATTGGAGGGTTCCTGGTTCAAATCCAGGCGGAGGTGTTTTTTCAAAAATTATCCTCACCTGGGTTAATTATCATTCGCTTCTTTAGTTGATTCTATATTACTGACGAGTTTACGTAATAACCATTTTCCCTTGAATTTATTCATCTATATGAGCTGTTTAGCAATAAACATTTAGCGATTCCTAGTTACCAAACTTCCATCTAGCCCCAATAGGTGTCACGACGGGTTCGTTTAATTCGAAAACTCGGATTGCAAGTCCTGAAGTGACAAATAAAACCTATGAATTTCCATCGCCTCTGTAGCTCAACTGGGAGAGCTTTCAACCGGCAATTGGAGGGTTCCTGATTCAAATCCAGGCGGAGGTGTTTTTTCAAAAATTATCCTCACCTGGGTTAATTATCATTCGCTTCTTTAGTTGATTCTATATTACTGACGAGTTTACGTAATAACCATTTTCCCTTGAATTTATTCATCTATATGAGCTGTTTAGCAATAAACATTTAGCGATTCCTAGTTACCAAACTTCCATCTAGCCCCAATAGGTGTCACGACGGGTTCGTTTAATTCGAAAACTCGGATTGCAAGTCCTGAAGTGACAAATAAAACCTATGAATTTCCATCGCCTCTGTAGCTCAACTGGGAGAGCTTTCAACCGGCAATTGGAGGGTTCCTGGTTCAAATCCAGGCGGAGGTGTTTTTTCAAAAATTATCCTCACCTGGGTTAATTATCATTCGCTTCTTTAGTTGATTCTATATTACTGACGAGTTTACGTAATAACCATTTTCCCTTGAATTTATTCATCTATATGAGCTGTTTAGCAATAAACATTTAGCGATTCCTAGTTACCAAACTTCCATCTAGCCCCAATAGGTGTCACGACGGGTTCGTTTAATTCGAAAACTCGGATTGCAAGTCCTGAAGTGACAAATAAAACCTATGAATTTCCATCGCCTCTGTAGCTCAACTGGGAGAGCTTTCAACCGGCAATTGGAGGGTTCCTGATTCAAATCCAGGCGGAGGTGTTTTTTCAAAAATTATCCTCACCTGGGTTAATTATCATTCGCTTCTTTAGTTGATTCTATATTACTGACGAGTTTACGTAATAACCATTTTCCCTTGAATTTATTCATCTATATGAGCTGTTTAGCAATAAACATTTAGCGATTCCTAGTTACCAAACTTCCATCTAGCCCCAATAGGTGTCACGACGGGTTTGTTTAATTTGAAAACTCGGATTGCAAGTCCTGAAGTGACAAATAAAACCTATGAATTTCCATCGCCTCTGTAGCTCAACTGGGAGAGCTTTCAACCGGCAATTGGAGGGTTCCTGGTTCAAATCCAGGCGGAGGTGTTTTTTCCAAAAATTATCCTCACCTGGGTTAATGATCATTCGCTTCTTTAGTTGATTCTATATTACTGACGAGTTTACGTAATAACCATTTTCCTTTGAATTTATTCATCTATATGAGCTGTTTAGCAATAAACATTTAGCGATTCCTAGTTACCAAACTTCCATCTAGCCCCAATAGGTGTCACGACGGGTTCGTTTAATTCGAAAACTCGGATTGCAAGTCCTGAAGTGACAAATAAAACCTATGAATTTCCATCGCCTCTGTAGCTCAACTGGGAGAGCTTTCAACCGGCAATTGGAGGGTTCCTGGTTCAAATCCAGGCGGAGATGTTTTTTCAAAAATTATCCTCACCTGGGTTAATTATCATTCGCTTCTTTAGTTGATTCTATATTACTGACGAGTTTACGTAATAACCATTTTCCCTTGAATAGTTTTAATGTTTTGAAGAAATATTTTGAAACTTGTATAAACAGCAGATATTTAAACAAACAAAAAAAATATTTTATACATACTTTCATATAACTGTAATGTATTTCTATATGTAGTTCTACTACAAATACTGCTTTTTTTATATAGTCAATCAACAGATCAACAAATAAAAAAATCTACATCTCCTTTACCGTGCGTTCCCAAATAAGTAAAAAACAGTCCAAACCTACGTACCTACAAGGCGCCAAAGTCTTAGCCTCTTTAAAATGCAGCAACGCCTCGGACATCTTATTCAACTCGACGAAACAGAAACCCTTAAGCAGCAGCGCTTCAATAGACCTCCTATTTAGCGTACACGCCTTCTGCCCAAAGTTACAAGCCCGAATGAACTTCTTGTGAGCAAACATGCTGTAACCCATGACAACCCAATGTTCGCTAGACCACAGGTTAACGTCCAGATCGTTCTTGATCAACCGATCCAGTTCCTGAACGTTCTCCTTGTCAAAGGACCGAGCCAGAAGCGACGCGTACAGGTCGCGGCCCAATCTCATGTTCGGGTCTACCCTGATAGCCCGTTGCATGTACGTTAGGGCGTTCTTGTTATCGCATAGGTAGACGTAGCAGTACGCTATGGTTACCAGAAGGGGGCAGGAGTCTTTTAATAGATTAGGGACGTCTAAGGTCTTCAACGTGCTTATTGCTGATTGAAATTCTTTCGAATTCATTTGTGCGTGACCTCGGAGCCACACGTTTATCCAGCCTAAATCTGATGTTGCTTCTAGCATCAAGGAGTTTACTTCTGTGCCCTGCATAAAAAGAAATTACGATAGAATGAAATGATTGGCCTAAAAAATTCAAGTAGTTTTGAAAGTAGCTATTAAGAAAGAGTTTCTAAGACAACAAAACAGATACTAGATATTTTGCCTACATTTTCTTTAAACTTTAGAGTGAATAAATAGTCTATTAATTGAAGGGTTAATTTCAAAAGCAGCACTTGTGAAAACAGTGAAATTCTAAGAAGAAACAGAAAAATGGACGAACAGATTTTCAAACAGAACATTTACGATGACCGAAGGTGTTTTTGTCAAAAATAGTTATTATTATTATTATTAGAAGAGTTGAACTATGCTACACAACAGAAATATTATTAATCTATTACAAAATATTAGTATGTAAATAAAAACGATAATGACATATTTTTTTGAAAACTATGGTTTATAATGAAATAGATCTTATGGCATAGCATGGATCTTTTAGTAAACCCCGCCACTCTTATAATCCTCAACCCTTTAACTGGGTCATTCATGTTCCAGGAAAACGTGAATGGAGAACGATTTTTAAATCTTCTGCGCACCGAAGCAGACTAGTTTGACGATGTTGAGTTGGACCAACGGAGAATAATGTGGATAAAGTTAATAATCTGGTGACAGCAAGATGGAGAACCGCCTCACAATAAAAATAAGCTTTTTGTTGTACAAACTTGTTTCTTTTAGAATCTGAATATTGTTAATCCAAAGCACCCTTGGTCACTCGAGCGGTTTGTAACCAAGCTCCAGTTGGGTACCTGATAAGCACGACAAACAACGAGAAAAAGAAAAAAAAAATTATTCTTTATTATTACACCGTTGTTTTAAAAAGTAATGCCAACATGTAATACATTGCGGAAAAGAGAAAAATCACGACTATCGGAAAATGCCAAAATTCAACATGGTGCCCATAAGAAAAACAAAAGTTGGTCATGGTTACACTGCCATCTTTGATGTTGATTCAAATTAAAAAATAAAACTGCATTCCTTGTTCAAAAGTAGCTGTAAAATGTTTTTGTTTCAAATGTCTAGTTACTCTTGCTACTTTGAATAAAAAATTAAAAACGATATCGTAACATTTCAGTTTTTTGCGGATATCTTCAAAATGAAAAATGATAGCTTAAATTTCTTTTCAGATAATTGATCAACACAAAAATACGAAACTTTGCCAAATTTAAACATAGGCTCTATCTCCACTAATAAGCTAGATCCTCATGGTGAGGCTCGAAATTCAACCATCCGGTATTCAACTATGAACCATGTCTGATAGAATCGGTCCATACAAATTTGAAATAAAAAGTGTAAGTCAATAGGTAACAACATTTTTCTTGTTATGGTAAAAAAAGGACAGTAGAGATTTTATAGCATCGTATACAGGATGATTTTTTTGTATACAGGACAAAATTTTTAGCTATGTTGTTTATTTGTTTTTACTAAAAAACAGCGGAGTTGGACATTTGTGACAAAAACGTTGCGCAAAACGTTATGGGCAGCATGCGTATTTTAACATTTTAGGTTATCTTTTCGCCAGTTTCAATTATGTGTTGTTTAACTGTAAATTTTAGATAGTTTGAGACGAAATAGTTACAGTTTTTGTTGTTTTGCTTGAAAATTTAATTGAAGCTGTAATCAACGTTTTTTGGGAATGTCACATCACATCACTTCAAACCAAGATTCTATTTCATTTGTTATAGCATTTTCTGAATGAAGAGCATTTCCAACATGAGCCTAAATACATTGTTGTGTTGCTCCTTTGTTTCGAAATTTTTCATTTGAGGATGTAAACGATTACAATACTTTATGATTTAAGCTATAGACAACCGTTTTACATTCCATGGCAACCCTTGACCAAGATAATTTTTGATATTACGGTAGTTTTAGTAAACAGATCTTAACAAGAATAAAAATCTATGGAAATAAATAAAACAGGCTGCAGAAATTTAAAAGGACTGTTGTCAAAATTGAGAGAAGTTTAAGGTTTTAATATACATGCAAGTACAATAAATAATAACTTTGGCTAGAAGTTATCTGTCAACCCAATGTTAGAATAATATTACATATTATTTAAACAGACAAAAACAATTAAAAACAACATCTTACCTTAACCGCCAGTTTTAATAAATTTTCAGCAGCTTCAACAGCTAAAGGATTTTCCTTTAAAACCTCCCTATAGCAACTAATAGCTGAACGTTCACAACCTCCATCGCGATACAAATTTCCAAGTGCCATATTAATCTTCGAGTCTCTCAATTTAATCGGGATTGCTTGTAATATCTCACCAGCCTTCTTAATTCTTTTCAGTTTCACGTAGCACAAGTGCATCTTATATTTAATCTCAACATCGCTAGCTATTTCATTATTCTCATTACTCTTGCTATGTGGTTTTGTCTTCATAATAAACTTTCTTACTTGTAACGCTTGGCCGTACGCCTCTTCGGCCTGTACGTAATGTTGTAAATGATGGTGGGAATCGGCATAAAATAAATAAAATTGGAACTTCATGAACGGTGATAGTTCCTGTTTCTGGTCGCATGCCGACAGGGATAAGTCAATCTACGAAAAATAAATAATCACCGTTTGAAAATCCAAGAATTGCGTGCCTGCTTACCATTCTAATAACATTAGAGTACAACTCCTTGTCGTACATGGACGTGATGTATTTTAAAGCAGCCGCCATTCGGTAGGTTTCGATAAAAACTATTAAAATTTAAAATAAATTACCGGGGTATCTCGAGTTTGAGGTTATAACTTCGAGAAATTATTACTTTTTTCGCGTAAATGTGCTAGAGTTAACCTCTACAACTTTTTAAATCCTTTGAGGTGCATCAGTTTCGAAGTTGATCAACGTATAGGATGACAATATTGTTCGTAAAAGCAATCACATCCTCCAATATATTGTTGATATGATGCTGCGATATCCTTCGAAAAATCAACAAACGGATATCGCTGATATTAGGAGGAGATTAGTATTTGGGGAATTTTTGGTTTTACGATTCTACCAACATAAATAGGACCATGGGCACACAATCATCACACAATACCATATACGTATGAAAAGTATACCGCGCGCTCCCTGTAGGCGCAATGTTTAGACTTTGTCCTACAATGTGAGACGGAGATAACCCGTGTCCGGCACTATAATTGGATACAAATAGGAATATGCATCATAATTCAAATGTTAGTATCGGGTCATCAAATTGAATCGTCTATGAAAAAATACTGTTTTCTGCAAAATGCATACTTACCTACTTATAGGGGTTTCTTTTAGTAAAACTGGTACGCACTAGAATTGCACTCGCAATGCGTGAGGACTCTCTGAATCAGTGATCTGCGCATCGTCACTATTGTCAGTCCCCTTCGGCGCGAAACCAATTCATACGTTTTCATTGGTTACTGTTTATTATATAGTATCAAAATATCTGTCAAATCCTGCATAACTAGTTTTATTTTAATGCAGACACGACCGATCTCGATTAAATGGAATCTCATGTAGCTAAACTATTAATTTAAAATATAGTATGATAAAGTTATGTGCCGGGCCACATCATATTATTTATTTTCTTGGCAAAACATCAATAATTTGAATTAATTGTATCTTCTGTTTATAGAATCTTTATTAAATACCTTTGTGTACAAAATGAGTGAATGAATTTTATATAGTAACAGCATAATTCTGAAAAGTAATTTATTTTAAAAAAATTATGATTTACTATGGAGGCGACAATAGTACTGAAGCCTACATTAAATTATTGCCAAAGACACAATATGTGTACAAAATTCTAGATTTTTTGCGCCTGAACCAAAAAAAAATAAATTAAATGTTTAAAGCCACCAATTTGGCGAAAAATTGACAATCTAAAAAGGTATTTTAGTGTCTTTGGAGAAAAACACGAGCTAGAAATTTTAAAGCATTATAATAAATGATAGAAAGGAGATATATTGGTAAAAATTCAATCGAGTGACTACAATCCTGAAATCCAATTTCATAAAATTTTGAATGCAAAATTACTGAGAAAGAAAATATTGATCATTTACATTTTACTGTTTAATTTTGACAAAACAGGCTAGGATTAATATTAGCTTATAAGATTTTGCGTTTCAAAAATTGACGTGATAAGATAAGGTTTCAAATATCTCCAATAAGTTGCACGATTGTAGGGAAAAAAATAAATCATACGTCTTTCATCCTTGATACAGTCCTATCTTTATTCTATTCATAATTAATTACAAATTAATATAATACATAATATAATAACCTACAAACTATACGAAATGCTTAATAAAAAGAACCCTTAAATTACAAGAAACACAATTATGTGCATCTATCTCCTCTGCTGTTTCGAAATAGTAGTAGAATGAGTATGTTTTCCACCACTTAAGACAATATACGGACTCTGCATCTCCTTCTGCTTAGCCTGAAGCATATTCAGAGTCCCGAGAGGAGTATCCGTGGAGCTCATCTTCTTCATCAAACCCTCCTGCTGCTGCTTCTTAAGCCTCTTCTCTATCTTATTCTTCCCCGGCCCTTTACCATGGAACTTATGCGACAAATACCGAAAGGCCTCCTTAGAATTCAAAATATGCCCTTCGTCATCAATATACTCCAATTTAACATTCGGCTTAAACGTCTCCTTCTCCTTAAATTCCGACACGGGCCCCGAATACCTCTCACGCCTTCCCCCATTGCGCTCAGTCTCATCACCGTAAGTCTTATCCTCAATCGAGTAATGCTTCGCCTGGAGATGAGCCAAACGCGTATTCGAAGGCCGATTGTTCTGCTCCTTATCCAAATATCCTTTGCTCATCGCTAACTTCAACGCAGCTCCAACCCCGTGTCCCACATCCGGTTCCTCGTCTAAGATCGGGACTTCGGTAGGTCGGATTTCTGCGTGCCTCTGCTCGTTCGGATCTACGCTGTTCCATCTTCCGCCTTCGTCGTCGCTGATGATCTGGCAGTCGTCGTTGGATTTGTTTTCGTCGTCTTTGTCGAATTCCATGATGTCGTCGACTTCTTCTTCGCGATTGCCCGCCCTGCCGTACGTGGGTATGTCGCCTAGGGTCCGGCAGAATTCCGCAGTGGCGTTTAGCGTTATGTTGTTGCCTGGGTCTTGCGATTCTTCGATGGGGTCTTCTTTGATCTTGTTGAAGACCGAGAGGAAATCGATGGACTCTTTCTTGACTTTGCGGGTTTTCGCGAGGGCTTTTTCGAATGAGTCGTCGTGCTCTTCCATTTTGACATAGTTCGGATCGATTTTGACCTGAGAGTGGTAGAATTGAATATAAGTTATGTGGAATAAGTATTTAGGCAATAAGCGCATTACCACCCATGTTGTTCAAATGTTTAACGACCTTCCAATGTGCATTAAAAATATAAAAAATGTTACCAATTTCAAAAATGCTGTGCTAACCTATTTAACCCAATTGAGATAATTGTATTGCATGGCATGTATTGTATAACATACGTTATAATGTATTATCTTATCCTGTTATGGACTTGTAGTCTTTTTGGGACAATAGATAAATTAAAAAAATAAATAAAATAAAAAGTCTGGAAAATTTGGAATGAATACTCAAATGAAAATATACTAAAGAAATGATGGAATATGTTGGTTTGTTGCATGAAAATCACTAAATTTACTGAATATAAAGAGTGAGATTGAAAATTAAAGAAATAAATAAATAAAAGAAAAAGTAATTACTTGAATTTGTGAGTTTAATTCCACTTCAGTTTTCTTAAATATACAATAGAGCTTACAAATGTTTGTAAACTCACTGTGATTTATTTAAATTAAGTTCTTATACCGATAATCTGCCAATTTCCGTGAACAATCTTTAACATTAAAAAAAAGTTTGGTAAAAATACCGATTACTAATTACATCTATAACTTTGTTATTGACTTTGTCTTCTCTATTAAGAATTATGCCCTGTAGTACATTTTTAGAAGTGGATACTCTAATTTTGCTTTTAACGTTTCTAAACTAAAATTAGCACTTTTAGAACGCAAAAAACGTTAAAAGTTATTTATCAAAGATACAAGAGGGGGGTTGCTAATTTTTATGTAACTCATAATGAAAAGTTATTATAATATTTATATAGCTACATACAGAGGTACGCAGTTAATTATTTTTTTCAAGCAACATTTATGATCAGAAATACCAACACATAATAAACAAAATAGATATTTAGGCTTTGCTGTTGGCCTCCAAAGCAAAAGAGTTAAATATGTATTAAATTTATATTTCTAATACATAAAACAATTTTGTTTCAACTACACACAACAAATTTGCATATCACCAACAATTAACATAAAAAATCAGCAAACAAATTTAAATATAGATACCAGAAAATGTAACAGATTTACAATATGAACTTCAGATAAAACAAAAACAAAGGTTTGATGCAATTCATCAAACTGCCATTTTGTTTAATTAGCTTAAGAAATTTGGTGACGACAGATGGCTTGATAGGATAGATCCCTATTAATCATTATTCTGCCGTGCTAAGCAAAGGGGTCGTATCTGACAATTTATTAGAATTTAACTTTTTCCGATAAAGTCAAAAGATTTATTGTTGATCTATTAACGCTAAACTATAGAACAGCAAACAATTTCAAAAGAACATATTAGAACGCTCCTATCTGCACACCACATTCTTAGTGTACATTTTACAACATTTCACAAATGTCCCAGACCTACAATTTCAATATTTTTAAGTAATTCTTGCTTAAACACATTCGTCGTATTTAATATTATGCATAATTTGGTTTGCTAAGCCAAAAAAACTGAACAAGTGATAACTGAATCTGATAAAAATCTGCAAAATTATGAATAGAGCACATTTTTTAAAGAGAATGTGTGCAAATAAAACAGGAAGACGCATTTTTTCTTTCTCAAAACTAGACTCAATTCACAGTGCCTGTCTGTGGATTCAGATTTCACAGAAGAAAGCAAACCAGAATTAATTGTGGGTTGTTATCTTGTTACTTGTTGTTTTACAAATTATCGAACTGTAAATTTGCTAAATTTTCTGATACCTAGACTCAAAGCGAATTGATTAAGTTAAATTTAATAAATTCATTAATATTGTTTCTGAAAAAAAGATACATATTTGATATTAGAATCCAATATACTCCCATAAAGAAAACAAAAGTTGACTAGTAAAGTGACCTAATATATTTTCAGTTACTGATATTTGGTTCCAGTGATTTTTGAGTATCTAAATTAGCAACAAAAATTCAAATTTTCAAGACTGTAGACATCGGGTCATAATATTTTAATTTTATATTCTTTTCCCTTATACAAATTTGTATTTGTTTATTTGTTAAACAACAGGCCCTTGTTAATGATATTTTTTGAAAATTATTTGTATACAATATTAAAATTAGCGTTTTTGGTTGTACTAAAAGCAAAAACTTTTTTAAAGGTAAGTATCACTATATTACCTGCGGGACATCATCAAAATTCATGTCCATCTCGTGCTTTTTAGCCCGACGGGTGCCAACTTCTTCGATCCCGGTATGCCGCATATTCTCCAAATCATCGGCCGTAAGAATTTTCCCCTTCGCCCGGATCTTTCTCACCTTCTTCTTCTTGGGTTTCTTGAACATCGTCATCTCCTCCTCATTAAAATACTCCGAAGCGAGCGTCAAACCAGGCCCGTCCAAACTTTCCAAACGCTTATTAGCAAGCTTATTTTTGATACTCTCGAGAGTCGCTTGCTTCTTCTCCAGGTAATTATCGTGCCCAATACGGAACCTTTCGCGTTTTTCACCGTCAATTTCAACATCGTATTTATCAAGAAGAGATTTTTCTATTGGGTTTCCGAGCTCATCAAATTCTTCGACATCGTAAGGATTATACTGGGGCTTTTTCTTGAGCGCCTCCACGTTCTTCTTGTAACGTTCGTCGTCTAACAT
Organism: Melinopterus prodromus; assembly: GCA_964023965.1. Taxonomy (NCBI): domain Eukaryota; kingdom Metazoa; phylum Arthropoda; class Insecta; order Coleoptera; family Scarabaeidae; genus Melinopterus; species Melinopterus prodromus. Next base: position 9,407,763 of record OZ030392.1, on the reverse strand, counting down.
GTTAACGTTTACAAGGACGTCATCATCCGTGTCGAGAACGTTCGAATCTTTGAGAGTTAAGACAACGTTTTTCTCTTCGGCAATAGCATTAATATCGTGTTCAACGACAAGGCCTTTTAGGTGCTTCTCCGTGTATTGCTTCCTGCGTTTTTCTCTAGTCTCGGACTCAATTATATCAGTAACCCCAAATTGCGCGTCAAGTTCTTCCAACATCTTTGCACGTTTTGCGGCAACTTTCTTAGCTTCTTCAATCTGTCTAGTTTTCTTAACCCAGGAAGACGTATCATCCTCACTATCACTTTGCCCCAACGTTTTAACTTTAGCTAATTTGCTAGCAATATGCCGCTTTTCACGATGTTCGTCAAGCTTGCGTTTAATCTTTTCCTGTTGTTGTTTCCTAGCTATATTATCTGCAGGTTTGTGGTAGAATTCACCCAAATCATCCTTCTTTTTCCCGTCAGCTTTAGGTTTGTCGTCACGTCTGTGGACTTCGAGTGGTTTGAGCCCAAGTTGTGCTCGGATTCTGTTGGTTTCTTCGATGGATAGTGACTCGACTGCTTGAGAGGGGCCCTCTGAAGGACCGGAGTCCATCTTGGGTGGCGGTGGTGTTGGTACACGGTCGGGGGACACCTCGATAACGTCGGAGTCATTATTGTCGTATTCTTGGTGACGCTGCCTCTTTTTTTCTTTGTGGTGCCTCTTGTGTTTGTGCTTACGCTCTTTTTGGTAAGTCTCGGCGGTTTCCTTGGGGCGTTCACGTTCCTCAGATATGCTCCTGCTACGGCTGCGATGCTTCCTTTTTCTGCCTTCCTTCTCCTTATATTTCTTACTACTAGAACCCATAGTCTGATTTTATTCTGTCCTGACTAGTTAATTATTCAGAAGAAATATATACACACCGTCAAGATATTTATAAAATTAATGATTCCGTTATAACCTCAAAAAAAGCGTTTGTAAACGTTGAATTGTAACCAACTTCAGAGCGCTTGATGACAGATCTGCGTGCGCAATGCAATTTGCAATAGGTGGCAGCACAAGCCAAAAATATAACCTCTCTTTCTTTCGTGCGAAGCACGTTGTGGCTGTTATACGCCATTTGATATAATTTTATTTATCAAGTAGAAACGGTATAAATATGGCAAAGTTCCAATTAAGTAAGCACAAACCCAGTCCCTCTATTCTTTTCAGTTACTGTTATTACATATTATTTTCCAGAGAAACAATCCAAACGAGTAAAGGCGCGTCTGCGGTACAAAGTAGTACAGAAAGTGCGTGATCACAATAAGAAACAGCGTAGGGAATTGAAGAAGAACCCTAAAAGTAAGAAGCAGGAAGTAATCCATATACCAAATATTTGTCCGTTCAAAGAAGATATCTTAAAAGAAGTAGAATTGCTGAAGAAACAAAAAGAAGAAGAAAAGCAAAAGCGCAGGGAAGCTGCAAAGTTAGAGCGTAAACAAAAGAAGGACGAGGATGCCAAAAAAGTTGCAACAGGGGGTTTAGAAGGAATGGTAAACCTATAACATTCCTATTTGTAATAGTTTACTATATCGTATTTTTTTTAGGTGTCCAATGCTCAAACTAGAGGTAAAATTTACGAAGCATTTACCCCGCAAGAAAGTAAAAATGTCAAGACAAATAGTCAAGAGAATTCTTTAAAAGCTTATTATAAAGAGTTTAGAAAAGTGGTTGACGCTGCCGATGTTGTTCTTGAAGTTGTCGATGCCAGAGATCCGCTTGGGACGCGTTGTCTCCAGGTAGAACGAGCTGTTAGGGAATCTGATGGAAAAAAGCGATTGGTTATAGTCTTAAATAAAGCAGGTACAACTATTTTATCGTATTAATAAATAAACATACTCCCGGACAAAAAAATGTTGCCTAATCTTTCATCATTTATATTAAATATTTTTTTTTACTTCTAGATTTAGTACCAAGGGAAATTTTAGATAAATGGTTGAAATATCTACGCTCCCAAGCGCCTACGGTTGCCTTTAAAGCATCCACGCAAAGTCAATCGCATTCGTTGGGTCAGCGTAAATTTAAACAGGCTATAAAAGATGAGAAAACCATGCAGAATTCTGCATGCGTTGGTGCTGATCTGTTGATGTCGTTGTTATCAAATTATTGTAGAAATAAGGGTATAAAGGACTCCATTCGTGTTGGCGTTGTTGGTCTACCAAACGTCGGAAAAAGCTCACTGATCAACAGTTTGAAAAGGTCGAGGGCGTGCAATGTTGGTGCCATGCCAGGCATCACAAGGTAAGTTGAAAATTTAGTTATATTTTTATAGAAAACTCTTTTTTTTAAATTGTGTATGCAGAAAAATAAAATATTACAAAAATTTTATAGATCTATGCAAGAGGTTCAACTTGACTCAAAAATAAAACTACTTGACTCGCCTGGTATAGTTTTTGCCGCAGGAAATGACAGCAGTGCGTCATTGAGAAATGCAGTTAGGGTATCGACATTGCAGGATCCTACAACGCCGGCCAATGCAATTCTCCAGCGTGTCACTAAACAACAGATGATGGAGTTGTACGATATAACAGAATATAATTCACCAGACGTAAGGATAACTTTTCTAAAAATAATGAATTTTCTTGTTGTACTTCGTACTAATGTGTGTGAAACAAGGAAGAAGATTTGTTAGTTTTATACAGACTTTGACAAATAATGAATTATATTGGACATAACTGTTTATAAGACTGCACAAGGTGTTTCAAATAATTATCCAGATTAATTAAACAATATATAACCTGTAGATATTTAATGGAACAATAAAGAAATATTTCTTCTCAACACAATATCCATTACTAAGTTTCAGATTGTCAATTGAGTTGAAATTGAATTGGTAGAAATTTGTAATGCTAGAGTTATTTTGATAAATGATTCTGCTGAAAGTTGGGGTTAGTTTAATCTGTTACAAAAAAAACTGTCACTGACTATTCTTCATCAAAATAAAGAGCGCAATTTTTCTCTCCATTAATATTAATATATTTTATGTATTTTACAATATCCATTATTTTTTTTTATTTGTATCTAATCCTGTCTATTATGTACATTAGTTGTTCTAAGTAATACTTGTGCAGCTTTATGTGTTTATTAATGTTGTCAGGTGATCTTATGGCCATATACATTTTTTATAAGAAATTTCCAACGGTCCAAAAAAATTATTATCTGGTATTTAACTGTCCAGATTAACTGGGTTGTTCTGTATTCCAAAATGCAAATTTCTTACACTAATATTTCAAAATACCGCAATCAATCAAATAATTTAACCCTTTGGACGGCTAATACTGTCAAAAAGGAGTCATCATTTCATATAGCAGACATTTGGCACATGCAACCAAGGATGTGTTATTTAGGTTGGTCTTTATTTATATAAAAAAATATAACTTTAATTTTTTTCCATCCTTCTGTGAATTTAAGATCAATCAAAACATATTAACCCATGGGGCTCCAAATCAAGAATAAGTTCAACTGAGTATTATTAAAAATAAAAAAGTTTTTGTTTTCTTTTACCATAATAAATGTCAGTAAACCGTTATTAGCTTAACCTGAAAAATAAAATAATTCATTAAGTTTTGAGTCTAGATGTCGCACATTTTTAAGTACGTAACTAAAGTACATTAAAAACACCGTAATCTAAGCTTCGTGACTATCCGGGCCAACAAAGAACAAAATCGGACAAGTGAAATCTTTTTCTGGTATGCTTTTCTCCGTACAATCTAAATCTGAAAGCAGCAATTTCAAATTATTTGTAGTTATTGAGAAAAGAATTTGCATTTTTTGGATCTTTTGCTGGTTTTTAGTAATACTTTTGTAAAAATTTTAGCTGAAGTCAGAACTTCTGCCGTCAGATTCAGATTCTACAAAAAAAGCATATCAAGAAACAGTTGTCACTTGTTAGATTTTGTTCATTTATGGTCAGGATGGTCACATAGCTTAGATTATTGTATTTTTGATAAATTAAGTACTTTAAAATATGTGAAAAGCTTTGTCTTTGAGTGAGTCTTTATTAAAACTCGAGACTTTCAATATTCTGTCCAAAATCCATGTTCTTACTAAAATATGTTAAAAAAGTAAGTTTATAAAAGATTACTTAGGGACCCAGGTATTTTATGGCTTTTTTTGTCTATAGACTGTTCTGTTCAATACCATAAAACTGAAAAATTAATTTTTGTTTTAGGAATTTTATAGTTTGAAAGCGGCCCGCATGGGTAGATTTAAAAAAGGTGGTAGGCCTGACTTAGTGGCGGCAGCAAGAAGTCTTATCGACGATTGGAACAGGTAAATTATTATAGGCATTACAACGTTAATTTATTTTTACGGACCAAGTTTTTGACCAATATTGAATTTTACCAATATTTTACGAATGTTTCAGCGGAAAAATACGGTACTACACAATACCACCAGAAACTGACACATCGTCACAAATTAGCGCAAATATTGTTACCGATGCTGCAAAAGAATTCAGCGTAGAGGACTTTGACACTATGGAAGTTGACGTGTTGACACAACTAGAAAAAACCGACGATAAGAAATCAATTGCCTTCCAAGTTGACTCCCTTGGTGTGGTAAATGCTGAAGAAATGTCTGTAGATAAAGACGCAAGCGATGAATTGGTAAGTTAACTTGTTTTTGTTTTTAACTGTTTGATTTTTACTATTTATTTAATGTTTAGTTACCGGAAAAAATTGGTATTGCCGTATCAAAACCATCTAAAAAACCAATTGTTATGAAGAAACCGAAAAAAGGAAACCCTGAAATGGATTTAGAAGGTAACCAGAAGTTGAACAAAGTGAAGAAAATGCAGTTCAAAAAGGAAAAGAAAACGGCTAATCGGCAAGCAAAGGCTGTTGCCGAAAGGGTTCTGAAATCTGGAAACGAAGAAGGAGAAAAGTATAATTTTGAAGATGATTATAATATGAAGTAGTTTGTATAATATAATAAAGTTATTACAAAGTTATATAAGCTTATTTTATATAAAAAAAGTGTATGCTTAAACGATGATCATCGAGTCCTCGGAATAAGGTTTATAATCCGGAATGATCTCCCATACTCTCTCCCGCCATTTCCTCTTCTTTTCCTCCTTTGCCTTTTCCAATTGGTTAACAGCTGGGAGGGACCTCCATTGGTAGAAATATTGCACAAGTATACGTCTAAAAAAGGAAATTACCTATTTAGAGAAAACCACCTAAATTGCTGCTTATTTTAAGGTTAAATGGTTTGTTTTCGACACTATTAAATATTATAAAAAGAATCTTGATGATGTTTTTCTGAATTGATATGTGGTATTTTTGGTGTTGTCAATCACCAGCTGTGTTGACAATTTTTTTTTCTCTGAAATTCTGTAGAGAAATTAGTAAAAGGCCTAACTTTAAAGATTATTTTGATACCTTTTTGAAGGAATTGGTGTCATGTTCACATTTTTTTATATCTACAACTTTTTTAAAACTACTTGTTTGGAAACTTTTGAGTCCGAATTCATATACAGCATAAAAAAATATATTAAAAATCTATCTATACACTTACTTTTTTCAAAATCCATGTTGCTCAGAGCTATTAAGATTTACAACTGTTTTTCTTGAAAATAGATTTATGTAAAGTAGATGATTTATTCACATAGCTGTAAAACCCATTGATTTATAAATTCAATAATTAAGTAATAATTGCGTATTATTTATTTTATGATTTAAAACAATATTATCTCATGGAATGCTTTTTTTTTTTCGTAGAATTAGATATATATATATATATATATAGCAATATATAACGCAAATATTGAGAATTAAGTCTAGTTTTAGAGAAAATCAGTGCGAAAATAGTTCAAACAAGAATTTTAACAAAACTAGAAGCCAAAAAAATACGGTAATGTACAATATTTAATGACAAATATTTTTGAAATTGATCAATAAGTATCCCCAGTTTACAATATTACAAATCTTTGTAAGCATTTGGGAAATACAGTTTAAACTTTTCAAAGCAAATTACCGTCATTAAAGTTATTATTGAGGTATACTAATAAATTCTGTCGTAACCAACTTCAACTAACCTGTCGTAATGTCTCTCCGCTACTTCAAGTCTCTTTAGTCGGTTTATTTGTTCCCGACAGACAATAACCCGCCACAGAATAAACACCCGATATTGTAATTTCATGTCAAACAAATCATCCGCCACTTGAATGCTTTGTCGTCTGATTTTTAATAACTACAAAAAAAATAAGTTTATACAAATATCTTCCACAAAATATTACATATTTACATTTTGCCATTGAGTAAACATCTTTTTGAGGACGTTAAAATCATACAAATTACAAGCGATAAAATTCCTTTGTGAAATTTTTGTAATCGTATAAATTCTCCACGTATCTAGATGATGCTTTCGTAGTAACGTATCATAAAAACACTCACTTTTCAACTCATTATCGTCCCGAATCTCTATTAGTTTCATCATAGCTCTGAACGCTTTCAATTTAATTTTACGATTATAAAACTTATTCGCCTTACGTATTGTTTCTAAATACCTCTGTTTCTGTAATTCTTTCAGCTTAATAGCTTCACTTTCTTGTCTTCGTTTCTCTTTGATTGCGTCGAGATTTTTCTGACGTTGCTCCTCGTCAGCAACTTTTTTCTTTTCTAACGTTTCGATGAAATTTTTTTGTTTGCGCTCGTCTAAGATTTTCTTACGTTCTAGGATTATTTGACGTTTTATGGCGCGTTCCTCAGCCCTTTTTTCCATTTCTATTACTAATTTTGGGGGTTTGCTTGTTCTAAGTTCGATGATGTTAACGTCATTCTCAACCGCCATCGGTGGTGTAATTTTACATCTGACCCGACCGGAGCATTTTCGGAAGATTTCACGGATCTGATTTCTTGAGTTGTCTATCGATTTTTCGGTTTCTTCTTGTATTATACCCAATCGTAGGTTTTCTATGATTTTTTGCTGTTCAGCAAGTTTAGTTTTTTGGTTTTCTATTAGGTTTTTCTGCGCTTTATACCGATTTTTGTATAATTCGCTATCGTCTTTTTTGGGAACTGGTTTGTATGCGTGTAACCCGCGATTTTTGCAACAAATTTCTTTCTTCTCGGCGTCCTGCACTTTTTGCTTGCATTCTTTTAAACGTTCGACAAATTTATCGATTTTCTCTTTTTTTATCGTAGCCGTATCAGGTCTGCATTTTTTTCTTACCTTCGTTCTCCAAATTTGAAAGTATTTTTTGGCTATTTTAGTCGAACGTGATGTAATAAATAGTTCTGTAATAAATCCGTGTTCGGAAACATTTATAGTTTGGTGGTTTTTCACTGCCAACGCTAAGGATTCCTGTACTATACACGTAATCGTCTTCGTTCGTTGTTTATATTCACGTATATGCTGCGTACTAACAACATTTTCCTGCGGTTTAATGCCAAAGTTATCCGACAAACATAAGTTCGCTATTTTATCCAAATGCTCTACTAAAACAACACTGCAAAAGTACACAATTATTTTTAATTAATAAATTTGTTAATAGATTATTATCACCTTTTAGATTCTACACTTAATTCTTGATGGTTTGATATTAATTCTTCATTAAAAGTCTTCATTTTTTGGCAAAAGAGCGGCTGTGCTTATATTTTGATGGTATCTATGGAAGGATATTTTAATTAGTTGCCTAGCAACTTAATTTTCTCTTTCATTTTTAATTTTAGAATTTTTAATTATTATTATATATATAGAATGCGCAATAATTATCATGCCAAAGATTGTTGCATTGTTAATTATAACTACACATTCATTTTATTGTTGTCTTCAAAAACAGAAAAATTTAAATTTCCCGCGATTTCTTTTTGGTAGTGGTCGATAAAACATGGCTGCCGCAAGGTGAGTCTGTTGATAACACCTAAATTATAGGTGATTATTGGATAATTCTGATTAAAATCGCTGTTTATCTTTCACTAATTTATGCAAAAATATTGTTGCCATGGCTGTGTTTACTATTTTCATTAGTTTTGTCTTGACGTACCTCAAAATAGACGTTTGATGGCAAACGTCAAAATAATGGACATTTAAGGCATTTAAAAATATTTACATTACAGTTGTATACTGAGAGAATCCCACAGGTAATACCAAGAAAATGGAAAATGTAATGGAGGGAACAGTAGGTGAAGGTGTTTCCCTAGCCGTGAATGGCTTAAGCCTCAATTCGACATGGAATAACACTCAAAATTCAAACAACTCAAACGTGGTGTATATAGCGGTACGTTGTAAACTTTTAACACTCAACTGCCTCTATATTAATTGTTTTTCCTCCATAAAGGTTGAATACGTAAAGGACAATGATTTTAAACTGGATACTGAATCAGAAATGTCGACGCAAGCTTTTAACGATTTTGAGCAACACGTTAGCCCGTTGGATCCTAACATGTGTTCCGTCGCACAATATAGTCCTGTTTACACCTCGGACAACACCTATAATAATCCGATTGTCTTAGTTGCTAATGATAATCCCGAAATACTGTCCTGCCAAAGCGGTCAAGTTGTCTCAACACGGTTGCTACAAATGGTTAACGAACATGATTTAGGGGCACCGGAAACTGCTTTACCAAACCAGAATGAAAATGAACAAGTTGAATTATTAATTACGGATGAATCTACAGGTTTGGTGTTTACAAAACGTTGGTTTTTTGTTTGCTAAAGCTTTTGTATTTTAGGTATACAGTATTGTGTTAATAAGGAATATATTGTTGAACAATTGGCGGATGAGCATCAGTTGTTAGAGAATTTGGCGCCCGATACGCTTTTGGATACTGATTTTTTGGCTTTGGATGAAGGTGTGTTGAAGTCGCAGATATCGGAAATTATTGTAGATGCGTCGCAGAATATGAATAAGTCCTTAAAAAATGGTATGAAAACAGACCAGTATAAAGACGATGAAGATAATAGGAGATCTCTACGTCATGTTGAGAATGTTGAAGACTCTGAGAGAGAATTATGTAAGTTTTTTCTGCTAAAATATCTTAAAAATTGTTTATTGCAAGTTTGTGCTTAAATATATGTGAAGAACTGGGAAATACAGACTTTTTTGGGACGTTGTACAGAAATTTATCAATATTATCACCTACTATTTTAATTAAATAAAAAAAAAATACTCCTGATTAGACCGAGAGAACCAAAATGATATTTTTTGTGGAATTTCTGTGGAATAATTAAGGTACCTGGGCAAGTTTTAAAACTGTCTGTTATGGAACAATATCGTTACTCAACATTTTGTGGTTTGGTTCATTCTAGTATCAGAATTTCAAGTAATTTCAAGAAAACTTTAGCAATTTGAAATGCGGTTAAACCTAGAAGTAAATGTTACTTAAACAAGAGTGACTTTTGTTTTTAATACTAGCAATGATTTAATGTTAAACATACTGAACTTTCAATAAATGACATGTACTTGTTACTTTTATAACGATATGTCCAGAAGGGTGCTTCATATTGTGGCCAGGCACATGACTTTATCATACTATACAGCAGTGTTAATACTGACAATAGAGTCAATATAATAAAAATATCTGTCAAATCCTGGCAAACTAGTAGTAATGCAGGAACGAGCGATTTTGTGTAGATACGTTAGCGTTGGTTTGAATAAAAACTGCTAACGCTTCGCTAAACTATTGATTGTATATACGTAAGGCACAGAACGCTGAGCGACCAACAGAGGCAACTGCTATGCATACTTTCAAAGTTAAAGTTTGCGCTTGCAGCTAAACTATTAGTTTTACCAAAAAACGTTATACATAAATTATACAAAATTTCCTCTACTTTAATTTAATATTTGACTATTTTGACAAAATGACAGAAATGGTGGCTCATTTGCAAAATCTGCTAAGAGTAAACCTGCAGTTCCTTTGGGCCCTTTTGAGCAAAACTTCTTTCAGCTCTAAGTTTAGTCATGAAACTTCTAAATATGATGTTTCGTCCCGATACCTTTAGAAGTTTCTCCGGAATCGTAGCCACAAAAAAAGGGGTACACACAGACACACACACATTTTTTTGTACATTCGTCAAAAATGTTCAGAGGACCCAAAAGGACATATTTCCGCTAAAATCTCAAATTTATTTTGGCACAATAACAATACTTTATAATACTACGTAAGATAAAGTAAAAATATAATAATTGAAGTTAAATTGTTGACAATTTGAGAAATTGACGTGAGAACAAGTGACAAATGATTCTGCTATGCTTTGTTTTCGTAGAATCAGGATCTGAAAACAGATATTGTGAATTCTGTAAAAGTTTTAAGTAAATAAGTGCCAAAAAACACAGTTATTAGGTTTAGATAACTGTATGTTTGACCAATTAAGTAATTAAATAAATACAAAATAAATAAGTTAAATGAAATAAATGAAAAAGAAACTTTTTTACTATATATTAAAATTTACTATATATACTAGAATGTCGGACCTATTATCTGTTGAAAACTTTAAACATATTTGTCTCAAAACTTATGCCCACCATTACGTAAGGTTTTGGTAGTAAAAATAGTCGGTCATTAGAAAGAAAGTATACAGTTTCATTAAGTAAATATAATTTTTTTTGTATCCAATCTCACTGACTGTTGTTTTGAACACATTATTAAATATTACTGAAAATTGTGTTATTTTGGTGAGAAATGATACAAATGACCTACGATACCTCTAATAACCTCTTTTCTAAAGTAAAACATCTGTAATATCTTCATTGTATCAGGTTGTAGATAGGACATTCAAGTTAAGCGCAACTTGTAGTTTGACATTCAGATCTGAGATCTTTAAATTTTAACAATATTTTGACAGTATCGAAATATTTGAATTTTCAGTATCATGCGTTCGACCTATAACAGATAAGCCAGTTCCTACAAGAGCCTGGGCGACACTACCCGAGTCACACCTAACAATCCAGAAGGTTTCCGATACCAATATGGCCGTATTTGCGAAGAAACTAATCCCGAAATTAACACAATTTGGTCCACTGGAAGGCAGCTACAGTTGTTTAACAAATGACAAACCACAAGACAATCAGATGGATTTTTATGTGGAAGATTCTAACAGTCAAATACTCAAAATTGATCTTTCTTCCGAGGGTGAGTTTATTTCACTTTATTTTTTGGTTATTGTCGTATTTTTTTATTGGTTTTTATATGTTCGTACTTATTTTAGATACTTCAAACTGGATGCGTTTCGTGCAACCTGCCAGAACGCATGCGGAACAGAATTTAGTCGTCGTAGAAATAGACTCGGCTTTGTATTTTATAAATAAAGAGAATATTTTACCTAAACAAGAATTAAAGGTAAGACCCCTTTACGAAAAAAAATAAATTTTTTTTAAACGAATATTCTATTTAAGGTTGGATATAGTAAAGCTTACGCGAGTAAATATCAATTGGAAGTGTTAGAACCTATTCCAAATGAATATCCCGCTTGGCCTTGTTACGAATGTAGCGCAGAGTTTTCATCGTCTCACGAGTTGCAAATGCACTTGAATGTACACGATGTTGGTGAGAGTACACCTAAGAAGAAACGTCGGAGAATAAAGGGGAAAAAATTTGATTATATCAAGTGTAATACTTGTCCTGATAAGCCGATAAAAGAAGAAATTTCTTCAGAACCAACAGTTGTGTATGTAAAAGTGATAAATAGTATCGACTTGTTCTTGCAATGTGTGTTTTTGTAGGAAATCGGAAAATGTATCCGACAGTATTGGTAAAACAAATGAGATAAATCCGGATGATCCTGTTGTTACAGATGATTATATTTGCCAGAACTGCAATATGCGTTTTGAGACAGAAGCGCAGTTACAATATCATGTGAATATCATGTGGGATATATGTTAGTGAAGGCAAAATTTAATGAATTCTGTAGGAATGATTTAAAATTTTATGTAATAAACAAAGGAGGGCCGTTTCTTATTGGTCGAGATTGGTTAACAATGTTAAATATTTCGGTAGATTCGCTATTTCACCTGAAACAACTGGAGCCGAAAGAGTTGATAGCACAAAAATTAAGAAATAAATTTCCGGAAGTTTTTGAAAATACTTTGGGTTTGTTTAAAGTTGGGCAAGTTAAGTTGTATTTAAAAGAAAATGCGGTACCCAAATATTGCAAATCCCGTAACGTACCATTGGCATTAAAAGATAAAATTGAAAATGAATTGGATCGGTTAATTAAATTAAATGTGATAACTCCGGTTAAGTTTAGTGAGTGGGCAACTCCTATTGTTCCGGTTTTGAAGGCTAATGGTCAGGTTCGCATCTGTGGTGATTATAAAATTACAATCAATAAACATTTAAATATTGAAAAATATCCCTTGCCGCAAATTGACAATCTATTATCAACACTAAAACATTCTAGTTATTATTCGAAGATAGACTTATCGCAAGCATACGCGCAAATCGAACTAGACGAAACATCAAAAAAATTAGTGGTTATCAACACACACAAAGGTTTATTTGAGTATAACCGGTTACCATATGGGGTAGCAAGTAGTCCTGGTATTTTTCAAAGGCTAATAGAAAATATATTAGTAGATTTGAAAGGGGTGTCAATATTTCTGGACGATATTTTAATTTATTCAAGAACTAAAGAGGAACATGAACATATTTTAAATCGAGTCTTGGAGAGATTACAACAATATGGGTTAAAATTGCAACTGGGTAAATGTAGTTTTTTTAAAAATAAGATTGAGTATTTAGGGGTTATCATCGATAAAAACGGGGTGCATACTTCACCAAAGAAAGTAGAAGCAATTGTAAACAATTGTAAAAAATTGGTATTGCCGTATCAAAACCATCTAAAAAACCAATTGTTATGAAGAAACCGAAAAAAGGAAACCCTGAAATGGATTTAGAAGGTAACCAGAAGTTGAACAAAGTGAAGAAAATGCAGTTCAAAAAGGAAAAGAAAACGGCTAATCGGCAAGCAAAGGCTGTTGCCGAAAGGGTTCTGAAATCTGGAAACGAAGAAGGAGAAAAGTATAATTTTGAAGATGATTATAATATGAAGTAGTTTGTATAATATAATAAAGTTATTACAAAGTTATATAAGCTTATTTTATATAAAAAAAGTGTATGCTTAAACGATGATCATCGAGTCCTCGGAATAAGGTTTATAATCCGGAATGATCTCCCATACTCTCTCCCGCCATTTCCTCTTCTTTTCCTCCTTTGCCTTTTCCAATTGGTTAACAGCTGGGAGGGACCTCCATTGGTAGAAATATTGCACAAGTATACGTCTAAAAAAGGAAATTACCTATTTAGAGAAAACCACCTAAATTGCTGCTTATTTTAAGGTTAAATGGTTTGTTTTCGACACTATTAAATATTATAAAAAGAATCTTGATGATGTTTTTCTGAATTGATATGTGGTATTTTTGGTGTTGTCAATCACCAGCTGTGTTGACAATTTTTTTTTCTCTGAAATTCTGTAGAGAAATTAGTAAAAGGCCTAACTTTAAAGATTATTTTGATACCTTTTTGAAGGAATTGGTGTCATGTTCACATTTTTTTATATCTACAACTTTTTTAAAACTACTTGTTTGGAAACTTTTGAGTCCGAATTCATATACAGCATAAAAAAATATATTAAAAATCTATCTATACACTTACTTTTTTCAAAATCCATGTTGCTCAGAGCTATTAAGATTTACAACTGTTTTTCTTGAAAATAGATTTATGTAAAGTAGATGATTTATTCACATAGCTGTAAAACCCATTGATTTATAAATTCAATAATTAAGTAATAATTGCGTATTATTTATTTTATGATTTAAAACAATATTATCTCATGGAATGCTTTTTTTTTTTCGTAGAATTAGATATATATATATATATATATAGCAATATATAACGCAAATATTGAGAATTAAGTCTAGTTTTAGAGAAAATCAGTGCGAAAATAGTTCAAACAAGAATTTTAACAAAACTAGAAGCCAAAAAAATACGGTAATGTACAATATTTAATGACAAATATTTTTGAAATTGATCAATAAGTATCCCCAGTTTACAATATTACAAATCTTTGTAAGCATTTGGGAAATACAGTTTAAACTTTTCAAAGCAAATTACCGTCATTAAAGTTATTATTGAGGTATACTAATAAATTCTGTCGTAACCAACTTCAACTAACCTGTCGTAATGTCTCTCCGCTACTTCAAGTCTCTTTAGTCGGTTTATTTGTTCCCGACAGACAATAACCCGCCACAGAATAAACACCCGATATTGTAATTTCATGTCAAACAAATCATCCGCCACTTGCATGCTTTGTCGTCTGGTTTTTAATAACTACAAAAAAACTTAAGTTAATACAAATATCTTCCACCAAATATTACATATTTACGTTTTGCCATTGAGTAAACATCTTTTTGAGGACGTTAAAATCATACAAATTACAAGCGATAAAATTCCTTTGTGAAATTTTTGTAATCGTATAAATTCTCCACGTATCTAGATGATGCTTCCGTAGTAACGTATCATAAAAACACTCACTTTTCAACTCGTTATCATCCCGAATCTCTATTAGTTTCATCATAGCTCTCAACGCTTTCAATTTAATTTTACGATTATAAAACTTATTCGCCCTACGTATACTTTCTAAATACCTCTGTTTCTGTAATTCTTTCAGCTTAATAGCTTCATTTTCTTGTCTTCGTTTCTCTTTGATTGCGTCGAGATTTTTCTGACGTTGCTCCTCGTCAGCAACTTTTTTCTTTTCCAACGTTTCGATGAAATTCTTTTGTTTGCGTTCGTCTAAGATTTTCTTCCGTTCTAGGATTATTTGACGTTTTATGGCGCGTTCCTCGGCTCTTTTTTCCATTTCTATTACTAATTTCGGGGGTTTGCTTGTTCTAAGTTCGATGATGTTAACGTCATTCTCAACTGCCATCGGTGGTGTAATTTTACATCTGACCCGACCGGAGCATTTTCGGAATATTTCACGGATTTGATATCTTGAGTTGTCTATCGATTTTTCGGTTTCTTCTTGTATTATACCCAATCGTAGGTTTTCTATGATTTTTTGTTGCTCGGCGAGTTTAGTTTTCTGGTTTTCTATTAGGTTTTTCTGCGCTTTATACCGATTTTTATATAATTCGCTATCGTCTTTTTTGAGAACTGGTTTGTATGCGTGTAACCCCCGATTTTTGCAACAAATTTCTTTCTTCTCAGCGTCCTGCACTTTTTGCTTGCATTCTTTTAGACGTTCCACAAATTTATCGATTTTCTCTTTTTTTATCGTAGCCGTATCAGGTCTGCATTTTTTTCTTACCTTCGTTCTCCAAATTTGAAAGTATTTTTTGGCTATTTTAGTCGAACGTGATGTAATAAATAGTTCTGTAATAAATCCGTGTTCGGAAACATTTATAGTTTGTTGATTTTTCACTGCCAACGCTAAGGATTCCTGTACTATACACGTAATCGTGTTCGTTCGTTGTTTATATTCACGTATATGCTGCGTACTAACAACATTTTCCTGCGGTTTAATGCCAAAGTTATCCGACAAACATAAGTTCGCTATTTTATCCAAATGCTCTACTAAAACAACACTGCAAAAGTACAATATTATTTTTAATTAATTAATTTGTTAATAGATTATCATCACCTTTTAGATTCTACAGTTAATTCTTGATGGTTTAATATTAATTCTTCATTAAAAGTCTTCATTTTTTGGCAAAGGAGCGGCTGTGCTTATATTTTGATGGTATCTATGGAAGGATATTTTAATTAGTTGCCTAGCAACTTAATTTTCTCTTTCATTTTTAATTTTAGAATTTTTAATTATTATTATATATATAGAATGCGCAATAATTATCATGCCAAAGATTGTTGCATTGTTAATTATAACTACACATTCATTTTATTGTTGTCTTCAAAAACAGAAAAATTTAAATTTCCCGCGATTTCTTTTTGGTAGTGGTCGATAAAACATGGCTGCCGCAAGGTGAGTCTGTTGATAACACCTAAATTATAGGTGATTATTGGATAATTCTGATTAAAATCGCTGTTTATCTTTCACTAATTTATGCAACAATATTGTTGCCATGGCTGTGTTTACTATTTTCATTAGTTTTGTCTTGACGTACCTCAAAATAGACGTTTGATGGCAAACGTCAAAATAATGGACATTTAAGGCATTTAAAAATATTTACATTACAGTTGTATACTGAGAGAATCCCACAGGTAATACCAAGAAAATGGAAAATGTAATGGAGGGAACAGTAGGTGAAGGTGTTTCCCTAGCCGTGAATGGCTTAAGCCTCAATTCGACATGGAATAACACTCAAAATTCAAACAATTCAAACGTGGTATATATAGCGGTACGTTGTAAACTTTTAACACTCAACTGCCTCTATATTAATTGTTTTTCTTCCATAAAGGTTGAATACGTAAAGGACAATGATTTTAAACTGGATACTGAATCAGAAATGTCGACACAAGCTTTTAACGATTTTGAGCAACACGTTAGCCCGTTGGATCCTAACATGTGTTCCGTCGCACAATACAGCCCTGTTTACACCTCGGACAACACCTATAATAATCCGATTGTGTTGGTTGCTAATGATAATCCCGAAATACTATCCTGCCAAAGCGGGCAAGTTGTATCAACGCGGTTGCTACAAATGGTTAACGAACATGATTTAGGGGCACCGGAAACTGCTTTACCAAACCAGAATGAAAACGAACAAGTTGAATTATTAATTACGGATGAATCTACAGGTTTGGTGTTTACAAAACGTTGTTTTTTTGGTTGCTAAAGCTTTTGTATTTTAGGTATACAGTATTGTGTTAATAAGGAATATATTGTTGAACAATTGGCGGATGAGCATCAATTGTTGGAAAATTTGGCGCCCGATACGCTTTTGGATACTGATTTTTTGGCTTTGGATGAAGGTGTGTTGAAGTCGCAGATATCGGAAATTATTGTAGATGCGTCGCAGAATATGAATAAGTCCTTAAAAAATGGTATGAAAACAGACCAGTATAAAGATGATGAAGATAATAGAAGATCTTTACGTCATGTTGAGAATGTTGAAGACTCTGAGAGAGAATTATGTAAGTTTTTTCTGCTAGAATACCTTAAAAATTGTTTATTGCACGTTTGTGCTTAAATATATTTAAATAACTGGGAAATACAGAGTTTTTTGGGACGTTGTACAGAAATTTATCACTATTATCACCTACTATTTTAATTAAATAAAAAGAAATTACACCTGAAAAAATGTTATACATAAATTATACAAAATTTCCTCTACTTTAATTTAATATTTGACTATTTTGACAAAATGACAGAAATGGTGGCTCATTTGCAAAATCTGCTAAGAGTAAACCTGCAGTTCCTTTGGGTCCTTTTGAGCAAAACTTGTTTCAGCTCTAAGTTTAGTCATGAAACTTCTAAATATGATGTTTCGTCCCGATACCTTTAGTAGTTTCTCTGGAATCGTAGCCACAAAAATCGGGTACACACAGACACACACACAGACATTTTTTTGTATATTGGTATAAAATGTTAAGGGGACCCAAAAGGACATATTTCTGCTAAAATCTCTAATTTATTTTCGCACAATAACAATACTTTATAATACTACGTAAGATAAAGTAAAAATATAATAATTGAAGTTAAATTGTTGACAATTTAAGAAATGGACGTGAGAACAAGTGACAAATGATTCTGCTATGCTTTGTTTTCGTAGAATCAGGATCTGAAAACAGATATTGTGAATTCAGTAAAGGTTTTAAGAAAATAAGTGCAAAAAAACACATTTATTTAGTTCAGATAATTGTATTTTTGACCAATTAAGAAATTAAATAAATAAAAAATAAATAAGAAAAGAAATAAATGAAAAAGAAACTTTTTACTATATATTAAAATTTACTGCGTATACTAGAATATCAGACCTATTATCTGTTGAAAACTGTTGAAAACTTATGCCGACCATTACGTAAGGTTTTGCTAGTAAAAATATTCGGTCATTAGAAAGAAAGTATACAGTTTCATTAAGTAAATATAATTATTGTTATTTGAAAATGAGTTTGTATCCAATCTCACTGACTGTTGTTTTGAACACATTATTAAATATTACTAAAAAATGTGTTATTTTGGTGAGAAATGATACGTATGACCTACGATACCTCAAATAACCTCTTTTCTAAAGTAAAACATCTGTAATATCCTCATTGTATCAGGTTGTAGATAGGACATTCAAGTTAAGCGCAACTTGTAGTTTGACATTAAGATCTGAGATCTTTAAATTTTTACAAAATTTTGATCAAAATATTTGAATTTTCAGTATCATGCGTTCGACCTATATCAGATAAGCCAGTTCCTACAAGAGCCTGGGCGACACTACCCGAGTCACACCTAACAATCCAGAAGGTTTCCGATACCAATATGGCCGTATTTGCGAAGAAACTAATCCCAAAGTTAACACAATTTGGACCACTGGAAGGCAGCTACAGTTGTTTAACGAATGACAAACCACAAGACAATCAGATGGATTTTTATGTGGAAGATTCTAACAGTCAAATACTCAAAATTGATCTTTCTTCCGAGGGTGAGTAAATAGTTTATATTACTGTTTTTTTTTTTGTTCATATTTTTTTATTGTTTTTGTCCGTACTGATTTTAGATACTTCAAACTGGATGCGTTTTGTGCAACCTGCCAGAACTCACGCGGAACAGAATTTAGTCGTCGTAGAAATAGACTCGGCTTTGTATTTTATAAATAAAGAGAATATTTTACCTAAACAAGAATTAAAGGTAAGACCCCTTTACGAAAAAATATATATTTTTTTTAAACAACTATTCTATTTAAGGTTGGATATAGTAAAGCTTACGCGAGTAAATATCAATTGGAAGTGTTAGAACCTATTCCAAATGAATATCCCGCTTGGCCTTGTTACGAATGTAGCGCTGAGTTTTCGTCGTCTCACGAGCTGCAAATGCACTTGAATGTGCACGATGTTGGCGAGAGTACACCTAAGAAGAAACGTCGGAGAATAAAGGGGAAAAAATTTGATTATATCAAGTGTAATACTTGTCCTGATAAGCCGATAAAAGAAGAAATTTCTTCAGAACCAACAGTTGTGTATGTAAAAGTGATAAATAGTATCGACTTGTTCTTGCAATGTGTGTTTTTGTAGGAAATCGGAAAATGTATCTGACGGTATTGGTAAAACAAATGAGATAAATCCGGATGATCCTGTTGTTACAGATGATTATATTTGCCAGAACTGCAATATGCGTTTTGAGACAGAAGCGCAGTTACAATATCATGTGAATACGAAACATGTTCATAAAATGAGTAAGAAGAGTGGAAAAAGTTTGTTGGATTGTCCCATTTGTCGGAAGTCTTTTACTACTGTTGAGCGACGACAGGTGAGCAAAATTTTTAATTTACAATAATATTTGAATTAATTCTATAATGAATAACAATTTTGAAAAATCAAAAACAGTTATATTAAAAGTCTCGTAATATGATAGGAAAAATCGATTTATAATTTTAAGTATAAAGGCTGTCCCAGAATGAATTATCTTTTTTTTTTGTTATCGAAGAAAGTATTAAAAACTTAATTGGTTTTTGAAATGCGTCCATGTTGACAAAGGTATATAATATAATATTATTGAATAACACCTCTTTTCCTTTGTAAAATTTATTTAATTTGTTAGGTACCGCTTTTATTTTGCTACATCATCAGCCTAAATCTATAGAAAGAATATTGGTGGTAATAAAATATATAATTAATAATTTAACGTATAACTTAGTCAAGTATTTAGTTGCTAGTGTTTTTAAATACCTGACTGTAAGTTATATGTTATATTATTATTTATTTATTTTGGCTGATGTTGCAATAGAAAGTCAAAGAAAAAGAAGTGTTTTATTCAATAATATGAATACATGAAAACTAATGTTTTATTATTATGTGATACATAGCATAGTTGATATAGCTTTATCTTTAATGAAAGTACTTGAGGAAAACACCCTGAAGTTTAAGGGATTCCTGCAGGAACATGTGATTTTAATACTTTATAACAAAGTAAATCTGCATACTGAGTTTAACATCGTTTTTAAGTAATTGAGTTATTTATATACCTTGCATGTGTTCGAAGAAAAAAAAAAAAAGAACATTGACGCTATTCAAAACTTGCCCTTCTGTGACAATGCATTTATTTTATTGTTATAAGGTCTGTTTCAACATGCAGAAATACCATTCAGCTACGATATAATGGATATGTCAGCACTGTTTTTTTGTCATTGAGTTGTCTATCATAACATAACTGGTCAAGCACAAAAAAGGCGATACCCAAATGGTGTTTTCTTCCTCTTGGAATAAATTTATATTCACTAAATTTGGATGAGTAAGCAAACAGTTAATATTTAATAATTACTTAGTATTGTTATAAAAGAAACAGGAATGATCATAATTCTCATGATTGAGTTTGATTTTTTGGCACTGTAGTTACAAAATAATTGACAACCTTTATTTTATTTATAGATTTATTGTCACAGATATATTTTTCTTTTCTGCGGAATACTACTAAATAGTTTCTCAGAAAAATTATTATCACTAATGTTAAATTTGCAATAGAAAACGTTTTATAACTTTTTTATGTATAGCAAACTGTTATTCAGCACAATAGTTAACAATAGAATTAATTCTTTTACTTAAAAATTACTAACACCACTGCAAAGAAAAATTAATCAGTGTCTTTCTCAAGTTATAGAGTTTTCTCAATATCCTCATCTTCTGCCTTGGGTTGGTTTGACAGCCATTTTGTTCAAAAAACAGTTACATGTACAAAAAAAAAGGTAGAGTTTAATCTTTTATATAGCAAATATCACAAACTCTAATGTTCGAAATTTAAATTTTTACGGTAAAGCTGAAACTTTACGGCCCAGTAGTACATTTTAAATGTCTGCAGGCCAGGAATAATCGAGAATAAGTGTAATTTAAGAATATATATAAAAAAATTGTTTGTTCTACGATAAAATAAAAACGTTTAAAAAAAGGTTAGTCAAAAATCTAGCAATCTAACCTAGTTGGCCATCTAACCATTAATGAACAAAATTTAACAAGTGATAACTGGTTCTCGTATGCTTTTTTTCTTGCGAAATCAGAATCTGCAGGTAGAAACATGAAACTGAGCCTAATTTTTGAGTGCTAGACACTGCCAAAAAGCATTTAAATGCGTTTTTGTCTAAAAAACTAGACACGATTCAGAATTTATTTACTTTCAGATTCAAATTGTACAAAGTGTACGAACAAATTAGCGAGTATTTCCACCAAATACACAGTAAAATATGAAATCTGTCAGCAAACTGAACTTGTTCGTAAATCAATGTATTTTACTTCCTTTTTGATTGTTCATTTGTTTTATCTTTTTAAACTATAAAATAGTGCTTTTGAATTCCAATTAAACCAATTTAAAATTGATCTTATTACAAAAAGTATGAAGGATTGTTGATATTTGATTTTTTTTATATAAACCTGGTTTCCCTGGTTTTCGCATATTTGTTTTTCGGGACAAATGGAGACAGTTTCACTACCTAATTGAATAGTCTATTTATTCTTTGTTTCTAATTTTTCGAAATAAGTTATTCCTCAAGACATTGTAATAACATTTATAAACAAAAAAAACTGCTACAAAAGCTAAACAAACTTTTTGATCCCCGTGGTTCTCCCGCATCATTCAACTCTGAAATCACAAACCATACGTTTTTCAATAACCATTTTCCCCTTACCATTTCAGCGTCACATGCTCGTCCACGGTTCTGACGACGCAAAACCCCTCCAGTGTGACAAGTGCAGCAGGAGATTCATAAACAACAGCGCGCTAGCGTACCACCTAAAGAGTCACATCGTCGGACGCAAGCAGTTCGAATGCCCGATCTGCAAGGACACGTTTGCATACGTCCTCCAGCTAAAAGTACACGTGAAGCAGCACTGCGTCGACGGCCAGTACACGTGCCCCTTCTGCCAGAAGCAGTTCTTCAAGTACAGCGTGATCAGGAAGCACATCCGGGCCTTTCATTGCGAGAGAAAGCACTCTTGCCCGCACTGTTCGAAGCCTTTTCCGACGTTGGATAAGCTGCGCATGCATCTCTTGAAGCATTCCGATCATCGGGAGTTTTTGTGTGCTGATTGCGGGAAGCAGTTTAAAAGGAAGGATAAGTTGAAGGAGCACTGTAAGCGGATGCACTCGGAGGAGAGAGAGAATGCGGAACCGAAGTTTGTGCCGAAGGTGCAGCCGACCGATTACCATCGGTTTATCTATAAGTGCCATTCTTGCATGGTAGGATTTAAGAGAAGAGGTGAGTTATTATTATCTTTTCTTTGATCTTATAATTTACATACATGGAAAAAGAAAATGAAAACTATAAACACTATTTGTTTTATGTAAAAAACTGCATTTCTCTTTATTTTTCTTTCACCAAGTTAAGAATTGCAAGTTGGTGGTTTGCATGCATAGAAATGTTAGTTATAATGGAAATCTATTCAACAAATTTTTAATTAATATTCTAGGAAAATTAGATATTGACTTGTTTTAAATTCCCCAGTTAAGTAGACTATGCAGAAAAATGTTCATAAGGGCATCAAAAATCTTGTTTAAGCAATCAATTTCCATTTTCTGAAATCAAACAAATTAAAGAACTTTTTAAAGATTTTTTTGTGTTGACCTGGACTTTGGCAACTCCATTCAGGTTATAAATGTTTTCCTTTTAATGTACTTTTTTTTGTTGGGAGAAATAAAGACATTATTATTATTATTATAAGAAGATTCATAAGAAGCCATTGGAAAAGTATATTTGTTATACCATGTCCGACAGGAAGTTGGACATTTAATTTTTCAGAAAATTGTATTCTTCATATTTCATTCTGAAACCTAAAATGCAATAATTTGAACTATTTTTGTCAGTATTGTGATAAAATCTACAAGAGTTGTAGATTTGATTTACCTGGTGTTACCAAACTATGAAAATCACTTAAGAGTAAATTACCCTACTTTAATTGAAGGCATTGAAAATGGTATTTAAGAGAGTGTTTAGAAATATTATATTAAATACGTAATCTTCTTTGTTCGTGCATGTATAATATACTCTGGGATGTAAAAGCGTAATTTAATGCTTAAATTACTAAATGAATTACCGTAATTAATAGTAATTTACCGATTTATAATTACTGTAATTTACGGCTTAATTTACCGATGGTAATTTATCGTCAATTTAAATTACTGTGGGTAATTTACCAGTAATTTACCGAAAAGTTTAATTACAGTTGTTAACGTACCAGAATTTTTAATTTAACTTCTGAACCTTCCATCAGTACTTGCATGAATGTATCCCACCACTCCTAAGCAGCCGACAAGTGCATTGTTGTTTGTTTTGCGTGGGAGATACTTATGGCTGTAAGAGCATAATTTATCGGGTAAATGAGTAAATAATTTACCGTAATTAATGGTAATTTCCGGATTTTTAATTACAAATTCAGTGGCGCCAATACTGCACATTTGAAATCAGAACCTACTATCAAATTCATGATTTAAAGAAATGTTCTGGTGATCCGGATAAAATGTGATCATTGTTTGTGAAACCGGGCATCATCGTTTTGTGACTCGGTAATAAATTATCATTTTATAAATTGCTGGTATAAAAAGTATTATTATTGTAGTCCCTTCTTTCATTTTAATAATGAATTACTACTATTCAATCATGAAAAGCATCAGCGATTGGTGGTTATCTACAATATAATGACTTATAAGGCTGTATCCATTTTTTTTTACATAACTTACTGTCATTGGTAAATTATCATTTTTAATCATCTGGTAATTTAAGAAAATATAATTTACCAATTGCTATTTTTAATTAGGTGGTAATTTAAATTTGAAAGTAATAATTTAAATTTCAGCGGTAATTTACTGAAAAAAATAATTACGGAAATTTAACATCCTAGGCGTCAGATTGCTAGTTATCTACAAAATAATGACTTATTTACAAAACAATTTTATTAACATAACCTACAGTGATGGGTATTAATGCCGGGTAATTTTATAATTTTTAATTACCTGGTTTAAAACCAGCGTAAATTTACCATTTTGAATTTTGATTTTAATTTCAACGGAAAAAAATTAATTACCTTATTTTACCTTCCCTGAATATACTTAAGAGTGAAGTATCTTTATTTTCAAATATAGACAAAAATGTCATCTTTTAGCTTTTAGAAATTTAAGAAAGTATTAAATATGAAAGTCATCAAAATTATGAAAAAAACTTAAGAGTAAACCTTTATTGTTTTTACCTTTGACGTTTTAATTTTTTGTAGAAAAAAATATCGGAATGTGGTCATTCAACATACTGCAACAAGCATTTTTTTTAATGTTTTTCATTTACGTGAAATTTGCAGTAAATAGAATAATACTAATATGGCCCTTACGAATGTTGAATGTCTTATGCCAGAATTCATAATCAGCAGCCTTTAAACTGCAGTGTTCTGTTTATAGTGTTGGCCTTATTGGACCCACGAAAAATATTCCTAAATAGTCTGTCCTATTTAGGAAATGTTTCAAAACATAGAATGTTTTGATTTAATATTCCTGGTCTATAATCAATTAAATATTATGTACGATTTAGTAAATTTTTATTCTTATTTTCATTTCAGGAATGCTAGTGAATCATTTGGCCAAACGCCATCCGGACATCAGTCCGAACTCTGTACCTGAACTAAACTTGCCCATACTCAGGGCGACGCGGAACTATTTCTGTCAGTATTGTGATAAAATCTACAAGAGTAGTAGCAAGCGGAAAGCGCACATTCTAAAAAACCACCCCGGGTCCGAGCTACCGCTCAGCAACAGGACCCACTCGTCTTCAACCGAACTTCCTAACCCCACATATTCGCAGACAGTCGGAAGCGTCACCACGCACCCCCAGTCGTGCCACTGGTGCTACAAGCAGTACGCCAGCAAGGCCAAGTTGCTGCAGCATTTACGGAAGAAGCATTCCGATCTTTTGCAAGTCGACGGGGATTCGAAGACGCCGCAACCTAAGAATAACGAGATGGAGATGAAGGTATCGGACGACGAGATTCTGGCGCAGCTTGGACAGGATTATCAGCTCGTCTCTATGGATAGTTTTACGCAACAGGGTGACGCCGATTCGAGATTGTATCGATTGCTAACGAGTGCTAATAGTAAGTCTAATATTATTATATCAAAATATAATATGTCTATATCAAAATACTCCTGGTTTTGTCTTTTTTAATTTAACTTTATGTTGGAAATGGATATATGTGAGCAAATCATAGTGAAAAATTAATACTTTTGCAAAAAATAATGCAGATATAGCATTAGAAAAAAAAATTAGAAGAGATGTTACAAGACTATGAGATGTCACATTAACTTTTTTTATTCGATTTTTTTTTTTAATAGGTTTTTCTAAATAACATATACAATAGTGACAGTATTTCTTGTGAAAATCAATTTATTATATTTAAGAAAATGTCCTCTTGTTATTTATGATTATACAATGTCTATCTGGGTCTGGCTATAACTTATATTCCAACTCAGGGATTATGAAGTAGTGTCAATTCTAAATGCAAAAAATCAAGTTAATCGTTAATATAATTGTTTCTTTTGAACAAAACGTACGGAAGGTATCATAGAATAGCGCTCCTATACATAAATACCTTTTGTTCTTCCCTGAAGAGAGTTAAAAAGCATCAAAATTTGTTGATATTGGTGCCAACTGTAGAAACAGCCAGGGGAAAGTTGTTTATGTGAGCTATTATTGGGTAGCTGGTGGAAAAACTGTTTGAAACATACAAAGAAATTACCAAAATAGCATAATTATTTAAGCTTTGTAATGGCCACACATTGTTTATTGTTTATATATTTTCAAATTTTTCCAAAATTTTGACAAATTTATCAAAATTTGTCCAATTGGGTTGAAATTTAGTGTGTGGACAGATTTCCGATGACAATTTAAATTTTAATTTAAAAAAATATATGTATCAATAAAAACATTTTAGTTTTCAAATTTTCCTAAATTTTGAAAAATTTTCAATACATATTTGAAAAAAAAATTCTGGTGACAATGCATGAATTAATAAAAAGAATTAGTTTTTTTTGTTTTGTATAAAAATGAAGGTTTTTTTATAAGGCATAGTTTTTTAAAAAAAGGACTTTTTTCATAAATTTATTGTTCTCTCTGTTCCTCTTTTCCCCAGTACAAGGGCATTTTTTTAATAACAACCATGGTTCTGTTATAAAGTTTAAATCGGGTGATCTAGCTGGCCATCTAATTGCATCTTTTGAAAATTTCATATACAGGGGTTATACATGGTTGTGCATTTTCATTATTGTATTTAAATCTGTCAAAATCCAATATAACGCCCATAACAAATTAAAAAATGTAGAATTCTTCTACTAAAAAATAGGTAAAGGATGCTCTTATGTATAATGTAATAATAAAAAATCATATGTAAACTAACAATAGTGAAATATAGCAAAGAAATTATAAATTTATTTACATTTTAAATAAATTTAAATTTTCTAAAATACAAAACCGTCTGGAATTTTTGTCAGGATTTTCCATGTATAATATTACATGTATAATATATATCTTGTATAATACAAGATACTTATATTGTTCCTATTATCATGTTGTAAATTCGGCATATTAAGTACAGTCAGTACAGTACAGTCAGTACAGTAAGTACAGTCATTTTGTTAATTAGTAGTAAAAAAATAGTTCTACTTTTCTAGGAATCTAGTAACTGTAGGGATGTAAAAATAGGGTATAAGATTATATCAGACCACGAGAAACTAAGAATACTACGAACAAATCTTTAACATATAGGCTATCTAATTTTTGTATTATTTTTTGATGTTTTTGTCAATATTATTTCAATTTAAAATTTTCCTAGCTTCGCACAACAAAATTAAATGTGTATAGATTTAATAATTTATATACATTTCACAACAATATGTTTTCCAAAACAAACTACGAATTTAAAAAAAACCAAACATAGTCGATATAAATAACATAACATAAACCCAATTTACACCTTTAACAATCGATCAAAACACCTTGGAATTGTACAAGTCACTTGTTTAAAACCCATCTGTAAAGAATGAAAATGAAACCATGAAAATTTAAAAGATTAAGATGTGTTAAGTTGTTATTTATACATAAAACAATTTCCTTTCAGATATGGCTCCACCACGTTGAAGAAATATGGTTCGAATCGGTCAATCTGGTTGTTTTTGATGATCCCGACAAAAGGATCTGATTTCTGACGCATGTCCGGTGCGTATGTCTGGAATATTGTGCCGTGGGGTGAAACCCACGTATGTATTTGTCTGGTGAGCGTTCAATCCAGGGTGCATTTGACTTTGTCGTCAAACGCTCGGTTGTATTTGGCTTTTGTTTCTTTATAAAGAGCAGATCGATTTTCATATTGTCGTGTTTGAATTTTAAATTTATTGGTCCCTTTGTAATTTGGAAATGATCATGCAGAATATTTCTTCAGGAAATTATTAAACTTTAATTAATTTTATTTTTATAAACATAATATAGCGTGTAGTTGTAATTATGTGTTTTTATTCGAGTTTACAAGTTTGACATAATTTTTGATGATTATGTTTTTTATCTATATTTGAGGAGAAATCACACAAAATATCTTTTTAAGTTTGTTTCAAATCCTTTAATGAAGTACACTTTTCTGATTGACAAATGCAATTAACGTCAAAATCCGGGTAATTTTTTTTGGAGTGTTTTGGTCATTATCGATTTGCAACAAAATTAGATTGGTTTTTGTGCAACTATTCCTCATCTTGTCACAAATATTGAAACTTTGGTGTATTACGATGGTGTCTGGCTTAAATAGACCTCATATTGCGGATTGTTTAATACATAAATTTTATATATTATGTATGGTTAAGTATGTACGTAACTAGTTTGTAAAATTTTCAAGAGACCATGCAATAATAACTACTCTTGTGCGTTACTTCCAATGCGTGGCTTATTAAATAAAGAGAAAGCTCTGCAATAAAGTTATTTTTGATCAATTGTATCGAAGTTACAAAATGATATTGAATTCTTTTAATTGGTAATAATTGTGATTTAAATAAACTATATATTTAAACTTAAATTGGTTGTTTTAATATACGTATTGTGTACATGTTATTGCTTCTTTTGTTTATCATATACCTAGGTGAGTGGTGTTTTGTATTTGTTTTTATTAAAATGTACTCTAGATGGTGTTAGGAGTACTAAACTCGATAATAAAGGATTCTACACTACAGTTTTACTATTTGTAACTATCAGCATCTTCTGTGTAGATCAGAAAAAAAATAAAAAATAGATATTACATATTATTATTTAAGTTTCATTACAAAGATATTTAGCAAACTACACAAAATCATGCAGGCCATCTATCAAATTTGCATTTACAATTACTTAATCTGTTATTTTAGAGCAACATTATTGAAATAAATCTATTGAATATTATTTTGATCTTTACCTGCTCTCAACTTTTTGAAATTATTAGTTTTTTATTTATTTATTTATTTATTTACATTTGGACACACTAACAGGATAAATCCCAATATAAGTGGCCCCTGAATTACATACAAATTAAATACACAACAATGCCATACGTGATACAAAGATAAACAAAAAACAAAAATGGTATCGGTTATCGGTCAAGAACCAAAGAAATACAAACTCTAATCAAAATGAAATATAGCGACAATGTGCGGAAATGGTAAAAATAGTAACAAAAAATGTAAAAAATGTAACGTCCTCACAAAAAGCAGTAACGCAGCAGGGCAGCCCTGAGTCGGTCGGTGGAGCACCCGAAGACGTCCAAGTCTACGCGATTGCAAGCAATAGCCATACGATTAATCGGCGAGTTCCGATAAGCGCTCGTACGCGGCAGTAGCGTGACAAAGACATCACGGTGTCGCAGGTGTCGCACTCCGGCATTCAGGCAAAGTTGGCTCAAAATAATTGGCGCGTCATATTTGCCGCTCAATATCTTTGAAGCGAATAAAATAATTGAGCAAACTCGCCTGTCCTCCAGAGTGGCGAATCTAAACCGGCGACACCGCGCCGAATAATCAGGCGCCTCGATACCAAACTTAGTGCAAAGCCGGCGAAGAAAGCGACGCTGGATCGACTCAATGCGATTGATGTACGTAGCATATTGAGGGGACCAAACGACACAGCAGTAAGAAACCCGGGTGTATACAAACGCGTAATATAAAGCAATTATAGATTTGGGATCCCGAAACAAAAAAGTACTTCTTAAAATAAAACCGAGCATCCCATAGGCCTTCCTTGTCATTGCGTCTATTTGAGCATTGAAAAGAAGTTTCGAATCGAAAACCACACCCAGGTCCTTAACGCTAGAAACTCGTTCAATTATAGTGCCATCAAGATGATAATCAAAGTCAACATTTGTCTTGTTTCTAGTGAAAGTAATGACGTGACATTTACTTATGTTGATATTAATAAAGTTACCTCGGCAGTATTCCACAAGGCTATTCAAATCTTGCTGCAGATTAACACAATCATTGTTGTCCCTAATTGTCATAAACAACTTCATGTCATCAGCATACATGAGGAACTTGACATGCTGTAAACTGTCTGATACGTCATTTATGTATAATAAAAACAACAGCGGACCCAAGTGACTGCCTTGAGGAACTCCAGAAGTAACTGAAATGCACCCCGATTTAAACCCGTCAATAAAAACTTGCTGTGAACGATTCTTAATATACGACTCGACCCAGCGCAACAAATCTCCCACAATACCAAAGTCGCCCAGCTTCGCCAATAAAAGATTGTGGTTTACTCTGTCAAACGCCTTTGTAAAATCCGTATAAATGGAGTCAACCTGCGTCCCGTCGTCTATTGAGTTCAGAATAAAATCGGTGTATTCAATAAGATTAGTCTCCACAGATCTACCAGAAAAAAAGCCGTGCTGTTCTGTTTTTATCAGTTGTTTAGAATTAAAGAAAATTACTTTGTACACAAACTTTTCGAGCAACTTACCAAATACTGGCAATATTGATATCGGACGGTAATTAGTGACTGATGTCTTATCTCCGGCCTTATGTATTGGGATGACGTAAGCTGACTTCCAGACATTGGGAAAAATGCCCTCAGTTAATGATTTATTAAATATTATTCGTAATGGAATGGCCAGAGAACTAGCGCATTCCCTCGCAAAAAGAGGCTGAATTCCATCGGGCCCAGCCCCCTTAGCGCCGTCCAAAGAACGCAAGGCTGACTCCACCGCGGCAAGGTCCACGCAAAAAGAAGCTACAGAGCAAGGCATCAAGCAGCCGCCACGACGGATATCGGAGCCCCAGGCATCGTTCGTGTAAACTGATCCAAAATAATCAGCGAAAAGATCGCATATTGCTCCACCGTCCGACGCCTCGACGCCTTCATAACGCATCAGCGAGGGCATGACACGATCCGCATTACGTTTGGACTTAACAAATCTCCAAAACAATTTCGGATCGGCACGCAAATCTGTCTCGGTCTTAGTTATGTACGTACGATAATCAGAATCAATCAGGCTCTTAGAGCGCCTCCTTAACATGCTGAATGTGACATAATCTAACTGGTTTCCATATTTTTTCCATTTTTTATGACATGTATTTTTTTCGCGAATGGTACGAATAGCGCCCGATGAAAACCAGCACGGAAAGCTTCGAGGCCTTTTTCTCAATTTCGGTACGTGAGCATCAATGCATCCAAATAAACAATCATAAAAAATTTTTGTTACTTCGTTAGTATCACCGATCAAAGTTGACGCCCAGTCAATTGCCCTGATTGATTCCTCCAGGTTAACAAAATCAGCTTTCCGAAAATTATAGTTATGCACCGCGCCAGGACCAGTCAACTTTTTCGTATGAGTAAAAACTACTTCGAACTCGAGGGTAACATGCGCTCCGTCCTCCGGAACCAGCGGCGAAGAAGAGACTCTTAACTTAGGTACAATATCAGAATTACAAATCACCAAATCAAGTATGTTACCAAAAGCATTGGGGTGATCATTGAATTGGTTAAGACCGTTTAATGACAAGCAATCTATAAAATCCGCTCCTCTTCCCGCAGCACCGTAAGCCGGAACGCAAAATCCGAGTGCATTATTAGCTGTCCAGATAATTTCCGGCAGGTTGAAATCACCACAAATCAGATAATTATCATTTGGGAATCGCTCAAACAATGTATTTAAGTTGGAAACAAACAAGTTTAGTGCATCGACATTACGGGGGGGAATATAACAACAACATATATGCAACTTTCGTGAATTTGACTCAACTGTTACCCATACCGCCTCCTCGCCACTTGTCCAGGACGGGCGCGCATAACATGCAATAGATTTAGATATGGCTACAAGGACGCCACCACCACGCACATTAACGCCATCCGTGTCAGTAGCGCGATCTCTTCGGAACACTGTGAACCTACTGGGACAGAAAAACTCACTCGAACTCACATCCGGCAAGAGCCAAGTTTCCGTCAAACAAATAATGTCCGCGACCGAATTCAGAGCATTGGTAAAAAAACACTGGATTTCCCGCGGATACTACGGGTGTTCTGGTAATAAACGGATAAAGCCATAACACTAACAGTAACAACAATGCGAAGAACATGATAAAGACGATTTAAAGTTTGTCGACCATACCGTGCGAGGATATGTGAATCGGCCGCGAGCCAGCATTCCTTCGAACGTAGATCTTGCAGTTCTTGGTCCACACAAACTCATACGACTTATCCCTTGCTTTCTCACGCGCAGCCCTAAATAGCAATTTGTTTTGCAATGTGAGGTGCTCATTAACGTAACATGCCTCCGAAATGCCGTCCACCTTCAATCCTCTTGGAGAACCCGGTGGAAGATTACGTCTAGCTGTTATTGCACCAGCCAAAAAGGTGTCGCGAACTGAACGATTATTAAATCGGACAACAATAGCTTTCGGCGCCCGATCGGATGAATCGTGGTGAGCAACTCTGTGAACGGCTTCGACAGAGGCCAGTGGATCAGGTACATTTAAACACTTGCTGATTTCTTTAATTGTATTAAGCAAATTTTCCCCATCCCTAAGTGGAATGCCGCGTATTTCAAGATTATTGCGCCTGGAGTATTGTTCCAACTCGTCGACGCGCGCCGTAAGCTTAACGACATCGCTCTTAATTGCCGTAGATTCATTAGACAGCTTATCAATAATTTTTACCTTCTCCGACAATCTCTTCACATCAGCTTCGACATCAGTCAGCTGATTTCCAATAAAATTGATTGAGTCCTTGATGTCCGTGTAGTCAGACTTTAGGGCTCGCATATCCTCCCGCATAAGTTTCATCTCAGTGTAAATTGTTTCTAATGTAATTGGCTCCAGGAGAGAAGTATTAGAGTCATCATTCCGCTCGGGAAGATTACTCCTTCTCGGAGCGCGGCAGCCCTGGCATCTCCATGTCCGACCCGGGCCAGACAGCTCGGCGATATCCAACTTGGTAAGCCCAAGGCACTTGCCATGGTACCAGGACCGGCAGATGTCGCATTGGATAGTGGGCGTGTTTCTGCCAACAGGCTTTCTGCAACTGCCGCATGTTGATGGCATGACCTTTGGACTCGGTACCACTCGGTGAAATTGAAAAATAATCAAAATCGGCCAAAGGCACCCACAGATACGATGAAACTGCACCAAAATCAGCACACAGACTCAGTCACAGCTGAAGAACACACCACGCAAATCTCAATAATTAACTCCACCGACAACCAAAGCAACTAAAGATTACTCAAACCAAACTCAGAGAACACAACGTAACACGTGAGGCACTGCACTGAATCTGTGAATCTGTTTGAATAATAAATTATGGCATCTTTGAATCAATGATGACATTTTAAACTATTGCAGTTTTTTTAATATGCAAAATATTTTTAAAAAAACTGTTCAATGCAGGAGGCCTTCATATATAGTCCTTCAAGTGAAAAGTTAGTTATTTTTATGTATTAAGATTACCGTTTTATTTATTGAGATAATATATTTTACTTGCTACAAACTTTGGTCTTTAAATTGTAAAGCTATTTATTTGTGATTTAGTATTTCTTAATTCATTTTTTGCTTTAAATAATTATGTATGTACTTTTATTAAATGTTGTTGCAAAAAATACTGTATCTAGTATTTATGTTAATTATTGTTGTTCCAAAAGGTTATATCAGTATTATTAGTAAATATTATGTTTTATACAAAAGTAACTACAACAGATGACTTGACAGAATAAAGGAGAAATTGGTTAAAATTCCACTAAAGATGGCAGTTTTAACAAAAATAATATAATACTACGATTAAAAACGGGTCGGAATGCCAAAATTAATTGATGTTGTGTATAACGTAATAAATTTTGACACAAAATCGATAATTTTGAAACTACGTTCAACGTTCAACCCCTCTTTTTAATAATTAGTAGCCACATCTGTTGTCACTCGGACAAACTACACCGTTTGTATTGGAAACAATTGGAAATTACGAACCCAACTAACCGAAGCCGATAAATAGCAAAATATTTGATTTAGAGTATTTAACAAGACACACAACGCTTGCTAATTGTATCCGTAATCTTCATAAACAGTCATAACGCGTTCCGAGATAAAATCATGCTAAAACCATGCAAAACATCCTACCTTTCCGAAGTCTTGACATAACCTCAACTGACCTCAACTAAATACGGCGAAACAAACTGGGAAACCAATGTCCGTGTGCCATTGATGTCCGATGCCTAGAAAAGCCAGAGTTGATCGAAAACCTTCTCACCAACGTCTAATTATTAATCGGAAGGTTTATCGGGAGACAATACACGCACTTACACGAAATATTAGCGTCTTTTCACCACCGAAAATTGTACAAAATCGAGGAGAAAATTTAACGCGAACACAACGAAAATACGCCGGTTAACACGCAAAAGTTCTCCGCCAATCAGAGGACGTCACGTCTAGTCGGGCACCCAAAATTCGTTCAGCGCACTCTGGATTTTGAGTATTTGACGGAATATGCGTACTAGATAGCGGATAAGGCTATATCGTTATAGACGTACTAAATTGTGCATTGAATAAGCTGCGGCAAATGAGAGAAACTTTAGAAACAATAGTTACAATGCCTTCTCTAAACTGCCGGAGCTGGACACAAGAAAACTTTAACTTTACCATTATCGTCACTACCTTTTCATGAGTTTTGTAACTCGAATCCTGAATAATATCTTTACATATAAAACTTTTTGCAATTTCCCAATAAGATGCTGGGTTTTATGTCTAGAATTGACCGAGTTACATCAACGCCATCTCTGGTATAAAGTCAACATCTGAATTGATGTCCGAGATAACCTCAAAATTGCTGGACGTAAAGTTCGTATCTAACCTCACATTTTGCACAACAAGTATTCAGTATTATCCAAGTGTTATAATTGTTTAGTTGGCGACATACCAAGATTTGGATATAGTTTACAACATGAATTTAGAATTTTCCACAATAGAAAATCATGCAGACTATCAATCAAATTTGCATTGTCCGAAGAATTTTGCTTTTATCAACTGTGATTCAAAAAGTGTAACCGATGTGGAATTTGATGATAGTCGAGTCAAGTCGGAACTTTTCAATGATCTGGATGATACGTGCTTTGAGTCTGATAACAATGAACGTAACAGTGAGCAATCTTCGGAGAATTTTGAAGTTGGCAAACTCAATATCAACATAAAACAAGACCCGGAAATTAAAATTGAAGAGGTAGTAGTTAAGTCTGAAATTTACAGTAAGTCCTGCAGGGTGTATCTGTAGAGAATTTATTTTTATACGATGTAAAGTTGTATAGATTCATATTTGAAAAAGTATTAAAGTTTGAATTTATTTCTATTTTTTTTAGATAAGGACTGTACCATAATAAGCGCAACTAATACTTTAAGGTATGAAGTATATTTGAATCACTAATTATTTCTCATGCCCGGGTACTTTGAATGATATGACTTGGAGTGCCGTTAGTTTCTACATTAAATGAAAATAATATAATTTTCCCATATTTTATTTTGAAAGCTGAAAATCTAAAGATAACTACTTGTATTGTTTTCACTGGCAAAATGTGTTTGCAATGCTTCTGCACTTTGATTCTGTATACACATAAAGGCATTATGAGAATGCAGCCCTTTATTGGGGATCTGGGGAGAAGGATTCAGTTTTAGAATATCATGTTGAACTTAGCAATTTTTTTGTGATAATTATATTACTTTTCTGAAATTAATACTAACTTGGAAATAAATAGTGTTACACTGGAGTGTTTTTATTTCTAGCAGACATAATGTAACTTACATAAACTTACATATCACGACGATGAAGTTTATAGATGAACCGCTAGTAAATTATTGCCCTTATGTGGTAGTCCAACATTACGTTTTATCTACAGCACATAAAGTATATTTCTTTATACTATATTATAATCATAAATTTACAGGGAAGACAGTGAGTGCTGTGTTTTATTATGACAGTTTGGTTTTTTGTGATCCAAGTCCTTGACTTCATTACTGTAATTTTTGAAATAGTTCTATAAAATTAAAAACCACACAAAATATATTGATACATTTCAAAGTAAAAATTACAGTTGCCATATATAATATATAACCATGCCATATATTTTTTTTTCATAATATTACATATTTTTACTAGTAGTTTCATACATTTTGACAAGTAAAATCTCACAACCGTTTGTATGACTGTAAATGCCTGCAATATACTCTTTAAATACAATAACACCTTTGAAATTTTGTACACAGAAAAAAGTAGATATAAAACTCTGATAAATGTGTGACTCCATACGTAAGATACACTATTTTCATACATTCATTCCTGTACCATTTTTCAATTGATATCTATACAATTTTTATTTTTTTTATTCGAAGCGGTCCATTGACAAAGTTGAAGAACACATGTATTACGTAGAAATTTAAACTTATTATTTAAACTTACTAAAATTAAAACAATAAAAAAACATACCTCTCATCACTCACAACACATTAACATTTCTGTGGAGAAATTAACTGTCACATGTGCAAGCAATGAACGGTAACTAAGCCAGCGATGTCTTTGTATGTTTTTCAATTTCATACTGTTCTAAAAGATCCATTTCAAAGCCTTTATTACATACATACAATTTTTAGATCGGAAACCAAAATTGAAGAGGAGAACACTGCCCTACAACACACAGATGTGAAATCAAGAGAGAAACGTCACTTGTGTACAGTCTGCGAATTTACAACCGCGACAGCGACAAACCTTAAAGTGCATATGAGATCTCACACTGGCGAGAAACCATACAAGTGTATCATGTGTGACTACGCATCCGCAACATCATCAACTTTCAAATCACATATGAGAACGCACGCCCCGGTGAAACCATTCGCATGTACCATATGCAAATTTGCTGCATCGCAATCTAGAGACCTTAAAGTGCACATGCGAACACATACAGGCGACAAGCCGTATCAATGCCCAACATGTAAATACGCAGCTACGAGATCATCACTTTTAAAACAGCATATGCAAAACCATGCAGACGAGAAACAACATAAATGTACAATGTGTGAATATACAGCTGCTACGTCTTACCAAATTAAATTGCATATGAGAACGCACACAAAGGAGCGACCTTATAAATGTAGTGTCTGTGAATACGCAGCTGGTCAGTCGCACTACCTTAAGGTGCATATGCGACAGCACACAGGCGAGCGACCTTTTAAATGTGGCAGTTGCGAATACGCCACAATAACACCTTCATTTCTGAAAATTCATATGAGACAGCATAGTGGGGAGAAGCCTTATCCCTGCACTATGTGTGAGTATGCGGGTGCAACACCGGAAGCTCTTAAGCGGCACATGAGAACGCACACAGGCGAACGACCGTATTGCTGTACAATTTGTAACTACGCGGCTGCAAAACCGGAAACTCTTAAGGTGCATGTCAGACGACATACTGGCGAAAAACCTTATAAGTGTTCGAAGTGTGAGTATAGCGCTGCGACAACAAGCCAACGAAAAGCGCATATGAGATCACATAAAGATGATAAGGAAGAAATCAATACTTAACAGTCTTCTTCTAAACAACCAAAGTTGGTGAAGTCCAATAAGTTTCAAAACCTTTCGGTGCGAAAAATATGTAATAAAATAAATACTTTGAGCATTAAAATAATAAATATTGTGCATTAAATAAATATAACTATGTTACATACAAAATTACATATTGTCCCCTAAAATAAATAACTTCTGCATTAAAATAATAAATACTGAGCAATAGGTTCAACTGCTATAAATTTGTTAAAATTACCAAATGCATTCATTACATTTTTTCCCCACCTTTTTTTGAAAACCTTGTACGATAGAAAATTAAATGTGCATTACAATCGTTACCTCTATAAAAATATAATGAGCAGCTTAAGAAATACTTCTTAAATGAAAAAAAATATATTTCCAATAGTTTAAATAAATCAGCATTTGAAAATATTATAAGTGCATTTAATAATCTAAATTGTACCATGAGAAAATTATAATCCACCCATATATATTAAAACATGTACACATTTTTTGAGTTATAATGTCATCACCGTTTTTTTAAATGGCGATACCATTGTTTTCTTACTGACTTTGGCAGATCATTTAATTGTGTAAATTGCAGTGAAAACATTTTAGGCCTTACAAAAGAAAACTTTTGACAAAGAGATAATTGATTAATGATATAAGTTATATATATAAATTTTGAAAATTAAATGTGAAATTGCGTTTTGGGAAGAATTAATTGCCCTTAAATCCAATAAAATAAAATAATTTATTTATTTAAGTGTACAAATATATTCTTAAAGGGACATTCAAATATATAAAAGCACAGTTATTTATTCTGATGTACATTTATATAAATTTATTGCACAATTATTTTTTATCCAAAAGTAATCTTTTGAATTGCTCGAAAATTTTTTGTACTGGTAAAATATTTTATCAAGTGGTTACAAATGCACGTTTATTTATTTTATTTTATTTATTGCGCATATAATTTGTACTGAGAACATTTTATCTTACATTTTAATAACATGAAGAAAAATACATCAATATGTGTCTTTTATTATAGTGCAACAATTATAAAAATAAATTACTAATATAAATCTATGGACTAGTATTTTATTTTATCTTCACTTGCTCTAAAGTTGTTGATCGAGTGCCATCAGCGCCACCTCCAGTACAGAAGTCGACATCTAAATTGATGCCGAGTAACCTCAAATTTGCTGGACCTAAGTTCGTATCTAACCTCACATTTTGCAAAACTAGTACCATAGAGTATTTTCCAAATATTATTAACCAACTGTTGGATATATTGTACACCATGAATTTAGAATTTTCCACAACAGAAAATCAGGCAGACTATCAATCAAATTTGCATTGTGCGGACAATTTTGCTTTTGTTGATTGTGGTTCAAAAAGCATAACCGATGTGGTATTTGGTGATACTCGAGTCAAGTCCGAATTTGTCAAGGGTTTCGATGATAGGTGCTTTCAGTCTGATAACAATGAACGTAACAGTGAGCAATCTTCGGACAGTATTGAAGTTGGCAAACATAATATCGACATAAAACATGAACCGGATATACAAATTGAAGAGATAGAAGTTAAGCCTGAATTTAACGGTAAGTCCTACAGGGTGTATCTTTAGAGAATTTATTTTTATACTTTGTAAAGTTGTAGAGATTCATACTTGAAAAAGTATTAAAGTTTGAATATCTCTATTCTTTTTAGGTGACGATTGTACCAATGATAGCACAACTAAATCCTTAAGTCCTTTACGGTACGTAGTATATTTGAATTACTGGACTTCTTGTCATGTCGGGGAACTTCAGATGCTTAAATGGGACCTAGACGTTGGTTATTTTCTACATTAAGTGCAAAACGATTATATAATTTTCCCATATTTTATTTTGAAATCCTTGGGAAAATACAACACAAATTTTTGATTATACCTACCAAATTATTCTGGGTTTGGGACAGCTTGTTAATTGTCTTTCTAGAAATTGTTTATGAAATAGGGGAGACTGCTATCCACAACTTTTCCGTTGAACAAAGCTGTCATCTGTACTAAAAGAATTAGTAGATTTCACTCCTGGTGACACCAATGGAAGTGTTATACTAAAAGACAATGTAAAATAATTCTTTTGCTACAATAACTTTTAATTTTCTTCACTGAATAAAAAATAGACATATAAAATTCTAAATTAAAGTGTTGTTAGGGCACCTCTATTTTGTAAGCAGGAAGCAAACTGTAATTTCAATTATTCTTGATCCAGTTCTGTTGTCAGAGTTTATAATTTGATAAACGGTGTAGCCCCATAGGTAGTTAATAAAAATCATAGCTCTCATCACTCTGGCTAGCGATGTCTTTGTATGTTTTTCAATTTCACGCTGTTCTAAAAGATCCATTTTAAAGCCTTTGTTACATATATACATTTTTTAGATCGGAAACCAAAGTTGACGAGGAGAACACTTCCCTACAACACACAGATGTGAAATCAAGGGAGAGGCGTCACGTGTGTACAGTCTGCGAATTCACAACCGCGACAGCGACAAACCTTAAAGTGCATATGCGTTCACACACTGGCGAGAAGCCGTACAAGTGTATAATGTGTGAATACGCATCTACAACGGCATCGAATCTCAAATCGCATATGAGAACACACTCACAGGAGAAGCCGTTCGCGTGTACCATATGCAAATATGCTGCATCGCAATCTAGAGACCTTAAAGTGCACATGCGAACCCACACAGGTGACAAGCCGTATCAATGTCCAACATGCCAATACGCGACTGTAAAATCTTCGCTTTTAAAAGTGCACATGCAAAAACACACGGGGGAGAAACGACATAAGTGTACGATATGTGGATATACAGCTGCACGATCGCACCAACTTAAGACTCACATGAGAACGCATACAGGGGAGAATAAATATAAGTGCCCCAGTTGTAACTATGCTGCGGCAGTGGCTTACCAGTTGAAAGAGCATATTGAGAGCACGCATTATGAGGGAAATCCAGTTTGTAATCGGTGTCAATATGTCGCAACGACGTTTGAAGAGTTGAAAGAGCATAGGACTTCGCATTCAAGAAGGAAACATAAATGTAGTATGTGTGAGTACGCAGGTTTATCACCATACACGCTCAGAGTTCATATGAGAAAACATACTGGCGAGCGACCGTATAGCTGTACAATTTGTAAGTACGCGGCTGCAAAACCTGACACACTTAAGCTGCATATGAAAAGACATACAGATGAGAAGGAAGCAATCAGGTCTGAACAAACATCATCTCCTTTGTCTCCTAAAAAAATAAAACTGGAAGAAGTCGGAACAGTCAATTCCAATGAGTTCCAGAACATCTAAAGTTAAGAAAAATGTATGAATGTATTTTATTTGCGTGCAACGAGGTAAAAAGAAATTTTTAAAATAAATCGATGGAGTATTATTTTGTATCATAATGTTTACCTTGCTTTTACTTTACTACTTTACCGAAATTAATAGTTCAAATAGTTGGCCGAATGACATCGGCGCCATCTCTTGTATAAAGTCAACAGCTGAGCAGTCGACTAACCTGAGTGCACGTATATCCAATATAATGGTATTAATGAATCTGTAGAAAATGATTTTGAAAATTGAGAAAAGTTTTTATTTCAAACTTTAATTTAAATATATTTGAAAAACGGTAGTGGTGCAATGATACGGAAATGGGGGCAAACAATTGCAAAGAAATTGCAAACGATCTACAGAAAAAAATTTATTTTGAAAAAGGAGGGGCCAAGTTCACATTTCTAAAATTGTTTTAATTTTATCACGATAACGGTAGGGGAGCAAACGAAACTAATAAGGGTACAAACAATTGCAAACAATGTATAGAAAAAAAAAATTTAATTTTGAAAATGGATCGGGCCCAAGTGCCCACTTCAAAAACTTGTTTTTTTTATCATGGAAACGGTAGAGGTGCAAACGAAACTAAAAAAGGATGCAAACAACTGAAAACGATCTGTAAAAAAATTTTTGAAGAAGGAAGTATTCCAAGTTCACGCTTCATAAAATTGTAGAAATAGAATTTCAAATTTCGAAAAAGGAGGGGCTGCTGTGAATCTGGTCCCTCAGAATTTGTTTTAATTTTAACTAGAGATGGAACGGATTGGGATCGGCCGGATATCCGGCCAACTATTCGATCGGATATCCGGCCATTGTGTAAAATTGCGTCGGCCGGACTTTATTCTGCACTATCCGGCCGGATATCCTGCCATTATGTTAAACCAATAAAAAAATATACAAAACATCCCGAATAGTATTTTTTTCATTTTTTCATTAATTTTGTTATCGAAGAGTTTTGTTATGTGTTTATCTAGACTATATTTTAGAAAGAGAAGAAATGAAAATACCTACTCTTAAGTGCCTACTCTACATAAATATTCTTTCCTGGCAACTACCTGACTTAATTAAGCAAAAAGAAAATTAAAAAAAATGTGATTCACTTGGAAAAAACCACGAAGAAATTGTTTGTGAAGAGAATCTGGTAATAATGCTGAAGAGAGAAACATAATTTATTTCCAAACATGGCAATTATTGGGTAATATTTAACAACTTCAGTGAGTTCCATTTTGATGGTCTAACTGCAATACGTGCAATACGACGTAACACCTATGCTTTACCTATTCGCCCTGTGCATACACCGTGGAGGGGACTTGAAAAACGATCTAAGCGCCCGTAGCGGAGAAATACCTAACTAAAATGCGCCTACACTATGTGCAGTAGTTCACGGCGCATTATGTTGTGATCGAATCCGTCAGAACTAATAACATATCGTTGGTATAAATAATCATAATTGGACACAATAAGTGTTGCGTTATCAACTGTAATAATACAGGAAGAAATATTAACAAATGCAATATTAAAATAAATTATAAATGTCATCGGACCACTTATATAGTACAGATAACTGTAACATGTATTAACAATCTGCACCATTTGCGCCTCGTGGACCTACTACCGCCTACACCTGTAGAGGCGCTTGCATTGCGCACCCTGCCAATAGTGGTACGTGGTATTGGAGCTAGGGCATCGATTTATAGAGAGGAAATATTTTCAACCCACAAGACTTATTTAAAAAATAATACAAAAAATTTGCTGCTTACACAAAAATAAATACTGCTACAATCAGAGCTGCGGAGTGGGTAAAAAATTTCTCGGCTCCGACTCCGACTCCAGATATTTTTCGTGGACCGACTTCAAAAAAACTACATAAAAAAATATTTTAAATTAATTCTTTGTAATAAAAATCTTACATGTAAATAATCACAAATTTGCCAGGGAATAATACAACCGTGTACTATTAAATTTGCTATGAAAGCAAAAACACCTGGAAAAAGGAACAAATTTAATAAATTTTAAATTTGTGCATCATTTGAGTATTCTAATTGTATTAAACGTATGGCTTGTGCATATCAAATTACTCACAAACAAATACTGAACCCATAGGAAGAACAGAAGTTTATTGAATTGATCTAAATATAAATTGATCTATTGATAAAGGAAACAATTAATTAGTTATGAAAACAATCAGAGTAAGAAAAAATAAGTAGGTTTTTTGTTATAGAAATTACAAACCACTCAAATTAAATTATTCGAAGTTTATCACAAAAAAGCTGCGGCTTTTGGGCGACAAATTACATTTGCGCTTGCGCCACGGCGATTGAAAAATCTGGTCACCCTGGTAGAAATTGGAAATATCAAAAAACTGCCACATCTGCTACACTGCAACAGAAAACTTTGCCAACAGTACATCGAAAGGTAAGTGGCCACGTTGCTCCGAGGCGTTTCAATCGATTAATCGTTCATTTTTCTCTCTTATTTCAGTTAATTTATTCTCCTGTTAATAAACAAATATAAATCTCGATCATGTCCGGTTCATCAGAATTTGGTATTGGCCTGGCGAATAAGCGT
The DNA here is from genome assembly GCA_964023965.1 of Melinopterus prodromus. Lineage (NCBI taxonomy): Eukaryota > Metazoa > Arthropoda > Insecta > Coleoptera > Scarabaeidae > Melinopterus > Melinopterus prodromus. The sequence goes on along the minus strand of OZ030392.1, from coordinate 9,364,704 downwards.
AGCTCAAGGAACGTTCTAAATCAGTCCGCCGGTCGTTCTAACATTTTTGGCGAACCAAACGAATATAAACCAAACGGGAGGACGCACTATAACAGAAACCACAACACCGAAATTCAGAACTGTTTCCAATATCAAGAGCCTGTAACTGAAAAGCTGATGCCCATGATAGAAAAACCAGAAAAAGTGCAAGAAAAAGAAGAGACTGACTTTAAGCAAGTAGAACAACACGTTGTCGATGCCAAAGCAGCGCAAGAGGAAAAACCAGAAAACGTGCAAGAAAAAGAAGAAACTGAGGTTAACCAAGTAGAACAACACGTGGTCGAAGCCAAAGCAGCGCAAGAGGAAAAGCCAGAAAAAGTGCAAGAGAAAGAAGACACTGGCTTTAAGCAAGTAGAACAACACGTGGTCGAAGCCAAAGCAATGCAAGAGGAAAAGAAGACTGAACCTAAATCTCAACCCGCACCCCAGCGCGTCCATGTCCCGCCTGGCGGCTTTTCTGCCGGCTTCTGGTAATAATCCAACAAATATATAATCAATTCATGTTTAAATTCATTTTATCAAACACTATTATCTGTCTATTTATTGTTTAATTATCTGTTTTATGGTTTTATATCGAAAAATAAACTATATCTTTTTATACATATACCTAACGCTTTTCTTTTCTTTTATTTATTATATTAACCACACAATCCTTTCATTATATACGAAATAGAAGGTTTGTTCACATACAAAGAAATTATATCTGCACAAGTGAAAATGAAGCTGGTTTCTTTTGATGCTCCTTATATTTTATGTCAATAGCATTTATTTTTTGTATTTTTGTCTTTTTAGTGGATATTTCGTATATAGTCTTCCAGATTCCTGATTTTAATTTTTTGCTTTTGTCTGTCTTCCTCTGCCACGACACCATGCAAATAAGAAACTTTTTTTAGTTCACGAGCTTTGAAAAAGAGATTGTTGATGTATTGACTGAGTTGGTTATTAATATATATTTGTGTTTCTTTTCCCTTTAACTGGCACTCTCCTGTGGTTATGGACCCAATGGTTTTCCTGGCATCCATATATAATCTTCCATTTTATCTCCATTGTTTGCAATTGAACCATTATTGGCCCATTTACAAATTTTCTATGAGATTTCACAAATTTCGTTGTCTTCTGCAATTTTTACGTTGAGATTTTTTATTAGTTTGGCTATTACCACTTTTGTATTCTTGTTTTTTTTTGTCTTGTTGCTCAGCTCCTGTTATGATGATGTTTCTCTCAATCTTTTCCTTTTCTAACCATTCCACTGTCATTTCCAAGTTCTTTACTCTCTCGTTCAGCAGTGCGTTTTCTTTTTTGCTTTCCGTCAGAATGTTGTTTCCTTCCAATTATTTTTTTTGTATGTTATCGAATTTTTCTGACATGTCGGTAATTCAAAGATAATTGCAGTCCCTAAAAATTTTTTTTATATCTCCATCTTCGTTTGTCCTAGTTCTTGCAACCAAAAATTTTGCTGGTGAGCTTGAAGAAAAAGGTATGAATGTAATTTATTTGAGAGCCACATGATGAAAATAAATCGACAACATAAATCTATGAAGTATCATTTTGGCTCATTCGAAATTAATGGTTCAAATTGGATCATCTTTGAAATATTGGCCGAATGACATGAGCGCCATCTCTTATATAAAATCAACAGCTGATTTGTTCATTTGTTGTCGAGATCTAACCTCACATTTTCCACTAGTATTGAAGTATTGTCCTATCCTATGGTATTATCCAAATATATTCACCAACTGTTCCGATAGCCGACAAAGATTTGGATTTATGATACATCATGAATTTAGAATTCCGCACAACAGAAGATTACGCAGATTATCAATCGACTTTGGATTGCCCGGAAAATTTTGCTTTTGTCAAATGTGACTCGGATAGTGTAAAAGATTTGGAATTTGGTGATATTCGAGTCAAGTCGGAAGTTTACAATGTTTTGGATAATAAGTGCGTTAAGTCTGTTGACGGTGAACACAACAGTGACCAATATTCTGATAGTTTTGACGGAGAAAACCATAATATTGAGATAAAAGACGGACAGGATATAGAAATTGAAGAAATAGGAGTTAAGCGTAAGTTAACTGCGTAAAGATTCATATGTTAAAAATGATCGATTGAAATTTTATGAATTTTTTTTTAGATGAGAGCTGTACCGTTAGCACAACTAATTCTTTAAGGTATGTAGTATATTTGATTCTCAAATTTCTGTCATGTCAGAAAAGTTTAGATGATCGTATGGAGTTTTTGTTGCTGCATTCAAAGAAAAATGGTTATGTAATTTTCTTGTATTTGATTATCAAAACTGAAAGTACAATGGCAACCCCTTGCATTGTTTCAACTGGTAAAATGTCTCTGCAAAAGTTCTGGCTTCTACATATAGTTCATTTTTCCCAATAAAATAATTTATTTTTCTAAATTTGTAAACCTGCTTTTACATCTTTCTCGTTGGAGATAACTGAGATGGATGTATGACAGAAAAACCATGCAAAATACTGACTGCTCCCTTGCAATAAATGCAAAAAAATTATGTGAAAGCACAATTAACTGGAATAAATAATACAAAGAACTTTTTAATCTATGGTATACGTTGTCATTTTGTAAACAGCTAAAAAATTGTTTGGCAAACTATTATTTCTATTATGGCTAGAATTCCGTGAAGACAGAGTCACTTAAAATTGCATCTAAACTTATAATTCAATAGGCTAGATTTAGCCATAAATGGGTTTATCAGTGAAATATTAAGGGTGGTGGCCAACAAAAAAAAAAACGCGTTTTTGATAATTTGGCAACATACTACCAACTACAAATTATCTACAAATTTTTTGCGTTAGTACAAATTATTTTGTTGTAGTTGTACATACCATTTGGTTTAGGAGAACATGGATGTTAAGCTGTCTATTTTATCTCCATTGTATGTTTTTATGCGGGTTTTTGAGTAGCTTAAAAATCATCAATAAATACTTACACATAATTAAAATGAGATGTTTATTAATATTAAAAAAGACAACAAAGTACAACTTTGAATATTTAAAAATTAAATTATTTTGGATTCTTTTCAGTGTTTATAAACATAATAAAATCTTAATAAACAGTGTAGCCCATAGAAATCTGTGGTGTAGCCTCATTGGTAGAGACACCATCTTCATACATAAACGCATTTTCATATCTATACAATTTTTAGTTCGAAAACTAAACTTGGAAATGAGGACACCGCGCTACAACACATAGATACGAAATCAAGACAGAAACGTCACACGTGCACACTCTGCGAGTATAAAACCACAACATCAACAAAACTTAAAGTGCATATGAGATCGCATACTGGCGAGAAACCATACAAATGTACAACATGTGAATACGCATCCACAACATCATCAGCTCTCAAATCCCATATGAAAACACACACTCACGAGAAACCGTTTGCATGTACCATATGCGAATATGCTGCTGCACAATCTAGAGATCTTAAAGTCCACATACGAACACACACAGGACACAAACCCTATCAATGTCCAACATGTGAATACGCAGCCATAACGTCTTCACTCTTAAACGTGCATATGCGAAAGCATACAGGGGAGAAACGATATAAATGCACAATGTGTGGATTTACAGCTGCGATATCCCACCAAATTAAGTCGCATATGAGGACACATACAGGCGAACGACCTCACAAATGTTCTATCTGTGAATATGCAGCTGGTCAGCTTAAGGACCTTAAGGTGCATATGCGGAAGCACACAGGCGAGCGGCCTTATAAATGTACCACTTGCGAGTACTCCGCAATAACATCTTCACTTCTCAAAGAGCACTTGAGAACTCACACACAGGAGAGGCCGTATCATTGTAGTATGTGTGGTTATGCGGCTGCGCAATCAAGAGACCTTACAAGGCACCTAAGGACACATACTGGCGAAAAGCCTTATAAGTGTAGTATTTGCGATCATACTGCCTCAAAATCTTACCATATTAAAGTCCATATGAGGACGCATACCCAGGAGAGACCGTATTCGTGTAGTATGTGTCAGTACGCAGCTGGAACAGCGTATAAACTCAAAGAGCATATGAGAACGCATACCGGGGAGAAGATGCATAAGTGCACCAGTTGTAGCTACGCAGCTGCTGTTGCTTACCAGTTGAAGAGGCATGTTATGCGAAAACATACTGGGAAGAACTGAAAATACATGTATTTGATGAACATGTGCCGGAATTAAAAGAAGTTCTAATATCTTCTATCTAGGATATTTTTCATGTTGATTTAAAAAAAATAAATCTACAAAATCATCTATGGTGTTATTATTTTAGTTTTCGATAGAATAAATCATATCAAAATTAAGTTAGATGCCATGCAATACTTTATTTCGCCTAAAATCACTGCAGCAGTGATGTCAGCGCCATCTCCTGCCTGGAGTTAAAAACTAAACGGCAACCTTGGTTGGTTGATTGTGAATGGGAAGTGTTTATCTATTGTTCAAAACATTGGTGGGTTCAAACCTAACCTCACATCTGCCCACTATCAAATTTTTACTGAAGTACTGTCCTCGGATATCCAAGAAAAATATACTTAATAAATGTAGTATATTTTACAGCATGAATTCAGAATTTTTCACAACTGAAACTCATCCAGATCATCGATCCAGTGTAAACTGCCCGGACAGTATTGCTCCTGTTGAATGCACTTTTGACCCAAAAAGGGGAAACAATGAGGAATTTTTAGATACTCGAGTGAAGATGGAAGTATTAAATGATTTGGATAATATGGACTTTCAGTCCCTTGAGAGTGAAAGTATCGGTGGAGAGTCTGATTTTGACGATAGCCAACATAATAACGCCATAAAGCAGGAAATCGAATTCGAGGAGATAATAATTAAGAGTGAGGTCAATGGTAAGTTACATTAGGTGTAAATAAAGTATGAAATAATCGTTGCAGACATTTAAATATAAACACGACAAAACAAGTTGTTGAAAAAAAATTTAGTTTGTAATTTTTTTCTAGATAGTACCCGTGATGACAACTGTACCATCTTAAACAAAACTAATTCTTCAACGTACGTATGTTTATCTGATTTGTTGAGCATATAGTCCAAGTAATAGGCAATTTTAGGTGAAAAGCAATCCAGATAAGTCAAAAAATTGAATTTTAGTACTTTTTGCTCTATTTCAGTTTTCTAAAAATATCTTCCTTCACCAGGGCTTTATCAATTTGTTCTTGTATGTCCATACTTAAGAATAAGTTCATTTTAATTCATTTTTTAACAAAAAGGTTTTCAGCTCTAAGTTTTCGACACAAAACTTCTAAATATGAACTTTCGTCCCGATTCTTTTAGTAGTTTCTCCGGAATCATCGCCACAAAAATCAGGTATACACACACAGACATACATACATACACACACACACACACACACAGAATTTTTTTTGTACCTTGGTCAAAAATGATCTCAATATTTTTTTTGGCTTGGTTACAATACTTTCATACTGTGTATGACAAAGTAAAAAAAGACTTTCCCAAAATGTACTAAATACCAACTTTTGACTGAAATGGTTTTTTTTTGAATTTTATTACATTTGCTTCTTTCTCTTTATGATATTAAATAATCTTCCAGATGCCTTTATTCTTTGAGCAATGTTCATCCACTTTGCGTTATCACTATTTTCTTGTTGTTCATGCGCAGTTCAAATTTTAGATCGGAAATCAAACTTGAAGACAACAATTCCAACCTACAAAATCAGGGCGACAAAGCGAGTAATAAACGTCACATCTGTAGCATGTGTGAGTACGCAACCACAACATCGAGCAGACTTAAACTGCATATGCAAAAACATACACGGGAAAGACCTTATAGCTGTAAAAATTGCAAATACGCAGCTAAATCGTCGCTCCAGCTTAATCTACACATGCGTAAACATACAGGAGAGAATCTGCATAAATGTAGTTTGTGCCAATACTCCTCTATTACATCGACAACTCTAAAAATTCACATGACAACACATACAGGCGAACGTCCACATAAATGCAGCATATGTGAGTATTCTGCCGCGTTACCTCACCACCTCAAATTACATATGCGATCGCATACCGGAGAGCGGCCATATAAATGTACGACGTGCGATTACGCAGCTGCGACGTCACTCAAACTCAAAGAACACACGAGAAAACATACAGGCGAGCGACCGTATAGTTGTACTCTGTGCGATTATAAAGCTGTGTTGTCTCATCAACTAAAAACGCATATGAAAAGACACAAAGATAAAACAAAGCATATCTGTACGATATGTCAGCATGCGTCTATATCGTCAATTCGATTAGATGTGCATATGCGAATACACGGGGAACGGAAGTCGTATAATTGTACGATCTGTGAGTATACAACTCTAGTGGCGGTTAAGCTAAAAGAACATATGAGAACACATACAGGAGAGCGGCCGTATGCGTGTGAATTGTGCGAGTATAGAGGTGCGTTAAGACATCAACTCAAGTCGCATATGAGGGTGCATACAGGGGACCGACCTTACGCCTGTACTATGTGTGAGTATAAGGCTGGAACGTCGTCTAGGCTGACTCTGCATATGAGGCAACATACTGGACAGAAGCCGTATAAGTGTGGCGTGTGTGAGTATGCTGCTACAGCGTCGTGGCCGCTTAAAGTGCATATGAGATCGCATACAGGGGAGAGGCCTTATAAGTGTACTCTGTGTGAGTGGGCGTCTGTATCATTGCAAGAACATAAATCGCATATGAGAACGCATCCTGAGGAGATATCATAGATGTGTGGCTATGTTAGTACGATGTTGAATTATGCTTTATTCAACGTCGTACTACAAAGAATAGAAGAAGTAATGCTTTATCAATATGTAAAACTTTTCTATACCTGTTGTTCTAAATAAAATGATTTAATACGATTGTTGTTTATTTGTAAATGTATTTGATTAGAAGTATGTTGGGACAACTTTTGTAAAAAATATTGCATACATTTCTATCATACCTCAAATTGTAGGTAATTAAAAGTTCTAGTAGCCGTCAGACTCTCAGTTTTGCTCCATCGGTAAGAACCCCTAAATTGCGATAATGTCCGTTCGAATAGCAAACGCGTTTCATTCAGTTGCTGCAGAAAAATATCGATAACTTTTGCAAAAATTCTGGCATAAATTTCTATCATGCCTCAAAATGTAGGTAATTAAAAGTTCTAGTAGCCGTCAGTCTCTCGGAGTTTTGGCCCATCGACAAGATCCCCTAAATCGCGATAATGTCCGTTCGAACAGCAAACGTATTTCATTCAGTTGCTGCAGAAAAATATCTATAACTTTTGCAAAAATTCTTGCATAAATTTCTATCATACCTACTTACATATTGGTAAGTAATTAAAAGTTCTAGTAAGCTGTCAGACTCTCAGAGTTTTGCCCCATCGAGAAGAACCCCTAGATCGCGATAATGTCCGCTGCAGCAAAATATCTATAACTTTGGAAAAAATTCTTGCATAAATTTCTATCATGCCTCAAATTGTAGGTATATAAAAGTTCTAGTAGCCGTCAGACTCTCAGTTTTGTCGCATCGACAAGAACCCCTAAATCGCGATAATGTCCGTTTGAATAGCAAACGTATTTCATTTAGTTGCTGTAGCAAAATGTCCGTAACTTTTGCAAAAATTCTTGCATAAATTTCTATCATACGTCAAATTGTAGGGAATTATAAGTTTTAGAGACCGCCAGACCTACAGAGTTTTGCCCAATCGACCGGAACCCCTAAATCGCGATAATGTCCGTTCAAACAGCAAGCGTATTTCATTCAGTTGCTGCAGCAAAATATCTATAACTTTTGCAAAAATTCTTGCATAAATTTCTATCATACCTCAAATTGTAGGCAATTAAAAGTTCTAGGAGCCGTCAGACCCTCAGAGTTTTACCCCATCGACAAGAACCCCTAAATCGCGATAATGTCCGCTCGAATAGCAAATGTATATCATTCAATTGCTGCAGAAAAGTATCTAGAACTTTTGGAAACATTCTTGCATAAATTTCTATCATACTTCAAATTGTAGGCAATTAAAAGTTCTAGTGGCCGTCAGATCTACAGAGTTTTGCCCCATCGACAAGAACCCCTAAATCGCAATAATGTCGGCTCGCATAGCAAACGTATTTCATTCAGTTGCTGCAGAGAAATATCTATAACTTTTGGAAAAATTCTTGCATAAATTTCTGTCATACCTCAAATTGTAGCTAATTGAAAGTTCTAGTAGCTTCCAGACCCTCAGAGTTTTGCCCCATCGACAAGAACCCCTAAATAGCGATAATGTCCGTTCGAACAGCAAACGTATTTCATTTTGTTTCAGCACCAAAATGTCTACAACTTTTACAAAAATTCTTGCATACATTTCTCTCATATATCAAATAATTGTAGGCAATTAAAAGTTCTTGTAGCCGTCAGACCCATATCATTTATGCTGAACGCATTTTTATCCGCGTCGATAAAAATCGCTAGTTGGCGCATAGGCTTATCCACTTAGAATTGTCATATAAGTTTTTTTGTTTGTGTCCACATATAAGACTCTAGGAGGTCTATACCTAATACATTTTCAAAATGATTTGAACAAATTTGACCATTTATCCAGCAAATTATGCATAAAGATCTTTGCGTGTTTACGTGGCTCTGTCTGTGTTTAAGAATTCTAGTAACATTAAAAAAATTCAAATGAATCATAAACTGGTCGCGAACTACTTATTACTGCCAGGTACGAAGTTAATGTTAAATAATAAAATATAATACGCAAATTTTTATTTATTACAAAATGTTAAGTAATAAGAAATGGTAAAATATTATAGTAGGTATATTTACTAAGTATTATACAGGGTGCGTCGCAGAAGAAAGACGTTTTGTTACATAAGCATCATTCACATTAGACATTTTTACAAACTATACATTTAAATAATACTTAATCTTCACTAATAAAGTTAAAAGGGTTTTTATCAATACGGCCCTGTGCAATTACTACTTGATAAGATCAGTCTGTCGGTGTCGATGTTTCTGGAAGCTAGGAAGGCGTAGACATTGGCTCTTGTGGTGACATCTATCTCACGATGGCGTCCCCAAATCCATATCATATCTGAAATGTTTGATTCAAATTGTAATAAATTTGCCTGGATGGGCGAAAATTTTGTATTTATTAGATATTATTACAGAAACACATAATTTCTATACCTCTGTGGAATAATCCGTATGACGTGCAAGACCAAATAATGGCAAAGTTGTCATAGTCTGTATCGAGAACTTGATAAGTAGCAGAACCGGGCAGAAGCTTTTCTACTTGGTTTGGTAAAAAGCTTGAAACTTTGTACTGGTAAATGCTGGGATCTCTTTTGCCTTGCGTTGCTATACCATCCGAAACCTTCTGGTCACCTGATCTATAAAACAATAAATGTAAAAGATAAGTGCTGTGTCCCACATGAATCTAACTTTATCTGTAATGGACCAAAGTTTTCATTTCTCCGAAAAAGTTATTCTTTATACAGAAATGTCCAAATTCGATAGACAAAACAAGACGTTGTTAAATTTGCCCGAGTAAGTATGTTTTTTATGTAGAATCCTTGCTAGCTCTTGATTCTGCAATTTTTTTCCCAGAAACGTAGTTGAGGCACAGATGACGAGATTGAAACAAATAACACATTCAGATTTAGAGAAAGACCTGAATGTTACATCGAAATGTTTACTGATTGTGTTGTGGTATTATTATTATTCAAGTTAATTAAAAATTCTCTGTGATTACGGGCGAGCGTCAATAACATTGATAAGTTCAACTCAACTCAACCAATTACAAAAAAATTACCTCATCGTAGAGGAGCAAAATTTCTGCAAATTATTGATCTAGGTTTTTCTAGGATTTTAAACCCAAAATTTCGCCAAGCGACACGCTGAGGAGTTTGAAATAAAAGAAATGCTATAGCTCTGAAGACAACTCTATCTATCAATTTCAATGATTTGTAGTTAAATTCATTCAGTTATGACATTATATGCTCTAATCAGCAATATTTTCTATGATTAAATGCATTTCTAGTTATATCCGAAAAGCCTCTTAATTTTAATGAATGAGGTAAACACGTTGAAAAGTATAGGAGGTAGCTATTTTCTGCCCACAGACAAAATATTGGGTAGTTCACTGAGAATTAAATGTCTTCCATCTTTTATTTATATTTGCATTAAAAGCAGAGCTATGATTAAAACAATCATCATGGACATTTACTGGTTATTGAACTCAACGGAAAAACAGCGTACATTTTTAACAATATTTGTTTATTTAAAGCATTTAAATAATATTTTTATTATCATGTATATTGTTTTTGGGGTTCTGATTCTAAACCCGTTGAATTTTTTAAATTCAAAATGGCGGATTCAATATGGCGACTAGAACATTTAGAAAGATGTCGGGTGCATACGTAACTTACTTCCTATGATATTTAAAGATCCTAGACTCCAAATCCTATGTCCAATTTAAAAAAAAGCAAAATGGCAGATTCAATATGGCGACCGAAAATGTAAAAAATCTTTGCGTGAGACTTATTTCCCGTGATATTTGAAGACTGATAATTTCTCTTTCTAATAGAACAACCTGTATATTTAACATTTTTTAATTGTAAAATTAATTCTAAGAGTTTTTTGTAGGTATCATTTTTTTATAAAATGCACTATGTTTGAGTTATAAGCAATTAATAGATTATTAACGGATAAAATAGAAATAAAATAGAATTAAATTGAATATTCCAGCTGACAAATAAAACAAATGTGAATATAGGAAAATATTCTTAATTTGGAGTTTTGATTAATTGCTTATAACTAAAAAATGATGTGTATTGTGTATTAAACACAATGATTTCTACAAAACAATTAATCCTAGAATTAAAAAAAAATGTATAAATACACAGGTTGTGCTATCAGAAAAAAGAAAACTTACCAAATTTCCAATAACAACGATAGATTTTTTAAACCCAGAAAAAAAAAAATGTTTGATAAAATTTAGATTTTTTTAGTTGGAGAATTATTTAGGTATTACGGTAATACGTATCTTTTTGATTAATTGCTCCTAGCTTATAAGTGTTATACAACATGTTATACAACAAATCATACAAAAGATTATTAGAATTAATCTTAGAATTAAAAAATGTAAAATTACGCAGGATGGTTCTATTTGGAAAAGAAAAGGTTACCAAATATCCAGAATAAAATGAACAGCCTGTATATTAAAAATATATTTAACGATAGATTGTTTAAAGCAAAACAACTTTTACTTGAAAATTTGTTTGAAATTGTTTACTCTTGGAGAATTATTTAGGTGTTCCGGTAATTTTGACTAACCCTGTATAGGGCAATATGATAGAGTATGATATTTATACAGTTTGGTGGTTATATACATGATAGTATTAAATTTCCTCTTCTACGGCGGTACTCGGTCCGGAAGTCACGTGATAGTAAAATTCAATATTTTCATTAGTTACATACTTGAGGACTTTTTTAAATATTATCTATCTTTTTGTTATTGATATTCATATTGATTACTTCAGCGTACCTCAACAACGGTTTGAATGCACATTACGAAGTTGGCGAATGTTTACGACTTTCACGACGCAAAAAAGGACTTGCTTATTTTGCCCAAGCATCCTCTTTAGGTCTATTCAATAGAATAAACCATAGTGAACATTTTGGCTGACCATTCTGTTCAAAATCGCCAATTTTGTACTGTTTTCTAACTCGCGGATTCAATTAATGTTCTGACTTTGAAGAAAACTGAAAATGTTGGTCCTTTAGAGATATAATTAGCTCATAATGTTTATATTTTACGTTAACCTGCGTCATTGACAAGATTTTAAAATGCTTGATATTGCATTTAACAAGATTAGCGCAATATTGTCGACTTTACTCGGAAATCACAAACGTCAAACTTTGCAAAATCTTTTAATTGTGCGTCATTGCATAAATTTATCTTATATTAGCAAAGCAAATACTTACAGACGACTGGTTACAGTTGACATGACATATAGCTGCCCGGTTTTCTTCATGGCAATATCCACCCGAAGACATTTGATAGTTAGCTCCCAAAGGTAGAATGTTCTTTCGATTTCGTACCATCGTCCTGTAAACTAAAAGAAACGGTGTAAATTTACAATATTAGAGTTCATGGCTATTTACAACACTTCAAATCCTGGTTGTAAGCATTACGTAAACTGTCAATCACATAAATTAGAAAAGCTTTTTTTAGTATCTCCTTATGTATGTACAAAGTCAATCCAAAGAGAAGTGGATTATTATATTGCGACACCGAATGTGTCAATTTGAATTAGCGGTTATTTTCGATTTATTTGACTTTAGTCGATTATTGAGATACTCACGTTGAAAAGTTGTGATGCAAATATCACGGCTTTCACTATTTTCAAAGAAGGTAAATTGCCACGCTTCCTGCATCAGTAAACCTAATATTTAAAGTAGAATTTTGTAATAAATTCTATTAAATATACCATGAAGCGGTGTAAATACAATTACCCACTTTGCTGTTTGTTGTTCTCGGTTTGAACCACTTACAGCACAGCAAACTAAATATAGGTCTGTACAAATTTCGTCGATTAAATATTTTATAACAGTTTCCTGTATCTTAATTTGGTTACTCTGTAATGATATACGGCCACTTTAGTTTATAGAACACAATCTAAAAATTCGCACGTTACACTTTCTTAAAATTTTAATAGCGGTAAACTAATTCTGGACAATTATGGCACGTAACAAGTGTTTGCAAGGTTATGAACCAATTTATATCTCCGACAAAAAATGTTTTGCTATCAGGTAAAAATAAAAAGTTTAAGGACATATACTCCATAGTATTCAATTGTGTTTTTATTCAATTACCAACTTCACACACATGGTGTTGTGATCACAGGTTTAATAGACAAGGAATTAATATTGTAGCCGCTGCACACATTTAAAACAAATATTACTACATACATTATATAGATAATATTATGCACATTATGTAAACCGAAATCGGAGAGAGCAATATGCAATGCGTGCTTTTCTAGAGAAAATGTCAGGGTCAAGTCCACTTCCTATACATAATTAACAATTAAACAATCTGTAACTCTGTAGGTTCTTTTAATTGTTAGATAATTTCACCTCAAGAAGAATGAAGACAATGCCGCACGCAGGTTTGCTCCATGTATTGTTCGGAAGAAGTTCGTTTTGTAGGCTAATTTCAACGATATACAGTTATCCGAACGTTATATACGAAATAAAACAAAAGATATTGAAATGATCGAGTGGTACAGAGAGAAAAAAATGGTGGGTCAAAACTCTGCGTTCGTTCATTATAAATTGAGGATGCGTATACTACAACGGTACTTCTTACGCAAGATCAGATTTTGACCTAGATATTGGCAATAACAGTTGATCGGTTTTTATGTTGTTTTGACGATGCGGACGCAACCATTTTGAATATTGTTTGGATTATCTGATACTATCATGGATAGAAAAATAAGCACTTGCTAATTAGTATTTATCGTCACATGTTTGCGTCGAGATTACAGTAAAAGCATGAAGTTCGTAAATGTATAATAGTAGTCAATGCATACATACTAGGGCTTCTAATCCCGGGCAATATACTGCTCACGGGATTTCAAGGTTAAAGATTTTGTAATCCCGGGATCCAGGGATTGATCCTGGGATTCATGAAGAGAAGCAAGTCGCCCGAGGGTATAAACATCAAGTAATGCCCGAGGTGCATACAAAATTTTGTGTCCTACAATGGGTTTATTCCTCCGTTTGAATAATAATAATTAATATTTTGACGTAACATGCGTATCTACGGAGTTGAATAACAATACAAACAATTCGGAGTTGAGTGACAATATAGACAATTAATTGTCAAACTTATTAACCTTAATCGCCGTGTTGGCGATTTAAAATTTACAATTTGAATGACAAATATTTGATATATTTGACATATAACCATGGCAACCTTGAACGCCCGCGCGAGCAAGAAGCAGTTTTTGCCCCGGTATCTAAGATGTAAAATGTCACTTTATGATCATGTAGGACATAAATGTCATTTTCGCGTCTCTATGGAGACACAAAGATACTATTTATTTTTTATACAACCCAACCCAACCAGCCCGGAAAATGCAATAACGCTGTCCAATCAAAACACAGTTTTTGATTCGGTTTGACGTTTGTGATTAAAACGTCAACGGATTTTATCTGTCAAAAGCCAATATGTCAGAGATTAGTCTTTAGAAACGGGTGATTTTATTGCACGCTCAGAAACTGGTTTTCCGTGTCTCAAGAAGAATAATAAACAAAATTTAAACTATTAGATAATAACTTGCTCTTCCATCTTAATTTTGCTCAAAAACTTTACGTTTTTGTAAAATGTCTCAAAAATAGGCACGGCAAAACAAATTGTATAATCGAGTCAAACTTTCAATTTTTCATATTAATGCCAATAAACATTTTGATAATTTTTGTTCTCTTCTTTAAGATAAAATTGGATAACTTTAGAATTCATACGTTATGGATGTCTATTGTGCAAATAGACTAACTGTTTCTAATTTAAATAAAACGATTATAGCTTACAAAAATAGGTATAATGACTTTTAGACCCAGTTGTAAACGCGCCTTCAAGTAAACCGTTATTTATTGTTCAATATTGATGAAATATTCAAAGCAACTTCTTAGTTTATTAAATATTAAATTCATGGGCAAAATGTAAAAGAACAGTAATTAAGAAATTTAAAAACTGACGATATTACCGCTGTCACAATCATTGAATGAATACAGGTAAAGAAATCCGCCACGATTTTTTTTTATTTTTACGTTATGTTTTTTGATGAAATAAAATGCAATCTCTTTTCCTTGCGTATTTTATTTCATCAGTTAAACAAAACCTTGAATATGGATAATACCAATTTATGTTTTTTGTTTCTGTTTTAAATTCATAAACCGTCATCGGTAAATTATCATTTTGAATTAGCCGGTAATTTAAAAATATAATTTACGATATGCAATTTTTAATTACTTTGTAATTTAAATTTGAGAGCAATAATTTAAATTTCAGCGTTCATTTACTGAAAAAATAATGACGGAAATTTAAGTCAGGACTTTTATTTACCAAACGTTTTTATTAACATAAGTAGTATTCATAACATACAGTGATCGGTATTAATGCCGGTTTAATTTAGCATTATGAGTGTTCGTAAAACCCGGTAATTTAAACCAGCGTAATTTACCATTTTGAATTGTTAATTACTCGGTAATTTAAGACAAAGTGATTTACAAATTTTAATTTTAATTTACGTGGTAAACAAACCTAAGAATGTCTCTAAAATGGAAACAGAAAGACATAACCCCAATATTCAACCCACAAATATGGTGACAAATGGTGACAAACATCAAGACCAAGAGAAATTGATCGACTATGATCGACTATGATCACAGTAGTTCCAGGTGCTCTTGATTTGCAATTACATCAATTATAATAAACTGTCATCCTGACGTTTTTCGAATTCCTCGTATATTATGATATTTTGACATTCGAAGTAGATACACTGACGTACATATCAAACAAACAGTTTATGCTCAACACCAAATATCTATTAAGTACCTAACCAGTACTGCCAATTGAAAGATGTCCTCAACAGAATTCAACATTGGGTTACTTAACAGTCGCAGGTCAAGTCGTGTTTTGAAGCCACCAGGTGGCGGTCCGTCAAATATCTTCGGTGCATTTCAAGAGCCTGAAGATAGTTTCAATGATAAGATCATCACCAATGATCAGTCATGTCCACTGGCTAGTGGAGAACCTCATTCACCACCAAGACTGATTAAAGAAGATGTAAAGGAGGTAGTAAATGAAGATAAGTCACCGAGGCATCAGGACCAAAATACGAAGGCTTCACCACCATGTCAGGATAAGAATTCAACACCACCACGTCAACATCAGCCTCAACCAGCACCTCAGGCTGCTCCAAAACGTGTCCGCGTACCACCTGGTGGATTTTCTTCTGGCTTGTGGTGAATTAGAAAACTGTATTTAAAAAACACATGTATGTTAAATATACACTTGAATTTGAATGTGGCGTAGTCTTATTTTCTTGGTTGATGTAAAGATAATCGTGTGTAAATATCTGAAAATGTACTGGCAAAAATGTGAATTTTAAAGTTCAAGAATTCTTGATATTTAACGCACATCGTGTCTCTTAATTATTATCAATACATTTTGATACTAAAAATAACTAGAAAAAGTTTATAAACAAAATTCTATCTTATCAGAATGAACCACTTACTTTTGACATATGCAGATATAAAACTCTGTTTTATAAACATTTACTAATTAGTTAAATACCATACATTGCTGTATTTTGAATGGTCTGTTGAATGAATCGTCTGTTATAATGACGTAAACCAGCCAACAATTCTTATAGCATATTAATAAACATTAGAAATACGACAGAAGGGCAACAACATATAAATTCTGCAAATTATCGAGAGGGAATGTTTAAAACCGAAAATACAAACACAAAATGGACAAAACTGAAAATTCCATAATAGTGCTAAACAAGCAACCGATAAAGATTCTTAATAACAAATTGATAAACGATAGAAAACCGACAATATTATTGTAAAATATACCGAATTGGCGAAAAACAATGATTAAAAATAGAGAAATAGCGGAAAAGATCTGCGTAGGGGTCATCCACGACAAAATATAAAGTGTTGAAAGATAACTTTAGAAATAACAGAGGAAGTAACATTCTGTCAGATATCATAGGATGATCATTGATCGTTTTTGATCAAGGTACAACAAAATTTCTGTGTGTGTGTATGTGTGTACTCGATTTTTGTGGAGACGATTTCGGAGAAACTACTGAAGGTATCGGCACGAACCTTCATATTTAGAAGTTTTATGACTAAAGCTGAAAAGCTTTTGATTCAAAAGGGTCCAAAGGAACTGGACGGATTTTGCAAATGAGCCGCCATTTCTGTAATTTCCTCAAAATAGTAAAATAATAAATTAAAGTAGAGAAAATTCTGAATAATTTATGTCTGCGACATTTTTGGGTAAAATTAATAGTTTAGCTGCGAGAGCAAATTCTATTTGATCGAGATCGGTCGCATCTGCATTGATATAATACTATATAGTGAGCCAGGATTTTCCAAATATTTTCAGTCTAATGACAGTACCGGTAGTGTCAATTGCTGATGTTTTGACAATATCTCACTATATCTACTGTCAATAGTAAAAAGATCTCATATTGTGATACCGTGTACGGTCCTTGCCTGACGGCGTCGGATAGGCAGCGTGTTCAGCGTGTCCAAAATGCATGAGTTCTGTTTGTTTTTGGTTTGAGGAAGTATGATCATGTATCGATTGGGCTGGACGACTTGGGGTGGTTGAACATGGATAACACTAGGGTGTTGCATGCAGCAATATTATATCATAAGTTGCTATCCAAGAGGATCGCACAATGCCTCATGCGGAAGACACGCTGTAGAACGGATGTCCATAACCTTAATTTAAGGTTCAGGAGTTTGTTTGCTCCACATGCCCATCGCGCTGAGCTGTATAAACGGTCATTTTCTTACCAAGTCAGTCACATATACAATGGTCTCCGGGAAGATATGAAAAAATTATCGTTAAATAGTTTAGGGGGAAAGGTGAAGTGTTGTCTGTAGGCATGCTGTAGGCATTGAGCGCACATTGGAGGCTGTTTTAATTTTTATTTTTTATGGGCATGTGCGATGTTTTGCTGAGTTGCATTTGCTGAAATTACGTGTAATTAGACTCTAGAGTAATTTTTTGTTTATTTTTTTTTTATAATCTGATAGTATTGGAAATCAAATTAACATAAAAAGTAAATTATTGAAAACAAATTCAAATTTGTCAACTAGTGAATTTATAGTCGAAGATTTGTTTAAATATAACTCAATAGAATATAAAAAAGCAGAAAAATTGCAAAACTCTTTATTAAAGGTGCTTATTATAGCACTTTTACTACATAATTTCTTATAGAATATAGAGTGTACGATGACTTTCGAGACTGAGTGTACGAAAATTTATACACAATTAGTGCACAATGAACTGTGCATTGCGGCTATTTTTATCCAACCTATAGAATTATTGTTGTTCCATTAAGACTTAGGAATTGTTAAATAATTATATGCTTCTTCAGGACAGGGGTTATGAATAATACAAAACATTTACCATAAAAAGTAAGGTTTTTAAACATCTCAAGAATATTAAATAATAAAATGGTAATATTTCAAACTTACCCTGGTAATATTAAAATCGCTCATGACATCTTGCTTGGGGCATTTGAATACACCTGAACACAAACCATAACTGATCGCCAATAGTAAAACTACAACTTCCTTCATGTTGTTTTTGTCAGATGTGGTCGATTATCATCTTGTGTCGGGCACGTGCTAATTGGTCGTTCAATTTTCACTATCGTCAATCACAAAGATCGCACCGTAGGCAATAGTACGGGATAAGTCATTTTGAATCGTCCATTTTTGTAGAAATCTACATCGCGTGTTCGCAAACCGCTCGAAACGAAGAAATAGAAAACTTTCGCGAACAACACAGCCGAACCGAATCGCTTATAATGAAATTACCGTGGAAAAATTACAAAGTAAAATTAAACCGATGACAGGCAATACGATAGCACAGCATTTGCATTGTATACAAGAGCAGAATTCGTTGCATTTGTAAAGAATTTAATCGAAAAATTATCAAAGACGGCGTGGGGAATGACGTACGTAAATATTATATATTATTTATAGCGCTCATTATCGGTTCATCGCATCACTCCACTAATTATTAAGTCTACTATATGGTCAAGTAAACATGTAGTTTTATTATGTCCGGTGGATTATCTAAATTTATCGTATAATTAAAGCGCATCTTCGCTAGTGGTATAACTTCTAGGCGACAGGACAATATGATAACAAATGCGAAAGTATTTTTATGTGTATAATGTTTAGATTCCGTCACAAGACGATAACACGATGACGGTCCGTTTTATATCAACATATTTACTCAGTAAGCCATTTACTAACAATAAGAAGGAAGTATCTTGTCGCTATAAGGCAAAACATAGTGACCTAGAAAACTTAGATTGTTAGAAATTGTATATTTTTAAGCCTAGATTTACTATAACTTCCAAATCTGCTTGTATTTAACTGGTCATCTCGCAGTAATTGATATTACCATTATCTTAAGATGGGAAAATCATTTTAAACAAAAGGAATTGTAGGCCTTAAAACTACATTTTTGCAGATATTGTCTTTCAACTTTATACAGGATGATTTTAGGACGTAGTATACTGTTAAACAAGTTTTTAAAATAGTCATTCTGTATATTTTTCTTGACTACAATGTCTTTTTACTTGTTTCGTGGAAACGTTAATCGTGAAGTTTTCAGCTTAAAATTTGAATACAGTCAATTTAAGCTGTAATAGTATATAATTTACAGAGCACATAATTAAGAATATAAATCGCGAGCATGACTTTATACGCGAGTCGTAGGCGAGTGTTAAACATACAAGCGTTCGAGTCAAATACGACGTTTCATCTACGACTCATAAATTCCATTTTATATCAAATATTTTAAATGTATTTGCCAACAGTGGCGATGGGAACTGTCAATCAACTGTCAGCCACGTAGGTGTTGACAGTAGCTTTGAATAATAGTGACAGTTTCGTTGAATAAAAATGCATTATTCAAAGAAAGTGTAATTATTATTCAAAGGAACTGTCATCATAATCATCCGCGTGTATCATGACGGGGATTATACTTTGCAATGAACTTAGTATATGAACGTCGTAGAAAACAGCCTCTATTAGTTTTTAGAGAAGAATAACACAATTTGTTTTGAAAAATGTTGGCGTTTTTAACAACAATACCGAACAAGTTATAATAGCCCTAAAATTAGGAAGTAATGCTATTCATATTATTCATGCTATTCAGACATATTTTGTAGGGAACTACACGATCAAAAAAATATTACTGTCGGTATTTCTGTTTCAGAATTGTTGTAATTGTATTTATTTGAAATTTCGAATGTTTTACCCAGTTTTTATCAATAACAAACTAATATTTGTTGTCTTGGATATCAAAATTGATGATCGATAGGTTTTTGTGTTCAGAACAGAATGAGAAAATATCGAAGAAAAAAAGGTTTGTAAAGCGCATTTTAAATGACAGCACTTTCGAAAAAAAGCATGTTGAATCAGTCTTCAAATTATCTGAAAAAATTTATTTTGTTGTACATGTAATAATCCTTCTATTTCATTCTTGTGGTTTCATAAATAAGAAAGGCATCCTCTATATCATAGATCACCCTGTATATTATTTTCAACATTGCGATTTGTATTTTAGGGTACATCTAAGATTTTGTTAAATTTTACCCTATATTTATCAGCAAATGCCACCATGTATATGTTGTATATGTATATGTGACGTAAAGTGACATAAATGAAACTATGATGTCATTCTGAGTAAAAGAATTTATTTGTTTTTCAAAACCTAGAAAAAATTACAGCCGTTTGAACAAAACCATATTATTCATAAGGAAAACACATAAGATCCATATGAAAATGATGTATAAGTATTCATTTCAGATTTCCTATTGCGATTTTTATTTTTACATCTTATTATTGTAAAGGGTACTGTGAAATTTCGTTTTTCTTAAATAAAATACGCATGTTCATATACATTGATTAATTGTTCAATTTTCAATTATGCAATATCAATAAGAAATCGACATGATAAAATATTTCCAAACATCACACATGTGCGTTTTCAGATATAGAGTTGAAAGTGTTGAAACCATTATATTCGACAAAAAAGGGTTTACAGTTTGCGCAACGCAGAAAAAACACACAGCTGGAGAATTTCTTCGGCAACAAATTTTATCAAAATGTGCGAGATAAATAAGGTTGTCAATGTGGCACAGAAAACTACAGTCTTCTGCCCACAAAAAATTGTTTTCAATCACTACGCTGGCTATCGTGGTAAGTTTTAGACTACATATGACTGGAATACTCTATAATAAATTATGTTTTTAATACAAAATTTATACTAATTAACATGAGCTTGTGGCAAAAAATAAAATACGCTTTGAATCTATTTTTAACTACCTATTTTAATTAGTAATTAGTATTAACTTGTAAATACTATTTAAAATACGGTAACTCTTTTTAATAGTTTTTGTTTCGTTGTTTATAGATTCACAAGGTGCTCAAGAATAATACAAACTAATTTTTGAAATGGTCAAACCTAAAAACAACAAATAGTGAAAATTTATAAAAGTTTAACAAATCCCTGACTTTTTGGGTGACTGTTCAATACATCGATATTATATTATGCAAATGAACTAAGAAAATAGAAAAAAAAATAATAATTAGATATATACAAAATGGGAAAGTCACCACCGAGTAGCAAGTCCTAATATTGATAAATACTTTCTCTAAAATATGTATAATTTTGTCTTCAAAAGTGGTCTTACTCCTAAATTATCAATTTTGAAGTTTTGACGGCTTCGGTATGCGAAAATGTTATAATTTTGTAGTGCATTAACACCAGTGGAACATGAGTCACCGCACTTGACTTGATTAGCAAGTTTTTAACTGCGTATAACTCTTGATACAATTCTATATACCAATTATATTGTCTAACTATCAAATTTGTCTCCCGCGTTTAAACTTTCTGGAATTTTCAAATTTATTTGATTAATTATATAACAACAAAATGTGTTGTTGCAGTTAAGTACATTATAAGGAAAAAATCAACTTTTACTATAAGACTTAAGCTATGTTCAATTTTGTAGATTTCCTATTTTATCCAACTAAACAGAAATATCGGAATTTAGGAGAGTGCCTGAATTTGGGACGTTTACCTTAAAGTAAAAAGTTCTAAATTCTACTATTAAAATATTGAGTTTATTTTATGATGGTAAGCCTTTGAACTACTGAAAACTTTACTGGGAATATAGTCAGAACTGGGAAACCTTCAATCAGCCTGTTAATAACCTAAAAAGTAGTTTATGAATTCAGACTAAAATCACAAATTGACGGATGATGCCATTCCACATACTTCAGGTCAAGTGAAACATTCTGTTGAATAATAATACACACACACATAATTAAGCCTATTTCCACATGCAAGAAAACATCTGTGGCAACAGCATTTTCGATATTCCATTTGCGAAAGCTTGAAAAATTAATATTCCAACCTCAGATATCTGTGCAACCAGAATACTTAACGCACCATGACCAAAATTAACAAACCCAACTACTCAAATAGTAAATGAATCTTGACCAAACGAACAGATCTATATACACAGTATCACCGCAGATTTACCGGACCGCAAATTTGCCTTTTGTCTCACGATCAGTTATTGTTCTCTTAATTTTTATGTTGCCGGTGTAACAGTGATTGAATACCTGAGCACTGTTGATTTCTTCGCTATTATTTTCGTTTTGCCTTTGTGGAAGTGGCTTTACTTTCGTCGCGGTCTGCAGTTTGCACTCTCTGTGGTCTGAGGTGCATTTTGTGGGATTCGACACAGTGCTGAACCATTCACAGTGGTGTTTACTTACGTTTCCTGTTTCGTTTCCCAGTTCACAGAATCGCGGAGTGGGATGCACTGCGAAAGAAAAAAAAATGTGATCCGCGGTGACATAAAGTGAACTGGTTGCTGAAAATGGACATTCACGGTATTTGGTTTTGTGGAATTGGCGAGAAGACCTAGGGACGTATTGTGTTTGTTTGTTTTATTAATTAGGTGAGTCGTTGAAGTTTCGTTTAGTTATTTGCATTAGTCCGCATGAATGTTAGTTTTTGCCTGTACCATAAACCAAATATCATGATTTTTTGTCCACTTCCAAACAAAAGTCTTTTTTGTTACTGTTTGCGTTAATCATTATTTCTTAATAATTTAGATTATACACTGTGGGCAAAAAGACGGTACAAAATTTTAATTACTCGTATTGTCAATAATATTTACTCAATTCTAATATTTGTTTGATAAATTATAATAAATATTATACGTATATGGTGCAATAAAACCTCTAGTATTCCTATTGACCAAAACAAAACTAAACTTTTTTCTGAATAATTTGTTATGGCACAAGTTAATACAATCAGATGGTAAAACTTGACTAAAAATTAGTATTTTTTGTATCTCTGAATATCGCATGGTCCCATAGAAAATAGAAATTGTGGATAATGTAAATGTGAATTTCATTTTCATCGATTAAAACATAAATGTTAAAAAAGACGCTTTTTACAATAGCACATATGTGTTTACCCATATGTGAAGTAACAGCAATTTTTCAGAACTTTATTGTTTGTAGCGTCTTTTTTTGTTAACATTTATGTTTTAATCGATGCAAATCAAATTCACATTTACAAACAAAATTTAAATTTACTTCAAGGCACCTTAAGATCACCAGCAAACATAAATTATACATTTGAATGAATAACATTTAATCCTCTAATTTTATTTAAGAAGAGAGAAGAATCAGACAGTATTTAATCCAATTCTATATAAAAAAGTGGTTTTGAAAGACACGTTTACTTCCGGCAACAAACAAAAAAATTCTGTAAAAGTCACACAGTTTCATAAATTGACTTTTTCATAATACCATTTGATTTTAGAGACTCTCAAAAAATATTAGTTTTAAGTAAAATATGTAGTAAACAAATTGGTTGGTCCAAATCAAATTGATCAAATTACTTTCAAAATGCTGAACTTAATAAGAATAACAAAAGTTTCATTTGTTCCAGCAAATTCATTAGAGTCAAAAATTAAAACTGACATAATCTAATTGTAAATATATAAATATAAGTGCAAACCATAAATAAACAATCTGATGTGGCCTGGCACATTAATTTATCATACATATATAAAATTAATAGTTTAGCTGCATGAGATTCTATTTGATCGAGATCATGTCTGCATTAAAATAACACAAGTACTAAGGATTTGACAAATATTTTGACAATATTGACAGTTGGTATTCTTAAAAGTCAGCGTTTGACAAATCCTGGCTAACTATGTGGTTTTAGTGCAGACACGATCTCGATCAAATAGAATTTGCTCTTAAAAACTATTAATTTTACCAAAAAATTTCAGACATAAATTACACAAAATTTCCTCTACTTTAATTTATTATTTAAATATTTTGATGAAAAAAAAACAGAAATGGCAGCTCATTTGCAACATCTTTGAAAAATGCTTAGAGGAAACATACAGTCCTTTGGACCCTTTTGAACCAAAAGCTTTTCATCTAAGTTTGGTCATAAAACTTCTGAATGTGAACTTTCATTCCGATACCTTTAGTAGTTTCTCCGGAATCGTCGCCACAAAAATCGGGTACACACATATATACACACACACATACACACACAGACATTTTTTTGTACCTTGGTCAAAAATGATCAGTGGACCCAAAAAGACCTATTTCCGCTAAAATCTAATTTTGTTCGGCACGATTACAATACTTTATCATACTGCGTATGATAAAGTAAATAGTTATTTATGTACCAAGGGTATTACACGGATGTTTATGCCCCGAGGGTGAAAAGGTCGCCCAAGGGTATAAACATCAAGTAATGCCCGAGGTGCATACAAAATTTTAAGTCCTACAATGGTTTTGTTCCTCCGTTTCAATAATATTAATAAATATTTCGACGTTATCAAGTGACATGCGTATCTACGGAGTTGTATAACAATACAAACAATTCGGAGTTGAGTGACAATACAGACAATTAATTATCAAACTTAAAACCTTAAACACCAATAATTGACATTGTCGAGTGACAGAACAGACAATTAATTGTGAAACTTATAACCTTAATCGCCAATAATTGACATTGATGACTTAAAATTAACAATTTGAATGACAAATATTTGATATAATAGCAAATAATTATAGGTTATATGCATATTTTTCTCTAGATCATTTGTTTTAAAAATGTAAGTGTGTTAGATGAAATTGAATTATTAATTTGAAAATTACAAATTGATTGCCTTTTTAAATAAAAAAGGAGCTATATCTTCTTAAAAACTAATTACATTGTAAATATGCAAATGAATATAATAACAGACAATAGAACAGCCACTCTATAACATATCCATAATAATATAATACCTTTTTGTGTTAGGAACAGAAATAAATGTGTTACGATATTTTTCTACAAAACCAAATCTTAAGAAAGGCCGCCCAGCACTTAATGGTGTACTACCATTAGAAATCACCGAAAAAAGTCCAGATTTCACGTATTAAAACAATTCAATTTGAAAAACCCACACGCATGACGCGATTTCACTTTTACCAAATTTTCGACAGGATTTTTCTACACTAACAGCACGTTTGAGTCGCCGTCGATTATTATAAAAAAGGGACACATGCTTAATAGACTTAATTAAGGCTGCGCGGAAAAAAATTTAAAATGTCAGATCGAATTTTTACGCAACACTTTTCACTTTTACCAGCTTGGACCGTTTTGCGCTATTCGTGGTCCATATACCATTAGAGGTTAATATAATCGACATGTTTGCTTGTCGCACCGAACCGCTAACATTTGTAATTATAGATACCGGGCCGTTTGTTGCGAAATGATTTGCCCGGTGAAAAAAAGTGTGGGTTTTCTCGATTGCCATATTTAAAAATTGCGCTAACAAAAGCTACTTTGATTAATAGTGGCATATATGGCATACATCGCTGATGATATGACGCAATGATAATATCCATGTTTGGCCAATATTGAGGTAATAATATTATGTACCAGATACAAACTCTGATATTCATGCCAATTATATTGTTAAGGTATTATTAGAATTAATAGGTTCCTGTTCATTACAAGTTTTAATATCCAAAAACTATAATTTCTTTGGCCAATTTTGACGTTTTAGAAGACTAAATTTGCGGCACCCTATACACAGTAGTCTAAACTAGCACAAAATTGGTCAACATTCTGAAACTAATCTCTAAATGGGTAAAAACAAAATATTTATGAAATATGAAAAACATATTTTTTATTTTTTGTTTATTTGTTGGAAGGCTATTCTCTTGTCTTAAAAAATCTGATGTGGCCAGGCACATGACTTTATCATACAATACATAAAATTAATAGTTTAGCTGCATGAGAATCTATTTGATTGAGATCAATCGTGTCTGCATTAAAATACAAATAGTTAGCCAGGATTTGACAGATAAATAATTAAATAAATAAATAATTCCTTTATTAACATAAAACAATATTAAATGTAACAAAATAATATTTATATTTAGGGCGGAGATCAGCACAGTTGTTTCCAAACTGCTTTGCTCTTCCAAGACATAGTTGTACCAATAATATAACAGTAATTCCGAGAACTTATCAAAACAAAAACAAACAAAAAATTACTCTAGAGTCTAATTACACGTAATTGCAGCAAATCCAACACAACAAAACATCGCACATGCACATAAAAAATAAAAATTAAAACAGCCTCCGATGTGCGCCCAATGCCTAAAGTCCCCCCTGTTGAGCAAACAGACAACACTTCACCTTTCCCCCAAAACTGTTTAACGATAATTTTGACATATTTTCCCTGAGACCATTGTATATGTGACTGGTAAGAGAATGACCGTTTATACAGCTCAGCGCGATGGGCAGGTGGAGCCGTTCTACAGCGTATCTTCCGCATGAGGTATTGTGGGATCCTCTTGGATAGCACCTTATGATATAATATTGATTCATGCAACAGCCTGGTGTTATCCATGTTTAACCACCCCAAGTCGCCCAGCCCATTCGATACATGATCATACTTCCTCAAACCAAAAACTAACAGAACAGATGCATTTTGTACACGCTGAACACGCTGCCTATCCGACGCCGTCAGGCAAGGACCGTACACGGTATCACAATATGAGATCTTTTTACTATTGACAGTAGACATAGTGAGATATTGTGAAAACATCAGCATTTGACACTACCGGTACTGTCATTAACTGAAAATATTTGAAAAATCCTGGCTCACTATATAAGATTATATCAATGCAGATGCGACCGATCTCGATCAAATAGATTTTGCTCTTGCAGGTAAACTATTAATTTTACCAAAAAATGTCGCAGACATAAATTATTCAGAATTTCCTCTACTTTAGTTTATTATTTAACTATTTTGAGGAAATTACAGAAATGGCGGCTCATTTGCAAAATCCTTGAAAAAGGCTTAGAGGAAACGTCCAGTTCCTTTGGACCCTTTTGAACCAAAAACTTTTCAGTTCTAAGTTTAGTCATGAAAAAAATAGTGAACCGATTTTCCCCATTCACGAACTTGTTTTGGAAAATGGAGATTATATAGTAATAGATACGTATGCAATAAACTTATTATATGTGAATCGTATATAAACTGATTATTTCATCATTACGGTATGTCCGTATAATCATCTTTAGTTATAATCATTAAATACTATATTTTATCGTTAATTTTAAAGGTTATGTAGCTCTATGGGTTTTATTAGTTGTTAAATTCACGTGTTCTTACTTATCAACAACAAAAATAGATGGTATTTACAGCAGTTGCGTTTCACAAATTGTTTATTTACAACCGGAGAATGCACACTTTTATTTCCGCCATATAAATTGATGCACAATTTTCATAATTGCCAATTTTAATAGACCACGTTGTGCTTAACGTGAATACTAAATCAACTAAAATTAATTGGATGAGCTTCACGTTTTCATTCAGATTCTACTCACGTTGTCGACACAGGAACAAAACAAAATAAAAATTATTAGTTTATTATCTATTTCGACTCGCATAGCAAACATATTTGTTTAATATATTCATATAAAAACCATCAGAAAAACTGTATTTGTGTAAACGAAAATTAAACCAAACACTTAACATAATTTCATGCATGACTTCGTATTAGGTTCTTCAAGAGTTCGTCAACGTACAAGATACTAAATTTGACAGGAATGCGTAACGAATTGCTCGGCTACTGAAAAAACGAATAACATAAAAGTGTTGAATTCATAAAAGTGTGCCTATTAAAAACTTCACGGTTTAATTCTGAACTGAATGACTTGTTAAGCGAACACTTTATCTGTTTAATTACATTAATTAGCTTAGGCTTACTCCAATTTCAGACGAGCAAAATATAATTATCGAACATCGACTGAAAGTTTCTACAGGAATTTTTCGTTTGGAAATTTGTGTTGCGTTTGACGTGCGTATAGCATGTCGGACGTTGCGAAATCTAGGCAATATTAATGTTTATTGTAATAACGGGAAGAGAGCAATTTGGAAACAATGGCGATATTTGTTTATTTATAATTTACTATGTTAAATGAATAACTACACTACACACAACTACAGAATGAAACCTATAATTACGAGGAATCAGTATTTATAAATAACTATTTTACGACTAGTTTTATCATCTTTAAGCATATATTGTGCATCATAATCCATATTACTGAAGGATCGGTTTGTTAAAAGACCTTGTCCCATTTAGAACTGTTTTTATCTTACATGAATTGAATTGAATGCATAATCTTTAATCCGTGTGTGACCCATTATCCGGCCATTAACTGGGAAATTAAGCATAAATTGCATACTTATTCGAGTCCAATTAACCCCATTACTTTCAGTAAGTCTCAATTTAGATTCGCACAATTATAAGTGACACACAAGTATTTGCATGCGTCTTAACTTAAACAAGATCGAATCATTTAATTCTTATTGCTAAGTGGCGCTTTGTAAGATACTTGGACCTTCATCAACATGCGGAACTATGCGTGAGCAAATGCAAGGTGAGCAATTTAAAAGATTACAGTAGCTGAGATTTCAATGAAAATCGTGTGCAGTTTTAAGTTTGTGATCCTATGGTGTTGTAGTTGGATGTGTGTACTATACATGGTTATATAGTATGAAGTCTTGATACATTTTGGGGAAAATCAACAGTTGCAATTTTCTGGAAACTCGTTTTATTATGTTTGTTATGAATTAGGTATGGTACAAACATTATTTGAAATCAGATACATTCCGACTATTCGATTAGGTGTTTATAAAATACATTTTTAATGGAGACAACTTAATTTTCAATAAAAATGCAACAGAATTTTCAGTGAAAAATATAGATTTTTAACTTTTATAAGAATTTTTATAAAATAGTTATGCTTCCTTTCATTTGTGTCACATTTATGATAAATAATTTTTGATAGATACGGCATAACTGACCAATATATTCAACCTGACGTACTATCGTGAGCATAAAAAATCTGATGTGGCAGGTACATGACTTCATTATATAAAATTAATAATTTAGCTGCATGAGATTCTATTTGATTGCGATCGGTCGTGTCTGCATTAAAATAAAACTAGTTAACCAGGATTTGACAGATATTTCGACTCATGAGCATGAAACTTCTAAATATGATGATTCGTCCCGATACCTTTAGTAGTTTCTCCGGAATCTTCGCCACAAAAATCGGGTACATACATATACACACACACACATACACACACATACATAGACACACACACACACACACACACAGACATTTTTTTGTACCTTGGTCAAAAATGTCCAGGGGACCCATTAAAACCTATTTCGCTAAAATAAAACTATATTTTCGGCACGTACAATACTTTTTCATACGGGGACAGCAAAGTGAAATTAGGCACTTATAATCTCTACAATTTTAGTTGTGTAACATATACTTTGACAGTATGTATTTGTTAACCTGTGATGTCTAAACATTGACAGTATTGTCAACCTACAAACTTGTTCCGGTTTCAACAATTTTATTCTTTGCAGTATTCTTCCGTACACTTAATTCAGTAGCAATTTCACGAATGCTATTCCATCATGCAGTCGAGTTAAAATTATCGCCTTCTGAAATTCATTCAATTGCGGAATTTTTGTTCCTTGCGTCAAAATTCAAGATGACATTGATGTGACATGATAACCTTACTGACATGACATTTCAAAGCCCAGTTTAATTAGTGCAATTTGAGTGTCCCCGTTTTTTATGCTCACGATACTACACTGTTATAGTCCTTTTAATGATAATTTGATGAGAAAATAAAATAATTTCATGGTGCGTATAAAAACAAATGTATATTTTATTAAAATAATTCATATATAACAACAAAAAATTGATCAATCATCGTCAACCGTACTAAAAAGTTAATAACGACCTCGTCAATTTTCTGACAATTGTTACAGACAAACCCTATAGAACGGAAACAAAACCGAGGAAATAAAATAATTTATCTACGACACACATATAATAAGTTCGTTGCCTACGTATCTATGACTATATAATCCCCATCATTATAGGCGCCAAAGATTATAATGACACTGTATAATAATGACAGTTCGTTCAAATAATGACCTCATTATTTGAACGAACTGTCATCATTATACAACGCTAGTGTCAAAGTCTGTCAAAACCTACATGGATGACAGTTATTTGACAGTTCACCTCGCCATCATTGACAAATTCATTTAAAATATTTTGCATAAAATGCAATTTAAGAGTCGTAGATAAAACATCGTATTTGATTCGCACAGAACGGATATAAATCGTATGGTTACATGATTACACGATTACATGATTACATGATTATATGATTACATGATTACATGATTACATGATTACATGATTGTAAACTTCATGCTCGCGATTTGTATCCTTAATTATGTGCTCCTAAAATAATATACTATTACTCCGTTTAATAGGGACAGTTATCGTGTAAATTTGACATATAAAAAATAATAAACGCGTCGTTAGCGGTAATAACGCTACTTAATTGAGAAATAGGACACAAATGAGAACTGATATATCGACCCATGAACGGTTAACTAAATTATTAAATTTACCAGGTCCATGAAAACACTGTCTTTAAACGTTTTGTAACGTCGTTAAATGTTGTGATGTTGGCACATAATAATTTGTTTGCATTTTCGAATTAACCATATATGCAACAATAATTAATAAACGTAATATCTTAAAAATGGTAATAACTTTTGCATATTTCGGAATTTTATTATTGTTTTATTCAGCTGTGGTAGAATTTTTATTGTAGTATCAGTTTTGAATAGATACAGCGCACAAGAACAATTACACGTTTTTCAGATTATTAAATAAGAGTAAAAAGCACTAATCCTGTATTTTTTCTAAAACTTGTTTCTTTTTTAAGTTTAAATAATTGTTTTGTTACCTATACACGGCATACGCCAACTGATTGCTATTCACTTTTGAGTTATAAATCTACCTGTAAATTTAATACAACAATTTTGTTACATTGACCATAAAAACTTCACCCAGTATTGACGTTTGTTTGGAGAATTCGAATAATATCTATTGAGGCTGACTAAAAATGCTTTATATTTTTATAATAATACGGTCTACTACTCTTTTAACCACCATCATTGACAAATTTAGGGGTGACGGAATTAGGTACATATAAATATAGCACGTCCTTAAATCAGACTTGTGTGTTGGAATTGTGTACATGGTTAGAAGTAATACATATGGCTCTATTGCTGTCTTTTTACAACAGAATAACATATTTTACATTGTTTGCTATATTATAATTAATTGTACGCATTTTGTCCAAATTCCGACACGAGTGTCGGAATTACGGACATCAACAGTCCCTAATTATTACACTAGCAGCAGAGAGTACCGATTTTGGCATTACTACGCCACCTTTGGAGATAACAGTAAAACTAATGCCATCTCCATTAAAAAAATCATTATTCTGGCCTGAAACACCCACATAAAGTAAAAAGAAACTGTTCCTCTGTAACATTAATATCTCATGCTTGCAGAGCATATTTGTTAATAAAAACGAAGGAAGTTCAAAAGAAAATCATTTTAGAGAAATAAGAAAGAAAGCGAAGTAGGAACAGAATAAAAAGCTGCACCAAGAAAAACACTAAACATTCCGGAATCTAGAAGCATTAAAATACAGATGAGGGAGAGAGGGCACACTGAAGAATACTTATTTGTTTATTTTATATTATTTACTAACTACAAAGTTGCTAAACTGGTTCCACAATTTGCTGTTTCGTATAGTCGTTCGAAGTTGATAATCAATTATAACTTTACCATGTAATTGAAAAGAAAAAACAAAAACATATATTTTACGAAATAATCGAATTATTTTACTGCTTACACAATGCTAATTGCGGTTAATTATATGCTTATAAACTCCATAGAATTAATTGATTATGGAATTGCTTTTTTGGATATTTTTTCCTATTTTTTAAGTTAAAAGGCATTCTATCTAGTAAATGTCGCCAATGTGAAAGAGACAAGAAAACTCGTCCAATTTGGGACATACTGTATAATACATTTGCAGCTACGGGCATAACGTTGTTGACTAATGATAGATAATAATATGATCCAATTTCCATGTCTGCTGATTGCTGAGTATAAATAGGAAATTAACATTGATATTAATTGCCCGTTTCTCGTTTAATGGCATATTAAAACTCTTAAAACCTTGTGTATTTTGTATGTACCTATACATATATATTTTTTGAAAAATTACCGTCCGTAATAATTATTGATGTTTATAACATGAAGTAGGACATTCATCGATCACGTGAGAAATCATTACATAAACTAAATAAATCTACCCAGTTAATTAATAGAATAACATAGAATAACAATAAACTTATTGAAAATTCATATCTCTTACACAACTCCGATCAGAAGTGATAATAATTAATTAATTTTCCACCTTTTACATAATGTATCTACATATTATCACATAAGCCACATTCTTCCTATATCCCATTCCTTTGTTTCCACTATAAAAAAAAACAACAACAAAGTTGCTCCACATAGTTGCATTTAAGTTCCGTTGAAGAAAATTATGAATGAGAATTTCAGTTTCAATTTGGTCGGCTTGCAAAATTCTACAAATGTACCTGCTGACCCGAAACGGTGTTAAGCTGTATTGCTATTGTCGTCATGGGAAAAAATGAACGGTTTTCAGACCGTTGCTAAACGTTCGAGGCATTTTTTCCGTTTGTGCTTACGTAATTATTTGGCCAGGAGCGTTTAAGCATATTATTTACAATTAGGCTCGAAACCGCAAGTTGTTTATTTCGTTGATCTACATATTGGCGTATCATTCTGACCAGTCGATAATTCAGGCATAATTTAATTTTGCAACTTTTGATTGGTTTGGTATTTATTGCTTTGTTTGGTGGTGTTGTGTTCGTCATGGCATTGTTTCAAGATTATGGTGATATATCTATTTCTGATTATAAATGTAAGATACTTCCAATAACCGTATACCTTCTTCCGACGTGATTTAACTGAATCTAAACAAAAACATTCTTGGCTGGGTATTATTTGTACAAATTTTACGATCAATAATTTATATAACAACATTTTTGGAAAATCTACATTGCTTTTATGCTCGCAACAATTTTTATACATCCTTTCATATACCAGCAATGGTCATGACCCGGTATTTTTGAAGAAACTAATAAATTGAACTGTTGTTCACACTATTTTCTGATTTCAACAATTTCTCCCGATAATTTTACTTTTCAAGTAATTTTGTCGCCTTTTCCATCGTCTATTAATGTGCTATTAAGAACTATAATTATAATTTATTTCAGAATCAATTAACCTAGTAATTACAATTTTGTTGCCTTTTAATTGTTTATTACAGCGCTAGAAGCAATTCTCCTCAACGAAGACTAAAATTTTCTCTCTCTGTAATTTCTTAAACGAATTTTGTCGGAGGTTCTGCGAACACGATTATAGATTAGATTAGATTTTGTTAATTTTCTCTGTTTTTCTTGGTTTAAACATTACCTAATACAAGTGTATTTCAACTAATATAGTAGAGCCTTTCTACTGTTGACGATGAACAAGATCCTACAATACTTAAGTATAGCGAATTAATAAACATTAGAAAGACGATAATATTAGTAGGAATTCACTCAATTGTAGAGAAAATGTTTAAACCGTACAATCGATAAAATTCTTTATAACTAATAATAAGTAATAAACAATAGAAAAGGTTGCAATAAATTGTTCTTTGATTGAAGTAATTATCAGTATGTTGAAGGAACCTTTGCGGATGTCGCCGATCCTTGACCAGTGGTTTTGGTCTCATCTCAAACCTACATATAGTCAAGGTTAGGGTAGCAAAGTGTACGCTGATTCGGAATCGGAACTTGAACTTGCTTGCACTGTGCTCTATGCTGCAGATCACACGGCGTTTTTAGCATTTTAGCCACACGCACTAACCCTTAGCAGCGGGCTTTCATCAGTCTATTTATACTAAAGATATGGCCGAACTGCGAGGAGAGAGTCTACAGCGCCATCTAACAGTACAGTTGGATGAGGTATTTACAGTAAAAATATGTTTATTTGAATAAAAATATCCTTTCTTTGGCAGAAGTAAACATATTTTTTTAAGCCAAAACAAAAATATACTTACAGGAATCTTCCTGTGTACAAATACATTTGTTTGAATGAAAATTAGATTTCTTTGGCTATCATTTAAAACAAAACAAAAAACTTTCTTTAAAATAAGAAATCTTTTCTATCTGTGTAGCCGTTGATAACATACCACACATTTGTTATCTAATTACTATTTTTGAAAAGTTATTAAATATTGGTTTTTACGATAGTAGCACGCAAAAGTAAAATGTAAAAAGTTGTAGCAGTTATCAACAATACATACAGCATATCAGTACATATCATATATATTTATTCTCTGTCTCTTTTTGGTGGTAGTTTCACATATTTGAAAAATCTGATGTGGCCAGGCACATGGCTTTATTATACAATATATAAAATTAATAGTTTAGCTGCATGAGATTCTATTTGATAGAGATCGATCGACTCTGCATTAAAATAAAACCAGTTAGCCAGTATTTGGCAGATTACATTAGATTAGAATGAAAATATCTATAAAATCCTGGCTAGCTAGAATTATATTATTAATTCAGGCACGACCAAACTCGATCAAATAGAATTTTCTCATGCAGCTAAACTATTAATTTTACCAAAATTTGTCGTCGACATAAAATATTCAGAATATCCTCAACTTTAATTTATTATTTACCTTTTTTTACGCAATTGTAGAAATGACGGCTCATTTGCAAAATCGTTAAAAAATGCTAAGAGTAAACATCCAGTTCCTTTGGACACCCTTTTGAACCAAAGGCTTTTCAGCTCTAAGTTTGGTCATGAAACTTCTAAATATGAAGTTTCGCCCGGATACCTTTAGAAGTTTCTCCGGAATCGTCGCCACAAATATCGGGTACACACACACACAGACATTTTTTTGTACCTTGGTTAAAAATAGTCAGAGTCCCCAAAAGGCCCTATTTCCGTTAAAACCTCAATTTTTTTTCGGCACGATTACAATAATTTATCATACTGCGTATGATAAAGTAAAGAGTAAAATCTAGCAATCCTAATTCTTGCTAATGTATATAGGGTGTTAAAAATCAGTGCAAAATATTTAAAGTTATCCAGAGAGGCCATTGTAGACCAACTTTTGATAAGGAACTCATGATCTCATGGTCCAGAAGATGCTGTGGTTCAATTTTAGAAACAGTTTAGGGAAAGCTTTGTCAGGTATCATACGATAGCTCTCCTAAAACCAAGTTTACCAGGTTTTCGTCTGAAAGTTTTAAAAGACTTAATTAGAACCAAAGTTTTATATTTTTTTACCAATTTTTGTACAATATTAGGTTATTAGAATCTTTAATTCCATTTAAGTGACGTTAAGTAAAAAAGGTTTTATATAAGAGTTATTAACAATTTGTCATCTCATGATTTGTCATGATGATCTGTACGTTTCGTGTAGCATAATTCTATGATACTTCTGCTATAAACATCACATAATTGATCTTGTGATATTTATATTCTTTGCGAGAGGGCATTATCTCAAAAAACTAGAGACAGTCATACTAATAAAACTGATATTGGGGACAATAGGTAATATTAATCGGACTAGTTATTTTGTTTATCATTATCTTTTCTCAGGGCAAGATTTTCAGGAGTCAAGCACCATTGTGAGACGTAATTTCAGTGTTCTCAAAAATACAATAATCAAACTCATCAATTCGAAGTACTTACATATTAGTCCAGCAAACTGTAGCAAACTAAGAGATTGAACTTTTTTCATTAATTTATACGACCTTCAAGTTTAGTCGCTTACTTATTAATTCATTTATAAATATTATATCCTGTTGAATGTTGATTTTATCGATCTTATCATTGTGATATTTAATTTGACAATATAATAAAAACTAGCAGACTAAAATCTAATTAACATATATTGTACCTATTGCCGGAACAAGTTATGCACCAAGAGCAACTCATGCATTAATCTTCAAAGCATTATTATAACTCAAATGTCAACACGCTGAAGAAACAATGCCTCATAACATCCGACAGATACATACATGTTAACTTACGAACATTATTCCTTAATATTCACAACAGCTGTCACAAATTTTCCCCCAATTACAACGATGCTACATTATCACATAAGTCATAAACGCCATTGTATGTAAATACCTAACCTACCTAAAAGCAAAACATAACATATCCGTTTCGTGCCAAGGTAATCAATCCATTGACCATTACATACAGGAAGAATATGCTGAAAGAAAACTTTGTCCATAATGACGAATGAAGTTAGCAGCTATTCGTACGGATTGTAATTTTACGAAAATGCATTTACAGTGGAAGATTGTATGTGAAGTATGATTGGAACGATTTTCTTGCTATTTTGCGACGCGCAATCTCGCAGATTCCGAACGGTCGTCAACATTTTTGCACCATTACGACTGCAATGCGTTACTTAATATCACAACAACTGTGCGACCAGGAAGTGTCACGCTAGTTATCAAATTACCATGCCACCTGGGAACAATATCCTTTGAGCATTGACCTTTGTGAAGACAGATACAATATCTAGATTTAACTATTGTTGCATTGAATAGAATCATTCATGAATGTAGTTACTTCGTTACTACGCACATATATTTTCGTATGTAGTATATATATATATATATATATATATATATATATATATATATATATATATATATATATATATATATATATATATATATATATATATATATATATATATGTATGAGTGGCTACTGATCAGTTTCTTAAAATATATATATATATAAATGTATGAGTGGCTACTGATCAGTTTCTTAAAATATTTATAATAATTTCAAAGAAACAGAACGTAGAAGCAGCTCCTAACAAATTCCTTGCATTGGGTGGTATGAATAAAAATGAGAATATACTGAATATTTTAAAGTAAATAATAAGAAAACACCAGTTTTAAAATATTGTCTAAAAACTAATTCGATATTCACTTTTAATCATACAAACTGTTCCCTAAACTAAGTTTTATTTATATCACCCATTAAATCTCATACATATTTGATTTGGAGACAAACCAAGAGATTTTGGCCTTCATGCAATATTATTGACATTGGCTTCTTTATGGGAGTTTAAACGAATCCATGTGGCTAATAATTCTAATAATTCATAAGATACCTAATAGAATTAAGTATGCCTACAATTACTTACAAATTCCAATACTCAAGAGTTGTCAAAGCACAAGCCACTTGGGCAACTATATGTCTTCGCTTATTGTGGTTGTGGTAGGTGGTATATTTACTAGGAAGTACTAACGTTTGTTCTGGTAGCACTATGAATAGTATGGCTGTTTGCTTAGAACTACTGCCTACAAGGGCATTTGCTGGAATCTCGTGTGCGTGCTGTAAATATGTTTATCTGAAATCTGAAACACCATCCGTATTTGTTTGCGGGATATGTGGATAAGCAGCATCGTGGGAATGTTCAACATTGTAATGGACCGTCTCCTCAAGAGTCACGGAAGCTGAACGGCATTTTTCTGAGACAGCATTCGACGTTCTATAATAACTATTTGAGAACCAAAAATTAAAAGTTAATTAAGTAATTTATATATAACTTTTCTGAGTTAGTGTTTAGTCTTGATAAATTCAACCTATTACCTTCCTTTGTTGATGGAATGCAACACATTTTCAACATTTCGGGATATTACATAGCATTATTTTTCTAAATACAAACTTTGTTACCAAACTGCCAAAATTACACAATTACAAGTTTCCTCACTAATGGCCACAGCGAAACTTTCTTAATTCATGTTTCATTATTCTTTAAGCATTAACTTATAGTAATTGGTAAATTATATTGTAGGGACAGAGTGGTGACAGAAGAACTATAAACATAACTACAAGTGAAAATTAGTATAAAATAGAACGTAGGTATGAAAAAAAAATCTGATGTGGCCAGGCACATGACTTTATCATACAATATATAAAATTAATAATTTAGCTGCATGAGAATCTATTCTATTGAGATAAATCGTAGGTATTGTCAAAGCATAAGCATTTGACACTACCTACACTACGTCATTAGAATAATAGTTATTTATGTCACAAATGCTGAAAGTACGGAATAGCGCGACGAGCGGTGATGCGGCGCGTCACCGAAGGTGGAGTGTCGCCGTCGCATATGAGCGAGTCGGCTATCTATTTGGCAGGAGCGACATCAACGTTTATTGTGTTGCTTTTTAAGAAATACGTATTTAAAAAAAAATAAATGATGTCTGTATAGTAAATGCTAGGTTGGTACCACTTTGACGAAACGTCAAGTTTAAAGGTGCGTTCCGATTGGTATGTAATGGTAGCTAATGGCGGTGGTAGAATACGAAATTATAGTATTTCTTACATATCGTGATAATGACACATATTACCACTGCTAGCACTGCCATTGTCACTAATGAAAACGCACCTTCAAAAAGTAATTCAAATTCTGACAGATTTATATTTGTTCATGACACATCCCTACCAACATACTAAAATAAAACTACACTCATCGCTATACTTTATTTATTATTTTCTCAATGTATCGTTTTTAGAATTAGATATAAAGACGGGTTGATATTTCTTATCAACAAACAATCAAATTGGTGATCTTACATTATTTGAAATTTGTATTTTATAATTTGCCGCACTACAGCGGCAACGTTCCATAGTGGTTTTCCAACCTCTGATGAGATCAGCTGTTTTCGAATGTGACAACACAAAAAAATATTTGTCAAAATCCTGGCTACTATGTAATTTCATATCAATGCAGATGCGACCGATCTCGATCAAATAGAATTTGCTCTTGAAGCTAAACTATTAATTTTACCAAAAAATGTCATAGGCATAAATTATTCAAAATTTCCTCTACTTTAATTTATTAATTAATTATTTTGTCGAAATTACAGAAATGGCGGCTCATTTCCAAAATCCTTCAAAAAGGCTTAGAATAAACTAAAAAGCTAAACTATTAATTTTACCACAAAATGTCATAGGCATAAATTATTCAAAATTTCCTCTACTTTAATTTATTAATTAACTATTTTGTCGAAATTACAGAAATGGCGGTTCATTTCCAAAATCCTTCAAAAAGGCTTAGAATAAACTACCAGTTCCTTTGGACCCTTTTGAACCAAAAGCTTTTCAGCTCTAAGTTTGGTCATAAAACTTCTAAATATAAACTTTCGTCCGGATACCTTTAGTAGTTTCTCCGGAATCGTCGTCACAAAAATCGTTTACACACGCACACACACACACACACACACACACACACACACACACACACACACACACACACACACACACACACACACACACACACACACACACAGACATTTTTTTGTACCTTGGTCAAAAATGTTCAGGGGACCCATAAAGACCTATTTCCGCTAAAATCTCAATTTTTTTTTCGGCATGATTACAATACTTTACATACTGCGTATGATAAAGTAAAAAATGTGAAAAACTGCTGTTTGAGAAAGTAATAATAGTATATATCATCACACCAGTTTCATAAAAGATTAATTGTTTCTGATATCATCTAAAAGAATGTATAAAATGAGTGCAATATGTAATTTATTTTTTCTATTTTGAGTAATTTAATTTGATACAAATTTCGATATTACATAAATTACGGTTGGTTATAAAACCGAAAACAATAACAAAATGTGTTCATTATGCAACCAAAGTAGAAAACAGCTATATTAGTACACGATATTCTATTAATTAAAGTTTCATGAAACGTCAAATGACAACGACGAGGAAAATTTGTTCACACCGCCAGAACAATATGATCACCGGCCGCATTCGTATTCAGCAAAAAACTCTATTAAAAGCTCCTAGTCGATTTCCATTCCAATAGTACCAGAAATTTCATAGGTGAGTTTCAATGATGAATGTCTAGGCATGCACACAAAATGACCCTTCATTAAAATGCCAACAAATGATCAAATACAAAAGAATATATGACCACATTGATAATATTGGAAATATGGCGTGCCGAAAAAACATTCATACGCTATAAATTAACTTTCCATTCACTAAATCCGTGTTATCAATCATTATTTTCTTAACATTCAATTGATATATTCACTACATGAACGTTGTCGACACTGACCATTTTCAGTTCGATACAACTTCCTTTAATGTTATGAGAGATGTAATAACTACACTAAAAAATAATTAAACAACAAATTAATGGGCACTTTGAAACAAATAAACTATTCAGTGAGTCGCAATTTGGCTTTAGGCACGGTAAATCGACCAGCATGGCCATAAATTCCCTCATATCCGAGATTTTAAGAAACTTTGAGAATGGGCACCACGCAGTTGCTATATTTTATCACCTCACAAAGGCCTTCGATTGCGTGTCTCATGAAATACTGTTAGACAAACTTAAGCATTAAAACTTTAACAATTTCAGTATCCGGTTATTAAAATCTTATCTAAGTGACAGACATCAACATGTTAAGTTTGAAAACAGAACTTCAACAAATCAACTTTGGAGTACGGAGTCCCACAAGGTTCGGTTCTGGGTCCTCTTATGTTACTTATATTTATTAACGATATATAGCATTTCAAAGAAATTTAGAGAATTTAGTTTTCTTCAGAACTGCGAAAATAAGATCTATTGTTGATTTATACATATTATGCATTTATCGCTTCTGGGCAGAGTGTACACTGGGAAAAGTTGAATACTGCCTGCAATATAGTGGTTCGTTAAATATAACTATAAACCAACAGATGGCATATTGCTATAAGTTTTAAGTGTCATTGCAAATTTTGCACAAATAAATGAAGGCATCAACTCTGATCTTCATTCATTTGCAAAAAGGCCACCTTTAGTTTCTTCCCATGCATAAATTTCTTTGCAGTATGCTTGCTTTTCGTAATTTTACAAGATGCTTTTTTTGGTTGTTTTTCTGGCCATTGTATGACCAAACAAATGAGTAAGAGCAATATACTTTTTCTATAATCACATCTAAACCAGTGCCGACAGATTAACTAGCATTAACGAGCACCTTTACTACAATTAACTCATAATAGCAAATTACCAACACGCACAGACCACTATATGTTATAACTATATCCACCACCCATCAGCCGGCCCTCATAAGTCTATCACACCATCTATAGGAGCCCTGTAGGCGACTAACGCCGACCAGCATCTCAACCCGATCAAATCCTTTAGTCGTT
This sequence comes from Melinopterus prodromus, assembly GCA_964023965.1. Lineage (NCBI taxonomy): Eukaryota > Metazoa > Arthropoda > Insecta > Coleoptera > Scarabaeidae > Melinopterus > Melinopterus prodromus. The sequence continues at coordinate 9,323,005 of OZ030392.1, read as the reverse complement.
CTGCTTTGCTTTGCTTCCCGCTTTCGTTTTCGTTCAGCTGACCTTGGAACCAAAGAGGTGAAGTGGAAGTATTGTGTATTTCTTTCGAGCTAGCCGCGCACCGGTGGAGGTCCACTCTTCGCTCGCCGTGCTTTTAAAAACTGACCGATAGTGTACGCTGTGTGCGTCCGCCAACAACATTCTCTCTCCTCCAACTTCTCTCCATCCATTTTTCTTCCGCGTATACCGACCGGCTAGATCGTAGATTCAGTACCGTTTCGTTCACCAAAAGAACAAGAGAAGAAGAAGAAGAAGGAGGTTATTCCGCGGCTGTGTTTTGATCGCGGTAGCTGTGACGAGCAGGTGGACCGAGCAACTGTTTTCTGTGTACCCTCAAGAGTGCGTCTTTGCTCCTATACGATGTAGTGCTCCATGCTGCGTGTGTGCTTCCAGTTTGCAAATTATTGATGATCGTTGATTATTTAAGACTGTGAGTAGATGGATTTTTGTTTGTCTTTCGTATGATGGTCTGTGATGTTGTTATTAGGAGATATTAGTGTTTACGGTTTTGATTTAAATTTGATGCTTGTTTTAGAACGATATAAAATTGAGACGCGCTGTGGTTGTTTAGCCCTGTCGTTGAATTATTTGTCTTATGGTATAAATCTGTAGAGGTTCATTATCAAGCAAATCTTGTCGATAGGATTATAAGGCTCTGTTGACTTTTTGTCTTCGAGTTTGTGTGAATAAAAACGTCACAGCTTTTTGGACAAGATTTTGAAAACTGCTATTTTTTTAGAATTTATAAAATATATAACGGATGAACTGAATTACATAGAATCCTTGAAAAAGTGTCACAGAAAAGCTTTGACTGAACTTGAAACACTCACGGACTTTGTTGGTACTAGGGTAACAAAGTTGTCTTGGGCCAGGTAGTCGGTTGTTGTTTATATTTTGCGGACCACGCATTAAACATAAACTCTGCCATGACAGCTATACGTCAAACTTCGAATATATGGACTAAAAGCTCCGGTGAGTACTTTAATTCTTATTTTCTCCAAACGAGTAAAAACTAGACCATTAATTGCGATTTGACACGCATTAAAAACACCACACAGCTTTATGACAAAAAAGAACGTAAAATTATCACGTTATAAATCCTGGTGTTAAAACATTACCCTTTTTAGTACTAGTGCTAAAAGTGGTTCCTAGCAGTCAACAAAAAGGGGAACATTGCACCGCCAATCACATGTTTGACATTAGATGTTCGTTTTACTTTTGATGTTTTTCTCAACTATTCGAAAAGATCGACAAATGTCAGTTTGACATTAATTACTTGTCATTTCTTATTTTCATCAATGTTTAATATAGTTGCAAGGTAAAACACTCGTATCATAAATAGCTAATATAAAAACAAAAAGAGGCATTTTAATCTGAATTGCTTGAATTACTTTATACTATTTTCGTTCAAGTTCTGTGCAAATTTTAAAACTAGACGCGCATGTGTGAACTTTGATAAATTGGGAGATAAACTAGGTCCGGTCCCAGTTGGTTACTATCTAAAATAAAAACTTTGATAGATTTTTTTTTTAATCAAAATATCAAGTAAAAGTGTTTCCTACCAACATACATATCTGAAAGCACATTCCAAAACAAACAAACAAATATCACATTCGACAGAAAACGGCACATCCAAAAACTCACAAAATATGTCACATTTGACAAATAATGATGTTTCAAATATGTATACGATGCTATAAAATCTCTACTGTTCTTTTTGACCAAAAGCAAACAAATGTAATTACGCTAATTATCTACAAATTTTATTACACTTTTCAGTTCAAATTAAATTGAACCTATATTATCGGAAACATAACATTAGATTCAAGTGTTCTGATATTGCAAATATGGCATGTTTTCAACCTTCATAATATAAGATTCGTTTTTACTTTATCATACGCAGTATGATAAACTTAGAGCTGAAAAGCTTTTGGTTCAAAAGGGTTCAAAGGAACTGGATGTTTACTCTTAGCATTTTTTAACAATTTTGCAAATGAGCTGCCATTTCTGTAATTTCCACAAAATAGTTAATTAATAAATTAAAGTAGAGGCAATTCTGAATAATTTATGTCTACGACATCTTCCACTTTTTATTGTATTAAAATATCTGTCAAATCCTGGCTAACTAGTTGTATTTTAATGCAGATGCGACCGATCTCGATCAAATAGAATCTCATTTACTATTAATTTTATAAATAGTGTGATAAAGTCATGTGCCTGGCCACATCAGATTTTTTAAACAAGCATTTGAGTTCACTAAATATTATTGTTAATATAATAATTGAAAATTTAAAGCGTTTTTTTTTTGTCCGGAGTGTATACAAATTCAGTGCTTGGAATATTTGTTTCAACTGCAAGCAAAATTATACGCAGATTTACCGCATTCTTTTATTCAAAGTCCTTTGACCAGAACATTTGCGTGCTACAGTTTTTAACATTTTATTCTCGGCCTAGTAACTTTTGTTAGATAATACATCTCCATCTAGATAGCCTCAGCGTTTTAGCACTGAGTAGTGCTTACTGAGAGAAATTGTTGAGAAATCAGAGAATTATCAAAATTAAGCTAGAATATAAAAAATACATATACAGGGTGAGTCATAGCGTACGGCGAAGATGGGACGAGTAGCAAGACAAGACCTAGATATTTATTTTATTATTATTACTATTAAATTGATATTTGAGTTTAATTCGAACAATACTTTGAGACAGACATCCAAATTTCTCTTTTATTCTCTTTTTTACAATCTACCTACATACTGTTTATCGATTAAAATACAATTTAACTCGCGGATTACAGCGATTTATAAATAACTTACAGTAATATGATAATTGAGTTATTATACAATAATAATAAATTATATTATAATACAATGATAAAGTTATTTTTTATTTTATTTTAATTATGCACGATACAATTATAATATTTTAATTGTATAGTTATGTAATATGATTTATTTGAACTCACTTATACACCATATAACTTAGATAACATATGAATACCTGGAAAAGTAGGCACCCCGGCCGGCAAAAGCCGCGTTTAAGCCAACAAAGGATAAACAGCTATCTTTAGAATTATGCATTGAGTCCTTTGGCTATCATATCGATAGCTATCTATCGCTTGTTGTTGAAATCGGACCACGTTAACTAAAGAATAACTGCAGGTTCCTTTTAGTGCTCCTAAATAAATAAATACGATAAACTTTAAATTAAAAACAAAGTTTGAAATGAATTGAAAAACTGATTAAGTTTTAAAGTGACTTTCCAATGATACCTCATAAAACCTTCTTTCCTAGATTATTTCCAAATCTCGTATCGATCACTTCCGGTCAAACCGAAAGGGCTTCCAGTTCAAATCAAAAGTTGGTAATATTACTATCATTTATCCCTCTCGAGCCCTGTCAACTTTTGTCCCAAACATTTTCTCCGTGCAGCAAACAGAATGCTTAACATGCTGCTATATATTCAATATTAACTATTCAACACATTTTTTAACGTCAACTTAGGTTATATTTATGGTGTATACACCATGTCATTTACATATCACTATTATCTTTGTTTCTGATTATTGAAACACAAAATATACCTGAACAATAATAAAAACTGTTCCATTGTGTACCACTCCCCCCTACATCTGCCAAACAATTTCCATTCCAAGAATATTTATTTTCTATTTGGAACATCCTGTATATGGTTCCTGTATAAGATAATTTTTTTATTGATTATTATGATTCTACATAAAAGTTCTACATATTTTTGTTTGAAATTGTTTTTGCATAGTGTTTGTATCGACAAAAAAGTAATCATATAAACGGTGGAAAAACTATGACAAATAATGGCGTTGCAATGAGTAAATAATGCTTATTTATATAGAACGCATATTGCTGAACTGAATATTGCGTTTAAATACGAACAAAATTCAATTTGAAGAAAATTAACAAGAGGGCTTTCAAATATTTGACTAATCATATCTCGATATCTTCCTATTCAGCACCATTAAAAGTAAAAGTAACTTTAGTAAGAACTATTAATTTCATACTAATGTATCTACATTGCAAAACAATATCGGTAATTAAAACCTTAAATATAATTAATGATTTTATCCAAGTTGAAATATTTCTGACTTATAACCTCTGTGATTAGTTGTATTCACTATTTTCGGAGCGGTAAAATTGTTACGTAAATCGACAATTATAGTGAATGTAAATACATCGCTCTTATACCATGTGATATACCATCAGCAAAAAAAGATTAATAACAGTGCTGCAAATTCCCCTCCAAGAGCATATATAAGCAATCAAAATCTCGTCAAACGCACTAAAAACTTGATGTCGCAAGAATGGAAAACAAATCGTGCAGCATCTGTCCGACGCAAAGATCCTTGAAAGTACATAACAAACTTCCAATTGCTTTCTTTCCTTCGCTATTTTAGGATATCTATGTAACGGTCAGTTTTTTCTTACTGAAACTCATACTGAAATAACGGAAACTTTTATAAATCTATTCGAGAACTAATATTTTTTATTTTCGGTAAATTTAAAACAAAGCGATTTGTCTTTTCTAAATTTCTCCTGTCGTCAATGAAGTGGATATATTTATGGTAAGATGATTTTATTGAATGAGACAGTGAAGTCATTGAATTGATTTAAGTGTGCAGTTAAGTTCATTGTCTAAATTTTGTTTTTAGAGTAAACCGAAAGTTAGGCTTTTCTGTTTGGCTTAGATAGAAAGTTTGTATGCCTACAAATTTGTCACTGAAAAAGTGAACTAAAAAATGTAGAGAATTTATTACAGCGAAAATGCATTATATTTTTATTGTGACGTGACCCTACGAATTCCAAAACGAAACAAAACAACAGCTGGTTGTGTCATAGCCAATTAAAATGATATATTTATTATTACGATCTATCATTCGCTACAAATAGAAAATTCAGCTTTTTGCTACTGTCATACAGTTACTGCACAGCGCTTTCAAACGGTTTTTACAAATATGGCTTGAGCCAGGTGTAACCGATTTGTATTATCACTCTTTAATGATGTGCGTATTGGAATGTTGTATTCCAGAAATATTTCAAATTGTTCTTTTGTCATTAGAAGACACATACACGTATTGAAATGTTCATATTACTGAAACGTATTAGAATACAAATTTAATGAAATGTGTACCTACTTAAGAAAATAAATTGATGTAATTCTTGTATCTTGTACACATTTAATTCTTTCTATACAAAACAATTTACATAACTTTATAATCTAACCACAAAATAGAAAACGTCCGTGTTTTGTCGTATATTTATTACAAGTTTGTGGTTTTGAAACTATACTTATAGAAACAACTTGATAGTACATAGCTTCCTTATATAAACATATATATATATTGGACATTTGCTAGGATTGTTTCCATTTTTCAGTGAAGTTGATGAATACAATAATAAAACAACTTTGGTTCCTTCAGTGAGTTTATTGAAATCTTGCATGCACGAAATAGAGGATAGACAAGATATTGACTGTTTTAAAGTAATGACATTTTCTTTTGACATTATGCCAATTGTCTTTTTTCAGCTCGTAATTTATGAAATTAATATACTTAGCGACATGCGGAGTATAAAAAAGGACTATAAAAAACACAATTCAAAGCAACCTTTGTTAATCCAAAACAACGGTTGTTTTATATAAACGCAAGATTACGCATCGTTCATTGAAGAAAACCGTTGTTTTGACCGGTTGTCTTACTTTAAGGTTGTACAATTTTAAATAAATACTATACTTATTTAACTTAGGAATTAGTTCTTTTAAAACAAAACATTGGGTAGTTAGATTAATCAGCTCGCATTCATGAAAATTCATGCCAAAAGTTACCAGATTAAGTCAGTAACAGGCGCAGTAAGAAACGCCTAAAATATATTTGATTGGACAAATTTTTTACCCTAAAACTTGTTCGACGTTTACAAATTTTACCTTACACGTAGAAAATAAAATTTGTGGGTTTAAAATGCGCCAAAGTGTGCGAATTGACAATAATAAACAAAATTTAAATTGCATTAAGATAATAACTTGCTCTTCCATCTTAAATTTTCGTTCTTGTAGAATGTTTCAAGAATAGTCACGGCAAAAGAAATTATTTGATCGAGCCAAATTTTCCATTTTTTATATTAAGGCAAATAAATATTTTGATGATTTTTGTTTTCTTCTTTAAGATAAATTTAAATACCTTTAGGATTCATTCGTCATGGATGTTGATTATTCAAATAGACTAACTGATTGCATTTTAAATAAAACGCTTATTGTTTACAACAAATATAGGTATAATGACTTGTAAACCAAGTTCTAAATGTGTTTTCAAGTAAACCGTTACTTATTGTTCAAAATTGATGAAATATTCAGTGAAACTTCTTAGAATATTAAATATACAATTTTTGTCATGAACAAAATGAATATTACCTGTACGTCTTTCGGTAATGTCAAATATAGTTCACATAGCCCAACTCATATTATAAAATAATTTTTTTACAGTGCACTTTTTGACACAACTTTTGCACTAAAAAAGCAAAGGAAGCGATAATTGTGCCATGAAAAAATAAAAAAACAGTACTTTAGTCTGCTCCTTGCAAATAATTCAAAACTATATGAAATATGTAGCTCATGTCACTTTCATAAACTTTTATTTGGATGTTTTTTGTAAACATTCCAGGCGACCAGATATTGACGAACTACGTTTCTTTTGACATTGGTCAAATACCTTTGATAACAAAGGTATTGGTCATAACACCAATACGTTTTATGCACACTGCCCTGTACTAATTTTAAAGCCATCTGCTGAAAACGACAGGTGATATTGCACTAAACACAGCCGGTATGTTTACTACCAGCAAATGTTGTCCACACGTCACTTTCGCCCATATTAAAATTTAATTGGTGTTATTAATAAATTAGTTGTTATCGAACGGTTATTTTTCTATAGTTTATAATACCGGAAAGGATTATAACGGAATGTCGAATTTGTTAATTAATTGATAATGTTAATTCGATGATTTGATTTCTCTCGAGTCCTGACACATATTTTGCCGTGGTTGAACTCTTAAAAGGCAACTTGAACTTGACCATAACTAATTGAGTGATTGATTATTGGGCACATAACTCTTGACATCGAGAAAAGTTCGTTCACGTCTAAAGGAAAAACTACTGCTTGTGCCATTCGTTTTTAAACAAAACTTTCTATGGTGTCCATAATGTTTATCGAGTGTCGTCAACACTTTAGGTACTGATCAAAAATAGTAGGTACTACTAATACTTAAATTATAATCGCTTACAAATAACATTACTCAAAGACAGATAAGGATATTCGAACTATACAAAGCTGTAGAAAATAGAAAACTACTGGACTGATACATTTCTTATTACCATGCCCTTTCTTGATTAAAATTCCCTGGGATTGGCAGATTTTAAATATCTCTAATAGTAGTTGGTTATATGGTCAAGTTGTGTTGTTTTTTAATGGAAACCATAGTTGGTGTTTTTTTAATGGAATACTAGGTGTATTATTGCAGTTTTTTTATTAAGATTTTTATCCTAATTATTATGACATCAACTTGTATTAATACTGAATTAATACTGAAATATTATGAAATTAATATAAGAAATGGGCATTTTTCAAAAAATCTCTCCGATGTAATTAACAATGATAAAGAAACAAGTGAACTCGTTTTGGATAGTAGAAATATCAAACTTTTCGATAGTTATTGTTCATTGGAAATTCTAGTATGATTTATCCGGAAAAGTGGAGGTTTGCTATGTCATATAACTTGACAATTTTAAATAGAATAGCCTGTATATCTTGACATGCTTTGAAAGATCAATGAGTCTACCCTCGTCATCTTTTTGAAGCGAATGCGAGACTTTTCGAATGGTTACGTGAGACGGAGTGGGGATATCGGCGGTTGCCTGTATTTGGAATGTATGGGCGTGCCAAAACAAATATTTGGTCAATTGTCATATATTTTATTGTATTTTTTTTTATTTTATAATAACAAATAAATAAAGATAAAATTTTGTTTCAGTAACAATGGAAAAATGGTTTCCAGTGGTGCTGATATTTCTAGCTACTTCGAAAGCTCAGAACACGGATAGCAGCTGCATAACCAAGCAGAGCTTGCTAGGCGGAGAACACATCATCTGCATAAACACGACGTCGGCCTACTTCCAATTTGGAAACGTAAAACTCAACAGGTCCCATTGGCTGACTTGTGTACATTGCAACCTAAACGTCATCAAGGAAAACACGTTCAACTATCCCAAGAACAACATCAGCTACCTAAACTTCACCCAGAGCAATGTACTGACGATAGAGTCATACGCGTTGAATAAATTTAACTTATTAAAATACCTCAATCTAAAAGAAAATCTGATAGAAACAATCGATCCGAAAGCCTTCTCAGGTTTGAGGCGATTGCTGCATTTGGATCTCAGTAAAAATAAAATAAAAGTAATCCGAAGTAACACTTTTGCTGAGCTTGAGAGTTTGGATATTTTAAACATGAATGGTAATAATATTACTTATATTTATAGTGATGGTTTTGTGGGTTTGATGAATCTGAAATATTTATATTTAAATCATAATAAAATCAAAACGTTGCTGGTCGATAGTTTTAAACATCTGACGAATTTGAAGATTTTATATTTGGAGAATAACAGGATCAAAGACATCCACCCAGTTGCGTTTAGCAATTTAAAAAATCTGCATTATTTATATTTAAACAACAACAGCCTCTCTTATTTAGTACAATACAATTTTCGGCAGTTATCGAGTTTGGTAGAATTGCAACTACGATTCAACAACTTAACAGAAATACAAACCAGCAGTTTTAATGGACTAACAAACCTGAAATTTCTATATTTAGGACAGAACAACCTATCACACATACAACCCTTTGGTTTGATCGGGTTAGATTCCCTGTTGATTCTAGATTTGATCGGAAACAACTTCAAAGATTTCAATTTAGATCACTTTAAAAGCATGGATAGTCTGACCACCATCTGGTTGGAAAATAATAAACTAAAGAATTTCACAATTGATCACAATAGCGATGTGTTACCTTCGCTGAAATATCTTGATCTGATCGATAATGATCTGAAAGTATTCAACTACATATTGCTACAACAAAAATTGCCCAACATTCAAGACTTGCTAATCGGAAAAAATAGATTTAATTGCGAGTTTTTGTATAACATGCACGAATTTTACAAACAGAAAAATGTCTCGGTTTGCCTGAACGCCAAATGCGACCCAAACGAAACTGAAAAATACGTTAAAGCCCTTTGTAAAAATGTTATTTTAACTACAAAGAATAATATAGAACCCAGTGTGGAGGTTGAACCAAATACCCCGCGCGAAAATGAACATATCGTTGAAGATGTGTCTTTAGACTTCTCGACAGATTATGGGAATTCCCTCGACAAATCTATGGTGTTGTATATAATTTCTTTGTTAGTTTGTTACGTAGTAGTTTAACATTATAAAGCACTGTATAAAACTTAAATCTGCCTGTGATTTACGTAACTAGAAACTGGTGTTTGTAGATTGTTATTCTGTAATAAAATAATCGGATCACTCAAGTAACCTCAAGTGTCTTAAGCCACATCTTGTTATTCTAAGAATCGTTTTACAAGTTCATTTGACGGACATGTGTATTGTGTATGCGGTTGCATGTGTTCTATTAATAACATAATACCTTCAATAATAATAGTTTTCAGTGGGCTTATCTGATTCATCTGTTATTCATCAAATATGGTCTTGTACGTTTCCATGGTAATATTACAGAATGTCGTATACAAATACTCCAGTGTTGCTATTATGCATGTTGTATTTTTTAATTATTATTGTATTGTTAAACTATGTCCTAAAATAGGAGACTTGTATATATGATGATTTTGTTAATAAAAAATGGAATACCTGAACCTATTGTGTTATTTAATTGTACGTTTAGGTCCTGGCTTTAATGATATTTAAATTACTTTTTAATCTGTTAGGATTTGCATTTTCTACGTTGTGTTCAAGCAGTTGATTAACCTTGTAGGTGTTTATTTTGGTAAGAAATAAACTCAGAATTTAAAATGTTGAAGAATATTATAATGGATTGCAACGAGGAGGACTGACGTGTCAATAGATTTTGATGACCAAATTCATTGACGCTAAGTAGGTGTGTTTTAAATTATTTGATCTGTTTTGATGGTTTGACAAAATTGGTTGTTTTCCGTTAGTTTTTTGTTTGTAGGAGTTTGATATTTTTAAACATTCTTGTAAGGTGTGAAATGTCGATCTTTATACACTAAATATTTTTCTTTTTCCATTTGCTTGTATTCCCCTATGTATGTAAGATGTTAAAACTAGTTAGCCAGGATTTGACAGATATTTTCATTCTAATGACAGTAGGCAGTGTCAAACGCTAATTTTTTGACAATACCTACTGTCAATATCTGTCAAATCATGGCTAACTCGTTTTATTTTAATGCAGACACGATCGATCTCGATCAAATAGAATCTCATGCAGCTAAGTAAGTAATTTTATATATTGTACGATAAAGTCATGTGCCTGGCCACATCAGATTTTTTACTACAAAAACTCGGCACACTCAATGTTTACGTTAAAAGTAGGTTTTTAAATTAATAGTTTTGTGCTGTTAACGATGGTTTGACGCTGTTTGCTTTTGTTTATTTTTTATTGTTATCTTGCTCATTGTATTTCCATTATTATGGCCATTATTTAGCAACATTTTTTAACATTTGTAAATCATTTTCACTGGCGGCCACCAGTTGCCACACTTAATTAAAAATAATTAATTTTTGTTTAACAAAATAATATTTTTTTGTTTATTCGTTTTAAGAATTTGCAAACAACAATTTTACTGACGCTCATAATTTTTATTACATTTAATAAATTGCAAGCAATAATTGTACATTTACTTCATTTGTAAAAAAGACCAGAATCGTAAACAAATGCCTACACTGACCAACAACAAAAATTTCGAACAAATTATAGCTAAAATTCTGATATATTTTTTTTCATAAAATCCGGATCTAAGGTTGGAAGTTGTACCTAAATTATTTTTAGTTTTTTTAACTCAACGTGTTTTGGTGTTTAAAGTGCTCAAAACCTAGAGTTAATGTATTAATAAATGGCAACCTCTAAATATTATTTTAAAATTATGTAAAAAATGCAATTGTTATCAGATTACAGGACCTTTTGATTATGGATTTAAGCTGTTGTTTTGCGTGTAGGTTGCAGCCATTCATGTGCGTTAAAAAGAGACAGCATGCTTTTTCGTTAATCTTTCTTAGGATTTTAAGGAATGAGTCATTCTCACTTTCTGTGGGACATTCTCATACCACAATCAAACCAATTCAGACAATGGGAAACCTGGTCAACTCCGTTTGTATAAAACTAGTTTAACGCAAGGAAATGATTTACAAAGTGATTATGATTGCGCAACGAAATAAATTAATTTATCCGGATCAAGTTTATCGCACAACCATATGACATATCCGCTCAAACCGGCAAATAGGCGAAATACCTACTTATACGCGCGAAGTGATTGTTCAATAGCTGTAACCTCGAACAACCTTGTCCTGGCTGTTCTATATCTCATTTTTTATTTCACATCTCGTAAAGTAAGGAACCTTTGCAATGGCAATGAAATTATTCCTCAGGTTATCATTGCAAATCAGATACAAAAAATTTTAGTATATGGCGATCAGGTTTTGCTTTTGCGAGGTAATCGCACCATGGAATATCTGGATAATCAGAATTTTTGAAATGAAAGAGTTGGAAATTTCCGCTTATAGCACCAACGCTAGTTACGTCATGAGTAGCAGTACATTCATACTTTGAGAGCCGCCTGCAGACACCCACTGTGATCTACTAAAAGAAATGCTCAATGTCATTGGTGTTAGTTCACTTACGCATTGTTGAAATTCGATTCAATAGAAACGGAAACTTGTAGAGGCCAAAAGTTTGGTGTTAAAGAATGATAATGGACAGAAGAAAACATGCTGATGGTATATACTATGCAAGATAACATCACATAACCTTATCTTTTAATATCATCGACCAATGATATTTTTACTTGAGTTGTCAACAACAGTAATAGATATGGTCCGATGTTCTTGCATGTTGCTGTCGCCCGTTGGCCTGGTCTAACCTAGGCTTTAAAGTACATAGTAGAGACACCCGGCTATGCATGGTCTTAAAGAAGATCTAAAAAAGATACTATCAACCCCATTATCACATAACAAATTTTCTCAGCTATAATTTTTATAACAATTTTTTCAGATGTCTAATAGTTTCTGAGATAGTCTAAAAAATTTAATAATAACTAAAATGTAACCCTACTAGCTTAGATTTCAGAACAGACGTCAAAAGTACGTATAACGTTATTTGTATGCTGGGTGATCCATTCCGCGTCCCAAGTATTTGAAACCAGGATTGAGCATCATATTTAATAATAAGAAGAATAATTGCGTGCAACTAAAACTTGACCGTATTCATAAGAACACCCACCTTGGTTCTTACGGAAACTAAAATTAGTGTAAATGTTCTTAAATCTACGCTAGTAAAAGATACTAGTTTTAGAAAAATTCCATAAAATACGATACCGGTATTTATATAAAACACTTGTGAAGCACATGTGAACACATTTGAAAAATATGTGGCTTATTTTAATTTGTTAGAAATCGAAAACAGCCAGCTGTTGACTAATTGCTTTTTATTGTCATAAAACGCTAAACTGAGGTTCGCAAGGATTTTGTATAATGTATAAACTCCGCTCTTTGTTCAATCTGGAATTCAAAACATACAATTGAAAGTGCAGAGCTCACTGAATATTCATTTTCAGTTAGCTCTGAAGAAGCGAGCAACATGGTTCGTGAAACGTCAGCATGTATGAAGCGTTTTGAAAACATGCGTTTCTTTCTCAATAACTAGGCTGGTTACCCAAGTAACATTGAGCCACATCAGAGTCGAGAACTACCCTCTCTGTCATGAAAATGTCAAATGACAATTACTACTAGACTATGTGACGGCTGTCTTCCGCGTTGTTCCGCGTTCACATGCTATTATAAACCATAAATGTATATTTTTTTTCATGCGAAATATTTGGAATTATTTTTTCCTTAATTAATCCCTGTTACTTAATCCCCTAATTAATCCCTCTTACCCCTTTTAATGGATCACGATGGCGATACTGAAAGATTGGGATCAGGTGCCAACACCAACATGGATTGCGACTGTGGAGTAATAAGCATCGACGGCGAGGAACTGCCACCTATTCGTGCCCAGTCCATGATGAGTCAGCACCTGACCGTAAAAGAACCAATATTGGTCAAATTTGGGGCAGTAGCCGTTGGAAAACAAGGAAAGCGCATATTTCGAATAAGAAACGATTCTTTGGTATTGTATTTCCAATTAACATAGAAGCGTTAAGTCTTCTAGCATCTTCTAGCAAGAATTGGAGTTCATCGTGGAGCAAGATCCAGCATCAGATACAGTCTATCGCTGCTTTGAATACTTCCACCCGCAAGAGACAACTTTGAAGAAGTCAAGCTTCATCTGTACTCTAATATATAAACCTCTATTCGCTCCAAATGTGAACGTTGATCATCTCCTCATCTATGATAAAAGAGGTAGAGCCTTTCCTTTAACACTGAGAGGGTCTTGTGTTGGTACATCGTATCTTCTATTGCCCATAATCAATCATAATCAGTAATTTGTAGGTCCAAATGTGCAGATATCTTCAAACGACTTGCACTTCTTTGCAAATAGGAAAAAGCCGGCCTCGCAAGCTATCGTAGAGATAACAAATGTCTCCAGTACAAATGCCCATTTCAACTTTGACGTTAAGGGTAATGGTATTAGCTGTTTTAAAATTAACCACACCAGCGGATTTATAAAGCCTGGAAAACATATGTTTGTTACTGTGACTTTTGCTCCAACCGAATATGGACTTTATAGTGATGATCTCTACTTGCTAATATTGAGTCAGGTAACAAAGTTAAATTTTATGCAGGAAGGAATTGTAGGGTACAGGAGAAAATGGATAATTGTTATTAATTTTTGATCCACTCAACCCTACCTCAAAATTGAACTAACAATAGTTTTGATCAACAATTTCAGCAACCAAAGAATATCAGATTAGTGGGTTGGTACACAGAGGAAAGCGTACCAGACAACGTTTGCTTTAAATTCTACAAAACCGCCATACACAAGAATGGCTACCTGGCATACCTAAGTGACACAGCTTCGATCTGTGTAGAACTTCCTCCATTCAGCCTGACAAAGACTTACATAGACTTTGGGCATATCGACATAAAATCAGACGACTCAAGAACTATGGTCACCTCTCTCACGAACCACATGAAAGCCTACATACAGGTAGTTTGGCGAGATGGTAAATTACAGTGAAACTTTACTTTATGATATTCAGCGTACAATACTTTCTAGATCCAGATGTGGTATTTCAAATACTTCCAAAGGACGTTCTCATTCCTCCTCAAGAGTCTGTACTATACGAAGTAACATTCAGCCCGAAGAAGATGGATAGCTTCTTTGATTCTATTATGTGCGGACAAGTGTTCTGGAACGACCTCAAAGAGATAGAAGAAGACAAAGACGACTATGTGTTTGTTCCCATACCCATCTATCTACGACTTTTAGGTGTGACTCGTCCTTACTTTCTTCCATTGCACAACATAAACCATGAAGCTTTTAGGATCTTCATTCGTTGCTGACAAGGTATGGATACCAGAGCTCGAGTTTCCCGAAAAGGTCATGGTCAGGCCATGCGTTCCAAATAGTGCGAATCATGCGACGTTTTCTCTTCGATTGCTCGGTTGTCTGCCTGTTTCGTTTAGACTTGTGCCTCCGAAGAACTCCATGTTTGTGGTCAAGCCATCGCAAGGCGTGGTGACGCACAGGCAGATCATCGTCGTGCAATTTACTGCCGACGATCGAGTTGAGATGAAGTTTGTCGAGCGTTGGCAGATCGAGATGAATGGCAGGCGGAATAGCTGCAACGTCATCGAGTTTGCTTCCTGCTGTGACACGCCGAGAATATTGGTCAATGGAAACAACACGATCGTCTTCGAGCCAGTGATGCCCGATTGCCAAGATGATAGGACTGTTATCATAAAGAATATATCGGCACATTACTTAACGTGAGTAAATGAGCATTGCTGTAGGTAAAACTTTATGGCTTTTTTGTTTTTCGAATTACGTCAACCAGGTTTGATTGTTTGTAATTTTCCTCTATGCAATAGGAGTCCTTGGATGCCTTTTTATGAAGGCTGTAATGCTTCGAGGAGGAAGTGGTACAAATTCTGGAGGCTCTAGTAACGCTACGCAGTCACATAGTACGTGCTCCACTGCTTCTGGTGCTTAAGCGCAAAATCTGCTGGAACCTTTTTGCGTGCCTCGTGCAAGACGACTGCACTAAGCTACAGTACTTGACTCTTTCTTCCCATCTCCAACTCCTTTGCTAGACATGGCCTTTTATTATGCCAAAGAATGTCTCCAATCCGTAAAAGGGAACCTTAGATGCTTGCTTTGCAAGTCTTTCTATTCATTTCTTTTGATTCCTTCATGTGCTGGCACCCACAGCAGGTGGACACTGTTGTTTTTGCCAGTTGGCGTAAGGATTGAACACTGATACCTATATGTAGAGGGTACCATAGTTTAATGAGGTGAAAAAACACATGGTACCAATTCTTATTCTGTATCGACATGGGATTAGGTCATCTTGACCAATCATCCACTTACCCCAAATCTTTTGTTTAGGTGGTTCCATACTATGATCTTCAAACAATGATGGAAGATCGTACTCTAAAAAGTAAGCTCGAATTAAGTATAGCAGATAATTCGAGCCCATACACTGACGCTAAACCTATTCTGAGATGCCCTAAAGACAAATTCTTGAGGGTTATCATCTGCCCACATGTGGCAAATGCAAACTTGGGCTTGAAAGATGAAGGTTAAAGCTATCATATCGAACATTTTATCTAAGAAGTTACACTGAAGCTTAAGTCATATGATTAACATTTAAAGCGTTTACAATTGCTCGAGAAGTCGTCCTGGAGTTTTGTTTAGTACGATGAAGTACCTTCTCTTCAAAACTTGGTGAACAGATGTTCGTCTTTGCGTTTCAGCCCATTAGGTTGGTTTTGAAATGATCTCCTACTCGTAATCGTTGCGAAATTCTGGTGAAAATCGTGTGAGAAGTAATTCCAGAAAACTCCAGGACGAGTTCTCGAGCAATTGTAAACGCTTTAGATGTTAATCATATGAGTTAATCTTCAGTGTAACTTAGATAAAATGTTCGATATGATAACTTTAACCTTCATCTTTCAAGGCCAAGTTTGCGTTTGCCACATGTGGGCAGATGATAATCCTCAAGAATAGCAGGAACACTGTATATTCTTCTTTACAAATAAAGAGACAAGTGTAGAGACTAACAAAATCCACTTAGCGACTATTATTACATACAAAACATTACATTGCTGCAGATACAAGATAATTGTCGCCAAAGATAGCATGATTAAGTTTGATCATTATCAAGGCGATCTTGCATCCAATGAGCAATGTGACCTTAAGTGCTACGGCAGTGGGAGAGAGGGTGCCTACAGCGTCACGGAGATCAAATTAGAAACAAGAATTTATGTGGATTACGAAGTCATTGGCGACCCATATCCAATGATTATCACGACAAAAATCAAAGTGTTTTACTCGGAGTTATGTGTAGGTATTTAATTAATGTAGTATCTTAATTATTCCTTCATTTCTCATCGTAAAGTCACTACCAAGTGCGCTGGTGTTCGGTAGAATCAAAGTGGACGAGCAGATCGCGAGAGAATTTCGCATGTTCAATTTTGGGCAATCCACAATACACTACAAACTCTTTGTTCATCATCCCGATCCGGACGTGTGCGAGAAGTTGAACAAGTTCTTCACATTTACCCCTTCTCATGCTGATGTCAAACCGCAGACTATGAGAAAGGTGTTGATGACTGTCAACTGTGAAGAAAGTGGATACTACGAGCTTAATGTTGCCTACCATGTTAGAATAAGTAAGGACTCTTCTCAAGTTGTAACCACTGTTCCAAAACAACTTTTGAAGATTTATCTGGTGTCGGAATTTCCAACACTACAGGTAAGATCTCTATATGGAATCATCTTTCATTCAACGCTATGTTATTCTAGATTAAAGCCATAACAGATTATACCATACATGGTTTTAACTTTAGTAAATCGTGCCTGTGGGATATGGCCAACATAAACAAGTGAGCGATTTTTTTAAAGCCAATGTGCGACTTCTTCATGACGAATTATTTTCAGGATAAACATGCGATTGAAATCTTTAAAAAAGGGAGAGACACAAAGTGTCGATGTTCATCTGCCTGACAATGAAGTAACTGATGATGAATTTTGCTTAACACTGGAGTTACACAACATAACCAACTACCCACTACCAATCGAATTGAAGCGAAATAAGTTATGCGACTGCAAGCAAATAAGCAAGCATAAGTCTATTTCATTCAGGGAAAAATCGTACGACTGTATTCACAAAGATATGTTTACAGTGACAATATCAACCAATGAATTTAAGGTAATTCTCATGGTATCTAGAATCTAATAGAAAGGCTGAAGTATCTTTTAGGGGTTCGGTAGTGAAAGATTTGTAATAACTATAAAGTACTTGGAAGCAATGCCCATGCTTATGTCTTACAACTTGATCATGCCAAATTCCAGAACGCTGATTCTCAATTTTATCTTCAACGTTTTGGGTAGTGATGTTGAGTACCCTTCGAAGTATCTTCCTGGATACAACCTTCGTCTGCCCAGAGTCAGCCTAATGGAGAAAGACCCACCATATTACGTAAATAGACTCAGATGAATGATATCGCTGATATGACTGAAGATTGTCTTCCAGCCTCTATGGTTTTACAACAATACTTCACACGAAGTATCCCTGAGCATTGCGCCAGAGAGCGGTCTAATTGATTGTTGGAACTGTGACGTTATAAAGTTTTTACCTCCTGATGGGAGGGCGTTAGTAGCGTTCTCTTCGAATGCGCTTCTCTTCAAACTGACACCAATAACTGTGAAGACGTATCATGTAAGTATGATGTATCAATAGTTGCATATTTTATCATACAGGGTGTGTATAAATTAGCGTTCAAGCTAGATTTGGCGATGTTCTTCGCAAAACGTAACGTAACCGATCGATTTCTATACAAAATGCTATTTGACTTGGGCAAATACATCTGCCTAGGCAAATAACTTTAAACATATAAATACAGACTCATTATCTATTTGCATTTTGCCAGAAATAACCATTTGCCTACGACATTGGTGAAAATGAGGTTAACTTCATTTTTTTAAATGGGAATACCCAATTATTTTATGAAATTATGATTTAGCGCTAAATAAGAAGAATCTTTTGTCTGAACATTTTTTTCGTACGATGCGTCTATCAAATGTTATTGACGATGGAAGTTTGGGGCGTCTGCGGTAGTATGGGATGCGCTCGCCGTCTGGCAGTCAAAGCTACGACCGTCATGTCTACACATGGTACAAAGTAGGACTCGATCTCGGTATTTTGCATCATGTTTAGCAAAGGTCTAATTATTCCTATAGGTAAACCTCATTTTTCCCTTTGCGTCCTACAACTTTATTTAAGAAACTTTTGTCGTACAAAGCATATTTAGGAGTCTCAAGTTAAAACGGCCACCCGGTACAACATTATCTTCAATATTGTTCTTTATTTTAAATTGCAGCTTCTCCGTCAATAGATTGCAAATAATAACACTCATCCAAAGATCGGATATAATAACTTTGCAGACCTGATGAAGACTAAAGAAGCATGGTAAAACATTTAAGATTATAGATTGTGTAATCAGAACTTTGCAAAGAACATCGATACTTGTAGCTTTTCCGCCAATTTTTACACATGATTTATGCAATTATATAAATTTGGATTTAGGCAATTTTTAACTTAACATTGGGTGAAACTGTGGAGAAATTGTTCATAAGAGGAGACGGTCTGCCATATTTGACGTATGATGTGCGAAGCAACCTACCGCGCGACATGCATTCGATGATAGCTGGACCAGATATCACGTTTTCAACGGAATATGTTGTAGTTCATCGATTACCAACGTGGAGCACAACATATCTAATGGTGTTCATCACTAATCACACTGATGATACCATTGGATTTTCTATTCAACCGTATAATATGTTCTTGTGGCAACTTTTCGTACTTTATTAAGATATTTGACACCTTTTTCCAGGAATTGTTTACAGGGTATAGTGTCATTAAAGGCTGTGTGTGGTAAAGGCATATTGAAACCAAAACAAGCTGCTCCGATAGTAATCAAAGTCTCCGTTTTTGATTGCCCCACGAAAATCAAAATGCAACTCGCCACAAAATTTTTAAATCATACCAAGTACGTCGCTCATAAGAAGAGTTCTATCCAGTACAGTTTGAGGCAGGAGCAAATAAAGGACGAGTTTACTATCACTGAGAAAGGCACATTTTACCCAGTATGTAATCATACTTCACACCACATACTTCAGTTGGAGTTCTTAAAATTCATTTTCATATTAGGAAAACAAAATTGTGGTCGAACCAATGCCTGACGCCTATTGGAAGTCAATTATGTTCGAGTTTACAAACATCAGCATCTTTGATATTGACCTGCATATGGACGCCGAAGAGCAATTGAAGCAATCGCCCCAGCTTATAATGCCGTTAAATGTGTCTCGAGTATTTAAATGTCTGCCATGTGATAAATTAAAGTTAGAGTTTCCCATCGTAGCGTCGGAATCAACGGTGCCCAGGAAGAATATACGAAGAGTTGGTCCCCAAGGTGATGTAGCGGGAAAAATCGAAGAAGAAGCAGTTCCTGCAGTGCCAAAGCTTGCGAATGTTGATTTAATTAAAGATGCTTTGGAATGCCTTATTTTGTAAGTTAATAATTTGAGTCGTATCATCTTTTGTATATTAATTTTTTGTTAGAACTGCGATTGAAAGTAAGGTATTCAAGTCAGCTTTGACAAAGAAGTACAGAGCTGATCCTCCATATTACGTGCAATTTGACGTTGATGCTAGTGTCCATTATACGAAGGCCCATACCAAGAAAGTGAAAACAATAAAGAAATTGATCAGAATGGCGCCACCGCCCCATCTAGCTGATGTCTTTGCGGAGTTGATTTCGGATGGTTTGCACAATGTTCTGCATTTGGGTCCACCGGTTTGTCGCAGGGCCGAAAAACATTTTATATACGACAGCAAGTTCAAAAGCCATTATAGCACAAAATCTTAATCGATGTATATTTTTTAGTTATTAAATATTTCAAATATCTGTTTTTTAATTCACTTTCTGTTAGAGAAAATGAAGAAATCAGTTTTAAACTCCAGAAATTATACCTATATTTATTATTTTGGGGGCATTTATAGCTGTATTCGATTGCTGGCAGTGATTTGTTCAATTGAATCGGATTACGATCTTTTTTATCGCAAATTTGAAATACTTGCTTCCTATTGGTGGAATCAGTATGAGTCAGACGTCAAACGAGCAAGGGGACGACACTTCAGCTTCAGCCACATGATTGCTAATCAGATTGAACTGAACTGATCACGGCCAGCAATCGAACACAAGTCATATCAGTTCCACAGATTAGGTATTCGCAACGGCAATTTTCAAACAACAGAATATGTACTCAGCACGACTTTACGTGTTGTGCTGTAAAACTTTTGTTTTAATTTTTATTTAAATTTTACAGTTTTTTCCCTCTATTATTAGATGATTGATTTTAATATCGATTACATTGATTATATAATATCGTATATTTTTTCTACTCCATCGAATTGCGGCGTTACCGTCACAACTCTGCAACATACCAATAATTTCCTGTATTATTTAAGCACCTATTTAAAATAAATTTTATATTCTTATCAACGACGTGTTACAATGTTACATGATGCAAATGGTATAAACGCAATTAAATCACAAATCCTTTTCTGTTCAATTGCTGCTTTTGTCGTTAAACACATATTTTTCAGTTTGTTTACATTTTCTGGCGTTGTAAACACACTTTTTTCTGATATAATGCATATTTTGCTGTGCAGGTACAAGCATTGAACTGGTGATAATGTCAGTACGGAAGCAGTACGACGGGCTATCACATATCAAGTGGCTACTGCAGAAAAAATATTTATAACTTTTGCAAATATTGTTGTCAAACTTTCTATCATATATCAAATTGTAGGTAATTAAAAGAACTTCTCACCCTTCACCGCTCGGAGTTTTACTCGACGGCGAACAACCCTTAAATTACGAAAATGTCCGTACGCGACCGTCCCCGCCGACAATCATATGTCGGGTGGTTGTGGCAGGAAAATGTTTATAACTTTTGCAAATATTGTTGCATAACTTTCTATCATATATCAAATTATAGGTAATTAAAAGGGCTTCTCACCCTTCGCCGCTCGGAGTTTTGCTCGACGGCGAACAACCCTTAAATGGCTATAATCAGCGCCGGATTTAAGACTGTGGAGATCCCTGGGCAGAAAAGCTGTGGGGCTCTAGGAAAACCGCGGCAGTGACCCTTAAACATATAAGCACATTACTTGATGACATGATTTTGCATTGTAAGTACGTCAAATGGCAAATATATACCTTGCCACTTTACACTAGGGTGACAACTTTTTAATACTCGAAGGGCGGACGCTGAGATTCCGGGAGGGGGTATATAATATATTGTGGATAGTTGAAAGTTGAAACAAATTTGCATCTTAAGTAGTTATTCCATCATCGTTACCAACATGGAAACAGCTACAAGAAAATAAACTTGAAGCTAGCTTTCTTAGTTAAAGTTTGTTCTTCTATTTTAAAGTTCATTTATACATTTTTTAAACAATACTAATTGAAATAAATAACATAACATGTCATAGGTCCAAATAGCATTGTGGTAGATACAGAAATAAGAAAGAAAATATACCTACCTGACCAATCTTTAATTGTAAAAACTACCCAAAACACATGTTCTATCCGACCATTTTTATCAAATTGTCATTGCGGATTTTCTGTTGTTTACTATTTATTCATAGTAAGTCAGCCTTTTTTATGGATTTAAGAAGAACGTCTAAAAATATGAGTTAAATATGAGTTCTCAGTAAAAATAAAGTTAATAATTGAAGGGCTCAGAATGAAAAGTGGCTAAAGATCATAGGAATCCATATGTTTTTATGTACTTTTCATTCACATGCATTGTTTTTATTTGGATCGAAACCCGATAATAACAATTTTCAGTTTTGTTTTATATAGAGTAGTGTCTGTGGTTTTCAGTGGACTTTTTCCTTTTAACTATTTTTTACCAAATTTAAAATCAATCAAAATCAGTTCGACTAAATTACAAAAACAGATTAATCATGTGCTGTATTTTTAAAACTAGAAATACCAGGTTTCTGTGGAATACAATAATTAACGCAAAGACAGTATGTTGTTTGTCAACAAGATCTAATATAGAATTTGGTCAATTGTGACTGACTAAATTTCTATATACTTACCGCAGTTCTGTTTTTCTAAGGAATATAGAGTCGATTCTTAACTTTTTGTAAATTTGTGTATTTCCGCATAAAAGTTAATGAGTTTTTTGACTATTTACGATACCAACTAAATACGCTAATGTTTTTATAAATGAACACACGCTCAAATGAACAAATATTGGTTCATTATTTTGGCATCATTCAATCACAATTTTACAATTTTTTTTTAAAACTTTTTTTTTGTCATTTGTTAAAATATACTGCATATCAAAAAAAAAATCGTACAGATTTCTAGTGACAAGAATCGTGCCAATCAAGTCTATAAGAAGTTATTATTATTATGCTAATAAACAATGGTACAGCAACAAAAATAATTGAAATAGACTGAGAAACAATGATTAGAACAGAGAAAAGTAAGCCTATATTTTTTTTTGTTATAATTTGTTGGGCACAGGAAGTCACTGTTTTCTATACATCAGATAAGTTGCACTACAGAAAAAAATTAAAAAATGGGATACACATCAAATTATTTTATTATCTGCAGTAAAATTAAATATACAGCATAATCAATTATTTATAACAAAACATAACAGTATAGGTTTTCATTATGAATCCACATATGGATCTGGAATTTTACGATACACAGCTAGAAACTTCGATCCATTGTTCCTAGTAACTTTCTGTCCTTCTTCTGTGGTATCGTACAGTTTTTCAACAATCGGATCGGTTTCCTAAAATTATATAAACAAAAAAATTCTCCTAAGGCCTTCAAAAAAAAAAGTTCATACCAATTCTTCATTCTCCACTCTTGTAAATAAGGGATGCGCATTAAAATGCTCCACAATCCATTCATGTAAATCTTTAACATCGGTAACAGTATAAACCTTACCATTTTCCGCAAGAACATACGCGTACACATCCAATAACTGTTTATTGATAATCCTCCACTTATGTTTTGCCTTTTTAAAATGTGGGTCAGGATATAAGAAAAATATCTTTGATAACTAAAAATAAACAAAAACCCATTAAAAACAAATATAATCTATTAAAGATCGAGACATACCTGTTCCTTGTTAAAATAATTCACCAAATACTTCATAGCGTTCGTCCTTAGACAAGCTATATTCTGATACTTATCTTTGTGCTGAGATCGCAGAGCTTTAACCCTGTCCATAACGTAATCGGAAACTTTAACACGTATCTCCATTCCTATAGATAACACGTCTGGAAACATTTCAGAAAGCGCAAGGAGGAGCCCTCCGTACCCGCAACCTATGTCCGCATGCCTTACAATAGCGTTTTTACCCTTTTCAAAGTGTTTTGGGTACAGTTTTGACCAGTCCATAAGATCAGGAGATGCAGGACTAAAAGTAACGCGTTTAAATTGAAACTTTGATCTATTATAAATACTCACTAATCAATGCAATGATCCGCTATTGGATTCGAGTGAGCCCTTTGCCTATAATAACGTTTTTGAGGAAGCGCAATAAGTTCTGTAGGCTTATCTCCCAACTCTTCGTCCTGTTCTTTCATTTTATTATTTTGAGTGTCCTGGTTTTCAATAGCTTCCATTTGGGCTCATTAGTTCCAAAACACACTCTAAATTCCGAAAAGAATATATTCTAACCTGCAAACCACGCATCAAAATACAAACAACGTTGAAGAAGTTTGGTTAGGAAAGGAACCGTTCAGGAATGCGAATTTTAATTTCTTCGATTAGAAATGCAAAGATGAGTTTCGCATAATATAATTAAAATTATTTGAATAATTCATTAGTGAGTTGTAAATTACTTAATGTATTATGCATTGCGATAACTCTGTTCTGGAGATCATTTCGCAAACATTTACAGGTTCGTTTTAAATTTCCCGCTTTTTATGGAACATTACCAATTGTATTCGTTCGGATATTAGATAAAATGTGAATATGCCATAATACTTATATAAAAAGAATTAATGATTTTTAAAGAATTATATTTGATATATCATAATTATTTACCCGAGCTAATGCCTTTTGCGCGATTTTAAAATTGTTCAATTGGCAAGGTAACGCGTAGAAATAGAATCCGTCTAGAAAGGTTTGTATCCGCGCTATCAATGTTTTCATGTGAATGTGACGCGAAAGAATCAGGCTGAGCAGTTCACTTATTCAACATTCCTCTAAATCGGTAAGTATTCGGTTATTTACTAATTAGATTGCTTTCGGCGTAGAAGCACTACTATTCAGGTATAAACGTAATTCATATTTATTTACCGCATAAATTCGGTATTTTTAGTTACGAACCCGCCATTTTGAGAGCGATAGTGGCGTTTGTCTGTGCTTATTTTCATATCTCAAATCCCTTGCTAAGAAGAAGTTGTCGTATGGCGCCCAAAGTTGTTTTTAAATGCCTGCGTTGTGCATATTCTAAAAATTAGTTTCATAATTGACGTTATGCCTCTTAACGTAGCGCTTAAGTGCCAGAAATTTTACAACAATACTTTACTGATCCGCATTATAACCTAACTTTGTTAATTTGGAGGTAAAAACAATGGTCGAGGAAGAAAAGCAACAGCCGCTTCCAGACCCCCTGGAAGTCGTAAAGGAGGAAGAAACAATTAAAGGTAGCTACTTTAAACAGTTTTCTTAATATTTGAAAGTTTTCCGAAAGAATGACACATTCCTCTCTCCTTTTTAGCCGTAAAAGATCAACTGGCAAAGATTGACGTACTAGTTTGTGGCGAATGTCACGATGTTTTCCATTATATCGAAGAATTCCAACAGCATCGAACAGACGAGAAATGCGCGAAACAGTCGACTTTGATAGAGAACATCCAACATGATAAACACACTCAAATTTGGGGGTTTATGTTGTGGAAAAACTCGAAATTTAAGAGTACGGAGCCTGAAGAAAAAACCCCGATGTCCTCGTGGAATGTCTATCAGTTGTGGTGCAATTTGGAGCAAGCGCAGAAAGACTGTTGGATAACCGCGGGAAAAACCTTGCAGAAGTTGAACGCGCCAACGGCTACGAAAAAAGGTATGGCTGCTCGAAAGAGGGTTAAGGGTTCTTTTAAGAGAGGCGACGAAGATGACTCTGAGAGTCGTAAGTTGGCTATGGTCGTGGTGTTGGTTTTTTTTCAATGCGTTTGTTTTGTAGGGACTGAAAATGAACAAGATCCGCTAGCTGATACGGAATCTGATATGGATTTGGACGATCCACTTAAATCGAAGAATAAAGATGGAAATGTGGAGAATGGTGGGCTAAAAATGACGAAACCTATCATCCTCAATAAAGACGTATGTATTAATTTTATATTTATTGTTAATTACAGAGTTTATGTAAAATGAAGCTAATCCCTATTAATTTAATTTTTTTATTTGTTCTCTTCATTTGTGTAACAGTATACGATAATCTGGTACTTTTATAGCCTGTACTGTACTTTTTACCCTTAGTATAAACTGCATTATTAATTAATTAATTATATGCTCTAAAATCAATGTTGATCTTTAATCATGTGTTTTACGTTTTAAATCTTGCTACTTCTCTGGGGGAAGTTTATAACCAATCAAAACGATTTAAAATGGTTGGTTTAAAAAGTATACATAGCACAAAAATCTAGTCCAATTTAATGAGGCTATCAACATTTTCTTGCGAACATACTTGGTATGATAGTAAATGAATCACCAATAAATGTCAAAATAGAGAGAAAAGATTTTGAAAGGTCACAAAATGACAAAAAAATAAAATTACGTGACGTGTTCTCCACATTGCAGCTCTTGGCAACCCTCACAAAACATAACCTCACCACCGCCACTGGCGTATGCTAACATAACCTAAAAGTAACTAAAGTAATTTACACAAAAATAGCTGAAATTGAGCTACAAAAATAAATGCACTGCAAGATGATAACATTTATTATTAAAAACACTACAAATTAAACAATATTGTTGTAAACAAATACTACAGCTTAAATAAATAAATCTGTATAACTTGTCTTTAAAACAATAAATAAAAGCTCACTCTCCTAGTAAACAAAGAAACTAATGACAAATAACGTCTTTTATTAGATAAATAAAATGCTTTACATTGATATAAAAAGAAACAAAAATATTGCTCACTCTTCAAGTAAACAAAAAACTAATGATAATAAGGTAGCATGATTTTGTCCATCTAGAATCTAGATCTTTGGATCGTAAAAAGTCAAAGAGGGTTGTGTCAAATAATATTTCAAATGTATAGAAAATGGTAATATACAGGCCAGATGTAAATTTTAAATGAATTAAAAATTATAGCGACAACCAGGTCTTACACCATTTTCTATACATTCGATATTTCATCATTACGGTGTATGTCTATACTATTATCTTTAGTTAAAATAATATTGTTATAGAGAGAGAGAGAAATTTACAAATTTTGACAAAATTACCGATTTATGATATTTTGTAGCTTAAAACATGCATTTAAAAATTCATTACTAATAAAGTATTTATAAAAAGAAAAAGAATTCTTTGCAGGTTTATAGAAAATGTATTAACTAAAATTCGATTAAATTATTCCTACTATTTGAACTATCTTGTAGGTACACCCAAAAAAAGGGCTAAGGACCGAAAACGGCAAAACAAAAGTGGAATACGCTGTCGAAAAGATTGTCTCCAAAAGGTACAACCCCGGCAAAAAGACGCACGAGTATCTGGTCAAATGGGAAAACTTTGCCGAGTAAGAAATTGCCTAAGACTTTCAGTATGTCTGATTTCATTTCTAACTTATATCGTTTAGGGATCAAAATACTTGGGAACCACTAGCTCACCTCGACAAATGCAAGAAACTCGTCGAAGAATTTGATCTCAACCTGGCAAAGCTGAAGGCAGCCAAACTCCCGAAAGGTTCCATGGTTCAAAGGCGACCGTACCGTAAATCCCTCCCGGAACGGCAACCAGAATTAATCCTGCAAAATACCGGAGCAGGGTAAGTAAGACTTATCCTAATATTAACCAATGTAATCCAGAGTGGTGGAGGCGAAGAAAATGACGTTTTCCAATACTGAAATTTTCTTCTTCAATAATTTTAAATTGCAATTGTTTTACGCATGTTTTAGTATTTGGGTACCGTTTTCCGCTGCTTTAAATTTGTATAAAGATTAAATCATATATATAGTGCAATTAAAAGCAAAAATTAAGCTGTCGAGATTAACTTCAAATTTATTTTCTTTCACGTATACATATAATAATAAATAAATAATAAATAGTAGTATGATGTAATTTTAAAGCTTAACTTTAGGTTATTGGTATCTCAAAACTCAGTTTTTTGACTTCACTCTGGCTTTATCGCCTCATATAATCCTACCAAATTTTTCTTTATAATTTTCAAACCTGTAGAAGACCGCAAAGAACGAGCAAACAAAAAGCGCTGAACCAAGTGAAAGTCTGGTGCGGGAACATATCGGACGCCGACGAAGGGGGCTCCGGGAAGCGGCCGTACAGCGACTCTGACTCGGACTCCTTCGAGAAGAAGATCAAGCTCGAAGAGGAAAGCTCGGACTCCGAGGACGACAGGCCTCCGCTCACCATCCGGAAAGTGATCAAGACCTCGACGCTGAACGGGCTCGGGAAGAAACGCCCCCTTCCGAGCAACATCCTCATTCCTGATGCCCAAGGTGTGGTTCGTATAGACCAGAAACAGTTGCCTGCGCTGAGTTCCGGTGTGTACGTAATGTCGAAGACCGCGGGGATCATCAAGTTGGACTCGAACACGTCGAAGATTGCCACCAGCGGAGGTCACGCTGTTATCAAGGTCGCCCCGAAGATCGGACAGACGAGTATTAAGGTTGTGACAATTTTTTTCGCACTCGTTTTATTAACTATTTAAAGTAAACGCCGAAATTTCAGACATGCAAAGGAACTTTTGTGGTGTCACAAAATGTAATGAATATGAACAATTTTTTTAAAATTTATATTTTTTTTTTTGAAGATATTTGGCTACTGATTTCTAAAGAAAATTGATAATAATTATTTCATTTAAGGTTGGGGCCATGGGGACAATTAGGTTATGTCAGTTTCAAACGTTTTCGCAAATGAATTTGCTGGAAACAAATGAATAGTTTGTTGTTTGCCCCATATGAGTGGCCATTATCTCATACACTTCGAACCGTACACGGACAAATCCGCCGTGCCTCGTGTGAAAGGCTGTGTTTTTAAGCGTTTTATAACGCGCGTTTTCTAAAGTGTTTTGACACGTTTTATGATGCGCAGCCGTTTTTTTACGCGTGTTTTCTGTAGAGCGTATTTAATAACGCGCGTGTTTTCTGAAGCGCGCGTTTGCTTCAGTACTTCAGTACCCAACTCTGTTGTATAGTACCTAAATGGTGAAACAATAAAATTGTACGAGAGGTTGGACGTTAAAAATAATTTTATTTTTGTAATCTACCTACTTGAGGTTCAGCATTCTTCTCATCAGTCAGAAATGATTTGATTAAAATGTCCATATTTTTTCCCATATAGTCATGTCGTTGTTTAATATAACCATCAAAAAATATCAGCATTTGTTCATAATAAATCCTCCTACTCCTGAAATCCATAATAATAATAAATTAATAATAATTTTGGCTCCATTACCATTAAATATCTATTTGAAGGTTGTCAAGAGGGATTCCACGAACGGCTCGAAACCGACGATACTAAACACGTCGCTAAAACAGACGACAAAACCTCCTCCGGGGGCACGCGTAATCTGGAAGAAACGGCCCCCGACCACCACAACAACGACAACGACGACCGTCACGACGATCGTCAGGAAAGCGCCGGAAGCCCCGAAACCGATGGAGGCGAAAATCGACGAAGACGAGTCCGACGGCCTGGAAGAATTACCGTTCCCCACCGATCTCCCGCTACCGGAACCAGAGAGCCCCCCCGGAGACTTCACCTTGTGCCCTCTGACGGGAAAGATCGTCGGGAGCGATTATATCGAGGAGAAGAAAGAAGCTGGTGGTGATAATCCAGCGGAGACGATTGATAATTTAGTGAAGTTGGCCGCGGCTGATATATTGGATGATGACGACGATGATATTAAGATGGAGATGGATGATGACGATGGTTCGCAGAAGGAGCGTTTGAACGAGAAAACGAGGTCGATCGAGGATACGTTGAGCGCCATGCACGGGGATGATGTTGTTTCGGCGACTACGACGACCTCTTCGATATTGAGTACGGCTATTAGCAATGCGGATATAGCGGACATCCCCGTTGGGAAGAAAGACACCCCGCAGGAGATCGTAAAGCAGAAATCAGCGATGAATAGGAATATAATTAACAGGACGATTGCCCCAAAACCCTCCCCGCAGGCGATAATCACGAGGATAACCCCGGGAAGCAGCGCGAGGAAAATCGTCCAAAAAGCGAAGCTAAACACACCCCCGCGATCAACCTTCGCGAAAACACCAATACGGCAAACATATTCCAATAAAAACGCATCAAACATCATAAAAAAAGTGCAGACCACACCCGTATACCAACCACCCCAAACAACAATCGCTAAAGCGGAACAATCGGAACCGGTAATGAATATGCCGTTATTATCTGATCTGGAGGCTTCAGAGCCGGCGGAGGTGGCCCCAGAGGAGGCGGGCTCCGAGCAGGATACCTCGCTGGGGGACTCGGAGGCGCCGATTTTGATTACGGGGGAGGACGGGACGATATATCAGGTGGCGGGGCAGAACGAGGACGGGCAGACGATTCTGATTGCGCAGGACGCTGACGGGCAGCAGCAGTGTCTTCTGGTGACTTCGGAGAGTGCTTCCGATTTGGCGGAAGCCGCGGCGCAGGAAGCTGCACCCGAGGTTGCGGCGGAACCGGAGCCCGAGCCAGAGCCTGTTGTTGCGGCGGAGCCGGAGAGCGATAGTACCGAGGATTCGCAGATCGTTGCTCAAATTGTCAGCGCGCAACCGCCTAGTCCGGGTAAGTTGTTTTCGATTTAAAAAAAAATTAATTCCTTAGTTTGGTTTTTGGAAATCAATAATTTTTTTTATGTTGGGAAGCTTAAAGTGTGAAAAACAGCAGTAAAAAGATGGTTATTTATTACTAATAAGTTATTGGAGTTTGATGACATCTTTGTACAATAGGGTGACTAATTCACTTGAATTGAGCGGCACCACCCGTTAAAAAGAGCACTCTGTCACTCTCTTGAGAAAAATGTAGTACATATATTGTACAAATGTGTTTTACTATTTCTACGTTTTGATAAAGTTATAGAGTAAATTACGAAACTTTTAATTATGAAATGTCTTTCAAATGAATTTTTTTTCCCTTATTAATACAATAAGGTAGACCTGCTGCACGAATTTAGTCAAGCTTGATTTTTGTTGAGAAACTACATCTGTGTCCTTTAGAGATTTTGATTGTTTTGAGTAGAATGCATGGATTTTATACAATGCAAAAACTACTTCAACAAAACAAATAGATGTACAATTACAGATTTTAAAACGGTAGATTGAGACAAATAAAAAATCAATTCTCGTATTGAACCACAGAAAATTGTTGTTATCGAATGTTAACTCTGGTTTTTCTTTCTAAATATGACGTCATAGAATTCTTTGAGTAGGCTAAAATGAAAACTTTTTTATGTTGAACCTCAAAGCTGTCAAACACAGGACCAACACTAACATTTGCCCATTTTTTCATACACAATAGAAAATTCTCATCGCATCATATCTTGTTTGCAGAGCATTAAAATATGCAAAAAACGTCAATTCAACTATTTATTGCTTGCTGATGCCAAAAATCAACAATCAAACAATTTATCACAGAGCACCAATTACCCATGCAGTTTTCATATTTTTGATCTACACGGGGATTTAATTTATTATGAGGATACCTATTAAGATATCCTCATAAAAAAATAAATCCCTGTTTTCTCTTTCCTTAACTATATTCTCGGAATATCCTAACCGATGTATCTCTTTAATTATAAAGAAGAATCTAAATACCCTTTTTCACATCTATATCTTTATTTTGAATTTTAGGTGGTACACGGAAGGTAGTGTTGATGTTGCCTGACGGAAACCTGATGATGACGGAAGTAACGGCAGAGCAGTATGCTGCTCTCGAGTTGGACAAATAAGTTGTGGAGGAGTGTTTACGATTATCCAAATTACATTGGTAATCGTTTCCGATTTTGAGTAACATATTGTACAAAATATGGTCTTGTTATAATCTGTGGTTATGAGTTTATTTCGTTTGCACGTGCCCTTCATTTTTGCTATTGAGTCATCATCAATTCCTATCATTTTTCTTTTGTACGATGTCTATGCTGTTTATAGTTGACGAATGGAAACAAAAATCGATCCCCTTCCCAACATTGTATTTATATTAATTGACACACGAGAAAAAAATGATAGTTGTAAGATAGTTTTTCATGTAACTTAATTGTAGTTTTAAGATATTTTATTGAAATAAATTACGATTTCTCTATTTAGTTTTATTTCCTTTGTTGCCGACGCAAGGCAATAATTATAAATATATGATTGAACATGATTTTATGAAAGTGAATATATTGAAATATATATTGATTTTATTTGATTATTTGTGTTTTCTTTTTATTGTTTAAGATCCATTGACCAAAATGATAATAAAAAATTGCGGAATTTAGGTATTAGGAATGTAAGTAGGTAGTTCGTATTTTTGTCATAATGAGCAAAATCAAGACAAACCTAACCGAAAATTTTGTCACATAACTTTCAAATGTTTGATTCTGAATTATTGGCTAAATTTCTGTGTCAGGTTTTGCTACTTGATTTTAGAATCTTGCATGTTTGCACATAAAATTGTCGAGATTATCAATGCGGATCCCGGATTTCCCATTTCCCCCTATTTAAAAACGCATAAAAAGGAAAAGTAAGTTGCTATGTGATAATTGTGAAATTAAGCCACAATTATTAATAATATAGGAAACCAGGGGTCCGTCATGTAACAAGGTATTGAAACGCAAAACAATTGTGGATCAAAAGAAAGTCATGTCATAGAGTCATGTGGTACTACAGACACTCTTGTTTTATCAACGTATAGATATATACAAGTAGGAGCGTAAGGTGTCGGCTCCTTTGATGTCGGCGTCCCAACTTTTCAGTGGTCACGTGATAGAGTTCATCCTTGGTTCGTTAAAGGTTACTAGATGGCGCCACATAAAACGACAGCGTTTAAAAACATTAAAATTGAATTGATTGAGAATAAAGTGATTTTTCATTCAATTATGATATAAATTCCTCTAATATTGTTAATGACGATGTAATACGGGTTTAAATATTCTCTCTCGATAATTCAATGTCGCCCTACTGGATTTGGTTGGTGAAAATGATACTGGATGGCGCCACTACCAGAACGCCAGCACAATTCAGATATGAAATAAATACCTTAAAAATTGTGATATTCGATGTGATGCCGTTTTAAAGATTCCCTCTCGATAATTGAGTGCGAAATTCGCTAATATTGCGTTTGAGCACAAAACATGCAAGCAGAAAAAGCTAGCGCCATCTTACGGGAAAATGGTGAACACAGGATGAGGGCAAGCATGCGCCCTCAGAATCTTCCCAAGATACTTGCCGTCTTGAGGTTACTTCTATTACCTATACGTTGGTTTTATTAAATCAGTCTGCTCACTTCGTGTCACAAATTCGTTCTTTTCTGCGCATGACGTCACTGCGAGAAGGATGTTGACACAGACACCTAGGCAACCAAATACATCCTTAATTTTTTGACGTTTGTAGGTGATTCAGGTTAACAAGTTGACAACCGTGCCAACCATGCGAGCGTTTTAACTGTCAAGTAAGGTTTGAACGTCACAACAACATTGGCTACCATGGCAACGATCGCTACTTCTCGCTATGACGTCACTTCTAGATGCGCGTGAGCAGACCGTGTTAGGCCGTTTCATAGATGGCGCTATAGGTATTAATGTCAACTTAATTCCGTAATTTCGAAATGGGTTGGTAACTTTTCTCGTCCGTTTTAACATAACAATAACAGCTACCATAGAAACCATTTCAGTTTCTGACACATGGAAAGTCCGGATTGCAATAATAATGGAGCCTTTACCTTTAATCCCAAAAAGCACCTTACCAGAAAATCATGACACATCCACCGTCGTGCGCGAATCTTTTCAGAAAGTTCTTTCGAAACCAATATACCCGGCGAATATCATGGAAAACTTGCAACGTCGCAACATTGAAGGCTTGGACAAAAATGCATCAACTGCACAATGCGTACGGCCTTCAACATTTCATGATGCTACATAATAACGACATGCAATTTATAGGTAACGAACCATTACAAGAAGAAGTTTTGCAAAATCACGGACGTGGAAAAAGAAATGATGGAACATCATGGAATTTACTTATTGGCAAAGGATATTTTAGCCCATGACCAACCTCTGAACGAATGTCTTAGGCTCAAACGGTTTTCTCTGCTACCTGAAATTGCAGATGCCAGTGCGACGAAATATAACTTGATTAAACAAAATGCCTTACTACCAGCACCTGCTGAAAGAGCTTTAGGTAAATGGGAAAATTCCAGCCTCTAGAAAACCATGGTCAAAATATTATTTTCTGTAGATTTGTATTATTCCACAAGAAAAATTACTCTGGTCGACAATGTTTTGATACCTTTAATGACACTATTATTTTTTGATACCTATGTTAGAGCATAATAATATTATAAAAACCGGTACCTATAGCAACTTTTCCCTGTGATCTCAGGGAAATCATAAAATACTCAGGTACATAATCTATTTTTATTGCCACTGGAGCCTAGTGAATATGATCTACACTTATTTTTCTGATGTTTTCGTCAGTTATGACGCTGGGTAAAAATTTTAAGTTGATTTGTGCCCACCAGTGTATCAATCAGGATATATTTTGAGCTATTCATTTGTTTTAAATGGCTAATCTAAGTACAAACATGAAGGAAAATCAGTGTAATTTCTTACGTATATAGACACTTTACCATGGATGCCTAGAGAAAAACAGTTACAGAAATATTGAAAGAATCCTTTTACTTCACTTTGGTCTTCATATTAACGAATTAACAGATTTTATTGAGTACCTCATCGCGAAAAGAAACTTTGTTTGTGTTTTGTGATACATGAACATTAATTTTAAATAAATAGTATTTTTGCAAGAAAGTTGTTTTATTTTTTAAATTGAAAATTACGGAATTATGGCCCTATTAATCAGCACGTCCAAATTAACAAAAAAAGGTATTTGGGTTAAAGGTACCCACAACAAATTCAAATTTGTCGACCAGTGTTATCAGGTTTTCAAAAAAATATTTAAATTGTCGTCCAACTAAAATAATTATTCCTTTTATTGCTTTGATGTTATCAAACATGTATATAGGAGTCATGTGAAGGAAAATAAAAATAGATTTCAGGTTGAATTCTAACACGCATAACTGCAAAGGAAGATGCATGTCCGGAACAGATATTACCCATTCGACATTCCTGAAACCAAAATCCACAAAGATGATCGGTGGTTCCGAATTTCATAATGACTACATCTTCGAAGCGGTACCAAGGGAAATCGTCTTCAGAAACTACGATTTAAACGTCACATACAAGGTAACGTCACATACATCTTGGACTCGACATAATCACACCTTTTCTAGCGAACCCTCAAACTAAGAAATCTCACAAAAGTCAGACGGGCTATCGCGTTGAAAGTACTCCCAAAGACCAATTACTTCTTCATATCATTGGAATCGTCATCCAGAGTAGCACCTGGGATGTGCGCTGTCTATTCGATCACATATCGAACGGAAACTGTTAGGGACTTGAAAGAAACCATCGTCTTCAACACATTCACAGGCCAAGACATCCAAGTCAAACTCTTAACTTGCAGCTTATCCCCAATACTACGAGCTTACGTCTTTAAGATGGACCAGATGGTACCTAAACGTATCGGGCTAGATTCAATCTCCCAAAGTTTATTTAACATCGAAAGAACCATGGCTTTAAACTCGTCGATCGATTGCGGGCATACGTTGATTGGGGATGAGGTCAGGCTGAGTTTGATTATGAAGAACGAAGGCGGATATGGCAAATTCTTTTTCGTTAATGAGGCCGATTGGTTCCATTACACGCTGTTGGTAAAGTAGGTACGCAAGAGAAGAGTTTCCATCCTCAATTTATGGTTGTAGAATGTCACAACGAATATGGAGGTGTTAGCTGGAGTCTTCAAACTTTACCCAGCATATTTTGAGGTAAACACGAATGAATTCGTGGAAGTGGCTATATCATTCCTCCCGAAAAAATATGGATTGTTCGTTGAGACCGTGTACCTTCTATGCGATAATAATAACACCGAAGAACTAGACTTCATGGGCGATGGAGTTTATTTTGAAAAATCGTTCATTAAAGTTAATGTTAGTCCTCCTTAACTTTGGATACATGCTACGCCTAAGATGATTTTGCTTTTAGTTAAAGCCGAAAGAATGTCGACCATTTTTCCTGGATTTGGAATCATCGTACTGCCTTCATCTCGGAAAGTGTTTGAATTGTAGGTCTACCTCCGCACAAATCAGAATCATAAACAATAGGTAACAGCAGACTATCTTTTTCCGATAATGTTTATAATGGTTTTTATAGCCCGTTGAACTTGTCTTACCGATGGCGGATACGTAGAAGTGAAAACCGATCTTCAGGTGACTGGAAGCATCTGGCTACGCATTGGATAGCTTTGGAGAAGCGGATTCAGATGTTGCATGCTTATAGCTATACTGATTTCAAAGTGCTCGTAAAACCGGAGACAACTGTCGGTGGTCTATACAGAGCTGTCTTAAGGTAAACCATGAATCCAAATTGGTGAAATCGCGGGAAAGACCGCGCAGAAATTAGCTATGAAAGATATCCATACGTTTTTTGGCTGAAAATCTACACTTGGCGATAATCTTCGCAAAATTTTGAGTCGACAATCTTATATGGAAATGTTGCAGCGTCATTCTTGTGCTCTCAGGAGCCATTTGAAAGAAAATAACCACATGTAGCTTTTCCGCCAAATTATACACACCCTTTTATAGCTAACTTTTCAGCGTTCGGAAGCACCATATTGCAACAAATCTTTATCATCGATGTTATTATTTAGCTTTTATATAGAAAATATTCCTGAGGCAAGTTTGAAGGACCATCAGGACTTCAATGTTATTGAAAGGGAGGACAGCAACCCTGGATGTAAGGTAAGATACATTTTTATTTGAGTTTTAGTTTTCAGCATATGTGAAAGTTGTTTTTTTTTATCCGGACATATGTCAGTTTTGCTCCCGAGTTTCATAGTTCTATAAATTGAGTTTTAGAGTTGATTAAAGACTAGTTGATTATCTTAATAGCGACTGGATATCCAAATTGATGAAATCGAAATCCTATTAGACGTTGAAACAATTAGCATTATCATAGAACCAAACCCACTGGTGATTCCATTTCCACTTCCGTGAGTATTTTTTACCAGTACTCCGACTGCGACTCTACATATTCCACTTACAGTACTAACGTGAAATACAATGAACCGATAAACATCATACCGCAAACGAATTTTGCTCTGAGTTGCAAATGGAAGTTTCACAAGAACAACAGGCTGATCAACATCGACCCCAGACAGTTCGAGGTCAATGGCACCATAGTCCAATGCATCATCTCATTGGACAGTACGTCAATTGGACCGACCGAGGAAAACTTCCTGTAGGTGGTACCACCCTAGCATAACCGACTATTCCAACACACTAATTTTCTTGAAGATTATCAGTCAATGACGATGCTTACATCCAACACTTGAAAGTCATATTTAAGACAACCACCCCGAAGATGTGTTTCTCCATGTCCACTATAAGTCTCGGCTATATCATGAAGGACTTTCTCTACACAACCACTCTGGACGTGGAAAATCCAAACAGAGAGATACTTAACTGGTATATTGTTGAAGAGATGTTAGCAGACGAACATATCATCAATGACGAAAATCCGGACTCCGTTTACCCAAATTGCGGCATGCTAAAGGCTGGAGGTAGTGTCAAAGTCACATACACCGCTAGAACTGAGGTAAAGAAATGTTATATGAAAGATCAACTTTGTTAATTGGTTACTGATAATCGGTTGATATAGCCAACCCTTTTCAATATTTATTCAGGCCTCTCCCTTCTCCTTCTTGGTCTTCTTCCTACTTATCCTTCCTTCTTCTTATGTTGTCTCGCTTCTTCTTCCATCCTTCTTCTTCTTCCTCCCCTACTACTTTTTCTTTCTTTTTAGAGTGTATTTACCAAAAACTAATATTTTATTGCAGAGCATGGGACCAAATTTGTCATTCCTAAAGTTATTTTCCAATTACACGTCACCAAACGAATTCGATGCAATATGCAACGTACGTTTTGACGTCTGCTCACCAAATGTCTTGATCCACACAGACACATCGGAATTGCCGCTCATAACTCCTACGGATATGTTGTTTGTTGGCAGGAAGACCTGTCACCATATTTGCATCCACAACTCTGGAGCGATTGTGGCGATATTCCTATTTGGCAACCCGACTGGTCCGTCATATCACGAGTTCGACATCGAAATATGTCCTAGGTTTGGCGTAATAAAAGTTGACCAAATCACCCACGTAGACGTTAGAATTACGCCTAAGGCTATGGGTTATTTTGATGACGTGTATATACCGGTGTTCGTGCTTGGAGTTGGTAAAGTGACGCTGGTGAAGTTGATGTGTTTAGTTGGAGATATCACTGTTACCATTTATATACCTGATAATTACGATAGCTTCGTACCGATACTCTGGCCGAAGATAATACCCGATCTTGACGAAGAGACCTATTATGGTGAATTCCAGCCAGTGATTGTGAGTGTTGTTTCCCGAATATTCATGTTGTCAAAGTGTTTAATTTCTAGATCTCCCATCTTGAAGGCGAGGATTATTTCGTAGATAACGCGGTCTATGAGCAATTGAAAAGTGACTCGATAACGTCATCAAAGATTCCTTTTAACGACACTACTGCCGAGACTATACCGAAGGATCCAACAAGCAAAGAATTTACCACTTTGTACCAAAGTGATCTAGAAAATACCGAAGATGTTTCATCCGAGGAACAATCAGAGCATGTATTTGATGACGAACCCATTATAAAGGATTCCTTTGAAGACAATCCAACTGAAGTATCATACTCATCGACTACTAGCTATGTATCTTCATCGTATACAGAATCACTCCCCGGAAGATCCATCAAAAACATTATTTTAGACCTATTCGGAAATGATATCACTCTTCAGGAGCATTGTATTGAATTTCAAAAAGTTCCTTTGAGGACCCGTATGTTTTCCTTTAAATTGTGTTGAATCCCAATAGAAAAAGATAACATTTCAGCTGTTAAGAAGAGTATTAAGATCGAAAATATGACGCCCGGTGAAGGATTTCTATACATGGAGGCTGTCAACTTCTATCAGGAGGAACAACGACACAATATTTTGAACGACATCATGGCTAAATTGAATATGGCAAAATCAAGTATGTATTATGAATTTACTAACACTATAAGTTCGGTAACAAAAGTAGTATGACATTCATAACACTAAACTTCGTACATTGCTATCTTATTACTACACTACTTAATTTTCGATACTACTTTTTACCGCGTAGAGGATGTGGGTTAATTTTAATAATCTGTTTTTATAGCTGAATGGGAAGACATTGTAACATCCGATGGGATCATCATAAAAATTGACGAACCAAGTAGGGATTTGCATTCTTGCGAAATTGTGGAGTTTAACATTTGGGTGTACGCAAATACGTGGGGTTACTATGTGGATGAATTGGTCATAGATATATCACAAATGTTGCCATTCTGCGCGAGCGTCTTGGTTGAAGTTGTTGGCCAACCGATAGAGTATCCAATTGCTCAGAATACGATATGTAAAGAGCCGACAGTACGGTAAGATGCTGAGGTTTACTTGTTTACCATATCTTCACAATTTCCATCGTCAAGCATGGGAGTGTTTCCTTTTAAGTCTGAAGATGTCAAAAGAAAGGTGAAAGTGCTCAACACAAGCGTGGTTCCTGTATACATCTCCTGGCAGATGTTTGTAAATGTTGATCGTGACAAGAAAGCGTTTTCAGTTATTATCGATATGCCCATCTCAGATTTAATATGCGAGAAGGAGCGGATGCACGCCCATCATCCAAAGTTTATTTTAACTAATGAATATTACGGCCAAACAAGCGGAAATTACTTTCAAGTTTGTACAACCGGCAAATTGTAAAGGTTTTCCTTAATATCCAGAATTTCAGGTACAGCCCATAGCTTCCAGAATTGATCCTGGTGATTACTGTTATGTGGAAGTAACTACTTCCATAGGAAATTTTGATGAGTTGTTTCTCAATAGGTCCATAACAGCTACACTAGTGGGACTTATCAAAGTAGCATGCGAGCACAGGTACGTACAGTCTTTTTATGACACCTTGTAATTATCATCAAAATTTCAGAATTCAGCCGAATTTGTTTGTGAGACCTCATGGTATAGACATCGGTTGCACCAAAGTAAAAATTACTTTGGAAATCGAATTACCGATTCTGGTTGTTGATGATCTACCAGATAG
This sequence comes from Melinopterus prodromus, assembly GCA_964023965.1. Classification (NCBI taxonomy): domain Eukaryota; kingdom Metazoa; phylum Arthropoda; class Insecta; order Coleoptera; family Scarabaeidae; genus Melinopterus; species Melinopterus prodromus. The sequence continues at coordinate 9,282,775 of OZ030392.1, read as the reverse complement.
GATACGTTTATCCACGTATGCATCAGATATTATGGAGAATCACTTCTTCTCTACAAGTAGAAGATTGGTGATGAAGAACACCCATAAGACCTCCGCCTTGGTCTACATGGAGGTGGAGAAGCCATTTCGTATAACTGCAATAGACATCCATAATGCATCTCTAAAAGAATTAAAGGCTTCGATTGTTTTAAGTCCGGAACAATGCATGGAAGTATGTACATCATTGTCACTTTGTCTGCTAGTATTTTAAAGTCGTCTGAACGTAGGTTACAATGGAATGTGTTTTATCAAAGGATGACATTTTGAAAATCGTTGATAACATCAAATCCGGAACAAAGAGCAGTATTCTATCAAATATAAACTTCCAGGAGAATTCCTTGAAGATAGTTAGGAATTTATCCATTTATCAAAGAGGCGATTTACAGAAAGTAAAGTTACTCAAAACTTTTGTGATATGTTAGCATCAAGGTCATTGTTATTTTAGGTAATACCACTTGAATTGAAAATTTATTACCCAATATTCAAGGCAAAACCAGTACGAATAAAATTTGGCAATGTGTTTGTTGGCAATACTGCTAAACACATCGTTTGTTTGAGGAATATGACAGGTTAACAATTTTGAATGTATTTTGGTATTACTTGTATATATTTTCTTTCAGGAACCCCACTGAAATTTGTCATATACAAACAGCATAAGTTTGTGCAAGTGAAGATAACACCTGATATTGGAACTATGCCCAAACTTTCAAGCGGGCAAGAATCTTATTTATCTATATTTTTTACCCCAACGTAAGTCCTATACTGTGTGATGTTCATAAGTAATTCTTCCGGTGCAACTACACAACTAAATCAACTACTGTTTTTTTAGTATAGCGTTAACTTAGGCAACCAAAAGTTCAGTTGTTGATTCGGTTGTGTAATCCCAAATCAAAAAGTGTATACTTTTGAGATATATTTTTCTTCTAGGGAAGCCCAGACGTACCAAGTATGGTTTGCTATTGCGACAACAATTCCCCACCACTATGTAATAATAAACATAGTAGGCGTTGGAACTTACGATGAAAATTACTACCGACCTGGTTTACATTAATGTATTTTAAAAATTATATGTACACTTTTTTACGAAACATGCAATAAAAAATCCAACAGAATCCACTTCTGCATTATTGTCGAACCTCTGAATGTAGCTCAATTGTTCTTCCGTAAGGTCTGCTCCCAACCAACCTGGTGATCCGAAATATGGTACCGACTTTACCAACTCCAAACAGTTGAAGGTTTTTAATGCCCAAGCTACAATACCTTCGTTTTCTGCTAATGTAACCGTACAAGTGCTATAGACAAGCCTACCGTTTACTTGTAAAAGTTTGACAGCCTAAAAAATTACTAGTTTAGAAAATCAAAATTTAAAGTTGTGTATATAATCCTACGTTATCAAATAATTTCCTTTGCAATGGAACGTAACTCTTCAAGACTTTTTCCGATGTATTGTTATAGAATTGTGGACGTTTGCCCAATGCACTGCAAGGAGCATCCAATAGAATTCTATGAAAAGTTTCGACAGAAAAGGGTGGCCCAAGAGAAAAATCACATTTTTCCAAAGTTGCAATTTTTGTTGAATCTGCCTGGTATATTGTAACGTTTGCTTTAAAATTATCGCAGGTTTCTTTCAGTTGTTTAACTTTTGATGGTGTTTTATCAATTGCAATTAATGTACCCTAAAAATTAATTAATTTAAATATTTTATGAGTTTTACATATAAAAAAGTACCATATTTTGCATAAGTTGTGCTATATGCGTTGTTTTGTTGCCTGGTGATGCACACATATCTAAAATTACTTCATTTGTTTGCGGAGATAGAACATGCCCACAGACAATTGAAGGGAAGTTTTGTAACAAACAGGAATTTTTTGGTAATAAGTCTTGACGCACATTTGGACAACCTGATATGTTACTATACATTTCAACAGCAATACCTCTATATAATACAATAACAAAAATAAACCGGATATTTATATTAATACACAAAAATACCTACAGTGGATTTAAATTCTGTCCAAATAATTGATTTCTAACCATTTTGATAACACCATTTCCTACGAAAACTTTCTGGTCACTTTCATAAAGTTTTGCAAATCCCTTTTTGCACTTTTTAGTAATATCAGCGTAGACGCTTACTTTTTCATTTAATTGTGTACCTAAAAAAAAACAGTTAATCAAGAAACAAAATTTATAGGGTATAGGGAAAATACCTGATTGCATTCCTATGACACCAGGTGCAAAAATATGAGCTCCTCGTAATATTGCCGCAGCACAATGGACATCGACAATAACTTCAAAGTCTTTTTGTTTTAAGTCAAATGTATCTGTTTCCTGGTTATTAATTATTAACACTTCATGTAATGTGGGATGAACTTCTATTTTAGGGATACTTATGGAAGCCTAAAATAAAATTTTGTTTTAATTTATATCTGTTATTTGAAATTGTTTGCCGCGGTGCTTTGGTTTGTTGTACTGGGAATTATGCAACCAAGATTACTTGTTTATGGCACTCATGGTTGCATAACTTCCAACAGAACGAGGCAAACCATATGCATCACCATTTTCTCATACAATTTATGCAATTTGTGAAGAATGATGAATATTCACTTCAACTTACATTTGCGAATATGTCTTGAAGTAACGTATATATTTCTTCTATAGTATGGGTTAGTGTATTTACTCTATACGTAGTGATCTTCGGACAAGAACAGAGCCATTTCAATAAATCATTAACGTCGGCCGCATTTTGAATCTGAAAAAAAGCGCGGGTGAATGCGTGGACAGTCGCACGTAGGCAAACTTAATAGGGTGAAATTCCACTGTACCTGATTGTCAGTATTGTTGCTCTGTGATTTTGTAATAATTTGTGTATTAAAATCGTCGTCAAATGGTGTGCAGGGGTACACCATCTTTTTAAACAATCCAAGGACTGTGATCGTGCGTAAATTACTGTAGTTTTTCGCCCGATAGGGGTATCCAGCGGCAGTTTTCTGCTTGTTTCCAACGTGTGTGGTAAGTAAAATTATTGGGAACTGTTGGTCACGTGGTACCCCTTCAGCCAATCGGAAAGGCCTACCGCCGAGACGTGGCACCAACTACGAATCTCTTACTCATCCGCCATATTGACATTAGGGCAGTTTTGGGAGGATAAGTGTATGATATAGCGTGTTTTTAAAGAATACGGTGTTTTTATATAGTAAAGTAAGTATAGCAAAAGTGGTGAAATTCGGGTTTGTGGTCGGTTCAGCCTTACTACACGCAGTATTTAACTGTTCCGGTGTTGCCTTTTCAACGTATTTCCAGGGAGTGTGTAGAGGTGACAACTCGTCAATCAGCTTTTGCGTGGAAATATAGTGCTTGCGTGAAAACCTTTTTGAAATCGGTAAATATTACGAGTTTGGGTCGATTGAACTTTACAAGAAGCGGGTGTTTGCGGAGACCGTGGTGCTCTTTAAGAATTAATCAATATGTCAGTGGATTGAAAGATTAATAACCTAAGTTTTTATTTAATGTTTGGGAGCCCTTTGTTCTAAAATTAACGCAACTGCGTTTCGGTCATATTTTCGCGTACTGTTCTCACCTCGATTCTTTGTAGCTAGCGAGTCTAATGACAGTTCCGTTCTTTTCCAGCTAAGAACATATTAGAACCGCCAAGATGGGGAATATGTTTGCGAATTTGTTTAAAGGCCTCTTCGGCAAAAAGGAGATGCGAATATTAATGGTAGGATTAGACGCTGCTGGTAAAACAACTATTTTATACAAACTTAAATTAGGCGAAATTGTTACAACAATCCCTACTATCGGTAAGTTTCTTTTCTGTTCGTTTGGTTATTCATTAACACTTGCCTGTTTGGAAAGTGTGTATTGTGATCATATGACTCGAATGACACGTGTTTTGTTTCTATTGCAGGATTTAATGTGGAAACTGTAGAATATAAAAACATAAGCTTCACTGTATGGGATGTCGGTGGTCAAGATAAAATCAGGCCGCTGTGGAGACACTATTTCCAAAATACACAGGTAATTATGCTATATTAAATCAATTCTTTTGCATAAATTAAACGATTGCAGTGCGGTAATCTTAATTGTTTAATATCGCATTATTTGCTGGTTTGTCATAGCCGATAAAATACAGATAATAGATTTTGATAAGATTAGGTGTATTTACTTTTTTATGGGGTTTATTACTTAATTATATTGTTTTAAAAGTTCCATTTCTATATCTATTTTCTGGATGAGTCATAAAAATTTACTTCATAATGCCACATCACTATAAATAGTATACTTTGTACACTATTTAACTTTGATTTCTACTTATGAATAATTATTTTATCAGCAAATGATGTGAGTATGAATTGTATTAGTTATATGATTGCACTATTTCGCTTGGACTATGCGAGTTTCTATTTTTACTCCTTCAAAAATAGATTTATTTGCTGTGCTAGATTGATTTGTTACTGGTAATGTTATGATAATTAAATATTTTAACTATCTATGACCTATTATTATTATAAGTTTTTGTTGAGTTCAAAGAGTATTTTGGAAAGGTTGATAATTAACTTAGTTCCAAACTTAATTTCTAGAGAAGGGCCTTGAATATATTTGGAGTCATATTTAGTTTCTTATCATGCTTACGTGAGAATAAAAATAATGGAATAGTGTAGTATGTGATAAGATAAAATCAGAAAGTAAGTCAAATTAAACAAAAATGTAATATAATGTAGCATTCTGTTAGGAAGCCATACCAGTCGCAACATTTTGTTTTTTAATTCTTTCCAATATCGGAATTTCTCTAGAAAAAAGTTTGGATTCTTTTTATTCCAGAAACACTGGTAGAACTGTATGTTTTTTTAATTAAAATGATACATAATAATCTTTACCATGTCTCGAAAAAAAAAAAAAGTGTTCTACACTTTATTCGTTTAGCTTACCTTTTCAAAGATATGAGTGTCGAGTGTGTTCTATAAAAAGTGTATTATTTCTTACTATATCAATATAAACTTGTAGGTTCAAATAATGTCATGGCATGCTAAACGACAGCTTTTTATGAACCGATATCATGAAATCAAAATCTTGAACTTGTTGCAGTGTTTTTTGTCATTTATATTTTAGTTGTATCCACATTCATATTTTTTTGTGGCAACTATATTCTGGATCTAATTAAGCGTATACTTTTGTTTTCATAACAAAATTGCACAACTTTGAAGAATTTTACCATCTGCATTAGTCATACTGCCGCTCTCTTTAAATGTTGCTTTATGCATATTATATTGTTTATATATTAGTACATCGATCATGAATTATATAATGATTCTTTTTATTAGTATGTGCTCGGCAAGATAATGTCAATAATCAATTCTGATTTTACTACATAAATTTGTTTCATAGTCAATTTTTACAGCAATATATCGCCGGCCAAGCTGCAAAATTTTGTACATGGGTTTTTTTAAAAATTTAACTTTATAATAAACATGCGGAAATACTTATATAAATTATTAAATATGTAGTTGTTTTTAAGAAAGTCTTTAAAGTAAAAATTGGTCACCTACTTTTTAAGCTAGTTTTATATGCAGTTGTCCAAAACGCACATATGAGGTATTTGCAATTTGACCCTCAATATGTTACACAAGTCTAATGGAAAATTGGTTTCTTCCATTTTATACTGAATCTCAAAATAGAGACAGAGATAGCATGAGATTATTACAGTATACTGACATGTTAAGCTCAGCAATAAAATTGTACAATTTTGCAGTATAAGGCCTAACTCACACGGACCACGGCATAACCACACCACTACCACAAAACTGTGGGTGATAGCATAAAGCCATTAATACGACATAGAAACGCATTGTAGTGCACACACGAACCACTGCGTGAAGTTGTTTACTGCGACCGTCGCACAGCGTCGACGGTATCATCCACAAAAAAGTCGGTGTTGGTGGTTGATCTCAACTCAGACGAGTGCGACTTAGCAACCACACGACTACGCATGCATTTTTGAACGGGCGCGTTGGAAGAAACAATACAGAAATTCACCGGCAGACCCATGACATTGCACAAAATTGCGCTTTTAATGCGATATGTCGGCTCATTAGTCGGTTAATAACGGAGATATTCAAGGTCCAAAAAGCAAAACCCAAAACGCTTTTTGAAATATCGGGGAGTGGAAATCGATTCTGGGCATATGTCGGTGAAAAAAAGACGATGTCGGGACAAATACCTCAAAGTGATTCAAGGTAAAAATTTTCCAAGAGGTTTCTTGATATGTCGGGGAGTAAAATTCGAATTTAGACATATGTCGGAATACGTCCGTTGAAAAATATATATCGGAGTAATGACCGAAAAGTTATTCAAAGTCAAAGTTTGGCGCAAAAACCCAAAACATTTTTTGATATGTCGGGGAGTGTATTTCGATTTTAGGCATATGTCGGTGAAAAAAAACGATATGTCGCGTCGGGGCAAAGACATCAAAGTTTTTCAAGGTAAAATTTTTCCAAGAGGTTTCTCGACTTGTCGGGAGTAAAGTCGAATCTAGAGATATGTCGGAATACGTCCGTGAAAAAATATCATATATCGGAGCAATGACCGAAAAGCTATTCAAAGTCAAAGTTTGGCGCAAAAATCCAAAACATTTTTTGATATGTCGGGGAGTGTATTTCGATTTTAGGCATATGTCGGTGAATAAAGAAAACGATATGTCGGGGCAAAGACCTCAAAGTTTTTCAAGGTCAAATTTGTCCAAGAGGTTTCTCGACTTGTCGGGGAGTAAAGTCGAATCAATGACCGAAAAGTTATTCAAGGTCAAAGTTTGGCGGCAAAAACCTAAAACATTTTTTGATATGTCGGGGAGTGTATTTCGATTTTAGGCATATGTCGGGATATTCCGGTGAAAAAAATAACGATACGTCGGGGCAAAGACCTCAAAGTTTTTTAAGGGCAAATTTTTCCAAGAGGTTTCTTGATATGTCGGGGAGTGGATCCAAAAATTTGTACTTCGTCGACGTCATCTTCTTCGACGTAAAAGTAGCCACAACAATGCTTCTTCTTCAAAATCCATTTTATAACTGATTTTGTGGTGTGGTTTGTTCGTGGTTAATACGGACTGCAATCAACCACCAATCGGTGGTTCGCGCGTGGTCAGTTTGGACCACAGCAGAACCACAAAATAAACGCATATAAGTGGTCCGTGTGAGTTAGGCCTAAGCGACAGCACCACTCATTATCTGGCTCGTAATAAAATAAATGTACCTAATAGAACAGGTGACATTGCGCCAAAAGCCACACCGAAGTCCTTGTTTTTAAAGAAGTAGACCTGTAAACATAACCTAACATGTTTGAGTAATTAAAACAAACAATTACGTAATGTTTAGTCGTAAACAGCTACATACGATCCAATATCGGTTCATGTATCTTTTAGCTTTAGCAGATCAACAAAAAATAAGTCCATCTTATTATTTTGGTGCAAATAATTTTTTATTGACTAATTTGTGGATACGATTGTTATAATTAATATGGCAGTAAAGATGCGTCATTCTATCACAGCAAATTGTACAATAATAAATGGGGGCATTCAGCCGGTTCCAGCCAAAGCGGCTTGCGCTGCCGGCGCCGAGACTAAGCGCCCGCGGCGGCTGAACGGTTAGATACAAATACATGTATTTACGCTTTGTGCTGAGTGAAAGCGCTGGAAACTCAGCTCTAAGCGTAAATACATGTATTTGTATCTGACCGTTCAGCCGCCGCGGCCGCTTAGTCTCGGCGCCAGCAGCGCAAGCAGCTTTGGCTGGAACGGCTGAACGCCCCCATTGTTTTCTGAAAAATGGTCTTTCTTTCTCAAAAATTAGACTCACTTCACAATTTCTGTTAAAATAATACTAGTTATGTTTAAAATAATACTAGTTAGCCAGGACAGATATTTTGATGTTATTGACAGTAGATATTGCCAAAAGATCTACTAGTTTTTTAATATATTAATGCAGACACGACTGATCTCAATCAAATAGAATTTGCTCATGCAGCTAAAGTATAAATTTTACCAACAAATTTCATAGACATAAATTATACAAAATGTGCTCTACTTTAATTTATTATACAGTGTGTTCATTTCAACAGTATCCACCCTTAATAAGTCTTGACCCGATGCGATTTCTGTTTGAGTGGAAACACTTCGATTTAGATATCGAGGGGGAAGTTCAAAAATGGTACCTAGAGAATTTTAGGTTTCATCTTCTGATACATCATTTGAAAGGGCATAAAAATCTCTACTCAACCATGATATAAAAAAAATGAAATCGATCGATTGGTTCTTAAGATAGACGAGAATAATGGCCACCAGTATTTGCGTTTGCAAAGAGTTCGAAAACAGAATGTATTTTTGTCTAGCAAATAATGGTTGGTGGCCGTTTCGAACAAACCATAAAGTAATTTCTAATTTCTTATTTTATTATTTAGTTTAATTTTTTATTTCTTACGACTAGTTTAATTCAACAGTGTACCCAATCCGCAATGTTACGCTAATAATAATTGATTTCATACCTTCTATCTTTTGGGTGGCTATCGTAAGAACCAATCGATCGATTTCATTTTTTTGCAATAATCGCGTCAGGTCAAGAGTTATTAAGGGTGATTACTTTTGAAATGATCACATGGTATAACTATTTTGACAAAATTACAAAAATCGCGGCTCATTTGCAAAATCCTTGAAAACTGCTTAGACTCTTTTGAACAAAAACCTTTTCAGCTCTAAGTTTGGTCATGAAACTTCTAAATATGAAGTTTCGTCCCTATACCTTTAGTAGTTTCTCCGGAATCGTCGCTGCAAAAACGGGTACACACATACACACACAGACATTTTTCTGTACCTTGGTCAAAAATGTTCAGGGGACCCAATAGGACATATTTCTGCTAAATTCTCAAAAATATGACATCCAGACATTACAATTAGTCTTCATTATCATACTCAACAGAAAATAGTCTACCTAGAGATTGTATTGGTGTCATACTTTTTTCCAAAAACTCTCTTTTTCAGGTGGATTTCAGTTTCATATGGACTTATTTGCTTTTCAATTCTTTAGAAGGTTACAGCCGTATGAAATATTAACAAACTAGTAGTTTAAACGTATCCTACTTCTTTAAGACTTAAAAAATAATAAAGTCAATAACAACTGTTGCTCAGAATAACATTCACTCCAAAAAAAGAAATTGACAAAAGTTGGTCAAATTTATATGTATTGAAATCAGTTTACATAAAAGAAATGAATAATATGTACAATGTTCTACTTATTCAAGACAAAATGGCAATATGTATAATCAAATATCTCATTATTATTTTTACATATCAATAAATTGTAATTGAAAAGTAATTTAATTTTGATGTATGTTGTGTTCTTTGTGCCATTGATAAACGTACCAAGAAAGAATTTAGAGGATGAACTGGAAAAAATTCAATGACGTCATTACGATTGTTTGTGCGCACCACGTCACATAAAATAAAATCTGCTCAAAAAATTTGTATTTTTTATCTAAATTGTTAACTATCAGAATTAATAGTTGAGAAAATCCATCAAAACAATCATAACTAATTTTCTTCGGTTTCCAGGGCCTAATCTTCGTAGTAGACAGCAATGACAGGGAACGTATCGGCGAGGCAAAAGACGAGCTGATGCGGATGCTGGCCGAGGACGAGCTCAGGGATGCGGTCCTCCTGATCTTCGCCAACAAACAGGATCTACCGAACGCGATGAACGCCGCCGAGATAACGGACAAGCTTGGCCTGCACTCGCTGAGGAACCGCAACTGGTACATCCAGGCCACCTGCGCGACCAGCGGCGACGGCCTCTACGAGGGACTCGACTGGCTTTCTAATCAACTGAAGAACGCCAACCGTTAAGTGCGGTGTGTTTCATTCATTCTCGTCTTGATAACCGACAACAAATGTACTGGGTGGACTAATTCAGTGTTAACTTTACCATATGTTGCAATTTAACAATTTTATATTTCACGTTTGTCCCAAAAATACGACGACGCAAACAGTTCATTACGTCTATTACTATTATTTTTTTTTTATTAGGTATGAGATTATTTATTGTAATAAAGCGTTTTACGAAATACATCTGCTTTTTGTAGAGTTCTGTGGTTTCGTTAGTGTAATTTTTTTTAATTATTATTATTAATAATACTGTGGTGCATACTTTAACGATCTAGTGAATTGCCGACCTAGCTGGAATTTGTAAACGTTTTGCAAATGATGGTGTACATTTTTTTTATATATACGTGTAAGTAGGAATAAAAAACGTTCACTTAAAGACCTTATTTATTTTTTTACGTCCCTTAGGTAAATGGAGACCATCCTCTGTTTTGTATAGCTATCATTTGCAGTGGAATATTTCACTCGATCGGTTTAAAGCAGCACTTATCTAGGTAACTATACATATTAAATATATAAATATATATAAATCTAATAAAAGAGAAAAACGTGTACTTTGTAACATATGGTCATAAGTTTGTAAGTTTCTGTTTTAAAATAGAATCGTTTTTTTTAATCGAGCCCAGCTCTTTTGTGTTTTAACAACTTATACAAATTTTGTATTCAATAAAACAGTCTGTAATGTATCACTTTCTTCAGTTCGAAACAGTTCGTCGTCTTTGGATGGCGAGTAACGTAGGAAAGCTCGCTATCCTGTAACACTTGCAGTTTTTTTTTTGTATTCGATTATTGAAGAGTGAAAATCATTGTCTTTTGGTGGTATATTTAAACAAATTAAATGATTGGCTTTCTAAGTCGTTAAACATTCCCGATTGTCAACTTGTATTATCAAATAAATTTATCCTATTAAATTATTTGTGTATATTATTAACTTTAGGCCTTAAGTTTGGGTTTTTTTTGCGACATTTCTTCTTTTCAGCGACTGGTAAGGATGAATGTTGACAATAAAATTATTTTCCTCTTTCGCTTTAGATTTGTGTTTTCTTTAGTTTCAAAATTTCCTACTTTAAACTACCAATTTGGAACATATATTTCAATCAAAATAAATTATCTAACTACAGGTAAGTTTTATATTTCTATATAAGGAGTATTTAATAAAACAAGTGTCAGTTAGAACAAAACGGATCTCTACTATATAGACTCTATTGTCTGTTGCAGCGGCACCCACGATTGTATTGTAGCAAACATTTGTACCTACATATAAAAACATTTAATAATCAGAAATATTTATATGAGATTTGATGTAATACATCTGACCCGTCATTTTGTGTAATTACTTTTACCATCTTTAAGATCTTGATAATAATATTCTAAAAAATACATTGTTTGATCATGACAGTTGCCTTTGGAGTCTTGACCGTGAAAAGTGACATAAGACTTCTGCCCAAGAGAAGTTAGGTACACAGGTTGGTACATAATAAACTAAATGTTCCTAGCAAAACTAAAATTGACATTGCGTCAAAATCCACACGAATTCCTCCCCTAGAAAGAAGAAGAATTGTAAACAAGTCAAGACTCCGCTATTCAATCTGACAGTTTTTTTTTTCATGTCAAAACCAATAGAAATTGGTGAACACAGTTTGAGTTAAACGGGCAGGCAGTGGCTTCATCGACTGTGTTGTGAAGCCATAGTATCACCTTTAAATCATAGATGGAGCTACGATACTAATATTGAATATACATCACTTCTGGTATTTGTAAACTAGAATTTATGCCCTAGGGTTACTTGGTCTATACTAAACTAAAAATATTTCTTATGGACGCTATACTGATTTTTTTTTTCAATGACGTTAGGTGGCCTGCCAGATCACCCGACTTGAATTTTTTTGAAATTGGGCATTATGAAGTGTACGTGTCTGAAAGGATAGTGTATTCAGTGGAAGCCTTCAGGGAGCAGTGGAGAGGGCTTTTAGGGACACGTAATAAAATTAATAACAATTAGTTATGAACTAAAATAACGAAAATTTTTTAAAATGTGCATCAAATACTTTCTGTTAATGATTTTTTTTTGTTAAGTAATTAACTTACTTAGGGAGTTTTTCATTTGTAATTCACAATAAATAAAGTATTGCCGTTAGAAGGCCTAAATAATAACGCTATTTTTTGTAAAATTAGGTAAGTAGGTGTGTATGGTAAAATATTAGGTTGTTCATTTTTGCGCAAAATTTACTGAAAATACGTATCATAAACGTGTTATACATGAGGTTGTAAAGCAATCTCAATATTCTATATAAATCTGTAAATACCAAAAGGAACCAGACATAGTTGATCATTCTAAACAAGAATTAACAATTCATCTACGTAAGTTTTGATAATTAACGTAGGGTTAAATAATGAAGTCATTATTTGAACGAACTGTCATTACTCATTATTATACAGCATTAGTGTCATTATAAAAATTGGCGTGTATCATAATAAGAATTATATAGTCATAGATACGTATGCGATAAACTTATTATATGTGAGTCGTCTGATAAACATAATAATAATACTTATCAACTGAAATAAGTACGGCAAAATGCGGCCTTCATGTGAGTCTTGTCAAAATAACACATGCCAAATGATGCCAAGTTTCGCGAGTTTCGCTACCAGGGGTTTTGGCACAGGGTAATAGGTATATGAAAGTTTTTCAATTGGTCTCCGATTCGTCGTGTCAAATTGTTGACGTTTATTTTTTAAACTTTACGCTATTATTTCATGCTTCATTAGATCATCTGTGTTGTGTTTAGTTTTCATTTGCCATCTTCAAATTCAATTATGAATAAAATGATGAATACGGCTGAAGAAGCCAAGCTCGTAGCAGCCCACAAGAGAAAAGTCAGGACAGCGGAAAAGAAAAGTGTGGAGAAGTGGATAGCTGTAAAGAAACTCGCTTTAGAACAACGCATGCTAAAAGCTGGCGAAGAGAAACACATTTGCGACCGCACGCGCAGAAAAGACATAGTCGATTTTCACATAAACGACGAAACCATGAGGGACAGCAACAAACCGGTGGACTATTCCTTCCACAGTTTGAAAGACTTAACACCGATCGGTTGCGAGCAAGCCGGCGGCACCAGACTAGGCGATCCTCCTGAACGCGATCCAAACAGCAAGAAGTTTCTCACCAAAGCTTTATGGCTAAACAACAACAACTTGGAGAGTCTGGCAGGATTAGACGCATTCGCCGATAACATAATCGACAAATCGGCAGGTCTCACTTTCATAGACCTGAGCTACAACAGAATCAAACATATCGACGTAGTCATCCAGCAATTTCCAAATCTAACCGTACTATATCTACACGGAAATAGGATCAAAGAGAAGTGCAATCTGATGAGGTTAACTCCGATGACAAAGCTCCGAAATGTGACTTTTGAGGGAAACCCCATATGCAGCTGCCCGCTGTATAGAGATTTATCCTTGGTTTGCATGCCTTCGATAGTCCATTTGGACCACAAACCTGTCACGAAAACAGACAGATCGCATCCGGTACACCCTGATATCGTGAGGTTTTTAAAGCACTGTACTCAACGAGGTTTCGAACCAACTGACACAAAACAGATTCGCGATAAAACAGAACCAAAGAAAGCTCCAGAACCACCTGCACCCGTTGAACAGAAACCAGAGAAACCGGGAGAGCCTAAAACTAAGGATAAAGGCGACCATAAGCATGCTAAAGCTGCTGGAGGAACTGCTGGAGCTCCTGCTGGCCTCCCTACCGAGGCTAAAGGAGGTAAAAAGGGTGCGAAGGGTGCTCCACAAGTTATGGGTAAATCTGATGAAGAGATTGAAGCCGGTGGTGCTAGACGCAGTAAAGATAGGGCAAGTGCTGCGTCATACAAAGCAAATGGGTTAGACGATGAGAAGCCAACTGACTACAGCCAGTATCCTCCCGATATAGTGGCTAAGGCGACTGAGCTGTTTAAAGCAGCTCTCGAATCTAGCAAAGCTGGATGTGGAGATAACCAAAATGACACCGTTCTGCTCGTAAATACGCACGAGGACGATGATGGATTTAACGATTCCGTGAACGTGCCAGGAAATACGTCTGTAGTTGATGTTGATGAAATGGAGCGGACGACGAAGAGACGCGGAAAATGTGTTTGCTGTGATTGTCGCAAGCAATGGCAGTGATTGTAAAATGGCTGTGTTTTGTGCTAATAAAGAGAACATGCTGTAAAAAAAGATTTGACTTTACTTTGGCGTTAGTTGTAGATAGCATCAATACATAGGACAGGACATAAGAATACCAACCTTAAAAAGTATTTATAGCAGTAACAAATCACTTAGATCAAAAGATGGATAGGGATCTGTCACCTTCTAGAAACAATTACATTTGTTGTCGGTAACTTGAAACTAAATATACTTTGTTTTGTTAATTTGGACGTGAATATACCCATAAGAAAGTTGGCAGTAGTCTCATTTTTAAGATTTGTTCGGTACATTGTAAAAAACATTAGAGAACAAAATCTAAATGACTTGTAGCATCTCTTGTGACAAAATCGGTATTATCATGTCTTATTCTGCACGGTATTTTTTGTTGTGTTTTGTTAAAGCATAATTTACTAATATGTAATACTGATATAACTTTTCGAAACAATTAACAAAAATCATAAATAATGCAACAACATTTAATATAAGTACCTACATAATTATTTATTTTTCTTAAGTATTACAAAATAACTAATAAATAGCTTCACAATTCAAAATCAAAATTAAGCAATTTCCTAAAACTTTAATTGGAATCTTGTCAAGTTTGTAGAAAGAAATATATTGATTAGTTACGATTTTTTAATACATTGTTTATTAGTAAGGACGTTGAAAGATTTACAGCATTTTGCAGATCGGAATTTTTATTTTACTGACTTTTTTGGAGCATTCATCTTTACAGAATAGAATTCCAAAACAAAAAGAAAAGTGTCGACTGAAAATCTTCGAAGAATTCATACAGTTTTTCTCTGCTATCTTAGTCAAACCATTAGTCGTACTGTACACGTTAGTCGTACAGTATTAGATTATTAGATATATTTTCTTTTATGGCTGAAAAAAAACATGAGTTTAACAGCTAAAACTGCCTCCACTCTCTTGGGGGCCCATGCCCCATATAAAGTTAAATTTGCTATTCTTACTACGATAATTTATTAATTACCTAATTAATTTATATATAGTGAATAAAAGATTGATTTTGGTCCCCAACAGGCAGGAGCCCAAATATAAAATTTACTCTTCTTGAGACGGTAATAAATGTGTTAAAGATTAGTTGGGGCCTCGCTGAGAGGAGCCTAAATCTGCTGGCGACTTTAATGAGGTCTGGCATCGTGTGGTTGTCTATTACTGAAATTAATTTGGAAAATACTGCTTTGGGGGCCCCTGTTATTGGGTGCCCTGGGTAAATGCCCATTTTTCCCAAGGGATCATTGTCATTTTGTAGGACATACTAGGTGGAATGATTCATCTTATTAATTCATTGTTGTTGGTTATTGGAAAGGAACATTTCCTGAAGACACAATCGGCTATAATGTAGGTACGAGTTTACCAATGTCACTTTTATTTATTTATTTATTTTCATCAATGTTTCATCAATTTGTTGACAGCATTTTCCATTGCGGGGGACTGAAGAGTCAATACACCAGAGAAATATGTTGCAATCATTTGAAAGCGGCATTAGATCAAACGTTGTTGTCAATAGCGATACTATTCGCCAGCAGCAAACGTCATTGAACAATACAAATAATTACAAATAACTATTTAAACAACAACATCTAAGATACAATCTTAACTTTGGAAGGTTATTATGTATGTACTTATTTTTTATTAGTTTTTGCCACACAGTTGACAGCTTGACTAACGCGGTTAAAATTCGTAAGATGCCGCGACGCTATTGGCTAGCGGCTAGTGTAGTGTCCGGTCGCAAAACAACAGTGCTGGTTCTCCGTGCTCGCGTCGGTTATTTAGATATTTTGGTGTAATCACGCTCGTGTTTGACTGATTGTTGTTACCTGTGTCTACTTTTAAGTGCCCACAAGCCATTCCATGAGAAATATGCAAGAGGAATCTGTTACTATTCTACTAATCGGTGAGTTTAGTTGGAGTCTTTTTTTTGCCGAAGAAACGTAAATGTCAAGCGGCGCATATGGGATATTTTCGCTTGCCTGTTGCGCGCGTGCGCGTTTAAATAAATTATGATGTCTTGTATGAATTGTATGTATTGTATTAGGATTTAAAGTTTTGTTGAGTTTGATGATTTATGGTATGTCTTTGTATATTTTTTCGGGGTAATTTCGGTTTTTAGGTCCATAAGTTTGTGTTAATTTTATACCATAGCCACTTCTGATACCGTTTTTACGGTATCCACAGTTGTATGGCAAAATAATCTTATGGCGTTTGTCGCAATTTTATGTCGTTGAGGTTTAGTTTAGTTTTGCCCACAAGTTTTGCGTGAAGTCGATTGTCTAAAATCGCAATATTGATGAACTTAACTAAATGTTATTTTCAAAAGTTATTCTTGTGCCCGTTTGGAATTTCATAATTGAAAAGTAACCAGCTAAGTGCCAAAACATTGTTCCCAGTTGTTTAGAAAATGGTATTTGGCAAGCTAAATGTTGACTACAAAAGCTCCACTATTTTATTCTGTTCATACTTACTGCGAAATTTTGACGTCATAAAGATTTGGAAAACTAGCAAATTAGCATCAAATATCTGAAGAAAATCTAAAGAATTTCATAATTGTCGTTTATATAAGTTGTCATATGTGGCCTTAGGTTCAGAATTTTAACTTAGAACGTAGGTCGTATGTGGAATCATGGAATCATTAATTTTATCAAACGATTACGGTTCAAAATGGGTATTTGCCCAGGGCCGCTAATAAAAGGGGGCCCCAAAGCAGGATTTTGGAAACTCATTTCCGTCATAGACTACCACACCATTAACGTTGCAAGCAGATTTAGGCTCCTCTCAGCGAGGCCCCAACTAATCTTTAACTAATTTATTACCGTCTCAAGAATAGTGAATTTTATATTTGCGCTCCTGTCGGTTGGAGACCAAAATCAAAATTTATAAACTATAAATTATTTACAAATACATAACCCTGTATATTCAAAAGTCTTTGAAGTTTCCAGCTTAAGTCTTTTCCTAAACCTTCGATTGCTTTCTTCTAAACTTTGAGAGTCAAATATTGACACATTATGTTTCTTTTCGTTAAAACTGATATATAGCAGAAAGCATTCGGAGTAATTGTATTTTTTGATGATATGGAATCGGAATCTTAGGTAATGTTAGAAAAAGAAATAGGAAATTACATTTTATTAAAAGTAACATCTCAAAGAAACTATAAAACAGTACCACAAATTTAATAAGTTCTACATCTACTAGATGTAGCAAGTACATAAATGAAATGTGAAGGGCTTTTCTGACTGTTCATTGTTTTAATTCCAGCTCCTGAGGAAGCAACAAGCAGTTACGAAATATTGAGCATAATAAAAAGGTCACCAACTTAATAAAACTTAATAAAAGTTATATTTTTGGTGGTATGGTATTTCTTTAGTATAAAACCTACAGGAAATACAGTGTAGGTGCTGTGAGAGTGCCTGTTTGCATTAGCTTATACTGTTTTCTACACATTCTACAACACCAAAAGTCACTTTCGTCAGATAAAGGAAGTAGCACAGCTCACAATATACCCAGTTATTTATGTTAAAGCCAGTACTGCCCTAGTCCACTTTAATGCAAAACTATTTTTAAAATTGTTTGTAACTTAACCTATTATTTACACCTCTTCAATTAAGTTTTGTTTTTATTGTGTTGGAATTGAGTATTTTCTATGGGAGGACACGACTATAGCACAATAACAACATAACTGTTTCTGGCGGTTTTGTCACTCAACAACGTATGAGACGTATGCTACAGCTTTAGAACTTCTGACAGTTCGAGGTCTAGCAAAACTTACCATACGATTATATCATTATCCCAAATTGTGGATAATTGAAAGAACTGGTAGCCCTTCGACGTTCGGAGTTTAGACTCATGGACAACAACCCCTAAATGGCGATAATGTTGATTCAAATAGCAGACGAATTTCAATCAGTTGCTACAGAAAAATGTTTATAACTTTTGCAAAACTAGTTGCCTAAATTTCGATTATACCTCAAATTGTGGGTAAATAAAAGACCTAGTCACCCTTCGACGCTCGGACGTTTTTCCCATGGTCAACAATTAAATATCTCAATCTTCTCGCGAATCTAGCAATTCTGTGACTCTTGGAGTTGGCAACGTATAAGGTATCTTATTTCGGCGACGGAGATTCTGAGGTGGACCGAAAACCGATATTTTTAACATTCACGATATAGGCGCACCGCGCATTCCCGAATGGTTTTACGGCCGTCTTCTTGTACGGGCGGCACATAAAATCATCGGATTCCATCACACATTTCAGAGGTCCACCTCTCGAAGGGGACAGCAACAAACAAACAACGCGCGCGGCCACAAATCAAACAGAGGCGGTTGTAAATTCCGTATCATATTGTATCGTCGAGCCAATGGACCGTCCCCAAAGAGATAGTTAAGGCCCGTTCACTCCGCATCACTTTCTACAGAATTTTGTCTAAACTAAAATACATACAAACTGGTGAAAATGAAGATATCTTTAGTATAGTAGCAGATTTTGTCTTATCAATATGTCAGATATGAAGTAGGTACTAAAATAAAAATATACTGTTGCAGTTGCTGAAAGTTTGGCCAACTTTTGTCAACTTATTTATTTTAATTTTGCCCCTAATTCACTTTTAGTGCTTCATAATGGGCGCAACTTATCGTAGAACCAACTGGATTCGTCTGAACGTTTCGTGAAAATTTTGGAAACATATTTACCGCATTTTGTCTGTCAAGGAAGAATGAGTATACTACGGCCTTGTGGTCTTTGTCCATTGTAATGGCGTTGCAAATCGTTAAAAAGAAAAAAAAAGATCGCGCACTTGGGTGAATCCCCTTTCTGATGTTAGCAATAGGTATAAGTGTTAAGTGTAACTTATAACTAACTATAAAGCACTAAATATATTACAATATTAATATAATAAAAATAAAATACGAAACAGGTCAGCAACTGCCTGGACATGTACCACAGTGGCGTAACAACAGTATTGTTCATTGCCAACAGGTACTTTTAGTTTAAATTTTTAAATGTCAGAAAAAAGTGTGAACAACCAAGTGATACTGTTTAGATTTTTACATTTTTAATCGCCATATTGGAACTGCTCTTTTTCAATTTTGACTATCAGACATCAGGGACGTAAAATGTCACAGGAAATTGAGGAAATAAGATTCATGCACAGTCGAGTTTTTGCACTTTTGGTAGCCATTTGAATTTTGTATATCTAGATAACTATCCCAGACTATTAGGCTTTAACACTGAAAAAAAAAAAAAATTAGTGGCCTGCAAAACATACTAAAAGTCCTAAAAAATCCGGTATCTGCGTCATGTTTTTTTCGGAGAATTTTACCCCAAAACTGCCCTACCTTGTCTGAAATCGGTCATAACTTTCTCAAACGTGGCATTCAGTGGTTTTGAATGACACTGTATCCGAATATGGTTTTTAAATAGCAATATTTCAAATGGCACGTGCAACCAAATTATCGGATTTATGGAGACTTTAGGGAAAAATTCAGTTTATAAGCATTTCTATTTGTTTTAAGGACGCTGAATCCAAATCTGTCATAAACATTCCAAACACTTAAATATGACACTTAAATAGATAAATTCGAAATAACTGAGCCAAAATTACAGTAAAAGATAATTAAAGAATGGAATAAATAATAAATTAATTTTGCAATTTACCTACTACTGGGCTATCGGCTAAAACGAGCTTTAAAATAAGAATCACGCCAATCTGACGGTCTTTTTACATTTTTGAACGCCATATTATGTATCGTAGCGCATCGTATTGTATCATTTTTGTATGAATTATTTTGAAAAAATTTTTACTTTATGGGAATCCAAAATTTTAGGTTTTGAGTTCAAATTTTATTACGCGAATATTTTCTTTTCTATGTTCGGTTATTTAGTTTTTTAAATGTCTTCCAATTTCTCCAACATAGAAACCACTATACTCTGATTTGGTAGACGCATTATTGCCATGTCAGCAAAAATATTTTTTTTTATTAGCATATGGTGCTTAACATACTGAAACTAATCTAAAAGATTAGGTAACCATCAATTTAAATCTGAATTCTTAAAACTAGGTACTTGTCTCTAATAGGCTATCCACTGATGTCCTCACTGTACTCTGCTTTTTCACATTTCACTGAATCACTAGTTCGAAGGGTTTAGTTCTTTTTAGTCTTCTCACTAGATTCTGGTTGTCCAGTAGCTGCAGGGCCTCTACGTTGACGTGATGGCTTAGGCGAGATGCATGCTTAATGGCGAATCTTTTTATCTCTTGGATGACTTGTGGGACACCAAGATCACGATGCAGGTCACTATTCCGTATGTACCAAGGAGCGTTAACCATATTCCTTAGTACTTTATTTTGGAAAGTCTGGATTCCTTGTATATTGGAGTTTTTCGCGCAACCCCAAAGCTGGATGCCGTATAAATAACCAAATCGGTTTTAGTATCTGGTTGTAAACTTGTAGTTTGTTCTGTACTGACAACTGATAGATTCTTCCCAGAAGCCAGTACAGTTCTCTGTATTTGAGACCAACCTCTACTCTTTTCTTCTTAACGTGTTCTTTCCACCTTAGTTTTGTATCCAGAGTCGTTGAGCTTGGACTTCCATTTTTTTGTCCATTTATACATTTTATTAGTTCCTTGTTGAAGATTCCTAGTAGATTTTCCAACAGTTGATTCCACTGCCATTAGAGCCGTGTCAGCTGCGAATGTGGCGACTGTTACATTTTCCAGCTGTGGAAGATCATTTGTATATAGTAGATAGAGAATTGGTCCCAATACACTACCCTGGGGTACCCCTGCTTTTACTTCTTGTAGTTCCGAGTATTCATCGATCTGTTTTAGTCTGAATAGTCTATCAGATACATAGGATGTTAGCAGCTCGACGTATTGTAAAGGTAGCATACTCTTTAGTTTGTGTATCAATTCTAATGCTTCCTCTACGATATCTGTTATTCTATGAACTTGATCTATAGTCGAAATCTTTTGTTCTCCTTTAGAGGTTATTAGACCATATGTTGTTCCATAGATCTTCAGGCGTGTTCCATAGATGTCAACGGTGATGGCAAGAGCCAGTAGGTCTAACGTTTTCTTTCAAATCAGACATCATTCCATATAGCTTCCAAACTTGACGAATAAACTTAACTAAAAAAAATTGATACCTGACATAATAAATCTTGAGGGAAACAGTTCGGTGTAGAGAGGGCTTGACTCGGCTCAATGTTGACGGCATTTCTCGTGTCGGGAGAGACGCCGAACATCTCGGGATCTGTGTTTATCGGACATCTAGGGAATGCGCGCACCTCCAGACCGTAGACGATGCCCGTCAGGGTTATTGTTATTCCAAGTATTCAACGCGCGATCCTCTCGGCGTCCGACGCTCCGAGGTCCGGCCGAACCGACCCGCCCGATATGTTCGTGGTGGTCATGTGCGCGCGGATTCTCGTCCTTACACATGTCGCGAGATCTCTATCTTGCCGACGAGTATTCGCCTTCATGCTAATACCTACTAAACTGCCGAGCAAATAGGGACAATCGAATAACGCACGTATTTATAAAGGTGTCGTTTAATGGAGTGTGTTATGGTGCCCAGGTTCGGGCCTAGGGTACGCAGCGTTTTTGTTTTTTTTTCGGAGATACTGCTTGAGTTATACAGCAAGATCTATTATCAGATACCGGTAAGGACCGGTACTCAGAAGAAGAATTAGGGTTGCTAGACCAGGTGTTCTGGATTTTGCAGGAAATTCTGGATTCAGACATTAGCGTTATAAAAAACATCAATGAACAAAAGCATAAAGATTATATCAAACTTTCTCTACAGTACCTATATAATCTCACTAATTTTGGATGCTCACTGTGTGCCTAGGCCCTAGAAGGTGTTAAATTATGTCTTCTTGATTTCTTTGATATGCTAATGATATGCAAAATTAATATTAAAACAGAGCAGAAACTTCAAAAACAGATCTTTTCTTTGAAGTTTTTCAAATCTAAGGCACTGAATTATCGATTGGGATTTTTGAATAGGTATCGATTTTGATACTCTATGAATGACATGCAGAGCTACTAGTTCAATCTTGGTTCAAATCTTAGTTCAAAAGTGGAGTACAAATTTTTTGGCAAATAGCGAATTAAAACATGTTTAAAACAATGTGTTAAAACAAAATGTTTTAAACATTTAAAACAAACTGTTTTAAGCATGTTTAAAACAAAATATTTGCTTTAAAACATGTTTAAAACAATGTTTTAAAATAAAGTGATTTTTATTCATTAAAACAAACTTTTTTAAACATGTTTAAAACAAAATGATTTAAAACACATTATTTGTTCTAAAATAAAAAATTTAAACAAATTAAATTTTAAAACAAATGTTTTAAAACATAACAATTCAGCTCATAAGTCATAACGTCCTCAAAAGTTTTTCGTGGCTTTGTTCTGGCATTTTTGAAGGATACTAAATCCAAATGTAATAATAATTCAATTACAAAATTTAAAGTGGCTGGTTCAAACCTAAAATATTTGTGTAGTCAGTAATCGCATACAGTTATCACGTACAAAATGTTTCTTTTTTGTTTATTAATCTTCTACTCTTTAGACTTTTAGAGAATATTTTGTAGACATGGAACAACCGAGCGATTCTTATTTTGTTAACAATCAGCATGTTTTCAAAAGTTGTGAAAAACTGTTGATGGCATAAAACATATCTAACAAATAACAAGTTATTCTAGTATGCTTTTTCAGTAAAATTATATCTGAAGGCAGTGTATTCCTTCTAGCCTAGTCCGTACTGCAAAACTCAAATGAATAACGCTCATGGGATTACTATTTTGTTCGACTAAAAATTAGCACCTGTATAAAGCTTACTAACTAACAATTATTTCAACAGTCATAACCTAAAATCTGTTATCTACTAAATTTATAGGGGTCAAAAACAAAACAAAAAACTTTGTGTATGATCATAGAACAAATGTCCCAAACTTAACGTCAAAATGAAGTAAAATAATTTCATATTTTTTTATACAGTACAACACAGCAACTGTTATACCACTTTAAAAATCACACTAAATGGGCAATCTTTTAAAATAACTTACCAGGTTATCCTGGTATTTTTCGTTTAGATATGGTCAATCAATGTAAGCTAAAAAGAAAAATCTAATGTGGCCAGGCACATGACTTTATCATACTATATATAAAATTAATAGTCCAGCTGCATGAGATTCTATTCTATTCTATTGGCGTTCAGAGTTTGGCCCCCTAAATCGCGATAATGTTCGTTCCTATAGCTAACGTCGTTCAATCAGTTTCCACAGAAAAATGATCATAACTTCTGGAAAAATGTTTGCATAAATTTCTATCATAACTCAAATTGTAGGTAATTAAGAGACTTAATATCCCTATGACGTTCAGAGTTTTGCCCCCCCCCCCCTAAATCGCGATAGTGTTCCTTCCGATGAGCTAGCATATTTCAATCAGTTTCTCCAGAAAAAGGTTTATAACTTCTGCAAAAATGTTTGCATAAATTTCTATCATACCTCAAATCGTAGGTAATTAAGAAACCTAATATCCCTATGACGTTCAGCGTTTACCCCCCCCCCCTCTCCCTAAATCGCGATAGTGTTCGTTCCTATAGCTAACGTATTTCAATCAGTTTCCGCAGAAGAATGTTTATAACTTCTAGACCTAATATCCCTATGACGTTCAGAGTTTTGCCCCTTCTTTTTGGGCGTTCGGATTAGCGAATGTTCGGAATACCGAGGTTCGGATTATCGACGCTCTACTGTACTTTGATTCTATTGGTAGTAGGTATTGTGAAAACATATGCAAGGAACTGAACTGTTGGCGCGCGAGTCCCTCGCAGTTGTCTGATTTTCTGATGTTCTGATTTTATGAAAAATCTATATATATCTAATATATCTAATAGTACTAATCTGCTACGGAAATATTTCTCAAATTATTTTCCATACCTTACTAAATTGATGACACTTTTGATAATAGTGGTTTATTCAATATATGTTTGGCGTGATTGTTAATAAAATTATTATTATTATTATTAATTATTAAAATATGATTTTTATTGTTCAATTTATTGTTCCGTCGTGTATACTTTCGTGTCTTCTATATTCGAAAAAGGATCAAAAAGTCATAGTACTCATACATGCACGCCAGTCATCATTATCAGGTGCGCAAAACTGGGATTAACAAGTATATTATAAAAAAAATCGAAGTGAATTATCCTGCCCTAATTAGTATCAAGTAAAAAATAATAATTATAATATAATCGGCGCAAAAACATAATCTCGCCTTCTGGCAATGACTAACACCACGTTTTATGTCATCACTTCGTATATAATTATTATAAACAGTCGTATGATAAGATCTCGGTATGAATTAAATACTAACACGGCGGCGTATAACTCAGCGACTTAGCGAAGTGCCGTGAATTACTATTACGTTAAGATCGAAGATAGCGTTGCATTAGCGATGCAAATTCCATGGGGGAAGGTCACCAAAAAGTTATTG
This sequence comes from Melinopterus prodromus, assembly GCA_964023965.1. Classification (NCBI taxonomy): domain Eukaryota; kingdom Metazoa; phylum Arthropoda; class Insecta; order Coleoptera; family Scarabaeidae; genus Melinopterus; species Melinopterus prodromus. The sequence goes on along the minus strand of OZ030392.1, from coordinate 9,258,092 downwards.
AATTGTTTTATTCGAATTATGTCGGTTAAAACAAAGGAAGAATGACGGGTAAAAATGTGTTTAGAGTTTTCTGTGTGGCTTGGGCGTGTGTATGAATTTATGTATTTGCAATTACGAAGAATATTTTGTAATTATAAAATTACAGTTACTTCAATAGTTTTTTTAAAATTTATTGCCTTATCATATGAAACTGATCTAAAAGATCAATTTAAATCTGAATTCTAGGCCTCTCACTAGATTCCGGTTGTCCAGTAGCTGCATGGCCTCTACGTTGACGTGATGGCTTAGGCGAGATTTATGCTTAGTGACGAATTGTCTTATCTCTTGGATGACTTGTGGGACACCAAGATCACGATGCAGGTCACTATTCCGTATGTACCAAGGAGCATTAACCATATTCCTTACTACTTTCCTTTGGAAAGTCTGGATTCATTGTATATTGGAGTTTTTCGCGCAACCCCAAAGATGGATGCCGTATAACTAAATCGGTTTTAGTATTTGGTTGTAAACTTCTAGTTTGTTCTGTACTGACAACTGAGAGTTTCTTCCCAGAAGCCAGTACAGTTCTCTGTATTTGAGGCCAAGCTCTACTCTCTTCTTCTTAACATGTTCTTTCCACCTTAGTTTTGTATCCAGAGTCATAACCAAATACTTTGCAGTGTTCGCATATGGAACTATGGCGTCGTTAATCTTGACATGAGGTATGTCCTCGATTCTTTTGTTTGTAAAGTTAATGTGGACAGATTTCAGTTCGTTGAGCTTGGGGTTGGGCCATTTTTTGGTCCTTTTATATATTTTATTACTCGCTTGTTGAAGATTCCCAGTAGATTCTCCAATAATAATAATAATAATAATCGTTTATTTGTCGCTTGATCCCTTTACAAGATATAGACAATTGTCAAGTGCATACAGAAAGAAAGAAGAAACACACCTTAAAAAAAACCTTTTAAAAACAAACATTCAATGATGGGCCGTCATGTACTCCTCTAGAGTGTAAAAAGAATGGGCAAGCAGATATTTCTTTACCTCCCTTCTAAACAACAATAGGCGATCCCACTGCCATTAGAGCCGTGTTATCTGCGAATGTGGCGACTGTTACATTTCCCAGCTGTGGTAGGTCACTTGTAGATAGAGAATTGGTCCCAATACACTACCTTGATACATATCAGATACATAGGATGTTAGCAGTTCGACGTATTGTAACGGTAGCATACTCTTTAGTTTGTGTATCAATCCTTCGTGCCAAACCTTATCGAAAGCTTGCGTCACATCAAGAAACATTGTTGAGCAAATAGGCTTTTCTTCTAATGCTTTCTCTATGATATCTGTTATTCTATGGACTTGATCAATAGTGGAATGCATTTCTCTAAAACCAAATTGGTGATTAGGAATTAGTTCCTTTCTCTCAATGATAGGTTTCATTCCCTTTAGACGCAACTTTTCAAGGAGCTTCGATATCATTGGTAGCAGTGATATTGGGCGATATCATTTGGCCTCGTTCGGTGGTTTGCTTAGTTTTGGTACCATGACAACTTCTGCTACTTTCCAGGCATGTGGGACGTATTTTAATCTGAACGATGCATTTATTAGATACGTCAGCATAACCATTCTTTGGATTCAGGTTTGTCTTGATAAAAATCAAATAAAAGAAGTAATTACCACTTTCTTTCTATGGAAGATGTAAGTTATATTTTTTAGCTTACGAGTACAATGTCTAATTTAACTGTTTATGGTCTAACTCAATTACACCATGAAGATAACCTAAGAGAATAATAGCTAATACTTAAGACTAATACTTAAGGCAATCCCAGCGAGAGTTAGTCTGTGCAGCCTGGGAGCCACAAAAAGGATAACAAAAACATAGAGAATGGAATGGTAGTCAACCTACGAACTCATTGCATATGGAATTATTATTCTTATAGAGCTGGTTGTAAATTATGCAAAATAGAAGAGTGAGTCGAGTTCGTAATGTTAATAAATCGGTATCATTAGTTGGATAGGGTCGCTGAGTGCAATTTGCAAATGGAGTGATTTATAGCACGCGGACCTCTAGGAGTTAGTCCACTTCGTCTCTGTGGACGACATACGCCGCCACAAACGACTTGAACTATGCGAAAGACTCCGAGAGAACTTTGCACGTCGGCCATTCCCAGTCTATTTTCTGGAATACATGAATATCAAGTCATCCGTCCGAATGATTGTAATGCATGCGCTTACATCTTAATATGTGATGGCAAATTAAGTTTTGCGTTATCTACAATATAAAAATGCTGGCCACGAGTCAAATTTATAAAATGTTAAATCCAAGTTTATATTGGAATTTATAAAATATAATAAATAAATCACATATGAAATAATCTTCGAAACACATAAATCGGCAGTTCCTGTAGTTCTAAATACATGGGCCTGGGGGCTACAAAATAGTCTAACCTAAGTAACGATTGGAGTAATTTTCAGTGTTTTGTAACTTTTTTTATTGGTTCATTCATTGTCACCGGAAATCTGTCCACAGGCAAAAATTTCAACAGGATTGGTACACTTTTCAAAATTTTCAAAATTTATCAATTTTTTTTTCCAGTTTTTTATTGATATATTCATTGTCACCAGAAACTTGTCCATATGCAAAATTTCAACTCGATTGCACTCTGGGAAGTAGCTAAAATATGGTAAAATATAAAATATCGACAAGTGGTTCCTTTTATTTCGCATAAAAACGCATTTTTTCATGCGTTTCCAACCGCAGACGGGTTTCAGACGAACACATGTGATAAAAAACACAATAAAGAGACTAATTAGCGAGTAAAACAAAAATGTGTATTTCGAGCCAGTTTAACTTTATTTGCGATTATCTATCTGCGTAACTAGAAACGGACAACTGGTCCCTTTTCACATCCACGCACACATATCTATATTCTTTAGATAATAGATCCTTCTAATCATTTCAGTCTAGTGGAACGTTACAAAACTTTGACAGTTAATTTACGTTTGTTTAAGAGAGACCAATAATGTTTACTTTTGCATTTTCCTATATAAAGTGAAGTAAAGACTTCACTTTACATGGAAAAAGCATGGAATGAAGGTTTTTTTTTTGTTTTTTTTTAAATAATTGTTCGGGGTTTGGACAAAGTTAAGATTACGTAATATGGATTTGACGCTCCCCAACCCACCCCCATAGTACCCTTAAACTACCCTTAAATGAAAATATGTACATTTTTCAGACAATTGAGCCTTCTAATCATTTCAGTCTAGTGGAATGTTTATAAACATTTGTCAGTAATTTACGTTTGTTTAAAGAAATTCTATTTGTGTAAATAATTCGTATTTCTCGAAAATCACTCTGAACTCTGTTTTCTGATTTCGAAATGGCAAATAATTATCTTGCAGTCTCATTATTCATTAAAAAATTTCTTCCTATTGTAAACAATCAACATTATTATTCATTTTTACTTTGTCATACGCAGTATGATGAAGTATTGTAATCGTGCTGAAAAAAAAATTGAGATTTTAGCGGAAATAGGTCTTTATGGGTCCCCTGAACATTTTTGACCAAGGTACAAAAAAATGTCTGTGTGTGTGTGTGTGTGTGTGTGTGTGTGTGTGTGTGTGTGTGTGTGTGTGTGTGTGTGTGTGTGTGTGTGTGTGTATGTGTGTGTGTGTGTGTGTGTGTGTGTGTGTGCGTGTGTAAACGATTTTTGTGACGACGATTCCGGAGAAACTACTAAAGGTATCGGGACGAAAGTGCGTATTTAGTAGTTTTATGGCCAAACTTAGAGCTGAAAAGCTTTTGGTTCAAAATGGTCCAAAGGAACTGGTAGTTTATTCTAAGCCTTTTTCAAGGATTTTGCAAATGAGCCGCCATTTCTGTAATTTTAAGGAACTAGCTATTTACTCTTAGCATTTTTCAACAATTTTCGTCATTTCTGTAATTTCGTCAAAATAGATAAATAATAAATTAAAGTAGACGAAATTTTGAATAATTTATGCCTATGACATTTTTCGGTAAAATTAATAGTTTAGCAGCAAGAGCAAATTCTATTTGATCGAGATCGGTCGCATCTGCATTGATATGAAACTACATAGTAGCCAGGATTTTGACAGATATTTTTTTGTGCTGTCACGCTCGAAAACAGCTGATTTCATCAGAGGTTGTAGAACCGCTATGGAACCGCTATGGAACGTTACCGCTCTAGTGCGGCAAATTACAAAATACAAATTTCAAATGAAATAGGATCACCCAATTTGATTGTTTGTTGACAAGAAATCACAACCCGTCTTTATATCTAATTCTAAAAACGATAAATTGAGTAGAAAAGTATAGCGATGACTGTAGTTTTATTTTAGTATGTTCGTACGGATGTGACATCTACAGTATCAGGAACAAATATAAATCTGTCAGAATTTGATGTAGCTTTTTAAACTTGACGTTTCGTCAAAGTGGTACCAACCTAACATTTCCTACGCAGAAATATAACCATTTTTTATTTATTTTATTTTAAATACATGTTTCTGAAAAAGCAACACAATAAACGTTGATCTCTCTCCTGCCAAAAACTAGATAGCGCGACGCGCTCACGTGCTGCGGCGACGCTCCGCCTTCGGTGACGCGCTGCATCACCGCTCGTCGCGCTATTCCGTACTTTCGGTACTTGTGACATAAATAACTGTTATTCTAATGACGTAGTGTAGGTAGTGTCAAATGCTGATGCTTTGACAATACCTACGATTTATCTCAATAAAATCGATTCTCAAGCAGCTAAACTATTAATTTTATGTATTGTATGATAAAGTCATGTGCCTGGCCGCATCAGATTTTTTCTGATTATGATAGAAAAGTCAACTTTTTTGAGAAATTAACTTATAAATTTCATATTCGAGATATCTAATAAACCTTTTATCTATATTATCTAATAAACCCACATTTGTTTAAACAAATTCCATTTGTTTAAACAACTGTTGTTAGCAATTCCCTAACATTATTTTTTTTAGATCGGTCTGGCTAACTGTTATTCTGAAGTGACATTATTTATACTTTGGGATTATTTCCATTGTTTAAATAATAAAATATTATTCGTTTTCAATACCATTTATTCGAAAAAATTGAAATGTTTGTAATCGTTTTTTTTTTGGAAAATTTGGGGAGTTTCATTTGTTTTTAAAATACTAAATTTCCTAACGACAGCAAATTTTATTAATCACATTACCTTCTCCATTTCTTATTCTGATTTCCTACCAGTATGTGTTCAAGATAATGTTGATTTGTTGCTGTCTGGAATCTATTCCCTGTACTCTATTTTGATGAAAAATTGAAAACGAATATAATTTTATTATTCAAACAATAACAAATAACCCACATTTGTTTAAACAAATCATTTTCTTTAAACATTTTTTTGCAATTCGCATCTCGAACATTAATTTTATATGTTAATTTCACAAAAAAGAAAACGACTTTTCTACCACAATTAGAAACAAAAGTGAAAAATAAATTATAATTAACCCCCCCTGCCCCCCCCATGGTCACACGTCAAAATCCAAACATAAAATGAATTGAACATAACTATTAAATAAAACCATGCAAATTTTATCGACGACTTCTGAATAGTTATATCCATATTTAGAATACAATTTGCAATTTTTCAATTCGGTACGACTACGATCGATGTTCTCGCGTTCGCTATTCTCTCCTTTTTGCTCGTATCCGGCTCGTTTCGTTATTTATTAATGTAGGCGACCCACAACCCCGCTTCGAGCACCTAATAGACCCTGGAATGCGTTTTTAATTGAATATTAAATTAGGTGTACGCATAGCGCTTCAGCCGGGAGAAAATATGGTACAGGTTCTCTGGGGCATACGGGCGTCTGAAATTTATTGACGCCGGCCTCGCTTAGTATTAATAGAATTTTTAGAGGTGTAAAAGTTGTAAATATGGCACTACTGGCTGCGAGACGCCGCCACGACCATTGCCATTAAAAATTATTATGGCATATGCCATACGGGTAATACTGTTGGCATGCATAAGCTTTCTATTAAACATTTTTCGAAGTTAATATTTAAAAACAGTTACGTTTGCAAATAATGGCTGAAGTTCTACATCATTAGAAAAAATGCTTTATAGCGAAGTTGTTTAGTTTATTATTTTCTACAATCCAAAATTATCTGTTTGTGTTCTTAATTTGGTTGACATAACTTTTACTCAAAATTAAAACGATTATTAAATAACAGTTACAAAATAGCATTAATTAGAAAAAATATAAATGTATTAATTGTCTACTTTTTTTTTCAGCGGAATTAATTTTTGGAAATCAAATGTCATTCTGAGTATAATGTTTTATATGGTCTTATATATTTTTCTATTCCTTAAGAAGTTACAGCCGTTTGAAATGTTAACAAACAAAGAAAAATAAAATATAAAATACATATCAAACAATGCGAAAACCAAAAATAACATAATCAATACCCATTACAACAATAAAAAGTAAATAAATTTAAGTAACAAAATAAAATCCACATAAAACTTTTTACAGATTTTCTTCTAAAAACTAAATGTCATTCCGAGTAATAAGGTTCATATTGACTTATTGGTTTTCTCAATTCCTTAAGAAGTTGTAGCCGTTTAAAATACCGTTTTATTGATATTTTTATCAGCTCTAACTTTTTTATATGCGTTTATATGCGGCGAAAATCATTAGTCTGATACAGAAAAGAAACAGATATATTTCTGTATAAATTTAGAACATAACGGGAATTTTGGAATTTATTTCTACAAATCAACTCTTGAATGTTTGAGGGAAAAGGCACTCTCGATGTACCGAATTTCTTCCGAAGTTTTCTTTTTGCCCGTATTCACATAATTCCACATTTTGTGTGTGTGTATGGTTTAAATTTCTGGCCCCACAAAATTTTGTTCGTGAACTATCACCTGGTGGTTATAAATGCCGCCACCTATTTGGTATATTGTATGGTATGTGTGGTATATTGTGATAGTTCCTCCAAGCATCTGACATGTTCGCGGTAACATAAATTTAAATATAATAAAACTTTCAAAACCTTCTTAGTTTGTCAAATATTTAGGTAATTTGGCTAGATTCTATTAGCAGTTACGTACCATCTACTCAAGTAGTTTTGATAAGCTCATTTTTAATACAACTTTATGCTAATTTAAGGCTTAATAAATCCGCAGATAACATGTGGATGATATGTAGATGAGGGCAAAAAGATATATTATCAAAACATCATATTTATTATCTTTATTTTAGGAAATATATTCCAAAATGTTTACATATTTTCAGAACTTTTTATTTGGCATGTGTAGCAGAGGTATACCCATTTTTATTTTAATTGTATTATGTTCTAAATTCTTTATTTATTTTATTCATATTTATTACTATTTGAAAATTGTAAATATTTTTTCTACTTTGCGTTCGTTATAAACTCATAACGAAACCGCTTTCGGTGTCATTATGAAAACACTAGATCACAAACTTTTAGTAACTTTTGGTTTTCCAAGATTTATGATATTGACGTCAAGTGTCAAATAATGCTGACATCTCAATCGCTATTGGTTCGCGTCAGTCGTAGTTGTGAATTTTACGCTAACTATCAACTGTAGAATATAAAATTACTTTAAACTGTAAGATAATAACCGCATTTTTTGAAATTACGTAAAATTAATGTCGCAACGTAGAAAAAATAGTATATAACACAACTCGTGCGCAAATTATGTCTTCTAAAATTTGTATTTAAGTAGTAGTAATAATCTTTATTCCAACATCCACCTTTGTACAGGTTTATTACGCAATTAGTTTCATTTAATAAATTTTATTTGGTGTTCGAACGGGCTATTGACCTAGGTCTTTCTGCCCTGCTCCATCTCTTATTTTGGGTGTCCTCTTGTATTATAATATACTATAATTGTTAGTTTTGTTGAAGTTAGAATGTTTTGTACGTTAATAATATACAAATACAAATATTATTATTTCAATCATATACGGTAAATGAGTCAACAATTTCGGCTTTCATAATTTTGCGGAGCACTTGCAACAAGCTCGCGGAGCACCAGTGTTCCGCGAAGCACCGGTTAAGAACCACTGTCTTAGACTATAGGAATGTCAAAAAGTCCGATCGCGATTATACAGCGTTGAAATGGCAGGCGTAGACAAAGATCGGCGTGTTATACGATAGTTTGCGTTCTTAATTTGGACGGCCGGCTTCCAGCACCCCTTATGGGAAGTTACGTGTATAGAAAAATGCTAATTACTCGAGTACCTTAAGAGATATCGCAATGAAACTAACACTGTTCGAACGAGCATTCTTCGGTCAATTTAAATGTGGAAAAGTCCGATCCGAAATTGAACAGTAGCCAAGTATCTAAGGTAGGTTCAGGTGAATGATTATGTTAATCACAGATAGCTTTCTTGTTTAAACAAAGTTAATCTAAAATTTGCTTAATCTAAAATTTATTGTAGAAATAGTATTAAGTATTGGCGCTTAAAATATTTTTAATGTACATTGTAAATAATGACACTTAAGAAATAAAGCATAATTTAAGCATAATTATTCAATCAAAGAATGACAATATACAATTTGTAAAGACGCGTAACCATGGACATTTATTTTATATACAAACTCATCCTTGATACATCGGTCACTGTTGGTAGGGCACGGACCTAAAAAAGGAACACATAAATAAGATCAAAAAAATGAATTCGTGTCTGTATGAATAAAAGTGTTTGTGCGGACAAAATGTCCTTTATTGTCGGAATGGGTCCATTAATTTCACGTGTGTTGACCACAAGAAATGCCTAACGACTTCAGGACACCGGAGGGTTCCTCGATAAATCCAACGGCCACAGAATGACACGAAATTAGCAGGACATCATTTTTCAAACTCGAAATTCCTGCGGGTTGTGCATTGCCAAAGGTTTCTCCGTATCCGAGTGACTATATTTTAATAATTTCTTGTAATAATTCGTGGAAAGTTATTGTAATAATGTCACTAGCCGAATGACAATGAAAAAGATATTTCATAATAAATGTAATATTTAGAATTTCGTATGACGAAATTGCCCGACAAACTACCTTTCTCCTTCAATAAATATAATGACACATAAATGAATTTTTATTTTTAACACATGCATTGAATAATTGATGATTCCTGTTGAATATTGTTGACTATATTTTTCTATGACGTATTCTTGTATACAGCGTCACTTCTATATGTTTTATTAATATCTCAAAAGGATAAATTAATATCACCACCGAAAATAAAAATATTTGGTGTAAACGAGGCCAAAATTCAGTTTATTTTTAGGCCTAATTTCTTGACTGAACTAGTAATTTTTTATTAATATGGCAACAACTTTAGAAAGTAGGTTGTTTGAAGTATCATATAAATGAATAGACGAGTACGAAAACAGTACAAGTCCAAAATTGGCTATTTAGAACTGAAATAGCCAAAAGGTTCACTATGATTTATTATATCGAATAGACATAAAGAAGATGCTTGTGCAAAATACAAAACCCAGAACAGTGCTGTTTTCCAAAAAATATTTTAAGTAAAGGTTGCTTTAAACATTCTATTGTTTAAATATATTTTTAATATACAGGATGTTCAATTTATTCTGGATATCTGGTAACCAATCCTTTTTCAAATAGAACACCTGTATAATTTGACATTTTTAATTCTAGGATTATTTCTAAGAATCTTTTGTATATTTTTGTATAAAATGCATTCTTTTTGAGTTATCAATTAATCAAAAACAGACGAAATTACCAAAATATGTAAGTAGGTCTCCAACTACAATCAAAATCAAAGAAATTGTCTGGGTTTAAGCAAACTATTGTTTATTCTTAATTCTATAATTAATTCTTTTGTAGAATTCTTTTTTTTAAATTCAATACTATCATTTTTAGGGTGCCGAAACGGAGAAACGCGTGCGGAACGCACCCGCGAATTGTACACGTAAATTGTAAAAACGTACTTCGTACCGATCTTTTAATTTTGCTTTTAAATTTGAGATTTTTTGAACTCAAAGGGTATTAATTGAATGTATCTACAGCATACGAACAGGACAACGATAACTAAAAAGGGAATACATACGGAAAATTGGTCAGAATTGAACAATAGACAATAACTTACAATTTTGTTTTTGGATTTATAAATCCTTGCTTCATCCACTGCATAGTAAAATCACCTATCAATACATGCAGTAAAATATCCAAGAAATGGCTTTAATTAGAAAATCGGTACGAAGCAGCAAAAACGACGATTTTTGTGCGTTTGAACGGAGAGGTATGTATTCTCTTTTTAGCTATCGTTGTCCTGTTCGTATGCTGTAGCTACATTCAATTAATACCCTTTGACTGCAAAATATCTCAAATTTAAAAGCAAAATTAAAAGATCTGTACGATTTACGAAGTTCGTTGCTGAACTTTCCTGGTGCGGAACGCACCCGTTTCGGCACCCTTAATGATCGATTAATTGCCCATAACTCAAAGATGATGCACTTTATAAAAAATGCAGGATGTTCTATTAGAAAAAGTAAAGTTGACCAAAGTTCCAGAATAAAATAAACATGTATGTTGAAAATTGTTTAAAACCAAAAAACTTTTGTTTCAATTTTTCTTTGAAATTCTTTACTGTTGAAGAATTACTAAGATGTTCCGGTAATTTTGACTAACCATGTCTATTCCGCTATTTTGAATTTATTTTGAAAATCTGACAATATCTTTTAATTTATCAATCTTCAAATATTACGGGAAATCAGTTTCATGCAAATCCAAGATTTTTTACATTTTCGGCGCCATATTGTTTATGCCATTTTGTATTTTGAAAATTGGACATAGGATTTGGAGTCTAGGATCTTCAAATATGACTTATAAATTTTTAGTTCGCCACACTGAATCCGCCATTTTGAATTTAAAAAATATGAAAACGGATTTGGAATGTGAACCCCAAAAACCCTATATATCATAATAAATATATTATTTAAATAGTCTAAATAAACAAATATTGTTAAAAATGTACGCTGTCTTTCCGTGGAGTTCAAAAACAGTACATGTCCATGATGATTCTTTTAATCATAGCTCTGCTTGTAAGGCAAATATAAATAAAATATGTAAATATTTAATTCTCTGTAAACTGCTTTATATTTTGTCTCTTGGCACAAACTAGCTATCTATTATATTTTTCAACATATTGCACCGAGAAAATTATTTTGTTAATTTTCTCAGAACTCAAGTTTTGAACTTGTACTGTTTTCGAACGGACCGATTCAATTAGTCTCTTTTAAAGCCAAAGTAAAATATGGATTACAATATTGAACGTAAGAAACAAGTGAAGGTAAGATTAGCGAAGCAATTGTAAAAATAATTTTTAAATAATACCTGAAGAAACAAAAATAAAGTACATTGTTTAATGGTGAATTATAGTTCAGGCTTTTTTATTATTAGAAATATCAGTAAATTACCAACGGTAATACATATTAACGGTAAATTGCCTTTGGTAACTCTCATTTCATTAAAATTCAAAATTATATTTTATCAACAATATATAATTCAACCAATACACATAGAATAAGTATAAGTAAAACTATAACAACAATAATAAATACACAACAACAATTCAAAATAATACCCAACAGGTACCTGGCTTCACATTTCATTCAACGAACGCAGTAATAATACGCTATGCCCCACTATGCTGTGCCAATGTGCGTTTGCAGTCGGTACGTGTTTTTTGTTTCGTCCATGCTAAACCGGTTGTAGGCCCCGGTACGTAGTAAAATGATAGCGTATTACAATTTTTAGGCGTCTCTCTATGCTTGCTATCAAAGCTATCGGTGTATTGACTTTGAAACGTTGATTGAAACGTGATAAATGTGTGACATTTGGTGTTTGTTGTGTTCCCATTGACTTATTGTTCATTCTCCGTCGACTTTGAAGAAACAAATTGCCGGTATAAGGTAAGATGTTATTCTATTGCGTCATCGCTGTTGCTTTTGTTTGAATGTTGGTGATTTCAAGTCGTTTTAGTTTTGCTTTTTGATAAACTCATGCCAAGGAAATTCCTTAATAAATACTTATATTACATTTAAAATATTATCGACTGCGAAATAAAAAAGTGTTGTTTGGTTAATGTTACGCAATCTTTATTTTTATTTTAAGAATTAACGTGTGTTTGTTGTGTATTGTTGTTGTATTTAATAACATAACATCGGGTCAATTTAATGTGAAGTGAAAGGTGTAATAAAATCCGTAGGCAATGACATTTGTTTTGTTTTGGTCAAAACGGACAGTAGAGATTTTATAGCATCGTATACAGGGTGATTTGTTTCGTATACAGGGTTTGTTGTTTGCTGTTTTTACTTAAATAAGAGTGGAATAGCGAATATGATGTGTTTTCAATCCTCATAACATAAGCAATTCATGTTTGAGAGAAAGCTTGCTTGAATTTACTAAAAAACCTTTGGAAATATGAGTAATTGAACATGTACCGCTTTTTCGGCCCACAGTGTATACAGTGTGTCTCACGGGAAGTATGGGTACTTTTGTTATTAATACAGATAGATAGTAATTTTTCAATTATGGTTCTAAATTCTTTATTTGTGATTCCATCAAAAAAGCGTTTTGACATTATAAAGGCACTTTTTTGTCTACAATTTGATTATGTCAGTTTAAATTTTTTTCGCCAATGAATTCGTCAGAAGCAAACGAAACTTTTGTTTTTCTTATGGCCGCCATATTGGCTATATACATTTTTGAGTCAGAATTTTTTTCTGAGTAATTTGGTATGCCACTTGCCATATTTAGAACACAATAAGCCGATAAAATTGGAGTTTTTATTTAATATCTGAAATGATCGCATGGTGCCATGCATAACACATTTGAATGATACAGTATTTATGTGCCCATAGTCAAGTTACAGCAAACTTTTGGAATGTATTTATTTGTACTAACTACACAACATAAAAAGGTAACAACATTTTAACAAACTAAATAATTTTTCAAAAATATCGCCATTTTCATGGAGGTATTTTTCGCAGCATTCCGTAATATGGTGACCTTACCGAAGGTTCTTCTGTCAATCGAATTGAAAGCAGCGATGACGGTGTCACGTAACTCTCCAACGTTTCCAACATTATAAACACCATACACCTTATTTATTTTTTAAGTGGCTCCATAGATAAAAATCACAAGGGGTAAGATCCGGCAATCTTGGTGGCCATGATACTTCTAAATAGGTAGCAATTACTCTCCGTTTATGTCTTATATCTAAATAGTTCCTCACGATTCGGGCATTATGTGTAGGTGCTTCGTCTTGTTGGAACCACATACCTTATCGTAACGCCAACGGTATATCGTCTATTCTTTCTTCCACGTCCTCAGAGAGCAATATTGCCGATACATCTTCGAAGTTAAATTATTTATTATATAAAATTGGTCCGGTTAATCGGTTGGTCATTATACCGCACCATAAATTCAAACCAAACCGCACCTGATTATGGCGCGGTACAAAAAGGTGCTGATTTTTGCAGGCCCAGTCTTCTTTCAGTAAAAATACCGCAGTTAGAAAAATATGTTTCATCGAACTATAATATTTTTTTTTTATAAGTTCTGGGATTTCACCAATTTCTTTCAACAGATGGGTACAGTTGGGTAGATATCACGTTGGTTCACAAAACGTCTTCCATGGCACCATGCGATTTTCACCAATTCTCGAAGTGTACAACTTTCAATCAATTCTATTATCTTATTGTGATCAAAACATGGCATGTGGCATACCAAATTACTCAGAAAGAGAGATGAATCCAAACATGTATAAAACCATCATGGCGTACATAAGAAAAACAAAAGTTTCGATTGTTTCTGGCGAATCCATTGCCGAAAAAAATTTTAAACTGACATAATCAAATTGTAGACAAAAAATTGCATTTATAATGTCAAAACGCTTTTTCTTATGGGATCACAAATAAAGAAGCTATGGTCATAATTAAAATAATGACATGTTTAAGTTTTTTCAAAATAGCTTGGAATTCAACTGATTTCTGAACAGATTATAAAAGATCACATAAATATGCACTACTTAATAGGGTGTGTCATTTTTTTCTATATTTCGAATTTTTGAATTTAATAGAATTCAAAAGTTGCCTTTTTGTGTGTAACTAAATACTGCATATGCAGTTTTCATTAAAATTGGTACTTTTGGCTCGCTCAATGACCTTGAAATATTGAAAAAACCGCGAAATAACGCTCTAATCACAACAATATATTTGTTGTATTTACACATAGTATTTGTAATGCGCGTGTTCTAACATTAACATAGGTACTCATAACCCATATAACAATAATACTAAGGTCATTTAAGTTCGTTTTGACAGTTTGTCATCGTTTAATCCGTTTAATACCTGTAGTCGTTCGGCCACTCGCGTCATGCACGCGTCTGCGTTCAATTTTTTTTATAGCGTCTGCGATATACAAAACTCGATACCGAACGGTTGTTTGACGTTTGTGGTTATGTTTACATACTTATGGCGTAAAGCTTCTACAGATATTCGTTTAATTGATCAAAGAAACGAATTATAATGGCATCGCATCCGACAAGTTCTAAAATAACCAGATGCCGTACGAAATTGCGTATTATCGATAAATATCCCGAAAAATTTAAAAGTATTGCGTTACCAACTTATGAAGATGTGTTAAAACATTATGAGTGGGTGCGTCATGAAATGAAACAGTCAAGTAACTTGGAACCACAAGCAAAAGTCATTACTGCTCAAGTAGCTCAATCTGTTCTTGAAGTTTGGAAAAAAACAAGCATTCCGGCCGTTACCGACACAAGGGTGAGCCAGCTTATATTATCCTATTGCAATCAGTATAGGCTACTATTAAAAAATTTTAAAAGGGACAATAAAAGTCGATGGTATTTAGATAAAATACAACAATTTATCTCTAAATCTGCAACTCTTTTCGACATTGCTGCGTGCAAATGTAAAGATAATTTTCTCTGTAAATGTGGAAAAAATAAAACTGTTCCGGGTAATGAAAGGCAATTTATTGAGGATCAAAGAACGTTTAGAAATATGAGGATTGGAAATATTGATAAAAAGGCAACAAGAAATCTACAGAAAAAAAGTGAAAGATATCAAAAACAACAAAAATACGCCTCACCGAAGCCTTGTACATCAAGTTATATTTTTGATAGTTCTTCTGACATTGAGATCGAAAATATCCCTCATGATTTCGTTTACCAACAGCCACGTCATCTAGAATCTCAACGGAAGACAAAATTGAGTACAAATAAATACGAAAAGTTGGCTGAGGTATGCGATCGTTACGGTGTATCGTACAGAGCTGGCGCTGCTATTGCTTCGGCTACACTGAATGACATCAGGGCCAGGGACGCATCAACCCCTTCACCCCCTATTGTTATAGATCATAGCAAGCTGAGACGTCTTATAATTAAAAGAAGGGCCGTTCTAATGAAACAACGAAGCTTAAACGTCATAAAGGCTTTGTTCTTTGACGGAAGGAAAGACCAGACCATATACTGTGTTAGAGATGGAAAGAAGATGTATCGTCGTATGAAAGTTGAAGAGCATGTCACCTTAGTTCAAGAACCAGGATCAGTTTATCTTGGACATGTAACTCCGCCTACTGGAAAAGCTATTGACATCGAAGGAGCTATATTTTCTTCCCTCACCAAAAAGGGTATAAAACTCGATTCATTGGTTGCTGTTGGATGCGATGGAACGAATACAAACACTGGAAGATACAATGGAATACTGGTACTACTAGAAAAACGTCTACAAATATCACTACAATGGCTTATCTGTCAACTGCATGGTAATGAATTACCATTGAGACAATTGATGCAACATTTGGACGGAAAAACGTCCGGACCAAATACCTTTTCAGGTCCCATAGGAAACTTACTGAAAAGTTGTGAAATCAGGGAAATCACACAATTTGAACCTATCGTCGTTTTATTACCGGAACTCTCCGCAAGAACATTAAGCGCAGACCAAAAATATTTGTATGATATTTGTCGGGCCGTGTCAGCTAGTATGGTAAGCTATGATTTATCAAAGAGATCCCCAGGGAAAATGTCGCACGCCAGATGGCTAACCGCTGCCAATAGAATACTACGGCTTTACGTATCAACAGAACGACCAACAAGGGAATTAATTTTGTTGGCGAATTATGTGTGTAGAACGTACGCCCCCACCTGGTTTCAAATAAAAATAAATAGTTCTTGTAAAGACGGCGCTAGAAATTTGTGGTTCCTCATCAAAAGCTCAAGATACTTACCTGATGACATAAAACGTGTAGTGGATCCAGTCATTCAGCGTAACGCATATTTTGCGCACCCGGAAAACTTATTGCTGTCAATGTTGACAGATGACAGTAAAGACATAAGAAAACTAGGGTATAGGATAGTTTTGAAAGCTCGTGCCTCGCAACAACTATTGTCGAGATCTTTTGTCATACCACAAATCAACTTTGAGAGCGATCACTATTACGATATGATTCCCTGGCAGGATGAGAAACTTGTAGTGACCGAACCACCGCTTTTGCGCTACTTACAAACTGAACAACTAAACACACTTGTCGCCGAAGGAAATGTAAAAACTTTCGATTTTCTAAAGTTTCCCTGCCACACACAATCTGTAGAAAGATGCGTTAAATTGACAACGGAGGCTGCAGCTTCTGTCGCAGGGCAAACAGCTAGAGAGGGGTTAATTGCAGCCAAGCAGAATTCCAGAAAAATTATGCCCACGTTTAATTCCAAAAGAGATTTCAAGTAACTTTTATTTGTTTAAAAATTCTGTATTAGGCTAGTTCGTTTTTTTTTTCTTTTAATAAATAAATTTAACATTTTTAGCAAATTTTTGTTTTAGTACATACTTTGTCTACATACGTATTGATACATATAAGTAATCTTACAAAAGAAGTAAAAAAAAAACAATCATTTCTCTGCCGTTAAAAAATCACTAAAAACCAACATTTTCAAAACGTTTAGCTCGTTTGAGCGAGCCAAAAGTATACTTAAATCGCAACGTTTTTGACATTCTCTCGTAGCTATAGAGGCAATGCAAATTTTGAGAGCTATTAGGAACAAAAATACAATATTCTATTTAAAGTGACACACCCTACTACTTAAGCCATTTAACCGACTTTCTATGTGTAATAATAACAAAATTACCCATACAATCCAACGTCCTGTGAGACACACTGTATATCCGGGAAAAACTACTCATTTTTTTCCCTGGGAAAAAAAGTAATTCCATAAAGTGACATTTTATTACCTGTCAACAGAGATAAAATGTCAAACTTTTTCCCCGTCACAGAAAAAACATTACATACATTATTTGATATTTAGCTATTGAATGATTGCTAATCACGAAATTGTTAGATTGGTAGCTAATGAATGAAAACAATTGTAAGTGAAAACAATTGAAACAAAGCACGGACAAATTACATGAATGGATATTACAGAACGGTTTATAAATAGAGCTGACACAATGCGAGATCTATTGTAAAGTGACTTGATTTTCAAGTGACAAGACGAAAAGTTAGTCCGTTCGTGGAGACACGTAACTGTGACGATTTTAAAATGACGAACTGAAGCAACCCGTCATGATTCTAATCCACGTATTAGTTTACCGGTCACGTAGATTTTAAAGCGGCCTTAGAACACGGCGGATGTAAAACAAAGGATCAGTTACGCCGCTCAGGAGGATGTAAAGGATTTTTGAGTATTTGCTGATGGCGAGAGGCCGATGGTGATCTTAATTTATGGAAATGTAAATGGGTCCTCGAATCGTTGCGTTGTGACGATTTCTATTGTAGGTTTGAGGCCCATCTTACACGAGGCGTTTGGTTCTTGGTTCCTTCTGTAGCCTGCATTTATTATTTATTCTATTGGTAGCAGGTATGTTCTGTTTTCATTGGGTTTAATACGTTTTAACGATAAAGTTATATGTGTTACGTCCTGGGAACTGGCCAGGAAAGTTATTTGTGAGTGATGCATAGATGAAATTTTCGGTGTTATTTCTTGGCATTATTAGAAATTTGGGAAATGTCTCGAAAATATTTACCTTTCAAAAATAGACTTTTACTACTATTACTTATGAGGAATGTGTTCTCAAATATTATATATATTATATTATATAGTATTTTATCTAAATATCACAAAATATTGTGTTTTTCGGAATTTGAATTTCGCGAGGAATTTCGCCATATCAATACTCAACATTTTGTTTTTTTCCATCCCAATGTTTGAATTTTTGTAGTAGATACAAAGTTTCAAGTAAAATTTTGCATTGTTTTTACATCAGAAACAAAATTACACTGTTCACCCATCGATTTCTCTGTTAATTTCTGGTTATATTATCCTTAAATTAAGGTAAACGTCCCAAATGTACACACTGTCCTAAATTCCGACATATTTCTGTTTACTTCGGATGAAATAAGAAATCTACAATACTGAACTTTATTTTAGGACATCCGGTTTGTTGATTTGACATTACACGTATCCACAATTATTTCTTACTTTATCAATTCTATCAATATTCTAACGGCCAGAGTATAACCTAGAAGTTTGACTGATCTTGATAATAATTGAGTGTTATGCTAAACATTGTTTTTTTTCCTTATAAGGTAGCTGCAATTCGACTTTTTTTACATCGCTACAGGATAAAAGTAATGAAGAAAATTCTAATAATATCTACTTTGGCTACTACTCTTTTAACCACTATTATTTACAAACTTAGGGGTGTCGGAGCTACATGTACAATGGTCATATCATCAGTATAAACAGTGGCTTAAATAGCAGGTGTGCGAGGTGTGCGGCGCACACGGGTCCACGAGCCAGGGGGGGCCATTGGAGCCACCCGGGTGCTTGAGAGGCGTTGCGAAAAAAAAGGGTAAAAGTCACTAACTAAAAACTAATAATTACGAATATCTGAATTTAAGAAGGAATACCAATAAATATGATACTATTTACTAGAGATTTTATGGATTTTAGACAACTTAGAACACATTTGGCTACGATAAATTCCTGTTTCAATAAAATGTAACAAAATATTATTTAGTTAGTGTAGTTTTACCTTTAAGCCGACAATATGTTGGTATTTCTCATAATTGCTCTAAAAGAATAACTGAGGGTCCCGCTGAACGCGGGATAACGTTTTGGGATAAAAAAATAGATGTGACCAGTTTCTGATGCCCTGGGCTGCAATAGGATGCAAGCATACCGTCAATAAATGAAGTCGAGCATTTTAAAAAAATAGGTAGGGTAGGTCAAGGCACATTTGGACATGGGCCAATTTTGTACAATTGCAATTTATATCTCCATTTTCGAAAACACTTAAACACAAACCTGAATATAGGCACCTCATGAACGAACGATTTCTATATATACATTTGTGTTTAAATATATTTGCAAATGTAGATATAAATTGCAATTGTACAAAAGTGCCCCATGTCCAAATGTGCCCCACCCTACCCTAAGTACTTTACTCAGGGGTAGGCCACAACGGATACTATGCTAAACTCGATACCATATATTTATTGTCACATAAAGAACAAACAATATTTGCAATAATACAATTTTATTAAGATCTACAAACAAAATAAAATAATAATTCTAACAAAAGAGAAAATAACTTTCAAAACTGCTTAGTCACAATAAATAAATTAAACAAGTATTAAAAATATCTAAACACCTATAATAATAAACGTTTGTTTTTTACAAACAAAATATAAATATAATGCTTATAGAAATTATACCAATGTTAACTCATTTGACATCATACACACCGAGGAATGTACATTTTTATTAACAAACAAAATAAAATAAATAAATATATATAAAACATGTGGTATTATATTGAGAAATAAAAGATAAATTATTTGTTATTAGTGTTGATTATTATTGACTCAAATTGCAATACTTCTTGCTTTTAAGGACGCAAATGTTTTAATCAACTTTTCCACACTCAGCTCATGAGCTCTTTCGTTTTCTATTCCTAACATAGGTAAGCTGGCCAAACGAGTCTGTTTCATGATATTGCGTAAGTGCGTTTTTACTAATTTGAGTTTTGATAATGTCCTTTGAGCACTGGCGGTGAAAACGGGAATAGTTAAAAATAAACTAATAACTGCGCTTATTCTAAAAACGTAGTACACTAGACAGAATATTGAATTAATAGCAATTGGGCTTACTCATATACAGTAATTATGTTTTTTTGTTTCGTTTTTGAACGTATTCCTATAATTATAATATCTAATGTTGAATTAAATATATTAATTCGGAAGGTATCCACCATTATTTAACTTTTGGTCATCGCACAATTCACCAAAATGACGTTTTAGTTTCCGTAACTCTTTATTTTCAAATTTAATCTCTATATTTCACAAATTTGCTAAGAAATTGTTAAATAATTTTTTTGGGTCACATTTACAAATATTGAAAAAATATCAATTCTTGGGTGATGTAAAGTTTAGAATAAGCGAAGTTGCAAATAATATGTGTGTCTAGTGATGAGATAAAAAAAGTATAAAAAGTATAAAAAGTCTTGTTAGTGTGCAGTAAAATCTAGGTTTCTAGATTCTAAGCGTTTCAAAGTATGAAATAAGCAAAACGCAAAAAACCAAATGCAATTTAAGAAAAAATGCCTCCCAGTGTACCTAATTTAATTTCAAATTGTGTTTTTGCGGGCTTTAAGGTTGCTAAAATCAAAAAAGCATTTAAAAACGCTTGTTGACCAAACTTAGCATAGGCTCCATGTGAGTGGGGGGCCACTGTCTGGTTGCACACAGGCCCACTCATTCTTAAGTTACTCCGCGGAGTATAATAATAATAATAATTATAATAATAATAATAATAATAATAATAATAATAACAATAGAATGATAGAATGCTTGATGCTAATAAGCCAGATATCGTGGTAAAGGATTTCCAGAGGAAGGTGTGCACGTTTATTGAAATCTCGGTACCTGCTGATGCGAATGTTGTAAGGAAGGAGCTTGAAAAACAACTTAAATATAAGGATCTCGCAATAGAAGTTGGACGTATGTGGGGAATGAAAGTGAACATTGTTCCGGTGATTGTTGGTGCATTGGGAGCAGTTAGTCTAAATTATAGTAAACATGTTAAAGAGTTGCCGTGCAAAATTTCGCCCTGGGAAATTCAAGAAATTGCGGTTTTGGGAAGCGCAAATATTTTGAGGAGAGTTTTATCATAAAGAACCCTAAATTTGCTGCTTAATATTTCATCTTTACCTTCTTTTAATGTATATTGTCTATTAATAAATGTGTGTCTGTGTGTGTGTGTGTGTGAGTGTGTGTGTGTGTGTGTTTTTAATGACCTTTGCACGAGGCTGCAAGGGTTTTCTGCAGTTTTCCTTTGCTTTGCAAAGAAAAATGAAATTTTTCTTTGCAAAGCATAAATGGCCTTGTGTTTTTCAAAATTGGGTAGAGCTGCAGTGATACCCGCAAAGGGAGTACCCTAGGCTTCAGCGAAGCTCGGTACTACCAATTTGCCCTGATCCTCTTTATTACTTTTCGAAATTATTAGTGTAAGTTTAGTATTTATATGTTATATCTAAATTATATTATCTAGGTTTCAAATATTTAATGAGATGTATCAGAGATTTTCAATAAATAACAATAGAAGTTGGACGTATGTGGGGAATGAAAGTGAACATTGTTCCGGTGATTGTAGGTGCATTGGGAGCAGTTAGTCTAAATTATAGGGAAATTCAAGAAATTGCGGTTTTGGGAAGCGCGAATATTTTGAGGAGAGTTTTATCATAAAGAACCCTAAATTTGCTGCTTAATATTTCATCTTTACCTTCTTTTAATGTATATTGTCTATTAATAAATGTGTGTCTGTGTGTGTGTGTATGTATGTGTGTGTGTGTGTGTGTGTGTGTTTTTAATGACCTTTGCACAAGGCTGCAAGGGTTTTCTGCAGTTTTTCTTTGCTTTGCAAAGAAAAATGAAATTTTTCTTTGCAAAGCATAAATGGCCTTGTGTTTTTCCAAATTGGGTAGAGCTGCAGTGATACCCGCAAAGGGAGTACCCTAGGTTTCAGCGAAGCTCGGTACTACCAATTTGCCCTGATCCTCTTTATTACTTTTCAAAATTATTAGTGTAATTTTAGTATTTATATGTTGTATCTAAATTATATTATCTAGGTTTCGAATATTTAATGAGATGTATCAGAGATTTTCAATAAATAATAATATTCTTTGTTGTAATAAATAAAAATTACAAAAGGTATATATAACACATATTGTGATGTAAAATATAACCCTTACTCTTACTACATGTATAGATTTGAAAAAGTTAATAAATTTGAATAAATTTTAATAATTAGTAGAGATTCTCAGATTGGAGGTCTCCATCAATAAACGATTATTTTAAGCATCTAGAAACAGTCTGCTTGCTTTTGAAACCAACATTATTTAGTACAGTGTTTATTATATGGGAAGCAAGATAGCTGAAGGATTTTCTGACCAATGCCGTTCTATGTTGTTAAATAAATATCTAATACACAAATGTGTTGATGCAATTAGTGTGAGCAATTATTTTCATGCGTTTTCTTCAGACTTTACAATCCTAACTTTCCGGAACAGAATGAACTCGGTTTGTAAACAAGTGGCGCCAAACAACCAGTCCTCCTACGCACCACCGTCGTCAACTCATTACCGATGGTAGTGTGTAGTATCTCGGTGGTACTTTCTTTTGATTGCATCTTTAATTAAGACGTGTGCCGGCGCTAGTCCGGTCGGCCGGTCGGTATTTTTTCAGTTTTTATTGGCCGGTCGCGACAATAAGTTAATGGAAAGGTACGGTTAATTGTGAAGATTGTAAACAACGGCGCAGTAAGTACTCGATGTCTCATGGTTGGCCTACGCGTTCCATTCAGGTCCTCGAGCCGACCATAAAGTAAGATGAATTATTTTCGATTGCCGTTGAATGAACGTCGGGAGACGTCGGGAGAGCGTTGCATTAATCGCTCGCTGCTCGTGGGCACATGGCGACGAGACATGACATTTGTCATCTTCTGCGACATTAATGTAACAATGCTTGCGCAAAATTTCCATTCGCATGCCTGTATTAGCATTAATTATAATGCAGTGACATAAATTTATCAATATTTAACAGGCTACTTTCGCATCGAATCCTGTACGTTTGGGATTTTCCTATTTCCTGTGGTGAATTTTGATCTACGTCGCTCGGATGGTTTTGCAAAATTATCATACCTATAATTAATGTTGGAAAAATATTTTTTGCTGGTATTTAACAACGATTCTGGACGTCAGACACCCTCTGGGAAAATAACTGTATACGGTATATAATGACTCATATTTCCTGATAATAAGGCGATTAAATATATTTCTTTGAAAGCCGCTCACATTGTGAAGATTGAAAGCATACCAAACGTGCTATATTTGTATATTATCCAATGTTATGTTACTTATTTATAGCTATATTATAATTACTATCTATTTTTTTATTTTTTTACGAAAAACAACGGTCGTCTTGAAGTCGTCATATTTAATATTGATATCCCCGGTTCAGTATTGTTTTTATGATTTAAATGATAGATTATATTTGTTAGAGTTAGATTTTAGTATTAAATTGTTTGACGATCGGATGTTTTGAAATTAAGAACATAGAGCCAAGAAATACTAATGAACTTGCTAGAGATACAAATGTAGATTTGTTAGTTTTTGTTACAATACACGGTCTTTTCTATATCATCAACATTGTCATTGTATAGCAATTTAAAAAATCTCAGATCTTTTCAAAAGGTTCCTTTGATGTGATTTCAGTATTTTTCATAATTTTGACATAGTATTTAGCGGTTGCTACCAGCTGTGAAACGTTATTAAAAATAATTAAATTGGTGTTTAATAAAAGTATATATGTGTTCCTGGATATGAAAAGGGTCCAGTTAACCGAAATTGAGTAATGAGTGTTTTTAGATAGAATAAGTTATAGCAAAGGCAACAAACAAATTAAGTTCCTGATGCAAGAAGTAAACTTATTAGTAGAATTTATTATTTCATTATCCCGTTTAGGTGTTATATGTAGGTTTTTAATCTATAGCGCCATTGGCCTGGGGCTACAAAATAGTGTAAACTAGGTATCTTCATCAATCGAGTCTTAAGAAGACTTAAGATTCCAAATCTGATTTCGGTGTTTTAGAATTCACAATGGCGTATCTAATATGGCGATCAAACATGTAATTAACTGAGAGATTCGGAAGAAAAGTGCTTTGTATAATAATGACAGTTCAAATAATGACATACATTTAAAATATTTTGCATAAAATGGAATTTATGAGTCGTAGATAAAACGTCGTATTTGATTCGCACATAATGGATATAAATCGCTCGCATGCTCGCGATTTATATCCTTAATTATGTGCTCGTCAAATAATATACTATTAATATTGCAAAAATAGTACTAATTTCGATCAACCAGCCAATAGCCAGAAAAACACAAAACAACCAGAAACAACATTTTCAACAATTTTAACAGAAAAAAACGCTTAAATATGCCCTGAAAATGTATAAAAATGTTAAACTTACAGTCAAAATCAATTATAAGAAGCATAATACATCAGGGAACAGAATGATCCGTCATATATTTTGTCATATTTTCACAAGCTTCCTTTGATCTGATTTCAGTATTTTTCATAATTTTGACATAGTATTTAGCGGTTGCTACCAGCTCTGAAACGTAATTAAAAATAATTAAATTGGTGTTTAATAAAACTATATATGTGTTCCTGGATATGAAAAGGGCCCAGTTGGCCGGAATCGAGTAATGAGTATTTTTAGATAGAATAAGTTATAGCAAAGGCGACAAACAAATTAAGTTCCTGATGCAAAAAGTAAACTTGGAACAATTTCGATATTAGTTTCAAGTTTTTTAGTAGTATTTATTATTTCATTATCCCGTGGCTCGAATTCGTAAAAGTACGATGTTTAAGGGGTACTTTCGAACCGTTTTGAGGATTTAGGGACAGCTTTTCGACTTTTTTATCTCACTTATTTTCTAAAATATTCCGTAAGAGTCCGTATTCTTATTCATGGCAACTAATTCCATCCCAAATAGAAAACTTATACACTTTATATACATTTTTTATGTAAAATCACCTCTAACGTCATTGATTTTGCCGAAAAAATTTGTCAAGTCAAAAATCTTCCAAATTCTATCAAACTAAATCAAACATTGTATCATAACAGTTCCAGGAACACCACAAACAAGAAAACCTAACTCCGGCATCTTCATACAGCAATATCTCCTTGCGGTATCCCCGATCGTTAAAATTCCATTCGTGGCGCATCAGACACAGATCCCCGGATTAATTCACGTCAATTCGTTTATTGAGGCGCAGACGGTCCGGTCTCGGGTCTGACGCCGCGGCCCGCCCGCGGTATATCCTCGTGCGGCGCGCCGAGGCGTTCCCCGCCCGCCTGATATTAAGATGACCCTGTCGAATCGCGAGAGGTGCCGGGCCGGCCGGCCGGACAGACGCTCAAAGAGCGACCGAACAGCGGGTGGCGTCCCGCTAAGCGATCGACTAACACCACGGTCCCGTATAAATCATCGCTCCGCGCGCCAGCCAACAAAACGTTCGTTCCTTCTTTTTTAATACGATAAATAGTTTTCTTAACACCCACATTCCTGATAGCCGTGGTTTCTCGAGTTCGATCTCCGTTGCTGAGGGGGTTATAGTATAGTAGGGGAAGTAAGTGTAGTGAATATGGAGAATTGGTAGATTGTGAGATGCTACCAAATCTCACAATCTACCAATTCTCCATCTCCATCTCCAAACAATCCGATCAAACCATTCATTTTGTCATCGCCAGAACTGTCAATGTCAATGGTTAAAAATGTAAACTATTTAAAAATTAATTTTTATTGATTTAATTTTATTAATAGAATGTGCAAAATGGACGGCCTTTTGCGTAAATTTTTGTAATTTTGTAAATATATGTTTAATGTTTCATACGAGAATTCGAAATAGTTAATACAAGATGGCCAGTGGCGTGCGGTCCATACGTGCAGAGCGTACAGTGCACAGTGCACACCCTAACATTTAGGAAAAAAGAAAAAAAATATTAAAGTATAAAGCCACAACTAAGCCAAAAATGATATATTATGTATGTATGTACATTAATTAATATTTCTTTAATATTTTCTATAATAATAATTTAAAGTAATTTGCACCTCATGGAGTAATAACTCCGGAGCTCTTCTCCGGTCCAAACACTTTATTTATATCATTGCTAGAACCGAGCGCTCCCGCCAGTGCAGCGATAACCGGTGCACGCGTTGGAGTTAGGTTAAAATAGGTGAATTCAAGAATCGTTGCTGTCTGATATGTATGTAAATAATGTATAACCTATTGCAAACTCGAGCATTGATAAATTAAAACTATATTCTAGAATCTAGAGATTCTAGAGAATGAATGCAGAACACTAATTTATTTGTCCGCTGTCCGTTCTTTACGAACAACCGATACTCAGACATTTGCGTATAGGTAATTGCAAACTTAGGTGTAATTCAAAAACTACCAACAATTTTGTCCGACCTTTTACCTATGCATTCTTTAAACTGCAATAAATAATTCAAATGAAGCGAGATCAGATTTTTTATTTATTTTGATCACATTTGTTTGTTCGTCAATTTGAATTCGCATGTGGGTAAACGTATTTTCAGCGTGCTGCAGCACCGATGCACAGTTGACATTTGGCGTTTAATGTTTTACACTTGTGTTAGAAGTGTTTCTTGATTTTGAGGTATTTATGTACATGTTTTTATGATTTTTATTTAATAACGCAATAATTCTGGACACGATTCATGTGGTGCCTATTTATATGAAAGGTTGTTCGTATTAAATAAAAGTTATATCAGATTTACCTATACCACGGTCAGTTTTATTTCTGTTATATGAAAAGTTATAGTAAATATTGCTTAATAAAGGATAGTACTAGTTTTAGTGGTACTAGCTTTGATCACCAGATCATTATTAGCCAACTGCTAGAAAAATACAGAATAAATCAAAAGAAATACTGCAAAACTTAACATACAAAATATATGACGAATCATTCTGTTGCCTGATGTATTGTGCTTCTTGATTTTGACTGTAAGTTTAACATTTTTATACATTTTCAGGGCATATTTAAGTGATTTTTTCCGTTATAATTGTTGAAAATGTTGTTTCTGATTGTTTTGTGTTTTTCTGGCTATTGGCTGGTTGATCGAAATTAGTACTATACACGTGAGCCGTAGGCGAGCGTGTATTCATGCGAGCGATTTATATCCATTATGTGCGAATCAAATACGACGTTTTATCTACGACTCATAAATTCCATTTTATGCAAAATATTTTAAATGTATGTCATTATTTGAACTGTCATTATTATACAAAGCACTTTTCTTCCGAATCTTTCAGTTAATTACATGTTTAATCGCCATATTAGATACGCCATTGTGACTTCTAAAACACCGAAATCAGATTTGGAATCTTAAGTCTTCTTAAGACTCGATTGATGAATATACCTAGTTTACACTATTTTGTAGCCCCAGGCCAATGGCGCTATAGATTAAAAAACCTACATATACCACCTAAACGGGATAATGAAATAATAAATTCTACTACAAATTTTGAAACTAATATCGAAATTATTCCAAGTTTACTTTTTGCATCAGGAACTTAATTTGTTTGTTGCCTTTGCTATAACTTATTCTATCTAAAAACACTCATTACTCAATTTCGGCCAACTGGGCCCTTTTCATATCCAGGCACACATATATAGTTTTATTAAACACCAATTTAATTATTTTTAATTACGTTTCACAGCTGGTAGCAACCGCTAAATACTATGTCAAAATTATGAAAAATACTGAAATCAGATCAAAGGAACCTTTTGAACCTTCTGAACATCTGTTAGAATTTACAGTCCTCGGGATTTTGGTTTCGGGACGTCCCTGGACTTTTGAAATTTTGTTTTTGCGACCGTTTTAGCGTTTTGATAACACGAAATAATGAGTATGTTTTTAATTCCAGGATAGAAATGCCTGGAGTCTGGAGAGAAAGAGGATGTCTGGACAGAGTAGAGACGCCTGGAGGGATTTTTAAATAAACAACGCACTCAAAAAACTTGGTAAGTCTCGTCTTTAATCTTTAGTTTTATTTGATTTATCCTATTGCATTGCGAAAGTTTGGAGTTTGAAAAAGAGACTATCTCTGTGTTGCATGTTATATGTTACATTATAACTATTATTTATTGCTATATTTTAGAGAATTATGATTTATGGCAATGCATTATTTTTAGACATGTGATTTATTAAGTAAAGTTAAAGCATCTATCGGTATTTTTAAAACAGTCCACTGTTAGACAGTCCCTCTCAGAGGGACGTCATTAGCAATATACTTTTCAAATCCGTTTCACTCTTGCGTAACTGTAAACTTTCAATAAAATTCTAAATTCTGAATTAACGGATTTAATTTCTTGTGATTACGATGGCACATGGCATCAAAAACCTATCAATATTAATCTTACACTGCAAGATACATTATGCGACTCCAAGCAACATGCAACTTATACACCATTAGTAGAGAGAGGGGAAGAAATTTTCTTCTCCTGGACTTCCTGGCCCTCCGCAAGGAGACACATCCTAGTCGCGTAAAAAGCATTTAGTCTGCTCGTCTAGACACCGGAGCGCTGGCCAAACACCGGAACAGTCGCTGGCCAAGAGATCGCAATAAGTAATCCGACCGCGCGTATACGGTGGTACTCGGTAGACTTGCACTTTCTTAACTTCCTCCTCATATCGGTTCACGACTCCGGCCGCCACCGTTAACGAGTAAATATTGACAGGCGAGCGCAAATTAAGTAACACGATCTCGTTCGCGATCTCCCTCCTGGGACATTTTGTTTTGACTCTAACCAGCTAGCATCGCCGCATAAACATGAAATGATTATCGATGGCAAACACGGATGGCTTCCTGTTTTGTAGCGCGTTAATTTTGCTAAATTATCCGGTTACGATTTTCCGAAGGATATACACATCGGCGCAATTAATTGGAATTTATTGATGGAGCGTACGGTGCCACTAAATACTGCTAACTAACCAGAGCGTAAGGCGTAAGGTATAAGGACATTATTAAGACGCATTAAGATTCATGTAATTATATTTTCTATGTATGGAACTTGGTTTTTCTGGATTTATGTAAGGGGTTTAGTAAAAACGACCATTTTGCAATACCATAAAGGAGTTATTATTCACTAAAACGAAGTTGACAGCACTGAAAACTAAACTTAACCTAATCAATAATTATTAGTATTTTGTCATTTATTCCACGCTGCTAAAAACAGCATTGCTTCTACTAGAAAATTTTCATGGGAGTTGAAGGTATTTGTTACTCCCTGGATTCTCTAAAAACTTTTTAACACAATTTTAAGTGGAGGTGAAGGAAGTATGTACTACCAAAAAGGATGGAGGTGTCCATTTTTCCTATCCCAAAACAGGTCTTTGGTAAATTGTACACAAAAGAAATTGGAAAAATTAGTGTTACTTGGACTGCCTGGATACCTGGATGCATACTTACGGGCATAATTCTTGTAATAAACAGGGGTCTTAATAGATTTCCTCCGAAATAAAAAAAATATCCTGTCTTTTACATATTATACTTTATCTTTTCACAAAAAAAGTGTTTAGGCTTATAAATGTTGTAAGTAATATGGTATATTTCAGTACATACTATATTATTTAATATTTAGGTACTACCTATCCGGTCTAAATTCAGTCGTTAAAGATTTGGGTGTCAAAGTTTTAATTTACGCAGATAATATTGTGCTCTGTTACTAGCACAGTCTATTGATGCAGCTAATATTGCCTGTAATATCGTGTCCATCTGAAACCTTGTCAATAAATTTTCTATGAACATTCTCTTACATTTGCCTCTTTCACTGTATGTTATACATACTGAAATTATATATTTTTTTGGAATGACCACGTTGAATACAACCTTTATAGCGCTTATGGTGGGTTTAGTCATCTTTCGTAGCCGCAAAGCAGTTGAACGTCTTAACTTAACAGTTAAAACTTAGGACAACCGTATATTGGTTTAGGCAGCATTGGGATTAATACTAAATTAATATTTGCTAGAAAAAAGGGCGTAATGTTTTAACTTGCAAGTCGTTACCTAATTTGGAGCCATCTATGGGATTATAATTAAACTACTAAAAAAATTGTAATAATGAATTATTTACAATGAAAAATAAGATGCATTTTACAGGAAAGAATCTGATGTGGCCATGCACATGACTTTTACATATTATACAGCAGTGTCCAACGCTGATGTCCTGACAATACTGCAAACAGAATCAAAATATCTGTCAAAACCTGGTTAACTAGAATTAATGCAGTACGAGCGAACTCAATGAAATAGAACTTGCTCATGCAGCTAAACTATACCAAACAATAACATACACATAAATTATACAAAATTTCCTCTACTTTAATTTATTATTTATGAATCTTCTAAATATGAAGTTTCGTCCTGATAGCTTTAGTTATTTCTCCGGAATCATCGCCACAAATGTTCAGGGGACCCAAAAGGACATATTTCCGTTAAAATCTCAAAACTTGTTTGCGATACGATACGATACTTTGTCATACTACGTATGATAAAGTAAAAAATTAGGTGTCACGAAGAAATTTATAATATTACATTAATAACGTCCAGAAGGACCATTAGCCACCAACCTTTTTGAGGAAATCGCAAGATGGCGCCTCCTATTCAAACAGGATTTATTTCATATAAAATATTTACTTGACAAAACAAAAATTACACCGTGATGCAATTTTATTTGCAGGATCACCGATGCCAAAACCGTCCTTTTTGGCTGCCATTCATATGCAGTTTGAAAACATATATTTTACGTTAAGCTATTTTTTTATTTGTCTGTATAAACGGCCGAATATTTTCCTAAGGCCTGCATTTATTGTAGGGTTAAATTGCTGCTATTTTGCTACTACGGAAAGCTAACTAAACCCACCATTAACGTTATTAGAACTAAAATGCTCCTAGGTTGGGTTGCTGTCCTAATATAATTTTCTTTCAGGCTCTGATTCAGTCTCGTTTCGGGCTTTTAATATTTCTATCCAAGATGAAAAAAGCAAAATTGAAATCCTTTTAGTTCCAAGCTTTTAGGCGTGTTTTTTGTGCTTTGCGGTCTTCTCCTACAAAAGCCCTTTACGTCTTCTTTTTATCTATCTTAGCAAAAAGTAATCATCAAGATGATTTCGTCACTTTTTCGTCGCTTTTTCTTAAATTACAATCTCTGTATGATGCACACGGTAGACGTCTCTCATCTTGTCATTTATATATTATTTCCGCGATCTTGGCCAGACAAGCTTATGCCATAAGATTTTCCAATTCTGAAACAGTTTTGCAGTTGGTTCACCAGAGAAAGTACAGATATTCCATTTCTAATATTTCTAATTTTACATTTTTTGTCCAAATTGGTGTTGCGCCGGATATAAACCCTGAATTTAGGGGTCGTTTCTGGGATAATGCCTCGATTTTTGTTATAGAACTTTCCGTTATTTGATACACTTGACGATTTGCCGTTGATAATCGAATCAATAGGTTGGTTCTCTTTTTCGCAGAAGGATATATTAATTTCTTCTTAAGGGGAGGTTCTTATGTAATCAGTTGAAAAAATATTTTTTTTTCCTTTCATATTTTGAAACCTTGGAGTGTATAAAATCAGCCCCTAAAACAGAGAACGTATAGATCTAGGCGCTTAGGTTGATTAAATTATTATATTTCAATGAATTCATATAGAAAAGGAATTTTAAAAAGTATCATGTTTCTACCGTCTCTTGTAGACTTTATTCCACCGATACTACCGAAGCGTTTTTCTAGAAAAACGATCTTCCAAACTGGCATGCGTGATTACTTTTGAAGCGTTTAACGGATCGAGTTATTATTTCTTCCCTTAGAGAAAATACTTTTTATTGGAGGTTAACCCTAATAATCAGTGAAACTTTTAAATAATTATGTTATTTATAACGATTTGAAACCGAAAAAAGGCTTTAAAAAGTCTATCTTAAAATTCAAATAATTTACAACTGTTATATGTCGTCTAAGAATTGAACATGGACTTTTTCTAGCTTACGTTTCGTGTTGGTCTGTCAAATTCTTCGTCTTGCAGCTGTGGTGTATTTAATAATCCTTTCAAAGTCTCATTTCTATTGGCTTTAAAGTACTAAAATGTACAGACTGTTATTCTATTCTCTAATGAAATGTGATGTAAGTGTTTAGGATATAAACTACCTTCGAATTGGTAACTGCCTCTATCAATGTTAAACAGGATGCCAGAATATCTTCATAAATAACCGTTGTCATTTCTGTTTGTTTGTTTATTCAAGTCCTTCTGGAATTTCCGTCCCTTTCATACTTTGATATAGGTTTCCTCGCATTATGATGTGATATACTGCATCACAGTCATGACTGGTATGTGCTAAATCCGATTTTCTAACATCTGAGATCGGTTAAAGATCTAGATTCTAGTGTATGGTCGATCTCAGATGCACTTTAAACGAACTACATTGTAAGCAAACCCCACAAGAACCATACCAAATAAATTCCTCGGTCATTACTTCATTCATTTAACAGTCCATCCGCCACACTTATCCACATCAATATGAAGACCCCACGACATCCCATACATATTGTTTTAACCATCTACCCGCATAAATCAAACCTCACATCTTCGCATAGACATAAAAATATATCTCGAACCTAGCAAGCGTACCGAGCGCAATAAATATGCCACGATTATGATTATGGAGTGAAAGTGGTGGCGCTGGCTGTCAATCGTTAAATCAAATATGCGCGCTAGTACGGCTGGTGTCGCTTGCGGTCTCATGTATATAGGCAGTACAGGCACCAACCCGACCATTACGTACGTATGGGTTTCAATTAGGAAAAGAGTATGTTTCCCATCACGCCGCCTGTCTGCGGTTATATTTAGATGGGACGCCCTGACGTCATGTTAAAGACGCGAAACAGTGGTAGCCCCTAGCGGTAATATTGGTAACTGGCGCCTGTCCCTTGACCGCTGGCGCCGGCCATCGATACACACACAGGCTCCTCGCTGACGAACAAAGTACCCCCAGGCTCCACGCGCGACGCAGTGAACGTTTTATTGCCATCGTGCGCCTCTCCATGCCAAATGCATGATGCGCTAAAACTTTGTGCGAAGGAAATGTGTAGGTATTCAGGATTAGGTTTAATTTGACATGGATCGTATTGCAGATCAAGATTTTATATTGTTTTATAAAGAGGCTTTACTGTATGGTATGCTTGCTTGGAGAAATGCATTGTGGACCATCAACAAAATTGAGCAGTTTGAACGATATTTAGGACGCCAGCAAGAGGCACAAAGTTCACAATTTTCATCATTTTTTTTAGTAAAGTCTATAGCCATGCAGAAATTAAACTCCTTCCGGGTTATGCCGTGTGTCAAGATTTGTAAACACTGACGTTTCGCGAACCATGTTGCTCGCTTCTTCAAAGCTAATTGAATATTGAAGACCTACGTAGAAAATCTCCCTTTTTTCCAAGGATCGATTTCCAGACCCTGTAATGTAAGTACCGTCCTCGCGATTGATGTTGTCAGGATGTTTGTAAATTTTGATGGCTTCTCTAATAAGCCTTCGATGATAGTTACCCACCCTTGCTAACATCTCTGTTGAACAGAGTGTTAATAACACTTCTCTTCTGTTGGGGATGGTGATTTGGCGTTCAAGTACCGATCGGTATGTGTCTTCTTACGGTAGACTGTATGTCCAAACGTACCCGTTGACGTTCTGTACACCAGCACATCCAAAAATGGCAGCTGATTATCCTCTTCTATTTCCATCGTAAATTTGACAGAAAGATTAACATTGTTCAGGTGGCTAAGGAACTCAGTAAGTTTGTCTCTACCGTGTGGCCAAACCACAAAGGTATCATGACCATATCTGATCCAATGCTTGATTTTGTAAGGACTTGACCTTATGGGTTTTTCTTCAAACAATTCCATGAAGAAATTGGCGATTACCGGTGAAAGAGGTGATCCCATGGGAGCACCCTCTACGTGCTCATACATCGCTCCCGCCCACTTGAAGTATGTGGTGAAGAGACAATACTCTACAAGATCCGGTACATCGGTTGGTAGGCCTAGGGGTGCAACTGTTGTCGGAAGGCTTTCGACTACCTCCTTAACCGGAACACACGTAAAGAGTGATGTTACGTCGAAACTTACGAGTATATCCTGCGGTCAATAACAACTTCCTTCAAAATCTGAATAAAATGTTCAGAGTTCTTAACAAACGATGTAGTTTGTCCTATAAACGGTTGGATGGTTTTCGACAAGTATTTTGCCAACAAATAGGTTGGGGAGCCTATTGCGCTGACGATTGGTCTCAAAGGTACGTTATCCTTGTGGAGCTCTGGCAAACCGTAGATCCTCGGTGCCCTAGGGGCTTGAACAAAACGGCTTCTTTGTTCCTGTTCGGGAATCGATAATGATTTAACCAATTCCTTTACTCGCCTTCCTATCTTATGTGTTGGGTCGTTCGCAATTTTACGGTACGTATTTGGGTCCAATAGATCGTTCATCTTCCGGTTGTAGTCCTCCTTGTTCAATATCACCGTTGCATTCCCTTTGTCCGCTGGTAGTACTGGATATCCTTGTTGTCCTTGATGGTCTTCAGAGAGTACGTCTCTTCTTTGGTAATATTGCTCTTCGACGGAGTAGCTTTCCTAATTACCCTGGAAACCCCTTGACGAATGTCCTCTGCTTGTACACTTGGAATTTTGTACAATGCGGCTTCTACTTCCGTAATAATTTCCTCCTTAGGTATTCTTATCGGTGCGATTGTAAAGTTCTATCCTTTGCCTAAGACCGACAATTCACCAGTGGAGTATTTTCAATACTTCTAATTCCTGATTGAAGCTTCTCAGAACTTTATCATTTTTAATGACTGCTTTAATGACGAAGTGAGTGGGTGTCGTTTTACAGACTGTGTTGGCTCCGGCACCAGAAATATTGACCTAAGACGAAGTCGAAGACTTACTAGTAGAATTCTGATGGCCAACCAACCAACTACCTATTACTTTATATTACGTTAGTAAAGGTCCATAATGCAAAAAATATATGGATAATGGAAAGGAGATAATTAAAACCTCTTAATTTTGCACGAATAACTTAGTTTACTAAGTTACTAAGTAAACTGAGTTATTCGTTCAAAATTAAGAAGTTTTATTTTTCTCCTTTCCAATACATACTTGATATTAGTAGAGGTTTCTCGCAAGACGTAGTCATGCATCTCAAATTCGCGAAGGCCAAATAGTTCGAGCATATTTTCACGTACTTCTGATGTGGCGCCACTGACGCGATGGCAGGTCGTCAACGTGGCGGATCGAAAAGACAAAAACACATCAAAACGGAACAAATCAAAGCACCGCGCGCGTTTCTCGGCTCGCTTGAGACTCTAGTCCGTTGTTGGTTGCCTGGCAAATTTGCATGGCGACAATGAGGCACGGTCTCGGAGGCGATTGTCGCTTGTTCGGATTTACATCGGTTCCATGTCGATGTGAAGCATTCTTCGAAATCGAACTTAAGGAGCGCTCTCTCGCTGCCGCAACGGCGGCACGGAGCGGCGCGGCTATGTCCGGACCGCGTTCGGGTTTGTTGTTATTGTAGTCAATTTATTTTTGAACAATGGGGCCATTAACACACGGCCGGGCTGAATTACCGAATCGGCGCCACCGGTTTATTTGTAAACACGACACTAAAGTCTAAACGATTTAAATGGATTGTGCATAATTTTCGCTGTCAGTTGTGCGCCGTACAATTGAACGAACGAACAACGCGACGCGTTAAGTTTAACGGCCAGTTTGCCGACGCCTAAGTTCGCCAGATCTCGTATATTTGATATGAGGCTCAAGTTTTCATGCCTTGAAATCACTTACCTACCTTAAGAAAAATTAATAAGAAATTAATAAGAAATATTCTCATCGATCAAAAGTCGCAAATTTTTTTATGTATTTTTTTTAAATAGAAACCCCGTATTTTTTTAGTGATTTTGGTAGAGTTTTTAACTATCCTAATAATAGCAGAAACATTTAATAGCCTTAGGTACATAAGACATTTTTTGAGAAAAGCACGTTTTTGAAAATTTGCCCACTTTTGATAACTCTAGGGATATTCTGAATGGAATTTGAGAATGCGTTTTGGATAGAATTAGTTCCGCTGAATACGGATACGAACAAACGCATAAAGTTTTCGAAAAATTTGAGATGAAAATGTCAAAAGGTTGAAACAACGAAAACGGGACGTGATGTGAAGCTTTATGAAGAGAAATCCCTCTTCTTAAACTATTGGAATGTCAAAATGTCCGATCGCGATTCTACAGCCTTGGAATAGCAGGCGTAGACAAAGGTCGGCGTGTTATGCGACAGTTTGCGTTCTTAATTTGGACGGCCGGCTTCCAGCCCCCCTTGTGGGAAGTTACGTGTATAGAAAAATGCTAATTACTCGAGTACCCTGAGAGATATCGCAATGAAACTAACACTGTTCGAACGAGCATTACAAAGAAATCAATCGAAAACCACAATTCGCCTTTTATTCACCAACAAAAGTGACCAATATTCCCTAATTTTCTTTTTCTCGTAAATTTTCTAATGATGTGATACAATTGGTATGCTACCATGAAGAAAACTAACATAAACACATTAAAAATGTGTCGATGACGTTATGCACAACACTTGTAAATCCGGAATCTGAAATATTTATATAATGTAATGATTATCGCTAATTTTAAAAAAAGTGCCAATATTTCTAAAAAACTAACAGTTGTTTAATCCAATGACTGGGAACCTAATCAATACATTCTTAGATTTTATTTAATTGCTGCTCTAAAACGCGATTATTTCAATTATTTTAACTATTACAAAACTATTTAAAACGTTCTGTTCTCATCGTTCAAATTTAGCGCTTACCGACTTTATCTATATAAAAAGAACGCTTATACACACTTGGAAATGGACATTAAATTAAACGATCGACCGGCAGGTTTATTTAAAAATTAACGCACACAGGAAAAAAAATATTTATGATTTCGTTCGAAAATATCCATGAGACACATGTGTCTAGCCTTTAGTTGATTCACTCACTACTCAAGCTCAGTCGACAGCCTCCACTTAAACAAATTATCAAACGTCTATCTTTTCGACGAGGTCAGTTTGGCGTCTCTCAACTAAAATCTGCTAACACTCTGTGCTATTGTTAAGTACTTTCAGTGAATATTCTGTCGACAGAATATGAAATACTTCGGTAGAAAATTAATTCTCCAGTTATCTACAATATAAAAAAATGAGAAAATGTGTTGATACATACCTTACAGTAAAGGGTATATTTCACTAATGTTAAATAAAGAACCAAAAACACCCGTTTTACTATGTTAGAAACTTTGAACGCAAACTGTGTCCGATCTACACGACCGATGTGGACGGTTCAAACGCTATCGGATGGAAAATTGGCCGAGGAATTCATTTCTGAAAGCCGCGTTGCTCTAAGGTTCGCGGTTCGCGGGAAAAACGCGATAAACCGCGGAAATTATAGTTTCCCTCCTTAAGGCCAACCCGTACACGCTACCGGAAAACCGACCTCACCGTTGAATTCAGCACATCCCAATGCATAAGCATAACTACATAAGAACGCTCTATCTCTCAAAAAGTTATAATTGTTTTTTCGGTCTAAATTTAGCACTTTTAGATAGAAAAAAACTGAACATTGCAACCGTTCGTGATAGAAAGGTTTACCCACTACCAAATGGTAGCTCTCGTGGAGTGTATAAAAAATGTATTCTTTTATATGCCTAAGATTTACTATTTTCATGTTATGTGGTCCATTTCTCTTATTTTTCTTCTATTTGAAAAACCGTAATTACAGCACAACTCAGTTACCAGTAGAGACAGAGAGTTTTACTATGTAAATTTGTAATCAGCGCACCCATTTTAGTAATATAGCAAAGGTTTCATGTTGATCCGGGTCCTAGTTTTAGAGATAGGAGTGCCAGTTCAAAATTATAGTTTAAAATACGTGATTTCTTACAAAATTTTAGCCAGTCGGCAAAAACCCAACTACCTTCAATCAAATTAAGGTTGTGGTTCATGGTACAATTTTTGACGCTAATTACGCCGGTATACTTTGATTTTACTTATTTGGAACGGTTCGGCAGTTATTACGTTCCAAATTATCAAAAATGATGCTAAAAACACCCATTTTGCTCTGTTAGAAACTTTATTTGTATTATTTGAAAAAGCGTAATTTCAGCACAACTCGGTAACCACTAGAGACAGAGACTTTTCCTATGTAAATTTGTAATCAGCGCACCCATTTTAGCAAGATAGCAAAGCTTTCATGTTGATCCGGGTCCTAGTTTTAGAGATAGGAGTGCCAGTTCAAAATTATAGTATAAATACGTGATTTCTTATAAAATTTTAGCCAGTCGGCAAAAACCCAACTACCTTCAATCAAGTTAAGGTTGTGGTTCTTGGTACAATTTTTGACTCTGATTACGCCGCTTTAATTTGATTTTACTTATTTGGAACGGTTCGGCAGTTATTACGTTCCCAATTATCAAAAATGATGCTAAAAACTCCCATTTTGCTATGTTAGAAACTTTGAACGTAAACTGTGTCCGATCCAATCGACCGATGTTGACGGTTCAAACGGTATCGGATAGCAAATTGGCCGAGGAATTCATTTTTGAAAGCCGCGTTGCTCTAAGGTGCGCGGTTCGCGAGAAAAACGCAATAAACCGCGGAAATTATAGTTTCCCACTTTCTGGCCAAACCGTACACGCTACGGGAAAACCAACCTCACCGTTGTAGAGGTGGCCGGTTTTCGTATGATTCGTTCAAACTGAACGAATCTTTAAAATGATCCGTATGGTACGAATCACTAGGTCCGGACTGACTTCGTTCGTATGACTCGTACGTACTGAGTCGTTCACACCGGGATCCGTATATGGGCGAAATCGAACTACTAAGTTGAATGAGTCTGAACGAACCGTTCAGAACTCTTGACTCACACAGTAGTACAGTACCTACTTTCGTACGTGTAGCTGTACACTGTACGAACAGTACAGGTGCGTTCATTGGTGGTAATGGTAGTGGTAGCAAACGAAATTATTATATTCTTACAATAATTTCTATTGGTAAATGGTTTTTTATGCTTTGCTGTGTAACTAGATTTAACGTACAAATTTTGTTAATATAGGGTTAAAAAGGCAAAATGAATAAAAACAGAAGATGCACTTGGTTACATTTTGTAAGAGTTTAAGAATGTAAATAAAAATGCAAGTATTGCTCGTGCATTTTTTCAACAAAAGGCGCATCATCGAAAATTTATGTCGTCATATTCATATTCTGTTTTTATTAATTTTATCTTTTTAACCCTATATTAACTAAATTTGTACGTTATATCTAGTTACACAACAAAGCATAAAACCCCATTTAACCAATTGAACGATTCATTTGATTCGTTCGTACTGAACGAATCACTTGACTTGTTCGTACTGAACGAATCTTTTGTACTAAATGAACTGAACGAAATGAACGCATCTTTTGATACGAATCTGTTTCGGAATTGATTCGTATGATACGAATCACCTAAAAGAGTCGAACTTCCCATCACTACACCGTTGAATTCAGCACATCCCAATGCATAAGCATGACTACATTAGAACGTTCTATCTCTCAAAAAGCTATAATTGTTTTTTCGTCCTAAATTTAGCACTTTTAGAAGAAAAAAAATCAACATTGCAACCGTTGGTGATAGAAAGGTTTACCCACTACCAAATGATAGCTCTCGTTGAGTCTATCAAAAATATGTATACTTTTATATGCCTAAGAATTACCATTTTCATGTTATGTGGTCCATTTCGCTTATTTTTGTATTATTTGAAAACGCGTGATTTCAGCACAACTCGGTAACCACTAGAGACAGAGACTTTTCCTATGTAAATTTGTAATCAGCGCACCCATTTTAGCAAGATAGCAAAGGTTTCATGTTGATCCGGGTGCTAGTTTTAGAGATAGGAGTGCCAGTTCAAAATTATAGTTTAAAATACGTGATTTCTTTAAAAATTTTAGCCAGTCGGCAAAAACCCAACTACCTTCAATCAAATTAAGGTTGTGGTTCTTGGTACAATTTTTGACTCTGATTACGCCGCTTTAATTTGATTTTACTTATTTGGAACGGTTCGGCAGTTATTACGTTCCCAATTATCAAAAATGATGCTAAAAACACCCATTTTGCTATGTTAGAAACTTTGAGCGCAAACTGTGTCCGATCCAATCGACCGATGTTGACGGTTCAAACGGTATCGGATGGGAAATTGGCCGAGGAATTCATTTCTGCAAGCCGCGTTGCTCTAAGGTGCGCGGTTCGCGAGAAAAACGCAATAAACCGCGGAAATTATAGTTTCCCACTTTCTGGCCAAACCGTACACGCTACGGGAAAACCAACCTCACCGTTGAATTCAGCACATCCCAATGCATAAGCATGACTACATTAGAACGCTCTATCTCTCAAAAAGCTATAATTATTTTTTCGTCCTAAATTTAGCACTTTTAGATAGAAAAAAATTCAACATTGCAACCGTTGGTGATAGAAAGGTTTACCCACTACCAAATGATAGCTCTCGTTGAGTCTATCAAAAATATGTATACTTTTATATGCCTAAGATTTACCATTTTCATGTTATGTGGTCCATTTCGCTTATTTTTGTATTATTTGAAAAAGCGTAATTTCAGCACAACTCGGTAACCACTAGAGACAGAGACTTTTCCTATGTAAATTTGTAATAAACGCACCCATTTTAGCAAGATAGCAAAGGTTTCATGTTGATCCGGGTCCTAGTTTTAGAGATAGGAGTGCCAGTTCAAAATTATAGTTTAAAATACGTGATTTCTTACAAAATTTTAGCCAGTCGGCAAAAACCCAACTACCTTCAATCAAGTTAAGGTTGTGGTTCTTGGTACAATTTTTGACTCTGATTACGCCGCTTTAATTTGATTTTACTTATTTGGAACGGTTCGGCAGTTATTACGTTCCCAATTATCAAAAATGATGCTAAAAACACCCATTTTGCTATGTTAGAAACTTTGAGCGCAAACTGTGTCCGATCCAATCGACCGATGTTGACGGTTCAAACGGTATCGGATGGGAAATTGGCCGAGGAATTCATTTCTGAAAGCCGCGTTGCCCTAAGGTGCGCGGTTCGCGAGAAAAACGCAATAAACCGCGGAACTTATAGTTTCCCACTTTCTGGCCAAACCGTACACGCTACGGGAAAACCAACCTCACCGTTGAATTCAGCGCATCCCAATGCATAAGCATGACTACATTAGAACGCTCTATCTCTCAAAAAGCTATAATTATTTTTTCGTCCTAAATTTAGCACTTTTAGATAGAAAAAAATTCAACATTGCACCCGTTGGTGATAGAAAGGTTTACCCACTACCAAATGATAGCTCTCGTTGAGTCTATCAAAAATATGTATACTTTTATATGCCTAAGATTTACCATTTTCATGTTATGTGGTCCATTTCGCTTATTTTTGTATTATTTGAAAAAGCGTAATTTCAGCACAACTCGGTAACTACTAGAGACAGAGACTTTTCCTATGTAAATTTGTAATCAGCGCACCCATTTTAGCAAGATAGCAAAGGTTTCATGTTGATCCGGGTCCTAGTTTTAGAGATAGGAGTGCCAGTTCAAAATTATTGTTTAAAATACGTGATTTCTTACAAAATTTTAGCCAGTCGGCAAAAACCCAACTACCTTCAATCAAGTTAAGGTTGTGGTTCTTGGTACAATTTTTGACTCTGATTACGCCGCTTTAATTTGATTTTACTTATTTGGAACGGTTCGGCAGTTATTACGTTCCCAATTATCAAAAATGATGCTAAAAACACCCATTTTGCTATGTTAGAAACTTTGAGCGCAAACTGTGTCCGATCCAATCGACCGATGTTGACGGTTCAAACGGTATCGGATGGGAAATTGGCCGAGGAATTCATTCCTGAAAGCCGCGTTGCCCTAAGGTGCGCGGTTCGCGAGAAAAACGCAATAAACCGCGGAAATTATAGTTTCCCACTTTCTGGCCAAACCGTACACGCTACGGGAAAACCAACCTCACCGTTGAATTCAGCACATCCCAATGCATAAGCATGACTACATTAGAACGCTCTATCTCTCAAAAAGCTATAATTATTTTTTCGTCCTAAATTTAGCACTT
Source organism: Melinopterus prodromus (assembly GCA_964023965.1). Classification (NCBI taxonomy): domain Eukaryota; kingdom Metazoa; phylum Arthropoda; class Insecta; order Coleoptera; family Scarabaeidae; genus Melinopterus; species Melinopterus prodromus. The sequence goes on along the minus strand of OZ030392.1, from coordinate 9,215,689 downwards.
TTAGATAGAAAAAAATTCAACATTGCAACCGTTGGTGATAGAAAGGTTTACCCACTACCAAATGATACCTCTCGTTGAGTCTATCAAAAATATGTATACTTTTATATGCCTAAGATTTACCATTTTCATGTTATGTGGTCCATTTCGCTTATTTTTGTATTATTTGAAAAAGCGTAATTTCAGCACAACTCGGTAACCACTAGAGACAGAGACTTTTCCTATGTAAATTTGTAATCAGCGCACCCATTTTAGCAAGATAGCAAAGGTTTCATGTTGATCCGGGTCCTAGTTTTAGAGATAGGAGTGCCAGTTCAAAATTATAGTTTAAAATACGTGATTTCTTACAAAATTTTAGCCAGTCGGCAAAAACCCAACTACCTTCAATCAAGTTAAGGTTGTGGTTCTTGGTACAATTTTTGACTCTGATTACGCCGCTTTAATTTGATTTTACTTATTTGGAACGGTTCGGCAGTTATTACGTTCCCAATTATCAAAAATGAAGCTAAAAACACCCATTTTGCTATGTTAGAAACTTTGAGCGCCAACTGTGTCCGATCCAATCGACCGATATTGACGGTTCAAACGGTATCGGATGGGAAATTGGCCGAGGAATTCATTTCTGAAAGCCGCGTTGCTCTAACGTGCGCGGTTCGCGAGAAAAACGCAATAAACCGCGGAAATTATAGTTTCCCACTTTCTGGCCAAACCGTACACGCTACGGGAAAACCAACCTCACCGTTGAATTCAGCACATCCCAATGCATAAGCATGACTACATTAGAACGCTCTATCTCTCAAAAAGCTATAATTATTTTTTCGTCCTAAATTTAGCACTTTTAGATAGAAAAAAATTGAACATTGCAACCGTTGGTGATAGAAAGGTTTACCCACTACCAAATGATAGCTCTCGTTGAGTCTATCAAAAATATGTATACTTTTATATGCCTAAGATTTACCATTTTCATGTTATGTGGTCCATTTCGCTTATTTTTGTATTATTTGAAAAAGCGTAATTTCAGCACAACTCGGTTACCACTAGAGACAGAGACTTTTCCTATGTAAATTTGTAATCAGCGCACCCATTTTAGCAAGATAGCAAAGATTTCATGTTGATCCGGGTCCTAGTTTTAGAGATTGGAGTGCCAGTTCAAAATTATAGTTTAAAATACGTGATTTCTTACAAAATTTTAGCCAGTCGGCAAAAACCCAACTACCTTCAATCAAGTTAAGGTTGTGGTTCTTGGTACAATTTTTGACTCTGATTACGCCGCTTTAATTTGATTTTACTTATTTGGAACGGTTCGGCAGTTATTACGTTCCCAATTATCAAAAATGATGCTAAAAACACCCATTTTGCTATGTTAGAAACTTTGAACGCAAACTGTGTCCGATCCAATCGACCGATGTTGACGGTTCAAACGGTATCGGATGGGAAATTGGCCGAGGAATTCATTTCTGAAAGCCGCGTTGCTCTAAGGTGCGCGGTTCGCGAGAAAAACGCAATAAACCGCGGAAATTATAGTTTCCCACTTTCTGGCCAAACCGTACACGCTACGGGAAAACCAACCTCACCGTTGAATTCAGCACATCCCAATGCATAAGCATGACTACATTAGAACGCTCTATCTCTCAAAAGGCTATAATTATTTTTTCGTCCTAAATTTAGCACTTTTAGATAGAAAAAAATTGAACATTGCAACCGTTGGTGATAGAAAGGTTTACCCACTACCAAATGATAGCTCTCGTTGAGTCTATCAAAAATATGTATACTTTTATATGCCTAAGATTTACCATTTTCATGTTATGTGGTCCATTTCGCTTATTTTTGTATTATTTGAAAAAGCGTAATTTCAGCACAACTCGGTAACTACTAGAGACAGAGACTTTTCCTATGTAAATTTGTAATAAACGCACCCATTTTAGCAAGATAGCAAAGGTTTCATGTTGATCCGGGTCCTAGTTTTAGAGATAGGAGTGCCAGTTCAAAATTATAGTTTAAAATACGTGATTTCTTACAAAATTTTAGCCAGTCGGCAAAAACCCAACTACCTTCAATCAAGTTAAGGTTGTGGTTCTTGGTACAATTTTTGACTCTGATTACGCCGCTTTAATTTGATTTTACTTATTTGGAACGGTTCGGCAGTTATTACGTTCCCAATTATCAAAAATGATGCTAAAAACACCCATTTTGCTATGTTAGAAACTTTGAGCGCAAACTGTGTCCGATCCAATCGACCGATGTTGACGGTTCAAACGGTATCGGATGGGAAATTGGCCGAGGAATTCATTTCTGAAAGCCGCGTTGCCCTAAGGTGCGCGGTTCGCGAGAAAAACGCAATAAACCGCGGAACTTATAGTTTCCCACTTTCTGGCCAAACCGTACACGCTACGGGAAAACCAACCTCACCGTTGAATTCAGCGCATCCCAATGCATAAGCATGACTACATTAGAACGCTCTATCTCTCAAAAAGCTATAATTATTTTTTCGTCCTAAATTTAGCACTTTTAGATAGAAAAAAATTGAACATTGCAACCGTTGGTGATAGAAAGGTTTACCCACTACCAAATGATAGCTCTCGTTGAGTCTATCAAAAATATGTATACTTTTATATGCCTAAGATTTACCATTTTCATGTTATGTGGTCCATTTCGCTTATTTTTGTATTATTTGAAAAAGCGTAATTTCAGCACAACTCGGTAACTACTAGAGACAGAGACTTTTCCTATGTAAATTTGTAATCAGCGCACCCATTTTAGCAAGATAGCAAAGATTTCATGTTGATCCGGGTCCTAGTTTTAGAGATAGGAGTGCCAGTTCAAAATTATTGTTTAAAATACGTGATTTCTTACAAAATTTTAGCCAGTCGGCAAAAACCCAACTACCTTCAATCAAGTTAAGGTTGTGGTTCTTGGTACAATTTTTGACTCTGATTACGCCGCTTTAATTTGATTTTACTTATTTGGAACGGTTCGGCAGTTATTACGTTCCCAATTATCAAAAATGATGCTAAAAACACCCATTTTGCTATGTTAGAAACTTTGAACGCAAACTGTGTCCGATCCAATCGACCGATGTTGACGGTTCAAACGGTATCGGATGGGAAATTGGCCGAGGAATTCATTTCTGAAAGCCGCGTTGCTCTAAGGTGCGCGGTTCGCGAGAAAAACGCAATAAACCGCGGAAATTATAGTTTCCCACTTTCTGGCCAAACCGTACACGCTACGGGAAAACCAACCTCACCGTTGAATTCAGCACATCCCAATGCATAAGCATGACTACATTAGAACGCTCTATCTCTCAAAAAGCTATAATTATTTTTTCGTCCTAAATTTAGCACTTTTAGATAGAAAAAAATTGAACATTGCAACCGTTGGTGATAGAAAGGTTTACCCACTACCAAATGATAGCTCTCGTTGAGTCTATCAAAAATATGTATACTTTTATATGCCTAAGATTTACCATTTTCATGTTATGTGGTCCATTTCGCTTATTTTTGTATTATTTGAAAAAGCGTAATTTCAGCACAACTCGGTTACCACTAGAGACAGAGACTTTTCCTATGTAAATTTGTAATCAGCGCACCCATTTTAGCAAGATAGCAAAGATTTCATGTTGATCCGGGTCCTAGTTTTAGAGATAGGAGTGCCAGTTCAAAATTATAGTTTAAAATACGTGATTTCTTACAAAATTTTAGCCAGTCGGCAAAAACCCAACTACCTTCAATCAAGTTAAGGTTGTGGTTCTTGGTACAATTTTTGACTCTGATTACGCCGCTTTAATTTGATTTTACTTATTTGGAACGGTTCGGCAGTTATTACGTTCCCAATTATCAAAAATGATGCTAAAAACACCCATTTTGCTATGTTAGAAACTTTGAACGCAAACTGTGTCCGATCCAATCGACCGATGTTGACGGTTCAAACGGTATCGGATGGGAAATTGGCCGAGGAATTCATTTCTGAAAGCCGCGTTGCTCTAAGGTGCGCGGTTCGCGAGAAAAACGCAATAAACCGCGGAAATTATAGTTTCCCACTTTCTGGCCAAACCGTACACGCTACGGGAAAACCAACCTCACCGTTGAATTCAGCACATCCCAATGCATAAGCATGACTACATTAGAACGCTCTATCTCTCAAAAAGCTATAATTATTTTTTCGTCCTAAATTTAGCACTTTTAGATAGAAAAAAATTGAACATTGCAACCGTTGGTGATAGAAAGGTTTACCCACTACCAAATGATAGCTCTCGTTGAGTCTATCAAAAATATGTATACTTTTATATGCCTAAGATTTACCATTTTCATGTTATGTGGTCCATTTCGCTTATTTTTGTATTATTTGAAAAAGCGTAATTTCAGCACAACTCGGTTACCACTAGAGACAGAGACTTTTCCTATGTAAATTTGTAATCAGCGCACCCATTTTAGCAAGATAGCAAAGATTTCATGTTGATCCGGGTCCTAGTTTTAGAGATAGGAGTGCCAGTTCAAAATTATAGTTTAAAATACGTGATTTCTTACAAAATTTTAGCCAGTCGGCAAAAACCCAACTACCTTCAATCAAGTTAAGGTTGTGGTTCTTGGTACAATTTTTGACTCTGATTACGCCGCTTTAATTTGATTTTACTTATTTGGAACGGTTCGGCAGTTATTACGTTCCCAATTATCAAAAATGATGCTAAAAACACCCATTTTGCTATGTTAGAAACTTTGAACGCAAACTGTGTCCGATCCAATCGACCGATGTTGACGGTTCAAACGGTATCGGATGGGAAATTGGCCGAGGAATTCATTTCTGAAAGCCGCGTTGCTCTAAGGTGCGCGGTTCGCGAGAAAAACGCAATAAACCGCGGAAATTATAGTTTCCCACTTTCTGGCCAAACCGTACACGCTACGGGAAAACCAACCTCACCGTTGAATTCAGCACATCCCAATGCATAAGCATGACTACATTAGAACGCTCTATCTCTCAAAAAGCTATAATTATTTTTCGTCCTAAATTTAGCACTTTTAGATAGAAAAAAATTGAACATTGCAACCGTTGGTGATAGAAAGGTTTACCCACTACCAAATGATAGCTCTCGTTGAGTCTATCAAAAATATGTATACTTTTATATGCCTAAGATTTACCATTTTCATGTTATGTGGTCCATTTCGCTTATTTTTGTATTATTTGAAAAAGCGTAATTTCAGCACAACTCGGTAACTACTAGAGACAGAGACTTTTCCTATGTAAATTTGTAATAAACGCACCCATTTTAGCAAGATAGCAAAGGTTTCATGTTGATCCGGGTCCTAGTTTTAGAGATAGGAGTGCCAGTTCAAAATTATAGTTTAAAATACGTGATTTCTTACAAAATTTTAGCCAGTCGGCAAAAACCCAACTACCTTCAATCAAGTTAAGGTTGTGGTTCTTGGTACAATTTTTGACTCTGATTACGCCGCTTTAATTTGATTTTACTTATTTGGAACGGTTCGGCAGTTATTACGTTCCCAATTATCAAAAATGATGCTAAAAACACCCATTTTGCTATGTTAGAAACTTTGAGCGCAAACTGTGTCCGATCCAATCGACCGATGTTGACGGTTCAAACGGTATCGGATGGGAAATTGGCCGAGGAATTCATTTCTGAAAGCCGCGTTGCCCTAAGGTGCGCGGTTCGCGAGAAAAACGCAATAAACCGCGGAACTTATAGTTTCCCACTTTCTGGCCAAACCGTACACGCTACGGGAAAACCAACCTCACCGTTGAATTCAGCGCATCCCAATGCATAAGCATGACTACATTAGAACGCTCTATCTCTCAAAAAGCTATAATTATTTTTTCGTCCTAAATTTAGCACTTTTAGATAGAAAAAAATTCAACATTGCACCCGTTGGTGATAGAAAGGTTTACCCACTACCAAATGATAGCTCTCGTTGAGTCTATCAAAAATATGTATACTTTTATATGCCTAAGATTTACCATTTTCATGTTATGTGGTCCATTTCGCTTATTTTTGTATTATTTGAAAAAGCGTAATTTCAGCACAACTCGGTAACTACTAGAGACAGAGACTTTTCCTATGTAAATTTGTAATCAGCGCACCCATTTTAGCAAGATAGCAAAGATTTCATGTTGATCCGGGTCCTAGTTTTAGAGATAGGAGTGCCAGTTCAAAATTATTGTTTAAAATACGTGATTTCTTACAAAATTTTAGCCAGTCGGCAAAAACCCAACTACCTTCAATCAAGTTCAGGTTGTGGTTCTTGGTTCAATTTTTGACTCTGATTACGCCGCTTTAATTTGATTTTACTTATTTGGAACGGTTCGGCAGTTATTACGTTCCCAATTATCAAAAATGATGCTAAAAACACCCATTTTGCTATGTTAGAAACTTTGAACGCAAACTGTGTCCGATCCAATCGACCGATGTTGACGGTTCAAACGGTATCGGATGGGAAATTGGCCGAGGAATTCATTTCTGAAAGCCGCGTTGCTCTAAGGTGCGCGGTTCGCGAGAAAAACGCAATAAACCGCGGAAATTATAGTTTCCCACTTTCTGGCCAAACCGTACACGCTACGGGAAAACCAACCTCACCGTTGAATTCAGCGCATCCCAATGCATAAGCATGACTACATTAGAACGCTCTATCTCTCAAAAAGCTATAATTATTTTTTCGTCCTAAATTTAGCACTTTTAGATAGAAAAAAATTCAACATTGCACCCGTTGGTGATAGAAAGGTTTACCCACTACCAAATGATAGCTCTCGTTGAGTCTATCAAAAATATGTATACTTTTATATGCCTAAGATTTACCATTTTCATGTTATGTGGTCCATTTCGCTTATTTTTGTATTATTTGAAAAAGCGTAATTTCAGCACAACTCGGTAACCACTAGAGACAGAGACTTTTCCTATGTAAATTTGTAATCAGCGCACCCATTTTAGTAAGATAGCAAAGATTTCATGTTGATCCGGGTCCTAGTTTTAGAGATAGGAGTGCCAGTTCAAAATTATAGTTTAAAATACGTGATTTCTTACAAAATTTTAGCCAGTCGGCAAAAACCCAACTACCTTCAATCAAGTTAAGGTTGTGGTTCTTGGTTCAATTTTTGACTCTGATTACGCCGCTTTAATTTGATTTTACTTATTTGGAACGGTTCGGCAGTTATTACGTTCCCAATTATCAAAAATGATGCTAAAAACACCCATTTTGCTATGTTAGAAACTTTGAGCGCAAACTGTGTGCGATCCAATCGACCGATGTTGACGGTTCAAACGGTATCGGATGGGAAATTGGCCGAGGAATTCATTTCTGAAAGCCGCGTTGCTCTAAGGTGCGCGGTTCGCGAGAAAAACGCAATAAACCGCGGAAATTATAGTTTCCCACTTTCTGGCCAAACCGTACACGCTACGGGAAAACCAACCTCACCGTTGAATTCAGCACATCCCAATGCATAAGCATGACTACATTAGAACGCTCTATCTCTCAAAAAGCTATAATTATTTTTTCGTCCTAAATTTAGCACTTTTAGATAGAAAAAAATTGAACATTGCAACCGTTGGTGATAGAAAGGTTTACCCACTACCAAATGATAGCTCTCGTTGAGTCTATCAAAAATATGTATACTTTTATATGCCTAAGATTTACCATTTTCATGTTATGTGGTCCATTTCGCTTATTTTTGTATTATTTGAAAAAGCGTAATTTCAGCACAACTCGGTAACCACTAGAGACAGAGACTTTTCCTATGTAAATTTGTAATCAGCGCACCCATTTTAGCAAGATAGCAAAGATTTCATGTTGATCCGGGTCCTAGTTTTAGAGATAGGAGTGCCAGTTCAAAATTATAGTTTAAAATACGTGATTTCTTACAAAATTTTAGCCAGTCGGCAAAAACCCAACTACCTTCAATCAAGTTAAGGTTGTGGTTCTTGGTTCAATTTTTGACTCTGATTACGCCGCTTTAATTTGATTTTACTTATTTGGAACGGTTCGGCAGTTATTACGTTCCCAATTATCAAAAATGATGCTAAAAACACCCATTTTGCTATGTTAGAAACTTTGAGCGCAAACTGTGTCCGATCCAATCGACCGATGTTGACGGTTCAAACGGTATCGGATGGGAAATTGGCCGAGGAATTTATTTCTGAAAGCCGCGTTGCTCTAAGGTGCGCGGTTCGCGAGAAAAACGCAATAAACCGCGGAAATTATAGTTTCCCACTTTCTGGCCAAACCGTACACGCTACGGGAAAACCAACCTCACCGTTGAATTCAGCACATCCCAATGCATAAGCATGACTACATTAGAACGCTCTATCTCTCAAAAAGCTATAATTATTTTTTCGTCCTAAATTTAGCACTTTTAGATAGAAAAAAATTCAACATTGCAACCGTTGGTGATAGAAAGGTTTACCCACTACCAAATGATAGCTCTCGTTGAGTCTATCTAAAATATGTATACTTTTATATGCCTAAGATTTACCATTTTCATGTTATGTGGTCCATTTCGCTTATTTTTGTATTATTTGAAAAAGCGTAATTTCAGCACAACTCGGTAACCACTAGAGACAGAGACTTTTCCTATGTAAATTTGTAATCAGCGCACCCATTTTAGCAAGATAGCAAAGGTTTCATGTTGATCCGGGTCCTAGTTTTAGAGATAGGAGTGCCAGTTCAAAATTATAGTTTAAAATACGTGATTTCTTACAAAATTTTAGCCAGTCGGCAAAAACCCAACTACCTTCAATCAAGTTAAGGTTGTGGTTCTTGGTACAATTTTTGACTCTGATTACGCCGCTTTAATTTGATTTTACTTATTTGGAACGGTTCGGCAGTTATTACGTTCCCAATTATCAAAAATGATGCTAAAAACACCCATTTTGCTATGTTAGAAACTTTGAGCGCAAACTGTGTCCGATCCAATCGACCGATGTTGACGGTTCAAACGGTATCGGATGGGAAATTGGCCGAGGAATTCATTCCTGAAAGCCGCGTTGCCCTAAGGTGCGCGGTTCGCGAGAAAAACGCAATAAACCGCGGAAATTATAGTTTCCCACTTTCTGGCCAAACCGTACACGCTACGGGAAAACCAACCTCACCGTTGAATTCAGCACATCCCAATGCATAAGCATGACTACATTAGAACGCTCTATCTCTCAAAAAGCTATAATTATTTTTTCGTCCTAAATTTAGCACTTTTAGATAGAAAAAAATTCAACATTGCAACCGTTGGTGATAGAAAGGTTTACCCACTACCAAATGATAGCTCTCGTTGAGTCTATCTAAAATATGTATACTTTTATATGCCTAAGATTTACCATTTTCATGTTATGTGGTCCATTTCGCTTATTTTTGTATTATTTGAAAAAGCGTAATTTCAGTACAACTCGGTAACCACTAGAGACAGAGACTTTTCCTATGTAAATTTGTAATCAGCGCACCCATTTTAGCAAGATAGCAAAGATTTCATGTTGATCCGGGTCCTAGTTTTAGAGATAGGAGTGCCAGTTCAAAATTATAGTTTAAAATACGTGATTTCTTACAAAATTTTAGCCAGTCGGCAAAAACCCAACTACCTTCAATCAAGTTAAGGTTGTGGTTCTTGGTTCAATTTTTGACTCTGATTACGCCGCTTTAATTTGATTTTACTTATTTGGAACGGTTCGGCAGTTATTACGTTCCCAATTATCAAAAATGATGCTAAAAACTCCCATTTTGCTATGTTAGAAACTTTGAACGTAAACTGTGTCCGATCCAATCGACCGATGTTGACGGTTCAAACGGTATCGGATAGCAAATTGGCCGAGGAATTCATTTTTGAAAGCCGCGTTGCTCTAAGGTGCGCGGTTCGCGAGAAAAACGCAATAAACCGCGGAAATTATAGTTTCCCACTTTCTGGCCAAACCGTACACGCTACGGGAAAACCAACCTCACCGTTGTAGAGGTGGCCGGTTTTCGTATGATTCGTTCAAACTGAACGAATCTTTAAAATGATCCGTATGGTACGAATCACTAGGTCCGGACTGACTTCGTTCGTATGACTCGTACGTACTGAGTCGTTCACACCGGGATCCGTATATGGGCGAAATCGAACTACTAAGTTGAATGAGTCTGAACGAACCGTTCAGAACTCTTGACTCACACAGTAGTACAGTACCTACTTTCGTACGTGTAGCTGTACACTGTACGAACAGTACAGGTGCGTTCATTGGTGGTAATGGTAGTGGTAGCAAACGAAATTATTATATTCTTACAATAATTTCTATTGGTAAATGGTTTTTTATGCTTTGCTGTGTAACTAGATTTAACGTACAAATTTTGTTAATATAGGGTTAAAAAGGCAAAATGAATAAAAACAGAAGATGCACTTGGTTACATTTTGTAAGAGTTTAAGAATGTAAATAAAAATGCAAGTATTGCTCGTGCATTTTTTCAACAAAAGGCGCATCATCGAAAATTTATGTCGTCATATTCATATTCTGTTTTTATTAATTTTATCTTTTTAACCCTATATTAACTAAATTTGTACGTTATATCTAGTTACACAACAAAGCATAAAACCCCATTTAACCAATTGAACGATTCATTTGATTCGTTCGTACTGAACGAATCACTTGACTTGTTCGTACTGAACGAATCTTTTGTACTAAATGAACTGAACGAAATGAACGCATCTTTTGATACGAATCTGTTTCGGAATTGATTCGTATGATACGAATCACCTAAAAGAGTCGAACTTCCCATCACTACACCGTTGAATTCAGCACATCCCAATGCATAAGCATGACTACATTAGAACGTTCTATCTCTCAAAAAGCTATAATTGTTTTTTCGTCCTAAATTTAGCACTTTTAGAAGAAAAAAAATCAACATTGCAACCGTTGGTGATAGAAAGGTTTACCCACTACCAAATGATAGCTCTCGTTGAGTCTATCAAAAATATGTATACTTTTATATGCCTAAGAATTACCATTTTCATGTTATGTGGTCCATTTCGCTTATTTTTGTATTATTTGAAAACGCGTGATTTCAGCACAACTCGGTAACCACTAGAGACAGAGACTTTTCCTATGTAAATTTGTAATCAGCGCACCCATTTTAGCAAGATAGCAAAGGTTTCATGTTGATCCGGGTGCTAGTTTTAGAGATAGGAGTGCCAGTTCAAAATTATAGTTTAAAATACGTGATTTCTTTAAAAATTTTAGCCAGTCGGCAAAAACCCAACTACCTTCAATCAAATTAAGGTTGTGGTTCTTGGTACAATTTTTGACTCTGATTACGCCGCTTTAATTTGATTTTACTTATTTGGAACGGTTCGGCAGTTATTACGTTCCCAATTATCAAAAATGATGCTAAAAACACCCATTTTGCTATGTTAGAAACTTTGAGCGCAAACTGTGTCCGATCCAATCGACCGATGTTGACGGTTCAAACGGTATCGGATGGGAAATTGGCCGAGGAATTCATTTCTGCAAGCCGCGTTGCTCTAAGGTGCGCGGTTCGCGAGAAAAACGCAATAAACCGCGGAAATTATAGTTTCCCACTTTCTGGCCAAACCGTACACGCTACGGGAAAACCAACCTCACCGTTGAATTCAGCACATCCCAATGCATAAGCATGACTACATTAGAACGCTCTATCTCTCAAAAAGCTATAATTATTTTTTCGTCCTAAATTTAGCACTTTTAGATAGAAAAAAATTCAACATTGCAACCGTTGGTGATAGAAAGGTTTACCCACTACCAAATGATAGCTCTCGTTGAGTCTATCAAAAATATGTATACTTTTATATGCCTAAGATTTACCATTTTCATGTTATGTGGTCCATTTCGCTTATTTTTGTATTATTTGAAAAAGCGTAATTTCAGCACAACTCGGTAACCACTAGAGACAGAGACTTTTCCTATGTAAATTTGTAATAAACGCACCCATTTTAGCAAGATAGCAAAGGTTTCATGTTGATCCGGGTCCTAGTTTTAGAGATAGGAGTGCCAGTTCAAAATTATAGTTTAAAATACGTGATTTCTTACAAAATTTTAGCCAGTCGGCAAAAACCCAACTACCTTCAATCAAGTTAAGGTTGTGGTTCTTGGTACAATTTTTGACTCTGATTACGCCGCTTTAATTTGATTTTACTTATTTGGAACGGTTCGGCAGTTATTACGTTCCCAATTATCAAAAATGATGCTAAAAACACCCATTTTGCTATGTTAGAAACTTTGAGCGCAAACTGTGTCCGATCCAATCGACCGATGTTGACGGTTCAAACGGTATCGGATGGGAAATTGGCCGAGGAATTCATTTCTGAAAGCCGCGTTGCCCTAAGGTGCGCGGTTCGCGAGAAAAACGCAATAAACCGCGGAACTTATAGTTTCCCACTTTCTGGCCAAACCGTACACGCTACGGGAAAACCAACCTCACCGTTGAATTCAGCGCATCCCAATGCATAAGCATGACTACATTAGAACGCTCTATCTCTCAAAAAGCTATAATTATTTTTTCGTCCTAAATTTAGCACTTTTAGATAGAAAAAAATTCAACATTGCACCCGTTGGTGATAGAAAGGTTTACCCACTACCAAATGATAGCTCTCGTTGAGTCTATCAAAAATATGTATACTTTTATATGCCTAAGATTTACCATTTTCATGTTATGTGGTCCATTTCGCTTATTTTTGTATTATTTGAAAAAGCGTAATTTCAGCACAACTCGGTAACTACTAGAGACAGAGACTTTTCCTATGTAAATTTGTAATCAGCGCACCCATTTTAGCAAGATAGCAAAGGTTTCATGTTGATCCGGGTCCTAGTTTTAGAGATAGGAGTGCCAGTTCAAAATTATTGTTTAAAATACGTGATTTCTTACAAAATTTTAGCCAGTCGGCAAAAACCCAACTACCTTCAATCAAGTTAAGGTTGTGGTTCTTGGTACAATTTTTGACTCTGATTACGCCGCTTTAATTTGATTTTACTTATTTGGAACGGTTCGGCAGTTATTACGTTCCCAATTATCAAAAATGATGCTAAAAACACCCATTTTGCTATGTTAGAAACTTTGAGCGCAAACTGTGTCCGATCCAATCGACCGATGTTGACGGTTCAAACGGTATCGGATGGGAAATTGGCCGAGGAATTCATTCCTGAAAGCCGCGTTGCCCTAAGGTGCGCGGTTCGCGAGAAAAACGCAATAAACCGCGGAAATTATAGTTTCCCACTTTCTGGCCAAACCGTACACGCTACGGGAAAACCAACCTCACCGTTGAATTCAGCACATCCCAATGCATAAGCATGACTACATTAGAACGCTCTATCTCTCAAAAAGCTATAATTATTTTTTCGTCCTAAATTTAGCACTTTTAGATAGAAAAAAATTCAACATTGCAACCGTTGGTGATAGAAAGGTTTACCCACTACCAAATGATACCTCTCGTTGAGTCTATCAAAAATATGTATACTTTTATATGCCTAAGATTTACCATTTTCATGTTATGTGGTCCATTTCGCTTATTTTTGTATTATTTGAAAAAGCGTAATTTCAGCACAACTCGGTAACCACTAGAGACAGAGACTTTTCCTATGTAAATTTGTAATCAGCGCACCCATTTTAGCAAGATAGCAAAGGTTTCATGTTGATCCGGGTCCTAGTTTTAGAGATAGGAGTGCCAGTTCAAAATTATAGTTTAAAATACGTGATTTCTTACAAAATTTTAGCCAGTCGGCAAAAACCCAACTACCTTCAATCAAGTTAAGGTTGTGGTTCTTGGTACAATTTTTGACTCTGATTACGCCGCTTTAATTTGATTTTACTTATTTGGAACGGTTCGGCAGTTATTACGTTCCCAATTATCAAAAATGAAGCTAAAAACACCCATTTTGCTATGTTAGAAACTTTGAGCGCCAACTGTGTCCGATCCAATCGACCGATATTGACGGTTCAAACGGTATCGGATGGGAAATTGGCCGAGGAATTCATTTCTGAAAGCCGCGTTGCTCTAACGTGCGCGGTTCGCGAGAAAAACGCAATAAACCGCGGAAATTATAGTTTCCCACTTTCTGGCCAAACCGTACACGCTACGGGAAAACCAACCTCACCGTTGAATTCAGCACATCCCAATGCATAAGCATGACTACATTAGAACGCTCTATCTCTCAAAAAGCTATAATTATTTTTTCGTCCTAAATTTAGCACTTTTAGATAGAAAAAAATTGAACATTGCAACCGTTGGTGATAGAAAGGTTTACCCACTACCAAATGATAGCTCTCGTTGAGTCTATCAAAAATATGTATACTTTTATATGCCTAAGATTTACCATTTTCATGTTATGTGGTCCATTTCGCTTATTTTTGTATTATTTGAAAAAGCGTAATTTCAGCACAACTCGGTTACCACTAGAGACAGAGACTTTTCCTATGTAAATTTGTAATCAGCGCACCCATTTTAGCAAGATAGCAAAGATTTCATGTTGATCCGGGTCCTAGTTTTAGAGATTGGAGTGCCAGTTCAAAATTATAGTTTAAAATACGTGATTTCTTACAAAATTTTAGCCAGTCGGCAAAAACCCAACTACCTTCAATCAAGTTAAGGTTGTGGTTCTTGGTACAATTTTTGACTCTGATTACGCCGCTTTAATTTGATTTTACTTATTTGGAACGGTTCGGCAGTTATTACGTTCCCAATTATCAAAAATGATGCTAAAAACACCCATTTTCCTATGTTAGAAACTTTGAACGCAAACTGTGTCCGATCCAATCGACCGATGTTGACGGTTCAAACGGTATCGGATGGGAAATTGGCCGAGGAATTCATTTCTGAAAGCCGCGTTGCTCTAAGGTGCGCGGTTCGCGAGAAAAACGCAATAAACCGCGGAAATTATAGTTTCCCACTTTCTGGCCAAACCGTACACGCTACGGGAAAACCAACCTCACCGTTGAATTCAGCACATCCCAATGCATAAGCATGACTACATTAGAACGCTCTATCTCTCAAAAGGCTATAATTATTTTTTCGTCCTAAATTTAGCACTTTTAGATAGAAAAAAATTGAACATTGCAACCGTTGGTGATAGAAAGGTTTACCCACTACCAAATGATAGCTCTCGTTGAGTCTATCAAAAATATGTATACTTTTATATGCCTAAGATTTACCATTTTCATGTTATGTGGTCCATTTCGCTTATTTTTGTATTATTTGAAAAAGCGTAATTTCAGCACAACTCGGTAACTACTAGAGACAGAGACTTTTCCTATGTAAATTTGTAATAAACGCACCCATTTTAGCAAGATAGCAAAGGTTTCATGTTGATCCGGGTCCTAGTTTTAGAGATAGGAGTGCCAGTTCAAAATTATAGTTTAAAATACGTGATTTCTTACAAAATTTTAGCCAGTCGGCAAAAACCCAACTACCTTCAATCAAGTTAAGGTTGTGGTTCTTGGTACAATTTTTGACTCTGATTACGCCGCTTTAATTTGATTTTACTTATTTGGAACGGTTCGGCAGTTATTACGTTCCCAATTATCAAAAATGATGCTAAAAACACCCATTTTGCTATGTTAGAAACTTTGAGCGCAAACTGTGTCCGATCCAATCGACCGATGTTGACGGTTCAAACGGTATCGGATGGGAAATTGGCCGAGGAATTCATTTCTGAAAGCCGCGTTGCCCTAAGGTGCGCGGTTCGCGAGAAAAACGCAATAAACCGCGGAACTTATAGTTTCCCACTTTCTGGCCAAACCGTACACGCTACGGGAAAACCAACCTCACCGTTGAATTCAGCGCATCCCAATGCATAAGCATGACTACATTAGAACGCTCTATCTCTCAAAAAGCTATAATTATTTTTTCGTCCTAAATTTAGCACTTTTAGATAGAAAAAAATTGAACATTGCAACCGTTGGTGATAGAAAGGTTTACCCACTACCAAATGATAGCTCTCGTTGAGTCTATCAAAAATATGTATACTTTTATATGCCTACGATTTACCATTTTCATGTTATGTGGTCCATTTCGCTTATTTTTGTATTATTTGAAAAAGCGTAATTTCAGCACAACTCGGTAACTACTAGAGACAGAGACTTTTCCTATGTAAATTTGTAATCAGCGCACCCATTTTAGCAAGATAGCAAAGATTTCATGTTGATCCGGGTCCTAGTTTTAGAGATAGGAGTGCCAGTTCAAAATTATTGTTTAAAATACGTGATTTCTTACAAAATTTTAGCCAGTCGGCAAAAACCCAACTACCTTCAATCAAGTTAAGGTTGTGGTTCTTGGTACAATTTTTGACTCTGATTACGCCGCTTTAATTTGATTTTACTTATTTGGAACGGTTCGGCAGTTATTACGTTCCCAATTATCAAAAATGATGCTAAAAACACCCATTTTGCTATGTTAGAAACTTTGAACGCAAACTGTGTCCGATCCAATCGACCGATGTTGACGGTTCAAACGGTATCGGATGGGAAATTGGCCGAGGAATTCATTTCTGAAAGCCGCGTTGCTCTAAGGTGCGCGGTTCGCGAGAAAAACGCAATAAACCGCGGAAATTATAGTTTCCCACTTTCTGGCCAAACCGTACACGCTACGGGAAAACCAACCTCACCGTTGAATTCAGCACATCCCAATGCATAAGCATGACTACATTAGAACGCTCTATCTCTCAAAAAGCTATAATTATTTTTTCGTCCTAAATTTAGCACTTTTAGATAGAAAAAAATTGAACATTGCAACCGTTGGTGATAGAAAGGTTTACCCACTACCAAATGATAGCTCTCGTTGAGTCTATCAAAAATATGTATACTTTTATATGCCTAAGATTTACCATTTTCATGTTATGTGGTCCATTTCGCTTATTTTTGTATTATTTGAAAAAGCGTAATTTCAGCACAACTCGGTTACCACTAGAGACAGAGACTTTTCCTATGTAAATTTGTAATCAGCGCACCCATTTTAGCAAGATAGCAAAGATTTCATGTTGATCCGGGTCCTAGTTTTAGAGATAGGAGTGCCAGTTCAAAATTATAGTTTAAAATACGTGATTTCTTACAAAATTTTAGCCAGTCGGCAAAAACCCAACTACCTTCAATCAAGTTAAGGTTGTGGTTCTTGGTACAATTTTTGACTCTGATTACGCCGCTTTAATTTGATTTTACTTATTTGGAACGGTTCGGCAGTTATTACGTTCCCAATTATCAAAAATGATGCTAAAAACACCCATTTTGCTATGTTAGAAACTTTGAACGCAAACTGTGTCCGATCCAATCGACCGATGTTGACGGTTCAAACGGTATCGGATGGGAAATTGGCCGAGGAATTCATTTCTGAAAGCCGCGTTGCTCTAAGGTGCGCGGTTCGCGAGAAAAACGCAATAAACCGCGGAAATTATAGTTTCCCACTTTCTGGCCAAACCGTACACGCTACGGGAAAACCAACCTCACCGTTGAATTCAGCACATCCCAATGCATAAGCATGACTACATTAGAACGCTCTATCTCTCAAAAAGCTATAATTATTTTTTCGTCCTAAATTTAGCACTTTTAGATAGAAAAAAATTGAACATTGCAACCGTTGGTGATAGAAAGGTTTACCCACTACCAAATGATAGCTCTCGTTGAGTCTATCAAAAATATGTATACTTTTATATGCCTAAGATTTACCATTTTCATGTTATGTGGTCCATTTCGCTTATTTTTGTATTATTTGAAAAAGCGTAATTTCAGCACAACTCGGTTACCACTAGAGACAGAGACTTTTCCTATGTAAATTTGTAATCAGCGCACCCATTTTAGCAAGATAGCAAAGATTTCATGTTGATCCGGGTCCTAGTTTTAGAGATAGGAGTGCCAGTTCAAAATTATAGTTTAAAATACGTGATTTCTTACAAAATTTTAGCCAGTCGGCAAAAACCCAACTACCTTCAATCAAGTTAAGGTTGTGGTTCTTGGTACAATTTTTGACTCTGATTACGCCGCTTTAATTTGATTTTACTTATTTGGAACGGTTCGGCAGTTATTACGTTCCCAATTATCAAAAATGATGCTAAAAACACCCATTTTGCTATGTTAGAAACTTTGAACGCAAACTGTGTCCGATCCAATCGACCGATGTTGACGGTTCAAACGGTATCGGATGGGAAATTGGCCGAGGAATTCATTTCTGAAAGCCGCGTTGCTCTAAGGTGCGCGGTTCGCGAGAAAAACGCAATAAACCGCGGAAATTATAGTTTCCCACTTTCTGGCCAAACCGTACACGCTACGGGAAAACCAACCTCACCGTTGAATTCAGCACATCCCAATGCATAAGCATGACTACATTAGAACGCTCTATCTCTCAAAAAGCTATAATTATTTTTCGTCCTAAATTTAGCACTTTTAGATAGAAAAAAATTGAACATTGCAACCGTTGGTGATAGAAAGGTTTACCCACTACCAAATGATAGCTCTCGTTGAGTCTATCAAAAATATGTATACTTTTATATGCCTAAGATTTACCATTTTCATGTTATGTGGTCCATTTCGCTTATTTTTGTATTATTTGAAAAAGCGTAATTTCAGCACAACTCGGTAACTACTAGAGACAGAGACTTTTCCTATGTAAATTTGTAATAAACGCACCCATTTTAGCAAGATAGCAAAGGTTTCATGTTGATCCGGGTCCTAGTTTTAGAGATAGGAGTGCCAGTTCAAAATTATAGTTTAAAATACGTGATTTCTTACAAAATTTTAGCCAGTCGGCAAAAACCCAACTACCTTCAATCAAGTTAAGGTTGTGGTTCTTGGTACAATTTTTGACTCTGATTACGCCGCTTTAATTTGATTTTACTTATTTGGAACGGTTCGGCAGTTATTACGTTCCCAATTATCAAAAATGATGCTAAAAACACCCATTTTGCTATGTTAGAAACTTTGAGCGCAAACTGTGTCCGATCCAATCGACCGATGTTGACGGTTCAAACGGTATCGGATGGGAAATTGGCCGAGGAATTCATTTCTGAAAGCCGCGTTGCCCTAAGGTGCGCGGTTCGCGAGAAAAACGCAATAAACCGCGGAACTTATAGTTTCCCACTTTCTGGCCAAACCGTACACGCTACGGGAAAACCAACCTCACCGTTGAATTCAGCGCATCCCAATGCATAAGCATGACTACATTAGAACGCTCTATCTCTCAAAAAGCTATAATTATTTTTTCGTCCTAAATTTAGCACTTTTAGATAGAAAAAAATTCAACATTGCACCCGTTGGTGATAGAAAGGTTTACCCACTACCAAATGATAGCTCTCGTTGAGTCTATCAAAAATATGTATACTTTTATATGCCTAAGATTTACCATTTTCATGTTATGTGGTCCATTTCGCTTATTTTTGTATTATTTGAAAAAGCGTAATTTCAGCACAACTCGGTAACTACTAGAGACAGAGACTTTTCCTATGTAAATTTGTAATCAGCGCACCCATTTTAGCAAGATAGCAAAGATTTCATGTTGATCCGGGTCCTAGTTTTAGAGATAGGAGTGCCAGTTCAAAATTATTGTTTAAAATACGTGATTTCTTACAAAATTTTAGCCAGTCGGCAAAAACCCAACTACCTTCAATCAAGTTCAGGTTGTGGTTCTTGGTTCAATTTTTGACTCTGATTACGCCGCTTTAATTTGATTTTACTTATTTGGAACGGTTCGGCAGTTATTACGTTCCCAATTATCAAAAATGATGCTAAAAACACCCATTTTGCTATGTTAGAAACTTTGAACGCAAACTGTGTCCGATCCAATCGACCGATGTTGACGGTTCAAACGGTATCGGATGGGAAATTGGCCGAGGAATTCATTTCTGAAAGCCGCGTTGCTCTAAGGTGCGCGGTTCGCGAGAAAAACGCAATAAACCGCGGAAATTATAGTTTCCCACTTTCTGGCCAAACCGTACACGCTACGGGAAAACCAACCTCACCGTTGAATTCAGCGCATCCCAATGCATAAGCATGACTACATTAGAACGCTCTATCTCTCAAAAAGCTATAATTATTTTTTCGTCCTAAATTTAGCACTTTTAGATAGAAAAAAATTCAACATTGCACCCGTTGGTGATAGAAAGGTTTACCCACTACCAAATGATAGCTCTCGTTGAGTCTATCAAAAATATGTATACTTTTATATGCCTAAGATTTACCATTTTCATGTTATGTGGTCCATTTCGCTTATTTTTGTATTATTTGAAAAAGCGTAATTTCAGCACAACTCGGTAACCACTAGAGACAGAGACTTTTCCTATGTAAATTTGTAATCAGCGCACCCATTTTAGTAAGATAGCAAAGATTTCATGTTGATCCGGGTCCTAGTTTTAGAGATAGGAGTGCCAGTTCAAAATTATAGTTTAAAATACGTGATTTCTTACAAAATTTTAGCCAGTCGGCAAAAACCCAACTACCTTCAATCAAGTTAAGGTTGTGGTTCTTGGTTCAATTTTTGACTCTGATTACGCCGCTTTAATTTGATTTTACTTATTTGGAACGGTTCGGCAGTTATTACGTTCCCAATTATCAAAAATGATGCTAAAAACACCCATTTTGCTATGTTAGAAACTTTGAGCGCAAACTGTGTGCGATCCAATCGACCGATGTTGACGGTTCAAACGGTATCGGATGGGAAATTGGCCGAGGAATTCATTTCTGAAAGCCGCGTTGCTCTAAGGTGCGCGGTTCGCGAGAAAAACGCAATAAACCGCGGAAATTATAGTTTCCCACTTTCTGGCCAAACCGTACACGCTACGGGAAAACCAACCTCACCGTTGAATTCAGCACATCCCAATGCATAAGCATGACTACATTAGAACGCTCTATCTCTCAAAAAGCTATAATTATTTTTTCGTCCTAAATTTAGCACTTTTAGATAGAAAAAAATTGAACATTGCAACCGTTGGTGATAGAAAGGTTTACCCACTACCAAATGATAGCTCTCGTTGAGTCTATCAAAAATATGTATACTTTTATATGCCTAAGATTTACCATTTTCATGTTATGTGGTCCATTTCGCTTATTTTTGTATTATTTGAAAAAGCGTAATTTCAGCACAACTCGGTAACCACTAGAGACAGAGACTTTTCCTATGTAAATTTGTAATCAGCGCACCCATTTTAGCAAGATAGCAAAGATTTCATGTTGATCCGGGTCCTAGTTTTAGAGATAGGAGTGCCAGTTCAAAATTATAGTTTAAAATACGTGATTTCTTACAAAATTTTAGCCAGTCGGCAAAAACCCAACTACCTTCAATCAAGTTAAGGTTGTGGTTCTTGGTTCAATTTTTGACTCTGATTACGCCGCTTTAATTTGATTTTACTTATTTGGAACGGTTCGGCAGTTATTACGTTCCCAATTATCAAAAATGATGCTAAAAACACCCATTTTGCTATGTTAGAAACTTTGAGCGCAAACTGTGTCCGATCCAATCGACCGATGTTGACGGTTCAAACGGTATCGGATGGGAAATTGGCCGAGGAATTTATTTCTGAAAGCCGCGTTGCTCTAAGGTGCGCGGTTCGCGAGAAAAACGCAATAAACCGCGGAAATTATAGTTTCCCACTTTCTGGCCAAACCGTACACGCTACGGGAAAACCAACCTCACCGTTGAATTCAGCACATCCCAATGCATAAGCATGACTACATTAGAACGCTCTATCTCTCAAAAAGCTATAATTATTTTTTCGTCCTAAATTTAGCACTTTTAGATAGAAAAAAATTCAACATTGCAACCGTTGGTGATAGAAAGGTTTACCCACTACCAAATGATAGCTCTCGTTGAGTCTATCTAAAATATGTATACTTTTATATGCCTAAGATTTACCATTTTCATGTTATGTGGTCCATTTCGCTTATTTTTGTATTATTTGAAAAAGCGTAATTTCAGCACAACTCGGTAACCACTAGAGACAGAGACTTTTCCTATGTAAATTTGTAATCAGCGCACCCATTTTAGCAAGATAGCAAAGGTTTCATGTTGATCCGGGTCCTAGTTTTAGAGATAGGAGTGCCAGTTCAAAATTATAGTTTAAAATACGTGATTTCTTACAAAATTTTAGCCAGTCGGCAAAAACCCAACTACCTTCAATCAAGTTAAGGTTGTGGTTCTTGGTACAATTTTTGACTCTGATTACGCCGCTTTAATTTGATTTTACTTATTTGGAACGGTTCGGCAGTTATTACGTTCCCAATTATCAAAAATGATGCTAAAAACACCCATTTTGCTATGTTAGAAACTTTGAGCGCAAACTGTGTCCGATCCAATCGACCGATGTTGACGGTTCAAACGGTATCGGATGGGAAATTGGCCGAGGAATTCATTCCTGAAAGCCGCGTTGCCCTAAGGTGCGCGGTTCGCGAGAAAAACGCAATAAACCGCGGAAATTATAGTTTCCCACTTTCTGGCCAAACCGTACACGCTACGGGAAAACCAACCTCACCGTTGAATTCAGCACATCCCAATGCATAAGCATGACTACATTAGAACGCTCTATCTCTCAAAAAGCTATAATTATTTTTTCGTCCTAAATTTAGCACTTTTAGATAGAAAAAAATTCAACATTGCAACCGTTGGTGATAGAAAGGTTTACCCACTACCAAATGATAGCTCTCGTTGAGTCTATCTAAAATATGTATACTTTTATATGCCTAAGATTTACCATTTTCATGTTATGTGGTCCATTTCGCTTATTTTTGTATTATTTGAAAAAGCGTAATTTCAGTACAACTCGGTAACCACTAGAGACAGAGACTTTTCCTATGTAAATTTGTAATCAGCGCACCCATTTTAGCAAGATAGCAAAGATTTCATGTTGATCCGGGTCCTAGTTTTAGAGATAGGAGTGCCAGTTCAAAATTATAGTTTAAAATACGTGATTTCTTACAAAATTTTAGCCAGTCGGCAAAAACCCAACTACCTTCAATCAAGTTAAGGTTGTGGTTCTTGGTTCAATTTTTGACTCTGATTACGCCGCTTTAATTTGATTTTACTTATTTGGAACGGTTCGGCAGTTATTACGTTCCCAATTATCAAAAATGATGCTAAAAACACCCATTTTGCTATGTTAGAAACTTTGAGCGCAAACTGTGTGCGATCCAATCGACCGATGTTGACGGTTCAAACGGTATCGGATGGGAAATTGGCCGAGGAATTCATTTCTGAAAGCCGCGTTGCTCTAAGGTGCGCGGTTCGCGAGAAAAACGCAATAAACCGCGGAAATTATAGTTTCCCACTTTCTGGCCAAACCGTACACGCTACGGGAAAACCAACCTCACCGTTGAATTCAGCACATCCCAATGCATAAGCATGACTACATTAGAACGCTCTATCTCTCAAAAAGCTATAATTATTTTTTCGTCCTAAATTTAGCACTTTTAGATAGAAAAAAATTGAACATTGCAACCGTTGGTGATAGAAAGGTTTACCCACTACCAAATGATAGCTCTCGTTGAGTCTATCAAAAATATGTATACTTTTATATGCCTAAGATTTACCATTTTCATGTTATGTGGTCCATTTCGCTTATTTTTGTATTATTTGAAAAAGCGTAATTTCAGCACAACTCGGTAACCACTAGAGACAGAGACTTTTCCTATGTAAATTTGTAATCAGCGCACCCATTTTAGCAAGATAGCAAAGATTTCATGTTGATCCGGGTCCTAGTTTTAGAGATAGGAGTGCCAGTTCAAAATTATAGTTTAAAATACGTGATTTCTTACAAAATTTTAGCCAGTCGGCAAAAACCCAACTACCTTCAATCAAGTTAAGGTTGTGGTTCTTGGTTCAATTTTTGACTCTGATTACGCCGCTTTAATTTGATTTTACTTATTTGGAACGGTTCGGCAGTTATTACGTTCCCAATTATCAAAAATGATGCTAAAAACACCCATTTTGCTATGTTAGAAACTTTGAGCGCAAACTGTGTCCGATCCAATCGACCGATGTTGACGGTTCAAACGGTATCGGATGGGAAATTGGCCGAGGAATTCATTTTTGAAAGCCGCGTTGCTCTAAGGTGCGCGGTTCGCGAGAAAAACGCAATAAACCGCGGAAATTATAGTTTCCCACTTTCTGGCCAAACCGTACACGCTACGGGAAAACCAACCTCACCGTTGAATTCAGCACATCCCAATGCATAAGCATGACTACATTAGATCGCTCTATCTCTCAAAAAGCTATAATTATTTTTTCGTCCTAAATTTAGCACTTTTAGATAGAAAAAAATTGAACATTGCAACCGTTGGTGATAGAAAGGTTTACCCACTACCAAATGATAGCTCTCGTTGAGTCTATCAAAAATATGTATACTTTTATATGCCTAAGATTTACCATTTTCATGTTATGTGGTCCATTTCGCTTATTTTTGTATTATTTGAAAAAGCGTAATTTCAGCACAACTCGGTAACCACTAGAGACAGAGACTTTTCCTATGTAAATTTGTAATCAGCGCACCCATTTTAGCAAGATAGCAAAGGTTTCATGTTGATCCGGGTCCTAGTTTTAGAGATAGGAGTGCCAGTTCAAAATTATAGTTTAAAATACGTGATTTCTTTACAAAATTTTAGCCAGTCGGCAAAAACCCAACTACCTTCAATCAAGTTAAGGTTGTGGTTCTTGGTACAATTTTTGACTCTGATTACGCCGCTTTAATTTGATTTTCCTTATTTGGAACGGTTCGGCAGTTATTACGTTCCCAATTATCAAAAATGATGCTAAAAACACCCATTTTGCTATGCTAGAAACTTTGAGCGCAAACTGTGTCCGATCCAATCGACCGATGTTGACGGTTCAAACGGTATCGGATGGGAAATTGGCCGAGGAATTCATTCCTGAAAGCCGCGTTGCCCTAAGGTGCGCGGTTCGCGAGAAAAACGCAATAAACCGCTGAAATTATAGTTTCCCACTTTCTGGCCAAACCGTACACGCTACGGGAAAACCAACCTCACCGTTGAATTCAGCACATCCCAATGCATAAGCATGACTACATTAGAACGCTCTATCTCTCAAAAAGCTATAATTATTTTTTCGTCCTAAATTTAGCACTTTTAGATAGAAAAAAATTGAACATTGCAACCGTTGGTGATAGAAAGGTTTACCCACTACCAAATGATAGCTCTCGTTGAGTCTATCAAAAATATGTATACTTTTATATGCCTAAGATTTACCATTTTCATGTTATGTGGTCCATTTCGCTTATTTTTGTATTATTTGAAAAAGCGTAATTTCAGCACAACTCGGTAACCACTAGAGACAGAGACTTTTCCTATGTAAATTTGTAATCAGCGCACCCATTTTAGCAAGATAGCAAAGGTTTCATGTTGATCCGGGTCCTAGTTTTAGAGATAGGAGTGCCAGTTCAAAATTATAGTTTAAAATACGTGATTTTTTACAAAATTTTAGCCAGTCGGCAAAAACCCAACTACCTTCAATCAAGTTAAGGTTGTGGTTCTTGGTACAATTTTTGACTCTGATTACGCCGCTTTAATTTGATTTTCCTTATTTGGAACGGTTCGGCAGTTATTACGTTCCCAATTATCAAAAATGATGCTAAAAACACCCATTTTGCTATGTTAGAAACTTTGAGCGCAAACTGTGTCCGATCCAATCGACCGATGTTGACGGTTCAAACGGTATCGGATGGGAAATTGGCCGAGGAATTCATTCCTGAAAGCCGCGTTGCCCTAAGGTGCGCGGTTCGCGAGTAAAACGCAATAAACCGCGGAAATTATAGTTTCCCACTTTCTGGCCAAACCGTACACGCTACGGGAAAACCAACCTCACCGTTGAATTCAGCACATCCCAATGCATAAGCATGACTACATTAGAACGCTCTATCTCTCAAAAAGCTATAATTATTTTTTCGTCCTAAATTTAGCACTTTTAGATAGAAAAAAATTCAACATTGCAACCGTTGGTGATAGAAAGGTTTACCCACTACCAAATGATAGCTCTCGTTGAGTCTATCAAAAATATGTATACTTTTATATGCCTAAGATTTACCATTTTCATGTTATGTGGTCCATTTCGCTTATTTTTGTATTATTTGAAAAAGCGTAATTTCAGCACAACTCGGTAACCACTAGAGACAGAGACTTTTCCTATGTAAATTTGTAATCAGCGCACCCATTTTAGCAAGATAGCAAAGATTTCATGTTGATCCGGGTCCTAGTTTTAGAGATAGGAGTGCCAGTTCAAAATTATAGTTTAAAATACGTGATTTCTTACAAAATTTTAGCCAGTCGGCAAAAACCCAACTACCTTCAATCAAGTTAAGGTTGTGGTTCTTGGTTCAATTTTTGACTCTGATTACGCCGCTTTAATTTGATTTTACTTATTTGGAACGGTTCGGCAGTTATTACGTTCCCAATTATCAAAAATGATGCTAAAAACACCCATTTTGCTATGTTAGAAACTTTGAGCGCAAACTGTGTCCGATCCAATCGACCGATGTTGACGGTTCAAACGGTATCGGATGGGAAATTGGCCGAGGAATTCATTTTTGAAAGCCGCGTTGCTCTAAGGTGTGCGGTTCGCGAGAAAAACGCAATAAACCGCGGAAATTATAGTTTCCCACTTTCTGGCCAAACCGTACACGCTACGGGAAAACCAACCTCACCGTTGAATTCAGCACATCCCAATGCATAAGCATGACTACATTAGAACGCTCTATCTCTCAAAAAGCTATAATTATTTTTTCGTCCTAAATTTAGCACTTTTAGATAGAAAAAAATTGAACATTGCAACCGTTGGTGATAGAAAGGTTTACCCACTACCAAATGATAGCTCTCGTTGAGTCTATCAAAAATATGTATACTTTTATATGCCTAAGATTTACCATTTTCATGTTATGTGGTCCATTTCGCTTATTTTTGTATTATTTGAAAAAGCGTAATTTCAGCACAACTCGGTAACCACTAGAGACAGAGACTTTTCCTATGTAAATTTGTAATCAGCGCACCCATTTTAGCAAGATAGCAAAGGTTTCATGTTGATCCGGGTCCTAGTTTTAGAGATAGGAGTGCCAGTTCAAAATTATAGTTTAAAATACGTGATTTCTTTACAAAATTTTAGCCAGTCGGCAAAAACCCAACTACCTTCAATCAAGTTAAGGTTGTGGTTCTTGGTACAATTTTTGACTCTGATTACGCCGCTTTAATTTGATTTTCCTTATTTGGAACGGTTCGGCAGTTATTACGTTCCCAATTATCAAAAATGATGCTAAAAACACCCATTTTGCTATGCTAGAAACTTTGAGCGCAAACTGTGTCCGATCCAATCGACCGATGTTGACGGTTCAAACGGTATCGGATGGGAAATTGGCCGAGGAATTCATTCCTGAAAGCCGCGTTGCCCTAAGGTGCGCGGTTCGCGAGAAAAACGCAATAAACCGCTGAAATTATAGTTTCCCACTTTCTGGCCAAACCGTACACGCTACGGGAAAACCAACCTCACCGTTGAATTCAGCACATCCCAATGCATAAGCATGACTACATTAGAACGCTCTATCTCTCAAAAAGCTATAATTATTTTTTCGTCCTAAATTTAGCACTTTTAGATAGAAAAAAATTCAACATTGCAACCGTTGGTGATAGAAAGGTTTACCCACTACCAAATGATAGCTCTCGTTGAGTCTATCTAAAATATGTATACTTTTATATGCCTAAGATTTACCATTTTCATGTTATGTGGGCCATTTCGCTTATTTTTGTATTATTTGAAAAAGCGTAATTTCAGCACAACTCGGTAACCACTAGAGACAGACACTTTTCCTATGTAAATTTGTAATCAGCGCACCCATTTTAGCAAGATAGCAAAGGTTTCATGTTGATCCGGGTCCTAGTTTTAGAGATAGGAGTGCCAGTTCAAAATTATAGTTTAAAATACGTGATTTCTTACAAAATTTTAGCCAGCCGGCAAAAACCCAACTACCTTCAATCAAGTTAAGGTTGTGGTTCTTGGTACAATTTTTGACTCTGATTACGCCGCTTTAATTTGATTTTACTTATTTGGAACGGTTCGGCAGTTATTACGTTCCCAATTATCAAAAATGATGCTAAAAACACCCATTTTGCTATGTTAGAAACTTTGAGCGCAAACTGTGTCCGATCCAATCGACCGATGTTGACGGTTCAAACGGTATCGGATGGGAAATTGGCCGAGGAATTCATTCCTGAAAGCCGCGTTGCCCTAAGGTGCGCGGTTCGCGAGAAAAACGCAATAAACCGCGGAAATTATAGTTTCCCACTTTCTGGCCAAACCGTACACGCTACGGGAAAACCAACCTCACCGTTGAATTCAGCACATCCCAATGCATAAGCATGACTACATTAGAACGCTCTATCTCTCAAAAAGCTATAATTATTTTTTCGTCCTAAATTTAGCACTTTTAGATAGAAAAAAATTCAACATTGCAACCGTTGGTGATAGAAAGGTTTACCCACTACCAAATGATAGCTCTCGTTGAGTCTATCTAAAATATGTATACTTTTATATGCCTAAGATTTACCATTTTCATGTTATGTGGTCCATTTCGCTTATTTTTGTATTATTTGAAAAAGCGTAATTTCAGCACAACTCGGTAACCACTAGAGACAGAGACTTTTCCTATGTAAATTTGTAATCAGCGCACCCATTTTAGCAAGATAGCAAAGATTTCATGTTGATCCGGGTCCTAGTTTTAGAGATAGGAGTGCCAGTTCAAAATTATTGTTTAAAATACGTGATTTCTTACAAAATTTTAGCCAGTCGGCAAAAACCCAACTACCTTCAATCAAGTTAAGGTTGTGGTTCTTGGTTCAATTTTTGACTCTGATTACGCC
The DNA here is from genome assembly GCA_964023965.1 of Melinopterus prodromus. Lineage (NCBI taxonomy): Eukaryota > Metazoa > Arthropoda > Insecta > Coleoptera > Scarabaeidae > Melinopterus > Melinopterus prodromus. Next base: position 9,186,884 of record OZ030392.1, on the reverse strand, counting down.
GCTTTAATTTGATTTTACTTATTTGGAACGGTTCGGCAGTTATTACGTTCCCAATTATCAAAAATGATGCTAAAAACACCCATTTTGCTATGTTAGAAACTTTGAGCGCAAACTGTGTGCGATCCAATCGACCGATGTTGACGGTTCAAACGGTATCGGATGGGAAATTGGCCGAGGAATTCATTTCTGAAAGCCGCGTTGCTCTAAGGCAGTGTTTCCCAAACTTTCGACATCTGTGGACCCCTTCTATAATTTTCGTAACACTGAGTACCCCGCGTTAAAAAAAAAATTCATATCCTTTAATAACAAAAAAAAATATTTATTTTTTTCATTTTTAGTACATAAACAAAATAATAGTGAACGATAAATAAAACTAATTCATAATAAAATATAAATAAAATACATAAATGTTATATTATAAATAATATTCATTATACTTAATGAGAAGGATGAAATTGTTTATGTTGAGACGACAGTTCTTCATAATTTGGTTCCCTGGTTGTTAATTTTAATCTGAGATGTGGTTCCACATCCAAAAGCCTGTTCCTTTTTTTTGACTTAATGTCTACAAATGCTGAAAAAGCAACTTCACATAGATATGAAGTTGGAAAAGGCAAGATGTGCTTCAGGGCTTTCTCTGTTAATACTGGGTACACATGTTGTATTTGCAACCAGAATGATGTTAAAGTACACTCCTTATGTTTATTTTTTAAGAATCCGTCTGAAGCTAATTCCAACAATTGCTCTTCTTCCACATGTGATAAACCCACTGGCATAGACATTGAATTAATATTGAACGGATATCTTATCCATTCAATATTTTTGTTTAACTCAGGAAAATAGTTTTTAGGCCCACTTGTAAATTCTCTAAATGCTGTGTTATACATTTCAGAGTATCACCATCAATTTTACCAGCCGAACTTGTTATAAACTCATGAAGAGAGGGAAACGAGTCCACTTCTCCATTACCAACTCTCTTTTCCCACAAATTTAATTTTGCCATGGTAGCGTTCACTTTATCATGCACGTGAAATAATGAAATTTCTTTGCCTTGTAGTGATAAGTTGAGACAATTTAAAACAGAGGATATATCTGCCAAGTACGCCAATTTACAGAGCCATTTCCAATCATGTAAACAGTTTCTCAGCTCAAATCGATCATTAAGAAAAACTTGAAGTTAATCTCTAAGTTCAAACAATCGGTTTAGAACTTTCCCTCGGGATAGCCAACGAACATCAGTATGAAAAACAAGCTGAGTATGAGTACTTCCCATTTCTTCACACATTTGCGAAAAAAGTCGTGCATTCAAAGGACGGCCTTTAATGTAATTAATTATTTTTATGCTTTCATCAAGAACTTTCTGTAGATCAGCAGGCATCTTACGTGTTGCCAAAGCCTCTCGGTGTATGCAACAATGTGTGGATATGACATTTGGGGCAACATTCTGAATTCTTGCAATGAGTCCTTTTTTAGTTCCGATCATACTTTTTGCTCCATCTGTGCTTATTCCAACACATCTATTCCAATCAATTTTGTTCTCTTGCATAAATTTATTCATAACATTAAAGATATCTTCTCCTGTTGTATGGCCTGATAAAGGCTGGCAAAATAAAAAGTCGTCATGAATTTCTTGATCTTTTTCGTATCTAACAAACACCATGAGATTTGCAAAATTCGCAATATCAGTGGACTCATCGGCGTGTAATGCATAATATCGACTTTGAGAAATATCAGATAATAACATCTGTTTTACATTATTAGACATATCAATGATTCGTCGATGAACTGTATTATTTGAGAGGGGAATACGGTCAAAAGTTTGTTTTGCTTTATCTCCTATCATTACTTCTGCCATTGTCTTGGCTGCAGGCTTGATTAAAGTTTCGCCAATCGTCTCCGCTGCACTGCATTTCGCAATTAAAAGTGACACACGATACGAAGCTTCTAGGGCTTTTTGATTGTCACCTCCTGCATTACTTTTCGAGACTGATTTAAATCCTTAAGCTTACTTTCAAAAAAAACCGATTGGTTTATCTATGTACTGATTGTGGTTTGTCTCAAAATGGCGCTTTAAGTTGGATGGTTTCATACTTTCATTTGTTAGATTTTCAGAACAAATGACGCAAAGTGGAATAGGCTCTGTTTCATCTCCAGTCCATGAGAATCCAAATTCTAGGTATTTTTTGTCGTACTTACGAGTTTTCTTTGATTTTTTCTTAACAGGTTCTTTCAAAATTGAAGGTGGTTAATATTATTGTTTTCTGCCTGATGATTGCTACTACAATCACTGCTTTTTTTCGTTTTAAGAGTCCCAGATTTCAACCAGCGATCCATAATCTTGAACTTTAGGGATAAAAATTATATTTAGTATGATTAATTAAAATCAATGAGGCTTACTAAAGCAAATAACAAACCTTTCCTATTATTCGTAATACTTTAAAGTTTAAGTAGTAGACGTACGTCCTCTGTACTAGTCAACACAACACTATACTGCCGTTGCTTATTGCTTGTTCACCGCACGACTATATACTGTAGCGTTTTTCGTTCGTTAAGGTGTGAATTAAAACACTCGGTATATTAAAATAGTCAACTAATTTATTTAACACTATTACAGTCTTATTATCTAATTATTAAACACGAACACTAAACACGAACACTAAAAACTAACTGTCACTTAAGGCTACTATAAACATTTATCTTCACAGTATTTATTTCTAACTATTTATATCGATCAATAATCGCGCCAACGCTCCGACTAACACTCTGAATAATACTGGCCGGTAGCGAGCGACGGCTCGCTTATATACCCGTATCGATCCGTGCGGGACCCTTCGCGAATCTTCCAAGCTGGCACAGAACAGTCGTTACTCGCGCTCGCCGTCCGGATAGATCTCTCTGGAATGGGCCGCCTCAAGAATAACCTCGAACTTCTGGCGCCTTCGCGGCTGTTAAGATCGTCACACTGCCCCCCTCCTAAGCTCGTTTCGTTCCGAAATGATTCCAAAGATGGTGGATGTCGATATCGGCAGAAAGCTCCCTTGTTGCAGCAAGACCTCTTGTGGAAGTAACAGTCCACGGTTCTCTCCAGGGGACGACGTTGAGGGCTATAACAGCACACCAGAATTTGTACGCCCGTCAACCTGAAGAGTGCTTCCAACATGCTGCGAATCATCCTCCAATCCAAGCCATCGAGTCCGCATGCCAGCTTGGGAATGGCCAGGCTTCTCAGGTCCTCGGCTAGCAATTCTTCCTTTAGAGAACACAAAGTGTCCCAAACATCCCCATAGGTTGGCTTCTGACCGGACGTCTCTTTGGTAACCAAGTGGAAGATCTTTCTGCCGGTCTTTTCGTCGGTTGCCTTGAGTGCTTGTCCGACTCTGAATGAATTCGTCGAATGTCAAATCCGGCTCTGGTTGGGTTTTGCCGCAGCTCCGCGTCTTCGTGGTTTCCGTAGTAAGGAGCCAGTCGGTTGAAGTGAATGACTCGAGCTTTACCCCGCGGTGGCTTTTGTATCCGGTAAAGGACGTCGTTGATAACTTCCAGAATTTTGTATGGGCCATCCCAGGATGTTTGAAGTTTTGGTGACAGTCCCTTTTGTCTCTTAGGGTCGTAGAGCCAAACCATATCACCGGCATTGTACCTGCGGTCCTTGGGATTGACATCGTATGTGCCCTTCATCCGAGTACTGGCACCTTGAATGGAAATGCGAACTTGGCTATGAATGGCATCCATTCTTCTTCGCAGTTCACTGACGTAGTCCTCCCCGGCGACATCAGTTCCTGGCGGGCAACCAAACTTCAGATCGCATGGGAGACGGAGTTCTCTTCCCATAACTATCCGAGCCGGAGATTCTCCCGTGCTTTCGTGGACGGCTGATCGATAAGCCAGGAGGAACAAATGAAGAAAGCCATCCCAGTCTCTTTGATGGTCGGAGACCACTTTGGCCAAATACCGATTAATGGTTCTATTCATGCGCTCCACCATTCCATCTGACTGCGGGTGTAACGCAGTAGTTCTTGTTTTCTTGATTCCGAGCGCCTTACAGATGTTCTGGAACAAGCTGGATTCAAAATTTCGCCCTTGGTCCGAATGTAGCTCCAAAGGTACGCCAAATCGGCAAATCCATTCTTTCACCAAGGTGTCGGCAATTGTTGAGGCTTCCTGGTTTGGTAGAGCGTATGCCTCAACCTATTTGCTGAAGTAGTCCATCACGACCACGATGTACTTATTTCCAGCTTCGGATTCGGGAAACGGGCCGGCTACGTCAATAGCAATCCTTTCAAAGGGACTTCCCACGTTGTACTGGCGCATCAAAGCCTTCTGCTTTCTCTGCGGCCCATTACTTGCCGCACATACAACGCATTTTCTGCACCAGTCCCTTACGTCTTCCTTGCTATTGACCCAGTAAAATCTTTCCCTCACCTTTCCCAGCGTCTTTGTCACTCCGAGATGTCCTCCTGACACACCGGCATGGAGTTCTTTTAGCAGTTCCACAATCCGACATTTGGGCACAACAATTTGCCTTCTTTCCTCTTTGCCGTCGTGGTCAATTATTTTCCGCCGCAGGAGTCCATCTTCCAGAATTAGGGAGTCCCATTGTGCCCAATACGACTTGATGTTAGGAGCATACTTGGCAACTTCTCCCCAGGTTTGCTTCCTCTCTTCTTTCATCCCGTTTAGGACTATCTGGATATCGGGATCTTCCTCTTGGTCTTTTATAAGATCTCTATTTTGCCAAGTATCGTCGACTATGGTAGTTCGTAACAAATCAGCATCTGTTTTCTCTGCCCGCTGGCAATGCTTGCAGTCCTGTGGACAGGGTCTTCTTGATAGGGCATCTGCATTTCCATGGATTCTCCCTGCTCGGTGCTCGGTGTCGAAGTCAAACTCCTGTAGCCTCTCTATCCATCTTGCCACTTGTCCCTCTGGATTTTTAAACTGAAGGAGCCATTTTAAAGCTGCATGGTCTGTTCGTAGCAGGAACTTCCTTCCGTAGAGGTACTTGTAAAAGTGCTCCATCGCTTTCACAACAGCCAGCAACTCTCGGCGGGTGACGCAGTAGTTACGCTCTGGGTTGGACAACGTTTTACTAAAATAGCCTATGACTTTTTCTTCTTGCCCATCCTGAATTTGGGACAGCACGGCTCCTATGCCCACATTGCTAGCGTCGGTGTCCAGTACAAATTTTCCTTCAGGTAGGGGATAGCTCAAGATAGGTGCGCTTATCAGAGCCCCTTTTAGGTGATCGAAAGCTTCTTGACATTCCTGGGACCATTGGAATTTTCGTTCTCCTTCTCCTGATTTCGTTCGTTAAGGTGTGAATTAAAACACTCGGTATATTAAAATAGTCAACTAATTTATTTAACACTATTACAGTCTTATTATCTAATTATTAAACACGAACACTAAACACGAACACTAAAAACTAACTGTCACTTAAGGCTACTATAAACATTTATCTTCACAGTATTTATTTCTAACTATTTATATCGATCAATAATCGCGCCAACGCTCCGACTAACACTCTGAATAATACTGGCCGGTAGCGAGCGACGGCTCGCTTATATACCCGTATCGATCCGTGCGGGACCCTTCGCGAATCTTCCAAGCTGGCACAGAACAGTCGTTACTCGCGCTCGCCGTCCGGATAGATCTCTCTGGAATGGGCCGCCTCGAGAATAACCTCGAACTTCTGGCGCCTTCGCGGCTGTTAAGATCGTCACAATACTAACTTTTCATCATTCTCTGTTTGCGTTTGAACATGATTTGACACGATTTCTGCAAAAGGATATACCGACCCAAATACCGACCGTGCTTCCACAATTACAGAACTCTGTATCAAGTACACTATGTCAGTTTACAATTTCGGTCGCCAGATTCAGAAAAATCGGTAGAGGTGGCAGCACTGACCGCACCAGACGCTAGACGCAGCGCGTACCCCCACCGAACTCTTCCCGTACCCCCAGGGGTACGCGTACCACACTTTGGGAAACACTGCTCTAAGGTGCGCGGTTCGCGAGAAAAACGCAATAAACCGCGGAAATTATAGTTTCCCACTTTCTGGCCAAACCGTACACGCTACGGGAAAACCAACCTCACCGTTGAATTCAGCACATCCCAATGCATAAGCATGACTACATTAGAACGCTCTATCTCTCAAAAAGCTATAATTATTTTTTCGTCCTAAATTTAGCACTTTTAGAAAGAAAAAAATTCAACATTGCAACCGTTGGTGATAGAAAGGTTTACCCACTACCAAATGATAGCTCTCGTTGAGTCTATCAAAAATATGTATACTTTTATATGCCTAAGATTTACCATTTTCATGTTATGTGGTCCATTTCGCTTATTTTTGTATTATTTGAAAAAGCGTAATTTCAGCACAACTCGGTAACTACTAGAGACAGAGACTTTTCCTATGTAAATTTGTAATCAACGCACCCATTTTAGCAAGATAGCAAAGGTTTCATGTTGATCCGGGTCCTAGTTTTAGAGATAGGAGTGCCAGTTCAAAATTATAGTTTAAAATACGTGATTTCTTACAAAATTTTAGCCAGTCGGCAAAAACCCAACTACCTTCAATCAAGTTAAGGTTGTGGTTCTTGGTACAATTTTTGACTCTGATTACGCCGCTTTAATTTGATTTTACTTATTTGGAACGGTTCGGCAGTTATTACGTTCCCAATTATCAAAAATGATGCTAAAAACACCCATTTTGCTATGTTAGAAACTTTGAGCGCAAACTGTGTCCGATCCAATCGACCGATGTTGACGGTTCAAACGGTATCGGATGGGAAATTGGCCGAGGAATTCATTTCTGAAAGCCGCGTTGCTCTAAGGTGCGCGGTTCGCGAGAAAAACGCAATAAACCGCGGAAATTATAGTTTCCCACTTTCTGGCCAAACCGTACACGCTACGGGAAAACCAACCTCACCGTTGAATTCAGCACATCCCAATGCATAAGCATGACTACATTAGAACGCTCTACCTCTCAAAAAGCTATAATTATTTTTTCGTCCTAAATTTAGCACTTTTAGATAGAAAAAAATTCAACATAGCAACCGTTGGTGATAGAAAGGTTTACCCACTACCAAATGATAGCTCTCGTTGAGTCTATCAAAAATATGTATACTTTTATATGCCTAAGATTTACCATTTTCATGTTATGTGGTCCATTTCGCTTATTTTTGTATTATTTGAAAAAGCGTAATTTCAGCACAACTCGGTAACCACTAGAGACAGAGACTTTTCCTATGTAAATTTGTAATCAGCGCACCCATTTTAGCAAGATAGCAAAGATTTCATGTTGATCCGGGTCCTAGTTTTAGAGATAGGAGTGCCAGTTCAAAATTATAGTTTAAAATACGTGATTTCTTACAAAATTTTAGCCAGTCGGCAAAAACCCAACTACCTTCAATCAAGTTAAGGTTGTGGTTCTTGGTACAATTTTTGACTCTGATTACGCCGCTTTAATTTGATTTTACTTATTTGGAACGGTTCGGCAGTTATTACGTTCCCAATTATCAAAAATGATGCTAAAAACAACCATTTTGCTATGTTAGAAACTTTGAGCGCAAACTGTGTCCGATCCAATCGACCGATGTTGACGGTTCAAACGGTATCGGATGGGAAATTGGCCGAGGAATTCATTCCTGAAAGCCGCGTTGCCCTAAGGTGCGCGGTTCGCGAGAAAAACGCAATAAACCGCGGAAATTATAGTTTCCCACTTTCTGGCCAAACCGTACACGCTACGGGAAAACCAACCTCACCGTTGAATTCAGCACATCCCAATGCATAAGCATGACTACATTAGAACGCTCTATCTCTCAAAAAGCTATAATTATTTTTTCGTCCTAAATTTAGCACTTTTAGATAGAAAAAAATTCAACATTGCAACCGTTGGTGATAGAAAGGTTTACCCACTACCAAATGATAGCTCTCGTTGAGTCTATCTAAAATATGTATACTTTTATATGCCTAAGATTTACCATTTTCATGTTATGTGGTCCATTTCGCTTATTTTTGTATTATTTGAAAAAGCGTAATTTCAGCACAACTCGGTAACCACTAGAGACAGAGACCTTTCCTATGTAAATTTGTAATCAGCGCACCCATTTTAGCAAGATAGCAAAGGTTTCATGTTGATCCGGGTCCTAGTTTTAGAGATAGGAGTGCCAGTTCAAAATTATAGTTTAAAATACGTGATTTCTTACAAAATTTTAGCCAGTCGGCAAAAACCCAACTACCTTCAATCAAGTTAAGGTTGTGGTTCTTGGTACAATTTTTGACTCTGATTACGCCGCTTTAATTTGATTTTACTTATTTGGAACGGTTCGGCAGTTATTACGTTCCCAATTATCAAAAATGATGCTAAAAACACCCATTTTGCTATGTTAGAAACTTTGAGCGCAAACTGTGTCCGATCCAATCGACCGATGTTGACGGTTCAAACGGTATCGGATGGCAAATTGGCCGAGGAATTCATTTTTGAAAGCCGCGTTGCTCTAAGGTGCGCGGTTCGCGAGAAAAACGCAATAAACCGCGGAAATTATAGTTTCCCACTTTCTGGCCAAACCGTACACGCTACGGGAAAACCAACCTCACCGTTGAATTCAGCACATCCCAATGCATAAGCATGACTACATTAGAACGCTCTATCTCTCAAAAAGCTATAATTATTTTTTCGTCCTAAATTTAGCACTTTTAGATAGAAAAAAATTGAACATTGCAACCGTTGGTGATAGAAAGGTTTACCCACTACCAAATGATAGCTCTCGTTGAGTCTATCAAAAATATGTTTACTTTTATATGCCTAAGATTTACCATTTTCATGTTATGTGGTCCATTTCGCTTATTTTTGTATTATTTGAAAAAGCGTAATTTCAGCACAACTCGGTAACCACTAGAGACAGAGACTTTTCCTATGTAAATTTGTAATCAGCGCACCCATTTTAGCAAGATAGCAAAGATTTCATGTTGATCCGGGTCCTAGTTTTAGAGATAGGAGTGCCAGTTCAAAATTATAGTTTAAAATACGTGATTTCTTACAAAATTTTAGCCAGTCGGCAAAAACCCAACTACCTTCAATCAAGTTAAGGTTGTGGTTCTTGGTTCAATTTTTGACTCTGATTACGCCGCTTTAATTTGATTTTACTTATTTGGAACGGTTCGGCAGTTATTACGTTCCCAATTATCAAAAATGATGCTAAAAACACCCATTTTGCTATGTTAGAAACTTTGAACGCAAACTGTGTCCGATCCAATCGACCGATGTTGACGGTTCAAACGGTATCGGATGGGAAATTGGCCGAGGAATTCATTTCTGAAAGCCGCGTTGCTCTAAGGTGCGCGGTTCGCGAGAAACACGCAATAAACCGCGGAAATTATAGTTTCCCACTTTCTGGCCAAACCGTACACGCTACGGGAAAACCAACCTCACCGTTGAATTCAGCACATCCCAATGCATAAGCATGACTACATTAGAACGCTCTATCTCTCAAAAAGCTATAATTATTTTTTCGTCCTAAATTTAGCACTTTTAGATAGAAAAAAATTGAACATTGCAACCGTTGGTGATAGAAAGGTTTACCCACTACCAAATGATAGCTCTCGTTGAGTCTATCAAAAATATGTATACTTTTATATGCCTAAGATTTACCATTTTCATGTTATGTGGTCCATTTCGCTTATTTTTGTATTATTTGAAAAAGCGTAATTTCAGCACAACTCGGTAACTACTAGAGACAGAGACTTTTCCTATGTAAATTTGTAATAAACGCACCCATTTTAGCAAGATAGCAAAGGTTTCATGTTGATCCGGGTCCTAGTTTTAGAGATAGGAGTGCCAGTTCAAAATTATAGTTTAAAATACGTGATTTCTTACAAAATTTTAGCCAGTCGGCAAAAACCCAACTACCTTCAATCAAGTTAAGGTTGTGGTTCTTGGTACAATTTTTGACTCTGATTACGCCGCTTTAATTTGATTTTACTTATTTGGAACGGTTCGGCAGTTATTACGTTCCCAATTATCAAAAATGATGCTAAAAACACCCATTTTGCTATGTTAGAAACTTTGAGCGCAAACTGTGTCCGATCCAATCGACCGATGTTGACGGTTCAAACGGTATCGGATGGCAAATTGGCCGAGGAATTCATTTTTGAAAGCCGCGTTGCTCTAAGGTGCGCGGTTCGCGAGAAAAACGCAATAAACCGCGGAAATTATAGTTTCCCACTTTCTGGCCAAACCGTACACGCTACGGGAAAACCAACCTCACCGTTGAATTCAGCACATCCCAATGCATAAGCATGACTACATTAGAACGCTCTATCTCTCAAAAAGCTATAATTATTTTTTCGTCCTAAATTTAGCACTTTTAGATAGAAAAAAATTGAACATTGCAACCGTTGGTGATAGAAAGGTTTACCCACTACCAAATGATAGCTCTCGTTGAGTCTATCAAAAATATGTTTACTTTTATATGCCTAAGATTTACCATTTTCATGTTATGTGGTCCATTTCGCTTATTTTTGTATTATTTGAAAAAGCGTAATTTCAGCACAACTCGGTAATCACTAGAGACAGAGACTTTTCCTATGTAAATTTGTAATCAGCGCACCCATTTTAGCAAGATAGCAAAGATTTCATGTTGATCCGGGTCCTAGTTTTAGAGATAGGAGTGCCAGTTCAAAATTATAGTTTAAAATACGTGATTTCTTACAAAATTTTAGCCAGTCGGCAAAAACCCAACTACCTTCAATCAAGTTAAGGTTGTGGTTCTTGGTTCAATTTTTGACTCTGATTACGCCGCTTTAATTTGATTTTACTTATTTGGAACGGTTCGGCAGTTATTACGTTCCCAATTATCAAAAATGATGCTAAAAACACCCATTTTGCTATGTTAGAAACTTTGAACGCAAACTGTGTCCGATCCAATCGACCGATGTTGACGGTTCAAACGGTATCGGATGGGAAATTGGCCGAGGAATTCATTTCTGAAAGCCGCGTTGCTCTAAGGTGCGCGGTTCGCGAGAAACACGCAATAAACCGCGGAAATTATAGTTTCCCACTTTCTGGCCAAACCGTACACGCTACGGGAAAACCAACCTCACCGTTGAATTCAGCACATCCCAATGCATAAGCATGACTACATTAGAACGCTCTATCTCTCAAAAAGCTATAATTATTTTTTCGTCCTAAATTTAGCACTTTTAGATAGAAAAAAATTGAACATTGCAACCGTTGGTGATAGAAAGGTTTACCCACTACCAAATGATAGCTCTCGTTGAGTCTATCAAAAATATGTATACTTTTATATGCCTAAGATTTACCATTTTCATGTTATGTGGTCCATTTCGCTTATTTTTGTATTATTTGAAAAAGCGTAATTTCAGCACAACTCGGTAACTACTAGAGACAGAGACTTTTCCTATGTAAATTTGTAATAAACGCACCCATTTTAGCAAGATAGCAAAGGTTTCATGTTGATCCGGGTCCTAGTTTTAGAGATAGGAGTGCCAGTTCAAAATTATAGTTTAAAATACGTGATTTCTTACAAAATTTTAGCCAGTCGGCAAAAACCCAACTACCTTCAATCAAGTTAAGGTTGTGGTTCTTGGTACAATTTTTGACTCTGATTACGCCGCTTTAATTTGATTTTACTTATTTGGAACGGTTCGGCAGTTATTACGTTCCCAATTATCAAAAATGATGCTAAAAACACCCATTTTGCTATGTTAGAAACTTTGAGCGCAAACTGTGTCCGATCCAATCGACCGATGTTGACGGTTCAAACGGTATCGGATGGCAAATTGGCCGAGGAATTCATTTTTGAAAGCCGCGTTGCTCTAAGGTGCGCGGTTCGCGAGAAAAACGCAATAAACCGCGGAACTTATAGTTTCCCACTTTCTGGCCAAACCGTACACGCTACGGGAAAACCAACCTCACCGTTGAATTCAGCGCATCCCAATGCATAAGCATGACTACATTAGAACGCTCTATCTCTCAAAAAGCTATAATTATTTTTTCGTCCTAAATTTAGCACTTTTAGATAGAAAAAAATTCAACATTGCACCCGTTGGTGATAGAAAGGTTTACCCACTACCAAATGATAGCTCTCGTTGAGTCTATCAAAAATATGTATACTTTTATATGCCTAAGATTTACCATTTTCATGTTATGTGGTCCATTTCGCTTATTTTTGTATTATTTGAAAAAGCGTAATTTCAGCACAACTCGGTAACTACTAGAGACAGAGACTTTTCCTATGTAAATTTGTAATCAGCGCACCCATTTTAGCAAGATAGCAAAGGTTTCATGTTGATCCGGGTCCTAGTTTTAGAGATAGGAGTGCCAGTTCAAAATTATTGTTTAAAATACGTGATTTCTTACAAAATTTTAGCCAGTCGGCAAAAACCCAACTACCTTCAATCAAGTTAAGGTTGTGGTTCTTGGTACAATTTTTGACTCTGATTACGCCGCTTTAATTTGATTTTACTTATTTGGAACGGTTCGGCAGTTATTACGTTCCCAATTATCAAAAATGATGCTAAAAACACCCATTTTGCTATGTTAGAAACTTTGAGCGCAAACTGTGTCCGATCCAATCGACCGATGTTGACGGTTCAAACGGTATCGGATGGGAAATTGGCCGAGGAATTCAGTCCTGAAAGCCGCGTTGCCCTAAGGTGCGCGGTTCGCGAGAAAAACGCAATAAACCGCGGAAATTATAGTTTCCCACTTTCTGGCCAAACCGTACACGCTACGGGAAAACCAACCTCACCGTTGAATTCAGCACATCCCAATGCATAAGCATGACTACATTAGAACGCTCTATCTCTCAAAAAGCTATAATTATTTTTCGTCCTAAATTTAGCACTTTTAGATAGAAAAAAATTCAACATTGCAACCGTTGGTGATAGAAAGGTTTACCCACTACCAAATGATAGCTCTCGTTGAGTCTATCTAAAATATGTATACTTTTATATGCCTAAGATTTACCATTTTCATGTTATGTGGTCCATTTCGCTTATTTTTGTATTATTTGAAAAAGCGTAATTTCAGCACAACTCGGTAACCACTAGAGACAGAGTCTTTTCCTATGTAAATTTGTAATCAGCGCCCCCATTTTAGCAAGATAGCAAAGGTTTCATGTTGATCCGTGTCCTAGTTTTAGAGATAGGAGTGCCAGTTCAAAATTATAGTTTAAAATACGTGATTTCTTACAAAATTTTAGCCAGTCGGCAAAAACCCAACTACCTTCAATCAAGTTAAGGTTGTGGTTCTTGGTTCAATTTTTGACTCTGATTACGCCGCTTTAATTTGATTTTACTTATTTGGAACGGTTCGGCAGTTATTACGTTCCCAATTATCAAAAATGATGCTAAAAACACCCATTTTGCTATGTTAGAAACTTTGAGCGCAAACTGTGTCCGATCCAATCGACCGATGTTGACGGTTCAAACGGTATCGGATGGGAAATTGGCCGAGGAATTCATTTCTGAAAGCCGCGTTGCTCTAAGGTGCGCGGTTCGCGAGAAAAACGCAATAAACCGCGGAAATTATAGTTTCCCACTTTCTGGCCAAACCGTACACGCTACGGGAAAACCAACCTCACCGTTGAATTCAGCACATCCCAATGCATAAGCATGACTACATTAGAACGCTCTATCTCTCAAAAAGCTATAATTATTTTTTCGTCCTAAATTTAGCACTTTTAGATAGAACAAAATTGAACATTGCAACCGTTGGTGATAGAAAGGTTTACCCACTACCAAATGATAGCTCTCGTTGAGTCTATCAAAAATATGTATACTTTTATATGCCTAAGAATTACCATTTTCATGTTATGTGGTCCATTTCGCTTATTTTTGTATTATTTGAAAAAGCGTAATTTCAGCACAACTCGGTAACCACTAGAGACAGAGACTTTTCCTATGTAAATTTGTAATCAGCGCACCCATTTTAGCAAGATAGCAAAGGTTTCATGTTGATCCGGGTCCTAGTTTTAGAGATAGGAGTGCCAGTTCAAAATTATAGTTTAAAATACGTGATTTCTTTACAAAATTTTAGCCAGTCGGCAAAAACCCAACTACCTTCAATCAAGTTAAGGTTGTGGTTCTTGGTACAATTTTTGACTCTGATTACGCCGCTTTAATTTGATTTTACTTATTTGGAACGGTTCGGCAGTTATTACGTTCCCAATTATCAAAAATGATGCTAAAAACACCCATTTTGCTATGTTAGAAACTTTGAGCGCAAACTGTGTCCGATCCAATCGACCGATGTTGACGGTTCAAACGGTATCGGATGGGAAATTGGCCGAGGAATTCATTCCTGAAAGCCGCGTTGCCCTAAGGTGCGCGGTTCGCGAGAAAAACGCAATAAACCGCGGAAATTACAGTTTCCCACTTTCTGGCCAAACCGTACACGCTACGGGAAAACCAACCTCACCGTTGAATTCAGCACATCCCAATGCATAAGCATGACTACATTAGAACGCTCTATCTCTCAAAAAGCTATAATTATTTTTTCGTCCTAAATTTAGCACTTTTAGATAGAAAAAAATTCAACATTGCAACCGTTGGTGATAGAAAGGTTTACCCACTACCAAATGATAGCTCTCGTTGAGTCTATCTAAAATATGTATACTTTTATATGCCTAAGATTTACCATTTTCATGTTATGTGGTCCATTTCGCTTATTTTTGTATTATTTGAAAAAGCGTAATTTCAGCACAACTCGGTAACCACTAGAGACAGAGACTTTTCCTATGTAAATTTGTAATCAGCGCACCCATTTTAGCAAGATAGCAAAGGTTTCATGTTGATCCGGGTCCTAGTTTTAGAGATAGGAGTGCCAGTTCAAAATTATAGTTTAAAATACGTGATTTCTTACAAAATTTTAGCCAGTCGGCAAAAACCCAACTACCTTCAATCAAGTTAAGGTTGTGGTTCTTGGTACAATTTTTGACTCTGATTACGCCGCTTTAATTTGATTTTACTTATTTGGAACGGTTCGGCAGTTATTACGTTCCCAATTATCAAAAATGATGCTAAAAACACCCATTTTGCTATGTTAGAAACTTTGAGCGCAAACTGTGTCCGATCCAATCGACCGATGTTGACGGTTCAAACGGTATCGGATGGCAAATTGGCCGAGGAATTCATTTTTGAAAGCCGCGTTGCTCTAAGGTGCGCGGTTCGCGAGAAAAACGCAATAAACCGCGGAAATTATAGTTTCCCACTTTCTGGCCAAACCGTACACGCTACGGGAAAACCAACCTCACCGTTGAATTCAGCACATCCCAATGCATAAGCATGACTACATTAGAACGCTCTATCTCTCAAAAAGCTATAATTATTTTTTCGTCCTAAATTTAGCACTTTTAGATAGAAAAAAATTCAACATTGCAACCGTTGGTGATAGAAAGGTTTACCCACTACCAAATGATAGCTCTCGTTGACTCTATCAAAAATATGTATACTTTTATATGCCTAAGATTTACCATTTTCATGTTATGTGGTCCATTTCGCTTATTTTTGTATTATTTGAAAAAGCGTAATTTCAGCACAACTCGGTAACCACTAGAGACAGAGACTTTTCCTATGTAAATTTGTAATCAGCGCACCCATTTTAGCAAGATAGCAAAGATTTCATGTTGATCCGGGTCCTAGTTTTAGAGATAGGAGTGCCAGTTCAAAATTATAGTTTAAAATACGTGATTTCTTACAAAATTTTAGCCAGTCGGCAAAAACCCAACTACCTTCAATCAAGTTAAGGTTGTGGTTCTTGGTTCAATTTTTGACTCTGATTACGCCGCTTTAATTTGATTTTACTTATTTGGAACGGTTCGGCAGTTATTACGTTCCCAATTATCAAAAATGATGCTAAAAACACCCATTTTGCTATGTTAGAAACTTTGAGCGCAAACTGTGTCCGATCCAATCGACCGATGTTGACGGTTCAAACGGTATCGGATGGGAAATTGGCCGAGGAATTCATTTCTGAAAGCCGCGTTGCTCTAAGGTGCGCGGTTCGCGAGAAAAACGCAATAAACCGCGGAAATTATAGTTTCCCACTTTCTGGCCAAACCGTACACGCTACGGGAAAACCAACCTCACCGTTGAATTCAGCACATCCCAATGCATAAGCATGACTACATTAGAACGCTCTATCTCTCAAAAAGCTATAATTATTTTTTCGTCCTAAATTTAGCACTTTTAGATAGAACAAAATTGAACATTGCAACCGTTGGTGATAGAAAGGTTTACCCACTACCAAATGATAGCTCTCGTTGAGTCTATCAAAAATATGTATACTTTTATATGCCTAAGATTTACCATTTTCATGTTATGTGGTCCATTTCGCTTATTTTTGTATTATTTGAAAAAGCGTAATTTCAGCACAACTCGGTAACCACTAGAGACAGAGACTTTTCCTATGTAAATTTGTAATCAGCGCACCCATTTTAGCAAGATAGCAAAGGTTTCATGTTGATCCGGGTCCTAGTTTTAGAGATAGGAGTGCCAGTTCAAAATTATAGTTTAAAATACGTGATTTCTTTACAAAATTTTAGCCAGTCGGCAAAAACCCAACTACCTTCAATCAAGTTAAGGTTGTGGTTCTTGGTACAATTTTTGACTCTGATTACGCCGCTTTAATTTGATTTTACTTATTTGGAACGGTTCGGCAGTTATTACGTTCCCAATTATCAAAAATGATGCTAAAAACACCCATTTTGCTATGTTAGAAACTTTGAGCGCAAACTGTGTCCGATCCAATCGACCGATGTTGACGGTTCAAACGGTATCGGATGGGAAATTGGCCGAGGAATTCATTCCTGAAAGCCGCGTTGCCCTAAGGTGCGCGGTTCGCGAGAAAAACGCAATAAACCGCGGAAATTATAGTTTCCCACTTTCTGGCCAAACCGTACACGCTACGGGAAAACCAACCTCACCGTTGAATTCAGCACATCCCAATGCATAAGCATGACTACATTAGAACGCTCTATCTCTCAAAAAGCTATAATTATTTTTTCGTCCTAAATTTAGCACTTTTAGATAGAAAAAAATTCAACATTGCAACCGTTGGTGATAGAAAGGTTTACCCACTACCAAATGATAGCTCTCGTTGAGTCTATCTAAAATATGTATACTTTTATATGCCTAAGATTTACCATTTTCATGTTATGTGGTCCATTTCGCTTATTCTTGTATTATTTGAAAAAGCGTAATTTCAGCACAACTCGGTAACCACTAGAGACAGAGACTTTTCCTATGTAAATTTGTAATCAGCGCACCCATTTTAGCAAGATAGCAAAGGTTTCATGTTGATCCGGGTCCTAGTTTTAGAGATAGGAGTGCCAGTTCAAAATTATAGTTTAAAATACGTGATTTCTTACAAAATTTTAGCCAGTCGGCAAAAACCCAACTACCTTCAATCAAGTTAAGGTTGTGGTTCTTGGTACAATTTTTGACTCTGATTACGCCGCTTTAATTTGATTTTACTTATTTGGAACGGTTCGGCAGTTATTACGTTCCCAATTATCAAAAATGATGCTAAAAACACCCATTTTGCTATGTTAGAAACTTTGAGCGCAAACTGTGTCCGATCCAATCGACCGATGTTGACGGTTCAAACGGTATCGGATGGCAAATTGGCCGAGGAATTCATTTTTGAAAGCCGCGTTGCTCTAAGGTGCGCGGTTCGCGAGAAAAACGCAATAAACCGCGGAAATTATAGTTTCCCACTTTCTGGCCAAACCGTACACGCTACGGGAAAACCAACCTCACCGTTGAATTCAGCACATCCCAATGCATAAGCATGACTACATTAGAACGCTCTATCTCTCAAAAAGCTATAATTATTTTTTCGTCCTAAATTTAGCACTTTTAGATAGAAAAAAATTCAACATTGCAACCGTTGGTGATAGAAAGGTTTACCCACTACCAAATGATAGCTCTCGTTGAGTCTATCAAAAATATGTATACTTTTATATGCCTAAGATTTACCATTTTCATGTTATGTGGTCCATTTCGCTTATTTTTGTATTATTTGAAAAAGCGTAATTTCAGCACAACTCGGTAACCACTAGAGACAGAGACTTTTCCTATGTAAATTTGTAATCAGCGCACCCATTTTAGCAAGATAGCAAAGGTTTCATGTTGATCCGGGTCCTAGTTTTAGAGATAGGAGTGCCAGTTCAAAATTATAGTTTAAAATACGTGATTTCTTTACAAAATTTTAGCCAGTCGGCAAAAACCCAACTACCTTCAATCAAGTTAAGGTTGTGGTTCTTGGTACAATTTTTGACTCTGATTACGCCGCTTTAATTTGATTTTACTTATTTGGAACGGTTCGGCAGTTATTACGTTCCCAATTATCAAAAATGATGCTAAAAACACCCATTTTGCTATGTTAGAAACTTTGAGCGCAAACTGTGTCCGATCCAATCGACCGATGTTGACGGTTCAAACGGTATCGGATGGGAAATTGGCCGAGGAATTCATTCCTGAAAGCGGCGTTGCCCTAAGGTGCGCGGTTCGCGAGAAAAACGCAATAAACCGCGGAAATTATAGTTTCCCACTTTCTGGCCAAACCGTACACGCTACGGGAAAACCAACCTCACCGTTGAATTCAGCACATCCCAATGCATAAGCATGACTACATTAGAACGCTCTATCTCTCAAAAAGCTATAATTATTTTTTCGTCCTAAATTTAGCACTTTTAGATAGAAAAAAATTCAACATTGCAACCGTTGGTGATAGAAAGGTTTACCCACTACCAAATGATAGCTCTCGTTGAGTCTATCTAAAATATGTATACTTTTATATGCCTAAGATTTACCATTTTCATGTTATGTGGTCCATTTCGCTTATTTTTGTATTATTTGAAAAAGCGTAATTTCAGCACAACTCGGTAACCACTAGAGACAGAGACCTTTCCTATGTAAATTTGTAATCAGCGCACCCATTTTAGCAAGATAGCAAAGGTTTCATGTTGATCCGGGTCCTAGTTTTAGAGATAGGAGTGCCAGTTCAAAATTATAGTTTAAAATACGTGATTTCTTACAAAATTTTAGCCAGTCGGCAAAAACCCAACTACCTTCAATCAAGTTAAGGTTGTGGTTCTTGGTACAATTTTTGACTCTGATTACGCCGCTTTAATTTGATTTTACTTATTTGGAACGGTTCGGCAGTTATTACGTTCCCAATTATCAAAAATGATGCTAAAAACACCCATTTTGCTATGTTAGAAACTTTGAGCGCAAACTGTGTCCGATCCAATCGACCGATGTTGACGGTTCAAACGGTATCGGATGGCAAATTGGCCGAGGAATTCATTTTTGAAAGCCGCGTTGCTCTAAGGTGCGCGGTTCGCGAGAAAAACGCAATAAACCGCGGAAATTATAGTTTCCCACTTTCTGGCCAAACCGTACACGCTACGGGAAAACCAACCTCACCGTTGAATTCAGCACATCCCAATGCATAAGCATGACTACATTAGAACGCTCTATCTCTCAAAAAGCTATAATTATTTTTTCGTCCTAAATTTAGCACTTTTAGATAGAAAAAAATTGAACATTGCAACCGTTGGTGATAGAAAGGTTTACCCACTACCAAATGATAGCTCTCGTTCAGTCTATCAAAAATATGTTTACTTTTATATGCCTAAGATTTACCATTTTCATGTTATGTGGTCCATTTCGCTTATTTTTGTATTATTTGAAAAAGCGTAATTTCAGCACAACTCGGTAACCACTAGAGACAGAGACTTTTCCTATCTAAATTTGTAATCAGCGCACCCATTTTAGCAAGATAGCAAAGATTTCATGTTGATCCGGGTCCTAGTTTTAGAGATAGGAGTGCCAGTTCAAAATTATAGTTTAAAATACGTGATTTCTTACAAAATTTTAGCCAGTCGGCAAAAACCCAACTACCTTCAATCAAGTTAAGGTTGTGGTTCTTGGTTCAATTTTTGACTCTGATTACGCCGCTTTAATTTGATTTTACTTATTTGGAACGGTTCGGCAGTTATTACGTTCCCAATTATCAAAAATGATGCTAAAAACACCCATTTTGCTATGTTAGAAACTTTGAACGCAAACTGTGTCCGATCCAATCGACCGATGTTGACGGTTCAAACGGTATCGGATGGGAAATTGGCCGAGGAATTCATTTCTGAAAGCCGCGTTGCTCTAAGGTGCGCGGTTCGCGAGAAACACGCAATAAACCGCGGAAATTATAGTTTCCCACTTTCTGGCCAAACCGTACACGCTACGGGAAAACCAACCTCACCGTTGAATTCAGCACATCCCAATGCATAAGCATGACTACATTAGAACGCTCTATCTCTCAAAAAGCTATAATTATTTTTTCGTCCTAAATTTAGCACTTTTAGATAGAAAAAAATTGAACATTGCAACCGTTGGTGATAGAAAGGTTTACCCACTACCAAATGATAGCTCTCGTTGAGTCTATCAAAAATATGTATACTTTTATATGCCTAAGATTTACCATTTTCATGTTATGTGGTCCATTTCGCTTATTTTTGTATTATTTGAAAAAGCGTAATTTCAGCACAACTCGGTAACTACTAGAGACAGAGACTTTTCCTATGTAAATTTGTAATAAACGCACCCATTTTAGCAAGATAGCAAAGGTTTCATGTTGATCCGGGTCCTAGTTTTAGAGATAGGAGTGCCAGTTCAAAATTATAGTTTAAAATACGTGATTTCTTACAAAATTTTAGCCAGTCGGCAAAAACCCAACTACCTTCAATCAAGTTAAGGTTGTGGTTCTTGGTACAATTTTTGACTCTGATTACGCCGCTTTAATTTGATTTTACTTATTTGGAACGGTTCGGCAGTTATTACGTTCCCAATTATCAAAAATGATGCTAAAAACACCCATTTTGCTATGTTAGAAACTTTGAGCGCAAACTGTGTCCGATCCAATCGACCGATGTTGACGGTTCAAACGGTATCGGATGGCAAATTGGCCGAGGAATTCATTTTTGAAAGCCGCGTTGCTCTAAGGTGCGCGGTTCGCGAGAAAAACGCAATAAACCGCGGAAATTATAGTTTCCCACTTTCTGGCCAAACCGTACACGCTACGGGAAAACCAACCTCACCGTTGAATTCAGCACATCCCAATGCATAAGCATGACTACATTAGAACGCTCTATCTCTCAAAAAGCTATAATTATTTTTTCGTCCTAAATTTAGCACTTTTAGATAGAAAAAAATTGAACATTGCAACCGTTGGTGATAGAAAGGTTTACCCACTACCAAATGATAGCTCTCGTTGAGTCTATCAAAAATATGTTTACTTTTATATGCCTAAGATTTACCATTTTCATGTTATGTGGTCCATTTCGCTTATTTTTGTATTATTTGAAAAAGCGTAATTTCAGCACAACTCGGTAATCACTAGAGACAGAGACTTTTCCTATGTAAATTTGTAATCAGCGCACCCATTTTAGCAAGATAGCAAAGATTTCATGTTGATCCGGGTCCTAGTTTTAGAGATAGGAGTGCCAGTTCAAAATTATAGTTTAAAATACGTGATTTCTTACAAAATTTTAGCCAGTCGGCAAAAACCCAACTACCTTCAATCAAGTTAAGGTTGTGGTTCTTGGTTCAATTTTTGACTCTGATTACGCCGCTTTAATTTGATTTTACTTATTTGGAACGGTTCGGCAGTTATTACGTTCCCAATTATCAAAAATGATGCTAAAAACACCCATTTTGCTATGTTAGAAACTTTGAACGCAAACTGTGTCCGATCCAATCGACCGATGTTGACGGTTCAAACGGTATCGGATGGGAAATTGGCCGAGGAATTCATTTCTGAAAGCCGCGTTGCTCTAAGGTGCGCGGTTCGCGAGAAACACGCAATAAACCGCGGAAATTATAGTTTCCCACTTTCTGGCCAAACCGTACACGCTACGGGAAAACCAACCTCACCGTTGAATTCAGCACATCCCAATGCATAAGCATGACTACATTAGAACGCTCTATCTCTCAAAAAGCTATAATTATTTTTTCGTCCTAAATTTAGCACTTTTAGATAGAAAAAAATTGAACATTGCAACCGTTGGTGATAGAAAGGTTTACCCACTACCAAATGATAGCTCTCGTTGAGTCTATCAAAAATATGTATACTTTTATATGCCTAAGATTTACCATTTTCATGTTATGTGGTCCATTTCGCTTATTTTTGTATTATTTGAAAAAGCGTAATTTCAGCACAACTCGGTAACTACTAGAGACAGAGACTTTTCCTATGTAAATTTGTAATAAACGCACCCATTTTAGCAAGATAGCAAAGGTTTCATGTTGATCCGGGTCCTAGTTTTAGAGATAGGAGTGCCAGTTCAAAATTATAGTTTAAAATACGTGATTTCTTACAAAATTTTAGCCAGTCGGCAAAAACCCAACTACCTTCAATCAAGTTAAGGTTGTGGTTCTTGGTACAATTTTTGACTCTGATTACGCCGCTTTAATTTGATTTTACTTATTTGGAACGGTTCGGCAGTTATTACGTTCCCAATTATCAAAAATGATGCTAAAAACACCCATTTTGCTATGTTAGAAACTTTGAGCGCAAACTGTGTCCGATCCAATCGACCGATGTTGACGGTTCAAACGGTATCGGATGGCAAATTGGCCGAGGAATTCATTTTTGAAAGCCGCGTTGCTCTAAGGTGCGCGGTTCGCGAGAAAAACGCAATAAACCGCGGAACTTATAGTTTCCCACTTTCTGGCCAAACCGTACACGCTACGGGAAAACCAACCTCACCGTTGAATTCAGCGCATCCCAATGCATAAGCATGACTACATTAGAACGCTCTATCTCTCAAAAAGCTATAATTATTTTTTCGTCCTAAATTTAGCACTTTTAGATAGAAAAAAATTCAACATTGCACCCGTTGGTGATAGAAAGGTTTACCCACTACCAAATGATAGCTCTCGTTGAGTCTATCAAAAATATGTATACTTTTATATGCCTAAGATTTACCATTTTCATGTTATGTGGTCCATTTCGCTTATTTTTGTATTATTTGAAAAAGCGTAATTTCAGCACAACTCGGTAACTACTAGAGACAGAGACTTTTCCTATGTAAATTTGTAATCAGCGCACCCATTTTAGCAAGATAGCAAAGGTTTCATGTTGATCCGGGTCCTAGTTTTAGAGATAGGAGTGCCAGTTCAAAATTATTGTTTAAAATACGTGATTTCTTACAAAATTTTAGCCAGTCGGCAAAAACCCAACTACCTTCAATCAAGTTAAGGTTGTGGTTCTTGGTACAATTTTTGACTCTGATTACGCCGCTTTAATTTGATTTTACTTATTTGGAACGGTTCGGCAGTTATTACGTTCCCAATTATCAAAAATGATGCTAAAAACACCCATTTTGCTATGTTAGAAACTTTGAGCGCAAACTGTGTCCGATCCAATCGACCGATGTTGACGGTTCAAACGGTATCGGATGGGAAATTGGCCGAGGAATTCAGTCCTGAAAGCCGCGTTGCCCTAAGGTGCGCGGTTCGCGAGAAAAACGCAATAAACCGCGGAAATTATAGTTTCCCACTTTCTGGCCAAACCGTACACGCTACGGGAAAACCAACCTCACCGTTGAATTCAGCACATCCCAATGCATAAGCATGACTACATTAGAACGCTCTATCTCTCAAAAAGCTATAATTATTTTTCGTCCTAAATTTAGCACTTTTAGATAGAAAAAAATTCAACATTGCAACCGTTGGTGATAGAAAGGTTTACCCACTACCAAATGATAGCTCTCGTTGAGTCTATCTAAAATATGTATACTTTTATATGCCTAAGATTTACCATTTTCATGTTATGTGGTCCATTTCGCTTATTTTTGTATTATTTGAAAAAGCGTAATTTCAGCACAACTCGGTAACCACTAGAGACAGAGTCTTTTCCTATGTAAATTTGTAATCAGCGCCCCCATTTTAGCAAGATAGCAAAGGTTTCATGTTGATCCGTGTCCTAGTTTTAGAGATAGGAGTGCCAGTTCAAAATTATAGTTTAAAATACGTGATTTCTTACAAAATTTTAGCCAGTCGGCAAAAACCCAACTACCTTCAATCAAGTTAAGGTTGTGGTTCTTGGTTCAATTTTTGACTCTGATTACGCCGCTTTAATTTGATTTTACTTATTTGGAACGGTTCGGCAGTTATTACGTTCCCAATTATCAAAAATGATGCTAAAAACACCCATTTTGCTATGTTAGAAACTTTGAGCGCAAACTGTGTCCGATCCAATCGACCGATGTTGACGGTTCAAACGGTATCGGATGGGAAATTGGCCGAGGAATTCATTTCTGAAAGCCGCGTTGCTCTAAGGTGCGCGGTTCGCGAGAAAAACGCAATAAACCGCGGAAATTATAGTTTCCCACTTTCTGGCCAAACCGTACACGCTACGGGAAAACCAACCTCACCGTTGAATTCAGCACATCCCAATGCATAAGCATGACTACATTAGAACGCTCTATCTCTCAAAAAGCTATAATTATTTTTTCGTCCTAAATTTAGCACTTTTAGATAGAACAAAATTGAACATTGCAACCGTTGGT
The DNA here is from genome assembly GCA_964023965.1 of Melinopterus prodromus. Taxonomy (NCBI): domain Eukaryota; kingdom Metazoa; phylum Arthropoda; class Insecta; order Coleoptera; family Scarabaeidae; genus Melinopterus; species Melinopterus prodromus. Next base: position 9,162,279 of record OZ030392.1, on the reverse strand, counting down.
GATAGAAAGGTTTACCCACTACCAAATGATAGCTCTCGTTGAGTCTATCAAAAATATGTATACTTTTATATGCCTAAGAATTACCATTTTCATGTTATGTGGTCCATTTCGCTTATTTTTGTATTATTTGAAAAAGCGTAATTTCAGCACAACTCGGTAACCACTAGAGACAGAGACTTTTCCTATGTAAATTTGTAATCAGCGCACCCATTTTAGCAAGATAGCAAAGGTTTCATGTTGATCCGGGTCCTAGTTTTAGAGATAGGAGTGCCAGTTCAAAATTATAGTTTAAAATACGTGATTTCTTTACAAAATTTTAGCCAGTCGGCAAAAACCCAACTACCTTCAATCAAGTTAAGGTTGTGGTTCTTGGTACAATTTTTGACTCTGATTACGCCGCTTTAATTTGATTTTACTTATTTGGAACGGTTCGGCAGTTATTACGTTCCCAATTATCAAAAATGATGCTAAAAACACCCATTTTGCTATGTTAGAAACTTTGAGCGCAAACTGTGTCCGATCCAATCGACCGATGTTGACGGTTCAAACGGTATCGGATGGGAAATTGGCCGAGGAATTCATTCCTGAAAGCCGCGTTGCCCTAAGGTGCGCGGTTCGCGAGAAAAACGCAATAAACCGCGGAAATTACAGTTTCCCACTTTCTGGCCAAACCGTACACGCTACGGGAAAACCAACCTCACCGTTGAATTCAGCACATCCCAATGCATAAGCATGACTACATTAGAACGCTCTATCTCTCAAAAAGCTATAATTATTTTTTCGTCCTAAATTTAGCACTTTTAGATAGAAAAAAATTCAACATTGCAACCGTTGGTGATAGAAAGGTTTACCCACTACCAAATGATAGCTCTCGTTGAGTCTATCTAAAATATGTATACTTTTATATGCCTAAGATTTACCATTTTCATGTTATGTGGTCCATTTCGCTTATTTTTGTATTATTTGAAAAAGCGTAATTTCAGCACAACTCGGTAACCACTAGAGACAGAGACTTTTCCTATGTAAATTTGTAATCAGCGCACCCATTTTAGCAAGATAGCAAAGGTTTCATGTTGATCCGGGTCCTAGTTTTAGAGATAGGAGTGCCAGTTCAAAATTATAGTTTAAAATACGTGATTTCTTACAAAATTTTAGCCAGTCGGCAAAAACCCAACTACCTTCAATCAAGTTAAGGTTGTGGTTCTTGGTACAATTTTTGACTCTGATTACGCCGCTTTAATTTGATTTTACTTATTTGGAACGGTTCGGCAGTTATTACGTTCCCAATTATCAAAAATGATGCTAAAAACACCCATTTTGCTATGTTAGAAACTTTGAGCGCAAACTGTGTCCGATCCAATCGACCGATGTTGACGGTTCAAACGGTATCGGATGGCAAATTGGCCGAGGAATTCATTTTTGAAAGCCGCGTTGCTCTAAGGTGCGCGGTTCGCGAGAAAAACGCAATAAACCGCGGAAATTATAGTTTCCCACTTTCTGGCCAAACCGTACACGCTACGGGAAAACCAACCTCACCGTTGAATTCAGCACATCCCAATGCATAAGCATGACTACATTAGAACGCTCTATCTCTCAAAAAGCTATAATTATTTTTTCGTCCTAAATTTAGCACTTTTAGATAGAAAAAAATTCAACATTGCAACCGTTGGTGATAGAAAGGTTTACCCACTACCAAATGATAGCTCTCGTTGACTCTATCAAAAATATGTATACTTTTATATGCCTAAGATTTACCATTTTCATGTTATGTGGTCCATTTCGCTTATTTTTGTATTATTTGAAAAAGCGTAATTTCAGCACAACTCGGTAACCACTAGAGACAGAGACTTTTCCTATGTAAATTTGTAATCAGCGCACCCATTTTAGCAAGATAGCAAAGATTTCATGTTGATCCGGGTCCTAGTTTTAGAGATAGGAGTGCCAGTTCAAAATTATAGTTTAAAATACGTGATTTCTTACAAAATTTTAGCCAGTCGGCAAAAACCCAACTACCTTCAATCAAGTTAAGGTTGTGGTTCTTGGTTCAATTTTTGACTCTGATTACGCCGCTTTAATTTGATTTTACTTATTTGGAACGGTTCGGCAGTTATTACGTTCCCAATTATCAAAAATGATGCTAAAAACACCCATTTTGCTATGTTAGAAACTTTGAGCGCAAACTGTGTCCGATCCAATCGACCGATGTTGACGGTTCAAACGGTATCGGATGGGAAATTGGCCGAGGAATTCATTTCTGAAAGCCGCGTTGCTCTAAGGTGCGCGGTTCGCGAGAAAAACGCAATAAACCGCGGAAATTATAGTTTCCCACTTTCTGGCCAAACCGTACACGCTACGGGAAAACCAACCTCACCGTTGAATTCAGCACATCCCAATGCATAAGCATGACTACATTAGAACGCTCTATCTCTCAAAAAGCTATAATTATTTTTTCGTCCTAAATTTAGCACTTTTAGATAGAACAAAATTGAACATTGCAACCGTTGGTGATAGAAAGGTTTACCCACTACCAAATGATAGCTCTCGTTGAGTCTATCTAAAATATGTATACTTTTATATGCCTAAGATTTACCATTTTCATGTTATGTGGTCCATTTCGCTTATTTTTGTATTATTTGAAAAAGCGTAATTTCAGCACAACTCGGTAACCACTAGAGACAGAGTCTTTTCCTATGTAAATTTGTAATCAGCGCCCCCATTTTAGCAAGATAGCAAAGGTTTCATGTTGATCCGTGTCCTAGTTTTAGAGATAGGAGTGCCAGTTCAAAATTATAGTTTAAAATACGTGATTTCTTACAAAATTTTAGCCAGTCGGCAAAAACCCAACTACCTTCAATCAAGTTAAGGTTGTGGTTCTTGGTTCAATTTTTGACTCTGATTACGCCGCTTTAATTTGATTTTACTTATTTGGAACGGTTCGGCAGTTATTACGTTCCCAATTATCAAAAATGATGCTAAAAACACCCATTTTGCTATGTTAGAAACTTTGAGCGTCAAACTGTGTCCGATCCAATCGACCGATGTTGACGGTTCAAACGGTATCGGATGGGAAATTGGCCGAGGAATTCATTTCTGAAAGCCGCGTTGCTCTAAGGTGCGCGGTTCGCGAGAAAAACGCAATAAACCGCGGAAATTATAGTTTCCCACTTTCTGGCCAAACCGTACACGCTACGGGAAAACCAACCTCACCGTTGAATTCAGCACATCCCAATGCATAAGCATGACTACATTAGAACGCTCTATCTCTCAAAAAGCTATAATTATTTTTTCGTCCTAAATTTAGCACTTTTAGATAGAACAAAATTGAACATTGCAACCGTTGGTGATAGAAAGGTTTACCCACTACCAAATGATAGCTCTCGTTGAGTCTATCAAAAATATGTATACTTTTATATGCCTAAGATTTACCATTTTCATGTTATGTGGTCCATTTCGCTTATTTTTGTATTATTTGAAAAAGCGTAATTTCAGCACAACTCGGTAACCACTAGAGACAGAGACTTTTCCTATGTAAATTTGTAATCAGCGCACCCATTTTAGCAAGATAGCAAAGGTTTCATGTTGATCCGGGTCCTAGTTTTAGAGATAGGAGTGCCAGTTCAAAATTATAGTTTAAAATACGTGATTTCTTTACAAAATTTTAGCCAGTCGGCAAAAACCCAACTACCTTCAATCAAGTTAAGGTTGTGGTTCTTGGTACAATTTTTGACTCTGATTACGCCGCTTTAATTTGATTTTACTTATTTGGAACGGTTCGGCAGTTATTACGTTCCCAATTATCAAAAATGATGCTAAAAACACCCATTTTGCTATGTTAGAAACTTTGAGCGCAAACTGTGTCCGATCCAATCGACCGATGTTGACGGTTCAAACGGTATCGGATGGGAAATTGGCCGAGGAATTCATTCCTGAAAGCCGCGTTGCCCTAAGGTGCGCGGTTCGCGAGAAAAACGCAATAAACCGCGGAAATTATAGTTTCCCACTTTCTGGCCAAACCGTACACGCTACGGGAAAACCAACCTCACCGTTGAATTCAGCACATCCCAATGCATAAGCATGACTACATTAGAACGCTCTATCTCTCAAAAAGCTATAATTATTTTTTCGTCCTAAATTTAGCACTTTTAGATAGAAAAAAATTCAACATTGCAACCGTTGGTGATAGAAAGGTTTACCCACTACCAAATGATAGCTCTCGTTGAGTCTATCTAAAATATGTATACTTTTATATGCCTAAGATTTACCATTTTCATGTTATGTGGTCCATTTCGCTTATTCTTGTATTATTTGAAAAAGCGTAATTTCAGCACAACTCGGTAACCACTAGAGACAGAGACTTTTCCTATGTAAATTTGTAATCAGCGCACCCATTTTAGCAAGATAGCAAAGGTTTCATGTTGATCCGGGTCCTAGTTTTAGAGATAGGAGTGCCAGTTCAAAATTATAGTTTAAAATACGTGATTTCTTACAAAATTTTAGCCAGTCGGCAAAAACCCAACTACCTTCAATCAAGTTAAGGTTGTGGTTCTTGGTACAATTTTTGACTCTGATTACGCCGCTTTAATTTGATTTTACTTATTTGGAACGGTTCGGCAGTTATTACGTTCCCAATTATCAAAAATGATGCTAAAAACACCCATTTTGCTATGTTAGAAACTTTGAGCGCAAACTGTGTCCGATCCAATCGACCGATGTTGACGGTTCAAACGGTATCGGATGGCAAATTGGCCGAGGAATTCATTTTTGAAAGCCGCGTTGCTCTAAGGTGCGCGGTTCGCGAGAAAAACGCAATAAACCGCGGAAATTATAGTTTCCCACTTTCTGGCCAAACCGTACACGCTACGGGAAAACCAACCTCACCGTTGAATTCAGCACATCCCAATGCATAAGCATGACTACATTAGAACGCTCTATCTCTCAAAAAGCTATAATTATTTTTTCGTCCTAAATTTAGCACTTTTAGATAGAAAAAAATTCAACATTGCAACCGTTGGTGATAGAAAGGTTTACCCACTACCAAATGATAGCTCTCGTTGAGTCTATCAAAAATATGTATACTTTTATATGCCTAAGATTTACCATTTTCATGTTATGTGGTCCATTTCGCTTATTTTTGTATTATTTGAAAAAGCGTAATTTCAGCACAACTCGGTAACCACTAGAGACAGAGACTTTTCCTATGTAAATTTGTAATCAGCGCACCCATTTTAGCAAGATAGCAAAGGTTTCATGTTGATCCGGGTCCTAGTTTTAGAGATAGGAGTGCCAGTTCAAAATTATAGTTTAAAATACGTGATTTCTTTACAAAATTTTAGCCAGTCGGCAAAAACCCAACTACCTTCAATCAAGTTAAGGTTGTGGTTCTTGGTACAATTTTTGACTCTGATTACGCCGCTTTAATTTGATTTTACTTATTTGGAACGGTTCGGCAGTTATTACGTTCCCAATTATCAAAAATGATGCTAAAAACACCCATTTTGCTATGTTAGAAACTTTGAGCGCAAACTGTGTCCGATCCAATCGACCGATGTTGACGGTTCAAACGGTATCGGATGGGAAATTGGCCGAGGAATTCATTCCTGAAAGCCGCGTTGCCCTAAGGTGCGCGGTTCGCGAGAAAAACGCAATAAACCGCGGAAATTATAGTTTCCCACTTTCTGGCCAAACCGTACACGCTACGGGAAAACCAACCTCACCGTTGAATTCAGCACATCCCAATGCATAAGCATGACTACATTAGAACGCTCTATCTCTCAAAAAGCTATAATTATTTTTTCGTCCTAAATTTAGCACTTTTAGATAGAAAAAAATTCAACATTGCAACCGTTGGTGATAGAAAGGTTTACCCACTACCAAATGATAGCTCTCGTTGAGTCTATCTAAAATATGTATACTTTTATATGCCTAAGATTTACCATTTTCATGTTATGTGGTCCATTTCGCTTATTCTTGTATTATTTGAAAAAGCGTAATTTCAGCACAACTCGGTAACCACTAGAGACAGAGACTTTTCCTATGTAAATTTGTAATCAGCGCACCCATTTTAGCAAGATAGCAAAGGTTTCATGTTGATCCGGGTCCTAGTTTTAGAGATAGGAGTGCCAGTTCAAAATTATAGTTTAAAATACGTGATTCTTACAAAATTTTAGCCAGTCGGCAAAAACCCAACTACCTTCAATCAAGTTAAGGTTGTGGTTCTTGGTACAATTTTTGACTCTGATTACGCCGCTTTAATTTGATTTTACTTATTTGGAACGGTTCGGCAGTTATTACGTTCCCAATTATCAAAAATGATGCTAAAAACACCCATTTTGCTATGTTAGAAACTTTGAGCGCAAACTGTGTCCGATCCAATCGACCGATGTTGACGGTTCAAACGGTATCGGATCGCAAATTGGCCGAGGAATTCATTTTTGAAAGCCGCGTTGCTCTAAGGTGCGCGGTTCGCGAGAAAAACGCAATAAACCGCGGAAATTATAGTTTCCCACTTTCTGGCCAAACCGTACACGCTACGGGAAAACCAACCTCACCGTTGAATTCAGCACATCCCAATGCATAAGCATGACTACATTAGAACGCTCTATCTCTCAAAAAGCTATAATTATTTTTTCGTCCTAAATTTAGCACTTTTAGATAGAAAAAAATTCAACATTGCAACCGTTGGTGATAGAAAGGTTTACCCACTACCAAATGATAGCTCTCGTTGACTCTATCAAAAATATGTATACTTTTATATGCCTAAGATTTACCATTTTCATGTTATGTGGTCCATTTCGCTTATTTTTGTATTATTTGAAAAAGCGTAATTTCAGCACAACTCGGTAACCACTAGAGACAGAGACTTTTCCTATGTAAATTTGTAATCAGCGCACCCATTTTAGCAAGATAGCAAAGGTTTCATGTTGATCCGGGTCCTAGGTTTAGAGATAGGAGTGCCAGTTCAAAATTATAGTTTAAAATACGTGATTTCTTACAAAATTTTAGCCAGTCGGCAAAAACCCAACTACCTTCAATCAAGTTAAGGTTGTGGTTCTTGGTACAATTTTTGACTCTGATTACGCCGCTTTAATTTGATTTTACTTATTTGGAACGGTTCGGCAGTTATTACGTTCCCAATTATCAAAAATGATGCTAAAAACACCCATTTTGCTATGTTAGAAACTTTGAGCGCAAACTGTGTCCGATCCAATCGACCGATGTTGACGGTTCAAACGGTATCGGATGGGAAATTGGCCGAGGAATTCATTTCTGAAAGCCGCGTTGCTCTAAGGTGCGCGGTTCGCGAGAAAAACGCAATAAACCGCGGAAATTATAGTTTCCCACTTTCTGGCCAAACCGTACACGCTACGGGAAAACCAACCTCACCGTTGAATTCAGCACATCCCAATGCATAAGCATGACTACATTAGAACGCTCTATCTCTCAAAAAGCTATAATTATTTTTTCGTCCTAAATTTAGCACTTTTAGATAGAACAAAATTGAACATTGCAACCGTTGGTGATAGAAAGGTTTACCCACTACCAAATGATAGCTCTCGTTGAGTCTATCAAAAATATGTATACTTTTATATGCCTAAGATTTACCATTTTCATGTTATGTGGTCCATTTCGCTTATTTTTGTATTATTTGAAAAAGCGTAATTTCAGCACAACTCGGTAACCACTAGAGACAGAGACTTTTCCTATGTAAATTTGTAATCAGCGCACCCATTTTAGCAAGATAGCAAAGGTTTCATGTTGATCCGGGTCCTAGTTTTAGAGATAGGAGTGCCAGTTCAAAATTATAGTTTAAAATACGTGATTTCTTTACAAAATTTTAGCCAGTCGGCAAAAACCCAACTACCTTCAATCAAGTTAAGGTTGTGGTTCTTGGTACAATTTTTGACTCTGATTACGCCGCTTTAATTTGATTTTACTTATTTGGAACGGTTCGGCAGTTATTACGTTCCCAATTATCAAAAATGATGCTAAAAACACCCATTTTGCTATGTTAGAAACTTTGAGCGCAAACTGTGTCCGATCCAATCGACCGATGTTGACGGTTCAAACGGTATCGGATGGGAAATTGGCCGAGGAATTCATTCCTGAAAGCCGCGTTGCCCTAAGGTGCGCGGTTCGCGAGAAAAACGCAATAAACCGCGGAAATTATAGTTTCCCACTTTCTGGCCAAACCGTACACGCTACGGGAAAACCAACCTCACCGTTGAATTCAGCACATCCCAATGCATAAGCATGACTACATTAGAACGCTCTATCTCTCAAAAAGCTATAATTATTTTTTCGTCCTAAATTTAGCACTTTTAGATAGAAAAAAATTGAACATTGCAACCGTTGGTGATAGAAAGGTTTACCCACTACCAAATGATAGCTCTCGTTGAGTCTATCAAAAATATGTTTACTTTTATATGCCTAAGATTTACCATTTTCATGTTATGTGGTCCATTTCGCTTATTTTTGTATTATTTGAAAAAGCGTAATTTCAGCACAACTCGGTAATCACTAGAGACAGAGACTTTTCCTATGTAAATTTGTAATCAGCGCACCCATTTTAGCAAGATAGCAAAGATTTCATGTTGATCCGGGTCCTAGTTTTAGAGATAGGAGTGCCAGTTCAAAATTATAGTTTAAAATACGTGATTTCTTACAAAATTTTAGCCAGTCGGCAAAAACCCAACTACCTTCAATCAAGTTAAGGTTGTGGTTCTTGGTTCAATTTTTGACTCTGATTACGCCGCTTTAATTTGATTTTACTTATTTGGAACGGTTCGGCAGTTATTACGTTCCCAATTATCAAAAATGATGCTAAAAACACCCATTTTGCTATGTTAGAAACTTTGAACGCAAACTGTGTCCGATCCAATCGACCGATGTTGACGGTTCAAACGGTATCGGATGGGAAATTGGCCGAGGAATTCATTTCTGAAAGCCGCGTTGCTCTAAGGTGCGCGGTTCGCGAGAAACACGCAATAAACCGCGGAAATTATAGTTTCCCACTTTCTGGCCAAACCGTACACGCTACGGGAAAACCAACCTCACCGTTGAATTCAGCACATCCCAATGCATAAGCATGACTACATTAGAACGCTCTATCTCTCAAAAAGCTATAATTATTTTTTCGTCCTAAATTTAGCACTTTTAGATAGAAAAAAATTGAACATTGCAACCGTTGGTGATAGAAAGGTTTACCCACTACCAAATGATAGCTCTCGTTGAGTCTATCAAAAATATGTATACTTTTATATGCCTAAGATTTACCATTTTCATGTTATGTGGTCCATTTCGCTTATTTTTGTATTATTTGAAAAAGCGTAATTTCAGCACAACTCGGTAACTACTAGAGACAGAGACTTTTCCTATGTAAATTTGTAATAAACGCACCCATTTTAGCAAGATAGCAAAGGTTTCATGTTGATCCGGGTCCTAGTTTTAGAGATAGGAGTGCCAGTTCAAAATTATAGTTTAAAATACGTGATTTCTTACAAAATTTTAGCCAGTCGGCAAAAACCCAACTACCTTCAATCAAGTTAAGGTTGTGGTTCTTGGTACAATTTTTGACTCTGATTACGCCGCTTTAATTTGATTTTACTTATTTGGAACGGTTCGGCAGTTATTACGTTCCCAATTATCAAAAATGATGCTAAAAACACCCATTTTGCTATGTTAGAAACTTTGAGCGCAAACTGTGTCCGATCCAATCGACCGATGTTGACGGTTCAAACGGTATCGGATGGCAAATTGGCCGAGGAATTCATTTTTGAAAGCCGCGTTGCTCTAAGGTGCGCGGTTCGCGAGAAAAACGCAATAAACCGCGGAACTTATAGTTTCCCACTTTCTGGCCAAACCGTACACGCTACGGGAAAACCAACCTCACCGTTGAATTCAGCGCATCCCAATGCATAAGCATGACTACATTAGAACGCTCTATCTCTCAAAAAGCTATAATTATTTTTTCGTCCTAAATTTAGCACTTTTAGATAGAAAAAAATTCAACATTGCACCCGTTGGTGATAGAAAGGTTTACCCACTACCAAATGATAGCTCTCGTTGAGTCTATCAAAAATATGTATACTTTTATATGCCTAAGATTTACCATTTTCATGTTATGTGGTCCATTTCGCTTATTTTTGTATTATTTGAAAAAGCGTAATTTCAGCACAACTCGGTAACTACTAGAGACAGAGACTTTTCCTATGTAAATTTGTAATCAGCGCACCCATTTTAGCAAGATAGCAAAGGTTTCATGTTGATCCGGGTCCTAGTTTTAGAGATAGGAGTGCCAGTTCAAAATTATTGTTTAAAATACGTGATTTCTTACAAAATTTTAGCCAGTCGGCAAAAACCCAACTACCTTCAATCAAGTTAAGGTTGTGGTTCTTGGTACAATTTTTGACTCTGATTACGCCGCTTTAATTTGATTTTACTTATTTGGAACGGTTCGGCAGTTATTACGTTCCCAATTATCAAAAATGATGCTAAAAACACCCATTTTGCTATGTTAGAAACTTTGAGCGCAAACTGTGTCCGATCCAATCGACCGATGTTGACGGTTCAAACGGTATCGGATGGGAAATTGGCCGAGGAATTCAGTCCTGAAAGCCGCGTTGCCCTAAGGTGCGCGGTTCGCGAGAAAAACGCAATAAACCGCGGAAATTATAGTTTCCCACTTTCTGGCCAAACCGTACACGCTACGGGAAAACCAACCTCACCGTTGAATTCAGCACATCCCAATGCATAAGCATGACTACATTAGAACGCTCTATCTCTCAAAAAGCTATAATTATTTTTCGTCCTAAATTTAGCACTTTTAGATAGAAAAAAATTCAACATTGCAACCGTTGGTGATAGAAAGGTTTACCCACTACCAAATGATAGCTCTCGTTGAGTCTATCTAAAATATGTATACTTTTATATGCCTAAGATTTACCATTTTCATGTTATGTGGTCCATTTCGCTTATTTTTGTATTATTTGAAAAAGCGTAATTTCAGCACAACTCGGTAACCACTAGAGACAGAGTCTTTTCCTATGTAAATTTGTAATCAGCGCCCCCATTTTAGCAAGATAGCAAAGGTTTCATGTTGATCCGTGTCCTAGTTTTAGAGATAGGAGTGCCAGTTCAAAATTATAGTTTAAAATACGTGATTTCTTACAAAATTTTAGCCAGTCGGCAAAAACCCAACTACCTTCAATCAAGTTAAGGTTGTGGTTCTTGGTTCAATTTTTGACTCTGATTACGCCGCTTTAATTTGATTTTACTTATTTGGAACGGTTCGGCAGTTATTACGTTCCCAATTATCAAAAATGATGCTAAAAACACCCATTTTGCTATGTTAGAAACTTTGAGCGCAAACTGTGTCCGATCCAATCGACCGATGTTGACGGTTCAAACGGTATCGGATGGGAAATTGGCCGAGGAATTCATTTCTGAAAGCCGCGTTGCTCTAAGGTGCGCGGTTCGCGAGAAAAACGCAATAAACCGCGGAAATTATAGTTTCCCACTTTCTGGCCAAACCGTACACGCTACGGGAAAACCAACCTCACCGTTGAATTCAGCACATCCCAATGCATAAGCATGACTACATTAGAACGCTCTATCTCTCAAAAAGCTATAATTATTTTTCGTCCTAAATTTAGCACTTTTAGATAGAAAAAAATTCAACATTGCAACCGTTGGTGATAGAAAGGTTTACCCACTACCAAATGATAGCTCTCGTTGAGTCTATCTAAAATATGTATACTTTTATATGCCTAAGATTTACCATTTTCATGTTATGTGGTCCATTTCGCTTATTTTTGTATTATTTGAAAAAGCGTAATTTCAGCACAACTCGGTAACCACTAGAGACAGAGTCTTTTCCTATGTAAATTTGTAATCAGCGCCCCCATTTTAGCAAGATAGCAAAGGTTTCATGTTGATCCGTGTCCTAGTTTTAGAGATAGGAGTGCCAGTTCAAAATTATAGTTTAAAATACGTGATTTCTTACAAAATTTTAGCCAGTCGGCAAAAACCCAACTACCTTCAATCAAGTTAAGGTTGTGGTTCTTGGTTCAATTTTTGACTCTGATTACGCCGCTTTAATTTGATTTTACTTATTTGGAACGGTTCGGCAGTTATTACGTTCCCAATTATCAAAAATGATGCTAAAAACACCCATTTTGCTATGTTAGAAACTTTGAGCGCAAACTGTGTCCGATCCAATCGACCGATGTTGACGGTTCAAACGGTATCGGATGGGAAATTGGCCGAGGAATTCATTTCTGAAAGCCGCGTTGCTCTAAGGTGCGCGGTTCGCGAGAAAAACGCAATAAACCGCGGAAATTATAGTTTCCCACTTTCTGGCCAAACCGTACACGCTACGGGAAAACCAACCTCACCGTTGAATTCAGCACATCCCAATGCATAAGCATGACTACATTAGAACGCTCTATCTCTCAAAAAGCTATAATTATTTTTTCGTCCTAAATTTAGCACTTTTAGATAGAACAAAATTGAACATTGCAACCGTTGGTGATAGAAAGGTTTACCCACTACCAAATGATAGCTCTCGTTGAGTCTATCAAAAATATGTATACTTTTATATGCCTAAGAATTACCATTTTCATGTTATGTGGTCCATTTCGCTTATTTTTGTATTATTTGAAAAAGCGTAATTTCAGCACAACTCGGTAACCACTAGAGACAGAGACTTTTCCTATGTAAATTTGTAATCAGCGCACCCATTTTAGCAAGATAGCAAAGGTTTCATGTTGATCCGGGTCCTAGTTTTAGAGATAGGAGTGCCAGTTCAAAATTATAGTTTAAAATACGTGATTTCTTTACAAAATTTTAGCCAGTCGGCAAAAACCCAACTACCTTCAATCAAGTTAAGGTTGTGGTTCTTGGTACAATTTTTGACTCTGATTACGCCGCTTTAATTTGATTTTACTTATTTGGAACGGTTCGGCAGTTATTACGTTCCCAATTATCAAAAATGATGCTAAAAACACCCATTTTGCTATGTTAGAAACTTTGAGCGCAAACTGTGTCCGATCCAATCGACCGATGTTGACGGTTCAAACGGTATCGGATGGGAAATTGGCCGAGGAATTCATTCCTGAAAGCCGCGTTGCCCTAAGGTGCGCGGTTCGCGAGAAAAACGCAATAAACCGCGGAAATTACAGTTTCCCACTTTCTGGCCAAACCGTACACGCTACGGGAAAACCAACCTCACCGTTGAATTCAGCACATCCCAATGCATAAGCATGACTACATTAGAACGCTCTATCTCTCAAAAAGCTATAATTATTTTTTCGTCCTAAATTTAGCACTTTTAGATAGAAAAAAATTCAACATTGCAACCGTTGGTGATAGAAAGGTTTACCCACTACCAAATGATAGCTCTCGTTGAGTCTATCTAAAATATGTATACTTTTATATGCCTAAGATTTACCATTTTCATGTTATGTGGTCCATTTCGCTTATTTTTGTATTATTTGAAAAAGCGTAATTTCAGCACAACTCGGTAACCACTAGAGACAGAGACTTTTCCTATGTAAATTTGTAATCAGCGCACCCATTTTAGCAAGATAGCAAAGGTTTCATGTTGATCCGGGTCCTAGTTTTAGAGATAGGAGTGCCAGTTCAAAATTATAGTTTAAAATACGTGATTTCTTACAAAATTTTAGCCAGTCGGCAAAAACCCAACTACCTTCAATCAAGTTAAGGTTGTGGTTCTTGGTACAATTTTTGACTCTGATTACGCCGCTTTAATTTGATTTTACTTATTTGGAACGGTTCGGCAGTTATTACGTTCCCAATTATCAAAAATGATGCTAAAAACACCCATTTTGCTATGTTAGAAACTTTGAGCGCAAACTGTGTCCGATCCAATCGACCGATGTTGACGGTTCAAACGGTATCGGATGGCAAATTGGCCGAGGAATTCATTTTTGAAAGCCGCGTTGCTCTAAGGTGCGCGGTTCGCGAGAAAAACGCAATAAACCGCGGAAATTATAGTTTCCCACTTTCTGGCCAAACCGTACACGCTACGGGAAAACCAACCTCACCGTTGAATTCAGCACATCCCAATGCATAAGCATGACTACATTAGAACGCTCTATCTCTCAAAAAGCTATAATTATTTTTTCGTCCTAAATTTAGCACTTTTAGATAGAAAAAAATTCAACATTGCAACCGTTGGTGATAGAAAGGTTTACCCACTACCAAATGATAGCTCTCGTTGACTCTATCAAAAATATGTATACTTTTATATGCCTAAGATTTACCATTTTCATGTTATGTGGTCCATTTCGCTTATTTTTGTATTATTTGAAAAAGCGTAATTTCAGCACAACTCGGTAACCACTAGAGACAGAGACTTTTCCTATGTAAATTTGTAATCAGCGCACCCATTTTAGCAAGATAGCAAAGATTTCATGTTGATCCGGGTCCTAGTTTTAGAGATAGGAGTGCCAGTTCAAAATTATAGTTTAAAATACGTGATTTCTTACAAAATTTTAGCCAGTCGGCAAAAACCCAACTACCTTCAATCAAGTTAAGGTTGTGGTTCTTGGTTCAATTTTTGACTCTGATTACGCCGCTTTAATTTGATTTTACTTATTTGGAACGGTTCGGCAGTTATTACGTTCCCAATTATCAAAAATGATGCTAAAAACACCCATTTTGCTATGTTAGAAACTTTGAGCGCAAACTGTGTCCGATCCAATCGACCGATGTTGACGGTTCAAACGGTATCGGATGGGAAATTGGCCGAGGAATTCATTTCTGAAAGCCGCGTTGCTCTAAGGTGCGCGGTTCGCGAGAAAAACGCAATAAACCGCGGAAATTATAGTTTCCCACTTTCTGGCCAAACCGTACACGCTACGGGAAAACCAACCTCACCGTTGAATTCAGCACATCCCAATGCATAAGCATGACTACATTAGAACGCTCTATCTCTCAAAAAGCTATAATTATTTTTTCGTCCTAAATTTAGCACTTTTAGATAGAACAAAATTGAACATTGCAACCGTTGGTGATAGAAAGGTTTACCCACTACCAAATGATAGCTCTCGTTGAGTCTATCAAAAATATGTATACTTTTATATGCCTAAGATTTACCATTTTCATGTTATGTGGTCCATTTCGCTTATTTTTGTATTATTTGAAAAAGCGTAATTTCAGCACAACTCGGTAACCACTAGAGACAGAGACTTTTCCTATGTAAATTTGTAATCAGCGCACCCATTTTAGCAAGATAGCAAAGGTTTCATGTTGATCCGGGTCCTAGTTTTAGAGATAGGAGTGCCAGTTCAAAATTATAGTTTAAAATACGTGATTTCTTTACAAAATTTTAGCCAGTCGGCAAAAACCCAACTACCTTCAATCAAGTTAAGGTTGTGGTTCTTGGTACAATTTTTGACTCTGATTACGCCGCTTTAATTTGATTTTACTTATTTGGAACGGTTCGGCAGTTATTACGTTCCCAATTATCAAAAATGATGCTAAAAACACCCATTTTGCTATGTTAGAAACTTTGAGCGCAAACTGTGTCCGATCCAATCGACCGATGTTGACGGTTCAAACGGTATCGGATGGGAAATTGGCCGAGGAATTCATTCCTGAAAGCCGCGTTGCCCTAAGGTGCGCGGTTCGCGAGAAAAACGCAATAAACCGCGGAAATTATAGTTTCCCACTTTCTGGCCAAACCGTACACGCTACGGGAAAACCAACCTCACCGTTGAATTCAGCACATCCCAATGCATAAGCATGACTACATTAGAACGCTCTATCTCTCAAAAAGCTATAATTATTTTTTCGTCCTAAATTTAGCACTTTTAGATAGAAAAAAATTCAACATTGCAACCGTTGGTGATAGAAAGGTTTACCCACTACCAAATGATAGCTCTCGTTGAGTCTATCTAAAATATGTATACTTTTATATGCCTAAGATTTACCATTTTCATGTTATGTGGTCCATTTCGCTTATTCTTGTATTATTTGAAAAAGCGTAATTTCAGCACAACTCGGTAACCACTAGAGACAGAGACTTTTCCTATGTAAATTTGTAATCAGCGCACCCATTTTAGCAAGATAGCAAAGGTTTCATGTTGATCCGGGTCCTAGTTTTAGAGATAGGAGTGCCAGTTCAAAATTATAGTTTAAAATACGTGATTTCTTACAAAATTTTAGCCAGTCGGCAAAAACCCAACTACCTTCAATCAAGTTAAGGTTGTGGTTCTTGGTACAATTTTTGACTCTGATTACGCCGCTTTAATTTGATTTTACTTATTTGGAACGGTTCGGCAGTTATTACGTTCCCAATTATCAAAAATGATGCTAAAAACACCCATTTTGCTATGTTAGAAACTTTGAGCGCAAACTGTGTCCGATCCAATCGACCGATGTTGACGGTTCAAACGGTATCGGATGGCAAATTGGCCGAGGAATTCATTTTTGAAAGCCGCGTTGCTCTAAGGTGCGCGGTTCGCGAGAAAAACG
The DNA here is from genome assembly GCA_964023965.1 of Melinopterus prodromus. Classification (NCBI taxonomy): domain Eukaryota; kingdom Metazoa; phylum Arthropoda; class Insecta; order Coleoptera; family Scarabaeidae; genus Melinopterus; species Melinopterus prodromus. The sequence continues at coordinate 9,145,782 of OZ030392.1, read as the reverse complement.
CAATAAACCGCGGAAATTATAGTTTCCCACTTTCTGGCCAAACCGTACACGCTACGGGAAAACCAACCTCACCGTTGAATTCAGCACATCCCAATGCATAAGCATGACTACATTAGAACGCTCTATCTCTCAAAAAGCTATAATTATTTTTTCGTCCTAAATTTAGCACTTTTAGATAGAAAAAAATTCAACATTGCAACCGTTGGTGATAGAAAGGTTTACCCACTACCAAATGATAGCTCTCGTTGAGTCTATCAAAAATATGTATACTTTTATATGCCTAAGATTTACCATTTTCATGTTATGTGGTCCATTTCGCTTATTTTTGTATTATTTGAAAAAGCGTAATTTCAGCACAACTCGGTAACCACTAGAGACAGAGACTTTTCCTATGTAAATTTGTAATCAGCGCACCCATTTTAGCAAGATAGCAAAGGTTTCATGTTGATCCGGGTCCTAGTTTTAGAGATAGGAGTGCCAGTTCAAAATTATAGTTTAAAATACGTGATTTCTTTACAAAATTTTAGCCAGTCGGCAAAAACCCAACTACCTTCAATCAAGTTAAGGTTGTGGTTCTTGGTACAATTTTTGACTCTGATTACGCCGCTTTAATTTGATTTTACTTATTTGGAACGGTTCGGCAGTTATTACGTTCCCAATTATCAAAAATGATGCTAAAAACACCCATTTTGCTATGTTAGAAACTTTGAGCGCAAACTGTGTCCGATCCAATCGACCGATGTTGACGGTTCAAACGGTATCGGATGGGAAATTGGCCGAGGAATTCATTCCTGAAAGCCGCGTTGCCCTAAGGTGCGCGGTTCGCGAGAAAAACGCAATAAACCGCGGAAATTATAGTTTCCCACTTTCTGGCCAAACCGTACACGCTACGGGAAAACCAACCTCACCGTTGAATTCAGCACATCCCAATGCATAAGCATGACTACATTAGAACGCTCTATCTCTCAAAAAGCTATAATTATTTTTTCGTCCTAAATTTAGCACTTTTAGATAGAAAAAAATTCAACATTGCAACCGTTGGTGATAGAAAGGTTTACCCACTACCAAATGATAGCTCTCGTTGAGTCTATCTAAAATATGTATACTTTTATATGCCTAAGATTTACCATTTTCATGTTATGTGGTCCATTTCGCTTATTCTTGTATTATTTGAAAAAGCGTAATTTCAGCACAACTCGGTAACCACTAGAGACAGAGACTTTTCCTATGTAAATTTGTAATCAGCGCACCCATTTTAGCAAGATAGCAAAGGTTTCATGTTGATCCGGGTCCTAGTTTTAGAGATAGGAGTGCCAGTTCAAAATTATAGTTTAAAATACGTGATTCTTACAAAATTTTAGCCAGTCGGCAAAAACCCAACTACCTTCAATCAAGTTAAGGTTGTGGTTCTTGGTACAATTTTTGACTCTGATTACGCCGCTTTAATTTGATTTTACTTATTTGGAACGGTTCGGCAGTTATTACGTTCCCAATTATCAAAAATGATGCTAAAAACACCCATTTTGCTATGTTAGAAACTTTGAGCGCAAACTGTGTCCGATCCAATCGACCGATGTTGACGGTTCAAACGGTATCGGATCGCAAATTGGCCGAGGAATTCATTTTTGAAAGCCGCGTTGCTCTAAGGTGCGCGGTTCGCGAGAAAAACGCAATAAACCGCGGAAATTATAGTTTCCCACTTTCTGGCCAAACCGTACACGCTACGGGAAAACCAACCTCACCGTTGAATTCAGCACATCCCAATGCATAAGCATGACTACATTAGAACGCTCTATCTCTCAAAAAGCTATAATTATTTTTTCGTCCTAAATTTAGCACTTTTAGATAGAACAAAATTGAACATTGCAACCGTTGGTGATAGAAAGGTTTACCCACTACCAAATGATAGCTCTCGTTGACTCTATCAAAAATATGTATACTTTTATATGCCTAAGATTTACCATTTTCATGTTATGTGGTCCATTTCGCTTATTTTTGTATTATTTGAAAAAGCGTAATTTCAGCACAACTCGGTAACCACTAGAGACAGAGACTTTTCCTATGTAAATTTGTAATCAGCGCACCCATTTTAGCAAGATAGCAAAGGTTTCATGTTGATCCGGGTCCTAGGTTTAGAGATAGGAGTGCCAGTTCAAAATTATAGTTTAAAATACGTGATTTCTTACAAAATTTTAGCCAGTCGGCAAAAACCCAACTACCTTCAATCAAGTTAAGGTTGTGGTTCTTGGTACAATTTTTGACTCTGATTACGCCGCTTTAATTTGATTTTACTTATTTGGAACGGTTCGGCAGTTATTACGTTCCCAATTATCAAAAATGATGCTAAAAACACCCATTTTGCTATGTTAGAAACTTTGAGCGCAAACTGTGTCCGATCCAATCGACCGATGTTGACGGTTCAAACGGTATCGGATGGGAAATTGGCCGAGGAATTCATTTCTGAAAGCCGCGTTGCTCTAAGGTGCGCGGTTCGCGAGAAAAACGCAATAAACCGCGGAAATTATAGTTTCCCACTTTCTGGCCAAACCGTACACGCTACGGGAAAACCAACCTCACCGTTGAATTCAGCACATCCCAATGCATAAGCATGACTACATTAGAACGCTCTATCTCTCAAAAAGCTATAATTATTTTTTCGTCCTAAATTTAGCACTTTTAGATAGAACAAAATTGAACATTGCAACCGTTGGTGATAGAAAGGTTTACCCACTACCAAATGATAGCTCTCGTTGAGTCTATCAAAAATATGTATACTTTTATATGCCTAAGATTTACCATTTTCATGTTATGTGGTCCATTTCGCTTATTTTTGTATTATTTGAAAAAGCGTAATTTCAGCACAACTCGGTAACCACTAGAGACAGAGACTTTTCCTATGTAAATTTGTAATCAGCGCACCCATTTTAGCAAGATAGCAAAGGTTTCATGTTGATCCGGGTCCTAGTTTTAGAGATAGGAGTGCCAGTTCAAAATTATAGTTTAAAATACGTGATTTCTTTACAAAATTTTAGCCAGTCGGCAAAAACCCAACTACCTTCAATCAAGTTAAGGTTGTGGTTCTTGGTACAATTTTTGACTCTGATTACGCCGCTTTAATTTGATTTTACTTATTTGGAACGGTTCGGCAGTTATTACGTTCCCAATTATCAAAAATGATGCTAAAAACACCCATTTTGCTATGTTAGAAACTTTGAGCGCAAACTGTGTCCGATCCAATCGACCGATGTTGACGGTTCAAACGGTATCGGATGGGAAATTGGCCGAGGAATTCATTCCTGAAAGCCGCGTTGCCCTAAGGTGCGCGGTTCGCGAGAAAAACGCAATAAACCGCGGAAATTATAGTTTCCCACTTTCTGGCCAAACCGTACACGCTACGGGAAAACCAACCTCACCGTTGAATTCAGCACATCCCAATGCATAAGCATGACTACATTAGAACGCTCTATCTCTCAAAAAGCTATAATTATTTTTTCGTCCTAAATTTAGCACTTTTAGATAGAAAAAAATTCAACATTGCAACCGTTGGTGATAGAAAGGTTTACCCACTACCAAATGATAGCTCTCGTTGAGTCTATCTAAAATATGTATACTTTTATATGCCTAAGATTTACCATTTTCATGTTATGTGGTCCATTTCGCTTATTCTTGTATTATTTGAAAAAGCGTAATTTCAGCACAACTCGGTAACCACTAGAGACAGAGACTTTTCCTATGTAAATTTGTAATCAGCGCACCCATTTTAGCAAGATAGCAAAGGTTTCATGTTGATCCGGGTCCTAGTTTTAGAGATAGGAGTGCCAGTTCAAAATTATAGTTTAAAATACGTGATTTCTTACAAAATTTTAGCCAGTCGGCAAAAACCCAACTACCTTCAATCAAGTTAAGGTTGTGGTTCTTGGTACAATTTTTGACTCTGATTACGCCGCTTTAATTTGATTTTACTTATTTGGAACGGTTCGGCAGTTATTACGTTCCCAATTATCAAAAATGATGCTAAAAACACCCATTTTGCTATGTTAGAAACTTTGAGGGCAAACTGTGTCCGATCCAATCGACCGATGTTGACGGTTCAAACGGTATCGGATGGCAAATTGGCCGAGGAATTCATTTTTGAAAGCCGCGTTGCTCTAAGGTGCGCGGTTCGCGAGAAAAACGCAATAAACCGCGGAAATTATAGTTTCCCACTTTCTGGCCAAACCGTACACGCTACGGGAAAACCAACCTCACCGTTGAATTCAGCACATCCCAATGCATAAGCATGACTACATTAGAACGCTCTATCTCTCAAAAAGCTATAATTATTTTTTCGTCCTAAATTTAGCACTTTTAGATAGAAAAAAATTCAACATTGCAACCGTTGGTGATAGAAAGGTTTACCCACTACCAAATGATAGCTCTCGTTGAGTCTATCAAAAATATGTATACTTTTATATGCCTAAGATTTACCATTTTCATGTTATGTGGTCCATTTCGCTTATTTTTGTATTATTTGAAAAAGCGTAATTTCAGCACAACTCGGTAACCACTAGAGACAGAGACTTTTCCTATGTAAATTTGTAATCAGCGCACCCATTTTAGCAAGATAGCAAAGGTTTCATGTTGATCCGGGTCCTAGTTTTAGAGATAGGAGTGCCAGTTCAAAATTATAGTTTAAAATACGTGATTTCTTTACAAAATTTTAGCCAGTCGGCAAAAACCCAACTACCTTCAATCAAGTTAAGGTTGTGGTTCTTGGTACAATTTTTGACTCTGATTACGCCGCTTTAATTTGATTTTACTTATTTGGAACGGTTCGGCAGTTATTACGTTCCCAATTATCAAAAATGATGCTAAAAACACCCATTTTGCTATGTTAGAAACTTTGAGCGCAAACTGTGTCCGATCCAATCGACCGATGTTGACGGTTCAAACGGTATCGGATGGGAAATTGGCCGAGGAATTCATTCCTGAAAGCCGCGTTGCCCTAAGGTGCGCGGTTCGCGAGAAAAACGCAATAAACCGCGGAAATTATAGTTTCCCACTTTCTGGCCAAACCGTACACGCTACGGGAAAACCAACCTCACCGTTGAATTCAGCACATCCCAATGCATAAGCATGACTACATTAGAACGCTCTATCTCTCAAAAAGCTATAATTATTTTTTCGTCCTAAATTTAGCACTTTTAGATAGAAAAAAATTCAACATTGCAACCGTTGGTGATAGAAAGGTTTACCCACTACCAAATGATAGCTCTCGTTGAGTCTATCTAAAATATGTATACTTTTATATGCCTAAGATTTACCATTTTCATGTTATGTGGTCCATTTCGCTTATTCTTGTATTATTTGAAAAAGCGTAATTTCAGCACAACTCGGTAACCACTAGAGACAGAGACTTTTCCTATGTAAATTTGTAATCAGCGCACCCATTTTAGCAAGATAGCAAAGGTTTCATGTTGATCCGGGTCCTAGTTTTAGAGATAGGAGTGCCAGTTCAAAATTATAGTTTAAAATACGTGATTCTTACAAAATTTTAGCCAGTCGGCAAAAACCCAACTACCTTCAATCAAGTTAAGGTTGTGGTTCTTGGTACAATTTTTGACTCTGATTACGCCGCTTTAATTTGATTTTACTTATTTGGAACGGTTCGGCAGTTATTACGTTCCCAATTATCAAAAATGATGCTAAAAACACCCATTTTGCTATGTTAGAAACTTTGAGCGCAAACTGTGTCCGATCCAATCGACCGATGTTGACGGTTCAAACGGTATCGGATCGCAAATTGGCCGAGGAATTCATTTTTGAAAGCCGCGTTGCTCTAAGGTGCGCGGTTCGCGAGAAAAACGCAATAAACCGCGGAAATTATAGTTTCCCACTTTCTGGCCAAACCGTACACGCTACGGGAAAACCAACCTCACCGTTGAATTCAGCACATCCCAATGCATAAGCATGACTACATTAGAACGCTCTATCTCTCAAAAAGCTATAATTATTTTTTCGTCCTAAATTTAGCACTTTTAGATAGAAAAAAATTCAACATTGCAACCGTTGGTGATAGAAAGGTTTACCCACTACCAAATGATAGCTCTCGTTGACTCTATCAAAAATATGTATACTTTTATATGCCTAAGATTTACCATTTTCATGTTATGTGGTCCATTTCGCTTATTTTTGTATTATTTGAAAAAGCGTAATTTCAGCACAACTCGGTAACCACTAGAGACAGAGTCTTTTCCTATGTAAATTTGTAATCAGCGCACCCATTTTAGCAAGATAGCAAAGGTTTCATGTTGATCCGGGTCCTAGGTTTAGAGATAGGAGTGCCAGTTCAAAATTATAGTTTAAAATACGTGATTTCTTACAAAATTTTAGCCAGTCGGCAAAAACCCAACTACCTTCAATCAAGTTAAGGTTGTGGTTCTTGGTACAATTTTTGACTCTGATTACGCCGCTTTAATTTGATTTTACTTATTTGGAACGGTTCGGCAGTTATTACGTTCCCAATTATCAAAAATGATGCTAAAAACACCCATTTTGCTATGTTAGAAACTTTGAGCGCAAACTGTGTCCGATCCAATCGACCGATGTTGACGGTTCAAACGGTATCGGATGGGAAATTGGCCGAGGAATTCATTTTTGAAAGCCGCGTTGCTCTAAGGTGCGCGGTTCGCGAGAAAAACGCAATAAACCGCGGAAATTATAGTTTCCCACTTTCTGGCCAAACCGTACACGCTACGGGAAAACCAACCTCACCGTTGAATTCAGCACATCCCAATGCATAAGCATGACTACATTAGAACGCTCTATCTCTCAAAAAGCTTTAATTATTTTTTCGTCCTAAATTTAGCACTTTTAGATAGAAAAAAATTCAACATTGCAACCGTTGGTGATAGAAAGGTTTACCCACTACCAAATGATAGCTCTCGTTGAGTCTATCAAAAATATGTATACTTTTATATGCCTAAGATTTACCATTTTCATGTTATGTGGTCCATTTCGCTTATTTTTGTATTATTTGAAAAAGCGTAATTTCAGCACAACTCGGTAACCACTAGAGACAGAGACTTTTCCTATGTAAATTTGTAATCAGCGCACCCATTTTAGCAAGATAGCAAAGGTTTCATGTTGATCCGGGTCCTAGTTTTAGAGATAGGAGTGCCAGTTCAAAATTATAGTTTAAAATACGTGATTTCTTACAAAATTTTAGCCAGTCGGCAAAAACCCAACTACCTTCAATCAAGTTAAGGTTGTGGTTCTTGGTACAATTTTTGACTCTGATTACGCCGCTTTAATTTGATTTTACTTATTTGGAACGGTTCGGCAGTTATTACGTTCCCAATTATCAAAAATGATGCTAAAAACACCCATTTTGCTATGTTAGAAACTTTGAGCGCAAACTGTGTCCGATCCAATCGACCGATGTTGACGGTTCAAACGGTATCGGATGGGAAATTGGCCGAGGAATTCATTTCTGAAAGCCGCGTTGCCCTAAGTTGCGCGGTTTGCGAGAAAAACGCAATAAACCGCGGAAATTATAGTTTCCCACTTTCTGGCCAAACCGTACACGCTACGGGAAATCCAAGCTCACCGTTGAATTCAGCACATCCCAATGCATAAGCATGACTACATTAGAACGCTCTATCTCTCAAAAAGCTATAATTATTTTTTCGTCCTAAATTTAGCACTTTTAGATAGAAAAAAATTCAACATTGCAACCGTTGGTGATAGAAAGGTTTACCCACTACCAAATGATAGCTCTCGTTGACTCTATCAAAAATATGTATACTTTTATATGCCTAAGATTTACCATTTTCATGTTATGTGGTCCATTTCGCTTATTTTTGTATTATTTGAAAAAGCGTAATTTCAGCACAACTCGGTAACCACTAGAGACAGAGACTTTTCCTATGTAAATTTGTAATCAGCGCACCCATTTTAGCAAGATAGCAAAGGTTTCATGTTGATCCGGGTCCTAGGTTTAGAGATAGGAGTGCCAGTTCAAAATTATAGTTTAAAATACGTGATTTCTTACAAAATTTTAGCCAGTCGGCAAAAACCCAACTACCTTCAATCAAGTTAAGGTTGTGGTTCTTGGTACAATTTTTGACTCTGATTACGCCGCTTTAATTTGATTTTACTTATTTGGAACGGTTCGGCAGTTATTACGTTCCCAATTATCAAAAATGATGCTAAAAACACCCATTTTGCTATGTTAGAAACTTTGAGCGCAAACTGTGTCCGATCCAATCGACCGATGTTGACGGTTCAAACGGTATCGGATGGGAAATTGGCCGAGGAATTCATTTTTGAAAGCCGCGTTGCTCTAAGGTGCGCGGTTCGCGAGAAAAACGCAATAAACCGCGGAAATTATAGTTTCCCACTTTCTGGCCAAACCGTACACGCTACGGGAAAACCAACCTCACCGTTGAATTCAGCACATCCCAATGCATAAGCATGACTACATTAGAACGCTCTATCTCTCAAAAAGCTTTAATTATTTTTTCGTCCTAAATTTAGCACTTTTAGATAGAAAAAAATTCAACATTGCAACCGTTGGTGATAGAAAGGTTTACCCACTACCAAATGATAGCTCTCGTTGAGTCTATCAAAAATATGTATACTTTTATATGCCTAAGATTTACCATTTTCATGTTATGTGGTCCATTTCGCTTATTTTTGTATTATTTGAAAAAGCGTAATTTCAGCACAACTCGGTAACCACTAGAGACAGAGACTTTTCCTATGTAAATTTGTAATCAGCGCACCCATTTTAGCAAGATAGCAAAGGTTTCATGTTGATCCGGGTCCTAGTTTTAGAGATAGGAGTGCCAGTTCAAAATTATAGTTTAAAATACGTGATTTCTTACAAAATTTTAGCCAGTCGGCAAAAACCCAACTACCTTCAATCAAGTTAAGGTTGTGGTTCTTGGTACAATTTTTGACTCTGATTACGCCGCTTTAATTTGATTTTACTTATTTGGAACGGTTCGGCAGTTATTACGTTCCCAATTATCAAAAATGATGCTAAAAACACCCATTTTGCTATGTTAGAAACTTTGAGCGCAAACTGTGTCCGATCCAATCGACCGATGTTGACGGTTCAAACGGTATCGGATGGGAAATTGGCCGAGGAATTCATTTCTGAAAGCCGCGTTGCCCTAAGTTGCGCGGTTTGCGAGAAAAACGCAATAAACCGCGGAAATTATAGTTTCCCACTTTCTGGCCAAACCGTACACGCTACGGGAAATCCAAGCTCACCGTTGAATTCAGCACATCCCAATGCATAAGCATGACTACATTAGAACGCTCTATCTCTCAAAAAGCTATAATTATTTTTTCGTCCTAAATTTAGCACTTTTAGATAGAAAAAAATTCAACATTGCAACCGTTGGTGATAGAAAGGTTTACCCACTACCAAATGATAGCTCTCGTTGACTCTATCAAAAATATGTATACTTTTATATGCCTAAGATTTACCATTTTCATGTTATGTGGTCCATTTCGCTTATTTTTGTATTATTTGAAAAAGCGTAATTTCAGCACAACTCGGTAACCACTAGAGACAGAGACTTTTCCTATGTAAATTTGTAATCAGCGCACCCATTTTAGCAAGATAGCAAAGGTTTCATGTTGATCCGGGTCCTAGGTTTAGAGATAGGAGTGCCAGTTCAAAATTATAGTTTAAAATACGTGATTTCTTACAAAATTTTAGCCAGTCGGCAAAAACCCAACTACCTTCAATCAAGTTAAGGTTGTGGTTCTTGGTACAATTTTTGACTCTGATTACGCCGCTTTAATTTGATTTTACTTATTTGGAACGGTTCGGCAGTTATTACGTTCCCAATTATCAAAAATGATGCTAAAAACACCCATTTTGCTATGTTAGAAACTTTGAGCGCAAACTGTGTCCGATCCAATCGACCGATGTTGACGGTTCAAACGGTATCGGATGGGAAATTGGCCGAGGAATTCATTTTTGAAAGCCGCGTTGCTCTAAGGTGCGCGGTTCGCGAGAAAAACGCAATAAACCGCGGAAATTATAGTTTCCCACTTTCTGGCCAAACCGTACACGCTACGGGAAAACCAACCTCACCGTTGAATTCAGCACATCCCAATGCATAAGCATGACTACATTAGAACGCTCTATCTCTCAAAAAGCTATAATTATTTTTTCGTCCTAAATTTAGCACTTTTAGATAGAACAAAATTCAACATTGCAACCGTTGGTGATAGAAAGGTTTACCCACTACCAAATGATAGCTCTCGTTGAGTCTATCAAAAATATGTATACTTTTATATGCCTAAGATTTACCATTTTCATGTTATGTGGTCCATTTCGCTTATTTTTGTATTATTTGAAAAAGCGTAATTTCAGCACAACTCGGTAACCACTAGAGACAGAGACTTTCCCTATGTAAATTTGTAATCAGCGCACCCATTTTAGCAAGATAGCAAAGGTTTCATGTTGATCCGGGTCCTAGTTTTAGAGATAGGAGTGCCAGTTCAAAATTATAGTTTAAAATACGTGATTTCTTACAAAATTTTAGCCAGTCGGCAAAAACCCAACTACCTTCAATCAAGTTAAGGTTGTGGTTCTTGGTACAATTTTTGACTCTGATTACGCCGCTTTAATTTGATTTTACTTATTTGGAACGGTTCGGCAGTTATTACGTTCCCAATTATCAAAAATGATGCTAAAAACACCCATTTTGCTATGTTAGAAACTTTGAGCGCAAACTGTGTCCGATCCAATCGACCGATGTTGACGGTTCAAACGGTATCGGATGGTAAATTGGCCGAGGAATTCATTTTTGAAAGCCGCGTTGCTCTAAGGTGCGCGGTTCGCGAGAAAAACGCAATAAACCGCGGAAATTATAGTTTCCCACTTTCTGGCCAAACCGTACACGCTACGGGAAAACCAACCTCACCGTTGAATTCAGCACATCCCAATGCATAAGCATGACTACATTAGAACGCTCTACCTCTCAAAAAGCTATAATTATTTTTTCGTCCTAAATTTAGCACTTTTAGATAGAAAAAAATTCAACATTGCAACCGTTGGTGATAGAAAGGTTTACCCACTACCAAATGATAGCTCTCGTTGAGTCTATCAAAAATATGTATACTTTTATATGCCTAAGATTTACCATTTTCATGTTATGTGGTCCATTTCGCTTATTTTTGTATTATTTGAAAAAGCGTAATTTCAGCACAACTCGGTAACCACTAGAGACAGAGACTTTTCCTATGTAAATTTGTAATCAGCGCACCCATTTTAGCAAGATAGCAAAGGTTTCATGTTGATCCGGGTCCTAGTTTTAGAGATAGGAGTGCCAGTTCAAAATTATAGTTTAAAATACGTGATTTCTTACAAAATTTTAGCCAGTCGGCAAAAACCCAACTACCTTCAATCAAGTTAAGGTTGTGGTTCTTGGTACAATTTTTGACTCTGATTACGCCGCTTTAATTTGATTTTACTTATTTGGAACGGTTCGGCAGTTATTACGTTCCCAATTATCAAAAATGATGCTAAAAACACCCATTTTGCTATGTTAGAAACTTTGAGCGCCAACTGTGTCCGATCCAATCGACCGATGTTGACGGTTCAAACGGTATCGGATGGGAAATTGGCCGAGGAATTCATTTCTGAAAGCCGCGTTGCGCTAACGTGCGCGGTTCGCGAGAAAAACGCAATAAACCGCGGAAATTATAGTTTCCCACTTTCTGGCCAAACCGTACACGCTACGGGAAAACCAACCTCACCGTTGAATTCAGCACATCCCAATGCATAAGCATGACTACATTAGAACGCTCTATCTCTCAAAAAGCTATAATTATTTTTTCGTCCTAAATTTAGCACTTTTAGATAGAAAAAAATTCAACATTGCAACCGTTGGTGATAGAAAGGTTTACCCACTACCAAATGATAGCTCTCGTTGAGTCTATCAAAAATATGTATACTTTTATATGCCTAAGATTTACCATTTTCATGTTATGTGGTCCATTTCGCTTATTTTTGTATTATTTGAAAAAGCGTAATTTCAGCACAACTCGGTAACCACTAGAGACAGAGACTTTTCCTATGTAAATTTGTAATCAGCGCACCCATTTTAGCAAGATAGCAAAGGTTTCATGTTGATCCGGGTCCTAGTTTTAGAGATAGGAGTGCCAGTTCAAAATTATAGTTTAAAATACGTGATTTCTTTACAAAATTTTAGCCAGTCGGCAAAAACCCAACTACCTTCAATCAAGTTAAGGTTGTGGTTCTTGGTACAATTTTTGACTCTGATTACGCCGCTTTAATTTGATTTTACTTATTTGGAACGGTTCGGCAGTTATTACGTTCCCAATTATCAAAAATGATGCTAAAAACACCCATTTTGCTATGTTAGAAACTTTGAGCGCAAACTGTGTCCGACCCAATCGACCGATGTTGACGGTTCAAACGGTATCGGATGGCAAATTGGCCGAGGAATTCATTTTTGAAAGCCGCGTTGCTCTAAGGTGCGCGGTTCGCGAGAAAAACGCAATAAACCGCGGAAATTATAGTTTCCCACTTTCTGGCCAAACCGTACACGCTACGGGAAAACCAACCTCACCGTTGAATTCAGCACATCCCAATGCATAAGCATGACTACATTAGAACGCTCTATCTCTCAAAAAGCTATAATTATTTTTTCGTCCTAAATTTAGCACTTTTAGATAGAAAAAAATTCAACATTGCAACCGTTGGTGATAGAAAGGTTTACCCACTACCAAATGATAGCTCTCGTTGACTCTATCAAAAATATGTATACTTTTATATGCCTAAGATTTACCATTTTCATGTTATGTGGTCCATTTCGCTTATTTTTGTATTATTTGAAAAAGCGTAATTTCAGCACAACTCGGTAACCACTAGAGACAGAGACTTTTCCTATGTAAATTTGTAATCAGCGCACCCATTTTAGCAAGATAGCAAAGGTTTCATGTTGATCCGGGTCCTAGGTTTAGAGATAGGAGTGCCAGTTCAAAATTATAGTTTAAAATACGTGATTTCTTACAAAATTTTAGCCAGTCGGCAAAAACCCAACTACCTTCAATCAAGTTAAGGTTGTGGTTCTTGGTACAATTTTTGACTCTGATTACGCCGCTTTAATTTGATTTTACTTATTTGGAACGGTTCGGCAGTTATTACGTTCCCAATTATCAAAAATGATGCTAAAAACACCCATTTTGCTATGTTAGAAACTTTGAGCGCAAACTGTGTCCGATCCAATCGACCGATGTTGACGGTTCAAACGGTATCGGATGGGAAATTGGCCGAGGAATTCATTTTTGAAAGCCGCGTTGCTCTAAGGTGCGCGGTTCGCGAGAAAAACGCAATAAACCGCGGAAATTATAGTTTCCCACTTTCTGGCCAAACCGTACACGCTACGGGAAAACCAACCTCACCGTTGAATTCAGCACATCCCAATGCATAAGCATGACTACATTAGAACGCTCTATCTCTCAAAAAGCTATAATTATTTTTTCGTCCTAAATTTAGCACTTTTAGATAGAAAAAAATTCAACATTGCAACCGTTGGTGATAGAAAGGTTTACCCACTACCAAATGATAGCTCTCGTTGACTATCAAAAATATGTATACTTTTATATGCCTAAGATTTACCATTTTCATGTTATGTGGTCCATTTCGCTTATTTTTGTATTATTTGAAAAAGCGTAATTTCAGCACAACTCGGTAACCACTAGAGACAGAGACTTTTCCTATGTAAATTTGTAATCAGCGCACCCATTTTAGCAAGATAGCAAAGGTTTCATGTTGATCCGGGTCCTAGGTTTAGAGATAGGAGTGCCAGTTCAAAATTATAGTTTAAAATACGTGATTTCTTACAAAATTTTAGCCAGTCGGCAAAAACCCAACTACCTTCAATCAAGTTAAGGTTGTGGTTCTTGGTACAATTTTTGACTCTGATTACGCCGCTTTAATTTGATTTTACTTATTTGGAACGGTTCGGCAGTTATTACGTTCCCAATTATCAAAAATGATGCTAAAAACACCCATTTTGCTATGTTAGAAACTTTGAGCGCAAACTGTGTCCGATCCAATCGACCGATGTTGACGGTTCAAACGGTATCGGATGGGAAATTGGCCGAGGAATTCATTTTTGAAAGCCGCGTTGCTCTAAGGTGCGCGGTTCGCGAGAAAAACGCAATAAACCGCGGAAATTATAGTTTCCCACTTTCTGGCCAAACCGTACACGCTACGGGAAAACCAACCTCACCGTTGAATTCAGCACATCCCAATGCATAAGCATGACTACATTAGAACGCTCTATCTCTCAAAAAGCTATAATTATTTTTTCGTCCTAAATTTAGCACTTTTAGATAGAACAAAATTCAACATTGCAACCGTTGGTGATAGAAAGGTTTACCCACTACCAAATGATAGCTCTCGTTGAGTCTATCAAAAATATGTATACTTTTATATGCCTAAGATTTACCATTTTCATGTTATGTGGTCCATTTCGCTTATTTTTGTATTATTTGAAAAAGCGTAATTTCAGCACAACTCGGTAACCACTAGAGACAGAGACTTTTCCTATGTAAATTTGTAATCAGCGCACCCATTTTAGCAAGATAGCAAAGGTTTCATGTTGATCCGGGTCCTAGTTTTAGAGATAGGAGTGCCAGTTCAAAATTATAGTTTAAAATACGTGATTTCTTACAAAATTTTAGCCAGTCGGCAAAAACCCAACTACCTTCAATCAAGTTAAGGTTGTGGTTCTTGGTACAATTTTTGACTCTGATTACGCCGCTTTAATTTGATTTTACTTATTTGGAACGGTTCGGCAGTTATTACGTTCCCAATTATCAAAAATGATGCTAAAAACACCCATTTTGCTATGTTAGAAACTTTGAGCGCAAACTGTGTCCGATCCAATCGACCGATGTTGACGGTTCAAACGGTATCGGATGGTAAATTGGCCGAGGAATTCATTTTTGAAAGCCGCGTTGCTCTAAGGTGCGCGGTTCGCGAGAAAAACGCAATAAACCGCGGAAATTATAGTTTCCCACTTTCTGGCCAAACCGTACACGCTACGGGAAAACCAACCTCACCGTTGAATTCAGCACATCCCAATGCATAAGCATGACTACATTAGAACGCTCTATCTCTCAAAAAGCTATAATTATTTTTTCGTCCTAAATTTAGCACTTTTAGATAGAAAAAAATTCAACATTGCAACCGTTGGTGATAGAAAGGTTTACCCACTACCAAATGATAGCTCTCGTTGACTCTATCAAAAATATGTATACTTTTATATGCCTAAGATTTACCATTTTCATGTTATGTGGTCCATTTCGCTTATTTTTGTATTATTTGAAAAAGCGTAATTTCAGCACAACTCGGTAACCACTAGAGACAGAGACTTTTCCTATGTAAATTTGTAATCAGCGCACCCATTTTAGCAAGATAGCAAAGGTTTCATGTTGATCCGGGTCCTAGGTTTAGAGATAGGAGTGCCAGTTCAAAATTATAGTTTAAAATACGTGATTTCTTACAAAATTTTAGCCAGTCGGCAAAAACCCAACTACCTTCAATCAAGTTAAGGTTGTGGTTCTTGGTACAATTTTTGACTCTGATTACGCCGCTTTAATTTGATTTTACTTATTTGGAACGGTTCGGCAGTTATTACGTTCCCAATTATCAAAAATGATGCTAAAAACACCCATTTTGCTATGTTAGAAACTTTGAGCGCAAACTGTGTCCGATCCAATCGACCGATGTTGACGGTTCAAACGGTATCGGATGGTAAATTGGCCGAGGAATTCATTTTTGAAAGCCGCGTTGCTCTAAGGTGCGCGGTTCGCGAGAAAAACGCAATAAACCGCGGAAATTATAGTTTCCCACTTTCTGGCCAAACCGTACACGCTACGGGAAAACCAACCTCACCGTTGAATTCAGCACATCCCAATGCATAAGCATGACTACATTAGAACGCTCTACCTCTCAAAAAGCTATAATTATTTTTTCGTCCTAAATTTAGCACTTTTAGATAGAAAAAAATTCAACATTGCAACCGTTGGTGATAGAAAGGTTTACCCACTACCAAATGATAGCTCTCGTTGAGTCTATCAAAAATATGTATACTTTTATATGCCTAAGATTTACCATTTTCATGTTATGTGGTCCATTTCGCTTATTTTTGTATTATTTGAAAAAGCGTAATTTCAGCACAACTCGGTAACCACTAGAGACAGAGACTTTTCCTATGTAAATTTGTAATCAGCGCACCCATTTTAGCAAGATAGCAAAGGTTTCATGTTGATCCGGGTCCTAGTTTTAGAGATAGGAGTGCCAGTTCAAAATTATAGTTTAAAATACGTGATTTCTTACAAAATTTTAGCCAGTCGGCAAAAACCCAACTACCTTCAATCAAGTTAAGGTTGTGGTTCTTGGTACAATTTTTGACTCTGATTACGCCGCTTTAATTTGATTTTACTTATTTGGAACGGTTCGGCAGTTATTACGTTCCCAATTATCAAAAATGATGCTAAAAACACCCATTTTGCTATGTTAGAAACTTTGAGCGCCAACTGTGTCCGATCCAATCGACCGATGTTGACGGTTCAAACGGTATCGGATGGGAAATTGGCCGAGGAATTCATTTCTGAAAGCCGCGTTGCGCTAACGTGCGCGGTTCGCGAGAAAAACGCAATAAACCGCGGAAATTATAGTTTCCCACTTTCTGGCCAAACCGTACACGCTACGGGAAAACCAACCTCACCGTTGAATTCAGCACATCCCAATGCATAAGCATGACTACATTAGAACGCTCTATCTCTCAAAAAGCTATAATTATTTTTTCGTCCTAAATTTAGCACTTTTAGATAGAAAAAAATTCAACATTGCAACCGTTGGTGATAGAAAGGTTTACCCACTACCAAATGATAGCTCTCGTTGAGTCTATCAAAAATATGTATACTTTTATATGCCTAAGATTTACCATTTTCATGTTATGTGGTCCATTTCGCTTATTTTTGTATTATTTGAAAAAGCGTAATTTCAGCACAACTCGGTAACCACTAGAGACAGAGACTTTTCCTATGTAAATTTGTAATCAGCGCACCCATTTTAGCAAGATAGCAAAGGTTTCATGTTGATCCGGGTCCTAGTTTTAGAGATAGGAGTGCCAGTTCAAAATTATGGTTTAAAATACGTGATTTCTTACAAAATTTTAGCCAGTCGGCAAAAACCCAACTACCTTCAATCAAGTTAAGGTTGTGGTTCTTGGTACAGTTTTTGACTCTGATTACGCCGCTTTAATTTGATTTTACTTATTTGGAACGGTTCGGCAGTTATTACGTTCCCAATTATCAAAAATGATGCTAAAAACACCCATTTTGCTATGTTAGAAACTTTGAGCGCCAACTGTGTCCGATCCAATCGACCGATGTTGACGGTTCAAACGGTATCGGATGGGAAATTGGCCGAGGAATTCATTTCTGAAAGCCGCGTTGCTCTAAGGTGCGCGGTTCGCGAGAAAAACGCAATAAACCGCGGAAATTATAGTTTCCAACTTTCTGGCCAAACCGTACACGCTACGGGAAAACCAACCTCACCGTTGAATTCAGCACATTCCAATGCATAAGCATGACTACATTAGAACGCTCTATCTCTCAAAAAGCTATAATTATTTTTTCGTCCTAAATTTAGTACTTTTAGATAGAAAAAAATTCAACATTGCAACCGTTGGTGATAGAAAGGTTTACCCACTACCAAATGATAGCTCTCGTTGAGTCTATCAAAAATATGTATACTTTTATATGCCTAAGATTTACCATTTTCATGTTATGTGGTCCATTTCGCTTATTTTTGTATTATTTGAAAAAGCGTAATTTCAGCACAACTCGGTAACCACTAGAGACAGAGACTTTTCCTATGTAAATTTGTAATCAGCGCACCCATTTTAGCAAGATAGCAAAGGTTTCATGTTGATCCGGGTCCTAGTTTTAGAGATAGGAGTGCCAGTTCAAAATTATGGTTTAAAATACGTGATTTCTTACAAAATTTTAGCCAGTCGGCAAAAACCCAACTACCTTCAATCAAGTTAAGGTTGTGGTTCTTGGTACAGTTTTTGACTCTGATTACGCCGCTTTAATTTGATTTTACTTATTTGGAACGGTTCGGCAGTTATTACGTTCCCAATTATCAAAAATGATGCTAAAAACACCCATTTTGCTATGTTAGAAACTTTGAGCGCCAACTGTGTCCGATCCAATCGACCGATGTTGACGGTTCAAACGGTATCGGATGGGAAATTGGCCGAGGAATTCATTTCTGAAAGCCGCGTTGCTCTAAGGTGCGCGGTTCGCGAGAAAAACGCAATAAACCGCGGAAATTATAGTTTCCAACTTTCTGGCCAAACCGTACACGCTACGGGAAAACCAACCTCACCGTTGAATTCAGCACATTCCAATGCATAAGCATGACTACATTAGAACGCTCTATCTCTCAAAAAGCTATAATTATTTTTTCGTCCTAAATTTAGCACTTTTAGATAGAAAAAAATTCAACATTGCAACCGTTGGTGATAGAAAGGTTTACCCACTACCAAATGATAGCTCTCGTTGAGTCTATCAAAAATATGTATACTTTTATATGCCTAAGATTTACCATTTTCATGTTATGTGGTCCATTTCGCTTATTTTTGTATTATTTGAAAAAGCGTAATTTCAGCACAACTCGGTAACCACTAGAGACAGAGACTTTTCCTATGTAAATTTGTAATCAGCGCACCCATTTTAGCAAGATAGCAAAGGTTTCATGTTGATCCGGGTCCTAGTTTTAGAGATAGGAGTGCCAGTTCAAAATTATGGTTTAAAATACGTGATTTCTTACAAAATTTTAGCCAGTCGGCAAAAACCCAACTACCTTCAATCAAGTTAAGGTTGTGGTTCTTGGTACAGTTTTTGACTCTGATTACGCCGCTTTAATTTGATTTTACTTATTTGGAACGGTTCGGCAGTTATTACGTTCCCAATTATCAAAAATGATGCTAAAAACACCCATTTTGCTATGTTAGAAACTTTGAGCGCCAACTGTGTCCGATCCAATCGACCGATGTTGACGGTTCAAACGGTATCGGATGGGAAATTGGCCGAGGAATTCATTTCTGAAAGCCGCGTTGCTCTAAGGTGCGCGGTTCGCGAGAAAAACGCAATAAACCGCGGAAATTATAGTTTCCAACTTTCTGGCCAAACCGTACACGCTACGGGAAAACCAACCTCACCGTTGAATTCAGCACATTCCAATGCATAAGCATGACTACATTAGAACGCTCTATCTCTCAAAAAGCTATAATTATTTTTTCGTCCTAAATTTAGCACTTTTAGATAGAAAAAAATTCAACATTGCAACCGTTGGTGATAGAAAGGTTTACTCACTACCAAATGATAGCTCTCGTTGAGTCTATCAAAAATATGTATACTTTTATATGCCTAAGATTTACCATTTTCATGTTATGTGGTCCATTTCGCTTATTTTTGTATTATTTGAAAAAGCGTAATTTCAGCACAACTCGGTAACCACTAGAGACAGAGACTTTTCCTATGTAAATTTGTAATCAGCGCACCCATTTTAGCAAGATAGCAAAGGTTTCATGTTGATCCGGGTCCTAGTTTTAGAGATAGGAGTGCCAGTTCAAAATTATGGTTTAAAATACGTGATTTCTTACAAAATTTTAGCCAGTCAGCAAAAACCCAACTACCTTCAATCAAGTTAAGGTTGTGGTTCTTGGTACAGTTTTTGACTCTGATTACGCCGCTTTAATTTGATTTTACTTATTTGGAACGGTTCGGCAGTTATTACGTTCCCAATTATCAAAAATGATGCTAAAAACACCCATTTTGCTATGTTAGAAACTTTGAGCGCCAACTGTGTCCGATCCAATCGACCGATGTTGACGATTCAAACGGTATCGGATGGGAAATTGGCCGAGGAATTCATTTCTGAAAGCCGCGTTGCTCTAACGTGCGCGGTTCGCGAGAAAAACGCAATAAACCGCGGAAATTATAGTTCCCACTTTCTGGCGAAACCGTACACGCTACGGGAAAACCAACCTCACCGTTGAATTCAGCACATCCCAATGCATAAGCATGACTACATTAGAACGCTCTATCTCTCAAAAAGCTATAATTATTTTTTCGTCCTAAATTTAGCACTTTTAGATAGAAAAAAAATTCAACATTGCAACCGTTGGTGATGAAAGGTTTACCCACTACCAAATGATAGCTCTCGTTGAGTCTATCAAAAATATGTATACTTTTATATGCCTAAGATTTACCATTTTCATGTTATGTGGTCCATTTCGCTTATTTTTGTATTATTTGAAAAAGCGTAATTTCAGCCAACTCGGTAACCACTAGAGACAGAGACTTTTCCTATGTAAATTTGTAATCAGCGCACCCATTTTAGCAAGATGGCGAAGGTTTCATGTTGATCCGGGTCCTAGTTTTAGAGATAGGAGTGCCAGTTCAAAATTATGGTTTAAAATACGTGATTTCTTACAAAATTTTAGCCAGTCGACAAAAACCCAACTACCTTCAATCAAGTTAAGGTTGTGGGTCTTGGTACAGTTTTTGACTCTGATTACGCCGCTTTAATTTGATTTTACTTATTTGGAACGGTTCGGCAGTTATTACGTTCCCAATTATCAAAAATGATGCTAAAAACACCCATTTTGCTATGTTAGAAACTTTGAGCGCCAACTGTGTCCGATCCAATCGACCGATGTTGACGGTTCAAACGGTATCGGATGGGAAATTGGCCGAGGAATTCATTTCTGAAAGCCGCGTTGCTCTAAGGTGCGCGGTTCGCGAGAAAAACGCAACAAACCGCGGAAATTATAGTTTCCCACTTTCTGGCCAAACCGTACACGCTACGGGAAAACCAACCTCACCGTTGAATTCAGCACATTCCAATGCATAAGCATGACTACATTAGAACGCTCTATCTCTCAAAAAGCTATAATTATTTTTTCGTCCTAAATTTAGCACTTTTAGATAGAAAAAAATTCAACATTGCAACCGTTGGTGATAGAAAGGTTTACCCACTACCAAATGATAGCTCTCGTTGAGTCTATCAAAAATATGTATACTTTTATATGCCTAAGATTTACCATTTTCATGTTATGTGGTCCATTTCGCTTATTTTTGTATTATTTGAAAAAGCGTAATTTCAGCACAACTCGGTAACCACTAGAGACAGAGACTTTTCCTATGTAAATTTGTAATCAGCGCACCCATTTTAGCAAGATAGCAAAGGTTTCATGTTGATCCGGGTCCTAGTTTTAGAGATAGGAGTGCCAGTTCAAAATTATGGTTTAAAATACGTGATTTCTTACAAAATTTTAGCCAGTCGGCAAAAACCCAACTACCTTCAATCAAGTTAAGGTTGTGGTTCTTGGTACAGTTTTTGACTCTGATTACGCCGCTTTAATTTGATTTTACTTATTTGGAACGGTTCGGCAGTTATTACGTTCCCAATTATCAAAAATGATGCTAAAAACACCCATTTTGCTATGTTAGAAACTTTGAGCGCCAACTGTGTCCGATCCAATCGACCGATGTTGACGGTTCAAACGGTATCGGATGGGAAATTGGCCGAGGAATTCATTTCTGAAAGCCGCGTTGCTCTAACGTGCGCGGTTCGCGAGAAAAACGCAATAAACCGCGGAAATTACAGTTTCCCACTTTCTGGCCAAACCGTACACGCTACGGGAAAACCAACCTCACCGTTGAATTCAGCACATCCCAATGCATAAGCATGACTACATTAGAACGCTCTATCTCTCAAAAAGCTATAATTATTTTTTCGTCCTAAATTTAGCACTTTTAGATAGAAAAAAATTCAACATTGCAACCGTTGGTGATAGAAAGGTTTACCCACTACCAAATGATAGCTCTCGTTGAGTCTATCAAAAATATGTATACTTTTATATGCCTAAGATTTACCATTTTCATGTTATGTGGTCCATTTCGCTTATTTTTGTATTATTTGAAAAAGCGTAAATTCAGCACAACTCGGTAACCACTAGAGACAGAGACTTTTCCTATGTAAATTTGTAATCAGCGCACCCATTTTAGCAAGATAGCAAAGGTTTCATGTTGATCCGGGTCCTAGTTTTAGAGATAGGAGTGCCAGTTCAAAATTATGGTTTAAAATACGTGATTTCTTACAAAATTTTAGCCAGTCGGCAAAAACCCAACTACCTTCAATCAAGTTAAGGTTGTGGTTCTTGGTACAGTTTTTGACTCTGATTACGCCGCTTTAATTTGATTTTACTTATTTGGAACGGTTCGGCAGTTATTACGTTCCCAATTATCAAAAATGATGCTAAAAACACCCATTTTGCTATGTTAGAAACTTTGAGCGCCAACTGTGTCCGATCCAATCGACCGATGTTGACGGTTCAAACGGTATCGGATGGGAAATTGGCCGAGGAATTTATTTCTGAAAGCCGCGTTGCTCTAAGGTGCGCGGTTCGCGAGAAAAACGCAATAAACCGCGGAAATTATAGTTTCCCACTTTCTGGCCAAACCGTACACGCTACGGGAAAACCAACCTCACCGTTGAATTCAGCACATCCCAATGCATAAGCATGACTACATGAGAACGCTCTATCTCTCAAAAAGCTATAATTATTTTTTCGTCCTAAATTTAGCACTTTTAGATAGAAAAAAATTCAACATTGCAACCGTTGGTGATAGAAAGGTTTACCCACTACCAAATGATAGCTCTCGTTGAGTCTATCAAAAATATGTATACTTTTATATGCCTAAGATTTACCATTTTCATGTTATGTGGTCCATTTCGCTTATTTTTGTATTATTTGAAAAAGCGTAATTTCAGCACAACTCGGTAACCACTAGAGACAGAGACTTTTCCTATGTAAATTTGTAATCAGCGCACCCATTTTAGCAAGATAGCAAAGGTTTCATGTTGATCCGGGTCCTAGTTTTAGAGATAGGAGTGCCAGTTCAAAATTATGGTTTAAAATACGTGATTTCTTACAAAATTTTAGCCAGTCGGCAAAAACCCAACTACCTTCAATCAAGTTAAGGTTGTGGTTCTTGGTACAGTTTTTGACTCTGATTACGCCGCTTTAATTTGATTTTACTTATTTGGAACGGTTCGGCAGTTATTACGTTCCCAATTATCAAAAATGATGCTAAAAACACCCATTTTGCTATGTTAGAAACTTTGAGCGCCAACTGTGTCCGATCCAATCGACCGATGTTGACGGTTCAAACGGTATCGGATGGGAAATTGGCCGAGGAATTTATTTCTGAAAGCCGCGTTGCTCTAAGGTGCGCGGTTCGCGAGAAAAACGCAATAAACCGCGGAAATTATAGTTTCCCACTTTCTGGCCAAACCGTACACGCTACGGGAAAACCAACCTCACCGTTGAATTCAGCACATCCCAATGCATAAGCATGACTACATGAGAACGCTCTATCTCTCAAAAAGCTATAATTATTTTTTCGTCCTAAATTTAGCACTTTTAGATAGAAAAAAATTCAACATTGCAACCGTTGGTGATAGAAAGGTTTACCCACTACCAAATGATAGCTCTCGTTGAGTCTATCAAAAATATGTATACTTTTATATGCCTAAGATTTACCATTTTCATGTTATGTGGTCCATTTCGCTTATTTTTGTATTATTTGAAAAAGCGTAATTTCAGCACAACTCGGTAACCACTAGAGACAGAGACTTTTCCTATGTAAATTTGTAATCAGCGCACCCATTTTAGCAAGATAGCAAAGGTTTCATGTTGATCCGGGTCCTAGTTTTAGAGATAGGAGTGCCAGTTCAAAATTATGGTTTAAAATACGTGATTTCTTACAAAATTTTAGCCAGTCGGCAAAAACCCAACTACCTTCAATCAAGTTAAGGTTGTGGTTCTTGGTACAGTTTTTGACTCTGATTACGCCGCTTTAATTTGATTTTACTTATTTGGAACGGTTCGGCAGTTATTACGTTCCCAATTATCAAAAATGATGCTAAAAACACCCATTTTGCTATGTTAGAAACTTTGAGCGCCAACTGTGTCCGATCCAATCGACCGATGTTGACGGTTCAAACGGTATCGGATGGGAAATTGGCCGAGGAATTTATTTCTGAAAGCCGCGTTGCTCTAAGGTGCGCGGTTCGCGAGAAAAACGCAATAAACCGCGGAAATTATAGTTTCCCACTTTCTGGCCAAACCGTACACGCTACGGGAAAACCAACCTCACCGTTGAATTCAGCACATCCCAATGCATAAGCATGACTACATGAGAACGCTCTATCTCTCAAAAAGCTATAATTATTTTTTCGTCCTAAATTTAGTACTTTTAGATAGAAAAAAATTCAACATTGCAACCGTTGGTGATAGATAGGTTTACCCACTACCAAATGATAGCTCTCGTTGAGTCTATCAAAAATATGTATACTTTTATATGCCTAAGATTTACCATTTTCATGTTATGTGGTCCATTTCGCTTATTTTTGTATTATTTGAAAAAGCGTAATTTCAGCACAACTCGGTAACCACTAGAGACAGAGACTTTTCCTATGTAAATTTGTAATCAGCGCACCCATTTTAGCAAGATAGCAAAGGTTTCATGTTGATCCGGGTCCTAGTTTTAGAGATAGGAGTGCCAGTTCAAAATTATGGTTTAAAATACGTGATTTCTTACAAAATTTTAGCCAGTCGGCAAAAACCCAACTACCTTCAATCAAGTTAAGGTTGTGGTTCTTGGTACAGTTTTTGACTCTGATTACGCCGCTTTAATTTGATTTTACTTATTTGGAACGGTTCGGCAGTTATTACGTTCCCAATTATCAAAAATGATGCTAAAAACACCCATTTTGCTATGTTAGAAACTTTGAGCGCCAACTGTGTCCGATCCAATCGACCGATGTTGACGGTTCAAACGGTATCGGATGGGAAATTGGCCGAGGAATTCACTTCTGAAAGCCGCGTTGCTCTAAGGTGCGCGGTTCGCGAGAAAAACGCAATAAACCGCGGAAATTATAGTTTCCCACTTTCTGGCCAAACCGTACACGCTACGGGAAAACCAACCTCACCGTTGAATTCAGCACATTCCAATGCATAAGCATGACTACATTAGAACGCTCTATCTTTAAAAAAGCTATAATTATTTTTTCGTCCTAAATTTAGCACTTTTAGATAGAAAAAAATTCAACATTGCAACCGTTGGTGATAGAAAGGTTTACCCACTACCAAATGATAGCTCTCGGTGAGTCTATCAAAAATATGTATACTTTTATATGCCTAAGATTTACCATTTTCATGTTATGTGGTCCATTTCGCTTATTTTTGTATTATTTGAAAAAGCGTAATTTCAGCACAACTCGGTAACCACTAGAGACAGAGACTTTTCCTATGTAAATTTGTAATCAGCGCACCCATTTTAGCAAGATAGCAAAGGTTTCATGTTGATCCGGGTCCTAGTTTTAGAGATAGGAGTGCCAGTTCAAAATTATGGTTTAAAATAATTGATTTCTTACAAAATTTTAGCCAGTCGGCAAAAACCCAACTACCTTCAATCAAGTTAAGGTTGTGGTTCTTGGTACAGTTTTTGACTCTGATTACGCCGCTTTAATTTGATTTTACTTATTTGGAACGGTTCGGCAGTTATTACGTTCCCAATTATCAAAAATGATGCTAAAAACACCCATTTTGCTATGTTAGAAACTTTGAGCGCCAACTGTGTCCGATCCAATCGACCGATGTTGACGGTTCAAACGGTATCGGATGGGAAATTGGCCGAGGAATTTATTTCTGAAAGCCGCGTTGCTCTAAGGTGCGCGGTTCGCGAGAAAAACGCAATAAACCGCGGAAATTATAGTTTCCCACTTTCTGGCCAAACCGTACACGCTACGGGAAAACCAACCTCACCGTTGAATTCAGCACATCCCAATGCATAAGCATGACTACATGAGAACGCTCTATCTCTCAAAAAGCTATAATTATTTTTTCGTCCTAAATTTAGTACTTTTAGATAGAAAAAAATTCAACATTGCAACCGTTGGTGATAGATAGGTTTACCCACTACCAAATGATAGCTCTCGTTGAGTCTATCAAAAATATGTATACTTTTATATGCCTAAGATTTACCATTTTCATGTTATGTGGTCCATTTCGCTTATTTTTGTATTATTTGAAAAAGCGTAATTTCAGCACAACTCGGTAACCACTAGAGACAGAGACTTTTCCTATGTAAATTTGTAATCAGCGCACCCATTTTAGCAAGATAGCAAAGGTTTCATGTTGATCCGGGTCCTAGTTTTAGAGATAGGAGTGCCAGTTCAAAATTATGGTTTAAAATACGTGATTTCTTACAAAATTTTAGCCAGTCGGCAAAAACCCAACTACCTTCAATCAAGTTAAGGTTGTGGTTCTTGGTACAGTTTTTGACTCTGATTACGCCGCTTTAATTTGATTTTACTTATTTGGAACGGTTCGGCAGTTATTACGTTCCCAATTATCAAAAATGATGCTAAAAACACCCATTTTGCTATGTTAGAAACTTTGAGCGCCAACTGTGTCCGATCCAATCGACCGATGTTGACGGTTCAAACGGTATCGGATGGGAAATTGGCCGAGGAATTTATTTCTGAAAGCCGCGTTGCTCTAAGGTGCGCGGTTCGCGAGAAAAACGCAATAAACCGCGGAAATTATAGTTTCCCACTTTCTGGCCAAACCGTACACGCTACGGGAAAACCAACCTCACCGTTGAATTCAGCACATCCCAATGCATAAGCATGACTACATGAGAACGCTCTATCTCTCAAAAAGCTATAATTATTTTTTCGTCCTAAATTTAGCACTTTTAGATAGAAAAAAATTCAACATTGTAACCGTTGGTGATAGAAAGGTTTACCCACTACCAAATGATAGCTCTCGTTGAGTCTATCAAAAATATGTATACTTTTATATGCCTAAGATTTACCATTTTCATGTTATGTGGTCCATTTCGCTTATTTTTGTATTATTTGAAAAAGCGTAATTTCAGCACAACTCGGTAACCACTAGAGACAGAGACTTTTCCTATGTAAATTTGTAATCAGCGCACCCATTTTAGCAAGATAGCAAAGGTTTCATGTTGATCCGGGTCCTAGTTTTAGAGATAGGAGTGCCAGTTCAAAATTATGGTTTAAAATACGTGATTTCTTACAAAATTTTAGCCAGTCGGCAAAAACCCAACTACCTTCAATCAAGTTAAGGTTGTGGTTCTTGGTACAGTTTTTGACTCTGATTACGCCGCTTCAATTTGATTTTACTTATTTGGAACGGTTCGGCAGTTATTACGTTCCCAATTATCAAAAATGATGCTAAAAACACCCATTTTGCTATGTTAGAAACTTTGAGCGCCAACTGTGTCCGATCCAATCGACCGATGTTGACGGTTCAAACGGTATCGGATGGGAAATTGGCCGAGGAATTCACTTCTGAAAGCCGCGTTGCTCTAAGGTGCGCGGTTCGCGAGAAAGACGCAATAAACCGCGGAAATTATAGTTTCCCACTTTCTGGCCAAACCGTACACGCTACGGGAAAACCAACCTCACCGTTGAATTCAGCACATTCCAATGCATAAGCATGACCACATTAGAACGCTCTATCTTTAAAAAAGCTATAATTATTTTTTCGTCCTAAATTTAGCACTTTTAGATAGAAAAAAATTCAACATTGCAACCGTTGGTGATAGAAAGGTTTACCCACTACCAAATGATAGCTCTCGGTGAGTCTATCAAAAATATGTATACTTTTATATGCCTAAGATTTACCATTTTCATGTTATGTGGTCCATTTCGCTTATTTTTGTATTATTTGAAAAAGCGTAAATTCAGCACAACTCGGTAACCACTAGAGACAGAGACTTTTCCTATGTAAATTTGTAATCAGCGCACCCATTTTAGCAAGATACCAAAGGTTTCATGTTGATCCGGGTCCTAGTTTTAGAGATAGGAGTGCCAGTTCAAAATTATGGTTTAAAATACGTGATTTCTTACAAAATTTTAGCCAGTCGGCAAAAACCCAACTACCTTCAATCAAGTTAAGGTTGTGGTTCTTGGTACAGTTTTTGACTCTGATTACGCCGCTTTAATTTGATTTTACTTATTTGGAACGGTTCGGCAGTTATTACGTTCCCAATTATCAAAAATGATGCTAAAAACACCCATTTTGCTATGTTAGAAACTTTGAGCGCCAACTGTGTCCGATCCAATCGACCGATGTTGACGGTTCAAACGGTATCGGATGGGAAATTGGCCGAGGAATTCATTTCTGAAAGCCGCGTTGCTCTAAGGTGCGCGGTTCGCGAGAAAAACGCAACAAACCGCGGAAATTATAGTTTCCCACTTTCTGGCGAAACCGTACACGCTACGGGAAAACCAACCTCACCGTTGAATTCAGCACATCCCAATGCATAAGCATGACTACATGAGAACGCTCTATCTCTCAAAAAGCTATAATTATTTTTTCGTCCTAAATTTAGCACTTTTAGATAGAAAAAAATTCAACATTGCAACCGTTGGTGATAGAAAGGTTTACCCACTACCAAATGATAGCTCTCGTTAAGTCTATCAAAAATATGTATACTTTTATATGCCTAAGATTTACCATTTTCGTGTTATGTGGTCCATTTCGCTTATTTTTGTATTATTTGAAAAAGCGTAATTTCAGCACAACTCGGTAACCACTAGAGACAGAGACTTTTCCTATGTAAATTTGTAATCAGCGCACCCATTTTAGCAAGATAGCAAAGGTTTCATGTTGATCCGGGTCCTAGTTTTAGAGATAGGAGTGCCAGTTCAAAATTATGGTTTAAAATACGTGATTTCTTACAAAATTTTAGCCAGTCGGCAAAAACCCAACTACCTTCAATCAAGTTAAGGTTGTGGTTCTTGGTACAGTTTTTGACTCTGATTACGCCGCTTTAATTTGATTTTACTTATTTGGAACGGTTCGGCAGTTATTACGTTCCCAATTATCAAAAATGATGCTAAAAACACCCATTTTGCTATGTTAGAAACTTTGAGCGCCAACTGTGTCCGATCCAATCGACCGATGTTGACGGTTCAAACGGTATCGGATGGGAAATTGGCCGAGGAATTTATTTCTGAAAGCCGCGTTGCTCTAAGGTGCGCGGTTCGCGAGAAAAACGCAATAAACCGCGGAAATTATAGTTTCCCACTTTCTGGCCAAACCGTACACGCTACGGGAAAACCAACCTCACCGTTGAATTCAGCACATCCCAATGCATAAGCATGACTACATGAGAACGCTCTATCTCTCAAAAAGCTATAATTATTTTTTCGTCCTAAATTTAGCACTTTTAGATAGAAAAAAATTCAACATTGCAACCGTTGGTGATAGAAAGGTTTACCCACTACCAAATGATAGCTCTCGTTGAGTCTATCAAAAATATGTATACTTTTATATGCCTAAGATTTACCATTTTCATGTTATGTGGTCCATTTCGCTTATTTTTGTATTATTTGAAAAAGCGTAATTTCAGCACAACTCGGTAACCACTAGAGACAGAGACTTTTCCTATGTAAATTTGTAATCAGCGCACCCATTTTAGCAAGATAGCAAAGGTTTCATGTTGATCCGGGTCCTAGTTTTAGAGATAGGAGTGCCAGTTCAAAATTATGGTTTAAAATACGTGATTTCTTACAAAATTTTAGCCAGTCGGCAAAAACCCAACTACCTTCAATCAAGTTAAGGTTGTGGTTCTTGGTACAGTTTTTGACTCTGATTACGCCGCTTCAATTTGATTTTACTTATTTGGAACGGTTCGGCAGTTATTACGTTCCCAATTATCAAAAATGATGCTAAAAACACCCATTTTGCTATGTTAGAAACTTTGAGCGCCAACTGTGTCCGATCTAATCGACCGATGTTGACGGTTCAAACGGTATCGGATGGGAAATTGGCCGAGGAATTCACTTCTAAAAGCCGCGTTGCTCTAAGGTGCGCGGTTCGCGAGAAAAACGCAATAACCGCGGAAATTATAGTTTCCCACTTTCTGGCCAAACCGTACACGCTACGGGAAAACCAACCTCACCGTTGAATTCAGCACATTCCAATGCATAAGCATGACCACATTAGAACGCTCTATCTTTAAAAAAGCTATAATTATTTTTTCGTCCTAAATTTAGCACTTTTAGATAGAAAAAAATTCAACATTGCAACCGTTGGTGATAGAAAGGTTTACCCACTACCAAATGATAGCTCTCGGTGAGTCTATCAAAAATATGTATACTTTTATATGCCTAAGATTTACCATTTTCATGTTATGTGGTCCATTTCGCTTATTTTTGTATTATTTGAAAAAGCGTAACTTCAGCACAACTCGGTAACCACTAGAGACAGAGACTTTTCCTATGTAAATTTGTAATCAGCGCACCCATTTTAGCAAGATACCAAAGGTTTCATGTTGATCCGGGTCCTAGTTTTAGAGATAGGAGTGCCAGTTCAAAATTATGGTTTAAAATACGTGATTTCTTACAAAATTTTAGCCAGTCGGCAAAAACCCAACTACCTTCAATCAAGTTAAGGTTGTGGTTCTTGGTACAGTTTTTGACTCTGATTACGCCGCTTTAATTTGATTTTACTTATTTGGAACGGTTCGGCAGTTATTACGTTCCCAATTATCAAAAATGATGCTAAAAACACCCATTTTGCTATGTTAGAAACTTTGAGCGCCAACTGTGTCCGATCCAATCGACCGATGTTGACGGTTCAAACGGTATCGGATGGGAAATTGGCCGAGGAATTCATTTCTGAAAGCCGCGTTGCTCTAAGGTGCGCGGTTCGCGAGAAAAACGCAACAAACCGCGGAAATTATAGTTTCCCACTTTCTGGCGAAACCGTACACGCTACGGGAAAACCAACCTCACCGTTGAATTCAGCACATCCCAATGCATAAGCATGACTACATGAGAACGCTCTATCTCTCAAAAAGCTATAATTATTTTTTCGTCCTAAATTTAGCACTTTTAGATAGAAAAAAATTCAACATTGCAACCGTTGGTGATAGAAAGGTTTACCCACTACCAAATGATAGCTCTCGTTAAGTCTATCAAAAATATGTATACTTTTATATGCCTAAGATTTACCATTTTCGTGTTATGTGGTCCATTTCGCTTATTTTTGTATTATTTGAAAAAGCGTAATTTCAGCACAACTCGGTAACCACTAGAGACAGAGACTTTTCCTATGTAAATTTGTAATCAGCGCACCCATTTTAGCAAGATAGCAAAGGTTTCATGTTGATCCGGGTCCTAGTTTTAGAGATAGGAGTGCCAGTTCAAAATTATGGTTTAAAATACGTGATTTCTTACAAAATTTTAGCCAGTCGGCAAAAACCCAACTACCTTCAATCAAGTTAAGGTTGTGGTTCTTGGTACAGTTTTTGACTCTGATTACGCCGCTTTAATTTGATTTTACTTATTTGGAACGGTTCGGCAGTTATTACGTTCCCAATTATCAAAAATGATGCTAAAAACACCCATTTTGCTATGTTAGAAACTTTGAGCGCCAACTGTGTCCGATCCAATCGACCGATGTTGACGGTTCAAACGGTATCGGATGGGAAATTGGCCGAGGAATTTATTTCTGAAAGCCGCGTTGCTCTAAGGTGCGCGGTTCGCGAGAAAAACGCAATAAACCGCGGAAATTATAGTTTCCCACTTTCTGGCCAAACCGTACACGCTACGGGAAAACCAACCTCACCGTTGAATTCAGCACATCCCAATGCATAAGCATGACTACATGAGAACGCTCTATCTCTCAAAAAGCTATAATTATTTTTTCGTCCTAAATTTAGCACTTTTAGATAGAAAAAAATTCAACATTGCAACCGTTGGTGATAGAAAGGTTTACCCACTACCAAATGATAGCTCTCGTTGAGTCTATCAAAAATATGTATACTTTTATATGCCTAAGATTTACCATTTTCGTGTTATGTGGTCCATTTCGCTTATTTTTGTATTATTTGAAAAAGCGTAATTTCAGCACAACTCGGTAACCACTAGAGACAGAGACTTTTCCTATGTAAATTTGTAATCAGCGCACCCATTTTAGCAAGATAGCAAAGGTTTCATGTTGATCCGGGTCCTAGTTTTAGAGATAGGAGTGCCAGTTCAAAATTATGGTTTAAAATACGTGATTTCTTACAAAATTTTAGCCAGTCGGCAAAAACCCAACTACCTTCAATCAAGTTAAGGTTGTGGTTCTTGGTACAGTTTTTGACTCTGATTACGCCGCTTCAATTTGATTTTACTTATTTGGAACGGTTCGGCAGTTATTACGTTCCCAATTATCAAAAATGATGCTAAAAACACCCATTTTGCTATGTTAGAAACTTTGAGCGCCAACTGTGTCCGATCCAATCGACCGATGTTGACGGTTCAAACGGTATCGGATGGGAAATTGGCCGAGGAATTCACTTCTGAAAGCCGCGTTGCTCTAAGGTGCGCGGTTCGCGAGAAAAACGCAATAAACCGCGGAAATTATAGTTTCCCACTTTCTGGCCAAACCGTACACGCTACGGGAAAGCCAACCTCACCGTTGAATTCAGCACATTCCAATGCATAAGCATGACCACATTAGAACGCTCTATCTTTAAAAAAGCTATAATTATTTTTTCGTCCTAAATTTAGCACTTTTAGATAGAAAAAAATTCAACATTGCAACCGTTGGTGATAGAAAGGTTTACCCACTACCAAATGATAGCTCTCGGTGAGTCTATCAAAAATATGTATACTTTTATATGCCTAAGATTTACCATTTTCATGTTATGTGGTCCATTTCGCTTATTTTTGTATTATTTGAAAAAGCGTAAATTCAGCACAACTCGGTAACCACTAGAGACAGAGACTTTTCCTATGTAAATTTGTAATCAGCGCACCCATTTTAGCAAGATACCAAAGGTTTCATGTTGATCCGGGTCCTAGTTTTAGAGATAGGAGTGCCAGTTCAAAATTATGGTTTAAAATACGTGATTTCTTACAAAATTTTAGCCAGTCGGCAAAAACCCAACTACCTTCAATCAAGTTAAGGTTGTGGTTCTTGGTACAGTTTTTGACTCTGATTACGCCGCTTTAATTTGATTTTACTTATTTGGAACGGTTCGGCAGTTATTACGTTCCCAATTATCAAAAATGATGCTAAAAACACCCATTTTGCTATGTTAGAAACTTTGAGCGCCAACTGTGTCCGATCCAATCGACCGATGTTGACGGTTCAAACGGTATCGGATGGGAAATTGGCCGAGGAATTCATTTCTGAAAGCCGCGTTGCTCTAAGGTGCGCGGTTCGCGAGAAAAACGCAATAAACCGCGGAAATTATAGTTTCCCACTTTCTGGCCAAACCGTACACGCTACGGGAAAACCAACCTCACCGTTGAATTCAGCACATCCCAATGCATAAGCATGACTACATGAGAACGCTCTATCTCTCAAAAAGCTATAATTATTTTTTCGTCCTAAATTTAGCACTTTTAGATAGAAAAAAATTCAACATTGCAACCGTTGGTGATAGAAAGGTTTACCCACTACCAAATGATAGCTCTCGTTGAGTCTATCAAAAATATGTATACTTTTATATGCCTAAGATTTACCATTTTCATGTTATGTGGTCCATTTCGCTTATTTTTGTATTATTTGAAAAAGCGTAATTTCAGCACAACTCGGTAACCACTAGAGACAGAGACTTTTCCTATGTAAATTTGTAATCAGCGCACCCATTTTAGCAAGATAGCAAAGGTTTCATGTTGATCCGGGTCCTAGTTTTAGAGATAGGAGTGCCAGTTCAAAATTATGGTTTAAAATACGTGATTTCTTACAAAATTTTAGCCAGTCGGCAAAAACCCAACTACCTTCAATCAAGTTAAGGTTGTGGTTCTTGGTACAGTTTTTGACTCTGATTACGCCGCTTCAATTTGATTTTACTTATTTGGAACGGTTCGGCAGTTATTACGTTCCCAATTATCAAAAATGATGCTAAAAACACCCATTTTGCTATGTTAGAAACTTTGAGCGCCAACTGTGTCCGATCCAATCGACCGATGTTGACGGTTCAAACGGTATCGGATGGGAAATTGGCCGAGGAATTCATTTCTGAAAGCCGCGTTGCTCTAAGGTGCGCGGTTCGCGAGAAAAACGCAACAAACCGCGGAAATTATAGTTTCCCACTTTCTGGCGAAACCGTACACGCTACGGGAAAACCAACCTCACCGTTGAATTCAGCACATCCCAATGCATAAGCATGACTACATGAGAACGCTCTATCTCTCAAAAAGCTATAATTATTTTTTCGTCCTAAATTTAGCACTTTTAGATAGAAAAAAATTCAACATTGCAACCGTTGGTGATAGAAAGGTTTACCCACTACCAAATGATAGCTCTCGTTAAGTCTATCAAAAATATGTATACTTTTATATGCCTAAGATTTACCATTTTCGTGTTATGTGGTCCATTTCGCTTATTTTTGTATTATTTGAAAAAGCGTAATTTCAGCACAACTCGGTAACCACTAGAGACAGAGACTTTTCCTATGTAAATTTGTAATCAGCGCACCCATTTTAGCAAGATAGCAAAGGTTTCATGTTGATCCGGGTCCTAGTTTTAGAGATAGGAGTGCCAGTTCAAAATTATGGTTTAAAATACGTGATTTCTTACAAAATTTTAGCCAGTCGGCAAAAACCCAACTACCTTCAATCAAGTTAAGGTTGTGGTTCTTGGTACAGTTTTTGACTCTGATTACGCCGCTTTAATTTGATTTTACTTATTTGGAACGGTTCGGCAGTTATTACGTTCCCAATTATCAAAAATGATGCTAAAAACACCCATTTTGCTATGTTAGAAACTTTGAGCGCCAACTGTGTCCGATCCAATCGACCGATGTTGACGGTTCAAACGGTATCGGATGGGAAATTGGCCGAGGAATTTATTTCTGAAAGCCGCGTTGCTCTAAGGTGCGCGGTTCGCGAGAAAAACGCAATAAACCGCGGAAATTATAGTTTCCCACTTTCTGGCCAAACCGTACACGCTACGGGAAAACCAACCTCACCGTTGAATTCAGCACATCCCAATGCATAAGCATGACTACATGAGAACGCTCTATCTCTCAAAAAGCTATAATTATTTTTTCGTCCTAAATTTAGCACTTTTAGATAGAAAAAAATTCAACATTGCAACCGTTGGTGATAGAAAGGTTTACCCACTACCAAATGATAGCTCTCGTTGAGTCTATCAAAAATATGTATACTTTTATATGCCTAAGATTTACCATTTTCGTGTTATGTGGTCCATTTCGCTTATTTTTGTATTATTTGAAAAAGCGTAATTTCAGCACAACTCGGTAACCACTAGAGACAGAGACTTTTCCTATGTAAATTTGTAATCAGCGCACCCATTTTAGCAAGATAGCAAAGGTTTCATGTTGATCCGGGTCCTAGTTTTAGAGATAGGAGTGCCAGTTCAAAATTATGGTTTAAAATACGTGATTTCTTACAAAATTTTAGCCAGTCGGCAAAAACCCAACTACCTTCAATCAAGTTAAGGTTGTGGTTCTTGGTACAGTTTTTGACTCTGATTACGCCGCTTCAATTTGATTTTACTTATTTGGAACGGTTCGGCAGTTATTACGTTCCCAATTATCAAAAATGATGCTAAAAACACCCATTTTGCTATGTTAGAAACTTTGAGCGCCATCTGTGTCCGATCCAATCGACCGATGTTGACGGTTCAAACGGTATCGGATGGGAAATTGGCCGAGGAATTCACTTCTGAAAGCCGCGTTGCTCTAAGGTGCGCGGTTCGCGAGAAAAACGCAATAAACCGCGGAAATTATAGTTTCCCACTTTCTGGCCAAACCGTACACGCTACGGGAAAGCCAACCTCACCGTTGAATTCAGCACATTCCAATGCATAAGCATGACCACATTAGAACGCTCTATCTTTAAAAAAGCTATAATTATTTTTTCGTCCTAAATTTAGCACTTTTAGATAGAAAAAAATTCAACATTGCAACCGTTGGTGATAGAAAGGTTTACCCACTACCAAATGATAGCTCTCGGTGAGTCTATCAAAAATATGTATACTTTTATATGCCTAAGATTTACCATTTTCATGTTATGTGGTCCATTTCGCTTATTTTTGTATTATTTGAAAAAGCGTAAATTCAGCACAACTCGGTAACCACTAGAGACAGAGACTTTTCCTATGTAAATTTGTAATCAGCGCACCCATTTTAGCAAGATACCAAAGGTTTCATGTTGATCCGGGTCCTAGTTTTAGAGATAGGAGTGCCAGTTCAAAATTATGGTTTAAAATACGTGATTTCTTACAAAATTTTAGCCAGTCGGCAAAAACCCAACTACCTTCAATCAAGTTAAGGTTGTGGTTCTTGGTACAGTTTTTGACTCTGATTACGCCGCTTTAATTTGATTTTACTTATTTGGAACGGTTCGGCAGTTATTACGTTCCCAATTATCAAAAATGATGCTAAAAACACCCATTTTGCTATGTTAGAAACTTTGAGCGCCAACTGTGTCCGATCCAATCGACCGATGTTGACGGTTCAAACGGTATCGGATGGGAAATTGGCCGAGGAATTCATTTCTGAAAGCCGCGTTGCTCTAAGGTGCGCGGTTCGCGAGAAAAACGCAACAAACCGCGGAAATTATAGTTTCCCACTTTCTGGCGAAACCGTACACGCTACGGGAAAACCAACCTCACCGTTGAATTCAGCACATCCCAATGCATAAGCATGACTACATGAGAACGCTCTATCTCTCAAAAAGCTATAATTATTTTTTCGTCCTAAATTTAGCACTTTTAGATAGAAAAAAATTCAACATTGCAACCGTTGGTGATAGAAAGGTTTACCCACTACCAAATGATAGCTCTCGTTAAGTCTATCAAAAATATGTATACTTTTATATGCCTAAGATTTACCATTTTCGTGTTATGTGGTCCATTTCGCTTATTTTTGTATTATTTGAAAAAGCGTAATTTCAGCACAACTCGGTAACCACTAGAGACAGAGACTTTTCCTATGTAAATTTGTAATCAGCGCACCCATTTTAGCAAGATAGCAAAGGTTTCATGTTGATCCGGGTCCTAGTTTTAGAGATAGGAGTGCCAGTTCAAGATTATGGTTTAAAATACGTGATTTCTTACAAAATTTTAGCCAGTCGGCAAAAACCCAACTACCTTCAATCAAGTTAAGGTTGTGGTTCTTGGTACAGTTTTTGACTCTGATTACGCCGCTTTAATTTGATTTTACTTATTTGGAACGGTTCGGCAGTTATTACGTTCCCAATTATCAAAAATGATGCTAAAAACACCCATTTTGCTATGTTAGAAACTTTGAGCGCCAACTGTGTCCGATCCAATCGACCGATGTTGACGGTTCAAACGGTATCGGATGGGAAATTGGCCGAGGAATTTATTTCTGAAAGCCGCGTTGCTCTAAGGTGCGCGGTTCGCGAGAAAAACGCAATAAACCGCGGAAATTATAGTTTCCCACTTTCTGGCCAAACCGTACACGCTACGGGAAAACCAACCTCACCGTTGAATTCAGCACATCCCAATGCATAAGCATGACTACATGAGAACGCTCTATCTCTCAAAAAGCTATAATTATTTTTTCGTCCTAAATTTAGCACTTTTAGATAGAAAAAAATTCAACATTGCAACCGTTGGTGATAGAAAGGTTTACCCACTACCAAATGATAGCTCTCGTTGAGTCTATCAAAAATATGTATACTTTTATATGCCTAAGATTTACCATTTTCGTGTTATGTGGTCCATTTCGCTTATTTTTGTATTATTTGAAAAAGCGTAATTTCAGCACAACTCGGTAACCACTAGAGACAGAGACTTTTCCTATGTAAATTTGTAATCAGCGCACCCATTTTAGCAAGATAGCAAAGGTTTCATGTTGATCCGGGTCCTAGTTTTAGAGATAGGAGTGCCAGTTCAAAATTATGGTTTAAAATACGTGATTTCTTACAAAATTTTAGCCAGTCGGCAAAAACCCAACTACCTTCAATCAAGTTAAGGTTGTGGTTCTTGGTACAGTTTTTGACTCTGATTACGCCGCTTCAATTTGATTTTACTTATTTGGAACGGTTCGGCAGTTATTACGTTCCCAATTATCAAAAATGATGCTAAAAACACCCATTTTGCTATGTTAGAAACTTTGAGCGCCAACTGTGTCCGATCCAATCGACCGATGTTGACGGTTCAAACGGTATCGGATGGGAAATTGGCCGAGGAATTCACTTCTGAAAGCCGCGTTGCTCTAAGGTGCGCGGTTCGCGAGAAAAACGCAATAAACCGCGGAAATTATAGTTTCCCACTTTCTGGCCAAACCGTACACGCTACGGGAAAGCCAACCTCACCGTTGAATTCAGCACATTCCAATGCATAAGCATGACCACATTAGAACGCTCTATCTTTAAAAAAGCTATAATTATTTTTTCGTCCTAAATTTAGCACTTTTAGATAGAAAAAAATTCAACATTGCAACCGTTGGTGATAGAAAGGTTTACCCACTACCAAATGATAGCTCTCGGTGAGTCTATCAAAAATATGTATACTTTTATATGCCTAAGATTTACCATTTTCATGTTATGTGGTCCATTTCGCTTATTTTTGTATTATTTGAAAAAGCGTAAATTCAGCACAACTCGGTAACCACTAGAGACAGAGACTTTTCCTATGTAAATTTGTAATCAGCGCACCCATTTTAGCAAGATACCAAAGGTTTCATGTTGATCCGGGTCCTAGTTTTAGAGATAGGAGTGCCAGTTCAAAATTATGGTTTAAAATACGTGATTTCTTACAAAATTTTAGCCAGTCGGCAAAAACCCAACTACCTTCAATCAAGTTAAGGTTGTGGTTCTTGGTACAGTTTTTGACTCTGATTACGCCGCTTTAATTTGATTTTACTTATTTGGAACGGTTCGGCAGTTATTACGTTCCCAATTATCAAAAATGATGCTAAAAACACCCATTTTGCTATGTTAGAAACTTTGAGCGCCAACTGTGTCCGATCCAATCGACCGATGTTGACGGTTCAAACGGTATCGGATGGGAAATTGGCCGAGGAATTCATTTCTGAAAGCCGCGTTGCTCTAAGGTGCGCGGTTCGCGAGAAAAACGCAACAAACCGCGGAAATTATAGTTTCCCACTTTCTGGCGAAACCGTACACGCTACGGGAAAACCAACCTCACCGTTGAATTCAGCACATCCCAATGCATAAGCATGACTACATGAGAACGCTCTATCTCTCAAAAAGCTATAATTATTTTTTCGTCCTAAATTTAGCACTTTTAGATAGAAAAAAATTCAACATTGCAACCGTTGGTGATAGAAAGGTTTACCCACTACCAAATGATAGCTCTCGTTAAGTCTATCAAAAATATGTATACTTTTATATGCCTAAGATTTACCATTTTCGTGTTATGTGGTCCATTTCGCTTATTTTTGTATTATTTGAAAAAGCGTAATTTCAGCACAACTCGGTAACCACTAGAGACAGAGACTTTTCCTATGTAAATTTGTAATCAGCGCACCCATTTTAGCAAGATAGCAAAGGTTTCATGTTGATCCGGGTCCTAGTTTTAGAGATAGGAGTGCCAGTTCAAAATTATGGTTTAAAATACGTGATTTCTTACAAAATTTTAGCCAGTCGGCAAAAACCCAACTACCTTCAATCAAGTTAAGGTTGTGGTTCTTGGTACAGTTTTTGACTCTGATTACGCCGCTTTAATTTGATTTTACTTATTTGGAACGGTTCGGCAGTTATTACGTTCCCAATTATCAAAAATGATGCTAAAAACACCCATTTTGCTATGTTAGAAACTTTGAGCGCCAACTGTGTCCGATCCAATCGACCGATGTTGACGGTTCAAACGGTATCGGATGGGAAATTGGCCGAGGAATTTATTTCTGAAAGCCGCGTTGCTCTAAGGTGCGCGGTTCGCGAGAAAAACGCAATAAACCGCGGAAATTATAGTTTCCCACTTTCTGGCCAAACCGTACACGCTACGGGAAAACCAACCTCACCGTTGAATTCAGCACATCCCAATGCATAAGCATGACTACATGAGAACGCTCTATCTCTCAAAAAGCTATAATTATTTTTTCGTCCTAAATTTAGCACTTTTAGATAGAAAAAAATTCAACATTGCAACCGTTGGTGATAGAAAGGTTTACCCACTACCAAATGATAGCTCTCGTTGAGTCTATCAAAAATATGTATACTTTTATATGCCTAAGATTTACCATTTTCATGTTATGTGGTCCATTTCGCTTATTTTTGTATTATTTGAAAAAGCGTAATTTCAGCACAACTCGGTAACCACTAGAGACAGAGACTTTTCCTATGTAAATTTGTAATCAGCGCACCCATTTTAGCAAGATAGCAAAGGTTTCATGTTGATCCGGGTCCTAGTTTTAGAGATAGGAGTGCCAGTTCAAAATTATGGTTTAAAATACGTGATTTCTTACAAAATTTTAGCCAGTCGGCAAAAACCCAACTACCTTCAATCAAGTTAAGGTTGTGGTTCTTGGTACAGTTTTTGACTCTGATTACGCCGCTTTAATTT
Organism: Melinopterus prodromus; assembly: GCA_964023965.1. NCBI lineage: Eukaryota > Metazoa > Arthropoda > Insecta > Coleoptera > Scarabaeidae > Melinopterus > Melinopterus prodromus. The sequence continues at coordinate 9,105,091 of OZ030392.1, read as the reverse complement.
GATTTTACTTATTTGGAACGGTTCGGCAGTTATTACGTTCCCAATTATCAAAAATGATGCTAAAAACACCCATTTTGCTATGTTAGAAACTTTGAGCGCCAACTGTGTCCGATCCAATCGACCGATGTTGACGGTTCAAACGGTATCGGATGGGAAATTGGCCGAGGAATTTATTTCTGAAAGCCGCGTTGCTCTAAGGTGCGCGGTTCGCGAGAAAAACGCAATAAACCGCGGAAATTATAGTTTCCCACTTTCTGGCCAAACCGTACACGCTACGGGAAAACCAACCTCACCGTTGAATTCAGCACATCCCAATGCATAAGCATGACTACATGAGAACGCTCTATCTCTCAAAAAGCTATAATTATTTTTTCGTCCTAAATTTAGCACTTTTAGATAGAAAAAAATTCAACATTGCAACCGTTGGTGATAGAAAGGTTTACCCACTACCAAATGATAGCTCTCGTTGAGTCTATCAAAAATATGTATACTTTTATATGCCTAAGATTTACCATTTTCATGTTATGTGGTCCATTTCGCTTATTTTTGTATTATTTGAAAAAGCGTAATTTCAGCACAACTCGGTAACCACTAGAGACAGAGACTTTTCCTATGTAAATTTGTAATCAGCGCACCCATTTTAGCAAGATAGCAAAGGTTTCATGTTGATCCGGGTCCTAGTTTTAGAGATAGGAGTGCCAGTTCAAAATTATGGTTTAAAATACGTGATTTCTTACAAAATTTTAGCCAGTCGGCAAAAACCCAACTACCTTCAATCAAGTTAAGGTTGTGGTTCTTGGTACAGTTTTTGACTCTGATTACGCCGCTTCAATTTGATTTTACTTATTTGGAACGGTTCGGCAGTTATTACGTTCCCAATTATCAAAAATGATGCTAAAAACACCCATTTTGCTATGTTAGAAACTTTGAGCGCCAACTGTGTCCGATCCAATCGACCGATGTTGACGGTTCAAACGGTATCGGATGGGAAATTGGCCGAGGAATTCACTTCTGAAAGCCGCGTTGCTCTAAGGTGCGCGGTTCGCGAGAAAAACGCAATAAACCGCGGAAATTATAGTTTCCCACTTTCTGGCCAAACCGTACACGCTACGGGAAAACCAACCTCACCGTTGAATTCAGCACATTCCAATGCATAAGCATGACCACATTAGAACGCTCTATCTTTAAAAAAGCTATAATTATTTTTTCGTCCTAAATTTAGCACTTTTAGATAGAAAAAAATTCAACATTGCAACCGTTGGTGATAGAAAGGTTTACCCACTACCAAATGATAGCTCTCGGTGAGTCTATCAAAAATATGTATACTTTTATATGCCTAAGATTTACCATTTTCATGTTATGTGGTCCATTTCGCTTATTTTTGTATTATTTGAAAAAGCGTAAATTCAGCACAACTCGGTAACCACTAGAGACAGAGACTTTTCCTATGTAAATTTGTAATCAGCGCACCCATTTTAGCAAGATACCAAAGGTTTCATGTTGATCCGGGTCCTAGTTTTAGAGATAGGAGTGCCAGTTCAAAATTATGGTTTAAAATACGTGATTTCTTACAAAATTTTAGCCAGTCGGCAAAAACCCAACTACCTTCAATCAAGTTAAGGTTGTGGTTCTTGGTACAGTTTTTGACTCTGATTACGCCGCTTTAATTTGATTTTACTTATTTGGAACGGTTCGGCAGTTATTACGTTCCCAATTATCAAAAATGATGCTAAAAACACCCATTTTGCTATGTTAGAAACTTTGAGCGCCAACTGTGTCCGATCCAATCGACCGATGTTGACGGTTCAAACGGTATCGGATGGGAAATTGGCCGAGGAATTCATTTCTGAAAGCCGCGTTGCTCTAAGGTGCGCGGTTCGCGAGAAAAACGCAACAAACCGCGGAAATTATAGTTTCCCACTTTCTGGCGAAACCGTACACGCTACGGGAAAACCAACCTCACCGTTGAATTCAGCACATCCCAATGCATAAGCATGACTACATGAGAACGCTCTATCTCTCAAAAAGCTATAATTATTTTTTCGTCCTAAATTTAGCACTTTTAGATAGAAAAAAATTCAACATTGCAACCGTTGGTGATAGAAAGGTTTACCCACTACCAAATGATAGCTCTCGTTAAGTCTATCAAAAATATGTATACTTTTATATGCCTAAGATTTACCATTTTCGTGTTATGTGGTCCATTTCGCTTATTTTTGTATTATTTGAAAAAGCGTAATTTCAGCACAACTCGGTAACCACTAGAGACAGAGACTTTTCCTATGTAAATTTGTAATCAGCGCACCCATTTTAGCAAGATAGCAAAGGTTTCATGTTGATCCGGGTCCTAGTTTTAGAGATAGGAGTGCCAGTTCAAAATTATGGTTTAAAATACGTGATTTCTTACAAAATTTTAGCCAGTCGGCAAAAACCCAACTACCTTCCATCAAGTTAAGGTTGTGGTTCTTGGTACAGTTTTTGACTCTGATTACGCCGCTTTAATTTGATTTTACTTATTTGGAACGGTTCGGCAGTTATTACGTTCCCAATTATCAAAAATGATGCTAAAAACACCCATTTTGCTATGTTAGAAACTTTGAGCGCCAACTGTGTCCGATCCAATCGACCGATGTTGACGGTTCAAACGGTATCGGATGGGAAATTGGCCGAGGAATTTATTTCTGAAAGCCGCGTTGCTCTAAGGTGCGCGGTTCGCGAGAAAAACGCAATAAACCGCGGAAATTATAGTTTCCCACTTTCTGGCCAAACCGTACACGCTACGGGAAAACCAACCTCACCGTTGAATTCAGCACATCCCAATGCATAAGCATGACTACATGAGAACGCTCTATCTCTCAAAAAGCTATAATTATTTTTTCGTCCTAAATTTAGCACTTTTAGATAGAAAAAAATTCAACATTGCAACCGTTGGTGATAGAAAGGTTTACCCACTACCAAATGATAGCTCTCGTTGAGTCTATCAAAAATATGTATACTTTTATATGCCTAAGATTTACCATTTTCATGTTATGTGGTCCATTTCGCTTATTTTTGTATTATTTGAAAAAGCGTAATTTCAGCACAACTCGGTAACCACTAGAGACAGAGACTTTTCCTATGTAAATTTGTAATCAGCGCACCCATTTTAGCAAGATAGCAAAGGTTTCATGTTGATCCGGGTCCTAGTTTTAGAGATAGGAGTGCCAGTTCAAAATTATGGTTTAAAATACGTGATTTCTTACAAAATTTTAGCCAGTCGGCAAAAACCCAACTACCTTCAATCAAGTTAAGGTTGTGGTTCTTGGTACAGTTTTTGACTCTGATTACGCCGCTTCAATTTGATTTTACTTATTTGGAACGGTTCGGCAGTTATTACGTTCCCAATTATCAAAAATGATGCTAAAAACACCCATTTTGCTATGTTAGAAACTTTGAGCGCCAACTGTGTCCGATCCAATCGACCGATGTTGACGGTTCAAACGGTATCGGATGGGAAATTGGCCGAGGAATTCACTTCTGAAAGCCGCGTTGCTCTAAGGTGCGCGGTTCGCGAGAAAAACGCAATAAACCGCGGAAATTATAGTTTCCCACTTTCTGGCCAAACCGTACACGCTACGGGAAAACCAACCTCACCGTTGAATTCAGCACATTCCAATGCATAAGCATGACCACATTAGAACGCTCTATCTTTAAAAAAGCTATAATTATTTTTTCGTCCTAAATTTAGCACTTTTAGATAGAAAAAAATTCAACATTGCAACCGTTGGTGATAGAAAGGTTTACCCACTACCAAATGATAGCTCTCGGTGAGTCTATCAAAAATATGTATACTTTTATATGCCTAAGATTTACCATTTTCATGTTATGTGGTCCATTTCGCTTATTTTTGTATTATTTGAAAAAGCGTAAATTCAGCACAACTCGGTAACCACTAGAGACAGAGACTTTTCCTATGTAAATTTGTAATCAGCGCACCCATTTTAGCAAGATACCAAAGGTTTCATGTTGATCCGGGTCCTAGTTTTAGAGATAGGAGTGCCAGTTCAAAATTATGGTTTAAAATACGTGATTTCTTACAAAATTTTAGCCAGTCGGCAAAAACCCAACTACCTTCAATCAAGTTAAGGTTGTGGTTCTTGGTACAGTTTTTGACTCTGATTACGCCGCTTTAATTTGATTTTACTTATTTGGAACGGTTCGGCAGTTATTACGTTCCCAATTATCAAAAATGATGCTAAAAACACCCATTTTGCTATGTTAGAAACTTTGAGCGCCAACTGTGTCCGATCCAATCGACCGATGTTGACGGTTCAAACGGTATCGGATGGGAAATTGGCCGAGGAATTCATTTCTGAAAGCCGCGTTGCTCTAAGGTGCGCGGTTCGCGAGAAAAACGCAACAAACCGCGGAAATTATAGTTTCCCACTTTCTGGCGAAACCGTACACGCTACGGGAAAACCAACCTCACCGTTGAATTCAGCACATCCCAATGCATAAGCATGACTACATGAGAACGCTCTATCTCTCAAAAAGCTATAATTATTTTTTCGTCCTAAATTTAGCACTTTTAGATAGAAAAAAATTCAACATTGCAACCGTTGGTGATAGAAAGGTTTACCCACTACCAAATGATAGCTCTCGTTAAGTCTATCAAAAATATGTATACTTTTATATGCCTAAGATTTACCATTTTCGTGTTATGTGGTCCATTTCGCTTATTTTTGTATTATTTGAAAAAGCGTAATTTCAGCACAACTCGGTAACCACTAGAGACAGAGACTTTTCCTATGTAAATTTGTAATCAGCGCACCCATTTTAGCAAGATAGCAAAGGTTTCATGTTGATCCGGGTCCTAGTTTTAGAGATAGGAGTGCCAGTTCAAAATTATGGTTTAAAATACGTGATTTCTTACAAAATTTTAGCCAGTCGGCAAAAACCCAACTACCTTCAATCAAGTTAAGGTTGTGGTTCTTGGTACAGTTTTTGACTCTGATTACGCCGCTTTAATTTGATTTTACTTATTTGGAACGGTTCGGCAGTTATTACGTTCCCAATTATCAAAAATGATGCTAAAAACACCCATTTTGCTATGTTAGAAACTTTGAGCGCCAACTGTGTCCGATCCAATCGACCGATGTTGACGGTTCAAACGGTATCGGATGGGAAATTGGCCGAGGAATTTATTTCTGAAAGCCGCGTTGCTCTAAGGTGCGCGGTTCGCGAGAAAAACGCAATAAACCGCGGAAATTATAGTTTCCCACTTTCTGGCCAAACCGTACACGCTACGGGAAAACCAACCTCACCGTTGAATTCAGCACATCCCAATGCATAAGCATGACTACATGAGAACGCTCTATCTCTCAAAAAGCTATAATTATTTTTTCGTCCTAAATTTAGCACTTTTAGATAGAAAAAAATTCAACATTGCAACCGTTGGTGATAGAAAGGTTTACCCACTACCAAATGATAGCTCTCGTTGAGTCTATCAAAAATATGTATACTTTTATATGCCTAAGATTTACCATTTTCATGTTATGTGGTCCATTTCGCTTATTTTTGTATTATTTGAAAAAGCGTAATTTCAGCACAACTCGGTAACCACTAGAGACAGAGACTTTTCCTATGTAAATTTGTAATCAGCGCACCCATTTTAGCAAGATAGCAAAGGTTTCATGTTGATCCGGGTCCTAGTTTTAGAGATAGGAGTGCCAGTTCAAAATTATGGTTTAAAATACGTGATTTCTTACAAAATTTTAGCCAGTCGGCAAAAACCCAACTACCTTCAATCAAGTTAAGGTTGTGGTTCTTGGTACAGTTTTTGACTCTGATTACGCCGCTTCAATTTGATTTTACTTATTTGGAACGGTTCGGCAGTTATTACGTTCCCAATTATCAAAAATGATGCTAAAAACACCCATTTTGCTATGTTAGAAACTTTGAGCGCCAACTGTGTCCGATCCAATCGACCGATGTTGACGGTTCAAACGGTATCGGATGGGAAATTGGCCGAGGAATTCACTTCTGAAAGCCGCGTTGCTCTAAGGTGCGCGGTTCGCGAGAAAAACGCAATAAACCGCGGAAATTATAGTTTCCCACTTTCTGGCCAAACCGTACACGCTACGGGAAAACCAACCTCACCGTTGAATTCAGCACATTCCAATGCATAAGCATGACCACATTAGAACGCTCTATCTTTAAAAAAGCTATAATTATTTTTTCGTCCTAAATTTAGCACTTTTAGATAGAAAAAAATTCAACATTGCAACCGTTGGTGATAGAAAGGTTTACCCACTACCAAATGATAGCTCTCGGTGAGTCTATCAAAAATATGTATACTTTTATATGCCTAAGATTTACCATTTTCATGTTATGTGGTCCATTTCGCTTATTTTTGTATTATTTGAAAAAGCGTAAATTCAGCACAACTCGGTAACCACTAGAGACAGAGACTTTTCCTATGTAAATTTGTAATCAGCGCACCCATTTTAGCAAGATACCAAAGGTTTCATGTTGATCCGGGTCCTAGTTTTAGAGATAGGAGTGCCAGTTCAAAATTATGGTTTAAAATACGTGATTTCTTACAAAATTTTAGCCAGTCGGCAAAAACCCAACTACCTTCAATCAAGTTAAGGTTGTGGTTCTTGGTACAGTTTTTGACTCTGATTACGCCGCTTTAATTTGATTTTACTTATTTGGAACGGTTCGGCAGTTATTACGTTCCCAATTATCAAAAATGATGCTAAAAACACCCATTTTGCTATGTTAGAAACTTTGAGCGCCAACTGTGTCCGATCCAATCGACCGATGTTGACGGTTCAAACGGTATCGGATGGGAAATTGGCCGAGGAATTCATTTCTGAAAGCCGCGTTGCTCTAAGGTGCGCGGTTCGCGAGAAAAACGCAACAAACCGCGGAAATTATAGTTTCCCACTTTCTGGCGAAACCGTACACGCTACGGGAAAACCAACCTCACCGTTGAATTCAGCACATCCCAATGCATAAGCATGACTACATGAGAACGCTCTATCTCTCAAAAAGCTATAATTATTTTTTCGTCCTAAATTTAGCACTTTTAGATAGAAAAAAATTCAACATTGCAACCGTTGGTGATAGAAAGGTTTACCCACTACCAAATGATAGCTCTCGTTAAGTCTATCAAAAATATGTATACTTTTATATGCCTAAGATTTACCATTTTCGTGTTATGTGGTCCATTTCGCTTATTTTTGTATTATTTGAAAAAGCGTAATTTCAGCACAACTCGGTAACCACTAGAGACAGAGACTTTTCCTATGTAAATTTGTAATCAGCGCACCCATTTTAGCAAGATAGCAAAGGTTTCATGTTGATCCGGGTCCTAGTTTTAGAGATAGGAGTGCCAGTTCAAAATTATGGTTTAAAATACGTGATTTCTTACAAAATTTTAGCCAGTCGGCAAAAACCCAACTACCTTCAATCAAGTTAAGGTTGTGGTTCTTGGTACAGTTTTTGACTCTGATTACGCCGCTTTAATTTGATTTTACTTATTTGGAACGGTTCGGCAGTTATTACGTTCCCAATTATCAAAAATGATGCTAAAAACACCCATTTTGCTATGTTAGAAACTTTGAGCGCCAACTGTGTCCGATCCAATCGACCGATGTTGACGGTTCAAACGGTATCGGATGGGAAATTGGCCGAGGAATTTATTTCTGAAAGCCGCGTTGCTCTAAGGTGCGCGGTTCGCGAGAAAAACGCAATAAACCGCGGAAATTATAGTTTCCCACTTTCTGGCCAAACCGTACACGCTACGGGAAAACCAACCTCACCGTTGAATTCAGCACATCCCAATGCATAAGCATGACTACATGAGAACGCTCTATCTCTCAAAAAGCTATAATTATTTTTTCGTCCTAAATTTAGCACTTTTAGATAGAAAAAAATTCAACATTGCAACCGTTGGTGATAGAAAGGTTTACCCACTACCAAATGATAGCTCTCGTTGAGTCTATCAAAAATATGTATACTTTTATATGCCTAAGATTTACCATTTTCATGTTATGTGGTCCATTTCGCTTATTTTTGTATTATTTGAAAAAGCGTAATTTCAGCACAACTCGGTAACCACTAGAGACAGAGACTTTTCCTATGTAAATTTGTAATCAGCGCACCCATTTTAGCAAGATAGCAAAGGTTTCATGTTGATCCGGGTCCTAGTTTTAGAGATAGGAGTGCCAGTTCAAAATTATGGTTTAAAATACGTGATTTCTTACAAAATTTTAGCCAGTCGGCAAAAACCCAACTACCTTCAATCAAGTTAAGGTTGTGGTTCTTGGTACAGTTTTTGACTCTGATTACGCCGCTTCAATTTGATTTTACTTATTTGGAACGGTTCGGCAGTTATTACGTTCCCAATTATCAAAAATGATGCTAAAAACACCCATTTTGCTATGTTAGAAACTTTGAGCGCCAACTGTGTCCGATCCAATCGACCGATGTTGACGGTTCAAACGGTATCGGATGGGAAATTGGCCGAGGAATTCACTTCTGAAAGCCGCGTTGCTCTAAGGTGCGCGGTTCGCGAGAAAAACGCAATAAACCGCGTAAATTATAGTTTCCCACTTTCTGGCCAAACCGTACACGCTACGGGAAAACCAACCTCACCGTTGAATTCAGCACATTCCAATGCATAAGCATGACCACATTAGAACGCTCTATCTTTAAAAAAGCTATAATTATTTTTTCGTCCTAAATTTAGCACTTTTAGATAGAAAAAAATTCAACATTGCAACCGTTGGTGATAGAAAGGTTTACCCACTACCAAATGATAGCTCTCGGTGAGTCTATCAAAAATATGTATACTTTTATATGCCTAAGATTTACCATTTTCATGTTATGTGGTCCATTTCGCTTATTTTTGTATTATTTGAAAAAGCGTAAATTCAGCACAACTCGGTAACCACTAGAGACAGAGACTTTTCCTATGTAAATTTGTAATCAGCGCACCCATTTTAGCAAGATACCAAAGGTTTCATGTTGATCCGGGTCCTAGTTTTAGAGATAGGAGTGCCAGTTCAAAATTATGGTTTAAAATACGTGATTTCTTACAAAATTTTAGCCAGTCGGCAAAAACCCAACTACCTTCAATCAAGTTAAGGTTGTGGTTCTTGGTACAGTTTTTGACTCTGATTACGCCGCTTTAATTTGATTTTACTTATTTGGAACGGTTCGGCAGTTATTACGTTCCCAATTATCAAAAATGATGCTAAAAACACCCATTTTGCTATGTTAGAAACTTTGAGCGCCAACTGTGTCCGATCCAATCGACCGATGTTGACGGTTCAAACGGTATCGGATGGGAAATTGGCCGAGGAATTCATTTCTGAAAGCCGCGTTGCTCTAAGGTGCGCGGTTCGCGAGAAAAACGCAACAAACCGCGGAAATTATAGTTTCCCACTTTCTGGCGAAACCGTACACGCTACGGGAAAACCAACCTCACCGTTGAATTCAGCACATCCCAATGCATAAGCATGACTACATGAGAACGCTCTATCTCTCAAAAAGCTATAATTATTTTTTCGTCCTAAATTTAGCACTTTTAGATAGAAAAAAATTCAACATTGCAACCGTTGGTGATAGAAAGGTTTACCCACTACCAAATGATAGCTCTCGTTAAGTCTATCAAAAATATGTATACTTTTATATGCCTAAGATTTACCATTTTCGTGTTATGTGGTCCATTTCGCTTATTTTTGTATTATTTGAAAAAGCGTAATTTCAGCACAACTCGGTAACCACTAGAGACAGAGACTTTTCCTATGTAAATTTGTAATCAGCGCACCCATTTTAGCAAGATAGCAAAGGTTTCATGTTGATCCGGGTCCTAGTTTTAGAGATAGGAGTGCCAGTTCAAAATTATGGTTTAAAATACGTGATTTCTTACAAAATTTTAGCCAGTCGGCAAAAACCCAACTACCTTCAATCAAGTTAAGGTTGTGGTTCTTGGTACAGTTTTTGACTCTGATTACGCCGCTTTAATTTGATTTTACTTATTTGGAACGGTTCGGCAGTTATTACGTTCCCAATTATCAAAAATGATGCTAAAAACACCCATTTTGCTATGTTAGAAACTTTGAGCGCCAACTGTGTCCGATCCAATCGACCGATGTTGACGGTTCAAACTGTATCGGATGGGAAATTGGCCGAGGAATTTATTTCTGAAAGCCGCGTTGCTCTAAGGTGCGCGGTTCGCGAGAAAAACGCAATAAACCGCGGAAATTATAGTTTCCCACTTTCTGGCCAAACCGTACACGCTACGGGAAAACCAACCTCACCGTTGAATTCAGCACATCCCAATGCATAAGCATGACTACATGAGAACGCTCTATCTCTCAAAAAGCTATAATTATTTTTTCGTCCTAAATTTAGCACTTTTAGATAGAAAAAAATTCAACATTGCAACCGTTGGTGATAGAAAGGTTTACCCACTACCAAATGATAGCTCTCGTTGAGTCTATCAAAAATATGTATACTTTTATATGCCTAAGATTTACCATTTTCATGTTATGTGGTCCATTTCGCTTATTTTTGTATTATTTGAAAAAGCGTAATTTCAGCACAACTCGGTAACCACTAGAGACAGAGACTTTTCCTATGTAAATTTGTAATCAGCGCACCCATTTTAGCAAGATAGCAAAGGTTTCATGTTGATCCGGGTCCTAGTTTTAGAGATAGGAGTGCCAGTTCAAAATTATGGTTTAAAATACGTGATTTCTTACAAAATTTTAGCCAGTCGGCAAAAACCCAACTACCTTCAATCAAGTTAAGGTTGTGGTTCTTGGTACAGTTTTTGACTCTGATTACGCCGCTTTAATTTGATTTTACTTATTTGGAACGGTTCGGCAGTTATTACGTTCCCAATTATCAAAAATGATGCTAAAAACACCCATTTTGCTATGTTAGAAACTTTGAGCGCCAACTGTGTCCGATCCAATCGACCGATGTTGACGGTTCAAACGGTATCGGATGGGAAATTGGCCGAGGAATTCACTTCTGAAAGCCGCGTTGCTCTAAGGTGCGCGGTTCGCGAGAAAAACGCAATAAACCGCGGAAATTATAGTTTCCCACTTTCTGGCCAAACCGTACACGCTACGGGAAAACCAACCTCACCGTTGAATTCAGCACATTCCAATGCATAAGCATGACCACATTAGAACGCTCTATCTTTAAAAAAGCTATAATTATTTTTTCGTCCTAAATTTAGCACTTTTAGATAGAAAAAAATTCAACATTGCAACCGTTGGTGATAGAAAGGTTTACCCACTACCAAATGATAGCTCTCGGTGAGTCTATCAAAAATATGTATACTTTTATATGCCTAAGATTTACCATTTTCATGTTATGTGGTCCATTTCGCTTATTTTTGTATTATTTGAAAAAGCGTAAATTCAGCACAACTCGGTAACCACTAGAGACAGAGACTTTTTCTATGTAAATTTGTAATCAGCGCACCCATTTTAGCAAGATACCAAAGGTTTCATGTTGATCCGGGTCCTAGTTTTAGAGATAGGAGTGCCAGTTCAAAATTATGGTTTAAAATACGTGATTTCTTACAAAATTTTAGCCAGTCGGCAAAAACCCAACTACCTTCAATCAAGTTAAGGTTGTGGTTCTTGGTACAGTTTTTGACTCTGATTACGCCGCTTTAATTTGATTTTACTTATTTGGAACGGTTCGGCAGTTATTACGTTCCCAATTATCAAAAATGATGCTAAAAACACCCATTTTGCTATGTTAGAAACTTTGAGCGCCAACTGTGTCCGATCCAATCGACCGATGTTGACGGTTCAAACGGTATCGGATGGGAAATTGGCCGAGGAATTCATTTCTGAAAGCCGCGTTGCTCTAAGGTGCGCGGTTCGCGAGAAAAACGCAACAAACCGCGGAAATTATAGTTTCCCACTTTCTGGCGAAACCGTACACGCTACGGGAAAACCAACCTCACCGTTGAATTCAGCACATCCCAATGCATAAGCATGACTACATGAGAACGCTCTATCTCTCAAAAAGCTATAATTATTTTTTCGTCCTAAATTTAGCACTTTTAGATAGAAAAAAATTCAACATTGCAACCGTTGGTGATAGAAAGGTTTACCCACTACCAAATGATAGCTCTCGTTAAGTCTATCAAAAATATGTATACTTTTATATGCCTAAGATTTACCATTTTCGTGTTATGTGGTCCATTTCGCTTATTTTTGTATTATTTGAAAAAGCGTAATTTCAGCACAACTCGGTAACCACTAGAGACAGAGACTTTTCCTATGTAAATTTGTAATCAGCGCACCCATTTTAGCAAGATAGCAAAGGTTTCATGTTGATCCGGGTCCTAGTTTTAGAGATAGGAGTGCCAGTTCAAAATTATGGTTTAAAATACGTGATTTCTTACAAAATTTTAGCCAGTCGGCAAAAACCCAACTACCTTCAATCAAGTTAAGGTTGTGGTTCTTGGTACAGTTTTTGACTCTGATTACGCCGCTTTAATTTGATTTTACTTATTTGGAACGGTTCGGCAGTTATTACGTTCCCAATTATCAAAAATGATGCTAAAAACACCCATTTTGCTATGTTAGAAACTTTGAGCGCCAACTGTGTCCGATCCAATCGACCGATGTTGACGGTTCAAACGGTATCGGATGGGAAATTGGCCGAGGAATTTATTTCTGAAAGCCGCGTTGCTCTAAGGTGCGCGGTTCGCGAGAAAAACGCAATAAACCGCGGAAATTATAGTTTCCCACTTTCTGGCCAAACCGTACACGCTACGGGAAAACCAACCTCACCGTTGAATTCAGCACATCCCAATGCATAAGCATGACTACATGAGAACGCTCTATCTCTCAAAAAGCTATAATTATTTTTTCGTCCTAAATTTAGCACTTTTAGATAGAAAAAAATTCAACATTGCAACCGTTGGTGATAGAAAGGTTTACCCACTACCAAATGATAGCTCTCGTTGAGTCTATCAAAAATATGTATACTTTTATATGCCTAAGATTTACCATTTTCATGTTATGTGGTCCATTTCGCTTATTTTTGTATTATTTGAAAAAGCGTAATTTCAGCACAACTCGGTAACCACTAGAGACAGAGACTTTTCCTATGTAAATTTGTAATCAGCGCACCCATTTTAGCAAGATAGCAAAGGTTTCATGTTGATCCGGGTCCTAGTTTTAGAGATAGGAGTGCCAGTTCAAAATTATGGTTTAAAATACGTGATTTCTTACAAAATTTTAGCCAGTCGGCAAAAACCCAACTACCTTCAATCAAGTTAAGGTTGTGGTTCTTGGTACAGTTTTTGACTCTGATTACGCCGCTTTAATTTGATTTTACTTATTTGGAACGGTTCGGCAGTTATTACGTTCCCAATTATCAAAAATGATGCTAAAAACACCCATTTTGCTATGTTAGAAACTTTGAGCGCCAACTGTGTCCGATCCAATCGACCGATGTTGACGGTTCAAACGGTATCGGATGGGAAATTGGCCGAGGAATTCACTTCTGAAAGCCGCGTTGCTCTAAGGTGCGCGGTTCGCGAGAAAAACGCAATAAACCGCGGAAATTATAGTTTCCCACTTTCTGGCCAAACCGTACACGCTACGGGAAAACCAACCTCACCGTTGAATTCAGCACATTCCAATGCATAAGCATGACCACATTAGAACGCTCTATCTTTAAAAAAGCTATAATTATTTTTTCGTCCTAAATTTAGCACTTTTAGATAGAAAAAAAATCAACATTGCAACCGTTGGTGATAGAAAGGTTTACCCACTACCAAATGATAGCTCTCGGTGAGTCTATCAAAAATATGTATACTTTTATATGCCTAAGATTTACCATTTTCATGTTATGTGGTCCATTTCGCTTATTTTTGTATTATTTGAAAAAGCGTAAATTCAGCACAACTCGGTAACCACTAGAGACAGAGACTTTTCCTATGTAAATTTGTAATCAGCGCACCCATTTTAGCAAGATACCAAAGGTTTCATGTTGATCCGGGTCCTAGTTTTAGAGATAGGAGTGCCAGTTCAAAATTATGGTTTAAAATACGTGATTTCTTACAAAATTTTAGCCAGTCGGCAAAAACCCAACTACCTTCAATCAAGTTAAGGTTGTGGTTCTTGGTACAGTTTTTGACTCTGATTACGCCGCTTTAATTTGATTTTACTTATTTGGAACGGTTCGGCAGTTATTACGTTCCCAATTATCAAAAATGATGCTAAAAACACCCATTTTGCTATGTTAGAAACTTTGAGCGCCAACTGTGTCCGATCCAATCGACCGATGTTGACGGTTCAAACGGTATCGGATGGGAAATTGGCCGAGGAATTCATTTCTGAAAGCCGCGTTGCTCTAAGGTGCGCGGTTCGCGAGAAAAACGCAACAAACCGCGGAAATTATAGTTTCCCACTTTCTGGCGAAACCGTACACGCTACGGGAAAACCAACCTCACCGTTGAATTCAGCACATCCCAATGCATAAGCATGACTACATGAGAACGCTCTATCTCTCAAAAACCTATAATTATTTTTTCGTCCTAAATTTAGCACTTTTAGATAGAAAAAAATTCAACATTGCAACCGTTGGTGATAGAAAGGTTTACCCACTACCAAATGATAGCTCTCGTTAAGTCTATCAAAAATATGTATACTTTTATATGCCTAAGATTTACCATTTTCGTGTTATGTGGTCCATTTCGCTTATTTTTGTATTATTTGAAAAAGCGTAATTTCAGCACAACTCGGTAACCACTAGAGACAGAGACTTTTCCTATGTAAATTTGTAATCAGCGCACCCATTTTAGCAAGATAGCAAAGGTTTCATGTTGATCCGGGTCCTAGTTTTAGAGATAGGAGTGCCAGTTCAAAATTATGGTTTAAAATACGTGATTTCTTACAAAATTTTAGCCAGTCGGCAAAAACCCAACTACCTTCAATCAAGTTAAGGTTGTGGTTCTTGGTACAGTTTTTGACTCTGATTACGCCGCTTTAATTTGATTTTACTTATTTGGAACGGTTCGGCAGTTATTACGTTCCCAATTATCAAAAATGATGCTAAAAACACCCATTTTGCTATGTTAGAGACTTTGAGCGCCAACTGTGTCCGATCCAATCGACCGATGTTGACGGTTCAAACGGTATCGGATGGGAAATTGGCCGAGGAATTTATTTCTGAAAGCCGCGTTGCTCTAAGGTGCGCGGTTCGCGAGAAAAACGCAATAAACCGCGGAAATTATAGTTTCCCACTTTCTGGCCAAACCGTACACGCTACGGGAAAACCAACCTCACCGTTGAATTCAGCACATCCCAATGCATAAGCATGACTACATTAGAACGCTCTATCTCTCAAAAAGCTATAATTATTTTTTCGTCCTAAATTTAGCACTTTTAGATAGAAAAAAAATTCAACATTGCAACCGTTGGTGATGAAAGGTTTACCCACTACCAAATGATAGCTCTCGTTGAGTCTATCAAAAATATGTATACTTTTATATTCCTAAGATTTACCATTTTCATGTTATGTGGTCCATTTCGCTTATTTTTGTATTATTTGAAAAAGTGTAATTTCAGCACAACTCGGTAACCACTAGAGACAGAGACTTTTCCTATGTAAATTTGTAATCAGTGCACCCATTTTAGCAAGATGGCGAAGGTTTCATGTTGATCCGGGTCCTAGTTTTAGAGATAGGAGTGCCAGTTCAAAATTATGGTTTAAAATACGTGATTTCTTACAAAATTTTAGCCAGTCGGCAAAAACCCAACTACCTTCAATCAAGTTAAGGTTGTGCTTCTTGGTACAGTTTTTGACTCTGATTACTCCGCTTTAATTTGATTTTACTTATTTGGAACGGTTCGGCAGTTATTACGTTCCCAATTATCAAAAATGATGCTAAAAACACCCATTTTGCTATGTTAGAAACTTTGAGCGCCAACTGTGTCCGATCCAATCGACCGATGTTGACGGTTCAAACGGTATCGGATGGGAAATTGGCCGAGGAATTCATTTCTGAAAGCCGCGTTGCTCTAAGGTGCGCGGTTCGCGAGAAAAACGCAACAAACCGCGGAAATTATAGTTTCCCACTTTCTGGCCAAACCGTACACGCTACGGGAAAACCAACCTCACCGTTGAATTCAGCACATTCCAATGCATAAGCATGACTACATTAGAACGCTCTATCTCTCAAAAAGCTATAATTATTTTTTCGTCCTAAATTTAGCACTTTTAGATAGAAAAAAATTCAACATTGCAACCGTTGGTGATAGAAAGGTTTACCCACTACCAAATGATAGCTCTCGTTGAGTCTATCAAAAATATGTATACTTTTATATGCCTAAGATTTACCATTTTCATGTTATGTGGTCCATTTCGCTTATTTTTGTATTATTTGAAAAAGCGTAATTTCAGCACAACTCGGTAACCACTAGAGACAGAGACTTTTCCTATGTAAATTTGTAATCAGCGCACCCATTTTAGCAAGATAGCAAAGGTTTCATGTTGATCCGGGTCCTAGTTTTAGAGATAGGAGTGCCAGTTCAAAATTATGGTTTAAAATACGTGATTTCTTACAAAATTTTAGCCAGTCGACAAAAACCCAACTACCTTCAATCAAGTTAAGGTTGTGGTTCTTGGTACAGTTTTTGACTCTGATTACGCCGCTTTAATTTGATTTTACTTATTTGGAACGGTTCGGCAATTATTACGTTCCCAATTATCAAAAATGATGCTAAAAACACCCATTTTGCTATGTTAGAAACTTTGAGCGCCAGCTGTGTCCGATCCAATCGACCGATGTTGACGGTTCAAACGGTATCGGATGGGAAATTGGCCGAGGAATTCATTTCTGAAAGCCGCGTTGCTCTAAGGTGCGCGGTTCGCGAGAAAAACGCAATTAACCGCGGAAATTATAGTTTCCCACTTTCTGGCCAAACCGTACACGCTACGGGAAAACCAACCTCACCGTTGAATTCAGCACATTCCAATGCATAAGCATGACTACATTAGAACGCTCTATCTCTCAAAAAGCTATAATTATTTTTTCGTCCTAAATTTAGCACTTTTAGATAGAAAAAAATTCAACATTGCAACCGTTGGTGATAGAAAGGTTTACCCACTACCAAATGATAGCTCTCGTTGAGTCTATCAAAAATATGTATACTTTTATATGCCTAAGATTTACCATTTTCATGTTATGTGGTCCATTTCGCTTATTTTTGTATTATTTGAAAAAGCGTAATTTCAGCACAACTCGGTAACCACTAGAGACAGAGACTTTTCCTATGTAAATTTGTAATCAGCGCACCCATTTTAGCAAGATGGCGAAGGTTTCATGTTGATCCGGGTCCTAGTTTTAGAGATAGGAGTGCCAGTTCAAAATTATGGTTTAAAATACGTGATTTCTTACAAAATTTTAGCCAGTCGGCAAAAACCCAACTACCTTCAATCAAGTTAAGGTTGTGGTTCTTGGTACAGTTTTTGACTCTGATTACGCCGCTTTAATTTGATTTTACTTATTTGGAACGGTTCGGCAGTTATTACGTTCCCAATTATCAAAAATGATGCTAAAAACACCCATTTTGCTATGTTAGAAACTTTGAGCGCCAACTGTGTCCGATCCAATCGACCGATGTTGACGGTTCAAACGGTATCGGATGGGAAATTGGCCGAGGAATTTATTTCTGAAGGCCGCGTTGCTCTAAGGTGCGCGGTTCGCGAGAAAAACGCAATAAACCGCGGAAATTATAGTTTCCCACTTTCTGGCCAAACCGTACACGCTACGGGAAAACCAACCTCACCGTTGAATTCAGCACATCCCAATGCATAAGCATGACTACATGAGAACGCTCTATCTCTCAAAAAGCTATAATTATTTTTTCGTCCTAAATTTAGCACTTTTAGATAGAAAAAAATTCAACATTGCAACCGTTGGTGATAGAAAGGTTTACCCACTACCAAATGATAGCTCTCGTTGAGTCTATCAAAAATATGTATACTTTTATATGCCTAAGATTTACCATTTTCATGTTATGTGGTCCATTTCGCTTATTTTTGTATTATTTGAAAAAGCGTAATTTCAGCACAACTCGGTAACCACTAGAGACAGAGACTTTTCCTATGTAAATTTGTAATCAGCGCACCCATTTTAGCAAGATAGCAAAGGTTTCATGTTGATCCGGGTCCTAGTTTTAGAGATAGGAGTGCCAGTTCAAAATTATGGTTTAAAATACGTGATTTCTTACAAAATTTTAGCCAGTCGGCAAAAACCCAACTACCTTCAATCAAGTTAAGGTTGTGGTTCTTGGTACAGTTTTTGACTCTGATTACGCCGCTTTAATTTGATTTTACTTATTTGGAACGGTTCGGCAGTTATTACGTTCCCAATTATCAAAAATGATGCTAAAAACACCCATTTTGCTATGTTAGAAACTTTGAGCGCCAACTGTGTCCGATCCAATCGACCGATGTTGACGGTTCAAACGGTATCGGATGGGAAATTGGCCGAGGAATTTATTTCTGAAAGCCGCGTTGCTCTAAGGTGCGCGGTTCGCGAGAAAAACGCAATAAACCGCGGAAATTATAGTTTCCCACTTTCTGGCCAAACCGTACACGCTACGGGAAAACCAACCTCACCGTTGAATTCAGCACATCCCAATGCATAAGCATGACTACATGAGAACGCTCTATCTCTCAAAAAGCTATAATTATTTTTTCGTCCTAAATTTAGCACTTTTAGATAGAAAAAAATTCAACATTGCAACCGTTGGTGATAGAAAGGTTTACCCACTACCAAATGATAGCTCTCGTTGAGTCTATCAAAAATATGTATACTTTTATATGCCTAAGATTTACCATTTTCATGTTATGTGGTCCATTTCGCTTATTTTTGTATTATTTGAAAAAGCGTAATTTCAGCACAACTCGGTAACCACTAGAGACAGAGACTTTTCCTATGTAAATTTGTAATCAGCGCACCCATTTTAGCAAGATAGCAAAGGTTTCATGTTGATCCGGGTCCTAGTTTTAGAGATAGGAGTGCCAGTTCAAAATTATGGTTTAAAATACGTGATTTCTTACAAAATTTTAGCCAGTCGGCAAAAACCCAACTACCTTCAATCAAGTTAAGGTTGTGGTTCTTGGTACAGTTTTTGACTCTGATTACGCCGCTTCAATTTGATTTTACTTATTTGGAACGGTTCGGCAGTTATTACGTTCCCAATTATCAAAAATGATGCTAAAAACACCCATTTTGCTATGTTAGAAACTTTGAGCGCCAACTGTGTCCGATCCAATCGACCGATGTTGACGGTTCAAACGGTATCGGATGGGAAATTGGCCGAGGAATTCACTTCTGAAAGCCGCGTTGCTCTAAGGTGCGCGGTTCGCGAGAAAAACGCAATAAACCGCGGAAATTATAGTTTCCCACTTTCTGGCCAAACCGTACACGCTACGGGAAAACCAACCTCACCGTTGAATTCAGCACATTCCAATGCATAAGCATGACCACATTAGAACGCTCTATCTTTAAAAAAGCTATAATTATTTTTTCGTCCTAAATTTAGCACTTTTAGATAGAAAAAAATTCAACATTGCAACCGTTGGTGATAGAAAGGTTTACCCACTACCAAATGATAGCTCTCGGTGAGTCTATCAAAAATATGTATACTTTTATATGCCTAAGATTTACCATTTTCATGTTATGTGGTCCATTTCGCTTATTTTTGTATTATTTGAAAAAGCGTAATTTCAGCACAACTCGGTAACCACTAGAGACAGAGACTTTTCCTATGTAAATTTGTAATCAGCGCACCCATTTTAACAAGATAGCAAAGGTTTCATGTTGATCCGGGTCCTAGTTTTAGAGATAGGAGTGCCAGTTCAAAATTATAGTTTAA
Source organism: Melinopterus prodromus (assembly GCA_964023965.1). Lineage (NCBI taxonomy): Eukaryota > Metazoa > Arthropoda > Insecta > Coleoptera > Scarabaeidae > Melinopterus > Melinopterus prodromus. Next base: position 9,085,166 of record OZ030392.1, on the reverse strand, counting down.
AATACGTGACAGTTCAAAATTATAGTTTAAAATACGTGATTTCTTACAAAATTTTAGCCAGTCGGCAAAAACCCAACTACCTTCAATCAAGTTAAGGTTGTGGTTCTTGGTACAATTTTTGACTCTGATTACGCCGCTTTAATTTGGTTTTACTTATTTGGAACGGTTCGGCAGTTATTACGTTCCCAATTATCAAAAATGATGCTAAAAACACCCATTTTGCTATGTTAGAAACTTTGAGCGCCAACTGTGTCCGATCCAATCGACCGATGTTGACGGTTCAAACGGTATCGGATGGGAAATTGGCCGAGGAATTCACTTCTGAAAGCCGCGTTGCTCTAAGGTGCGCGGTTCGCGAGAAAAACGCAATAAACCGCGGAAATTATAGTTTCCCACTTTCTGGCCAAACCGTACACGCTACGGGAAAACCAACCTCACCGTTGAATTCAGCACATTCCAATGCATAAGCATGACTACATTAGAACGCTCTATCTTTAAAAAAGCTATAATTATTTTTTCGTCCTAAGTTTAGCACTTTTAGATAGAAAAAAATTCAACATTGCAACCGTTGGTGATAGAAAGGTTTACCCACTACCAAATGATAGCTCTCGGTGAGTCTATCAAAAATATGTATACTTTTATATGCCTAAGATTTACCATTTTCATGTTATGTGGTCCATTTCGCTTATTTTTGTATTATTTGAAAAAGCGTAATTTCAGCACAACTCGGTAACCACTAGAGACAGAGACTTTTCCTATGTAAATTTGTAATCAGCGCACCCATTTTAGCAAGATACCAAAGGTTTCATGTTGATCCGGGTCCTAGTTTTAGAGATAGGAGTGCCAGTTCAAAATTATAGTTTAAAATACGTGATTTCTTACAAAATTTTAGCCAGTCGGCAAAAACCCAACTACCTTCAATCAAGTTAAGGTTGTGGTTTTTGGTACAATTTTTGACTCTGATTACGCCGCTTTAATTTGATTTTACTTATTTGGAACGGTTCGGCAGTTATTACGTTCCCAATTATCAAAAATGATGCTAAAAACACCCATTTTGCTATGTTAGAAACTTTGAGCGCCAACTGTGTCCGATCCAATCGACCGATGTTGACGGTTCAAACGGTATCGGATGGGAAATTGGCCGAGGAATTCATTTCTGAAAGCCGCGTTGCTCTAACGTGCGCGGTTCGCGAGAAAAACGCAATAAACCGCGGAAATTATAGTTTCCCACTTTCTGGCCAAACCGTACACGCTACGGGAAAACCAACCTCACCGTTGAATTCAGCACATCCCAATGCATAAGCATGACTACATTAGAACGCTCTATCTCTCAAAAAGCTATAATTATTTTTTCGTCCTAAATTTAGCACTTTTAGATAGAAAAAAATTCAACATTGCAACCGTTGGTGATAGAAAGGTTTACCCACTACCAAATGATAGCTCTCGTTGAGTCTATCAAAAATATGTATACTTTTATATGCCTAAGATTTACCATTTTCATGTTATGTGGTCCATTTCGCTTATTTTTGTATTATTTGAAAAAGCGTAATTTCAGCACAACTCGGTAACCACTAGAGACAGAGACTTTTCCTATGTAAATTTGTAATCAGCGCACCCATTTTAGCAAGATAGCAAAGGTTTCATGTTGATCCGGGTCCTAGTTTTAGAGATAGGAGTGCCAGTTCAAAATTATGGTTTAAAATACGTGATTTCTTACAAAATTTTAGCCAGTCGGCAAAAACCCAACTACCTTCAATCAAGTTAAGGTTGTGGTTCTTGGTACAGTTTTTGACTCTGATTACGCCGCTTTAATTTGATTTTACTTATTTGGAACGGTTCGGCAGTTATTACGTTCCCAATTATCAAAAATGATGCTAAAAACACCCATTTTGCTATGTTAGAAACTTTGAGCGCCAACTGTGTCCGATCCAATCGACCGATGTTGATGGTTCAAACGGTATCGGATGGGAAATTGGCCGAGGAATTCACTTCTGAAAGCCGCGTTGCTCTAACGTGCGCGGTTCGCGAGAAAAACGCAATAAACCGCGGAAATTATAGTTTCCCACTTTCTGGCCAAACCGTACACGCTACGGGAAAACCAACCTCACCGTTGAATTCAGCACATTCCAATGCATAAGCATGACTACATTAGAACGCTCTATCTTTAAAAAAGCTATAATTATTTTTTCGTCCTAAATTTAGCACTTTTAGATAGAAAAAAATTCAACATTGCAACCGTTGGTGACAGAAAGGTTTACCCACTACCAAATGATAGCTCTCGGTGAGTCTATCAAAAATATGTATACTTTTATATGCCTAAGATTTACCATTTTCATGTTATGTGGTCCATTTCGCTTATTTTTGTATTATTTGAAAAAGCGTAATTTCAGCACAACTCGGTAACCACTAGAGACAGAGACTTTTCCTATGTAAATTTGTAATCAGCGCACCCATTTTAGCAAGATAGCAAAGGTTTCATGTTGATCCGGGTCCTAGTTTTAGAGATAGGAGTGCCAGTTCAAAATTATGGTTTAAAATACGTGATTTCTTACAAAATTTTAGCCAGTCGGCAAAAACCCAACTACCTTCAATCAAGTTAAGGTTGTGGTTCTTGGTACAGTTTTTGACTCTGATTACGCCGCTTTAATTTGATTTTACTTATTTGGAACGGTTCGGCAGTTATTACGTTCCCAATTATCAAAAATGATGCTAAAAACACCCATTTTGCTATGTTAGAAACTTTGAGCGCCAACTGTGTCCGATCCAATCGACCGATGTTGACGGTTCAAACGGTATCGGATGGGAAATTGGCCGAGGAATTCATTTCTGAAAGCCGCGTTGCTCTAAGGTGCGCGGTTCGCGAGAAAAACGCAACAAACCGCGGAAATTATAGTTTCCCACTTTCTGGCGAAACCGTACACGCTACGGGAAAACCAACCTCACCGTTGAATTCAGCACATTCCAATGCATAAGCATGACTACATTAGAACGCTCTATCTCTCAAAAAGCTATAATTATTTTTTCGTCCTAAATTTAGCACTTTTAGATAGAAAAAAATTCAACATTGCAACCGTTGGTGATAGAAAGGTTTACCCACTACCAAATGATAGCTCTCGTTGAGTCTATCAAAAATATGTATACTTTTATATGCCTAAGATTTACCATTTTCATGTTATGTGGTCCATTTCGCTTATTTTTCTATTATTTGAAAAAGCGTAATTTCAGCACAACTCGGTAACCACTAGAGACAGAGACTTTTCCTATGTAAATTTGTAATCAGCGCACCCATTTTAGCAAGATAGCAAAGGTTTCATGTTGATCCGGGTCCTAGTTTTAGAGATAGGAGTGCCAGTTCAAAATTATGGTTTAAAATACGTGATTTCTTACAAAATTTTAGCCAGTCGACAAAAACCCAACTACCTTCAATCAAGTTAAGGTTGTGGTTCTTGGTACAGTTTTTGACTCTGATTACGCCGCTTTAATTTGATTTTACTTATTTGGAACGGTTCGGCAGTTATTACGTTCCCAATTATCAAAAATGATGCTAAAAACACCCATTTTGCTATGTTAGAAACTTTGAGCGCCAACTGTGTCCGATCCAATCGACCGATGTTGACGGTTCAAACGGTATCGGATGGGAAATTGGCCGAGGAATTCATTTCTGAAAGCCGCGTTGCTCTAACGTGCGCGGTTCGCGAGAAAAACGCAATAAACCGCGGAAATTATAGTTTCCCACTTTCTGGCCAAACCGTACACGCTACGGGAAAACCAACCTCACCGTTGAATTCAGCACATCCCAATGCATAAGCATGACTACATTAGAACGCTCTATCTCTCAAAAAGCTATAATTATTTTTTCGTCCTAAATTTAGCACTTTTAGATAGAAAAAAATTCAACATTGCAACCGTTGGTGATAGAAAGGTTTCCCCACTACCAAATGATAGCTCTCGTTGAGTCTATCAAAAATATGTATACTTTTATATGCCTAAGATTTACCATTTTCATGTTATGTGGTCCATTTCGCTTATTTTTGTATTATTTGAAAAAGCGTAATTTCAGCACAACTCGGTAACCACTAGAGACAGAGACTTTTCCTATGTAAATTTGTAATCAGCGCACCCATTTTAGCAAGATAGCAAAGGTTTCATGTTGATCCGGGTCCTAGTTTTAGAGATAGGAGTGCCAGTTCAAAATTATGGTTTAAAATACGTGATTTCTTACAAAATTTTAGCCAGTCGGCAAAAACCCAACTACCTTCAATCAAGTTAAGGTTGTGGTTCTTGGTACAGTTTTTGACTCTGCTTACGCCGCTTTAATTTGATTTTACTTATTTGGAACGGTTCGGCAGTTATTACGTTCCCAATTATCAAAAATGATGCTAAAAACACCCATTTTGCTATGTTAGAAACTTTGAGCGCCAACTGTGTCCGATCCAATCGACCGATGTTGACGGTTCAAACGGTATCGGATGGGAAATTGGCCGAGGAATTTATTTCTGAAGGCCGCGTTGCTCTAAGGTGCGCGGTTCGCGAGAAAAACGCAATAAACCGCGGAAATTATAGTTTCCCACTTTCTGGCCAAACCGTACACGCTACGGGAAAACCAACCTCACCGTTGAATTCAGCACATCCCAATGCATAAGCATGACTACATGAGAACGCTCTATCTCTCAAAAAGCTATAATTATTTTTTCGTCCTAAATTTAGCACTTTTAGATAGAAAAAAATTCAACATTGCAACCGTTGGTGATAGAAAGGTTTACCCACTACCAAATGATAGCTCTCGTTAAGTCTATCAAAAATATGTATACTTTTATATGCCTAAGATTTACCATTTTCGTGTTATGTGGTCCATTTCGCTTATTTTTGTATTATTTGAAAAAGCGTAATTTCAGCACAACTCGGTAACCACTAGAGACAGAGACTTTTCCTATGTAAATTTGTAATCAGCGCACCCATTTTAGCAAGATAGCAAAGGTTTCATGTTGATCCGGGTCCTAGTTTTAGAGATAGGAGTGCCAGTTCAAAATTATGGTTTAAAATACGTGATTTCTTACAAAATTTTAGCCAGTCGGCAAAAACCCAACTACCTTCAATCAAGTTAAGGTTGTGGTTCTTGGTACAGTTTTTGACTCTGATTACGCCGCTTTAATTTGATTTTACTTATTTGGAACGGTTCGGCAGTTATTACGTTCCCAATTATCAAAAATGATGCTAAAAACACCCATTTTGCTATGTTAGAAACTTTGAGCGCCAACTGTGTCCGATCCAATCGACCGATGTTGACGGTTCAAACGGTATCGGATGGGAAATTGGCCGAGGAATTCATTTCTGAAAGCCGCGTTGCTCTAAGGTGCGCGGTTCGCGAGAAAAACGCAATAAACCGCGGAAATTATAGTTTCCCACTTTATGGCCAAACCGTACACGCTACGGGAAAACCAACCTCACCGTTGAATTCAGCACATTCCAATGCATAAGCATGACTACATTAGAACGCTCTATCTTTAAAAAAGCTATAATTATTTTTTCGTCCTAAATTTAGCACTTTTAGATAGAAAAAAATTCAACATTGCAACCGTTGGTGATAGAAAGGTTTACCCACTACCAAATGATAGCTCTCGGTGAGTCTATCAAAAATATGTATACTTTTATATGCCTAAGATTTACCATTTTCATGTTATGTGGTCCATTTCGCTTATTTTTGTATTATTTGAAAAAGCGTAATTTCAGCACAACTCGGTAACCACTAGAGACAGAGACTTTTCCTATGTAAATTTGTAATCAGCGCACCCATTTTAGCAAGATACCAAAGGTTTCATGTTGATCCGGGTCCTAGTTTTAGAGATAGGAGTGCCAGTTCAAAATTATAGTTTAAAATACGTGATTTCTTACAAAATTTTAGCCAGTCGGCAAAAACCCAACTACCTTCAATCAAGTTAAGGTTGTGGTTTTTGGTACAATTTTTGACTCTGATTACGCCGCTTTAATTTGATTTTACTTATTTGGAACGGTTCGGCAGTTATTACGTTCCCAATTATCAAAAATGATGCTAAAAACACCCATTTTGCTATGTTAGAAACTTTGAGCGCCAACTGTGTCCGATCCAATCGACCGATGTTGACGGTTCAAACGGTATCGGATGGGAAATTGGCCGAGGAATTCATTTCTGAAAGCCGCGTTGCTCTAACGCGGCTCGCGAGAAAAACGCAATAAACCGCGGAAATTATAGTTTCCCACTTTCTGGCCAAACCGTACACGCTACGGGAAAACCAACCTCACCGTTGAATTCAGCACATCCCAATGCATAAGCATGACTACATTAGAACGCTCTATCTCTCAAAAAGCTATAATTATTTTTTCGTCCTAAATTTAGCACTTTTAGATAGAAAAAAATTCAACATTGCAACCGTTGGTGATAGAAAGGTTTACCCACTACCAAATGATAGCTCTCGTTGAGTCTATCAAAAATATGTATACTTTTATATGCCTAAGATTTACCATTTTCATGTTATGTGGTCCATTTCGCTTATTTTGGAATTCATTTCTGAAAGCGCGATAAAAGCGCGATGAACCGCGGAAATTATAGTTTCCCATTTTCTGGCCAAAGCGTACACGCTACGGGAAAACCGACCTCACCGTTGAATTCAGCACATCCCAATGCGTAAGCATGACTGCATTAGAACGCTCTATCTCTCAAAAAGTTATAATTGTTTTTTCGGTCTAAATTTAGCACTTTTAGATAGAAAAAAATTGCGCATTGCAATCGTTTGTGATAGAAAGGTTTACTTTAAAGGTTTACGCATACCATTGTCAATCGCCTCCAAATAACTTGCGTATTGCGAATTATTCCGTTGGACGTAATGTGGTATCGGCAATGGTGTTCGAGCGTGCAGAGATTTTTCCGTTTGACGAAGTGTGTCAATTAATCCATGACATGGCGAAGGTAATGGTCCGCAATAATTCACCCGCACCTCTTTCTAAGATGGTGACATTTTGATAATGTTCGAGCAAGCACACACATAACGACGACGGCAAGCGTGCCTCTAACGTGTCAAAGGGAAAAGTAATGCCTCCGCTTACACCGCCATTGTGTACAATTAACGCCATCGAGGTAGTTACGACTTGCCCTTTGCACGCGTTTTTTTCTTCGCTGCCTGACAGTGTTGGAATGTGCACTCTGCTTCTGTAAACAATCGTGGGCGTTATTTATACAACTTAATGATAGATCTGTAAAGATTTGATTGCCACACTTCACTTATGAACGAATGCGACACGGTGGCGCCTATGTTCCAATCACAAATTTCAGAGTAATCAATTATTTATCCATAATTCCCAAAAAAGTCCAGAAAAAGTGTTTTGGTTGGATTTTTTAGTTGTTTTTCGCTAGTTTTTCATTTTATTTCCTTTTGTTTCTCACTTCGTTGCCTCAAATCAATAACACGTCTTGGGAGTCTACTCTCGTCATCTTTTTGAAGCGAATGCGAGACTTCTCGAATGGTTCGGTGAGACGGAGTGGGGATATAGGCGGTTAATTTTTAATTTCAGAGTTATTTTTTTTCTTCCGTGTAGGTATTGCCCCTTCAAAACTAATAATTGGTACTTTTACTTTAGAAATTTGTTTACGTGTGCCTTGGAGCACTACCGGCATTTTTTTTAATTGAAATTATGTCCATGCACTCCCATTCCTAAATTGTATTGAATAGGAGCACATGTGCATTATAGTCCTTTCGAGTTGATGACTATTTGGTGCAAGTCAATAGTTTACTCGTTGCAACTAATTTTATCTCGAACGAAGCACTTAACACATTTGTACTGAGAAAACATTGTCTTGGTTGAAGTGGATAGTTATTTCGTGGATATGGAAATCAACCGTTGTTTTGATGCAAAGCAATTTTATTTGAATTGAGCATTCCTTTCTCTGTGTGCACCTTCTTTATTTCGCAGTTTAGCCCAGTTAGGTTAGATCTTGGCTACAAGTGTAGAAATTTGTTTACTTTATATCATGGAATCGTGACAAATGTACATTTTTCTCTAAGAGATTCTTACTATGAACGTTACCAATACAAAGATATGGACTTATTTATTTGTAGATTTGTTACAAGTGTAGAGTTGGTGTTACCGGCCCCTGGACTTGTAATCAATTTGTCAATACTTATCCTGTGAAAAAGAATAAGGTCTAGGAAGTAGGAACGGATAATCCTCTTACATTTTCACAATCCAACTTTTACAATTCCTTCAGTTGATCTATTTGTAATTACCTAAAAGATGCTAAAAGTAACAGGAAATTATGTACACCTATAACTAATACATTAATTTCGCTGTAATGTCGACAGTAATTAATATATCAAGCTTTATCCGGTATACGGACAGTTTTGCGCTGGTGGCCAGTAACTGTAACACCCATAATTCATCATTTACGTCACCGTCCATTACTTGGACGTCGATGGTATCCTAATAACATCACCCGTTCTCACCGTGGATTATGTTGTAGACAGTGTGTGTGACATCTTTGCAATTGGACTGCACTAATTATAATTATCGATAATATGATGAATGGCTAATCTCAGCCGACATAACCCATACGTGGAACTGTCATTCGTATTTGCCACAGAAGTATATCGATGTGATACACAGAAAATATATTCGGACTGTCCTGTGTGGTATTATACAGTGTGGCCCACACTAGAGGCAAAGTGTATTATGGGCCCCTGGAGATTGAACTACACGTTGCTTCTATACGGGTAATCCCATGTCAAATCAACACAGGTTTATTCCTCACCAACTTGGACATTGATAAAATTTTGTACAATTGTTGTCTTCATGTAGTTATAGAAAAAGACAAAATTTTATGATTTGTAATCCCGTTTTGTAAAAACGGATATGCAATCTCTAAAAATTTGCATTTTTAGATCTGGATTATTTTAAATTGCTCATTTTTTGAAAATTAAAGAAAAAGCATGTGATTTTTTACACTGTTTTTAGGGTATTCCCAAAGTTTGGTAGTGGGACGAAAATGGGTGCATGTCTTAAAAAATAAGTGCTACATAATACATAGCGTAATATTTAAAATGAAAAGTCAACTATAACATCAAATTCTATGGAAACTGAATAGTTATTTATAGTCTAATAATACCACTTCTATGATATAAAATTAATAACAGTATTAAAATAAATAATAGTATATTGCGTTCATTTGGTTGGTATACCATTTTCAGTAAATATTATGTTTGTAGACATGTACTTTTTTAAGATATCAACCCATTTCCATCCCACTTTCAAACTTTGGGAATTAACTAAAAACAGTGTAAGCTATAATCTGCCTTTTTTTCGAAATTTGAAAAGGGAGCATTTTGAAATAGTATATCAGATAATAGTTTACACAGGTTTTAGTTAATTCTCAAAGTTTGAAAGTGGGACGGAAATGGGTCTTACAAAAACTAAAGGTCTACAAACATAATATTATGACCCAACACGTGTTCAATAGGATTCAGGTCAGGACTTAACGCCAGCGTCCAGACCTGAATTCCACGTTTTTGTAAAAAGTTTCTGGTGATGCCGGCGGTATGTGATACATTGTCCTGCATTAGGATGAAATTTTGACCGACGCCATATGCAGCGGGACCACATGGTCCTTCAAGATGTTTTCGATGTAATTCATGGCATTTAGTCTACCAGGAACCACAACAAGATCAGTTCTGTTGTCTACACTGATTCCAGCCCAAACCATCACAGATCCACGACCAAATCTATCCACTTCCTGTATAGTAGCGGCTGCGTAGCGTTCACCAGGACGTCTATATACACGTAGTCGACCGTCGCAACGAGTTAAACGAAATCTGGACTCGTCTGTAAACAGTCCAGGCGTCCAGTGACGAAGTTACCAATCTCTGTGATCCAGAGCAAACCTCATTCGCGCTGCTCTGTGACGCTGCGTAAGGCGTGGTGCGCGGACAAGTCTTCTTGGTTTCCAATTTGCTTTTTAATCTGTTTCAATAAGACCAGAAATTTGTCATGTGTTTTTCGATTTTGACTCTGTCCAGCACATCTAACATATTGACCAGTCTCCCGAAACCGATTCCATAAACGCTGAATAACAGAAGGGGAAAGTCGAAGGTCCCTGCTAACATGTCGAATAGTGGCCATGCTGAATAAGTGCGCCAGCACGAGCAACTTGCTTTTCAGTAAGATGCCTCATTTTACTTTTAATGACGCTTCTAATCAACGAAAATGGATAACTGAATTCGAGATTGAGATCAAAGCATACTTGGCATTTTTTCCATTTTGTTTTGTGTTATTAATGACATTTTTAAGTGTAACTTAGAAGTAACTAAAAGTTGTAACATTGTTTTGCTAATTTTCTTTAATTAAATATATGCCCTTAAAGCATACCAAATATGATTTGCCTAGAACTATTATTTAAAAAGTTATAGGTTTTGGAAAACGTGTTCTCCTATTTTTTTGGAGCGCAATAAGGAAAGAATAAGAGTAACAACGAAGTGTGAAAATATTAGTGAGAAGGTTACTCAAAATATATAATTTACAGCCATTACGCCAACAAAATTGCTATCTGCAAAATTGCACTCTTCAATACCTACGTATGACTACGTACTATATTCGTCCGCGTAAAGATCGAGTACGGATTATCGTCTTGTTTTTCATAATTTCCATAACCAGCGGTATTTATGCGTACCAGTGCGCATTTTTACAAACTAATCTTGAAAGTAGGGTATACCCACGGGCGCCGTTACGTATGGGCAGAGGAGGCTCTTGCCCCCCCCCCCTGGATTTTGAACTCAACTATACCCAAACTATTAGGTGATGTATCGGCGCTTGTCCTCCGACATGTTACATACTATAGTATATTGTGTAGAAAGACAAGAAAGGACATTTTGAGGCCCCGAAATCAGTATTTTTGCGCGGCGAACACATCATTTTTATCCTAATGATGACTACACCGACTATAATTGTCATCAATGTCAGTTTCATTAGATTGGTTATCTCCAGTTTTCGTCGTGAAAGAGTCACATCACAATATAAATTGTACCAAGTTTACGATTTTGTGCTGTAGTCCAAAATGACCACGTTTGTGCTTTCATTTAACCATACTTAGAAGGTTTCATTTGCAGTAGAGCGTCGATAATCCGTACCTCGGTACACCGAACATTCGCTAATCCGAACACCCAAAAAGAAATAATAATAAAATAAATCACTGGCTAATCTAGGGAAAACCCATTTTTGTCGGTTCCTGTTTACAAAAAAAAGTTGCTTTTGTTTTATATCTTCTATCCAATACTCGTATTTTCTACTATTTAGCTGCAATATTTAATAATCCGAATCACCTTCAGTCCCTATCGCCGCTCTACTGAAATAAATAATAAATAAATAATCATAAATAAATCATAAATAAGTTATAATAAGATATCGCTTCGATATCCCTTCGCTATCGCTTCGATATCCCTTCAATATCCTTTCTATATCCCTTCGATTTTGACTTTTCGACATTCTTGTAGTTTATGAAGAGCGGAATCGAACTGTGTTGGTTTTATTAAGATTGAACTTCTTTCCAATCGTATTTTTTTTTACTATTTAGTTGCTATATGTATTTGATAATCCGAACAATTTGATAATCCAAATCACCTTCGGTGCCAATTAGTTCGGATTACCGACACTCCCTGTACTTCGCACCCTTTTGCACTGCTCAGCCGTTTATCCTAAATATACTGGGTGTTAAAAAGTGTCAAATATAGATACAGTATACGAAATAGTCAACTTTTGATATCGAATTCATGTCCACACACCTGACACCGTTTAGGTACTACAAACATAGAGCCGTAATATGGTACCAACTTTAGAAACTGCATAAGGAAAGTAGGTACTGTGAAGGAATTATCATATAACATATTTTAAAACCAAATAGTTTGTATGTAAAACTTTATTTGTTTAACGTCTCTAAAATAATTTAGGATAACCCACATTGGCAAATACAGACCATTCATACAGCTTATACATATACAGGGTTAGCCAAAATTACCGGAACACCTAAATAACTCTCCAACGGTAAGAAATTTCAAAAAAGAATTCAGACAAAAGTTTTTTGACTTTAAACAATCCATCGTTCAAATATATTTTTAATATAGAGGGTGTTCATTTTATTATAGAAATTTCGTAAACTTTTTTTTTTCAAATGGAACACCCTGTATATTTTTACATTTTGTGATTTTAGGACTAATTCTAAACATCTTTTATTAAAATAATATTTTTATAAAATGCACCATTTTTGAATTTTAAGCAATTACTTAAAATTAGTCAGAATTACCAGAACACCTACATAACTCCCCAAACGCAAAAAAAATTCAAACAAACATTCAAGCAAAAGTTTTTAGACTTTAAACAAGCCATCGTTCAAATATATTTCTAATATACATGTTCATTTTATTATGGAAATTTCGTAAACACTTTTTAAAAATGGACCACCTTGTATATTCTTACATTTTGTAATTCTAAGACAAATTCAAAACATTTTTTATTGATATAATTTTCTTGTAGAATGCATTATTTTTGAGTTGTAAGAAATTAATTAAAATTAGTCATAATTACCGGAACACCTACATAGTTCTCCAACCGTAAAAAACATGTTTTTAAACAAGCTCTGCTTAAATATACTTTTAATATAGGGGTGTTTATTTTATTATGGCAGTATGGAACATCCTGTACATCATATCATCTGTATCATTTTTTAGTTATCAGCAATTAATTAAAACTCCAAAACATTTATTTTGACCGAACTGATAAATAATAACAAATTCAAGAAAAAGAAACAAAGCAATTAAATTAAATTTTCAAACAGCCATCCGTGAGCGGCTTGACAATGCCGCAACCTATCAACAAATTCCCGTAAACAGTTTTCTAAATGTTCGACAGTAATACTTTGAACTTCGTCCACTATCCACTGCTTCATATTTTGCGGCCTATTGGTGAAACCTTGGACTTTAGGTGTCCCCAAATAGAAAAATACAATATTTGCAAATACAAATAAGGCAACCTAGGTGGTCATTCAATGGATCCTCTCCTTCCAATCCACCTCTGCGGAAAAATTGAATTTAAATATTTTCGCACTTGGACACCGTACAGCGGCGGGGCATCATCTTGTTGAAATCAAATGTTATTTAGTTGTAAAACAGTTTCCAGTAGTTTCCAAAACAGTGGTATTATAAAATCAATTTATTGAAAGTTTTTGTTAACTTTCAGTTTTGTCGATATCGCTTGAAAAATAAGTAAATGTCAAGTAAAAATACATAACCACAATGTGGCTACAGTAGACACTTGAGTAGAGACCAACTGTCGCAGGCAAACATTGTCTAAGACGTGATGTAACATGTCCAAAGTTTCTAAATTTAATAACATTAATGTACCAAACGAGAAAAAATAGTTTATCCGTTTGATTAAGATAAATTGGTATGTATGTGGGAAAATATTCCTACTTTGAATTCAGGAGTTTTGATTAATTGCTTATAACTAAAAAATTATGAAACTTATACAAAAATGATTCCAATAAAAATGTTTAGAATTAGTCTTAGCATTATAAATGTAAAGAATGTAAAGGGTTTTCCATTTGAAAAGGAAAAGGTTACCAAATTTTCATAATGAAATGAACATCCTGTACATTAAAAGCATATTTTAATAATAGCTTCTTTAATGGCAAAAAGCGTTTGTTTGAATGCATTTTGAAATTTTTTACGGTTGGGGAGTAATGTAGGTGTTTTGGTAATTATGACTGATTTTAATTAATTGCTTAAAACTCAAAAATGATGCATTTTATAAAAATATTATTTTAATAAAAGATGTCTAGAATTAGTCCCAAAATCACAAAATGTAAAAATATACAGGGTGTTCCATTTGAAAAAAAAAGTTTACGAAATTTCCATAATAAAATGAACACCCTGTATATTAAAAATATATTTAACGATGGATTGTTTAAAGTCAAAAAACTTTTGTCTGAATTTTTGTTTTAAATTTCTTTCCGTTGGAAAGTTATTTAGGTGTTCCGGTAATTTTGGCTAACCCTGTATAACAACAATTATTATTAGCTAGTTGACTTAGTATCGTCGCCTTTTAAGAATTTACGTATAATATAGTAATGAGAACAATTTTATATTCCGTTGTCGATAATCGTTAACACAGAATTTTCAACTTTTCTTTATATTTCGTCATTGTTTCTCGTTAATGTGGTTAAATTATAAAATAATATTGTCGCCTAATAATATTGTTTACCAATTTGTTATTAAGACTTTTTATCGGATGGTCGATTGACACGATTATAGAATTAAATTATCAATTGTGTTCACGTTTTGTCTGCATTTTTGGTTTTGAAAGGTTGTTGGTGCCAATTGTTCATTACACATTAGGCGTTGCTCGATGAACACGAGCTGGAAGTTCTTGGAAATTAACATTGTTTACTCCATATTAATAACTAATAAAAATTCTACTATGTTGGTTGGCAATCAGACCAAATCTAAAATTGTAAGATAAAAGTTCAATGATTCTGAAACAAATGAGATAACTTAAATACTTTGCCAGCAGACAGAGTGGTCTGTGACTTGTTGTAAGTGATTATCCAAAAACTCACTGAACACTCATCATAAGTCCCAGAACTGTGACCATAAATAGGTATATAATGAATGTAGTCTTCGTAGATAAAAATATGCATATGACAAGTGACAATTGTTCAGTATCGCTTGATTTAAACAAGGACGATAAAAACTGTTGAAGGACTTTTTCACTCACGCGATCATAAAAATGTACATTATAAATTGGTCAATATGGCGTCTTACAAAAGCCATAAACACCAATAACTGTTACTCGCTATCAGAAGCATAAGTGAGGTTAGCTGTCATACGCGATGATGGATCCATAAAAATCGTCAGTCGCACGTCTCGCCCATAAAGATAAGATGGCGCCCAATATGACTTTACAGCCGAATACATCATGATCAATTGCGTTAATATTGAGACGCCATCATCTTTATGATCGCCGTGACTCGGTACAAGCAATTTCGGCAGGGTGTTAAAAACATTTTTATGAAACGGACGGCCACGGCTCGTCGGAAGTTACGATCCGACTGTCTCACGATCAATTACATTTACGACACTGTAAAAAATGCCAAACCGTCTCTCTGGTAAGTGTAATTTTTTAAGGAGCGATATAACTTAAGTGGTTTATGATAAGTAATATAAAAATCTCGCAAAAGTTCTTTCGGGAAACCAAAAAGATATCGTCAATTTTTATTTTTTGCAATACCATCTCAATCTGTTTTTTTTTATATTCTAGTCAATCCCTGTAAAATTTGAGATCGATAAGTACATATTAACCCGTGCCTCAAGTGGCTTAAAACGTGAACAAGTTTAATTTAATCGTATTAAATGAAAACTTTTTTATTTTGTTCACAATAATAATTTCACATTGTCAAAATTACTTAATTTATAAAAAAACAATAATCTAAGCAATGGGACTGTCCTGGCCAACAATCATAAAAAGTTACAAGTGAAAACTGTTTTGGTATGCTTATTTTTCGTAGAAACTGAAAGCAGAAATTCTGAATATAGTAAATTTTTTTCTCAACAAAAACAAACATCAAAAATGCGATTTTTTTCTAACAAAAAGAATTCCTTTCAGATTCTACGGAAAATGCATTTTATTGCTTTTTTTTTCAGTTTTCACTTGTTCTATTTTGTGCAATGTTGGGCATTTTTTTGCTGAACATTTTTAGCTTAGTTTATTTTAAATCATGTTCTTGTGTTAAAAATAATTAATTTGACAAAGTTTTAATAATAATTTGTATTGTAACAAACTTTGCGAAAATTTTCACGCATTTGCACTTTTACCTGTTAAAAACATTTTTACTTTATCATACGTAGTATGACAAAGTGTGTGTGTGTGTATGTGTGTACCCGTTATTTTTTTTGTGGCGACGTTTTCATTTTTTTAAATATCTAGATACCCATAATATTAATATACCTGTAACTATAGCTAGTCTTTAGCCTAGACTTATTTCGTGGTTATATGACGTCACAGAGATTCTGAATGAAAGTAACATAAAATAAGCCGTCCTAAAGACTTCAATTTTCTACATATAAAAAAATATTTCCAGAAGTAGTGA
This sequence comes from Melinopterus prodromus, assembly GCA_964023965.1. Lineage (NCBI taxonomy): Eukaryota > Metazoa > Arthropoda > Insecta > Coleoptera > Scarabaeidae > Melinopterus > Melinopterus prodromus. The sequence continues at coordinate 9,069,010 of OZ030392.1, read as the reverse complement.
TAACTGCACGCAGTTTCTGAATTTTTGTATTAAAACCTAAGTCGTGCGTGGTATCAATAGATAAATGTTTTAAAATAAAAAATATTATGTTGGAAAATTCTTATTCTTTATTTTTCGGACAGGTGACTGTCCAAAATTGACTAAAGGGCTTACAATCTCCCTGACCAGGTGCACCAGTTGTGATTTAAACTTGCATTGAAAAATCTATCCTTTTATTACGGCACCTGTGTGATTGAAAATTTTGGTAATATATGTCGTATTAAAAACAAAAAAAAATCAAAATAAGTCGAAAGTCTCAACCAACATATGTTCAAAAATCTACCGTTCATACAGTGTCCATTTTGAAGAATAAAAAACGATTAAATTCAGATAAAATTGAGCATTTTTTTGCTGATTAAGTAGTTTGAAAAATCAACAAGGAAAACGAAACCTTCTGGGTTATTTTTCTTCTTGAAAATGATCTCTGAAAATTGATCAAAATAAAAATGTACCATAATTCCAATTTAACCGTTTTAATGTATCTTTAATGACTTCGCATGCTTTTACATTAAGAATAGACACCATATACACATGGTTTATTTTAAAACCTACCTTGGTTAAGATTCTTGAGTTAGTACGTTTATTTTATACTTTTCAGGCATTGTTTATTTTGAAAATTAACAGCATGCAATGTGGAAAATCCGTAAAGGAGGGTGCTTGTATTGCAAGATCTTTCCATAACCGCTTTTAAGTCATTAGTTTGTGTTGGTGTTGCGTGACAAATGTAGCAGTTTGGTGAGGATTTGTTCTCTGCTAGAGTATTAGTATTATTTTTCCATCCAATATTGTTTTTATTAAAAGGTGGTACCTTGATTTCCTTGCCATCGATCGTTATGCATGTCCGCATCAACATGAAGGTCGAGGATTCATCCAAACAATTTCTTCAGACATACCAAGATTTGTCTGCAATCATACGCAATGGTACAATAGATGTTAGCAACAAATTGGCATCTATGGAATCTGCACTTTCAACAAACCGTTGCTTATAAAGAGAATGACCTGAACTTCCATCAAATCCCCATTTATAAGTTATTTCTAATGATGAAATATGATGATCTTCAACTACGCGACTAATAACTTATTGGTAAACATTCAACAGTGTGGTAGAGGAGACTTTGTAATTTTATTTTCGCAGTATCGCTGATTATCATTAGGCTAACAACTCTTTCTGGCTTTTAATGTTTTGTGATAGGCAAGATAGATGTTGCTTGTTTACTGTCCATAATCGATGAAAGGGCTTCATCCTGGTTGTATGGTTGCATTCTATTTTTGGGAAATTTATTGTTTTAAAAATAATAATAATAATCCACGTCTTAACATCCCCCAACAGCTTTTGCCACTACGGGGGCATCGGCAGGCCTGAATTATCATTATTATGGCCCGCGTCTGTGGCACGTCTTAAGTTGTTTGGCTTTCAGCATTCACCGAGGAGTAAAGGTAAACCACAGAAAAACCTTCACTCTGAAAGCAGGGCGCGAGGATCGAACTCACGCCCCCCAGACTGATAGCCAAGCGCTTCACCGCTGCGCCACAGTCTGGCTAACCCCCACAACAAACGTGGATTTGCGTTGATTGATTAGTAAATAATACAGGCAACATTTCTCTTGGCAATTTTCGTGAATGCCGTTTGAGCAGCAAAAGTGTGTGTTCCTCAGTGTGTTCCTATAACACGCAACCAGGTTTCTCGTTCTTCTTTTCAGCCTGGTACTTAACGGGCTAATTTCCTTCGCAGCCCGACGTACAGTGAAAGTTGAACGTGGAATCTGATAAAAGAATATTTGGCGTAATGACTTCTTGTTGAAGCCAGTCATTATTTTGTTTTGAAAAAGCTTTTTAATTTAATTGTTTATCACTATACTACTTGCCAAGGTAGTGAATTAGTGAATTCAACACTATGGTTCAACACGACAATTTTACAACACGACAAGTTTTATACGCAACATGTCTCCACTATACCATCATGTAATTGAAGCTAAAAGTCTGGAGCCTATAACTTTAACACTTTTTGATCACAAATCTCTACATTCTGGCCCTTTTAAACAGGCACGTGTAGACTATAAAAGTCTACTCAATATGTTTGAAATCAACCTCTTGCAAAATATATGAACGTTAGCATTTGCCATCATTAAAATTTATTAGCACTAATATCCAAGTGTTTTCAATTTAAATGTTTGCAATAGCTGTGCCTGCGCTAATTTATTGTATGGGTCATGTGGGTTGCTGGTGCCAACAATCCCAACAATCTAAGCAATTGTCGAAACACGACAAGAACCTTTCGAGCAAAGTGTGGCCCGCAATCAGATAGCACATTTCTAATTATTAATGGGTCTGCTGACCAGACAGGTTATTCAATGGATCTCTTTGTTGCTCTGCCAAGAAATTTTTATTTGGACGGTAGTACTGGTCATCCTCGTCCATTTTTTCGGCGCGTTTACAGTTTTTTCTGCGTCTATAAACCGAGACGTCCGCGTGGAGAAATAAGTATTTATACGTGAAAATATTGGCGTAGCGGTGCCAATTTTTATTTTATATTAAAGTGCATGAACTTTAGTTTTCTGCCGTTGGTGCGGACGGCGCGCGGCGGCTGTTGCACGTTTGAAAATAGACTTATTAGCAAACTGCCATCTGGATTGAGAATGGATATTTCAGTCCCCCGTCACAAGTTCGTGCGGTTATTTGAAGATCAAGGACTTCTATTTCGTGGTGGTTACTTTTTCGTCTAGGAACTTATTAGGTGTTCTATTTGGAAGTTGGGTTATGTGACACATGCTCAATTTCTATTCTTAATGGTCGAACGTTATCTTGCCTATAGCAAGCGCCAGAGCAATTTTACATACAAATTTAATGGAGAAAATTGCACGTTAGTAGGTACTTTTATACAATTAGATAATTGAAAAAAACTTGACTTCCAGCAAAGGTACTAAAACGCCAAATTTTTGTTGCATTATGAATTTTAATGTAGCCCTAAAGTTGTGTCTACATCAATAATCATGATTTGCGTTTTTACATTAGCACATTTTCTAACATATCTCAGAAATAGTTCATTTTAGGACTAATGTTGAGTTGTCTTTTTGATGTCAATTAGACTTTACCATGTATACTGTACACCAAATATTTTATGTGGTATTCTGTCCTTAAACATTAGAATTTTGATATTTTTCACGTACATAAGTATCTACTAGCATTGGCTATTGTGCAAAAATCTGCTGTTTGGTAAAAAAATACATTTTTGCGTCGATTGTATTTAAACGCTGGTACCTGTCGGTAAAAATACTATGCGAAAATTTTCACTTTTTCTCTTTTATATACTTTATCATACGTAGTGTGACAAATTTTGAGATTTTATCGGAAATGTGTGCTTTTGGGTCCTTTGAACATTTTTGACCAATGTACAAAAAATGCCTGTTTTCTTGTGGCAACGATTCCGGAGAAACTACTAAAGTTATCCGGACGAAACTTCATATTTTCGTCGTTTTATAATCTAGCTTTGAGCTGAAAAGCTTTTTGTCTCTTTTTGGTCGAAGATGGAGTCGCTTTACGCTATACTTTTAGCAGCGAGAAAATGACCCCGGGGGGCGGAGCTAACATGACACTAAAGTAGCCTAACAATTGGCCGCCTGCCAGGTCCGGACTAACTCTGAAATTGGCCATATTTATTTCAAGAATTTTTCCTGTAATATATTGTAATGTGCCGAGTGAGTACATTATATAAAAGCGCTATATGAACACTTTTAAGAATTTATTTAATGTAATTTTTATAACAAATACGTAATAAACATATCTCAAAAACTTTCGTGCGTGCGGCCAGTACAAGCCTGTACATTATTGACATATACAGTCACTTACCGATGAAATGTTACCCCGGTCGAAATCGGGTTTATAGCTGATTTTCTGCTGTTGCAGGTGCGAACAGCGTAATTAGACTTTAGTTTTTTATGTATATCTTCATACACATTCACCATACTATCCTTAAACCTAGTGAAATAAGCAAAATCGATAAAATAATAACACGTCAACGTTGCGAATGTCACTTTGGCATTAAAATAGCTCCGGAGTGGGGAAAGTGGTCCCATATCCGAGCGCTTATGCCGACTCCTCCTTCCTCCATGGTCCAAAGGAACTGCATGTATAATCTAACCATTTATCAAGGATTTTGCAAATGAGCCGCCATTTCTGTAATTTCGTGAAAATAGATAAATAATAAATTAAAATAGAGGCAATTTTCTATAATTTATGTCTATGATATTTTTTGGTAAAATTAGTAGTTTAGCTGCATGAGTAAATTGTATTTGATTGAGATCGGTCGGGTCTGCATCTTAGTTGGCCAAGATTTGACAAATAATGTCATTCTAATGACAGTAGGTAGTGTCAAACGCTGATGTTTTGACAATACCTACTGTCAATTCAATAGTATCAAAATATCTTTAAAATATCTGTTCTGCAGTCTCATATATGTTTGTTTGCGGCCTTTGTATGTTGTTTTATGTTCTCCACGGGCCACGCCTGACAAAATGTAAGTTTTTACTGTTGAGTTTTTTGGAGTTTGATTTGTCAATTGTGTAATTTATATCTCATTTCCTATAGCGCCTGAAGAACTGCCCAGTAGGACGCGAAACATGTAGCGATTGCTAAAATAAAATAAAAATAAGGAATCCGACCACTTTTTATTGTATTAAAATATTTGTCAAATCCTGGCTAACTAGTTTTATTTTAATGCCGATACGACCTCGATCTCGATCAAATAGAATCTCATTTACTATTAGTTTTATATACAGTGCGATCTCGGAAGATTGTGCTTATGTTAATGAAGATATTTTAAAACTGATTTCACTCATTTATACAGAATGCCGAGGCGCACATTTTAAAATTATTAGCTTGTATACAGAGTGTTCCATAAGGTAGTATCAACCCAAATTTATGTTTTTTTAAATGGAACAACCTATATTTCGGCACAATTTTGAATTACTAGCAACATTTTACGACAATGAAAAATAACATTACCTACCCTAAACTTTATACTTTTTGATTTATTGGCATTTATAGGAAAAACAGCAGTCTAAGAAAAGCAATATATCTCCTAGCGTTCTATTAGCCTGATTACCGACCATATCGAAATTGTGGTCTAGGGTATAGTATGATAAGGTCATGTGCCTGGCCATATCAATTTTTTTTGGTAAAATTAATAGTTTAGCTGCATGAGCAAATTGTATTTGATTGAGATCGGTCGTGTCTTAATATAAAACTAGTTAGCTAGGATTTGACAGATATTTTCATTCTAATAACAGTAGGTAGTGTCAAACGCTGATGTTTTGGCAATTTCTACTATCAATAGATTCAAAATATCTGTCAAATCCTGGCTAACTAGTTTTATTTTAATGCAGACATTGATCTCGATCACATAGAATCTCATGCAATAATTCTTTCACTCAACACAATTATAGTTATTTGAAGTAAATAGATCTCGTTCCTTATAATATACAAATTATAAATTTTAACTGAAAACATAAGTTGTTTAACACAAACTCTTTTCTACCAAACAGATTAATTTCAAACAAATGCGATTTTATCCGTAAGGAAATATTTCTTTGCCTCTACTGAATTTTGCCAGATTTCTTTGAGTCAATGCATTTATGTGATTTAAAGAAAAGTGCCTCTTTGTGTACAATTCTTCTTGGTTTGGACCAATTTAGCTTTTTTATTAATTATTATGCACGTTACTTTTTTTATAAATACTCCACAATCCTTGTTCTTTTTTAATTAACATCAAGGAATGTATTTGGTGGTCACGCAGAACTTGGTGTGATGCCCTAGCAGACAATGCATTTTAATACAATTTTATTTTAAACACTAATGAAACACTATAGAAAACACTTGTCATTTTTTTAAAAACGGTTACAAAAGTGTTTCTTTCTTCTTAGAAAATCCGTGTTTTCGATAAATTTGTTGAATTGGAATCAATTCAATACTTTATAACAGGTTAGGTTTTTCTTATATAACTCCATAAACATCGAACGTCGTTGAATTCAGAAAAAAAATATTGAATTGTCTTTCGTATCAGAAAAATGTATTAACCTTCCTGTTTATTTATAACTAAATTTATGTCAGTGCTTTATCAATTTCCTCCACAATCTAAATTTGTTCTACTTTAACAAATGCGTTAAATAAATAAGTTTTGAAAACTTTATGAAGTGGTAACGCCGCAATTCGTTACCTTTGAATTATCCTAACTGACTTTCTTTTATCCGGGCCTAATAAAATAAATTATGCTGCAGGCCACCGAAAGACGCGACTGACAGTTTATTTATGTACTCAAAGCAGACACTGACACAACCATCAAAGACGGCCGCGAGTGTTGCTCGATGGAGCGATTTGTTAGTGTTATACAATTTTTTCAACAAATAAACTCGTGTTTAATCGCAAATTTATTAGGGGATACGCAAATTAACACTCTCCAGGTACTAAAACAAACCGTCCGTCACGTTACAGTAAATACGCCGATACGCTACGTCTATTACAAATAAACTTCAGCCTCATTTCAGCGCATACTAAAACATTGTGTTCTATTGAACCGGAGTTTGAGATATATCTGTATGTAATGAAGATAATCATTTAATTAGATATTGTAAGTTTGCAACATGAAACGTAACGTGTCTCAGTACAGAAAAAATGTCAAATGTCAGTTGTTGCACCTAAGTTGACACTTCCGGTCTACCGGAAGTTAGTAATAAACCATTTTATATTTAGTTTTTCTCGTTTTTTTTAGGAAGCTATTTAAATTCTCAGTAGCAAGTTGATCTATACCTATTTGTTTTTTAATTCCTAAAAAGTTACAGCGTCTAATATTCGGAGAATATTTATTTAGACAAAAAATCACAAATAGTAACCCTTTAAAATAATATGAAGTAAATATATTAATTTAATAAGTAACAAAATGCGAACTAAATTGTAAGAGGATTGAAGAAACCATCAAAGCCAGGTACTTTCAATGACTCACTAACTTTAAAGGACAAATCAGGAAAAGAACATCATATCAGCTTATTGGTTTCTTATTATTTTATTACTTATTTTTCGGAAAGACATTCTGCCCGCAACAAAAATAAAAAAAAATATAATTACCCTGTTAAAGATTCAGGTCTACAGAAACTTATACAGAATTAGAAAAAAAGTTGCTATTTGAAAGTGTGGTTTAAAAAACTTTTTGTATTTAATGTTGTTGGGGAGATTAATGTTTCTTAAAAACAACATTAAAATTGTAAAAACTCATCATTTATTGTGATAAGCTTAATAGTTTTGGAGAAATCTATAAAAATATGAGTGGACAAAATTAAAAGTTCGGGTATGTCGTTACACGTCTACAATTTAAACGCAGCTTTCTCGGAACCTTGTCTTTTTGTCTTTGAATACTTTGAATCAAGCATTCGTTTATTCCGTTTTTTTCATATGATTCATTTCGTAAGTTTTCATTTAAATAAATATTCAAAAGAATGCAAATTCAATACTTAAGTCACTGGAGTAGTGTCAAACCACTAGTGACATACGCCTACTCGGAGAAATTTCGAAGACAATAATTATAATTTCTCTGATATATACTAATTTCATGTTATTCCATAAAACACTTTTGGAATATTTTTGACCCGCATATTATATATTGTTGAAAAGGGGAAAAAAAGGCTCTATTTATTTCAGTCATGGCCAGGTATGGTTTCCATTTAAAAAACACAACTTTATGTTATATCTACAAAACTACTAGAGATATTTAAAATCTGTGAATTCCACTGAATTCTAATCGAAAAACTGCCTGAAGAACGGCATATATCATTCGTCGGATTTAACAAATAACAAAGATATTGACAAGTATCAAAATAGCGAAAAATCGAGTTTTGTGTTATAACTCGAAAACAAAAGACGATAGCTAATTTTGTTTTTCACCATTGAGTTTCTCTCAAAAGAAGACGACACAACAACCTTAATCATTTTTCGATATCTCTTATAGTTACCGAGATCTCCTATAGTAACTGTGAATTTGGCCCACCTTGTACACTGTACAGTGTACATAGTTAATTAATTACATACTTAAGAAATAGCAGCTCAATTAATTAACTATTTTTATAACAAACCAACTCCAAATGATTGAAATAATTATTATAAAATAATAAATTCATGCATGAGTCCTTGTATTATTCTTTATTATATTTTGCAAGACGCGTTAGTTATGTAGCGAAAACAAACATCCTACATATTACGTACCAAGATATTATTTTCTTGTCGAAAGTAAAACGTATTAAAAATTCTATAGCCCGAAAACTATTTCTTGCAGGCATAAGAAAGCATTTTTTACCGGTGCATTCATGCGGCATTAAAATGTTTACCTCAAATAGTCTGCCCAATATCGGCGTAGAAGGTATTTTACCGCCATAGAACTACAAGTTTTTGTCGAGCCAGCCGAGGCGTTCGAGACCTTGCAACGTATTTGCAAATCCAGATGTGCGATATTAGTTATTACCAGAGCCGAGCAGAGATTGGGCAAGTCAAGTTTTTGCGGGGTTATTCCAGTGGCGGGTAGACCGAGAAGTGACTAAGGTCACGCGCGCAACCACAGCGGTCCTATTCGCTGTTTTCTTTCTTTTCGATGCAGGTTATTGTACGTTTAGCCGTTAATAGTATGAAATAATTATATTGCATGTTAAATTATATAGAATAAAACCTTTGTGCAAAAACCTTGCAACATTTACATATATTTTTATATATTAATTATAGAATTATTAAAAGAACCTTGCCTTAAAGAGCAACTGGAATTTATTCATAGCAATTTTTCATTTCTAATTGCAGACATTAAATATTTCGAAGGGCGTAACATCAAAGTGAGAGAATCGATAGCAAAATTGACCAAAATAGTAAATAAATTGAAATCGGTTCCGGGAGAAATGTGTGAACTTTTAACTAATAAAGTTGACGTTATATTAGATAGAAATCCCAATCTCAGAATAGTTCAAGAATTTTGTATGACAAATAATTTTAGAAATTGCGAATTTAGAAATTACGTATGCCCCATTAATAAGCTGTGACGTTCAGAGAAGCTGTTCGACTTTTAATAGTTATTTAACCAACAAGTATATTAAAAAGAGCGATTAATGATCAAGACTGTTTAACGCTCGAGCGTTAATTGTTGAGATCATAAATAGCCGTTTATCATTCGAGTTGGCTACAAAATTTTTTCGTCGATCGCATTCTTCTAGCGTCGTCTACATAGACTTTTCTTCGCCAATATTTCTTTTTAGATTATATGACAATTTATGTAATTTGACACTGACTGTTCTAGAGCGCAGTATGTTTTGATTGGAAGGTTTCATTTCAAATATGTTCGATTGGCCAATCAAACGTTGTCTTTGCGTCGTGTGATTGGCTATAACAAATCCATGCATTAATAGAAATCGTGCATTAATAGAGTTATTTAATTGCATTTCCTATTCACTTAACTGACTCATAAAATTTAACGATCTACGGAAAAGTTATTTTAACTTCTAAAAGAACATCATTGACTATCGAAAATTTGGAGAAAGTAGTAATAGCAAATGTTAACAGTAATATCTTGTTAAATAAATAATTATTATGAATACAAATTATTGCTAAAATCATTTGATATTATACGGACAAGTTATTTACGCACTATCCGTCCGTCGAGTATAGTATAAAACAAAGCGTACGTCACTGTCGTCGCTGTACTCGGTCGCGTGAGTCATGCCTGAGCGTTCGAGCGTTGAATCGCCGCACAATCGCCGTAATTTTTACTGTCATTCTTTCTCGTGGCGGCATATCGAATTATTTCATGGGCCAATGTTACTACGGTTTCGAGGTAAGCGGACTTCTTTGGAGTACGGTGTTATATACGAAAGTGACTATTGCTCACTATTGCTAGACAAACGCCGCTCCATGCCTCAGGTGTCACCAGTTGCCCAAGTTCTGCTCGGCTTTGGTTATTACACTTATTACGAATCGACATTAAATGTTTATATTTTCGGTACTTTCGGTACAAATGTTTGACATGTACATATTTTGTAAATGTTAATCTCGCAGTGCAATTTACTTCGATTAATAGGATAATAATACTGGATGTGCTTTAACTGATTCGAAAATATTTGACTTGATAAATAATTAACAAAAATCCTATAAACACAAAGTGTGATTTTATTTAATTTATACAAATGAGTGTTATTCGTAAGTTACAATATTATGATGGATGGTAATATGTAGTACTCTTTTATTAGAAGTATGTATGTCTTTTCAAATAAATGTATGACAGTCAGGGCCGATTTTGTAAAAACTAACTGGCCGATTACAAAAATTCTTGTGGGATTGACTTGCTATCGCTATATAAACTAGAATAAACCGTTTCATCCAAAATTAAATGTTTTATTCAACTTATTTTGGAAAAATAATCAATTGTTTCGCATTTTTTCTATCTAGATCTTGTCAAATCCACAATTTTCAATATTTTTTAAAAATCCTAATTTGCGCGACAGCGAGTGAAATCAATTTAATGCAGTGTATATGTCGCAGGTAATTGGTTAGTGAAAAGCTATTTGCCCGGGTAAATAGATATGGAACCTTAATTTATATTTTTAAAGCTATTTTCCTAGGCAAATGTATTTGCCAAGACCGCCGTCAGGCAAATAGCATTTAGTTTTCAATCGCGTTTGTTTTAAAATTATTTGAGGTTATGTGCAATCCGTGCATGTTAGTTCTCAAATACGTCATAATTATTATTAAGTCGTTGATTAGTTTTGAGTAATATCGTATTCTAATCATCATAATTCTAACGAAGTTACGCTTGATTTATGACAAGCGTCAATACTCATGAGTGCGGAGATAAGATTTCATATGGATTTTATTCCACTAAAACAAGACTTTTAGGTTAGGAATGTTTAGTTTCCCTTTTAGTAGGAAAAAGTTATACTAATTGGAAAACACTAAATTTCTGAATTCTTATTGACTGGACGATTATACCTACGCATCGATGCAGATGACGATATCACCTAACTTCTATTTAGCATACCGAAACCATGCGGACTAAATGTAAGACTCGGTAAACATTTGGTGTGTTGAAATGTTTTGCATGTCTTCATAATGGTTCACCGATACGCTGCGGAGGTTACTGTGATGTTCCAAATACAGTAGCCGAACCAAGCGCCTATTGTGGTGATAAGAAACGGAGATGAAGTTAATAACGCTGTCAACATAACACATAACCTCACATAGTTTGAAAATCCAACAGTATGCTAACTATGCGCACTGTCACTTGCGATTATGGTTATACTCTGTTCGCTAAAACCAGTCGCTTACGTCATCATTTTTTTCTCCGTTTGAATCATATGGGCACAGAAGAATAAAATAATTATTGCTGCAATGTGCATGGCAATGCTTGTCGCCAAAGAGATTTTGTTATAATATGAGCATAGCCGACACAGAGGAAGGAAGAGAGACCTCCAGTAATTGATGACGCTACGGAATGTATTTTCGCGTACCGAAACGTAACCGATTGATTTCTATACAAAATGCTAGTTGCCTAACAACGGCTTGGGCAAATACATTTGCCTAGGCAAATAGCTTTAAACATATAAATGCAGACTAAATATCTATTTGCCATGGCAAATAGGTTGTGCCTAGGTAAGCGCATTTTGCCAGAAATAACCATTTGCCTACGACATATACACAGTGAAAGTGTATAGGCAAAACCGGGAGAGCTGAAGTTGACTCATCGCTTAAAATCGTATGAACCAAGATATGAACGTACCGCGTTGATTGGTTATATAGCTGTGTATATTAGGTTGCCTACTAGGTAGTTCGTTAAAGATTAATACTTAATTATTAAAAATACTGTCATTTATTTGTGATAATATCCTATCTAATTTATATATCCATCATTACCATGTTTAACAGAAGCAAAGTGAAAACATACCAACGAAAACATCTTGTTCACATCACACGTTCGTGCTCGAATTTGGAGGTTAAGTTACCGCTGTCATTCGTTCTTATGGTTCTAAGAACAGACGTACTTTTTGTCTTGCCCATTTAAATTATACAGCAGACGTATGAAAAGCAAGCTATTTCGTTTTAACACGCGTCAATATTTAGAAATAATCTGTAACGTATGTCGAAAATAACAGCTGAAATCTATGAGTAATCTTCAGCTCTCCCGGTTTTGCCTATAAGTAAAAATACCCGCCGTCACCTTGGTGTTGAAAAGTGTCAGACAAAACAACTTGCAAATTGTAAATTGTTTCTTTGTTTTCTTCAAATTTCTCCTTTCTGGTGGCCTACTTTATGTTTGTTGTTGATCGCTACACACTCCTTGTACAAGGTTCCCGAAACACAAACTAACCTTCCGTATTGGTTATGTTTTTCGTTCTGATTGACCCTACGTGACAGTGTGACGAAACACAATTATATTTAGTACATGATTATGTTCGATCTGATTGTAAATATTTACAATTTAAATTGTATGACAGAACAAGCTGCCCTTAATAAAGAAGGATGGTTTGAAATTTATGATTTCTACTAAGGGGTTTCTACTAAAAAACTATTAACTATTGAGAGATACAACAGTTGAATCTAGCGACATCCAAAGTTATATATACCTCCGAAAGCAATTATGTATTGTTTTTCATCGACGATAACACATCGATCAAGGCTTTAAATTCATATTTATGGGCCCGCATGTGTTTACATACGAAAGATCGCGTTGTTATTACTGGTAAATTACGCTGATTTATTGTCGGTGGCTGGGTAGCGCTCCGGCTACAGCAGAGTAGAGAGAAAAAAGGCAAAAACAAATAAAGATTAATTGAACGAACAATGAGGAGACATACTGCACATGCATGCGCAAGAGACACTAGTATTATGCTCATATGATCGCATGTGCGAGCAGGCGGCATCGTAAAGAATACCTTAATTATTATTTTTTGCACTTGATTTGCGAGAATCGCTCTCCGGGCGATAAATACTGCCGGTTAAAGCAATGTTTTTTCACCTCGGCTCACACGCTACCGGTGTCACGTATTTGTGTTTTATATCCTGTTGGTATGTCTCTGGGTTGGGTATTGCTAGTAATTGCTATATTGTCTCTCTATTGTATTAACATACCGAAGTAATAGTGTTAAACAACGCTCTGCGTAGACAAGAGTCGTTAATTATACATGTAGGTACATCGACGTGTCACAGACAACGAATGACCCACCAAGCAACATTCACTTTTAAGCTAAGCTTTATTTTTCTGAAACTGAAAATAATAATTCGTTTTAAACTCATAACGAAACCGCTTTCGGAGTCGTTATGAAAAACACTAGATCATAGATGATATTGACGTTAAGTGCCAAATATGGCTGACCTCTAAATCGTTATTGGCTCGCGTCAATCGTATTTGTGAATTTTACGACATGTACCAACCGTTGAATATGAAACTACTGTATATTGTGTAAGATGACAACCGCAATGTTTAAAATTTATGTAACTTAGAATAGAAAAATAGTATATAACACTCGTTTTATAAGACATATTGGCGCACTGGTTCCATTTGGGCACTCCTCGCTACGCTCGTCGTGCACAAAACAACTCGTGCGCCAATTTTTGTCTTATAAAACTTATATTATTATAATATACTATACAAGAACCTCGTACCTCATATTGAGTTACCAAAATCTCACCTATTATACGGATTCTTTTTTAGGCTCATCAAGAAACGTTTACAAGAGGCCTTAACCTATGTTGCTCTTCAAAATAGAGACCACTTTGGTACTTTTGAGACTACAACGTTTTAATTCAATAATATCGATACATGAAAAATGTAAAAATTGTTTGAGAAAAACAATTAAAAATTGCATAATATTGATAACTCAATGGAATATGAAAATGCGTTTTGGATAGAATTAGTTTTCCTAAATACGAATACGGACTATTTCGTAAGATTTTCCAAAAATTGAGATGAAAATGTCAAAAAGCTGACCCCCAATGTCCTATAAATCGCAAAAAGTCTCATAGTAAACCTTGAACTTACCTTTTGCCTGAAATTCTGAAAGTTTTATCACAAATATTTTTTAATCATTTGCAGTGATTCGTTAAGTAGTATGTGGGCGCTTCAATAACAGAAACAACGAAAACATTACGTCATATTAAAGTTTAAGCCAGCATTTTGTACTCAGACCAAAGAAATCCACAGAAAATGCCTATTCAGTTTTCATTCACAAACTATAGTTATCAATATTCTTTAATTTTGAACTCTTTTTCTAGAAACATTTCTGATTTAAGGTCACAGTATTTATATGCTACCATAAAGAACATTAACAGATCTATCATAATCATCAGGAAGGAGGAAATTTGAATTTGTTATAAATGTGTGTACTCTGACTATGAAAGTGAATTAATAATTCCAGTTCTTATGTAAAAATTAGACTTGAAATTACATAAAAAATACAAGTGAAGATTTTTAACAATAGAAAGAAGGTCTTTTGATATTTCAGTATCGAATTGATATGTACAAACAAAATTAAACTAGGAGTAAATAATGGAATTAGTTATTTTTCTACTTTGCGTTCGTTATATTTATATTGTCATAACATGTATTGTCGTTATGAAAACACTAGATCACTAACTGTTTTCCAAGATTGGTGATATTGATGTCAAGTGTCAAATGATGCTGACATCTTTTTTTCTTCATCAATTTTTGTCTTATAAAACTTTTATTATAATATCCTATAATATAAATTTATGTAATAACATACTATAAATAATTATTTATTTGTCGATGGACAAATCAACTAAGAATTTCGAACTTCCGCCACACACAACGAAACGTTGTCTCAATTCAAAAAATCCATAATTGTCCAATTAGGACTACGTGCCCCATAAAATGGAGCATTTCGACCAATACATTTTTCAGGAAATCGTAAATTTAACCATTCGCTCACAATGTTTGACTGGTGAGCTAGGCAACGCTAATTCCTCAAGTTCTTCATGAACATAGTTTGTAACATATCCAAATATTTCTGTTGATTAACATTTCCATCGAAGATATATTGCCCAATAGATTTATGCACATCACTCCAGTATGAAAAGATGGTTGATATTTTCTTTTCTTTGTAAATTCTGGAATATGCGATGCCATTAGACAAGCATCGTCTTCCTCATTCACTTTCCTTTTCTGCTTCTTTATGGTTAATAGGTACACAACCCGTTTCCAAACATTTGTTTGTAAGTTTGATATTCTTAAGATATTCTTGCCTCAGGATATTTTTGGTGGAATTATTCTATAAACAAACAAAAAGATGATATTTTATCTAATATTTCTCTAACCATTACCTATATGGTTTTAATAACTATTACAGCTTATAGAATATTCCCCACCACCAAATTTTATCAAAGCATTTTGCAATTTATGGACAGGGAGGAGCAGATATCTTCTTATGTGGCTTTAAAATGTCGTTAGATTCCAGGTCCATATATGGACCTGGACCTGACGCTTATCAAATGTTTGTTTTCTACAAAATGACACTGATGAGGAGTTACAATGTGTCTTTGATCAAGAATTGCTTTTATTTTTTTGTTGTGCTTCATTGCTACTATCTACCAATAAACTTATTGTTACTAAAGCAAAATCTATCAAAGTGTGGAACACTTGTAAGAAATGGTTATATCTCGAGTGGTAAAATCGGTAAATTTAAAACCAGCTCTTAAACAGCAACCGAAGAAACGCGTACGCACATACATTTCCAGATTAAGACTCTCCCAGCGGTCTGCCAAGGACAACGTGGCCATATTCGTCACAGGATATGCATCGAATTAACAATCTCGTCGAAGGTTGCGATTATAAAACAATTATAGGCGGCGTCGGAATCGTCCTCCATCATAATCTCCACTGACAGTGCATGCGGCGTGATTTGAACCCATTTAGGCCTTCATTGTGGCATTATCCATGGTGAATTTGAGTTGACCGGCACGGGCGACCGGCGCGAGCAGTCTTATCCGCGCATACATCTGAAGCCGGCATTGCAAATCTTCGTGACAGTTGATTCGATTTATCTTCCACGCCGATCATCATCCAGCAGGATGCATCAGAAGAGTCCGACGCTCGAGGCCCACCTTGGCGCTTGCATGGTGCATTCTAAAGCATGGGCGCCGAGAAGGTTTTCCACGCAGGGGCAAGACGTGAATTGAAGACATGAATTGAAGGATTATAGTGGCTTTGGTTAAAGATGGAAAAGATTTGTTGAATAGAAACGTTTCTCGAAGTGATGGAATCTCGCATATGGAATCGCTTCCTTGATGCTGGCGATGCTAAAACCAGTTGAACTTGTGCTATATTATGATTTATGTGAATAAGGTGTGTGCATGTTGTGATGATGGCTATTATGTATGTTGTGTTGCATACCTGACTACACATTTGGAACTAGTAAGAAAAGATCGGGAAGCTGAATTGTTGTTTTAATCATAAATTCATGAAGATCGTTCGTGAAGAGCTTTAGTCGATAATCTTCTTTTTATGGAGGACTGAGCACAAGTTATTGCTGTCAGAGAAGAATAGCACAACATTTCTAAATTCTATGAAACTGGATTAAAATTTAGGGTGTTTTGTTTGTTTTTAGATGGTAACATGTTGTTATTTTGGTTTATGTGCGACTGCGACTAAAGTAGTTGGGATATAAAGTACACTCAGTTCCAAAGAAAGTGACGTATTTGAATTTTGGATTTTAATTTTTTTATTTGTTGATAGGCAATTCCTTTGTTTCAAACACAAGGAATGCATTGGAAAGAAATCCACCTCTTTAATTTTTTTTTGAAAGACGAACGTCGTGCCTTCCAACTTCCAACAAATAAACAAAAAATAAAAATAGGCCCACTGGTTTACAAACATAAGATGTTAAAGTTAAGTCAAGAATCAAGTGCGTCACTTTTTTTTTAGTTCAGTGTATTCTCATATACGCTTGGGTCGCAGAAAAATTAAGTAATTTATTTTGAACAGTACCGTTTTCCATCTAAACGATTGACGGGAAACTAGTGATGTTGTTTGTGTAGTTTTTAGTTGGTAAAATATTGTGATTTTGGTTCATGTGAGATTGCGAGCATAGTAGTTGATTATTATTATAAATTATTATCATATACGCCTGGGTCACAAATTGAGTACCTACCTAACTAATGTTGAAAATTGCAGCTTTCCATTTAAACTATTTTGTTCAGGAGAATTTTGAAAGATGGAGTTTGTATTGCGGCCATAGTAGTTGGGATAGAAATTATTATCATATACGTCGGGTTCACAGATAAATTGAGTATTTGATCCTGAAAATTACAGCTTTCCATCTAAACTATTTTGTTCAAGAGAATTTTTAAAACCTCTAGTCTTTTAAATTCCAATGTCGACTGTGTCGGTGTTATTTCCAGTACTGCATTCATATCTGTGATTGTAAACTATATAGGAGAGTGGTTTGGCCATTTTTTGATCAAATCTTGCTCAAAACGTTGGGTTGTATCTAAAATCTATGGATACATGACATAGGCACGGTTGCGCTGCTTGGCAAGTATTCTGTTAGCTTGTGGCGCTTTCACATCATATCCAAGTTTGGTGATACATGCTGAAATAAAAAAAAAGAATTAAATTAAGGGGGTATTCCGTTTTTTCCTCTAAAATTACCGCTTGATTTTATTTATTTGCGACACTACAAATACAATAAATCAATTCCAAATTTGGCACAAACATTTACTAGCTTTTTAATTATTTATTTATTTTCAAAAATAGTAATGCTGTATGATGAATCACGCTCACTAGCCACTCGGGACCACGACAAGTCACTGGTTGGCATGTCTGGGCCAGAAAATAAAAAAAAAATATTTATATTTGAAGAAATGGTGACCTGTCAAACACAAAATATCGATTTTTCCCAAAAAAATTGTCAATTTTTCTCTATGAAAAGAAAAGTACCAAACTTATTACATTTTTGGTTCTTACCAAACGATAAAGGGATAAAGGATCCAGTTAAAATTTGAAGTCATTCGGTCAACTAGTTTTTGAAATATCGGGCCAACCGTCCGCAAAAAAACTGTTTCGTGAAAAACAACTTTCAGGTACAGTTTATAACGTGACATCGAGTACTTATAGTATTTTTCTGCTAATCTGCTATACTAGTGCCATACTTTATTCCATCCTCCACTTCGTACAATTTATTTTGAGACATTTGCTTATTTCTACGCCTTGTTTGAGCTTATTTTGCAACCTCGAGTTCACGTCTCGACGACCTCACCAGGCGCTGTTTCTCACGCACATTTGCAAATATCTTCCTTTCCGTGCCAATAACGATTCTTATTGATGTCATAGTTTTAAGGACGACAAAAAAGCCTTTGTTATAAATGCCTGCTACTGCATAAGCAACCATTTTGAGAGGTTTTGAGCCACGATTAAGATGTTAGGGTGCGAAGCTTTAAGTAGAATTGAAGCTTTAGTTGTTGTTTTGAGTGTCATCATCTAGCACACACCGTAGCAACTCTATCGCCGACAAGTCGTTGTAAATAGTCTTGACGGCATTTTCGATATTTTTATCTAGTGTTATTGAATTCATCCAGTGTTTTCTCGGCTTCGGTTTTTCGCATTTGCACTAACTCAGTGATCCCATAGGGCAGTAAACCATAGAAAGTTGTCTGGTCTTTTCAATGTACAAGCCGCATCGGACATTTTTTGTTGTCTATCAGCACGTGTAGGAGTTTTTCTTGAGTGTGACTTGACTGTTCACGAGAGAATTTCACAGAATTATAAACCATAGACTGCAAGATTTTATGGTTAAAAAAAATTTAACTTGTACGGAGCGCGCAATCCGACCGATCTGCGCGCTCCGTACTTGTGGCACCTGCACGCCGTGCCGTCGGCTAATTGCTTATATCTTGGTTAATTTTGCAAGGTTTGCGTTTAAACTTCGTACACGCAAAATAAATTATCAGAAAACCGGTATCCCCCGTTTAAGACCCTTAAAAAGACGGTTGATTTTGAAAGCTCACACACGGTTCAAACTATTTTTGGACAGTCAGCCTTTCTTCACTGCACCATTCATATGTTTAACGGCGTCCATCCTCAAAACACGAAGACGAAGCAGAAAACGCAAAACGTAGGCGGATTATAGCGACGTTCTACGTCAATCAGAGAAAAACGATCCTCGCCGTCCCGTTGACAAAAAAAAAGAAAGAAAAGGACAAAACGCGATGGCATGGTAGGTGACAATTGCACTGTACCATTGACCGTACAGCGAGGCGAAGAGGACGACAAAAGAGTGAGGAGGTCCCGACTTGCCGGCGCCAGCGATTCATTCATCCCATTGTGGGGAGCGAGGTGCAACTCTCCGGCCTGAAAAATAGTAAAATTCCGCCGGTATTGAAGAGAGGCGTTCTCATTATGCCGCGCATAAAGAGGGAGGAACGCGGTTAAGCCGGACAGTGCAACAAAACCTCACGTTGGTTCATTATTGTGCGGCTATTCGTGCATGAATGACGCTGCCCCGGACCGGACCGGAGCGAGCCCGGACCCGTAACTTACCGGATTGTGTTCGCACAATGCTCGTCTCCTTTCAAATTGGTGCGCACTCCAATTTGGAGGCTTCGCATTACACCCCGATGACTCACAAATAAATCTGTCGTTTAAGAATGTACTGGCATTGGGGGCTTTTGTTGGTGGCACCGGATAATAATTATAGAATCGCCGTCCATCGTTGATCGTTGAAACCAGTAGATAGCATTTTTCTTGTCAAAATATCTTCTGGATACCAGAAATTATCTCGATAAATTGATACGGAGTTTTCAAATCATGGGGTTATTTATTGGTCAGAACTTATGAGTTTTTAGTGTAATGTCAAAGATGAATACGAGATACTTAAGAAAAAACATTTTCATAAGAAGAATTAATTTTACTTCTACGTCTTTATTCAAATTTGGTTTAAATAGGCTCACCCACATTACAAAAACTGCTTTTACAAATGACTACAATTTCATTAGAGACAATATAACTTTCTCACAAACAAACAAGAAACTGACGGTTTTGTATTACATTTTTATTAGTAACTATTAGTATTGCTGAAATGCTGTTGTACCTTTCTTTTGAGAAATATCATACAATTCTTTCTTATTCTACCAATGTTCTGACGATGACGCACAGTGGTTCATTTTGCAGATTTACGGGGACATATGCATCAAAGTTAAGTTTACAAAAATGTCGAAGAATTTCATGTAGCATTATAGGCAGATGTCCAAACATTCCAAATAGTACCGGTTTTTCTTTTTTGAAAACAGATGGTGGTCGTAGTATTCCTTAGAAATAGCAATTTTACAACGCGCTCTGTGCATATCAGATCTCTGTTAAAGTTGGCTACCTTTGATAATTTTTTTTACTGTGTTAATTGTGACTATTGGTAAACATTATTGTTTCACCATGGCTGCTGGTCCCTCAGGTTAGTTATGATCTAATTTTTATCCATATTTAGTTTTTCTACAATATAATACAGTCGGTTTATATATTAAAGGAAAAATACAGAAATCTAAAAGTTGCACGATGTTCATGCGAATAGAACTAAAAAACCCCCCTTTTGTTTTCGCTATAAATTGCTCAATATTATGTCAAGATTATCAGCTCTCTAATGATGCCTATCTGTAGGTGCGTGGGTCTGCGGAAGTTACTTTTTTTCTCTCTTTTGTTGCCAGGTGTTAGTATTGGCGTCACTAGAGTGCAGTTATTTGAGTTCATTTTGAATGAAAAGCTGTTCTCTCAAATAAATACGGCACACGTACAGAATCAGTTGGTCGATTGGGTCAGGTCGAGATTGACAGATAGCTCAATAGAGGAGATTCACAGTACAATTAAAATATTTTCAATGAAACTGCTTAAAAGGTGGAAAATAAGTGGAAGGAATAAGAACAGCTTTTTCAAACGAAATAACGACTGGCTTCTAGAGGAACTAATTACTCCAAATGTGCAACAACCCCAGGTCCCACGTTCAACTCTTACTGGTGGTCCAGCCGTAAAAGAGTTTAGTTCATTGAGTACAAGGATGAAGAGGAGACGTATACAAAAGCTTGTTGCGTCATATAGTGCTGACGAACTTGCATTTGCTGCACAAACTGCATTCGTTAAAATTGGCAAGAGAAATGTTGCCAATTTTATCAAGGTAGCTACAACTACAAGTTCATTGAAAAGCCTCAAAACAAAAAAATTAAGTAAAAATGAAATACAGCCATATACCCAGGATGATGCCCTTTCACTGATTATTGATACCAAGATAACAAAGGCACATTACTTAAAGTATAGAAAAGGTGCAAAGGATAGAAATTGTGACATCTATCCTGCCTATCATAAAATATTAAAGGCAAGAAAAGAGTCTTATCCCGAGGGTATAATAATCAATGAAACTTCAGGGGAAGTAAAACTACAAAGTCTCCTCAATCACACTGTTCAACGTTTATTTGGGGTTCAACATGAGGTTGTTAGTCGCGTAGTTAAAGAACATCATGTTTCGTCATTAGAAATGATTTATAAATGGGGATTTGACGGAAGTTCTGGTCATTCGCTTTACAAGCAAGGTTTTATTGAAAGTGCAGATTCCACAGATTCCGATTTATTACTTACGTCAATTGTACCATTACGTATGATTGCAAGAACAAGTTTTGGTATGTCTGATGAAATAGTTTGGATGAATCCTCGACCGGCATCTACGCGATTTTGCATCCCCATAAAAATTCAATTTATAAAGGAGGGACAAGATGTTATACGCAGAGAAAGTGAGTACATTGAAAGTCAGATTTCAACGTTGATACCAACATGCATAAAAACTGATGGCAAGGATATCAATGTACATCATATTTTATTAAAGACCATGCTGGATGGAAAAGTAGCGAATGCCCTAGCAGAGAATAGATCCTCTCAAAACTGCTACATTTGTAATGCAACACCTAAACAAATGAACGACTTGAAGGCAGTTATAGAAAGACCTTGTAACACAAGCACCTACATTTACGGTTTATCTACCCTGCATGCTCATATTCGATTTTTTGAATGTTTATTGCATATTTCATACCGATTGAGTATGCAAGCATGGCAGGTTCGCGGGCCTGATAATAAGGCTTTATTTGAGACTAAAAAACGTGAAGTAATTTCCAAATTTCGGCAAGAAACCGGTTTACTTGTAGATGTAGTCAAACAGGGTGCTGGAACAACAAATGATGGCAATACTGCTCGGCGTTTTTTTAATGATCCTAAAAAGGCAGCAGAAATCACTGGCATTGATGAATCTTTAATATGCAGATTTTCTGTAATTCTACAAGCCATATCTTGTGGTTACGAGCTTCAAACCGAGGTATTTAGAAAATATGCGCTTGAAACAGCAGAACTTTTCGTAAAACTTTATGGTTGGTACTACATGCCAGCTAGTGTACATAAAATATTAATTCATGGGGCTGATGTCATGAATACTCTTCTGCTCCCAATTGGACAGTTAAGCGAAGAATCACTGGAAGCCAGGCACAAAGAATGCCGATTCTTTCGCGAGCACAACACTCGCAAAATGAGCAGAAAAAATACTATTGAAGATTTGCTACACGCGCTCCTCATCTCTTCTGACCCTTTATTGTCAAGCTTAAGACCATTACCAAGGAGAAAATCGAACCCATTGCCTGCCGAAGTCATTAATCTTGTTCAAGAGCCTAAAATTACCCCGACAAGGTCTCCAAATGTCCAGGATTCAGAGTCGTCAACGAATGAAGAGCAGGAATCTGAGGATTCTGCTTAAATATATTTCTGTATTGTTCACTTATTTCTGGTAAATACTTATAGCCTATTTGATTACATAACTATAAAATAAATAACTACATAATTTTTTAATCATTAATTTTTAATTTTAATTTTTAATCAACATGGACTCAACAATAAACTGTTTATTCAGGTATTTCAGGAGAAATCATCTCGTTTATTTTAACAGATATAAATACGGGTAAAGTGAAATAACTTTATTATGCGGATCAACTATCTAAGTAATTGAACCAATTATGCTGGAGAAGATATTAACAGAATACTAAGATTTTTGTTATTAATTACAGATCAATTTCCTTAATTATAATATTACATCTATATATAAAGCACAGGAGACATTTCATATTCGATAACTATCATAAAAATGTTCAACATTTAACCATTTTTCTATCTGCACATAAACGAGGTACCAATGCATTTGCACGAAAAACAAACACCCTGTATAGACGGTACATTTTCCGATCCATGTTCATTAATCATTTCGACATGTTGAAAACATACATAAAACAGAGTTGAAAACTCTTTTACACATTCGTCAACTTGTTTTTATCTTTAACGCCAAGCCAGAATTTTTTTTGCGCATTCTTGAATTCTTTTTTTTTTTACTTACCAATAGAATCTGTAGATGTTAAAGAATCAAATAAAAAAAAACAAACAAAAATCGGAGAGTTTTAACCGAAATAGCATCAATATTGTCCATGTCCCCCTAAAAGTTGAAAATGAACCACTGTGTGACGGTCAGAATATAACCTTCTTTTCTATTTAAGGTAACTACAATTTGACTTCTTTTTACATCGCTACAGGATAACAGTAATTAAGAAAATTCTAATAATATCTATTTAGGCTGACTAAAACTGCTTTATATTTTCATAATAATACGGTGTACTACTATTTTAACCACTATTATTTACAAATTTAGAGGTCAGAATTCGGTACATGTAAATATAGCACGTCCTTAAATCAGACATGTGTGTCGGAATTGTTTGCATGGTTAGAAGTAATACATATGGCTTTATTGCTGTCTTTACACAAGAAAATCAAATATTTTACATTGTTTGCTATATTACAATTTTATACTATATTATGTTATATTACAACTGAAACTATTTTTTTTAGATTTATATATTATGGAATGATTTCCATTGTTTAAATAATAAAATATTATTCGTTTTCAATAGGTCATCAAATTAGAGTAGGTACAGGAAACAATTTCCAGACAGCAACAAATCATCATTATCTTGCTACACACAGTGGCAGAAAATCAAAATAAGAAATGGAGAAAGAAATGTGATTAATAAAATTGGTTGACTTTAGGCAATTTAATTAATATTTTTAAAAGGAATATCCCCAATTTTTCGAAAAAATGATTTTTATACGAATAAATTTTTTCGAATAAATGATAATAACGAATAACGATTGATATTTTATTATTTAAACACTGAAAATAATCCCAACATATAAATGATGTCACTTGAGAATAACAGTTGGCCAGACCGATCTAAACAATAAATGAATTTTAGGTGGATTGCAAAAAAATGTTTAAACAAATGGAATTTGTTTCAAAAAATCTGATGTGGCCAGGCACATGACTTTATCATACCATATAGTTTAGCTGCATGAGATTCTATTTGATCGAGATCGGCCACGTCTGCATTAAAAGAAAACTACTAGAACTAGACAGATATTGTGATTATATTTACAGTATGTAATGTCAAAACATCAGCATTTCACACTACCTACTATCATTAGAATCACAATATCTGACAAATCCTGGCTAACTAGTTTTAATACTAGTGTTTTAATGCAGTACGAGCGATCCCGATGAAATAGAATTTGCTCATGCGGCTACAATATTTATTTTACCAAAAAATTTCATAGTCATAAATTATTCAGAATTTCCTCTACATTAATTTGTTATTTAACTATTTCGACGAAATTCCAGAAATAGCGGCCTTTTTGCAAAATATCTCAAAAATGCTAAGACTAAATCTCCTTGTCATACTACATATGATAAAGTAAAAAGGTTATTGGTTCTGATGATTAATATATTATATTGGCTTCTAGCATACTATATTTTCGAGTTTTACTCCGCCTTCAGTGCTAACTACAAAAGTTCATAAATATTCCAAATAAGTTTTAATGTTACCATACCGTCTTACAATCTTTCTTGTATTTATTCGCGAAAACATAAGAACATGGCTATTCACAATCGAAATGCACATTGACACCAAGATGTTTTAATATTGTTGCACTGTACGTGCGCGCGTGTTTCTCCACTTCATCGCATTCTCCATGCATGTGCGTGTTGAATTGACGTTACGCAACCGCCAACGTTCTAAATACTGTCAAAAGTTTCAAAATATCCTGGCTACCTGCTATTAATGCGGACGCGATTTCGATCAAATAGATTTTGCTCCTGCAGCTAAACGATTAATTTAACCACAAACTGTTATAAACATAAATTATACAAAATTTCCTCTACTTTAATTTATTATTTATCTGTTTTGACATAATTACAGAAATGGCGGCACAATTGCAAAATCGTTGAAAATGCTAAGAGTAAATAGCCAGTTCCTTTGGACCCTTTTGAACCAAAAGCTTTTCAGCTCTAAGTTTAGTCATGAAACTTCTAAATATTAACTTTCGTCCCGATACCTTTAGTAGTTTCTCCGGAATCGTCGCCACAAAAAACAGGTACACACACAAACACACACACACACACACACACACACACACACACAGACATTTTTTTGTACCTTGGTCAAAAATGTTCAGGGGACCCAAAGACCTATTTCCGCTAAAATCTTAATTTCTTTTTTCGGCACGATTACAATACTTTATTATACTGCGTATGATAAAGTAAAAAATGTGGGTGTATTAGATAATTTAGCCAAGATATCTCGAACATGAAATTTATAAGTTAATTTCGCATAAAAAAGCTGAATTTTCTACCATAATTAGGAAAAAAGTTGAAACTGAATAATATTTGATTGTTTAAACAATAGGAAGAATTTTTTAATTTCTAACTGAGAAAACACAAATCAGACGGACTTTCGAGAAAAACATACAAGTTTTTTTGTTTTACGGTAGTTTTCAGGGCTCTGTGAGGGTGGGTTGGGGGTGTCAAATCCATATGTATAATACGTCAAATTCTTCCTTGGAAAGTTCACTACAAATCCTTAAGTAATCTTAAGTTTTTCCAAACCCCGAACAATTATTTAAAAAATACCAAAAAATGTCTTCGTCCCATGCATTTTTCCATGGAAATTTAATGCTTCCACAGGCACTATTAAAAATCAAAATTAAAAATAAATACGTGTCCAGTCTTTTTGGATTTGGAAACGGTTTGGGGGTATCATTGCAATGCATTTATGAACCACCCTAATGGAAACTTTTCCCCCATATAGCAAGATAAATTTAGAAAACTGCCCCCCTTCCGATTTAAGCTGGATACGCCCATGGATACGTTCCAAACAGAGGGCAACCGTTGATATCCCCACTCCGTCTCACCTAACCATTCGAGAAGTCTCGTATTCGCTTCAAAAAGATGACGAGAGTATAGTGTATCCCTGTATAGTGTTTTATTCGATCCTGCCACTAAATTTAAAGAAATAACGTTATTATAATTAGTTAATTTTGATATCTTCCGACGTAGGTGACAGTTTATGATGTTGTCATCTGGTTAATACAAGCAAACTGCATTTGTGAAATTGTTTATTACAGAACGATGCTTGTAGAGGATGATACACTTCATGATTGATTAGTTTGCATTATAATGCAAACGCTTTATTTGTTCAGATATATTCAATTAGAAAATCCTTTTTTTTACGTGAAGGCAAGGTAAAAGCAAAGTTGGTTAAGTGGCTTGTTTTGCAAATCTCTTTAAATTTCGTCTTGGCATTGGTCATTTTTCAATATCAGCGGCGAGCCGAGGGCTGTTTGCAGTGGATATTCCAGCTGAATGTATCGAATATCGGAATCGCGACAGTCATATGTTCTGCCCACGTATACAGACGGGCAGCCAGTTATCGTGGCGCGGGGTCTGCTCGCTTGCTTGCTCTTGCGGGCGCAATATATCGAATGAGTTGAAGGCTTCAAGCGACTCCAATATTCGTACCCTAATATGGTAAGATGGCTAGATTTGTTCACCGAGTGGTAATTTCTGTTGAGATTGTCTTCGTTTATAACAGTTTTTTCAACGGATTTATGGACTGGACTGTCTGGATGATGACTGTTCTTGTATCTAAAGGATTACTATTAAACGCTGAAGTAGTTATATGGAAATAATTAAGTATTGATTAGTAGTAATCACATTTCTTTTGATTATTGTTGGGATGGGAAAAATTGCAATGTTGAAGATGTTCAAGCCTTTAATGTAATGATAGAAAGCCATGGTTGATAGGTCTTTAAAAATGTTAAGTCGGGAAATTGAAAATGTATCTGCGGTACACAGAGGCGATTGGAGTTTTGCCATTTATAACTTGAAAATCTTTTTCAACTCCCACTATTTTCTTAAGAGTCATCAACAGCAAACTAAACACTACTGATCTTTCTTAGAATTGATAAGTTGGTAACTATTGCTAAACGTTCTATTATATGCATATTAGTTTATTTTATATGTTGATAGTTTTTCTATTGTTTTTGGGGGTGCTATTTGTATCTACATAAAAATGCAAATATTAAAGTATAATGTATTATACTCTTTAAGATGACACCCCTAAATAACACTTTTATCTACGACTCACATATAATAAGTTCATTGTATACGTATTTATGACTATATAATCCCCATCATTATATGCGCCAATGATTATATTGACACTAGCGTTGTATAATAACGAGAGTTCGTTCAAATAATGACCTCATTATTTGAACGAACTGTCGTCATTATACAACGCTAGTGTCAAAGTTTGTCAAAACCTACGTGGATGACAATTATTTGACAGTTCGTCTCGCCATCATTGACAAATACATTTAAATTATTTTTCATAAAATGGAATTTATGAGTCGTACATAAAACGTCGTATATGACTCACACATAACGGATATAAATCGCTCGCATGATTACTTATGTGATTAATTATGTGCTCGTCAAATAATATACTATTACTTAAAGAAAACAATTTGAATTTCAATTTTACCAGTTCTGTAGGTCACAAAGATGCATATTGTTTTTGTCGAAGTAGAGATTTTTAAAGTCATGTGTGGAACATTATGAGACAACTGATTTTGGATGAAAAGACTAAATAACATTTTTATAGGAAATTTTGAGGCCATAGTAAAGAGTGACCCATATGAACGTGATAAACTTTTTTATGATCTACAAAATTAGTATAGGACATTTTTGGATAAAACCTCAAGTCTTGCTGGAAAGCGCAATAATAATTGTTGCACCCGCTTTCAACCCTCCAAAATAAACACTGTACCACCCCATGACCTGCATTTAATTTTTTTACGTTCACTATGAGCCCCTTTATCATTTCCAATGATAAAAGTCTTGTCTACAATTAACACCGGTTTTGCTTCTAATCAGTTAATTTGTCTGCACTATACCTACAGCAAAAATGTTATTAGAAAACTTGTTGCAATTCGTAAAAATATGTAATACCAAAAGACAAAGATTTGCTAAACTATTTTATTTTTGAACTTAACTATTTTAACTTTAAATACTCTTTTGAATTCCATTTCCTGGTATGACTTTATTTGGAACTCTTATTTTTATTTTAATCAAAGTTTGCCGGTCTTACACAAAAAGGTATTTTATAATAGCCTATATTATAATATAAACACTATGATATTGATTCTAGTTGATTGAAATAAAGTCTTATCAGGCTAATAGAATACCTATTCCTTTGCATCCCATTTCCTCGTATGACTTTATTTTTAAAACTTATTTTTATTTATTTTTAGTAGTATTTATTTTTATCATACTTTGCCGGACCAACACAAAAAGGTATTTTATAATGACTTCTATAATTGCCATTATAATTTACATGTATTGCCTTTTAAGTAAAAAAAGCTGTTTTTTATTTATTTTCATGTTTTAAACAATATCTCAGTCCGTATCAATCCAACGTCTGCAAAAAATAGTGGTTGAACAGATAACAATTACTCTTTTTAATCACCTCGAAATTATTATTGCTTGCATAGTTTCTAATAACGATGTTTTCCGAAAACGCAAGCTTTTCTAATAATCGCAAAAAAACTAAAGTTATCCCTCATTCATACCCTATATTTTTGGAGCGTTACCTCCACATGAGAATTTTTACTTGACTTTAACACATTATATAATATCACTAATGTTTGTAAAGAAATATTGATTGTTGATTGTTTTGCTTCATACATACAGAAAGGCTGTTAAAACTTAAAATGTATACCAGGTTTCCTGATCTTCTCTGTACAGTACAGTACATCGCTAGTCCAGAAGCACAACGAGTCATAGAATTTCATCAGAATTTAGAAATATATGTGAGTTGGTTGTTTGAGTTTAGAGAAAATATGAGTACGAGTATCTTGGTATGTATTCCTTCTGTAATACAGTGTTAAGGTTTTTTTTTACCACTTGATAGTATCCTTCCTCAGATTCTTGTCAACAATTTAACCACAGATTTACAGATCTACCAATAAGTGTTTCTGTGTTAACCGATGGTACTGTGTCTGGACATAATTCTTTAGAATGAAAAGAGGAGATTCAAAAAACGCATCACACATTTGTGGGAAGACCATTCACAACTGGAACGATCGTTCGTGTGGCGGAGAGCTTTCTCTCTTGTTGCTTCTGCTGGCCGAGGTTGATGTTCACCCACACCGCCTCCGTCCAGGACTGCTCGATGGGCAGATAGCAGAGAAGTGGCACCTCGCGGATGAGGTCAACAGTCCACCGGCGTGGGTGCTACCAATGCACGCTGGATGGACGCGAAACGGACGACGCGGACAGAAGGGAGATAAGAGGAGTGAAAAAGGATGGCCGAAACCGTCACCGGAGAAGAAGTGAATGAACAAGATTACAAATGACCCGTGCTGCTTTCGCAATCCGCCGTCCGTCCATTTACTGTTGGAGAGGAGGTGGGGCGCGCGGATTATCGCGATTGCCATACTTGGTCAATGGCAATGATAAAATTGAGCACCGTGGGCTTTAATGCGGCCGAGTACACATGTTTTTAATACAATGTTGCTGTTCGGCGCTCTTGCGCGATTCAGATAAACGAGAAGTGAGTGCGATTATTTATTTTGATGTCGTTTGGTAACGTGATGCGTGTGAGAAACTCTTCATGGCTGTCGTGCGGGTTGCTGATAAAATTCGAACGGAACCATGGGGCAGTTTAACAGTTTTTAGTTGAACAGTTTAAAAGTTTAAAATAAAATATTTGTTTTAAAACATGTTTAAACCAATGTTTTAAAGCAAAGTGTTTTAAACATTTAAAACAAACTGTTTTAAAACATGTTTAAAACAAAATAGTTTAAAAGAAAATATTTGTTTTAAAATATTTTTAAAACAATGTTTTAAAACAAAGTGTTTTAAAGATACCAGCCTTGTATATGGTTAGTAAGTGGTTGGGCGTAGGTATTGCTTTTGTGACCAGTAAAAGAACTGGTAAAACTGGATATGATTTTAATTCAGTTTAGAAATGGCTTTATCATGTCACAAACACTATTGAGTAACAAAAACAATGTGTAGGTAGTGGTCAAAATGATTAAAACTTACCTCTCTTATCATGTGTTTAAACCAGAGTTGTTATATAAACTTTTTTTATCTCAAATAAATCAAATTTTTCATATAAAGTGATATTGTTTAACTAAAAATGTTTCTAAACACTAAAAACACATGTTTTAAACATGTAATACAATAAAAAAATAGACATTTGCCATAACTTCTAAGCAAAAAGTCTTAGCAGAAAATGTAGCGAATTAATAAAGTTAAAAACGATGATCTATTTATAAATTGCTTGAACTGCTGATCCTGATTTATACGCACCGCAATAATTTATAATTAAATAGTAATATGTTAATTGCAAGTTTCATTTACTTACGCATGGAATCTCAGCAATCTATCTAATTTACTCATTAGCGTTTACGCAACTAACTGTATATTTTAAGCAAAATATTACCAATGGAATGCGAATAACATACAGTTTCTTTAATGGAAGTAAATCTGCCTATGTGGAAATAATTTGATTAAATTAAATACATAAGAAATTTATTACTAGATATGAATATACGGACATTTGTTGACTGCACTTAACACTTAAGAGGGGAGTCCAACAGCTGATCGACAGCGCCTTTGCTGTTTTTGATAAGTTTGGAAAATCAGTCGAGAATGGTCTTTGAGTGGGGATGTCGATGTTTTCGTTAAATCTGTTTAAATTTATTTTTCAGGCTGTGCGAATCACAAAGCTTTATATGCGTGCCAATGGCAAACCGAGATATTATTTGTAGGTATGTTTTTTCTTCGAAATTTTGTATTTTAATGGTGCCTATCGATGCATCAAATTTACATAAGAAAATGTATGAAAAAAAGAAATTTTTTGGTATTTTTCGAATAACTGTTCGGGGTTTGGGAAAACTTAAGAATAAAGTTATAGGACTTGTAGAGGACTTTCCAATGAAGAATTTGAGCTATTATACATATGGCTTTGACGCTCCCAACCCACACCCACAGTACCCTCAAAACTACCCTTAAATGAAAGATGTACAGTCTTCAAAAAATTTACCCTGCTAATCACTTTATTTTCTTTTTTCTCATAGAAATCATTACTATAAGTCTAGTTGAATGTTTATAAACATTTGTCAGGTAATTTCTATTTGTTTAAATAATTCCCTTTTTAGAAATTGCAGTTTATCACCTTAGAGTGACATTATTCATTAAACAGTTGTTCCTATTGTTTAAACAATCAATGATTATTCATTTTCAACTGTTGTTCTAATTATGGTAGAAGTCAGCTTTTTTTGTGAAATTAATTATTATTTTCATGTTCGTATCTTGCCTATATTATTAGCTAATCAGCCCATATTTGTTTAAACAAATTCCATTTGTTTAAACATTTTTTTTGCAATTAATTTCATTTTTTTAGATCGTCTGGTCAACTGTTATCGTCAGTGACACCTATATTTTGGGATAATTTCCATTGTTTAAATAATAAAATATTATTCAAATGCATAATGGTGTTATACAGGTAGCCTGTAAATCAAAAATTAGTCACAACCTGGATTTGAACCAGGGAGCTGGGCCCTGGTTCAAATCATTATTAAGTAAAATATTATTCGTTTTCAATACCATTTATTCGAAAAAAATTGAATTGATTTAAAATCCCTTTTTTCGGGAAATTGGGGAGTTACATTTCTTTTAAAAATATTACATTTCCTAAGTCAACCAATTTTATTAATCATATTGTTTTGTGCTTTTCTTATTCTTATTTATGTATCGCAAGATAATTTTGATTTGTTGCTGTCTGGAAACTGTTCCCTGTACTCTCTAGCAACTTGCAATAAGAATAGTTTTTAAACAATAGAAAGCATACCAACATATAAATGATGTCACTTGAGAACAACGTTGGCCAGAATAACGGTCTAAAAAAACTAATTTTAGGTAAATTGCAAAAAAAAATAAACAAATGTGGTTTTATTAGATGATATAGGGAAAAAAAGCTGCATTTTCTACCATAATTAGAAAAAAGTTGAAAAAGAATAACAATTTATTGTTTAAACAATAGGAGGAATTTTTTAAATGAATTATGTCACTCCAAGATAATAAATTGCCATTTTGAACTCAGAAAACAGAATTCAGACGGATTTTCAAGAAAAACGAATTATTTAAATAAATAAAATTTGTTATAATAGTATAATGTGTATGTAATCTCCTAATTTCGATTGGAATACTTCTTCATTCGTTCCCACGTTTTCCATATTTTCAGATTATATCTGATTTGTATGCTCTCGAACTCAGTCCAGTAAATAAAAATGTGAATTTTAGGGAGTTACAGTATTTTTTTTGTGGTATATGGTCGAAAGAGATAGACCCATTACTATCTTCGTCTAATGACGTCTAGTTCTCGAGAACACCGTAGATGGCCACACTGTCTAAACTCGAACATTAATGGAAAAATTGGGAAAAATACGACTCCGATTCTTCAAAGTCGATGGCTTTAGTTCTTTCATTTATTGGAATTTTTTCAATATTATTTCATTGACGTAAAGTGAAATCACTGCGGTATGTCACAAAAATACATAATTGAAATGATATTCCTGAAATCACGATATTACCCGTCCTCTAATTATACGTCTATCTTTGAGCAGCAATTGCACAGTGTGAATAATAATTGGACCAATAATGCACCAGCAGAACCAACCTCTTACAAATCAGTCAGATCTGACCATTAGGAATAGTTTATTATTATCTTCCACTATTTCCGCAAACATAATTTCACAATTATTTGCTGTAATGGTAGTAAAGTAACACAACAGATGTTATACATCGTTCGTATAACAATGGCACAGCCTCACCAATAATCCTAAAATGAATCTCCTCTAATTTTGGAGTGAATCGCGAATAAAGACTTCTGCATCTCATATCATAAACTCCTAACTTATGGCTCCTATTTCTGTTCATCAGAAGACACGCTGGGCGGCGAGTCGCGACGCCGCTGACTTTCGTCGTTATTTATCTCGTAAATATTTACTCTATTTTGGTCATTTCGAAGGTAAACAACTGCACGGCAGATCTATCGTTTACTATGTCTCGTATTGCACAATCACACGGACAGAAGCTGGCGTTCTCGTTCACAGACGCGACCAGTGGCCCAGCACGGTAAAACGGCGCAGACAAAACACATAAAGTTTAAAAATACTACGTCGACGTATTCTGGGATCTTTAAAAAAGAAATTGGAACATTGCAATTAACGGTTTTTTGTGTTTTTTCGTATGGATATGTGTAAAGTATGACGAGTTGAGTATATGGTAAGCTCTAAGCAAGAATACCATTATGGTATTCTAATGGCACTATAAATATATAACTATTATACCGAGAAAAATTGGACGGAGTTAA
Source organism: Melinopterus prodromus (assembly GCA_964023965.1). Lineage (NCBI taxonomy): Eukaryota > Metazoa > Arthropoda > Insecta > Coleoptera > Scarabaeidae > Melinopterus > Melinopterus prodromus. The sequence goes on along the minus strand of OZ030392.1, from coordinate 9,035,107 downwards.
TCATGCATAAGTGACTTCCTCGTTAAAGAAAATCAGTTGAAGATGTACTAAAAATTGTCGATATACATAATATCTAAACAAATACATATCAAAATCCAGTGTGTATTACCTTCATAAAAGTATATATTAAATTACTAAAAGAAGAGCAAACTAATAAAAAAATTCATTACTGAAAAATATGAAATTAATGATAGTCTAGAATTTAATTATCGATCTTCAATTGTTACTGACCTAAAAGAAAAATTTCGAGAAAAAGACATTTCTGTAATGTAAAAAAACATTAATTTTATATATTAGTATGATAAAGTCAAGTGCCTGGCCACATCAGATTTTTTAATTTAATATTAAGTTTAATTAAGTTTTGCAGGTGCAGGTCCGTACCTGCACATGAGTTTGACACCACTGATGTACCTAGATTCAATAAACTAAATGTTTTTTATTTAAACAAGACATATTTTATATAGCGATCATGACAAAAATTTAGAAGATATGTTTCTTAAAATAAAAACATCTGTATCGTACTCAAAACAATAATAATACCACAATTTCTTTTTCGACTTTGTCGCTTTTTATCTTCATCTTCGATAAATCATCATTATTATTAATTATCATCATCACAAATACATTTTAGTAGCATAAATTTGTTCATTAATATTAAAAACAATACAATATCCATGATCATGAAATCGATTTTTGCACATAAGCAATTCAAATTTATATCAGATGCAGTAAACGTTTCGGTTTATCTTAAAATAAAAATAATTCTGCAATGTATAATAAATAACTTTAACCTAGTTTATAAATAAAATCAACATTATAAACCAACTGGAAACAACTGGAGAAGAAAAAACACGGTTTGTATCAAATAATAAATTCGGTACATATGCACTTAGCAGCGTAAATTACCACGTGACGCACCCTTTTTTTGCAGAGAGGTCCAGGTGAGAATAACAAAAACCAGTACCTACATGGATATCAGCGAGAAACTAGTTGAAAAATCTAAAATTGTGATATAATAATGTGTGTCGAATAATATCTGAATGAAAATCTGTAGCATTAATTTGAAAGTTGTAACATTTGAAAGTGATTTACACTCAATAAACCTAATATGCAACTTCAAATTTTTTCAAAATCGTCCATTAATAGATAATGTTTTCCAATCAATTCTACAATGTACCTATCCAATTAGATACTTAAGAGATGTACCTAAATTAGCAAAGGGTTGCAAAATATGTGGTTGCCATTAAAATAACGGCAATGCCGATGACATCAATTAATGGTTGAAAATTGACTTTTATATAAATATGTATATTTTTATAATTAAAAATTTGAATGTGTCCAAATTTTTTTTAAATAATTAACTCATTTCCGATTTTTTGATTTTTATAAGATATCTTTATCGTAAATGGAGTAATTGCAAAAACTTAATTTTAATTTTGTTGTTACATAATTGTGTGGTATGACACTATACTATTATATAGGGTAATCTTAAACATTACAAACTTACAGGATTTCTAGTGAAACTACAAAGTTTAAAGTTTATTTTCAACCTTATGTCCAAGAAACGTAAAGGTAAGAAAATACTGTAAAGTTTCTAGGACATTCAACTGTTTATTCAATAATGTTTATTCTACTAAATAAATTAAATAAAACTATTTTCTTCGAATCGTAGTGAACGTCAGCCCAAATAATCGTCATACGAATTATATAATTTTTACGTTCAAATATACTCCTCACAGTTAGCATTATACTACTTTATTAGGAAAATGAAAAACAGTATATAGTAATGAAACGTGTTTAACTTTCAATTCGTATAAAGCCAATTTCTAACAACTACAATTGTTTGTTTCTACAGCTTGTTAATAATTAGAGTTAAAGAACACACTATTTTATTCCATACAAAAATTAATAATTAAAATTTTCTATTGAGATTAAAGCATAACACTTTTTTAAGAAAAACTAGCATATTTGTCAGTTAACCGTCACCATGACATTAGATAAATGAATATCCGGTTTACTATAGCAAAAATCTTTACCAACAATAGCCCGTTAGTAGTAACCAGCGCCACTGGCACACCATAGTATCCATTTCGCATTATACCATCATCCAGGTAAATTATTTCCTCGAATATTTGGCGCTGCCGATCTCATTCATAAACCGACATTTCTCACTTCTCAAGCGGCCACCCTCAAACTCGAATCGACATTCCACGATGTTAAATACGATCTTCACAGCTTCTTTGTCATCAGTAAACATTGACTAACACCCTCTAGACCACGACAACCTCAAACAAACCGAGTTCTTCGGCTGTTGGGTCATCCATTTTGATGACAATAGCATTCCACTTCCACCCCTGTTTTTTTGTTGTTATAATGACGGATTTAATGTATTCTTTACATCTCCTGACCACTTGTAGTTCCTCGAAAAATATTGGCCACCTTTGGAAATAATTAGTGTCCATGATACCTTAGTTTGACGACACCCTGTCTATCGTGGATGCGTTCTAAATGGTGTGTACCTCCCGGCGTTCTAGGATATCCTAATCTCAGTTTTTCGTAAACCGGAAAGGGGATGAATGGGTAGAATGTCGGATACTGCGTGTGGTAGACCTTTTTTGGCACGTACCGCCTCTCACACCTGACCACCGCGGTGGAATGCTGCGTTTTTGTGGAGCTGGGTGAACTACCGTAACGCCGGCATGAACACGCACGTATTTTACCTCAAAGGGAGCAAGGTGTTAGGTGATAATTTACGATCGTTCTGGAAATGTTTAACACCTGTTAAAGTAGGGCTCTGTAGGGTCTATGTCACACGTAAAGATGGTGGTATAATGTCAAAAAATTACATTCTTGACACCTTTAGTTTGTTTTAAAAGGATATTTTGAAAACGATGGGAGTACACAATATCTATTGCGATAATAAAAAGTACATTAATTATCTAACAAATAAAAATATATATCATTACAAAGTATTTTGATTCCAATAAAAATATTAAAAACCAATACTACAATGGAACTAATATTTAGTTCAATATTGAAATTAATTAAATTTATTAATCTGTGCCTATCTTTTATAGTGTGTTAATAACAGAAATCTGATGTGGCCAGGCACATGACTTTATCATACCATATATTAATAGTTTAGCTGGATGAGATTCTATTTGATCGAGATCGGCTACGTCTGCATTAAAATAAAACTACTTGAACTAGACAGATATTTTGATTATATTTACAGTATGTAATGTCAAAACATCAGCATTTGACACTACCTACTGTCATTAGAATCACAATATCTGACAAATCCTGGCTAACTAGTTTTAATACTAGTGTTTTAATGCAGTACGAGCAATCTTGATGAAATAGAATTTGCTTATGCGGTTAAACTATTTATTTGTCATAGTCATAAATTATTCAGAATTTCCTCTACATTAATTTATTATATAGCTATTTCGACGAAATTCCAGAAATAGCGGCTCAAAATCCCCTAAAATCTAAAAAAAAAATTTGCCACGATTAGTATACTTTGTCATACTACGTATGATAAAGTAAAACGGTTGTTGATTCTGATGACTACTATATTATATTGGCTTCTGGCATACTATATTTTCGGGTATTACCACGTCTTCAGTGCTAACTACAAAAGATCATAAAGAATTATGCTCAATATTCCAAATAAGTTTTAAGGTTAACATACCGTCTTACAATCTATCTTGCATTTATTTGCGAAAATATAACAACATTGCTATCCGCACTTGAAATACACATTGACTTTTGAACACCAAGAACACCGCGTACGTGCGCGCGTGTTTGATCGTATTCGCCATACATTTGCGTGTTGAATTGACGTTTCGCAACCGCTGACGTTAATACTGTGAAAAGTTCAAAATATCCTGGCTACCTAGCTATTAATGCAGATACGATTTCGGTCAAATAGAATTTACTCTTGCAGCTAAACTATTAATTTTACCAAAAAATTTTATAGACATAAATTATCCAAAATTTCCTCTACTTTAATTTATTATTTATCTATTTTGACGAAATTACAGAAATGGCGGCTCATTTGCAAAATCGTTGCAAAATGCTAAGAGTAAATACCCAATTCCTTTGGACCCTTTTGAACCAAAAGCTTTTTAGCCCTAAGTTTAGTCATGAAACTTCAAAATATGTACTTTCGGCCCGATACCTTTAACAGTTTCTCCGGAATCGTCTCCACAAAAAACGTGTATACACACACACACACACACACACACACACACACACACACACACACACACACACACACACACAGAGACATTTTTTTGTACCTTGGTCAAAAATGTTCAGGGGACCCAAAAGGACTTATTTCCGCTAAAATCTCAATTTTTTTTTCGGCACGATTACAATACTTTATGATACTGCGTATGATAAAGTAAAAATACTTGTCATACATGCAAATGTTGAAAACTGCACAATTACATTATAATATACAATATTAATATATGAAGTTACAATTTTATTTATATTTTCACATATTTTGCTGTAATAAAAAATAATTAATACTCGGGTTATATATTTTCGTCTAGAATAAAATTGTCATCATTCTGTATAGAATAAAATAGAATACAATAGCATATTTGTGTATGAATTTTCTATGAATGGTCGGACACTTTTTTAGCAATTCTCCTATCTTTCACTTTTTATATTTTTTTATATTTTGGGATAATTTCCATTGTTTAAGTAATAAAATATTATTCAAGGGCATAATGGTGGTAAGTAAATTTTAAACCAAATTAAAAATTCCAGCCACAACCTGGATTTGAACCAGAGACCTGGGACCTGGTTCAAATCATTATTAAGTAAAATATTATTCGTTTCAATATCATTTATTCGAAAAAATTTAATTGATTTAAAATCCTTTTTTCGGGAAATTGGGGAGTTACATTTCTTTTATAAATATTAAATTTCCTAAGTCACTTTGTGTCGCAAGATAATTTTGATTTGCAATACGGATTGTTTTTAAACAATAGAAATCACCCCAACATATAAGTGAGAATAACGTTGGCCAGAATAACGGTCTAAAAAAAAAATTTTAGGTGCATGTTTCATCAAAGGTGGTTTTATTAGATAATATAGGAAAGAAAGCTGAATTTTCTACCATAATTTAAAAAAAAGTTGTACTTGAATAGTAATTTATTGTTTAAACAACAGGAGGAGTCTTTTGATGAATAATATCACTCTAAGATAATAAACTGCCACTTGGAACTCAGAAAACAGAGTTCAGACAAATTTTCGAGAAAAACGAATTATTTAAACAAATAAAATGTGTTTAAACTAATGAAAATTAACTGACAAATGTTTATAAACATCCCACTAGATTTATAATAATGATTTCTACGAGAAAAAAAGAGAATGAAATAATTAGAAAGGTAAATTTTCTGAAGAATCTAAATTTTTTCATTTAAGGGTAGTTTGTAGGGCAGTCTGGGGGTGGGTTGGGAGCAAATCCATATGTATGATACGTCAAATTATTCCTTCAAAAGTCCTCTACAAGTCTTATAACATTAGTCTTAAGTTTTCTCAAACCCCAAACAATTATTCGAAAAATGCCAAAAAATGTCTTTTTCCCATGCATTTTCTTATGTAAATTTGAGGCCTCGACAGGCACCATTAAAAATCAAAATTTCGAAGAAAAAAAATAAAAATACGTTGCTACTTTTTTTATTTGGAAACGATTTGGGGGGATTGTTGCTTTCTAAATAAAAATAGCAAATTTTAACCACACTGTCTGTACCAATAACAGTTAGCATAGGTAAGCAGCATTTCTCAGTTTCGCAAGTTTTGCCTTCTGACGTATCCAAACAACCCATTTCGAAAAAAAACCATAGCCTACAAAACGGTCCACGCCGCATAATGATAGAGTATCGAGTTACAGCATGCGGAATTACCATAATTCAATTAAACACACAATATACGGTACAAAACGGTACCGCTAATTACAATCGGCGGAAAATGATATACGGTAAAGTGGCGGTTATATTGCCTACCGTGCAAATACTATTACGGGTATTATGCAAATTAAATAGGCCTTAATCATAACTTTGACGAGGAAATGTAGGTACGTATACATGCGGATATTTTGCGATCACTCGGTAAATGTCACCATTGTTAAACCGACCGCCGCCACAGTGTGGCATTTTATCGTATGTTTTCACACAAGAAGTACTAAGAAATTTGGAAAATCATATCCAAAAAGCTCCACCACAACATGTTTTAAGAGGTGATTTAAGAAGTGTCAAAATAACATAGTTTTTTGCAGTGTTTTATGCCTCCTACGAACAGTTAACTCGTGCTATGCTGATTTTGTTGCTCATTTCATTGTGTGAGCATTGTTGTATGGGCATTAAAATATTATGTTTTTGTTTTTGGAATATTACCGTACTCGATAATATCGCAACAAATATGGCACCATTTAGAATTTCAAACATGACGTCACGTCCGGCAATATCGGAAGTGTACTATCCTCAAGAAAATTAAAAACAAAACATTTGTGGGGTCTAATATCACTCCACCAAACTCGATTGGTTTAGTTTCATAAATAAAGAAGAATTGATGACCATTATGTTTATAAGTTTAGAATTTTATCCAAATTTATAATATTGCAAAAAAATATCAAGTTTAACATTTTAAAAATGACGTCTCTTCCGGCAAAACCGGAAGTAATACTACCGTCAAGAAAAACAAAAAAGAAACAATTTGTTGTCTATTATCATTCCACCAAATTCCACTCGTTTCATAAATAAAGAAGTTATTAATTTTGTCCAGTTAGATTCGCAAAATGCCACATTGTGGCGCCGCGCTGTTTGTGTAATATTCAGCTATAAATAATATTTGCGCTGTTTAGTCGCGCATGACCATTGATTTGTTGATTTTAGTTATGCGGTTAAGTATAATGTATGCGAAATATATTGATTGCATATTAATTCGCGTAATTGAAGCAACATTGTATGTAATTAATTGGTTTTCAGTCTTATCAAATATCTAAGACAACAAATCACTTGTACTTTCGAATGAGGTTGATCTGTAAATAATCGATAAATACAGTAGTCAGTAGTTCAAAAAAATACATGTGTTTGTATTACCTCTCCTAAGTATTACGTGTTAAATATTAACGTATTGTTATGGAGGTACAATAAACCAAAAAGGGGATTTTCCATAAAACAATAATATTATCCTGTAGCGCCAGTTACGCGGATTAAATAATTCTTGATTACTAAATTCCGATTAATCATGATAATATATAGTTCTTATGAAATTGTTGTTTTGGACTTGATTGTGTAAAAACCAGTCTCGGTACAACGGCTACGTACTGGTGGAATTAATATTGTTTCATGTACCTATATGATATGTATGAAGCAATAATATATTTATTCTATACTTTCCGTTCACAATTGCCAAGTTGTAACACTGTTTTCAGTGTGCGTTTCTGTTTACTATGTCCTATATTACAAAATATATCAAATTTCCGCAAATGAGACAACAGGGTACCCTTAAATGGAAACTTGATAATTTTCTTCTAAACTTATAAATGATAATACTTAATAGTATATTATTTGACGAGCACATAATTAAGGATATAAATCGCGAGCATGAAGTTTAAGTGTAATCATGCGAGCGACCACTCCATGCGACCACTCAGTATATTTCTTTCTAAAAAGTTGACAAGAAAAACATTCCAAGACTGCTTAAACTACAAATTTGAAATGCTAAGAAATGAAATACACTTTATATTTAAAAGTATTTCGTATTTATAACATAAGTGTCATTTGTGTTCGTGTCAGAGGTTTCGTTTTCATACTGATAGGCATTTCCTTATTTCCTGTTATTTTTTATAGAGAATATTTGGTATATTATTATATATCCATTCAGAAATTGATTTCACAATCAATTTTAGGGTTATATTTTGTGTTTGTGTCATTAATGCCATTATCAAGCCATACTTATTAAAATAAGCCCCACACTTTTATAGCTTAAATTTCAGTGGAGCTTAAATTTAAGCTTGGCTTAGCGGTGAAGGGGAAGTGATGCAATCGGGCACTGTTCCAGTAGCTAGTCTAGGCGCCCACTAGCGAATTTTTGGCAATGAGTTATTGGTTAAGTAAATTGTTTTTGGATTATGAAAACCTACCACACTTTCTCCAAAGCTCTTTTAATGCAAAGCAATCAATAAATTATGTACCTGATCTATATATTTTTTTAAATTATATTTAAGAAAAATCAAGAGATATTGCAGTGCTGATATAGAGTGTCCGGAACTAACTTTGACACAAATGGGAAACATTTTTATTATTAACTTTTCCGAAAATTTTGTACTGTATAAAAGCTTCTGGAATGTCATCTAAAAAGGCAAATATTAGAATGTAATTATCCGCTTTCATGTACAGGGCATGTAAAATTATGAAGTACTCTTAAGTGTAAAAAGTACCTTTATTTCAAACGCTATTCAAAAATTGTATTAAAAGGTCATTCTAATAATTTGAAATACCTTTTCAAATAAAATTTTTGCATTGCTTTGAAGATGAAGGTACTCTTATATTATCTTTTTGGCAACACGCCCTATACCTTTTCATAGTTTTGGTAACATCCGATACCTGCAAGCAAATGGATACCTTTTTTTTACATTATTATTACATTCTAATATTTACATTTTAGGGTTAAGACAATCCAGACACTTATATAAAGAATAACAGTTTCGAAGAAATTGATAATTAACATGTTAATTGTTAATAAAAACACCTGATATATTCAATGGAGAAGGTGATTCTGATTATAATTTCTTATTTGATGACCTTTAGTATTTCTAAATACTTTCTGCAAATAAAATTTTTGCATAGGTTTGTACATAAAGGTAGTTTACTCTTAAGAGAATTTCATAGCTTTGGTAACACCCGGTACATGCAAGCAGATAATTACATACATTCCAAAATATACATTTTAGGTTTACCACAATTCAGAGCATTCATGAAGAATCACATTTTCATAAATTTTGTAACTTTAGGACTTTAGAATCAGTAATAAAAAGGCTATGTCCTAAGAATGATTAAATTTTTAAAACAGAATAACGAAGAATTAAAAAAAGAGGAAAATCTATATAATCTACATATACATTAATAACAATATAAGTTTTTATTGTAAGATATTCTGAAGTTTAAAAAGTCAGCAATAAATACACTAAATTAAAGGTAAAGAATGCACAACTTTCTGTGGATTTTAATATTTTTCTTTAGGTGAAAACACAGGTTTCTGTTATAATTGTGACTCAGTTAACACTAGGCATAGTTCGTTATCATATACAGATGTCATAATTTGTAGTTAATGACTTAAGATCAAAGATTCTGTATATTAATTAAACGGATGCTCTGACTATGGATGTGGAGTGTTTAGGACCTCTAAAACTGTATAAACAATGATTTTTTTTCTCGAGAGAAAGACTGTATATAATTACGTAACATACGAGTAAGTTGAGAATGACTAAGTTGGAATGACTAAATTTGTCTGCAACCATGAGTAGTAAATGTAGAACTTGTTTATGTTGAGTTTTTAAATGTGTTTTACTGAAACTTCATATATTAAAAAGGCAAGTAAGCAAAGTATAACTGGATATTTATAAAGATTATTTTCAAGAAATGTACATATTATTTACATAAGTATAATTATACATAGCGTGTTGTATACATTGTATACCTCCAAGTAACAAAAAAAAAACATCAAGCGAAACCAGAGATCGCGAGCATAACGAGGCAATTACACATCAAAGCTGGTGTTAATGCGTGATAGCGGAGTTTGACGACCGGTAGAGAGAATTTGTGCAAGCGCAGTTGTCCGCGGGATTACGCAAAACGAGAGATTGGCGCCACAGCACCCATTGATCTCGAAAAACAGCTCGCAGCAAGCGCCGCGCCGCGCCGTACTCAGACCACAGACGTAGGTAGGTTATACCTTTGGCTCTTGGCTTCAACAGTCGATGGACTGACCGTGCGTCGATGCAATAGCATGCGTGAGGAAATTTATCATAACGAATTAACCGAAGCATAACTTTGCGGCCGCAGACAGACGTAGACTTGGCACAGTGCTGTTGGACTGAGACGATGCAGCTCTGTGGAGTGATGCAATTTTGATAGGGATTTATTGTGATGTAGCTGCAGGCATATACGGAAAAGTATTGGTCCACCACTGACTCTCTGGAGTTCATTCTAAACAGTTTCTAGAAGTTAACGATAATACAAAACTAAGTTTCCCAAAACTTTGATGGTGTATGGTACTATAATTGTATGTTGCCATCAACAATTGTGGCGATTGCTTATTGATATTTGGCAGACATTGTGTCACTATAGCGTGTCGACTGCCAAAGGTACATTATATTGTGAGTAGCTACTCAAAATTGATTGTGCAAAAATTGGTGCATGCCTTTATTTCATACGTCAAAATGTTATTTTGGTTGGCTGCGATAAAAGTTTTTGAAATATTAATGCATTATCCATTATACACTTCATTGTAGGTAATTATCACACTAAAAAAGAAAAACTTGGCATGAATATGTGTTTCAGATTGAGTAAATGGTAAGATCCTATATAAGGAATTAAATATAGTATTCAACCAAGACATAAACACATTGATGGTATGATGTGTTTAGAATGAATGTATAAATATCCACATTGACTATATCGCACTTCAAATAAAGAAAACCATTTAATCAAATTTAATGAAACCGTTTAATCAGTATGATTGTAAGAATTTGTTAAAATGATCAGGTCATATAGTCAAAATGAAACTATGATTTTATCTCAACAACTTGACTCCCATCTTGATTCAAGTAAATTATTTCTTTGCTTCAAAAAGAAGTATACTCAATCTAGCCGTTTTATGATAGGTATTGTTAAAAGAAAATAAGTGATCTTGGATGGAATAAGATAATATGTTCGTATTAATTAAATTGAAAATGTGAGTAGATGAAGGTGTTATGTTACAAAATCAAACTTGAAGTGAATTAAAAAAATCAATTATATGTTTGGGGCTCTCTAAGTTCATATAATTGCTTAGATGGATCGAACCTAATCAAAATTGATTAAGAAAAAATAATTGATCTAGAAGTTTCATTTCCTAACATAACACAATCGTCCACTCACGGCTTTATCATTGGTAACTGAATTTAAAAAAGTTTGGTACTTACCAGATGGAACAATGGGCTAATTATACAATATATTCTTTAAAAAGAAATAATTTATTGAGGTATATTTACATATAAATATATCTTATATCTACAGTCTCTTTGTACAGAAACAATGGAAAGACAAATGTTTTTAAATACGTTAATTCAAAAGGAACATAACCGCGACCTTAGATATTGATGTGCAATAAAATTATCTATTCCCTTACATCAAAAGTGAACTTTTTAATCCTCCCTAATGATTTTCTAATTCCATAACGAAATACGCGCTATTTATCGAGGGGAAAGCCGATAAATGCAATAGTTGAGTATGTACATAACCTCAATCTTTAATTTTGATTTGCGGTCAAACTAATATACTCCCTTACATCAAAAGTGGACTTTTTTTATCCTCCCTAAGGATTCTTCAACGGTTTATTGCAGAAATACGATCAATTTGTGTAAAACAAACTCGATAAATACATTAGTTATGTCGGCTTCCGTACTCAAAGTTAATTATTGATATGCGGTCAAAAAATGAACTATCTGATATAAAAATTGGCATTTTTAATCCTCTTTAACTCTCCGCCGGTGAACTAAAAAGTAATGATTGCCAAACCATTCAATTAAAAAAATCACAAAATGTGAAAGTTGGGGGCCAACTTGACGGTACAAAAAAAAATTTCATTTTCTAAAAAACCATGTACCCCCAAACGAAAAAAGTGTACTCCCAAACCCTCCCTAACCATTCCCAAACGATTTGCATAAAAATTTACTTAAAATTCAAAAGTGGAGGGGAGGGGGCTAACTTGATAACGGTGATACCCGCAACATTTAATGACAGAATATGAAATTTCAACGGGAACATTGTACAGACGACCACAAACTGCACAAACAACCATACAAGATAAGCACTGCGTCACATGGGTCTGTCACGGTGGGGGTAGATATTTAAATCTTTTTTAGATTCATTTGAATATACCAGATTCTTACCTCAACATTGAATATATATATATATATATATATATATTACATAAATTTACTCGTATAGATTTCTAGAAGTGATGCTGTAGATACCAAGATACTATAGTTTTCCTGCGAGATTATGATCTGTTCGTTATGATTAAATCTATTTTTGGTTAAAGTAATCGATATAGTCCACGAACTTGATTCAGTTAAATATATGAACTATTTAAAACAAGAAACACAAATCTTAAAACTATTAAATAAATTGATAGAATATTATTCTTGTAGGAAGAAATATGTTTTATTTGAAGTGATCGAAACATCGAATCTATATTTGAACTATATTTGCTTTCTAGTGTGTAATGTGTATTAATGTGTTTCTTTCTGTTGTAGGTAAGTCCAGTTCTGTTGTCTTGGGTTCAGTAAGTAAATCTTTACTTTCTTCTTTATGCGCGTATTCTTGTTTCGTCCGTAAGGGAAGGAAATATCAGATATATTAGCGGGTGAATTTGAATCAGAATCCTAAAGATCGCGAAACAGCAGAAGTTCATAAAGAAGTACCTCCTGTTTTTATTGACATTTGTTAAATATTATTAGGCAGTGACATCTTTCGAATACAAAAATTCCCTGAAGATGCTCAGAAGTACTTGCAGAGTAAAATTTATTTTGTAGATCTGCCTATAGAATACCCAAGTCTGCTCACTAAATTAAACAACTTGACTACTAGTTAAAAAGTAACTGCCTAGTAAATTGTTTATTCTCCGTTTATAATGCCCACTTTTAGTAAGGAGGTTGAAATCTTATCGATATTGTGATCAAAATTTGCAACATTGTCTCCAAACACAAAACAAACAAGCACCACACAAATTTCACACCACCAAAACCAACACCCATCACAAACCCATCAAAAATTCCGAAACCCGCCACAATACCATCAAATTTCGGTACCATATGCCCCATTTTTCGCAACAGATGTTCCTCTCCGCCTGTCTCCTCATCTCTTCTTCTTCTTCCTTCCTCGCGGTCTCCTTTCAGCCATCCTCTGCGTTCAAGGCGGAGGCGTATGCGTATGGAGAAACCTCACCTCCGATGCTGATATTTCCTTTAATTGCGTCCGCACGTACGATATACTCCCACCCGCGTGCCCCGGACACTTAAGCGACGTTTTTATGACGGCTACGTCACACGTCCAGGCACCGCATTAACATGCTAATGCGTCGGGATGCGAAGCCCGCCCACCCCGGCTTTGTGGCGCATCGCGAAGCAGACGTTTGTATGCATGCGTTCGGCTGGCGCGGCGGGCTCCGACCACCGGTGAATGGTTTTGGCTCCGCGCACCGGTATTGCGGGCGCAACTTTTACTCAACGGCAACAACCAGTTTATTCATTCATGCCTTTCGGAGGCTTGTGGATTTTTGGTAGTGGGACTTTCAGCAAGACGTGTGCACTTGTTGTTGTTGTTGTTGTTTTTGTTGGTATGAAATTGTCGCACCATGTTATGTAAACAAATGCGTATATGTGGGCTAAAGTGAAAATTTTCTTATAGTAAATTAATCAGTTTGCATTGTTGATTGAAAAAGAATTTGGGTGTTTCTACCAGAACACATCGTGTATTACGATGGGTGTTCTTTTAAATCAAAAGGTTGAGTAGTTAGATTAATCAGCTCACATTCTAGGATTAAACATTCACCCATTTCTTTTGAATATGAATCTGTTTATATGAAATGTGCAATAATATTTTACATGGAACGCAATTAACGCATCCAAAGAAGAAATTGATTTTTCCAACTAGAGAAGGCACCCGGTGTCCCTTCTTAGTCTCTTTTTATCAATATTAGAGCTGTAGGACATTTTGTACGTCAGGTATATTGACGGTATAATCGCACAATCACTTCACATTATTTTCAATACATATAATGACTTTCTTAAACCAAAACAATCGTTTTCTTACAGCAAATATTTATGCTGTTTTATATTAAAGAAATATTCTTATTTATTATAAGTATGTGTTGTCTTAGAACAAACAAATTATGTTGAGAATGTTATTTTCTTAACATTAAACAACCATTTCTGTGTGTGTATATACAGTGCTTCCCAAAAAAAACGGATAAATTCTATAAAACCTTAAATAAAAATATTTCAGAAAAATTCTCTGACACGTCGATTTTTATTTTTAAATTACTATCCTGACATACACTTTTCAATCCCCCGCGCATTCATCCCTAACTTTAATATTTCAAATACCAAAGTACCCCTTGCGATACCTCAATTGATAGATTCTTTTATTCTGAAAACAACGGAAAAAAAAATATCAAGATCGGTTGATAAATAACGACGATATTTACCAAAATGTATTCAAAGAAGAGCGTCAATATTCGAGTAAGCGCTATTGAAGCGGGCATAGCAATACCGTTCAAACAATTGCAACTTGCTTTTACTTATGTCAAACACAATTCCGAGTTTTTCGTGATTAAGGAAATAGCAGCAAAATGAGACTTACTGAAACCGAAAGAATCCAAGTTTTAATGATGATTGGTTTTGGAGATAGATGCCGGACGCATGAAGAAGTTCGTGGTTTGTTCAATGAAGCGCACCCGGACCGTCCGCCAATATCGCAATCGACAGTAAGTCGAATCGAAAACAAATTTCGCGATCTCGGTCATGTACGGGATAAACCTAAGGCAGGACGTCCATTGGCCTTAAATGAAAACCAACAATTGGATGCTATTCTAATGGTGCAAGAAAATCCACATTCAACCCTTGCAGAGGTCGCTTCAGAAGTTAGTGTGTCAAAAAGTACAGTATCCAGATTATTTCGAAAACAGAAATTTCACCCGTATAAAGTGCACTTGGTACAAGAATTGTCCGATGATGACTTTGATAGACGAGTGCAGTTTTGTGAGACAATGATGGAACTCTCTCATGCAAATCCTGGCTTAATTAGAAACATCGTTTTTTCTGATGAGGCAACGTTTTGTCTGAATGGCACCGTCAATAAACAAAATTGCCGTTACTAGGCCCGTCAAAATCCGCATTGGATGATGGAAGCGAACACACAATATCCTCAAAAACTTAATGTGTGGGATGGCGCGGTGGGTTCAAGAATTATTGGACCATATTTTTTCGACGGAACACTGAATGGTGAACGTTACCTGAACTTTCTCAGAAATGAACTACTACCTACTTTAGCGGTATTGTTTCCCAACGCAGAAGGTCCTGGTAGACACAGTGACAGAATTTGGTTACAGCAAGACGGTGCGCCTCCACATTATGCGCGACCAGTTCGAGAATACCTCAATCAAGTATTTCCTAATCGGTGGATTGGTAGACGAGGACATATTGAATGGCCAGCAAGATCGCCAGATTTAACCCCACTAGATTATTTTCTTTGGGGGTATTTAAAACGTAAAGTCTATTTGAATAGACCTGCAAATATTGATGCGTTAAAGGAAAGAATTCGTGCAGAAATTCACTTAATCACTCCAGAGATGTTAGACAATGTTCAACAAGCTTTTGGGGATAGACTAGGGCATTGTCTCGTCGTTAACGGGCAGCCGTTTGAACAATTAATTAAGGATTAATTAAGTAAATTTTGTTATTCCCTCAATGTCGTGTAAAAATAAATCTTGCTAAATATCGCCGTTATTTATCAACCGATTTTGATATTTTTTTTGTGTTATATTCAGAATAAAAGAATCTATCAATTGAGGTATCGCAAGGGGTACTTTGCTATTTGAATTTTTAAAGTTGGGGTTACTACCCCTTAGGAATGAATGCGTGGGGGATTGAAAAGTATATGTCAGGATAGTAATTTAAAAATAAAAATCGACGTGTCGGAGCATTTTCCTGAAATATTTTTATTTAAGACTTTATAGAATTTATCCGTTACTTTTGGGAAGCACTGTATAATCGTATATGTTGCTTTCGTGCATAATCAATATTCCAAATTTCATAAACTTTTTTCTGATCGCGAAAATGCATGCCACGGTATAAGTATGACAATAAAGAAATATATTATGACAATGTCATACTTCATCGACTTCATCCTATTTTGTATGAAATATATTTGTGTTGAGATAGAAAATGCCAAAAATAGGTACTTTGCAAATTTCAATCAATATGGGTCCAAAAATTAATCGTTTATGTGTCCATTCTTTGCACGAATGCATGCGGAAATTGTTTGTTATTTGAAGAAATGGAAATTTTTTTAAAATATTATTTTTGTTTTACTCTTTTTTTACGCGTTGGGAATAAAATCTTAGAACAATATCCAATCCTTTTTATTAGAATTCTCGTGCATGTGCAATGTTTTTGTGGCAAACGTCTACCTCCAACTCCACAGTAAATAATAAGAAATCTGATGTGGCCAGGAACAGGAGTTTACATTGTTCTGACAATACTATCAATAGAATCAAAATATCTGTCAAATTCTGGCTATCTAGTTTTAATGCAGATCAGAGCGAAATCATTCAAATACTTTGCTCATGCAGATAAACTATTAATTTTAACAAAAAATGTCATAGACATAAATTATACAAAACTTCCACTACTTTAAGTTATTATTTAACTACTTTGACGAAGTACAGAAATGGCGGCACAGTTGCAAAATCGTTAAAAAATGCTATGAGTAAACCTCCCGTTCCTTTGGGCTCTTTTGAACCAAACTTGGTCAACCTTGGCCATAAATGTTCAGGGGACCCAAAAGGACAAATTTCTGCTAAAAGGTAAAAATTACATGCTATAAAAAACACAGTAGACAAAACAAAAAAAAATCATTAGTCGTTACTTACTAAATTTAATGCACATTTTCTTAGTACACAACAAAAGTGACACATATCAAAATACGTCATTTAGCAAGAGAGCGATTTTATGTTTTCCTATTATTGTATATTCGAAAAACCAAAACATATATGAATTTTATTATTTTCGGACAATATCACAATACGTATGGCTACATAAAAATATTATTGTGATAAAGTAAATCTAATACTGAACACTTATTTGAGTTGTCAATAAGTCAAACAAAAACATTGTTTTTGTTTTGTTTTATAACTAACATTTTAACATGTTCTGTTATAAACTTAAGAATTAAAACCAAAAAAACTTAAAAACTATCTTAATAGCTAGGAACCATATTATATTAGTATATTATATAAGTACATATACAGGTTTTTACATTTGTTTTTCTGATGGAATATAACCTTAATAAACTCAAAACAGCAGAGTTGCAGATTCTTAAAGATTTGTATATCATGCTCTTATAACTAATGCTATTAAAATGACCCGACTTTAATATTACATTGTATACAAACGTTCTGTTATTGCAAATATATTATATTTTCAATCTTCATAATATAAGCAATTTGCTTTTTTAAAGAAATACTTCTAATATTGTACCGTTTTTTTTACGTTTATTTTTTTGTAGTGTTATCTATTATTAATTGGTTGATTCAATCACCTACTCTTCCTATTGGTTACGAATTCTCATTCTGTATTTTGTACTACTACCATCGTATCAAATATCAAATATCACAGAACGCATCGAGTTTTTTTAAGTTCTGGAAATATAATTGAAATTTGAAATCTTCATACATTACAGAAAATAAATTTCATGCGTATCATATAATTTCTACAGTTTTGGTCGCTGTGTTGGCTCCGAAATTTTGAGAAGCTGATATCACTGGATGTAAGTACCTATACTGGCACAGTGTTTTCCGGTTTGATGCGCGCAGAGTAGGACAGTTGAAATATGTGGCACAGCACCTAGAGAGCCTTTGTTTTTATTAATTTTTAGAGACGATTTTTAACGTTGTTATCAACTTCATAATAAGACAGATTATGACACAGTTGGTGCAACATATTGCACTCATATTGGTTTTCTAAAGCTCTGGCATTCTTGTGTGTTCATTGATTTAAATCCTCTTTTACTATTTTCTGAATTACATACCGAAGATCCTAATTGAAGTAGGTATAGTATTCGATAATCGTGTCATGAAAATTCCTAAGCGTCACTCCTCACGACTGCCGTAAATTCCAGGAATCCGAGTTGGCGCCGTCCAACTAAATATATCAATGTAACGACTGTTGGATGTTAGGAATACGCAAAATAATAATCAAAATTCCGGTGTCAGCGGTATTATTCCTCATGGGCTAAGTGGATGGCCGTGTACGTGCCCGTACCGGAGTCATAACAGATATGCAACACGTTGTTCGGCGGAATCTGGACGCGCACGCGGCGTTCTGCAATGCGAAGCCGGCGCCAATGTATGGACGCCGCGTTGAGAGACAGAACGCGCACGGTTAGCCACTCCAAAATACTCACGAATGATGCAAAAATAAAATCTGCGTATTTCCGTGTATTAGTGACGATTTTGTTTGGGATATGCAATGTAAGGTAAACGTACCAAATTCAGACACTGTCCTAAATTCTACATATTTCTGTTTAGTAGGTTAAAATAAGAAATCCACAACATTGAACTTTATTTTAGGACACCTGTTTGTCGATTTGACAGTACACTTATCAAACCCAGAATCTTTTTTTTGTTCTAACGGTCAGAACATAACCTAAAACTTTAGCTGATTTTGATAATTGAGTGTTATGCTAAAAGTTAATTCTTTCCTTATAAGGTAACAGCAATTTGACTTCTTTTTCCATGGCAATACCTGGTAGAGCATTATACTGAATTGGTCCTAATGGTCCTGTGAAGAGCAACCTAAGTAACCTAAATATCTTTTGGTTGGCAGTAATTTTGAATTTAAATTATAAACTTCTTCAACTAACCAAACATAAGTCTTTTTTTATTTCGTAGTCGATAATATTTTAAATGTAATATACGTACTTTTTAAGGAATTTCTTTAGCATGTATTTATCGAAAACCAACACTAAAACGACTTGAACACACCAGCATTCAAACAAAAGCAACAGCGATTACCCGATCCAATAACTTCTTACCTTACACCGGCAATTTGTCTCTTCAAAATCGACAAAGAATGAACAAAAAGTCAATGGGAACACAACTAACACCAAATGTCACACATTTATCACGTTTATAAACCAATACACCGATAGCTTTGATAGCAAACACATTGACACTGAAAAGGTACCCGATTTTTGAACTTGTAAATTAACGCTCGTCTTTCCGATTTTTTCCCTCGTAAACCGTTTGACACAAAAATGACAATTATTGTTCCGGTTTCATTTACAGCATTCTTTTATAGATTGGCGTTTCAGTTTTCTCCAGTTTTTTTGTGAAATAAAGGTAGCGACAAGATTTTCGTGGAAGCGGACATCTCAGTAACGAACATTAGCACGATAACGGGATATGCATATAAACAATCGTCATATTTTATTTAATGCGACCGTAGAAAGAGAATTGCATAATAATTTTTAAGTAATTTTTAAAACGGTTAAATATGAATAATATAAATTTCGTGCAGCGCGCTCTACGTCAATCGTAACGGTAAATGGAAACGTAGCTGGGACAGTGGAAGATTATTTACTAAGAGTACGATACGATCAGAACAATTTAATTGCGGAATTTTGAATAGTAGTGCGAGTTAAATATAGATAATGAATTTAGATGTAAAATTTCAGCATCATAACAAAAAAATCTGATGTGGCCAGGCACATGACTTTATCATACAATATATAAAATTAATAGTTTAGCTGCATGAGAATCTATTCTATTGAGATAAATCGTACGTATTGTCAAATCATCAGCATTTGACACTACCTCCACTACGTCATTAGAATAATAGTTATTTATGTCACAAATGCCGAAAGTACGGAATAGCGCGACGAGCGGTGATGCGGCGCGTCACCGAAGGCGGAGTGTCGCCGTCGCATATGAGCGAGTCGGCTATCTAGTTTTTGGCAGGAGCGACATCAACGTTTATTGTGTTGCTTTTTAAGAAATACGTATTTAAAAAAAAATAAATGATTTCTGTATAGTAAATGCTAGGTTGGTACTTGGGTTAGTACCACTTTGACGAAACGTCAAGTTTAAAGGTGCGTTCCGATTAGTAGATAATGGTAGCTAATGACGGTGGTAGAATACGAAATTATAGTGTTTCTTACATATCGTGATAATGACACATATTAGTTTGCATGTGCATAAACATGAGTCACTATCAATTTTATATTGGAAATACGATAACGGCGTCTGCTACCACTGCCATTATCACTAATGAAAACGCACCTTAAAAAGGTAATTAAAATTCTGACAGATTTATATTTGTTCATGACACATCCCTACCAAAATACTAAAATAAAACTACACTCATCGCTATACTTTATTTATAATTTTCTCAATGTATCGTTTTTGGAATTAGATATAAAGACGGCTTGATATTTCTTATCAAAAAATAATCAAATTGGTGATCTTACTTTATTTGAAATTTGTATTTTAAAATTTGCCGCACTACAGCGGCAACGTTCCATAGTGGTTCTCCAACCTCTGATGAGATCAGCTGTTTTCGAATGTGACAACACAAAAAAATATTTGTCAAAATCCTGGCTACTATGTAATTTCATATCAATGCAGATGCGACCGATCTCGATCAAATAGAATTTGCTCTTGAAGCTAAACTATTAATTATACCAAAAAATTTCATAGGCATAAATTATTCGAAATTTTCTCTACTTTAATTTATTAATGAACTATTTTGTCGAAATTACAGAAATGGCGGCTCATTTCCAAAATCCTTCAAAAAGGCTTAGAATGACCTAAAAAGCTAAACTATTAATTTTACCAAAATATTACATAGGCATAAATTATTCAGAATTTCCTCTACTTTAATTTATTATTTAACTATTTTGACGAAATTAGAGAAATAGCGGCTCATTTGCAAAATCCTTGAAAAAGGCTTAGAATAAACTACCAGTTCCTTTGGACCCTTTTTTAACCAAAAGCTTTTCAGCTCTAAGTTAGGTCATGAAACTTCTAATTATGAACTTTCGTCCCGATACCTTTAGTAGTTTTTCCGGAATCATCGCCACAAAAATCGTTTACACACACACGCACAGCTGTGTACATAAACAAAGCAAGGCTTAGCATATTATTTTGAAGACGAAGAAAATTTTAGTTGTTTTTGTCATTATTGATGCATTTAATGATAGTTGTATATGGCTGAAAAATTCTGAATAAAAACAATAATTTAAAATCAAAATCTAGCCACTGATGTACAGAAATAAACTTTTACTCTGTACCAGATGCATAAACAGATAATTTCACAGCCATAACCAAATTTGGAGAATGTAATTTAATTTATAAACTAACAGAACTGAAAATATTAGAAAACTAAGTGTAGATCATACTCACAAGGCGGCCAGTGGCAATTATACAGATTATATATCATTTTATTTTATTTTTATATATTTATTATATATATTTCATTTTTCGGAATTTTAAAAGCACGTTCGGTTTGATCTGTAACGTTTGCACAGATTACCAATAGTCGCAAATTGTTAAGAATTGTACAAAAAATTAGAGACAGTTTTGCAAGAACACTGTCATGATGAAATTACTCGAGTGGGTAGAATACCTATATTAAATTAGGCCAAATTCTGGTTGTACTAAAAATAGATACCGATTTAATTTAGATGTGTCCCAGGATAAGAGTGGTGCCGCGTTCGTGGATACAAGTCACGTTTTTCGCCGTCTGCAGAGAAAATCCAATTGCCGAGATCGGCCGTTCTCGACGTGCCGGTATATCTAAATTTTAAATCGGTTGGTACTCTCTGTACATGTACCGGTCCGGCGTTTGTGCCTGAAAATGGTCATCGGAACAGTTCACACAGTGTCGATTGGCGCCAGCAGTTATTGACAGCTAAACTCGTCGGAAAAAATCGATCGAGAACAATCATGCCAACAACCAGTTTCAGCTTACTCGCGCGTTCTTCGAACGACTTCAGATATTTGATTTGGTATTGCTCTCATTGCAATAAGCAAGATATTTTCGTGAATCAGAGTCATAAAACGCATTTCTATTTTTATTGAAAGATAACGTAAAGAAACTGTACAAAACTTCATTGGAAAGTAAAAAAAGTCAAGTATTCAGTTTATCCTTTTAGGAGGTTCCATTACTGCGCACTTTTTGGCACTACTAACACATTTACCTTAAATATACTGAGTTTTAAAAATAACCATAAACTATTGATAAAGTAGGTATGAATGGCTACAAAGATAGAAAAGATTTCTTGTTTTAAAGAAATGTATTTGTTTGAATTTATTCTTTTGGGTCAAAACATACTTTGACGCCAACAATATTTACTTCATTGAATACTCTAGTTTATTTGCTTGCAGAGATTAATTTATTTGAAATATTTATTTAAATGGAATAAATATATATGGATACAAACAAAAATTACTTTCCTTTAAAGTAATATTTTAGCTTTGATTTTAAAAAAACGTTTCTTTACACCAATGAAATATAATTTTGATTCTAACATATAAATTTGTATATAAGGAGAGATTTATTTCGCTTAAAGTAATATTTTGTCTTTGGCTTAAAAATAGGTTTACTTCCGCCAAAGAAATCATATTTTGATTAAAATAAATATATTTGTCCACAAGAAGAGATTTATTTCCTTTAAAGTAATATTTTTGTTTTGGCTTTAAAATAGGTTTACTTCCACCAAAGAAATCATATTTTGATTCAAATTAATATATTTTTAATGTCATCCAACTGTATTGTTAGATGGCGCTGTAAACTCTCTCCTCGCACTCGTACATACCGAGAGTATAAAGCCGCGTGATCGACAGTATAGAACTTATAGAGTACAGTGCCTGCAGGTTCAAGTTGCGATTCCAAATCAGAGTACACTTCATTAACTTAACCTTGACTATATGTTGGGTTGGGAAGACCAAGCACACTGGTCGAGGATGTGCGACATCCCAAAAAGGAGGTAACACATGGCGAGTCTTCCGAAAAATTCTTGTCTATTAATTCCTTCAACAAATTAATAATTTTAAGCATTTTAACTCGACCAACAATTTTGTTAATTTAAAAAAAATGTAATTCTTTCACTCAACACAATCATAATTATTTGAAGTAAATACATCTCATTTCCTATAATACACAAATTGCAAACTTTTTAACTGGAAACATAAGTTGTTTGACACAAATCAACGTTCTTTCTACCAAACAAATATTTCAAATAAATGCGTTTTTATCCGCAAATAAATATTTCTTTGCCTCTATTGAAACAACAAATTTCTTTGAGTCAATGCATATTTATTTAAATCAAACAAAAATTTCTCTCTGTGTATAGTAAGCCAAGTTTTCATAATAAACGCATGCCCGGAATATGGTAACTTCAGAACAGCATCAGGATAGTAGGTTGTGTGAAGTTTCATAGAGAAAGGCCCTTTCGAACGCAAATAATTTATGTGATGTTTTTTATTTAACTTCACTAACGAGAATTAGACACAGAACTTCGGTTTTTAAAGACATCTAATAAATGGAGGTTTCAGAAAAAAAGAAACGCAAACGTCCTAGTTGAACGTTTGCACTGGTAAATTCGATCCTGTGTTTGTCTGTTAAATGCCGTTGTCGTCGATTATTGAGACTATGTGTTGAGACTGTTATTTGTTCCCTGAAGAAGCCAGTATTTACTGGCGAAATATTGGAAGAAATAAAAAGGTCTAACTAGTTGGCACTTTTATTTGAGGCTCTATTAACCCAATAATAACAAGGTTTTCCGTTATTTTAGCCCTTTAGTTTAGGTTACCTTAATTTTTCAGGATAACTTATTTTCGAATGAATAGTTACTAACATAAAAATATAAATGCGAAAATTCTCAACACAATTATAATTAAAAAAACCATAGATTTAATTTGTCTGATGAGAAAAAAAATTGTTATAGTTAAAATTCGTTAATTGTTAAAAAATCCAGTTATTTTAATATACAAATTTAGAAATACCTATCGGTATTTTTCACGAGGGCATTACAAGTTTTAAAAAAATCTTACCATTTCCCGGAACATAACTCTCCAACAGTAAGAAATTTCAAAAAAAATTCAAAACATTTTTTATTGATATAATTTTCTTGTAGAATGCATTATTTTTTAGTTATAAGCAATTAATGAAAATTAGTGATAATTACCGGAACACCTTCATAGTTCTCCATCCGTAAAAAACATATTTTTAAACAAGCTCTGCTTAAACATACTTTTAATATAGAGGTGTTTATTTTATTATGGCAGTATGGAACACCCTGTACAACTAACTGTACAACTACTGTATAACTAAAAAATTATGAAACTTTCCAATAAAAATGTTCAGAATTAGTCCTAGAATTATAAATGTAAAAAAATCTGATGTGGCCAGGCACATGACTTTATCATACGATATATAAAGTTAATAATTTAACTGCATGAGATTCTATCGAGATCGATCGTGTTTGCATTAACATAAAACGAATTAGCCAGGATTTGACAGATATTGACAGTAGGCATTGTCAAAAAATCAGCTTTTGACACTACCTACTGTCATTAGAATAAAAATATCTGGCAAATCCTATATTAATGCAGACAGGCTCTCGATCAAATAGAATTTGTTCCTACAGCTAAACTATTAATTTTACCAAAAAATGTCATAGACATAAATTATACAAAATTTCCTCTACTTTGATTTATTATTTAACTATTTTGACGAAATTACAGAAATGGCGGCTCATTTGCAAAATCCTTGAAAAATGCATAACAATGCGCGCGTGGTTCTTCTCCTCATCGCAGTCTCCATGCATTTGCGTGTTAAATTGACGTTTCGCAACCGCTGACGTTATGAATACTGTCAAACGTTTCAAAATATCCTGGCTACCTACTATTAATGCAGACACAATTTCGATCAAATAGAATTTGCTCCTGCAGCTAAACTATTAATTTTACCAAAAAATGTTATAGACATAAATTATACAAAATTGTCTCTACTTTGATTTATTATTTAACTATTTTAACGAAATTACAGAAATGGCGGCTCATTTGAAAAATCGTTGAAAAAAGCTAAGAGTAAATGGCCAGTTCCTTTGGACCCTTTTGAACCAAAAGCTTTTCAGCTCTAAGTTTGGTCATAAAACATCTAAATATGAACTTTCGTCCCGATACCTTTAGTAGTTTCTCCGGAATCGTCGTCACAAAAATCGGGTACACACACACATACACACACACACACACACACACACACACACACACACACACACACACACACACACACACACACACACACACACACACACACACACACACACACACAAACACACACACACACACACACACACACAGACATTTTTTTGTACCTTGGTCAAAAATGATCAGGGGACCCAAAAAGACCTATTTCCGCTAAAATCCCAATTTTTTTTTTCGGCACGATTACAATACTTTACATACTGCGTATGATAAAGTAAAACTATACCAGGGTATTCCATTTGAAAAAGAAACGGTTACCAAATTTTCACAATAAAATGAACATCCCTTGTACATTAAAAGCATATTTTAATGATAGCTTGTTTAATGTCAAAAAACGTTTGTTTGAATGCCTTTTGAAATTTTTTACGGTTGGGGAGTTATGTAGATGTTCTGGTAATTATGAACGATTTTAATTAAGTGCTTAAAACTCAAAAATAACGCATTTTATAAAAAGATTATTTTAATAAAAGTTGTTTAGAGTTAGTCCTAAAGTTACAAAATGTAAAAATTACAGGCTGTTCCATTTGGAAAAAAAGTTTACGTAATAAAATGAACACCGTCTATATTAAAAATATATTTGAACGATGGATTGTTTAAAGTCAAAAAACTTTTGTTTGAAATTTCTTACCTTTGGCTAACCCTATATACCCATGCCTGTATACATATATTATTACATCGATGGCATAATTTCAGAACATTGAAATCTAAATTTGAGTGCTACAAGTGTATTATAAAGCGAAATAAGATCATCGACGTTACTCGCTCATAACTCAGTTAGAAAAAACCAAAATTCTGCCAATGAAAACGAAAAATAAGGCACCGGGCCTCAAATTTAGTACCGTTTAAAAATAATCCACTGATAAGATATGTAAAGACGCGATGAAGTTGATAGCATCACGAGGGGCCGGCCGATTATTTTCTTCGGATCATAACTTCCTGGCAATGCCAGCCCGATATCTATGAATTAGTCCACCGAAAATAAAAATGACAAATTGCGTCTGGCCGACTTAAAAAAAGAAAAATTACGATCGCGCGTTCGCGAAAATAATTGTGGAACGCATTAAATCCGATTACATTTTTGGCGGGAGGCTAGTTTTTCAGATCTACGGCCGTTCCGAGAGTTTAGCTTAGCATGTTTAGATCATATTTTTATTTGATCGGTAGACGACGCTGTGTTGTTGTGTCCTGCGTTCGAGGAACCTGACGATAAAAGGCTCAGGATCAGCTGTGGCCATCGTAAATTATGTACGGACCGACACATCCTCAGTTCTGTGGCACCTGGGATAACATATTACGCTGTCACGTTTAATAGCAGCGATGTTTTGTAATTCAAAACTTGTGTTCGATGAAAATAAAGATGGTACATTGTCAACAATAAACCTCTATACACTTTTTTTTATTGCCACTGAGTCGTTCGACGTTTATCTGTTTCCACGAAAAGTGAATCCGAAGCTACGATTTATGTGATCCAGATTTTCTGAAAATTGGACTATTATACTATTTTTATGATCGTAATAGACGTATTTTAATAACAGATGAACTAGCTCTTTGAGATCATCGTTCAAAAAAGAATCTGAAAGTTTTGAACGATTTTTAGTTTGTACGTATATGTATATTTTACAATATACTAAATGAATTACAAAATCTCTTTAAAGCCCTTTATTGTTCATATTTTGACGAATATTCACAATGAAAAAAACAAACATAAATAAAAAATGGAACCGTTAGAGGACATCAAAGGAAACCTCTTCCAGCGGACAGGGTTGCACGGCCGGAAAGATTTTACACGCATTTCTTCACTTAGTCATAAAAACAAAACATAAATTGATTCTATATAAGATTATCTCGGGAAGCACGTACGGAAATTAGAAAATTCCGCTTTAAAACAAAATGGCGCACGTTTGCTTTGAAAATTGCGGTTTTGAGAAAACACGGGTTAAAGTATTGTGTAACTTTTATGTATAGAATTGTTATATTTACTATAGTCGGCGATGCCTGGACCATATAATTATCATTTCAAATTAATATTTTCCTCCTCTTGTTTCTTTCTGTTTGATTTTGACGACAGACGGGCCTGTTTTGCAGCATCAGTCATCGATGGCTCTGAAAACATGATGCGCCGTGCGTCAGCTTTCGCGCAGAAATTATTGCAGTTTGGCCCGATGCTCATACATAATACCTCCATAATCTTCATGAGGCTGGATAATGTATCATTGACAACACATATGGCGATACTTGCTGCAATATCCACAATTACTTTCCCACTTGAAAGTGAAAATGAAAACACCAGGAAAACACCAGAATGTATTGAACAGTGTCGCCCAGATCTATTTTCTTCAAATAAAACGTATTGTACCTTATTTCGAAGATCTCAGGACAACATTTAGGCAACAAAAAAAAATCGATTTTTCAAAAATCTAAGGTGGTATTACTCTTTAACTTAATGAAACTAATACATTCAAAAACTTGTCCCATTCTACTTTTTCTGTAGTAATTGATGTTTACATTCAAACGGACATTATCACCATTTAGCGTTATCTACTATTTAGTGTTATCTATGGGGCAATCCAAGTTTTTACTATTATATTTTTATAAAAGAATTCAATAATCTAAAACCTATAAGTTTGCCTTCTATTTTTTTACCTATTTACATACTTTTATATTCATTTAATATAATTGTTTATAGAAACATTTACACGTCTCAAATTTCCTTTCTCACCCACCCTGTAGTATAAAATACAATACACATTCCGCAAGCGCCTAGACCGTGACGTCCTTGGACCCCCAAAACATTTTTTTGTAACACCAAAATATAAGGCGCGACTTCTAATTTGTACCTCGACCGCAAACTGACGTTTACAATATTATTGTTGTTTTCTCACCTGTGGACAAATTCCAGTGGTGTTCATCAACAGACGATTAACGTTTATTTCTATTTTTGGGACCTGTAATAGCCGGTGTTGAAAATCGGGATACCTCAGAACTAACCTGAGTAAGCAAGTGTCAATTTAATTAGCTGTAGGTAGGTAGAAGGTGTTTATAAATAACGAAAGCATATTAGGTATAATTAAATTGTTTTTTATAGCATACTTAATTTTAGAGCTAAAATAAAATGTATGTGCTAAAGAATCTTCTATAGACGAATAGAAGAATAAAAATACTAACCTAAAAATTGCGTGTGATTTACTTAAAAGTACAAATGACCAATTGTTTTATATACGGTGCATCTCCTGTGAATTTTGATCTATTTTGAAAAATAATCAAAAATGAATACTTAAACTTTATTAAAAGCAAAAACACGACTAGCGCTCCAACAGCCGAATGACAGATAAAAAATTATTTCTAAGTTAATAAATTCAACATAAGAAAAGTCATATGTTTGTAAATGCAATGCTTGACTTTATTGTCAATCATGTCCTTCATGGTAGTTGCCATTATGAAAAGACAGTCTAACCCCAAAATAGCAACCGACGTTCAAGAAACGTCAATCATCAACTATTTTGATCAACATATAATCTAGTCAAACTGTGTTATTACCAGGAAAGTTGTGGGATAGTTTTTATGTCTGCCATTCTTTATGATTTTTGAAGTGACAAATCTGAGGACAAATTTGCGTCACGAAATTTTGTTACCAAGTGTTTGATTCGACAAACAATTGGAAAAATTGTAAAAAAAGATAAAAATCTCATTTTTTATAACTCGAAAACTATCAACAATTCTTCCACAAACCGTTCGGGCTAAAACAACAGTTGATTTTTCCACTCCAAAAACACTAGACTGCTTTAAACTATTATGCCATTTCCAGTACCTACTAAAATCACATTGTATTCAAATTCTGTGTAAATATAATTCCGTCTTGTAGGTGTTTTCATTTTATTGATTCTCTCCCAGCCTTTCGCAGCAGAGAAAAACGCAAACAATGAAAGTTTTTACATTTTTTTGCATTTTCTTCAATATTGAGACATGAGAGCATCCTAAAAAAATAAAATATAAAATGGAAGAAATCAAAACTAATACCCCACAACTGGCATGTCCTGGGTTTCGGGATCACATAAATCTCAAGTGAGCCTCATATGGAGTAAACAAAACTCATATATTTGAAGAAAAACTAAGTAGATGTTTTAGATGATTTTCTTCAGTTATCCTGTAAAGATGGTCTTGTAGGATGCATCCTATGTTAGGCTATTTTAGTCTTCAAAATTTTTATTCGTGAATTACTAACATAGTCCTATCCTATTCTCTATAATTTTAGACTTTTTGCTTCATGGTTCCTGAAATCTACGTATTTTTCACATAAAGTAGTAACGTCAGAGTTACGGCCACCGCGATACTGGTGTAGCTTTTGATGCAATATCAACAGTTTTGTTAGTAACTGTTGTGTTATGTCTTGAATAGAATTATTAAATGCCACTTTTCAAGATCGTAATTCATACTTTTTGACGTTTGCGCATTTGTTGTAACAAAGCGAATATGCAACAAAAATCCAAAATCGACCTTGAGTAATCCTTTAAGCATGCTTGTTTTTGTATAGGTATTTTAGCTGCGCTTTTTGTCAGTTTATTGGGTAAAAAGGCATTCAGTATGTCATGGCGATGTACACTGGTTGATATAAACAATCTAGAAGCTCAAAACAACGCATTTTGATATTTCATAATTATTTATTGTCCTGACTGGAATAAATGCCTTAATGAACATGCGATTATTAGTCTTTGTTGATGTCTATTTTATCACATTATGTCAGAAGTGGTGGAGGTTATGTGAAATGGATAAAATTCACCAAGGTACGTACTTTATTGAGAATGTTTCAAATTGTCTTTCTTAATTTATTTTTTAGTTTTGTCGAACGGGTTTGTCCTTTTGGATCTATTTGGCCGTACTTGGTCATTTATTATTTCATTTTCTGATTACGCGTTTTTAAAAAATCTGATTTTGTCATACTATATATGCATAAAATTAATAGTTTAGCTGCATTCGATTCTATTTGATCGAGATCGGTCGGGTCTGCATTAAAATAAAACTAGTTAGCCAGGATTATCAAAAGATCAGCGTTTGATACTACCTACTGTCATCGGAATGAAAATATCTGTCAAATGCTGGCTAACTACTTTTATAATAATGCAGACACGACCGAACTGGATCAAATTGTATTTGCCCATGCAGCTAAACTATTAATTTTACCAAACAATGTCAAACTTTCTTGTATTTATTCGCGAAAACACAACAACATTGCTATCCGCACTGGAAATACACGATGACTTTGTAAACACCAAGATGTTTCAGTATTGTTTCACCTAGCGATAGTTGCGCGCGTGTTGCTCCTCCTCATGGCAATTCTCAATGCATTTTCGTGTGCGATGATAACATGGCAAAATCCTTCAGCTGGTCCTCGTGGTGATTTTCTTGCTTTTTCAGACAAGTAGTGTGTGTTTTTATTTTTTTGCAAAAGAATATTCACTTGTGGCTATGGTTACACCTGGCTGCGGTTGCAGTTCCAGGTATTGCAGTATCATCAGCAAACAGTACAAAACATTTTGTATACACAACAAATATAGAAGTGGACCCAAAACGGATCGTTGAGGAACCCCACAAGTTAGCTTTAGATTTTGACTTTTTGGCTACAAGACAGGTGTTTGGAACTTTTTTTTTGATTTTCCTTGGATACATCATTTCGTTGACCATGCTACATTTACAAAATTTAAGCTATTATTCTATATACAGATTTAAAAAGTAATGTATATGGCGCCGCGTAAAGCCAGTGGGGATAACTGCTAATGCATCATTCATGACGGCCTTTTTTAATCTTAAAGGTTAACGTTGTTGTTCCAACTTTTCGCGCGATGTATTGCCGCGACTTATATATTATTAAAGGATTTGATGAATAAACAACACGTTTTACTACAACTTCCACACCTTAACGTTAACTTGGTTAGTTTCCTCAGCATCTCGGATCAATAATGACGCGTGTAGCGCCATTAGGCATTTGCAAAACTTCCTGTTTGTGGCGCTCTGTGGACGACGGTCACGTGACACCGTGTAAGTCTTTATTGTTATGGATTGATATGTTTACGATTAAACGTGTGGCGCCAGATCATAATAATTAATATCTGAATAATTCCCATTCACAATTACGATCTTAGATAAACACTGCCTCAGTCGGACGCTATTTATAGCAAATTAGCGTCAGCTATAGAATTTGCCTTCACCGTATGGACATGTACACGTATAAACACATGCCAAGTTGTGTTACGTACGTGTGTACGATTGATAACAGTAGCATAATATTGTTACGGAGCGAAATGCCATGAGTGCAGATGTCAATTGACTTCAAAGAGTTGCGATTCGGCTGGACCAAAAACAAGAGGGCACTAAAAATTGATATTTGTTAGCAATATCATTTTGGAATACCTAATTATCAAATTGGTCTATATACGCTCGTCACCGATTACGTAGTTGTGTATTGATAATAACTTGAATCGTATGATTTCGTAACGGACTAAACGATATTTAATATTTTGCTATTAGCCTCTCGTGCATTGAAGGGGGTGGGGGACTAGGAAACGATTTGGATGTCCGTGGCGGAATAGTAGTTCCGTGAAAACTTTTTTCAGTCACCGCTGCACGAAAAAGCGCTGTGATCGGGTTCGTTATTTCTGTTTAGGTTAGCGATTACTAAGTAGGAAACTGCATAGAAACAGCGCCACCTCGTGGCGATCTTAGAGAGGTCCCATGGCAGGACATATGCGCTGTCGTACGCGCACCAGGCCAATACCTTTTATTAGCTAACCTCGATTAATTATACTGCAATTAAAAATTCATAGAGTTTTGTGGAAATGAAAAACTCGATCTCGTCTCTCAAACTGCAGATTTGCCCAAACTTTCCAAACAAGAAATATAGTTTTTAACTTTTTCTTTCGATATTCTGGTCGGGGTTGTTGCCTGTCCAGTAAAGCAACCGGATATATTTCGCCTATGGAAAAAAGACACCGAACAAAACCGGGCATTTTAATGTCTTGGCAAATTAACCCTGGTGTTGTGAAAGGTCAATTTATTATTTGTTTTGTAGTATACAGGATTTAGTCAAGTAGACTTAATTTTTCAACAATACATAATTTTATTCTTCAAGCGACAAACATCTTAAATTGTCAAAGACACAGTTACCTACATCATTTTTTATAATTTCAAAAAATATATAAATATTTACTTGGGGTTGCTATCGGCTGTTTAATTTAATGATTACTTGCAATAATAAACTTTTTTACTCAAGGTTTAAGGCACAATTTCTGCTTTCAAATTTAGATTCTACGGAACAAACACTTTAATTTAATGATTACTTGCAATAATAAACTTTTTTACTCAAGGTTTAAGGCACAATTTCATCTTTCAAATTTAAATTCTACGGAAGAAACAGTATCATCAGAAGCAGTTGTCACTAAAACGTCCATTATCCCATTTTTGACAAATGACTTAATTATTTAATGGGAATTAATAAAACATGGAAATCAGTGAAACTTTCTGATCTAAACTTAAAAGTTTTTGCGTTTTTTACTTTACTAATTTTTTGATGATTTTCGCGGATACGTTTAGAATTGAATATCTCGGTTATTATTGAAACTAGAACTTTCATGATTGGTGGTCTAAAACTAGAAACATAACCAAATAAGACGATGATTAGGTCATCATATTTTATACAGGGTGTTCAAAATTTACAACACATTAATTGAATATTTAAACATAAAACAAAATATTATACCGATGCGACATTCGATAGGAAATTTTTATCCCAATCTTATATTATTGTTTCCTATATCTATCTTTAATAGTTATTGCGATATTGTCACTTTTTCTTTAAATCCAGTTTGAATACTCGCATTTAATAATGGGGGACGAAATTAGATACGATACAAAATTTCTATAGTGATAGATATTTAGAAATTTTGCGAGGAAATTTTGCTCTTCCCCTCAATATTTTACGCGACTGCTTTTATCAAATGGACGGTGCAACGGCACATTCGTCGCATGTGGTTGAATGGATAATACTTAATCAGATGGTTGACGATATGTGGTTCGGAATTAGGGGACCCTGGCGGTGGCCACCAAGCTCACCAGATTTAACGCCATTAGGCGGAAAGAAATCCGAAGAACGACGATGACAGAAGTACAGCGAAGAATTTTAAAATGTTTGGAGCTGAACGGGCAGCAATTCGAACAACATGATTAAGTTTTAATTTAAGTTAGATATCCCAAATATATTATGCTAGTGTGAACAAACTTTTTCAATTCTGTTCCAAAGTTGTTACATTCCTATAAATGAAGAATAAATCGTTTTGTATTTCGTTTGCATTCTTTTATACTGACGATATCTCAAAAACTATTACTAACAAAGATAGATAAAGGGAACCCTAATATTGATTGATAGGGAATAAGTTTTCCTATCGAATGCGTATCGGTATACAGGGTGTTCTATTTTGAACACCCTGTATAAAATATGATGAACTAAACATCGTCTTATTTGGTTATGTTTCTTGTTTTGGACCACCAATCATGAAACTTCTAGTTTCAATAATAAGCAAGATATTCAATTTTAAACGTAACCGCGAAAATCACAGAAAAAGGTAAATAAAAAAAATCAAAAATTGTGATATTTAGGTATAGGGAAACATTATCAAAAATGATGTATTTTGATACGTAGAAGCCAAGAATAAAATAGAAATTATATCATTCCACTTAAATAACAAAGTTGATACCGACTTCCGGTGCCCGGTGATAGTTAACTTGAGAATATTTTAGCTGAAGAGCTCAGACAGACTTATTAACAGGGTGTCCCACGACGAGCTGCCATTAGAAGTATAATGAAGAACCAAATGAAATGAGAGATTGAAAATTTGTGGACTTATATTGCTGGACACGATTGTCTCAACTAAAATATTTTGAGTTTTCGGTTACTTCCGGTTACACCGGAAATGATGTTAACTTTTATATTTCAAATGAAACACCCTGTATTTTATCGCATTCTTGAAATCTTCATTAAATTCTAGATCAATTTTATGTTACATTCCCTATACCTAACAAGTGTCATTTTTGAGATATTAATTCTTTTCATTAAAAAGTGACAGCTGCACGGTTACTTTCAATTAGTTATAAATAATCCCCTGTGACCGTTAGAAAAAAGTTGTCCGGCAAAATTGTTATGAAGATAACGTATTATCGACAAATCGGTAGAACTCTTCTAAAAGTTATACAGGCTGTTCAAAGTATAACTTCAAAGTTGAATTCGAGAAAAGTACTAATAGTCGATTTTTTCAAATGGCAACCCTAATATGTGAATACATTTCTCAATTCTATAGAAAATTTTGGATCAACTTTGAGTACAATGTCCTATGCCTAAAATGTACTTGTACCTACTAAAATCGATTTTTAAACATCACAGTAGAAATTGCAAATATTGGCAAATCTAGATTACGTTTGAGAACAACTCAACAATTTGGAATAAACAGAACTTTAATAGACAAGTTTTGTTAGGTAATTTTTCGTTATAATTAGTATTTATAAAATTATAGGCCTACATTAAAGCACAATATTAAAAATAAAACAAAATCGTAAAGAAAAGTAAAAAACTGCTAAATTCTATTTCAGTAACTGTTCAAAAACGTTGTAGTTTTCCGCTAAACATGCTTCAATTCTTTTTAACATACTATTGTTGGTGGCGTCCCTGATATAGTTCGCACATAAACCATTGAAAGCAGCTCGAACCATATCTTTCATTTTCTCCTCATCAGTTATTGGGTTAAAAAGAATTGAAGCATGTTTAGCGGAAAACGGCAACCTTTTTGAACGGTTACTGAAATTGAATTAAGCAATTTTTTTTTTAAATTTACTTTAGGGTTTTGTTTTATTTTTAATATTGTGTTTTATTGTAGGCTTATAATTTTATCAATACTTAATTAATTATAAAGAAAAATGACGTAAAAAACTTGTTTAATAAAGTTTTGTTTCTTCCAAATTGTTCAGTTGTTTTCAAACGCAATCTACATGTGGCAATATTTGCAATTTCTACTATGATGATTAAAAATCGATTTCAGTAGGTACAAGTACATTTTAGATATAGGACATTGTACATAAAGTTGACCTAAAATTTTCCATAGAATTGAGAAATGTATTCATATGTTAGGGTTGCCATTTGAAAAAATCGACTTTTAGTACTTTTCTCGAATTCCACTTTGATCTGATGATTTGAACACCCTGTATAACTTTTACAAGAGTTCTATCGATGTGTCGATAATACGTTACCTTCACAACAATTTTGCCGGACAACTTTTTTCCAACGGTCACAGGGGCTAGTTTATAAGTAATTGAAAGTAACGGTGCAGCTGTCATTTTTTAAGAAAAAGTATGCATATCTCAAAAATGGTATAGGTTAGGTATAGGGAATGTAACATAAAGTTGATCTAACATTTAATAAAGATTTCGAAAATGCAATAAAATACAGGGTATTCCATTTGAAATAGAAAAGTTGACATCATTTCCGGTGTAACCGGAAGTAATCGAAAACACAAAATATTTTAGCTGAGACGATCGTGTCCAACAATATAATTCCACAAATTCTCAATCTCTCATTGCATTTGGTTCTCCATATACTTCTAATGGCAGCTCGTCGTGGGAGACCCTGTATATGAGTACTAGATAAAATATTTTTTTTCACGTCTTTTAATCTAGGTGGCCATGAACTGGTAAATATAGTCGAACATTTTCAATTAAATAAAAGAAGAGAGAGCCTCAGTGATATAATATCGACCAAAATCAAAGGGCCAAAATCGATTTAGTTTATGTGTTTAGTGTTTATTTGACATTTTCGACTACTTTCATTAACCCATAACCACCTAGATTTAAAAAACAGAAATGTGACCTTGGTGATAAAAATAGACGATTGATATGTTTTGATATTCAGAATGTCATTATGATTGCAAATACCACAGAAATAATATAGGCTGCTATTTAAAATGTATAGATGACAAATTAAATCGTTGTATCGGCATTATAGCAAACCGACATTTTATTGGCAAATCTACCAATGAAAAATTAGACCAAGGCGTGCCAACCAATCATACGATCAATATTTCTTAGCATTTCATCATGGGTAAAAATTACAGAGATAAACTTCCAAAGTTTGCATAATTGAGACCGGAAAACGATAATCCGGGATAATATATAGTTGACCTTTGCGTAATTATAGTATGCGTTGGGCCACAAATTAGTGCCAAAAATAAAACAGCTTTGAACTTGCATTAAAATTGGATCGCGCCGTGTTTACTTCCTGTATGCGTCATGTCGATACACCTAATATTACACCTAATAATTCTAATGCAATCCGTGACTAAAAATACGGTAACTCGTGCATTGTTTATTACAAATACGATAGGAGCGAATTACTCGTTAATTGTGTACAAAATAGAACAACATACCGCTGCATACATTACGCAATGCAAACGGTTTCAATGTTTACATAATTTGAATTGATTTTCTACAATTTCAAACCGAAAGGTCAACATTTGCGATATAAAGTGTTATCTACACGCATGGACTGCTGCAAGTCTATTATTATGTATTATTAAGATTAATATTTTATGGTTAATCAATTATACTAAGTTGATTTAACAGTGTTATGACAAAACAGCGAGGGACAATATAATTTAATTGAATATACTTGATCTATTTTCTAAGTTTAACCAAAGGAAGCATTGTTTAACTTTTATCTTTAAAGGACTTTAAAGGAGGTAAAGAATACCAACAATCGCAATTTTTTACTTTATCATACGCAGTAAGATAAAGTATTGTAATCATGCCGAAAAAAAAAAATTGAGATTTTAGCGGAAATAGGTCTTTTTGGGTCCCCTGAACATTTTTGACCAAGGTACAAAAAATGTCTGTGTGTGTGTGTGTGTGTGTGTGTGTGTGTGTGTGTGTGTGTGTGTGTGTGTGTGTGTATGTCTGTGTGTAAACGATTTTTGTGGCGACGATTCCGGAGAAACTACTAAAGGTATCGGAACGAAAGTTCATATTTAGAAGTTTTGTTACCAAACTTAGAGCTGAAAAGCTTTTGGCTGAAAGGGGTCCAAAGGAACTGGTAGTTTATTCTAAGCATTTTTGAAGAATTTTGCAAATGAGCCGCCATTTCTGTAATTTCGACAAAATAGTTAATTAATAAATTAAAGTAGAGGAAATTTTGAATAATTTATGCCTATGACATTTTTTGGTAAAATTAATAGTTTAGCTTCAAGAGCAAATTCTATTTGATCAAGATCGGTCGCATCTTCATTGATATGAATTACATAGTAGCCAGGATTTTGACAAGTATTTTTTTGTGTTGTCACATTCGAAAACAGCTGATCTCATCAGAGGTTGGAGAACCACTATGGAACGTTGCCGCTGTAGTGCGGCAAATTATAAAATACAAATTTCAAATAAAATAAGATCACCAATTTGATTGTTTGTTGATAAGAAATATCAACCCGTCTTTATATATAATTCTAAAAACATAAATTGCGAAAATTATAAATAAAGTATAGCGATGAGTGTAGTTTTATTTTAGTATGTTGGTAGGGATGTGTCATGAACAAATATAAATCTGTCAGAATTTGAATTACCTTTTTAAGGTGCGTTTTCATTAGTGATAATGGCAGTGGTAGCAGACGCCGTTATAGTATTTCCAATAGAAAATTGCTAGTGACTCATGTTTATGTACATGCAAACTAATATGTGTCATTATCACGATATGTAAGAAATACTATAATTTCGTATTCTACCACCGCCATTAGCTACCATTCCCTACCAATCGGAACGCACCTTTAAACTTGACGTTTCGTCAAAGTGATGCCAACCTAGCATTTACTATACAGAATCATTTATTTATTTTTTTTAAATACGTATTTCTTAAAAACAACACAATAAACGTTGATGTCGCTCCTGCCAAAAACTAGATAGCGCGACTCGCTCACATGCGACTGCGACACTCCGCATTCGGTGACGCGCCGCATCACCGCTCGTCGCGCTATTCCGTACTTTCGGCATTTGTGACATAAATAACTTTATTCTAATGACGTAGTGTAGGTAGTGTCAAATGCTGATGCTTTGACAATACCTACGATTTATCTCAATAGAATAGATTCTCATGGAGCTAAACTATTAATTTTATATATTGTATGATAAAGTCATGTGCCTGGCCACATCAGATTTTTTACTTTATCATACGCAGTATGATAATCGACTGGACGATTTGACGCATCGATGCAGATGATGGTACCACCTAACTCTTGATTTGCATACGGAACTCATGCGGGACAAATGTACAACTCAGTGAACATTTGGTGGTTTGACACGTTTTGCATGTCTTCATAATGGTTCACAGCTGCTGAGGTTACTGTAATGTTCCAAACACAGTAGCCGAACCAAGTGCCTAATTGTGATAAGAAACGGAGATGAAGTTAATAACGCCGTCAACAATCACATAACGTCACAGAATTTGAAAATCCAACAATATGCGTAAGTGTAAGTATAAGTGTTGACTATGCGCACCGTCACTTGCAATTACGGTTACACTCTGTTCGCTAAAACCAGTCGCTCACGTCATGATATTTTCTCCGTATGAATCAAAAGGGGCACAGAAAAATAAAAATTTATTTCTGCAATATGTATGGCAATGCCTGTCATTAAAGAGTTTTTGTTATACAAATGAGCATAATCGACAGAGAGGAAGGAAGAGAGACACCCACTAAATTGATGACGCTACGGACTTCTCTACCCGTAGGGAATGTATTTTAGCGTAGCGAAACGTAACCGGTCGATTTCTATACAAAATGCTATTTGCCTAACAACGGCTTGGGCAAATACATTTGCCTAGGCAAATAGCTTTTAACATATAAATACAGACTCAATATCTATTTGCCATGGCAAATACGTGACGTACATACGGCAAACGTATGTTTAATACGTTTGAAACAAAAACATTGCAACGGCAAGAGAAGTCTAACTGTGTACTTAACTTATCTTTAAAGATCGTGAAAAAACCATTGGTGTTGTTATGGGAGGCATGTTTAAATTAATCATTTTAGGTGGTCTTTTCGTCAGTTTCATCTGTGATGGATCACACTTGTTGTTTGGTGTAAATTTTATACGTATGTTACCTACTTGTTCTTGTGCTTTTGTTTATTTTTGCTAAAATTGAATTAGAGCTGGAATCAACGTTTTTTGAGTATGTCACATCACTTATACACACAATAAAAAGCACTTCCAACATCAGCCTGAAGCCAGCCTGAATACATTGTGTTGTTCCTTCTTTTTAGATATTTTTTATGTAATTTTTACGCGAAAAACGAACAGCAAAGACCTGACCGTCAGATAAGTGAAAGCAAACTGCTGTTGATTTTAGTTCCAACACTAAACGTTGGCCATAGTTTCTCCACCATCTTTAAAGATAACTCAAGTTTGCAATTGGACTTTTCGTGCCTATGCAATGGAATAGTTTTTTTATCTATGCAAACGTCGAATGTTTCAATATTTCGACCTGTATACTAAAAAAACTATCCTATATACGGTTGCTATAAAGTCTCTAGTGTTCCGTTTGACCAAAAGAAAACAGATGTCATTACCGACTACTTTCATTTCACATTCAATTGACCCGATATTATCAGAAATGTTGCATAGCCATACATAAGCAACGTTACATTGGAATAAAACGTTAAATTATTGCAAATATTGCATGCTTTCAATCTTCATACCATAAGCAGCTAGTTTTTCAAAGAAATGCTTGAATTTACTTAATATCTTTGGAAATGTGCGTAATGAAACATTAGTACCGTTGTTTTGGCCCACAGTGTATATTTGACGATTTCCGATGAACACCGCCACACCAGAGTATCCATATATGCGTGATAATGTGATATTCTAGCCCAAAAAAGTCACGCGACGTAGGATATTTCAATAGGAAAAGCCTCCTTGAAAACGCTTATCCATAAGTTTCAATTTTTCATATTGCAGTTGGAAAAGTTAGCTTATATAATAAACTGAAGTTTATTACATAACAGGAGAATTTTTGAAGAACAGTACCCTAAAAATTAACGAAACTACAAAAGTAGTTGGCATTCATCTAGCCCGAAATTCCGGTCAAAAGATTTATGAAAACAATAAAACTATTTGAGCCAGACGTCAAACGGTTTAACGATGAATTCTGATTTATGCCGTGAGAAGAATGCTGTGCCGGAACAATTCAATTTCATTCTGTTGAGTGGGCAATTATTGCATTGCCGTTCCATTCATGCAGGCTGCCGCGGCGGGCGGCGGGCGGCGGCGGCGGCGGATTTTATTTATAAGCGAGAGATGTAATTGTACCTTCGGTCTATTTTTAGAGAGCGCTTAGCGCCGCCGTCCGACTCATTAAAAATGTACCGATTAAATTAAGAAACGCAAACGCCTCATAAAATGACAATAAACAGCACATAAAACCCGCAATAAATCTACTGTTACTCAACGATTAGCGCAACGGCGCTAAGGAAATCCTCTATTGCGATGATAAAAGAATCCAAATCGGTCACGTAAACAATTACTAGCGATACATTTTGTTTATCACACGCTAATCGACTGATCAAAGCACTTCCTCAATGAAATTGTTTTAGGTTTGTAGCCGATGGTTTACTATGTCCTCTCATTCAGAGTTGGCATGTGTGTCATCCATTTTTGTACCAATCTAGCCGTCTCAAAAAGAGAACAACAGATTATTTTACGTTCGGGAAAGAACAGAACCAGGGCGACTTATTTCCTAGTAGTTATTTTCTGAATTTAAAAAAGAAAAATTGGCACTACGTATACTCCAGGTCCTGAGGAAGTCGAAGTTGGAGCCAGCATGAAAATTGCCGCGAGCTATGTTACTATCTGTTGGTTAACAATCCACAGACAGATAAGTCAAAAGATAAAAAGCAGTGGTACCAGGCCGAACCAAATTAAGCATATTCCTGGAGGAAACATAACAATTGGTACTGAGTCATGGGGTCAGTTTCCATGACTCGGGAATTGTCGAAGCTGTGACACCAGCTCCAAGGGCATAATATTCTTCAGTATATTTTTCAGCAAAACTTTTCGGGAGTTTTTTGAGGTTGTGGTATGAGGAGTTATTATTATTTAACTTTAAAGCTATGTCTGAGTTTTTAATTTAACAATTTAATGACAACTTTATAAACAAATTTAAATACAAATTTGATAATATTGTTAGAGAAGAACAGTTTCTTTTTACTTTATTTAGGTGTTTCAGGCCAAAATAATGATTTTTTTTTTAAATGGAGGTGGCACAAGTCAACTGTTATCTTCAAAGGTGGTGTATTAATGCCAAAATCGCTACTCTCTGCTGCTAGTGTATTAATAGGGGATTATTGATGTTCGTTTGACAAAATTTTGGACAAAATGCGTACAATTAATTGTAATATGTATAGCAAACGATGTAAAATATGTTATTTTCTTGTGTACAGACAGCAATAGAGACATATGTATACTTCTAACCATGTACACAATTCCGACACACATGTCTGATTTGTGGACGTGCTATATTTACATGTAGGGGAGACCGGGGCATATTGGGACGGAATTTGACATCCGCAGTTGCCTCACGTTTTACAATAACTGGTTGGTAATGTCAATACTACACAGAGGGAAATTTTTGTTTGATTCAAATAAATATGCATTGACTCAAAGAAATTTGTTGTTTCAATAGAGGCAAAGAAATATTTATTTGCGGATAAAAACGCTTTTATTTGAAATATTTGTTTGGTAGAAAGAACGTTGATTTGTGTCAAACAACTTATGTTTCCAGTTAAACAGTTTGCAATTTGTGTATTATAAGAAATGAGATTTATTTACTTCAAATAATTAGGATTGTGTTGAGTGAAAGATTACATTTTTTCTAAATTGACAACATTGTTGGTCGACTTAAAACGCTTAAAATTATTAATTTGTTGAAGGAATTAATAGACAAGATTTTTTCGGAAGACTCGCCATGTGTCACCTCCTTTTTGGGATGTCGCACATCCTCGACCAGTGCTTGGTCTTCCCAACCCAACATATAGTCAAGGTTAAGTTAGTAAAGTGTACTCTGATTTGGAATCGCAACTTGAACCTGCAGGCACTGTACTCTATAAGTTCTATACTGTCGATCACGCGGCTTTATACTCTCGATATGTACGAAGTGCGAGGAGAGAGTTTACAGCGCCATCTAACAATACAGTTGGATGACATTAAAAATATATTTATTTGAATCAAAATATGATTTCTTTGGTGGAAGTAAACCTATTTTAAAGCCAAAACAAAAATGTTACTTTAAAGGAAATAAATCTCTTCTTGTGTACAAATATATTTATTTTAATCAAAATATGATTTCTTTGGTGGAAGTAAACCTATTTTAAAGCCAAAACAAAAATGTTACTTTAAAGGAAATAAATCTCTTCTTGTGTACAAATATATTTATTTTAATCAAAATATGATTTCTTTGGCGGAAGTAAACCTATTTTTAAGCCAAAGACAAAATATTAGTTTAAGCGAAATAAATCTCTCCTTATATACAAATTTATATGTTAGAATCAAAATTATATTTCATTGGTGTAAAGAAACGTTTTTTTTTAAATCAAAACTAAAATATTACTTTAAAGGAAAGTAATTTTTCTTTGTATCCATATATATATTTATTCCACTTAAATAAATATTTCAAATAAATTAATCTCTGCAAGCAAATAAACTAGAGTTTTTTTTAGAGTATTTAATGAAGTAAATATTGTTGGCGTCAAAGAAATATGTTTTGACCCAAAAGAATAAATTCAAACAAATACATTTCTTTAAAACAAGAAATCTTTTCTATCTGTGTACTTAATATATACATTTATCCCGATATATACACTGGATATTTAAAGTTGAATAAAGTATTTTTGGAATTATAATAATTTCTTTCCAATTTGCAGTTTGTTCCAATGTGCCCAGGGCCGGGGCACATTGGGACAGGCATGGAGCACATTGGGACAGTGTGAAGATACCACTTTGATGTCTGTGACATCAAAGACAAGACTGACAAGATTATTTAAGAAGCATGTTAATTTTTACTACACCTGTATATGAAATTTTAGAATATACTCACATTGGACCTCGGAATACAAATATCAACTTTGTTATTTGAAATAAAATGATGTGTTTTTTATTTAACGTTTGGTTTTCAGGTATCAAAATACATCAGGTTTTCTTATAGGTACCTACATATAATATCAGAGTTATTTCGATTTTCTTACTTTTTGATAATGATGTAAATATCATATTTGTTGTCGTGTTAACGTATGCGTCCACCAAGCTTGAAACTGTTAATAACAATAACAATATAAAATTTCAAACATTGCTGCGAAATTAAAATAACAAAGCTGATATCGACTTCCGGTAGACGGGAATGCAGTCCATTTGACAGTATTTTAGTTTCAAAGTTCGACTCGAGTAGATCCTGATTCCAAACATTGAAATATATAGAAATAGAGGAAAATAAAACTTCTAATGGAACATTTCCCCTTATTTCCCTGTACCAAACTGCCCCAGGTGAAATGTCCCTATGTGCCCCAACATTAGGTTTATGACTTGAAAAATTCTAGAAAATTAAAGATTATGATTTGGTATCCGCCAATAGCGGTAATGTATGAAGAATATATGTATAATTGTATGAATACATAATATTATATACATAATATTATGTATGTCTCGTCGTCGATGTTCCTCATGTTTTCTTAATTTATACTTCACTAATTTGACCGTAAGTTATGTTTGACTATTTTACTGTTTAACTCAATGTCTATATATTTTTTAAAATGTTGTTTAAAATACTTTGTTTTCTCACTGTATAGTAGCATTTTTACACTATTGTTAATGGCACTATAAGCAATTTTTTTAATATACGCATTTGAGATAAGCCTCAAATGCTGCAAACTCCGGCGCAATGCCGGAGACCTGGCGACCCTGGTAGTACACCGTATTAATATGAAAATTTAAAGCATTTTTAGTGAGCCTAAATAGATATTATTAGAATTTTCTTTATTACTGTTATCCTGTAGCGATGCCTGATACAAACATTATCAACTCCTACCTGATGACACCATTAATTTACTATTAAAAAACGGGACTCCCGATGTATATTCGAGATGTTTCGCACATTGTAAATTATTTCTTGAGTAACAGTGTGATGTAATGGCGTATTTGTGGACATTAAGGCGTCTCTGAAATGGCGTCACTATGTACACGTTTTTATTCGATATAATATGTATAAATGTACACTTCGCTCGATGCAAATATTATTTACTGCTGCTGATGCTGGTTCGTGTTGGTGTTTTCGCTCCTTATCAACTAATAAATTAAGACGATATGTAATCTTTTCTGTTGCAAATGGCTTCCTGGACGTGCCCGCTTAGGCGTCCTTTGCACGTATTTTTAGGAATTTTATTACGACAACAACGCAAAGCGATTGTAATTT
The DNA here is from genome assembly GCA_964023965.1 of Melinopterus prodromus. Taxonomy (NCBI): domain Eukaryota; kingdom Metazoa; phylum Arthropoda; class Insecta; order Coleoptera; family Scarabaeidae; genus Melinopterus; species Melinopterus prodromus. The sequence continues at coordinate 8,990,241 of OZ030392.1, read as the reverse complement.
ATCGCCTCATTGAGCTACGCCACTGATTAATAAATCTTCGCGGAATTGTGTCGCGGTGGCGGATTTTTATCAATTAAGCTGTGCGGTTACTTTGAAAAATGGGAGAAAACGCATTGAAAAACAACTTCTATTAAGACAATTAAGATTCTGTTCGTTTGGGTTACCGGGAAATCTGATTCAATAGTTAATTAATAAAACCTTTGTATTGAATATTAGTGATGAAGATTTTTGATAAGTACGTAATTTCAGGAAATTGTAATCGGTGTTTGTGAACAAATGAATTGTGATTTGTGATATGATAATATGAGGTGACCTAGTCATTCTTCCAACTTCAAGAAAACTATTAAAAATTATCTGATTAGGAAAATAGGAAAGGGTTTAAATAAATGGAAAGGGTATAAATTTCAAAACACATAACATAAAGTAAACACTACTTTTTAATTAATCTGTATAAAAAAATCTGTTACACTTAAATTTTGCACAAAAATACCTTGTGAGGCGGAGTGGGGATATTTGCTGTAATAATCTGTTCTAAACGTATTCTGTGGGGTAGTTTTCATTTGCTACCGATAGAGGCACGCATCGTTATCGTGCTTGGCGGCAGTTTGACATGACGTTAACCAACATCTGTCAATTTCGGCCTCCTACTTTTGAAGTTTTTCTCGATTTTGATGCCAATCGTTTGGAAATCGTTAGGGAGGATTAGGGAGTGCAGTTTCGAGGTTTGGGAGTAATTAGTTTGACCGCAAAATAAAATAGAAGTTTAGTACATAACCTCACTTTTCAGTTTCCTGGCGATGTACTTTGTAACATCAAACGTATACTCCCTAGCTCCTTCTAAAAATATCCTTAGGCTTCAAGAAGATATACGGCCAATTTATGAACAGTTAGGGCAATTTTTACAATAGTGGTGTATACCTGGAATAACACTATTCCGAGAATAAGTTTTAAATATGCATTTTACACTTATTCTTTGTTCTTATTGGCCAAATTAAAAGCCCAAAATTGACACAAGTCAAGTTGTCACTCTGTCTACTGGTGTCTATCATAGTGTCTATTATTTTGTGTTGATAACATAAAGCAAATATTCATCATCTTAATTCATCAATTGTGAAACAACGGTTTTTAAATATTTTTTTAATTAGTATAGTTTAAATAAATAGGTCTCCTTTATTATCATTGTTATGAGGTGGTGCCTTATAAACAATTTGTCGTATCTGAAAAACATTCTACAGCTAGAAGCATTCCACAGACTGTTAGTGGAGATTTAACGACGGACTATAATTCTCTTTAAATTTCCTTGCCTGACAGTAGCAGTAAGCTGATTTTCTAATATAGTATAAAGAAAATGCCATTAATAGAACATGAGTTCTATATTAGATTAATAGGCGAAATAGAGGTGTTTGGAAAATTCTTGGAGGCGACTAGAAATATACAAAAGAAAAAGAAACAATACATAAAATATAATATAAATCATTAAAGAATTACCACTTATCAGTTATTAAACTACATTAAAATAAAAACATGATTGAGCTTATTCGTTATTGCATTATGTCTTCCATGATCTTGTGACTGGAAAATACGCAATGTCACAATTCTGAATTTCATCTGAATAAAACTGTCATTTGACAAATAGTCACAAGAACGTGTACACAGGACACGCATCTGCATGTTGGTTATATAACTAGATTTTGGCACCAACCAAAATCTACCGGACAAAAAGTTCCTAGACTTTCTCCGCTATTCCGAGTATATATATAAAACTTACAGGCTATTATACTACGGTATACGTTTCGTATAAGCTATTCCTGGAATAGTAATTCTTGACTTTATACTAGTATTGTAAAAACGGCCTAAAGCACTTAAATACATTATTTCAGAAGGTACATAACATTAACCTTAGATATTTATTTGTTGTAAAATGATATGCTCCCATGGAACTTAAGTGGACTTTTTAATCCTCCCTAATGATTCTTTAACGGTTTATTGCGGAAATACGACCAATTTATAGAAAACAAAGCCGATAAATTCATTACTAATGACGGCTTCTGTACTATAACTTAAAAAGTTATTGCTTTGCAGTCTTAATTAAAATTTGTTATGCTCTAAGGGCACATATTTAACTAAAGAATTTTACTAAAACAATGTTACAACTCTTAGTTACTTCTAAGTTAAGCTTAAAAATGTAAATTAATAACGCAAAACAAAATGAAAAACAGGTCAAGTATGCTTTGAATTCACGTATGAAAGCCTACAAAAGATGACAAATGAATTCAGTCCTCAATTTTCGTTGATTACAAGCGTCATTAGTAGTAAAATGAGCCATGTTAGTGAAGTGCTAGTTGCTCCTGGTGTCGCCCTTATTCAACATGGCCAGTCTATTTGACAAGTTAGCAGGGACCTTCGAGTTTCCCTTTCTATTACTCAGCGTTTATGGAATCGGTTTCGGGAGACTGGCCAATATGTTAGAACACCTGGACAAGGTCGAAATCGAAAAACTACTCAAAATCAAGACCAATTTCTTGTCAGCATACTGCCACAGCACGAGACCTAAGCGACCTAAGACGAGCACATGGAAAAGAAATTTCTGATCAAGGACCACGTGATTCCTGCTAGATATGGCGTCAGTCAAAATTTCATCCTAATACAGGATAATGCAAAGCCACATACCGCCGGCATCATCAGAAACTTTTTACAAGAACGTTGAATTCAGGGCATGGAATGGCCGACGTTAAGTCCTGACCTGAATCCTATTGAACACGTGTGGGATTAGCGTGACCGACGTTTTGTTTTGGATTCGATTGACCACATCCAGCAATAAAACAACAGCGACATCTGGTATCAAACGCTTGAATTAAATAACATAATAATATTGTAAAACCACCGTACAGCTTGTTTGTAAAATATTCAAGACTCGTAAATTACAATTTAATCTATTATGGTTATACGTTTATTACGTACAAATCAATATTCACAACAAAGTCAAAGGACTTTCTGTATTCCAAGCATGGTTGTTTTGATGCAAGGCTACACTATTTGTTTGAATTTAGGTCATGTTAATAATATTTGTCAAAAACAGGCTACGCAGAATGCGTTTTATGAACAACATTTGCCGCTGCGGTCGGTTTATTTTGTTTTGTTAATGAAATAACTATTGACGATCGTTACACATGAATAATAAAATGGTGTTATTCTGCAACGTACTGTTACCGATAATTGAATAGTCATTGCCGATATTTTGAAAACAATCTTTGGCCGGTAGGTATCTACGATCTTCATTTTTTTGCACCCAAGGGGGGCACTTTCTATTTTCGTGACACCGCGCTGTGATATAAAACATTGGATGTAATAATTCAGATGCCGTAAGGCGGGATAAATATTATCGGCCGTTTGGCACCAGACCAATAACTGCGTACGAGACAGACAGTATTTTTTACGAGACCTAGACAACACCGTGTTTTATCTGAACTCCACACGCCACTTAAAACGAAACACCATAATATGTCTACGTCAATAGATTTGATTCGATACTAGAAGGCATACAATATACAACTATTCGATTTCACGTAAGATGCGTGCCGATGTAGTAATAATAATAGTAATTATTGTTATAGATCGAGCAAGTGCGTGAGCCTCGCACAAATAACCACGATATCGAGCGCTCATTAGGAAAATAATCATAGTTCAAAATATTGTCATTTCGTTATCTTGTTATTTCTGTTGATTTTGATAAGTCTAGAGTTCTGGCGTCTGCTAGACTATTTTTTGTGAAAAGAATCATGACAGATATCAGTGTTATTATTTGCGTACTATTTTAATTCTAATTACAAGAAATGAAAGTGCAATATTTATAATGTGTGTGTAAAACTTCGCAGGGTAAATGTTGTTTGTTGGTATTTCGGAATTTCTTTGTTTATGGTTGGTCAATAATAGGTAAACCATTAAAAATTTATTGTTTTGTTACGCATTTTTCTTTTAATTCAATAAGTGCATTACGATCTAGTCATAGTTGACTAATGAGTAACTTAGTTCTTACTTATTTTACTAACTTAGCCTAACAAGCACCCATCGATGTCTCCTCTCAGTTAGTCCTGGTATACTGGGCACGTTTTTACATTCACACTAACTCACAAGGCATATTTCTCTTGAGTCTTCTGATTAATTCGATGTTGTCGAGGAGCTGGAGCTGGAGCTGGCTTCAACGTTTACGTGATGGTGAAGCCTTTCCTCGTGACTTCTTGCTATTTTTTGGATTTCTCTGCACACTAACTCTATTTTGAGGTCCTTGTGGAGATCATCATTCCTAATGTACTAAGGCTCTTTGACAATGTGTCTCAATACTTTATTTTGAAAGGCCTGCGCAATTTTAATGTTACTTTTTTTGGTGCAACCCCAGAGTTGAGCACCGTTCTTTTTTCTTTGTCCAGACCTGAAAATGACCAAGAGCTATTTGGAGTTTTCTCGTCGTTTGTTTATTGCTGTTCCAAACAGCTAGGATAGCCGTGTCGTCTGCAAAAGCAGCGACAGTATTATTTTCTAATGCTGGGAGGTCACTGGTGTAGCGTAGGTAAAGGACCGGCCCAAAAACACTACCTTGCGGCACTCCAGCTTTTATTTCCAGACAGAGCATACATCACCTTGTTTGACTATAAAGTATCTCTCACTCAGGTAAGATTTTAATAGTTGTGCAAACTGTTTCGAGAGGATACTTCCTAAATTATTGTTCAGGCCTTCATGCCACACTTTATCAAAAGCCTGTGCCACAGCTAGGAAGACTGCAGAACAAACCTTTTTTTTCTTTAACGCTTTTTCGATTATACTGATTATTCGGTGTATATGATCAATAGTAGAGTACTTGTTCCGAAATCCGAACTGATGGTCTGGAACAAGCCTTTTGCTCTCAATTATTGGCTTTAATCTATTGGGTAGTAATTTTTCGAAGATATTTGACATTGCAGCAAAGAGATAGGTCTGTAAGACGTTGTTTCGTGTGGAGGTTTCCCGGACTCCAGTATCATGATCACCTCTACTACCTTCCACAGTTTCGGAATATACCTTAATCTGGAGGCAGGCAGCATTGATAAGAATTTTAAGCTTAACTATGACCTTCCTTGGAAGTTTTTGATTTGCCTTCTTTCTTGGTCATTCTCCTCTATATGGATTTTTTCATCTTCTCCATGATGAGGTTGAAATATGTTTTCCAAATGCTCAGAAAACCTTTGGGCTTTTTGTTCATTATTCTGGCCCAGCTTCCATCAGCTTTCTGATCGATGGAATCTGTTGTTGATTCCATTATTGGCCTTTTGAGCTTTTTGGTTGCCTTCCAGAGCAAATAGTGCTGGTGTTGAATAGTTCCCTCAGGTAGGAGTAGATAGATTCATTGTTTTGTTCTTTAATATCTCTTCCGAGTTGTTGGGCGAGGTTGTTTAATATCGTCTTGTCAGGTGATGCTCTAGTTTGGAACCATTTTCTTCTGGCTTTTCTTTTCTCATACAGCAGATTTGTTATCTCTTTGGGGTAATTGTTTCGTTTTACTCTCCTTTGTCTATTAGGGGTGTTCTCCCAGGCAGTTTGTTGTATATCAAAAACAAGTTTTTCCAATTCTGAATCCAGTTGTTCTTCATTCCTTTGTGGTATGTTCAGATTATCCTCTCTTCAAGTGTCTGTCGAAAACTTTCCCAGGCAGTGCATTTATTTGTCAATGTTGGATTACTTTCCCTTTGAATAATATACTTACTCAGGGTCAAAAGTATTGCAGAGTAATCAGAGCTTAGGTCACTATATATAA